>OZ026574.1:25912959-28312959 GCA_964020215.1 Aurelia sp. 3 sensu Dawson et al. (2005) | reverse complement strand
GTCAAAAACATAGGGTTTCAGGTTTTCAAGGCACTCGATCTAACGTTACTCTCATCTCATAAATTTTCTCTCCAATCTCATAGTACATGTGCAGATTTAGCAAGTTTCAAATGTCCCCGACATCTATATTCGTCGGTTATATGTGGGCAATTGTTCTGATCCCAAAGGATCTCATTGTATATGATTTATGATTTTTGTTATCTCTATAAGGCTACCGTGGCAGGTTTGTTATGCCACAGAATTCACCCCTTACGAGAGGTGTTGTAATGGCATACTCCTCAAGTCACCGTCAATGACGTTCTAATCACGAGGTCAACTTATATGTCATGATAAAACGGCTGTTTTTCGAAGATTTTTAACTTACAATCACTTAAGAAATTGTAGAAACATGACAAAAGCTGCTATTTTGCATCTTTGCTGGCAGTCTTTCGAGGTCAAGGACAAGAAACAACTTAAAGAGCCATCGTTACCCAGGGTTCCTTTCGGGTAAGCTGCCAACGTCAGAATGTCTGAAAGTCTGATTTGGCCTTTGTGGAATATATAGATCCACTGTGCATGTGCAGTGCAGTAGTTGACAGTAGAGAGGTTATGATTTAGTTGAATAGACCTTTTAGCTATTCAGCAAAAGAGCCTGGATCGAGCGTTATTTTTATACTTTTTTATACGCAAGGTTCGATCGAGTGGCGTTAGAGCTTCTATCACTATTGCTCACATTCGAAAATTCTACAAAATGTAGCAAAGTATCGTTCGATTTAGATTCTTTTTCAGAATAGCTAAAAGGTCTATTGTCCTTTCAGTTAAGATGGCAAATGCTGCACTGTACTGTGAATCCAGACTTATGACGATGAGTTTCTTGTATCCCTGCGGCTAATCTTGTTCAACAGAGACTCATAATGAAACAGTGAAAAAGCTGACCCTATTTTCTCCAATCATCAATAGATCTATGATGAAATCACGGCTTGGAATCTCGAATCATAGGAACATAGTATGGGAATGTCGTCAGTTCTTCAATCGAATCGAAAATTCTATCACATTTGCTGTAACCATAGTAATTCACAAATCTCGCAATCTGATTGGCACTCTAGGAAGCTCAGAGTTTGGGCCTAAATAGGGTCAGGTTTCTCAGAGTAACGTTATGAGTCTCTGTTGACCGAAGCGCTATCATCAAGACAAAGGAGCACAGGGAAACAAGGGACTCCAGGTCATAAATCTGCTGTGAATCCAAAGTTTCCTTTTAGGCCAAATTTGATTTAAAGATAGTCTAAGTAAGGTCGCGCTCGCAAAGGACCCTGGGTGACAATGGCTTTTTAAAGTCAATAATCTAACGTTTTTAGCTGTGAAATACTCAACGCAAAGCTGCAACCGTGGCCCAAGTATGGCGCCTGTTCGAGTAATTACGTCATTTTTGGCATGGCCAGGCATGAACAGCACTTTAAAATGTCCACCCAAACCCATTGGTGATAAATCATGCAACCAGTTGGTAAAAGCTTTAGAGAATGAGTCACCAAAAAATGTACTTTTATCCTCGGATTCAAGTATAAGGTACTGTTAAGATATAAGTGGTCACAGTCCATTTTGCAGCAGGCGCTGTGTGTTGCGAGTCAGGGCTTACTAATGTACTTTAACACGTCAAAATTAGAATGAAATTTTTCTTATTTTAGAACAGAAATGTTCCTATTTTAGTTCTGCAGACAACAGTATCAAATGAAATGCCTATTTATGTTCCAACTAATAGTTTTTAATTGTAACTTTTTTCGAAAAACCTCTAAAATATCTCGATCCTTTGTCTTACAACTGAAATAAGATACCAAACACTCTGATCGACGATCTCATGACTGCAGCCCTCACCCCTGCTATCGTATACGCCTGCTAATGATGACTAGAACGTGCAATGTGCTTGCTCGGTTTGACACAGCAAAGTCGTCATTTATTTGCATTCTTCAATGCATTCAATGTTATTTCTGCCAGGGCAGCTTGGTTCCTATTCGTCCATATTGCGTAGGACCCGGAGACATATTAATGGGAAGGAGCTTTAGCCAAAATATTGACACATGTATTTCGGCTTTACTCACTTGAAACCTGTTCCCTGGAGTCCTTTCTTCTTAGACAAAATGACGTCACAGAACAAGACTGGTCCCAGTTCCTCTCTCTCTGCGAGGGTTAGCCTGTGAACAGGCCTTTTGAAGGTGAAAAAATGAGGAAAGGGAAGAAAGGATTTCTATATTTCAATATTTCATTTCGAGAGCCTGATTTCAGGCTATGCGAGGGTGGTCTCCTTGCTTATCCCGCTAGACTTACTACTTAAGTGAATTGTTTCACTGCATTCTCTGACTTGGCTGTTGCCACTCCATGATTAATTGTAGACACCTATATTTTGAACAAAATATTCATTCGATACTACTACCTAAATCTTCAGTCAAGGCTGCTACCTTAACTGCTGCTGAAGCGACCTTAACTACGTGTCAAGCGAGCTGCCCCGCCGAAGGGGCGAGCGAGCGAGCGAGCGAGCGTTTGCTTCTTCGCTCTTTCGGAGAGGTAGCTCACTGACTGCGCTTCCAGTTAAGGTAGTTGCCTCGAATGAAAATCAAAGTAGCAGTATGGAATGAACATTTTTTTCAAAGTCCAGGTCTCCGCAAAGCTTCATTGTCAAATGCTAGTCTCCAGTATCTAGTATCTGACGGACGTCCAATGTCTAATTTGTGACCTTTGGACCTTTGAACCTGATTGTGAGTGAAATCGAGGGGTGACTTATGAGACGAAAGCGAGTCTGACCATACCACCTTTGGAGATGGTTTCATCGAGTTGAACATCGTGTAGGCTTACATGGCTTTCTCTTCATGTGAGCAAAAACCCTGGATCAACTACTTTACGAAACACAGCAGAAAGCTGAAGAACCGGAGCTGTGAAGGCGGGCTCATCTTTCGTTGGTGGTTTTCCTGTCAATCTCCTGCTAATTTCAATTTTCAATGGAAAACACGCCGAATTTTAATCGTAGTTATCTGAAAAGTACGCCAATACACAACACTCAGATATTGTTTCGTGTCTCAATGACAGAACCTCTTACTCCTACATACCACACCTCAAAACTGAAGCTGAATCACTTTTCGATAGTATCAGTATTTCAGATAGCTAATTTATCATTTTCCCACAACTATTCGCTTCCCCTTCCTCCCTCCCTGGAAAGTGACTGGTAATTCTTGAGGAGAATTACCCCCCCCCCCCGTATCAAAGATATTCCGTTCCCTTTGAACATATTTTCTTTCCGTCAGACAGAGGCACGGATAGCTGCACCGGCTTATCCCCTCTTTCCTTTATCTATGCAACGTTGCATCTATTTTATATTTTCCCTGTGACACTATTTGCTGCTAGTCAATTGTTAGAATACGGTGAAGGTCTATTTAGCCCCCCCCTCTTTAATAAGCCCCTCCCTTCCAAGGAAAAAGTTTAGATAAGCCCCTTTTAAAATGAGCTGCCCCACTTATATCAAATGCAAGAGGTTAGCAAAGATTTGCCAGTTAAACAAGATTGTACGTTAATTTTGATTTAACTAACTTTTGGCTTTGAGTGAAAGCCTTTTCGTTTCTGTCTCAATATGACAAAAAGCCCCGGGAACGAGGTTGCCTTGTAATTTGACTTTGCGAACAAGCTCCCCCTCTCTAATAAACATTCGTTTCTTTTAAGCTTCCTTTGACGTCTCCAAATTGAATAAGCTACCCGAGGCTTGAGCTCTTAGGGTACTCATGATTCCCCTAAAATGACCATCTTTGCAATCCGTACCTAGGATGGTGCCATTTCTGTGCATTCCACACCCACCCTCTTAGTAGACTTGCCCCAAGTTTATTTCGTCATCTGTAATAAGTCTGCTTGAAACAGGGTCGCTTTTCCCCTTCCTAATTTCCCTTTCCCAATTTTTTCATTGACGAAATAGATTTGGGGCAAGTCTACCCTCTTAGAGGCTCTACGCGTAGCTTCATTCTCCAAAACCAATGGAGCTCAAGGCTGTGTCGGCAAAGTGGTAAATGTTGGTGGGTCAAGCCAGGCTTCAATTTTGGATTAAATAATTTTATTGGATCAGGGCAGATTTCAAATATGTAGCTCGAATAACTGCTGTTCTTTGCTTAGAGATGTTTGATTTACAATAAGATCATCCTACATTAACGCAATTGCCTCATCGGTAAACCCTCCTGAAAGAAGCACTTAACTGACTTTGTTCTTTCTTTCTCATGGGTGGTACTGTGATAACAAGATGCAGTTGCTGGTTGAAAACAAGATGGGTTGAATTTAGGCCCTCTCAGAGGATCAAAGTTCCCTATTTCCTCGATTATTTCTACATGAACTCCCTTCCTTCTCTTCAGACAAATCATGAAATTCATCAATTTATTCCCCAAGAATGTGATTTTCCATAAGTTTGTTTTGTTTTCCCAAGACTTTAATCGCAAATGCTCCCTTGTTCCCATTCTAAAAATTGCGAGTATCTGCAGTTCCCTAAAACCAAAAGAGAGAAATTGTTTGGGAATTGTATTCTTGAGGTAGCAGCTGTAAGCTTTATATCCAAGAAGTTAGCCTCTCTTTAGGTAGTGCTTATCTTTCTTGCTCTGAGAGCAGTCAGCTAAGTCCAAAAACTTCTTGAGCTCTTTGGTATGGCAAAGGGTTTTGGGAAGCATGAGCATTGTCAGATTTTAAACCAGGGGCCTGGGCACAAAGGATCTGATTGAAAGTTGCAGTCAAGGCCAATGCAGTGTTGAACAGACAGCAAGAGCAACAGGGATGTATAAGGCCAAGCATTTTGAAGAGCTTTCTTTCAACCTTTCAAAGTTCAAAACCCTGTTCGTCACAAGCTTTCGGTAAGCCAAGCCATGGATTCCATGCTAAGTGGTCCCTGGTCTTTGTGCGCGCATAGGCAACTGCATGACATATTTCCAACACTCTTGCATTTCTCCTACTGTAAAAAGACAAGAGGTCAACGAATCTTTTGCTTTGCAACCAAGTTAGATGATGAAACCACATGGTCAACATCCAAGAAATAATTGCCACCATTTTGATATAAATTATCAAAAAGATTCAGTGTATTTGTTTGGTATTTGTTTGATAAAATCACACTATCAAATACTTTAAATTCCCTGTGAATTCAAGAGTTGGATTTCATCTGAACTTTCGTTTTTGCTTCTTTCTCATCAACATAATATTGAAACAAGTAAGTAGTTTGACCACGATTCATTGCAAAAAGGAAAAATACTGCCATCAACAACAACAACAGTAACAATAACAACAACAACAATATTAATCGATGTATCAGACATCAGTATGCGCAAGTGTTTCAGCTTCTGGAAGCACGGGCTTTAAAGATCCTTTGTCACTGCGGGTCTTCTGCAATTCCGGACTGGCTGAAAATCAAATTTGGCCTGAGCAGGAACTAAAGGATCCACATAGTCGTAGAAAGTTTGACTGCAGTTAACCACTGCGCTGGTAGTTTCCGCTCAAGCCAAATTTGATGTTCGGACTGCCTGAAATTGTAAAGTGAAATTGTAGAGAATAGAATAACTTTCAGATCACTATTTCAAGAAATATGAAGAGATTTAGTCCATCAATCATCATCGAAATACCGTGGTGAAAGTATGATCCCCTCAATGTCCAAACAAGATTCTTCTAAATCTCTTTAATATCTTCAGAAACCTTTTAATTCTGAATAGAAATGTTAGGATATGATTGGTCAAATCTGAATCACTGAATTACAGAGCTAAAATTGTTAGCCAATAAGATCACTTTTAGAGTAGGCCATGTGCGGTGGATACAGTTTCTTTCAACTTTACCATCTGCATTAAATTCTATCAAATTATCATTTGTAATCAGGGGTCTTGTAGGCCTCTTTTGAAGTGGTCGCCTTCCCTGTTTGTTTTATTGAGTGTGAATTAGAACTGACTTAACATTCGTAATTCCAATAAATTTGCCTGTAAGATTTATCAAGATGGTCAAATTCTTTTAGGATATGTGTGACCTTGTTGATGTCAAATGAAAAACAATGACGGCAGAAGCCAAAAAAGCCATAGTCTGCTAAATTCACGGGGGGGGGGGGGTTCTTCCATAGTAAAGGTACCTGGGGATGTGCCGCCCGCGAGGGTATACTTTTTCGGACTCCTAGTCTAGCCAAGGGTGTACTTTTTGGCAATTTTAGTCGAGTTAAGTCTAGGCAAGGGTATGCTTTTTGGGGGGAATTTTGGTCAAAGAGATGTTAAAATTCGGTAATTTTCGTAAAAAAACCCAACTTTTTTGGAATTTTGGTCGAAAAAAGGCAAAGATTTGGCAAGTTTTGCCTAGAAAATGCCAATTCACAGCACTTCTGAAGGAAAAATTAGTCTAGCCAAGGGTATCATTTTCTTAAAAATTGGTCTAGCCAACGGTTACATTTTGAAACTGTGGGCGGCACCCCCTAACCGAAGTCAAGCCAGTTAGCTAGAGTTTGTTACTTGGTCCCAGGGTGGGAACTTCCATGTATAGCGCAACGAGTACGTGCTGTCTATAGGGATAGGTTTTGAAGCTCAAAAATCCCTAAATATGGGTCATAAAAATGTAACTGTTCCATTATAAATGGGTAGCTTCTCGAATTGTCACAAAAAATTTTCGAGATTTTATTTTTGTCGATGGATTTTCTTCGTCTTAGTTCTGAGAATTAATTGATGGTAACATCATGTTCCAATGCTGTAAGGCTTTCCCTAAGCTCCTTAAATATGGGTATGAAAATCGACCGAAAATCCCGAAATGGATCTTCCTCTCAAATGTTGGTTGGCACATCCCCATCATCACAAGACTCGAGCCTCACCTTCCCCCCCCCCCCTCCGGGTACTTGGTATGCGTGGAAGAACGGGTTAATGAATAATGATTATTTGAAATCCACTGATGTTTGCTGATTCTTGCAAATTAAAGTATTTGTTAAATAAGTGGGAGCTGTGAAGATTGACCCTTCTTGAGTTGATGTCATTTCTACCTTCACTGTGGCCTACCTGTTTACATTTGATTTTTGCAGGAGATTAGATCACATGTCTCGTCAATTTACCAGTCATTGCCAGCTGCCACTTCGATTCATCTATATTCAACCGATTTACGAACGTTGTCTCATTTTCTAGCGATCGTGAACCAAGATGGACTTCACTCGCTTTATGTTCGTCTGTTTATGGATGATTTTGGTTGTGAGATGCGTCTATGCAGATGATCAAGTTGAGAAGATAAAAGAATGGATGCCAAGACCTCATCAAGATCGCAAGATATTGCAACTTGTTGAAAAAGAACTTTTGAAATTGTTTGGAATGAAAAGGAAGGTAAACCCAAGGGAAGGATTGCATGTTCCGGAACATATTTGGAACATGTTTCGTAAGTGGAATGGAGAACTTCATGATGATACTGATGAGAAGATCAATGTTGTTAGAACGTTGCATCATGATGGTAAGTGTCTACTGGTTTTGTTATTTATTCAAGAACTCTGTGTTAAAATTAGGATATTCCTAGGGCTTTGTTGCTTATGTCTATTAACCTAAAGAGAAATGCAAGAATTGAATTGAAATGGTTCTGGGATCTAACGTCAATAATTCTTTTAAGACCTAACATCATTAGCAAGACAGATCAGACTTAAAGTTTAGCCTTGTTTAAATGCGACACTTTATCGTATTTTCTTTCCAAATTGACCATCCTGTCTATGGTATTGGGTATGGTAGTATTTATCGAAAAGGCTTTCGGGACATTGCCTGTCGATTATTTTGTATGTCATTACTGATCGATCAAACTTTGTTGGTTGCTCAACGGCCAACCAGTTATGAGACCAACAACCCTTTAGTGTGGCGTTATCAATGATAGAATGCGCTCAATCCTGCAGACTTTGGAAGGTATTTAATTTTGAATTTTGAAAACTCCCCCAAATAACATTAGCACATCGCAGATGACTTTCGACTAGGGTGAGGTATACATGGTCAACCCTGGATTGTGGAATAAGAGTTTTCAGTTTTTTTAGTGATCTTAGACCACCACTTATCTTCCCCTTCACCTTGCTGAGTTGGTCATCCTAATTAAATGCTGCATCCACACACAACTTCAAGCTAGATTTGATTTTCAGACAATCTGAAGTTGCAGCATGCCCGCAATGTACCCTGGTTGACAATCTTTCTATAAACTATTTGATATCCTTATTCTATGGCTTGGCTCCATCACTTGGCATCATTCAAACTAGCACTGTTGAATCTCTATCTCGAATTGCTCTGTTGAATCTCTATCTCGAATTGCTCTGGTTAATTTCTCAATGCTTACTAAAGACGGTTTTTGCTTTCCATCGAACTTTAAAGAGAATTCTAAAGGTATACTGAAATGTGAAGAGATTTGCTGTTGGTATTGGTGATTTTGAAATTTTTGGTCCATAACGGCTTGTTCTTTATTAGGAGTTTTAGCTAATGGTACATTTGTTCTCTTGAAGCAGCAAAGTAAACATTTTCCAACGGTCATTGATTTACTTGATTATCGTATCATATATCCTGATAACCAGACCCAAGTTCAAATGAACTAGTTCTTTGAACTTGGATCTGGTTGTCAGGCTACGTCTTGTAAGTTATGGTGGAATTTATGGTCTACAAAACTTGTAACTTATGGTCTATAAATTGTCATATCTCCTATTAAATGGAGTGCAGAGCTGAAAAAGAAATAATAAGGCAGCATCTTTATTATTTTCGTCATGACTTCTTTGCAGATAAACGATTCGAACATGGCCATGAATCAATTCTCTTCAACATGAAAAATATCCCAAACACAGAAGCAATCCAGAAAGCTGAATTACACCTTTTCAAGGACACAACGAAATTATCTGGCGAACAACCAAAAGCCTTTCTCCATGCTCACTTACCTAAGGGATCTTCACAACGTGTTCGACGATCATTGGTTGACTGGAAGAATTTGAATTCGAATTTTTCAGGCTGGGAAAAATTCGATGTTACATCTGTCATTCTGGAGTGGATCAAAAATCCAACATCTGACAGCAAATTTACAGTTGAAGTCATAGATGGGCCAAACGGATTGAAACTGTCATCTGATTCGATGAACCTGTACAAGGTACCAGGAGAAATGAGTACGCATGAATGGGAACGCAGAAGACCATTTCTTGTCATAGAGAGCAATGAGGGTAACAAGAGGAGGTCACGAAGAGGCTTACGTGGGCAACGAGGAAACCCAGAATCAAATCGACATGGCAACACAAACAGGGCAAGGAAGCTACACGAAAAAGCAAAGCTTGAGATGTGCAGAAGGAGAAATTTCTATCTTGATTTCGCGAAAATTGGGTGGAGCAAACAGATCGTCTCACCAATGGGTTTTGACATGTATTTTTGCCAGGGAACATGTCCTAAGCCTCTTGGGCCACACATGAACACTACAAACCATGCTGTCATTCAAAATCAAGTGAACAATTTTGAGCCAACTCTTGTTCCACCACCCTGCTGCGTACCTTCGTCTCTTGGGGATCAAAGCTTTCTTTACATTGATCACCAGAGCCAAATAGTAATGAAAACATACTGCGAAATTGTTGTCGAGGGGTGCGGTTGTAGATAGTCAACGTGGAAACTGACGAGAGCAGAAAGAAATGCCTAACCACCACCAGGTAGATCCTCAACTGGGTAGATTGGGTATGCAGCTATTTCGATCATTCCTCCACAAAACTGACCAATCGACCAAAAGAACGTCTGTGTTATTGGGAGATGATTGGTGATTGCATCAAAGCCTACGGAAGCCTTCTGGGTGAATGAACACGAAAAGGATTGTTTCTGTATAAACAAAGCGTAGTTAGAAATGGTGTAGCATCGTGGCGTAAAAAAACTGTGGCTTGAAAACCTTATAATTCATCACATATCAAAATCACATTGAGAATATTCGTGGAAGTTAAACTGCAAAATGTTCATATCAATCAAAAGTAGAATTTTTGTAGCATATTAGACTGACTGTAAGCTTAATGGTTCGAGAAGAGCTTGCATTGCATCACAGCACACGGACAGAGCAGAAACTATATAAAATGACGTCATCGATGGACTCAAAATTACGAGTTTTTGCGCATGCGTGTGAATTTTCTGCTCTGTCCAGTAGCTACACGTAATATCAACTGAACAGTATTATCTAACAGCTATCAATCAGATATTCCACTGATGACAGCACAAGCTTATAATGTCAAAATATCAAAATTATTACCCTATCCAGATATTGCACAATATGATACAAGCTACTTTTCACCTGATATTGATTGGTTACGAGCAAACGAACGACAATTATGAATCGAAGTTCTTTGTTTCTGAGCAAATGAACGTCAATCATGAATCGAAGTTGTTTGTTTCTGAGCAAATGAACGTCAATCATGACTCGAAGTTCTTTGTTTCTGAGCAAATGAATGTCAATCATGAATCGAAGTTCTTTGTTTCTGAGCAAATGAATGTCAATCATGAATCGAAGCTCTTTATTTCTGAGCAAATGAACGTCAATCATGAATCGAATTTCTTTGTTTCTGAGCAAATGAACGTCAATCATGAATCGAAGTTCTTTATTTCTGAGCAAATGAACGTCAATCATGAATTG
Organism: Aurelia sp. 3 sensu Dawson et al. (2005); assembly: GCA_964020215.1. Taxonomy (NCBI): domain Eukaryota; kingdom Metazoa; phylum Cnidaria; class Scyphozoa; order Semaeostomeae; family Ulmaridae; genus Aurelia; species Aurelia sp. 3 sensu Dawson et al. (2005). Next base: position 28,302,369 of record OZ026574.1, on the reverse strand, counting down.
AAGTTCTTTGTTTCTGAGCAAATGAACGTCAATCATGAATCGAAATTCTTTATTTCTGAGCAAATGAACGTCAATCATGAATCGAAGTTCTTTGTTTCTGAGCAAATGAACGTCAATCATGAATCGAAATTCTTTGTTTCTGGGCAAATGAACGTCAATCATGAATCGAAGTTCTTTGTTCCTGGGCAAATGAACGTCAATCATGAATCGAATTTCTTAGCAATAGCATTTGATATTTTGCATGAGAGAACTGCGTTTTCGACAGGCAAAGATTTTTGGTCATTTTTTAGCAAGAGCTTCATGTAAGATCTAACAGAACCTATTTTCAAAACTTCTGCAACAATGCTAAAATTAGTTTCCTTTATGCTTTATGAGCGTCAGTAAGTTTTGGTGACGAAGGTATATTGCATAAAAAAGTTAGTGGCACTTGATCTGCATTCTTCAAATAAGAATGGCGTAGCATTCGAATCGAACGTCAAGAGCATCTGTGAAGTTCGGCATTTCGGTATTAAACAGAAAGAATTTAGCACAGTGCCATCTCCAGCATTGAACTTCATCCCTAGAATTTAAAATACCAAGCCCCGAGGAGATGGGATGAGTTGATGGAATAGGCCTTTTAGCAATTCTAACAAATTATCTAGATCGAGCAATATTTTTACAAACTTTCAGTTAAGGGTGTTGTGGCGCAGTGGTGTAATCCTCTGACATTTGCAGCCAGAACAGTTGGGAGAAGGGTTCAATCCCATGTAGCTCCCTACAATCACAAGCAGTTTCAGATTCAACCAGGTTTTCTCTACTTTTGTGATCTACTTTGCGTTAAATCCCCGAACTTCACCTTCACCTATCACTGCGTATCATCGTTGTCATTGTTATCAAATGTAGCAAACTGTATAATAGCTCGTTCGATCTAGGTTCCTTTCCAGAATGGCTAAAAGATAGCTTTAGCATCTTACTGTTGATTGGCTTGCAAAGACATTTTGTCAGTTCCATTATCAAGATCGAATGTGTAAATAAAAAAGATCCCCAATGACAAAAAGTACATATTTATTTGCGATTTGTTGGGGGTAGAATTATGTTTTAATAAAGTATTAGCTAACTCTAGTTCCAAGATTTTGAGACCATTGTTAAAGAACTATGTATGTTTAATCATAATTTAACAATTAAAACATGTACGAGTAAGATTTGATTTAGGACAGTATGTGAATAACAGTTATCCTTTCCTTTTCCTTTCTCTGCCATTGTTCAAGAGTTGCAGTTTGTTGAATGAAAGTTCAAGGAAGCTCTGTTCTTGCCAGCCTCTCGCAAAGAATGTAGATCAGACTTTAATGGCTTTCCATTGAAGTTTATAGCACGATTCTAGCCGTTAGTTATGTTTGACAGAAGCATAGCAAACCGTTCCAAATTCCTAATCTGCTGTTGTTCCAGGGAGTCGTGTTTTAAAACGAGTCTAGCACTTCAATGCGTTTTTAGTCGATGTTTAAAACGATTTAAAGTCTATCTCACGAATCGTGGAAGGTGTAATTCTGTCCTGTATCTAGGGATTTGAAGATCCTGAGAATTTCTGGTCACTTTCTGGTAATGTACGAAGAAAAACATGATCTGGGCAATTATTCATCAAAAGGTTTTCAGAAAATGATCTGTTTATGATCTTGTAGGTCATCACGTTCCTGTCATAACGGGTAATGTTTTCTACATTTAGCCAGGAACAAGAGGATTTAAGACGTTGAAGAGCGGCTAATTTTGTTTTACGTTAAGCTACCCCAAATAGCTATGCTATGGGGATGTTACCTCTTGATATCACGTACAACTGAGAAATCCATGAAATCCTGGAGAAATCCTTTTGTTCTCGCAGAAATCTCTTTGCAGGAGTGATTAACCTCATTTTTAATTGTTTTATATCGCTATCTGATTGGTTTAGTCCTTCCTCGCAGTTCTGTGATTCCCCTATTCCCCATTTCCTCCACACACACAATCAAAGGCAAAGCGAAACATGGGCAATTTTGAATAATCATGGAATAATTTACAAATAATCAAAGCATAAATGAATAAAAGAATATAAAAGCTTAACCCTTTAAAATGTCCTCACATTTGCTAAGCCATCTTCCTCGATAAAGTCTTTCAACTTTGATCAGAGTAATTCCCAAATAAATTGAGTTTAAGTAAGGAAGGCGAATTGGAATCCTCATATGATTTGTAACTTGATCGTATTTGGATTTCATTTTATCATCTTACTTACCAAAGCATGAACTTTTATCAACTCTCTTATTTAATGATTAGATATATCAAATGACTAAGGGCAAAGTATGCACTGAACGAAAGAGATATGACAAGGTTTGCAAACCGCTTCCTTTTACTTGCTGTACAATACTTTGCTTCTAATACGACATTTCATCATTTCATAAGGAAGCATTGGTCACTGGTAGTCCGCTTGTGTCCCGTCGCTAGACTTATTTCATGAATCACAAACTAGTGAAGAACCTGCATAGACTGGTTACATGTCGTAGTTTCGCTTCTTGCCGGCTGAAGCAACAACAGCAACATCAATTCAATTCAACGAGTGACAGTGAGGGGATTGTTTCGTTCCTAATCCAGTTCCGTTCCTCTCGGTGTCCCATTGCCTAGCCCCTTTCATATCCATTTTCTTCGTATCCCTGTGTTCTGAAAGCGTTTCATTTTACATGCATCTTGAGATAAACGGGTCTCCTATTTAGACGAACACTGATTCAAGAAAAACTCTTTTAGCGAAAAAGCCTAAGAGCGTTTATTGATAAGACTTTTCGAATTTACAAATCAGAAACAGAATTTACAACAGCGAGTTTAGCAAATGGGTAGAAATATATGGTTTGTGCATTTACTTACAGTTTTACATCAAACGTGGTCCATTTTCTTCAATTCTCTTCATAAATAAAACAAAACAAAAACAAAGTTCGAAAACTGTTTTAATACCTAATATATTTCTGTGCGCATTTCAGCCTTTCAGCTCATTCAGTTCTTCCTCCATTCCATCAGGTGTATAGTCAGAATCATCCTCCTCATCATCATAACTTGACACGTCACTTTCCTCAAAGTCATCATCAATAAAACTATCATCATAATCATAATCATTTACTTCTCCATCATCATCACTATCCCCCGCGATTGCCGATTTTTTTCGAGGATTCTTTCGTGTTCTTGTCGATTTTCGCTTGGTGTTTTGCTGAGCTGCAAAATAAAAGAGCAAACCGGGGATAGAAAAGCTGTAAATTTTTAACATCATCAAAATGTGATTTCTGCTGACCTTGACACATTTTACGACGTCCTTGTAGAGTTTTCCAAGTCATGAATGAAGAGCAAATATCAGATGAGCTAGAAAAAGGTTTCATAGTCTGCAGTGCGACCCCTACGGGGGAGGAAACATTTTTCGCTCAGTTTTTCCTCCCCCGTATAGGTCGCACCGCAGACAAAAGCTTCCACTTTCGAAAATTCATAGCACCAAGAGTACTTCACTAATTTGAATGATACGAAATAAAGTTAAAAGCTGAAAGATCGAAGCATTTTTGAAATTTTTCTTTCTATCTTACCATCATTAGAAGTATAGGTAAATTCAACTTTACAAAAAATCCTTGGTTCCAGAATGACTGAAAAGGGCCTAAAACACTTGATCAAATTGTAAGGACTCTTCTCGCACGGAGCATACTCAATGGGCGTCTCACTTTACTCAAAAGTCATAAGACTTTTTTTTCAAACAGATACTAAAGGCTGTCAATCTCATGGCAACAAATGTCCAGAGGATATCACTCACCCATGAGAAATTGCATTTTCTTTATTGTTCTGTGCGAGGAGTCCTTTATGATTTGATCAATGTTGTAAAGGCCTTTTTCAGTCATGTTGCAACCACGAAATCTTTGTAAAGCTGAACTTCGTAACTTTGTAAAGCCATACTTCTAGTGGTGGTAAGAAGGTGAGAAAACTCACAAGATACTACGATCAAATATTGATTCATTCAAATCAGTGAAGTACTGTTGATGCTAGGAATTTTCAAAAATGGGAACTTTCTAGCTCACCCGACATAATCTTGACATCGAGGATAGGAGAAATATTTCAAAGAAAGCAAAAATTTCTCACCTTCTGGGGTTTTAGTATGTTTGTATTCTCGTTTGTGTTGTGGGTTCTGCCTGAAAAAAGAAGAGCGCTAAACATTACAAAGCCCATGTGAAAGTAAAACAAAATGAATGAAAAATTCTGTCGCAATAAAGACGCAACCAACAACATTTAACAAACGTTTTCAAGCAGCTGGGCACTGTTGAAGGTTAGTCATCACTTTTTGTAAAATGGAGAATGGTTCTGGGAGAAAGAGAGTTCATGGAGAAAAATCAGTATACTCTGAGGACATTCCCTGCCATAAAATATACAGTGATACAGTGAGTTTAAATCTCGAGACCAGCTGATTACTAGCAGCAAAATGGAAGACCCAACTTCCAAAAATTAGCAGTTTACAGACTTCAGAGATAAAAGAGGGCAAATTTTAGGCACACTATTAGCATATGAGTGGTCTTTCTCGACAGAAGGAAGGAACGCTGAATACGCCATAGGCTGTAGAAATGTCTCCTAAAATGTGGATGAAAAATATGATGTATTTTGATATCAAGATGTGCCCAGTGCGGCATCCATTGGGCGATGGCCACTGATCGATGGCCAGCTCTCTAGGGATGAAATTTTTCAGAGAAAACAAACGTTAACTTCTACCTGTAACAACTTGTGCCATATGGGCATTCTGGCAAGTCGTCGTCATTTTTATCATCATCATCATCATCCTCACCGCTGTCATGTGAATATTCTTGAAAATGAACTGGATTCTTTCTACGGTTTAACAAAGCAGAAAAGTTACAAAACAAGGAATTCTACAATGTGAATGAGTTTGTATCGATAAGCAATCCGAACGATGCCGAGTAAGGGAGGAGGCAAAGCAAGCTACCGGGCAAACGATGGAATCAAGCTAGCGGGCATGTACACTTATGAAAGATTGCAATAATTCAAGCACCATTGACCATTTCATCTAAGCATATAAAATTCTAAGAATAAAAAATATACTAGAACTTTGTTAAACTTTGCGTTAAATGTCAGCATTTGCTGAAGGGTTACTCTCCCTAAATATGCATCATCAAATCAAAATCAAATCAATGTTAAACGTTTCATAAATTTCTAGTATATTTCTGAATTATACAAAAGATGGCACATAGTCATTGATACATTTTATGGAAATGAGCTAAAAGAATGACCATAGATTTTTCTGCTCCTCACTAAACCAACTTCCCGCCTTTCCCAAGTCCTTTATAATACCTTGGATAATCAAAAGTTAAGTTACCTGTAGCAAGAATTTCCATAAGGACATTTTGGCAATTTCTTCGTTCGTTTAGCATCGTTTGATGCATTGTGACTTGTAGCTGCAGGGCCTGCAGTATTTCGAGAATCGTGTTCTTTCTCTAATTTATTTTTGCTCACTTCCGAATGGTCTTTCTCTGATTTATCTTCCTTCTTAGACCCAGCCATCGATAGCTTTATGCCTACTTGGCAAGAATTTTCAGCAAGCGAGCTGTCCTTTGTTATTCCCTCTTCAAAGTCATCACGAGTCTCATTATCATTAGATACTTTAGAATCATTTGTTTTCGCTTTTTTTGCATCAACAGAATGCATTATTTTATCAATTTTTGCTTTCTTCTGAGTTGATATTTCTTCTTCTTCTATCGACGACGATCTTTTCTTACTTCCAGAAGTCGCTTGGCTTTCTTCTTTTTTATTTTGTGCAGCAACAGAACTCTTCTTTGTGGCTACAAATGATTTTGACACCAATGAAACGATCTGGATTGCAAGATTTAAAGTTTCTGTTTGATGAGGTATGGCTAAATTAAATGCTGGTACGATACACCATATAAAGCTTCTTCCTTGACAAAGCAGACATTTCCGAGATGATTTAAAGGGAATCGACATAGGTAAAAGCTGGCCCGGGCCAGGTTAAAAATATAATCTATTGAATTTGATAATTTCAACACGTGTGGCTTCATTGTGGAGCCAAAGAAATAATGGATGCGTAGGCGTTTTCTATAGCCTATTTATAGCAGCTACGAGATATAGCCATGTCTATTCCCTTTAATGTCCCAAACACTGAATGCAAGTTTGAACGATTCACCTGGATTGATTTTTATGTTAAAGTAAATGAACAGTGATATTGCGATATAATCTAAACATAGGACAAAAGAACGGCAGGCGCCACTTATCTTCCGCTTGTTTCTTAGATAGAAAACATCAAATACAATAGGTTACCTTCAGATTACCCAGTCTCCCCTGCTAAGTTTCCTTTTAACCCCGTTGATTTACTTTAATCCTCATTGGCTAAGACACCGTTTCACCAGACCCTGGTTTCACTGTACCGGTACAACATTGGGTCCCTAAAAAGGGTAACAGATCAGCCCCCCCCCCCTTTACATTGTTCACACTGTTCATGGTGATCCGTAACACCTTTGTTCCTTCTAGCTATAGAATAAGTTTTTCCGGAGCAGTGTAAACACTCTTGAACAGTAGCAAATGTGTAACGGACCAAAACTGTACTAGTGCAGTTTAAACGTTGTCTAGATCAACTTTTGTATTTTACGCAAAATCGTGTGGAAGTAGGCTTACAATTTTGGAAGTTAATTGACAAAAATTTCACAGATCGAAACGTCTAGATTTTGAAATTCACAGTTGGTTTAACGGTTTTGACAATCAGCGGCCATTAAAGAGATTGTATTTCCTGTGACCAACTCGTAGTTTTCCTTGAGAAATATGTATGGACTGTGTTTGTGTCACTTCATAGCACTATTAAAATTACCTTTTAACTTCGCATCATCGACAGGGTCATCATTTGTGGACTTCTTTTTCTTTTCAGCTCCTTTAGAAGCACCCTTTCCAGCAGGACCTTTCCCTGGTGATGTCATCCAACTTGGTAAAATTCTCTTTGTGCTTTTAGGACCCTTACTCACCGTGATTTGAGATGGTTCTGTTTGTGTTGTATCAGGCAATGTGGCTGAAACGAAGCACCAAACATCTGTTCAAACAATAGCAAGAACTCATTGTTCAAATGGGAGGGAAGCAAAAGTTGAGAAAATGGCCAAGTTTCCTAATTCAAGCTTGAATTTGCAGCAAATCCATTGTTTTCTAATTTTCCAACTTTTTGATGAGGATTGCCCATAAAACCCCTAATTGCTCATGCCTCTGTTTCGAGTCATTCAGGTTTTACCAGAACATCTGCCACACGATGAAATGTGTCAAGAAGAAATGCCAAATGAAATATCAAAAGAATGAGCAAATCATAGCTGGTGCAGTTACTTAGAATAACTAAGAATAGCAGTCAATTTCTGAAGAAAGGCTAAATGGTGGTAAAAATTTCGAATGCGAAAAGATGCCGAAGGCAAAAAATTGAAATAGTATGATTTCTAACCAGTAATCCAAAATTTTTCAAAAGTTTGTTTATTAGATTGAATCAGACAATTTTTCAACAGCCTGTTCTCCCTAGTGCTATCTGTGGAAAAAGAAAATAATTTGAAAAATGAGCACTTGTATGAATAAACCTTTGAGATCTGTTTCATCTGCAGGAGAAGGATCATTTTTAGGCTTTACATCTTCCGTTTTTCTGTCATTTGATGAGATTTTACTCCAAGCTGAATCGTCCATCACTTCAATGCTGCTTTCAAAAGTAGAAGTACGAACAATCTTTGAAGCATCCACCATGATATCTTCAATTGCTTCTTCTTTACATGGACTAAGGAACAGTAGAATGTAATGCTAGATATTACAGTGGTGGCTTCTTTCTCATATGGTAGCCTGATAAAGGCAACCAGGTGAGTCAAAAAGGCCTGGCGTTTGAAAGGTTTGCTCTCTGAATCTCTGAATATCAAACAAATAATATTTTGCAATATCCGATTGCAGAGCTAACATGTTCAATCATCTTTAGAATCTTTCTGCTGAAATTGGTCGCTCCACTCAGATTTTACAAGGGATTGTCTGAAAAAATTCCTTTGAGAAACGTTAAAAAATGTGATGAGCAAGCTTTCCTAAAGTGATTACCTTAACAGCAATGATCTGAGCATGCTTTAGCATGGTGTGCTATCCTCTTGGGGGAATGAAAACATAGACATAGGAACCAGGGGGAATGAAAACAGCAGAGATACATAAAAGTCTTTTGATAAGGCTGATACTGACCTTTGATTCTGACAATCCACTGATTTTGCAGCTACTGGTTTTACAAGATCCTCTTCAGTTTTGTTAACAAGATCTGCAACTAGAGGTTCTGGGGCTCCTTGCACCAATTCATCACTATTGGGTGCAGAGGCTGAAGTTGGTGCATTTGTGACTTTTGCTATTTCAATGGTAAATATGAGATCATCCGGCAACAATGAAATTGTATCTCCATCATGCAGTTCTTTCCAAATGTCTTTCTCTAATACTTTGTATTTAGATTCAGAGCCAATAAGAAGGAATGTTGGATTTGTATGGGTCTATGAAAAAATTCATAACTCAAAATGTTCAAAAATCAGTCTTGTCAGTATCATTACAAGAAATCATTTAAAAAGCATTAACTTAATTGCTAAATGTAAGAATTCTCTTAAAGAGAATTCTTACATTTAGCAATCTCTTCACACATAGTAGAAAATTTTGAAAGAATCCTCATTGCCTGGGATTTCTTGATGTGGAGAGTAAAAATTGTGTTCCCTGTAATGTAAGTGCTAAAAAGGAGATACCAACTGAAGATAGTTATTTTTTCAGTAGCAAAGTGTTGTTAATTGATAAACTAAAGAATTTAAATTTGATCTTACTGGTTTGATTTTGAGACATCCATCATTAAATGACAGTGTAGCATGTGATCTGGAAACTCTTTTATCCTTGACCTTCAAGATGAAATGGAACAAATTTAACAGCTATTTATGGGGGCAATTTGTTGATTTGATGGGGTGGGGGCAGGGGCGAGGGGCTGCAGCATGAATAAAGGGTGCAAAAAAGCTCTATGATAATTCGACAAAATAGCGGGTATACTGTATGTGCGTAAACACAGTAAACACAGGAGAACACACACAGCACAGGTCAGATATTGAAAAAAGCAAAGTTGCAGGTTAGGTGTGCCATCTACTAGGGCAGGCCTAAGCTAGCCCAGAAGTGAAGTAGTTAAAGAAAGTGAAGTTCCGGTTACCTTTAAAAAAGGGCCACGTCCTATAACGGTCTCTCCATTTCGTACTTGCAGTTTTTCATTGCTCTGCTTGGAGATCAGGAAGCTCTGTGAAAGCTCCATTTTCCCGCCTTGCTGGATTTCTATTCTGTGCGTCACTGAAGGCGTATCAATCCATCAATTTCTTCTTGTCACTGTTTGAATTTCCAAGAAATGCTGACAGCAGCATCTTCCGGGTCTAAAGTTTCAAAACGAGGCAGTTTGACAATGCTTTCCCCTTGCATTCGAATAAACAATTTTTTAAAGAGTGGGGTACTTGTAAATATGGACGCTGAATTAGTCAAGAAGCGCTTCAGAAACTAATAACAGCATCGCGTTAAACATCTCCCATGATGATAGAACTTCACTTTCTTGGTACAGGATCATGTTACCCATCTCCAAAGAGGGGCGCATCTTGTTTAGCAATGCGTCATGAAGATGGAAGTGTATGGCTGTTTGACTGCGGTGAGGGATCGCAAATTCAGTTACAGAAAAGTGAGATAAAACCCGGCAAGATTGACAAGATATTTATCACACACTTACACGGAGATCATCTGTTTGGTCTTCCCGGTCTGCTCTGCACGTTAGGGCAAAGTAATCTACCTGAAAACAAAGTTATTGATATCTATGGACCGACAGGGCTGGGGAGTTACATCAGAACATCTCTCAGTGTTTCATGTGCTCAGCTAGGATATAACTACTGTGTCCATGAGATCTCAAACGATACTGACATTGTCACACCTTATTCAAGGAATGCCACAGCAGAGTTTCATCTGAATGAACTTCCACAAGAAAATATAGCCATAAATGCAAAAGGAAGTTGGGATGTTTGCACAACAGATAATTTCACAGTCATTGCATATCACCTTGTACATGCTATCTTCTGTGTAGGGTACGTTTTAATAGAAGCAGATATCCCAGGAAAGCTAGATCCAGCACTTCTGAGGGCCATGGGAGTACCCCCTGGGCCTTTGTATGGAAAGATAAAAAGAGGTGAAACTATTGTTCTAGACAACGGAACAAAAGTTGAACCAAGCAGTGTTGTAGGACCTAGCAGAAAAGGAAGAATATTTGTTATCCTGGGTGACACAGCTAATTCAGATAGCATTATTGGTACCATAGATGAAGTGGATGTTCTTGTACATGAAACAACGGTAGAGAATGAAATGGAAGAACTTGCAATTGAAAGAGGACATTCAACACCAGGTACAGTACAAATTTTAACCATGGTTGGTGAATGAAATTCAAATTATTGTTTATACACTGTTGATAGTAGTAAAAGTATAAATAGTGCGAGCATTATATACAATGCAAGCTTTTAATATCTGCAAGTCTTAATGTATTTTTTAACTCTCTTTTCTAACAGATATGGCTGGAAGATTTGCAACAAAACTCAGAGCAAAGGAACTCATTCTAACACACTACAGTCAGAGATATCGACCCATTGATTCTGAATTAAAAGAAGGTGAAAGTTCAGTTGCAAAGTTGCTGCAGCAAGCAAAAGAGAGTTTTGAAGGAGAAGTTATTGCAGCTGATGATTTAAAAGTTGTTGCCTGTGCATTTCCAAAGTAATTTTTAAAAAGTGTTAATGAAGTAGAGCAACTTGAAAACAAAACTTGTATTGCTCTTGAAAGAATTCAATGTCATTGGCTTTTAATGTAATTCTATTTGACACTAGAGTTTTAATTGTAAATCAATAATTAAATACTGTATGTTTGGCACTGAAAATCTTATGAACCAAATTTAATGTTATACTATTCAAATTGTATGTTGCCATTCAAAAACCTCAATTATGAACGTATGTATCACATTTCACATGGTGATATCTTCTGTTGTAAAAAATCAGACAAAAAAACTAAACAGGACTGATATGAAATTACAATATGATATAGCAGAAACTTCACTATACACAATATATTACATCTAAGATTCTGTCCGACCAGAAACAACTTTAATTCCCATACTTCTGCACGATCCAATTATTGTTTTACATAACGCTTCTATTGGCACATTCTTCAAAGAATTGTCCTGTTTCTTGATTTGAGCAATTTCATAGATGTGCTTTAGAGTGACTTCTCCTGCAACCTCTTTTCCTGTGTAGGAATTAATTGAATATATCAGTAAGAATTTGCTTTATTTGTTTTTTTTTTGAGATTGCTCTTTTTACATTTTTTTCTGCAAAGACTTGCATAAAAATCAATTAACTGTGCACTTGACTATATTTTCTGTTTCAGCAGCACATAAAGAACAGCAACTTAAAATCTTTTTGCTCAAAGTCCATTAGTACTGCAAAACTTTGCCTCATTGATAATATGATATCATAGGGTACTTACAAATGGTACATTGACAAACCTGGTTTTGCAGCTCCTTTCTCAATATTTGCAGCTTTTTTCAAGAAGTAACTTGTGGGAGGAGTGGCAGTTTCAAAGGTAAAATTTCGATCCTGAAAGGAAAAATAGAGCCTTAAATTTTCCATCAAATAAATGTGTGATGAATCTGCTGAAAAAAGACAAAAACATTTCCCATAATTCACGGAGGTAAAAAAAGAAAGTCTTTGAGAAGTAAAAAAACAGTTTTTCCTTGTTTTGCCACTGTCAAATAAATTTAGCACAAACAGACAGTCAAATTCCAAAGATTCTTTGATCGTGACAAAGGGTTCGATGGAAATAATTTTATCAAAGACAAAAGATGCATGAAGCTACAGCATACCTTGTATGTGATCTTTGTCGGAATTGGTGTTCCTTGTTTGATATCTTTTGTTTTCTCATTAAATTCTTTACAAAACTGCATAATATTGATTCCTCTCTGAAATATAATAATAATATTAAAGCCTTTTGGGAATGATTCTTGCTTCAATGAAGCCTGGGCGTACATGACTTACGGATGGATGGTGGTCTGCTGCCCGGTTTTCAGAAAGCAACCCTCTTCTAATTACTGACAGTTGCCATCATACCCACTTTTATGATGAATTTTGGCGCAAAACAACCAATTTTTGCCCATTTCTGGAAAACCTGCCCATGTTTTTAAGGAAAATCTGCCAAAAAAGGGACCCTTATTTACAGAATTTTGGACCCAAAAGCCCACCCATACAGCTAGAGAAACTCGCCCGAACGGGAGACCCGTCTCCTGAACGGGAGACCGTCTCCTGAACGGGAGACAATTCTTTGAAAATTGTTGATTTTCAGTCTCCTAAACGGGAGACGAATGCAAAAAATCAAGTTCTGACAATGAAAGTCTCCGGGGCGGTTTCACATGTCAATTTTTGAAATCTACGCCTCAAAATACGGGGGCGTACGAAAAAAAAACTTGATGTCACCGTGTTCTATTTCATCAAAATGAAAGTTCATCTTCTATGACATCATCTCCATTGTCTTCCATTGTTGTCCTTCTTTCCGCAGTGTTTCCAGGTTGAGGAAAGCGTTTTAATGTAGGGGATAAGAGGGTATATCTAATTTTATTAAAACGTTTCAGAGAAAATGAAAAGACACATGAAAGATTCTCAATAAAGACTTTATTGTTTCATGATTCGTAACTAATCTATGCATCATTCTTTTAAAGAAGAACCCTTGCAAGTTCTGCTTCGGCAAGTCTGTCCTTGAAAATTTGTTTTGCCGTTATCTTACATTGCAACTTTGACTCTTATGTGGTAGCTGCAGTCAACTCGTGAAATTTTCTTCCGATGAACGATTCTCTACCCAGAGCGAGCCTTTTCCAAAATTTGGAAGATGAACCCTCTTTCATTACATCAAAACTCTCTGCTCAACCTGGAAACACTGCAGAAAGAAGGAAAACAATGGAAGACAATGGAGATGATGTCATAGAAGATGAACTTTCATTTTGAGGAAATAGAACACGGTGACATCAAGTTTTTTTTCGTAAACCCCCATATTTTGAGGCGTAGATTTCAAAAATCGACACGTGAAACCGCCCCGGAGACTCCTTCATTGTCAAAACTTGATTTTTTGCATTTGTCTCCCGTTTAGGAGACCTAAAATCGACAATTTTCAAAGAATTGTCTCCCTTTCAGGAGACGGTCTCCCGTTCAGAAGACGGGTCTCCCGTTCGGGCGAGTTTCTCTAGCTGCCATATGGGTCGCACATACCCGTAATGTCATGTCACCTCGAACGAAGACAGTTTAGCAGCCAAAAAATACAGTTATTGACTTGACCTCATTTTTTCAGCCTTTCATGTGATCCCATGTGACGTAAGTTCTGCCCCTATCAAAATCAAGAATTGTTTGGACCCTGAAATATCACTGTCATCATCATATCAATGTAATGCAGTATCTATTATTTGTTGAATTCTTTCAGGTCGTGTTGTTGTGCTTCTGTTGTGTTTCATATGTAGGACTACTACTGTAAAGGTCGTAACGGGGTTTACGGGCGTGTTGTTGTGGTTTTTTTTACCTGTCCTAATGCAGGGCCAAGTGGAGGTGATGGTACAGCTTTCCCAGCAGCGATGTACATCTTCAATACTCCTGACAGTTGTTTAGCCATCTTCTTACTATCTCACAAGTGTGAGACACCACTACTGCTCGTGTGCGCTGCAACAATTTTATAGGCCGGTGCCTCTCTCGAATGCTTCATCTAACTGGTTGGACCTCTGCGGTGGTAATCTCGTTTCCATTTGATTGGTACTGCCACTATCCTCCTTTCCAGGCTGCGTTGGAGCTTTGACTTGTTTAATCTCCACTGGTCAAAATGGCCGGGATTTATGGTGGTGCGATTGAACATTTTGCTGCGGGCGAAACGCAATGATCACGATGAAGAAAACAGCTAAGTACACAGAAAAGAAGATAATAATTTGAATGCTGCTCCTTGATGGCTTTTTTATTATCTAACACAGACGGGTAAAATAGAAAAACGCTCGAATGACAACAACAGGCAATCACCACAAAATAGATACAAACAAACGATTTTTACTTTTAAGGCCATCAAATCTATTCTGCACTCTGATGAAGTAATTCTGTCATAAGCTAACGAGAAGTTTAATGTAAAGTTACATTCTACATATCTTAATGTAGTACGCTAGATTTTGTGATTCACTCCATAAAGCCTAGCAGCAGAAACGTCTGAAAAAGGGAAGCATATATTTTTAAAACACAGAGTCAAATAATAAGGGAAGTGAGCATCAGTTCTCATAGAATGAATTTTGTAACAGGCATGACCTTACTAACCTTCCAAAAGAAGCGTTACCAGATCAGCATGGTGTTATTGAGAACAAATGAAAAGAGCTGTTTGTTGGCAAGAATTTGTTGAGCTGAAGAAGAAGTGAAACACAAGAGGAAGACAAGATGTCTATGCTGAGGACTGCAGATGCTGTTGCCAGCAACCCATGGCAATTCTGTCTTGTTTGTGATGAGAAGCAGATTTTTGCAAATGTTCAACAATTTCGAAAGCACCTCAGGCAAGCACATTGTTCGAAAGAAGGTGGCTCATTTGTCTGTCATTATGGAAAACATGGAGTGTGTCAGTCATTGCCTCTTGAAGGTGTAAATAGTAAAGACTATGAGAATCATGTGGAGAAAGTTCATATTTATCTGAATGGTAATTACTAATTATGAAGTAAAGATGCTTAATTGAAAATATGAGAATATGAAAACCATGAATAAAGTACTATGAAGTGTGTATATTTTATATTCACCATATTTTAATTTTGTAACAAGGGAGGAAAGTCCTTCAGCATACAGTAAGTGCTGCTTTTCAAGAGGCCCTCCCAATAAACTTGCTTAATAATTTCCTTGAAGCAAGTTACCCAGACTGCAGAGTATGGCAAGTGCACACCCGAGATTTTTTTCGTGAAGTCTAACTGCACACCTGAGAAAGGGTGTGGCACATTAGAATTTGGGTGTGGCTCTATTGTTGAAGCTTTTATTTTGCCACAGTGATGACTGAATGAAGAGCCTCAGAAGAAAGGACCGAAAGTTTTTCTGAGGAATTTGTAGACTTACTACAGTTGTTGTATCTGTCACCGTAAGCAGTCTTGTTTGGATAATTGAGATCTGGGAATCATTGTAGTAAGTCTATGAATGCCCGTTGCGTTCTGTGTGCAATCGAATTTTAGGCCCAAACTGTTTCTGCCGGAATACGGGACAGAAAAGCATTTGAATTGGTATATTTTCACAACAATTATTACCTTTTTTGTTAGAATTTCTTACAAAATACAAATTCAAAAGTTTTTGTGCACACTTGAAGTGCACACTAAGATAAAATTGCACACTTGCACACTAATTATTTTGCTCTTGCACACCCGAGATCTTGTTGGAAACTGCCATACTCTGCAGTCCGGCAAGTTACAGTATCCTTTTGAAAGAAAAGAAATTCCGAATAAATTCACCAAGCATAGAATGTCTAGCAAGAAATTCTGCAGTATACAAAAATAGTATTTTTATGATTTATACATGTATCAAAGCACTTTGTCAAACACACATCTTCACATATATAGTCATCTTATTTTGTAAACAACTTCAAAAATAGTCAAAACCTCAAAAGGAGAACATCACAAAAGAGCTTTTTGCAAGCAGGTGACTGTACTATCAAAATCTTCATTTTAATCAGAAGATATTGACTTTTATGTAGCAAGCTGTTTGTTGGGATTTGTGGTATTGTATTTCATGAATAGCTAATTATGTATGTATGTATGTATGTATGTAATATTATGCCATTAAAATTAAAAACTTAATTATAAAATTTACTGCAAAATAAACAGAAAGCTAATTACATGCGTAGAAAAAACAATAATGATGAAAAGAAAAGCAAAAAACTAAGATCTGATATAAAAACCTAAGTATAAAAACACCCCCAGTTTAAAATGGCAGGGATAGCATTAAAAGGTCAGTGTGACCTTGTTTCCATAATGGTCCCCCCAGAGGTGCCATTAAAAGAAAAGTTTTCTTGAAAGGAAAGTGTAAAAAAAATGTATATTTTGTATCAAAGTAGAAAGTAATGGTGGAGTCTTGTTTTTTTGCAATTTTGGAAATTCAGTAATATTCATAAGGGTTGTCTTCTTGATTTTGGAGGTCCTTAAAGAATTTGTTCTTAATTTTATGTTTGAAACTGTTAACGCTCTCAGCTGACTTTAGGTCAGAGTGTAGATTGTTCCAAATTTTAGGTCCTAGGTAGGAGAGACCGTTTTGCCCCTTGTTACTTTTTCTAAAAGGTTGGTTTAATTTGTTTTTTGATCTTCGATTAACCCGGCTTTGGCCAACTGGTAAGAACATCTCCGACATATAGGATGGGGCCGAGTTATTGAAAAATTTGAAAACGCTTGTAGCAGTACATTGTTCAAATCTCTCTTTAGTAGGGAGCCAATTTATGTTTTTAAATTCCCTAACTCCTATATGTGCTCTGTTATTCATGTTTAAACAAAATCTGACACATTTATTTTGGGCGGTTTGAATTCTCCTGGTTAATCTTTTATTTATTATATCTAAGTCTGTTCCTTATACAGGTCGCGTTGAACCAGGGCAGATAGAATCAAGTGAATCTAAGTCAATGGTGGTAAAACCAAAGATTCCTAAATTCAAGGTTGATGATGTAAAAACATGGACAAGAGCTTCTTCACAAAATCTTTCCAGTGTGTTGAATGATCCTAGGAGGCATGGGCGTCAAGCTTATCTCTTCACAAAGTTATGGGGAGAAAATTTTGTCCCACAAGATGTTGTCCCACTTACACTGTTGCCAAATATTCCAAAGAAATATTTTGACGGTTATGTCAAGAGAATGGAATTTGTAAGTTTGAATTTTTGTACAGCAATATTTCATTAAAAGCAATAGACCTTTTAGCTACAGTATTCTAAGAAAGTTTCTGGATCAAGAGTAATTTTTACCCTGTGCATGGGGTTTGATAAAGGGCTGCTGAAGCTTGAGAGAAGTTATTTCTATTCAGAAACAATGTGGGTAACCTTCTAATGATTAGAATAATGAAAGTAAGTCCAGGAATCCTAATTTAACAAATAATTCTGTTTTTGAAGATGCTTCAGAATTTCTGAACCTTTGCTTTTAATTTGCAGTGAATTCAAGTCAAGTGATCATTCTGTTAGCAAATTGTCTTTTGATTCTGTAACAAATCTCATGCCATGAAAACTTGTGCTATGAATGCAAAAAGCTCTATGATACAAAGCTTAAACCAAGAAAGAGTATGGTCATATAACTGGAAATGGGTGAAAATCTGAAGCTGATTCTTCTGTTAACCAAATTCAAATGCAGGGACTGGGGGTGAATTATGCTTGGTTTTGCTGCTTTTGTAAAGCAAGAGACATTTTTGACAGCTTGAATCTGAATTTTTGTAGAAATTCATGGCACATCAAAAACTGAAAAGATCAACATCACAGCACATTGAAGTCCTTTCTCCAACATTATATCCAGGAGATGTTGGTTTTAAATCAGCAGCAACTTCAGCGGCTAGACAGCAAAGTTTTGGTAAATTTTGATCCAATTTGTTTCAGAGCTGTTACAATATTTCAAAAATCCTTTTCTTTCAAATTTATAAACTTTTTAGCAATATGCAATTGTTACATTAAAATCTAATTCTCCTCAGTTTGATATAACTAGTTAATACTGTTGTTCTCATTCTCTGCAGAATCTTTCAGGATGTTTTCAAATGATGATTATACTGTTGTTGACCAATGTATTTTCATCCTCGTCAGCTGACATTAGTGTACCTTTTCACTACCACCACAAATGACATCTTACCAATTTTCAGTTGCTAACTACAAATTGTTTTATTGCAGATGGAGTCTCAGATGAATTTGACACTATACCAGATGTAAGTAGATTTGAATGTTAGATGTAAATAGATTTGAATGTTTTAGCTACTGTTTTTAGCAAGATATGTTCATGCGGTATATGACACAAAATATGAATCATTTTCTCATCCATTGCTCTATCTGTTTTAGTTATTCCTTCATGCGAATTTTTCTTTGGAAAATCCAACAACCTTTGACATGGTACTTCCATGGTCCAGTGTAAATGGTGGTCGAAAAGAGACAATTGCAAGGCCAATGTCACCAAAGAAATCACGAAAACTGCTTCAAGAAAAGGTAACAAGCTATCTGTTGCTTTAATGTAAATCATATTGTAGTCATTACCAATAAATCATGAGATATCTTTTCCAACTATTTTCTTCAGGTTGTAGCATGTGTTACATGCTTTAAATGAGTTATTTTTGTCATGGATCCCATTTCATTTGTACATATTGATGAAGCAAATATGTGGAAATATTGCAGATGCAGTAAGGCCCTCAATTAATGCATTATGCAACTTTCATGCATCCTTGTACAGTCCTTGGTTTTGATAAGTGCGGCACTTACGAGTAGAGGGTGAGTTCTGCTTTGTATCGATGATATATTCTACATCTTCATTTCTTAATACTCAAAATTCATCGTTTCAAATGTATTTATATCTTATAGATATTTCATCATTAATTTTGATAGATGCTTTTACTTCTATGGAAGAAACAGGTCTCTGAATTACAGAAAATGTCTTTCTGCATCATTTTTCTTGCTGCATAATGATGTGGCCTTTATTGACTGCAGTTCTGACAATGTTTACCCTGTATGAATGGTTTTTTTGTTACCATCTTTATTATTTGCTATGAATCTATTTTAGCTAACACACTACCTCGATCTGACAGAAGTTCGATTAGCACAACAAATTGCTTCAAGGTCCGATGATTTCTTCAGAACAATGTCTTCACATGAGAAACTGCAAGATGATGTTTCAAGAACATGTGCAGATGTCAGGCATCTCAGGTAAGATAATTATTATTTTCTCTTATCTATAGGAGGATTTACTCAAAGCCCTGTTGTTACCATATGCACATGTTATCAAATAGTTGCCTACCATTCTGACAAAAAGGTTCCATCTCCAAACTTTTCTTGCAAAGGTAATTTTGAAGATTTTAAAACGTAGTATCACACAGACTTTTATCTTATTTTCAAAGGAATGTGTCATTTAAAGTAAAATTTTTAGTTTCACAGAGGGACAAACAAAGCACCCCCATTTTGTATAATTGTTTGGATATACGGTTACTTTTTGCTGGCTTGAGTGACACAAACAAACAAACTACAAGAAACAATGAATTTGTAGTCGAAGCAATGATGTCTACAGGTTCATTTAACATTTGGAAATGGAGGCTCTTTAAGCCAAAGTTCATTAAAAATGCTTTGTTAATGCTGCCTTTGCTGTATTGTGACATTGAGGTATATATGGAAGTCAGATTTTAATGAAGCTTTTAATGTTCAAAATATATATCCATGACGTTGGACTGCAACGCAAATACTTTGTAGGTGATGAATTTTGTCATTTGTCATATTCCCTGACAGTTGCTTTCCATTTGTAGCACTTGATATGACATCCTTCAAATCCTTTTCTTAGAATGCAAATGACAAAAACAGAAGAAATATTGATCAAACGAACTTTAAATGTCATGAGAATGTTTAGGCTTCGATCGAGATATATTGCTGTTCAGGAAAAGGTAAACATGAGAATTTTCAATCTTTTTGGGCATTTATTTTGAAATGTTGACCTCAAGGAAGAACTATTTAGTAATACTTCTGACTGTGTGTTCTGTTCATTCTAGATAGCTAGGAGATAGCTATCCATTTGATGAATTAAAAGAAATTTAATTAAAACTAGTAAAAAAATGATAAACTGACACAAAAACTGAAATTAGTGTCTCATTTGTTTCTTTGAAAGAGGGATCACTAAGGATAATAAAACTGACAACTTTGATGGTGTGTTTCAAGCCATTTTCTGGATGTTCTTCACAAGTTAATTTTTTTATCTTTTACTGTACTACTATTTTGGAAATCCAAAAAAGGCAATAATACTTGAAGCTTGTACCTACTAGGAAATCACTTTTGATTACGAAAGCGCAAGTGAACTTTCAAAAATGATTTTTTGACCACGGGGTCATTTTTGAGTCACATGGACACGTGTAGCTGTTTATCAAGGATATCTTCCTATCATGCTTTTAAATAACATATGACCAGAACAGTTTTTTTCACAGCTAAAGTTAATGGCTACAATTCATCAAACACAACCTACGATACAAATATTATTGTCGACATCAGATTATATCAGTGCTTTGGATCTCATTGATACTTCATTAGAGATTTTACAACAAGAGTTGGCAGGGGTGCAATGTTTCAGGTAAAAGTAATCAAAATTCAAATTCTTTATATTTCCTATATCGTGTCATATTGGAAGGTCGAAAACCATCGAGACGACCGAGAGGAAGACCAAGATCTATGTCGATAGACAACATTGGAGATTGGGTGGGAAGAAAGCATTATGGATAGCTTGTGAGAAAAGCCCAGGATAGAGAAAGTGGAAGCAATTCTAGTGGCACAATTTTAGTGAAATAAATTGCTACATCTAAGTTAGCCTTTGGGCTTCACAATGAGAAGTGAGCCATTGAAATCAGCGCATAATTCATATTTCACACCTCTGCAAACGATGATACATCATTTCGGGACACCTGGAATTCCATCCTACTTAAATCTCGATATTTCATTCAGGCATCTTGGATCACAGCTATCTGAAATGAAGAATGTCATTGAACGGATGATGGAAGCTGATTTTGTTGATTTCGCCATTGCAAACTTGAATGCACCTTCAAAGCCAGAGGCAGATGGATTGTATGAAGAGGTATAGCTCAGCTTTTTGTATGCTAAAACTGTTTGCACTTTTGCTCGTCTTAACCTATCAATACAGTTAATCCTGATGTGAAAAGGTATTTTATTTGATGAGCTTATTTCTTCATTAATACCTCGTACCAGCTCTTCGCTGGTTTCTCTTTGAAACTTAATATAAATTTTCACCACTATATTGAAAATATGTAAGAAAAATTACTTGAGACATGTCAGTCTGATCTATGAACAGTTTCTGATGAAAAGGCCGTAGCTACGCCACCTTGATACAACTGTCATTACTGCTGCGTCGATACCCAAATCGGTCGACTGTTGTGATTCTGAGAAAACTGTTTGGGGCCTAGGAATGAGGTTGGTAGCTACTGTCCTTGCCTTCAAGGTTTCCTGCCTCGTACTCGTTGATTGATAATGAAGACTTTTTATGACGAATTGAATGCAAAACTTTTGTGTGCGTTATTATTTGTTTGTGGTTTACTTTGTATTAAATGGCTTATTTCGTTATCCCCAGGAGCGGTTGCTATCTGTCGTCCTAGGACTGTTGCGCCAGAAAAGATTTCGTTTCTTGCAAGTTTACAAAGATGAGGTTTATTCGATCGTCAAATCTTCAATCAAGGAGGTATGTTTTCACACTTCTCATCATATCTTCCATTTACCGTAAAAGCACTATTAAGCCCCCGGAGGGCTTATTTAATTTCGGACACTCCAGAGGGGGCTTATTAGAGAGGGGGATTTATTAGAGAGGGGCTTTATTCACAAAATCAAGTGACAAGAATATATATGATAGCTTTTCAGTTCTTTTTTGGATTCAACATACAACTTTACGAATCAAATACATAAATTCGACACATTTTGTATCCCAGACCATATCAAAACTAACATGCAACCTTGTTCAGCTAAATAGATAGAAAGTCTTTGGTTATTTCTGGAGTTTCATCCAAGTGAAGGGGGCTTATTTAAAATTTTGGCACGGAGGTGAGGAATTTAATAGAGATGGGGCTTAATAGGAGAAGGGGGCTTAATAGAGCTTTTTCGATAATCAAATATACCGCTGAAAGATACTTTGTGTAGATGAGTTTATATTTCCGTTCTCTTTTCATAAAATTTTCACGAATTCTCTGATAAGTCAAATGTCTTCTAGCCTACGAGTATTTCCATCATCCTAAAGAATAGAAGGCCTATGAAATAGAGAGATCAAGCTTGCCACGGCTGCCCAATTAACTATGTTAATCCTCTATTCAAAAATATCAAATAATTTGTGAAACGCATCTCAACAAATGCAGTTTAAATTAAGTTCCAGAAATATGGAAATGTGGTTGAAGAAGTTTTTGCTCCTTTATTCGTAGACCCTTTCTCCATTTTGATGATCGGTCTGCACGTAGGACAAGTGTCTCCTGGTAGAAAACGGAGGTGAAATGATCACATCGTGCCAAGTTATGGCTGGATCAAAACTCTTTTAATGTTTTTTTCTTGGTCGTGCGTACAGTTTTCATACTCAGGGTGAAAAATTAGGTTTCATTCTCTCCGTAATTGCGTTTACCTATATCCATCCTAAGCTTGAATTTTGTTTTTAGGAAGTTCATTCCTCTTTGTACGACCAAAACCAACAATCGGATAATGAAGATGAAAAGTAAGAATCTCTTGTATATTTCTCTTTGCATCTCTTGTGTCCTCAAGTTGCATTAAATGTATTTGCTGGAAGAATTTTATTTGTATCTGCCTCATAAGCAAGTGTAATGACGTTAGGGTGGTATACCACCCTAGTAGTTACCATGGTAACTTCCATATAACAGCTACGGGTGTGTGCCACCCAGCTTAGAATCTCGAAAATCCTTAAATATGGAATCTCGGAGTTCAAATTTTCCTCTGGAAATGGGTGGCTTTTTTGGCTTGCAAAGAAGGGGTGATTGGGTTTTGCATTTGTAATGTTGGATTTGTTTGTTTTAGCTCTGAAACTTAGTTGGTGTCAACTTTGCTTCACATTGTACATCTAAAGTGAAATGAAATTTGATTTATGGCAAATTGAATAGGTTTCTTCTCCCAAAAATCCTTGAAAATGGGTATGAAAATCGACTGAAAATCCCTAAACATGGGTCTTTCCCCTAGATGTTGGGCGGCACGTCCCCGTCATCCCAATACTTGACTCCTCACATGGTAATAACATGTAAAAGTCTAATGCTGTTTACTAAGAGTTGTCTATTCGGATCGAAATTTTGTGTTCTGTAATTCTTTGATAGTTGATCTGTGGATATCTTCTTTAATTAGCTTTAATTTGGCTATTTCTGATTTAAGCCTACTGTAAATAAATAAATGATTCTTGTGCCGTTAATGGTCCTTGCCCCTTCATCAGTTGACAAAACTTTGTCGGTAGACTGTGCGAAGAATTGTTACACAGAACATCTATATTGTTTGTATTGTTTTTGTAGTCCGAAAGTTGGAGAGGCATTACGAGCAATCTCACACCAAGAATGGGTTGATTTGATGGAAAAAGTATTCAAAGTATCATTGGAAACATTAACAATGATAAAAGTAGGTAACATGAATTTTTTTCTGTCTTTGTTATTCACATTTAAAGTCTAAATTTGTTGCCATTAGCACTTCATTGGAAGGAAGCCATTTCTTTCTCCGGAGAGAGAAGCGTACGGAACGGAACTTGTTTAGGTTTATGATGGATTCAAGTGATATTTGATTCTTTGTAAAACAAACAATAATCATTATTTAAAAAGGTTAGTGATTTTGCAAAATATCTCGTTGTCATTTTAGTTAGTTGGATTAAAGATACAATAATCTTGTCACAAAAACTTTGGTATATGGTGCTATTTAATTCATGTTTCAAGACTCTTACAGTTTTATAGCTTACAAATTTGCTTAGTCTTATATTCTGCACGATCTTATTTCTTTGTAGCTTATCCACGAAAGTTTGTTAAAAGTTCTAACGATTGCTGTTGGACATCACTTAGATGATATCGACAAATCATCTGGAGATATTGAAGAAGATGGGAGCACGCAAAACGGGTCAGTTGGATCCCTTGGCTCAATGTGGATAACAGTTTGAGATTTTTACCCAACTATTTATAATTCTTTCCATAGACCTTTTCGACTATGTGAAAAAGGGACTCGGGAGAGCGGCCAATTCTGGTAGTAGGTATGGCAGATGATTTTTAAAGTCGCACTGTACAATCACTGGGAAATCGCAGCATAGAAGCATGAATTTGACCGTAAAATTGATTTGCCAAGAATGACTACTATCAAATTTATATTTGGTAGCTGTTCAAGAGTGCAAATGTCATTCAAATCCTATTCTCATTTCATTATTATTTACATTTTACCCTTCTGCGAAGGAAGTCCTCAAAGTTAGGTAAATGTCAATAAAAATGAAATTTAAAATGTTTGTCGTCGCTTGCCTTTTCTCCGTTAGTTAACTACAGCGATTTTAATCCGTTAGTAATCTTAACTATCCGTTAGTAATCTTAATATTGGCGCCAACTGCTTTCATGGTGTTATTGATCTTAAGAATTTGTTCTGTAAGGCTAAGTTCCTTGAAACTCTGCGTTGAGCTTTGAGTTTCCGTTGGTCGACGTCAGTCAATCGAATTTGCACAAATTCTTATGGCTTTGTATTTTGTTCGCTACTTTGTACATAATTGTGTATAGCAGCCTCGTCCCAAAGGGCCTTCAAAAGTGAAACAAAGTCAGCCTTCGGTTTGGTGTAGCAGTCTCGTTTTGAATAGCGATTTCTGGGACGCATTGTAATCAGTCGATGTGATATGGCCTACTTTAAAACTGCAAAATTGTCGTTTTGAAATAAGTTTGTTTACTTTACATGACCCTGCCCTTTTAATCTATTTTTTGTTGACATAATTTGCAGTGATGCTGTCACATTAATTACAACATCAGAATACAACAGACTGTCATCAGAGAGCAAAGAGCTTTTGTGGTCTGCATGTGAACTGGCTCAAATCAGATGCTCAAAATTAATTTCTATAAGATCAAAGGTAGATTAACCTTTTATTTTTATGTTAAACATGAGGGTGAGTAGCCGAGTGGCTTATACAGTCTTTGTCAGGTGACTGAAGTTAAGCTCGGTCGAGTGAGGTCAGACTCCGGATGGGTGATCTCAGAGGCCTGACCTCACAACTCACCTCGTCTTCCTTCGGAAGGGACGTTAAACTAGGGGTCCCATGCCTGGATGCGGCATGCACAGTGGACCTAAATTAGCTTTCAGTAGCTAGAAATCCTGACAAGCCCACTCAAAACAAATTGGAAACAAACAAACAAAACAAACACCAGTTGGGAACACGGCCAGCCTCGTAGTAGATTTAAGCCAAATGAGCTGAACGAAAAGCATTCAGGGACCAGGCCAACAAATATTGAAGAAGCATTTCGTTAGTGTTGATAGTTTAGTTATCATAGTGGTCTTTAGATTTTGGTCACTACCCATAGGGAAAGACCAAGGCAAAAAGGCAAGCCAGTTTTGCAAATTCGCTATTAGAGGATGAAACTATTACTGACTGATTGAACAGAAAAATGTAAGAATTAAGTCTAGGTAATTTAACTAAAAGAAAAGACTTTCTTCGGCAGTTTTGCAATGTTTTTGCTGTGTGAGCAGTGACTAGTTGCGTTCGCTCCCATCGTCTTATGTAGAAATCTTTTTTTCTTTCTGTTCACAGTCATATTTTTGTATTTTCTAGGGTGGAGCATTAGACCAATTATCATCAAATGAATTTGTTTCATTGGCGCGCGTCGTTGAAAGTTTCGTAACAGATTGTGAAAAAGTGTGTGGTCGACAAAGTCATAATTTACGGGGAACGCTGTTGTCACAAGCAAAGAGATTTGTGGAAAAGTTTCATGAAGAAAGAAAACACAAACTTGGGTGGGTAGTTTTTGATAACGATTGGTTCTAATTAGACTGAATGATCTGTAATCGTAATAGCATTATAACAGTGAAAAGAAGGTAAGTTCCCAAGGGGCTACTCCCTAACTTTCGATGCCTGGAGTTCCATGCCACTATTTCTCTGTTGACTCCAAAATTAAGCCTAATGTTTTTTTGATCTCAAGTATTGAGTCTAATGTTTTCGAGAACGGCATTTAGTGATTGGGTCACTGCAATGAGTCGCACCAGATTGTGTGATTCTTCCTTTTTTCAGATTTGTTGACCCCAAGTATTGAATTTTTGTCTATGCTGTTATTCATTGACCCCAGATATTAACCAAACATAAGATTTCGGACCCTAGTTATTGGTACCGACCCCCCCCCATTACTGGAAGTTAATGAGTAACCCCGATGGGGATAAATTAAGTTAAAGGGCTCCATTACCAAATTGTGAGAACATTTGTAAACGCTATTGTTTGAAACATGTGTCCTTTGTCTTCTGCAGCTTATTTGGTGGCTTAACGCCAAGCTACCAGAAGGTAACCATCAAAATCCACTTATATCCGATTGATCTGAAAAAAATGTCTCATTTGTTTCTCTGTGAAGTACAATAATCTATCTTGAAAATAGCGCCTTCGTTTTGAACGAAAAGATGAAAATTCTGTGTGATATTGCTTTCCAAAACACTGCAAAATTATTGTCTCGACAAGAATTTCAAGATGGAGTCCCCTTAAAGTTCGATATATTTTGGAATACTTATCATTGGGCTCTGTAATAGTGCGGTAACACTGAGACAGACGTGAACGTGAGGCTACATATTGTGTAGGTTGCTAATTAACTAGAAATTCTACAAGCGGCGCTTTTTCATTAGAAATTACCACTTATGTCCCTGTCGTACTAAATACAGTTAAATGAGTTCTCTTTATTTTTATAAACAGGTTGATTCTTGACAATGAGAGATGGAAACAAGCGGATGTACCAACTGAATTTCAAACTCTCGTTGATTCTATTTCAAATGGTAAATAGTTTGATTCCTTAAAAGATTTGAATGATTTCTTCCCTCTTTGTCCACACCTCTATGCCTACTTGTTTCAGGCGTTCTGATCTGCCAGATGTTTTGCTGTTCTTGTTTTATCTTCTATCATGTAAATGTTTCCGAATTTTCAAGTCAACACAAATGAGTAATGCACTTTCAATTTCGTTCAGGTATAGAACCTAGTTCTTCTCCAAAGCAGCCAAAGAAAGGTAAGTTTATGTATGCTAAGATGATGGAGATATCATTTCTTTCAATGATGTACTGTTAAATTCAATCTATTTCAAGGATAAAATCATGCTGAATTTATGAAGGGAAAGTAAACTTAACAGTTATTACAGCTATGTTGAAACTAGGTTATTTTTAGCATACTAAAATATTAATTCTAGAATGTATAGATCAAACGAACTACCGTTAAAAAAGAGAGTCTTTTTAACTTTTCTATCATCTGCAGCTCAAATCAAATCTGCAAAAGCACCTTCCTATCTGGTAATTCAAGATCAGCGATTTGTGATTGTAGGGTAAGTTTTAATTAGTTTCAGAATATTGTTCGATTACTGTAGTTTAAATGCTTAAAAATTTGCAAGAAGCATGAATTTTATTCAGAATATAAAAAGCGGTGAAGCAAATACGTGTACATATCTGTTACATTGCTTTTTTGTAATGAAGTTTGCTGACCGAAACATCGCACCAGACCAACTGTTTCCCTACAACCAACAATGGATTTGTGTCGGGCGGGCGGCTGATCAGTCGTTTGGCATACAGCATGGTTAATAGAAATTTCTATTAACCATGCATACAGCCTCCGTTCTTTGCTCGGCAGTCTAGGTTTTGTTTTCGAAATAAAAGTTTTTTTAAAAATTACGAAATTACTATCCTGGCATCTGTAATTTTTGTTTTGTGTTCATTTCGTTAGTTTTCTGTTGTGCTGTGGGAACTCGATGAGTGTTAACAGCAGTCTTATTTTGCTGCATGTATTAATTAAGAGAACCAAATGTTTTTAAAGTTATCGGAAAAATACCGCAATTTTAGTCGAGGCTTCCCTGGTCTCGAAGTCATTATTATTGTATCTGTGATATGATCTGCAAACAGGTCGCATTTTTCATCATGTGGTATTTCTATTTAATTTCAATTTTTTAATGAACATGTTATATTTTTCATCATAGGACATTGCTGCTCGTGATAAAGATGATAGTGGAATATTGTCAGTGTGTGGATGACGCACCGATGCTTACAGCGGAAATATTAACGAAATTATGCGAAATTTTGAAAGTAAGTATTCTGCGGCCTTGCGTTGTTTCTTTCTTGCCATTTGGCCGAAAAAATGTGAGTAATTGAAGACAATTAATTTGTGAGGTGGTAAACAAGACCTGGTGCCTAGATACTGCGAAGGAGCATGATCTTGGTCGAAAAGGAAAAAGTGCGCTTCAAAATCATTGGGAAAAAGTTAGGTTCTACCGAGATTTGAACTCGGATCGCTGGATTCAAAGTCCAGAGTGCTAACCATTACACCATAGAACCAGCATGCGACGAGGATGGGATTCGAACCCACGCGGGCAGAGCCCAATGGATTAGCAGTCCATCGCCTTAACCACTCGGCCACCTCGTCACGTTTATTTAAATGATTCACGAAAAAATCCATGTAAAATCAGTGTGAAACAGAATCTAAAATGCCATGAAATAGTTAAAACATAGTCACAAGAGAGATCCATAGTCTGGAAGCTTAAACAATCACCCATTGTTTGGCTGTTGTGTTCACGCGCTGATGTTGAAACGCGCTATCACGTGACCGTGAGAGTGCATCGATTCACAACATGCGAGAAGATCCTCGTAGTTACAGCGAAGGTTTTCCGTCTCGTCGTCTCTTTCGATGCATGTTTTGGCTTAGCTGACAAGGATTTGTTGGAGCAAGATGAAACTATCAATTCTGAAGTAGATGATGGTGTGTTTGAGGTATATTTTGATTTAATTTCTTTCCGCTTTCTTTAAAAATCGCACGACAGTTCATTGATGATGGAAGTGACTAAAATTAGGCCTTGCTTAGTTTATCGCCAGGAAACTTGTTCTGTTTTACGTCTAAAACCAGATTACACCGGGAACAAATTTGTTATTTCTTATCATTAAATAACGACTATTACTCTACTCATGTAATATGTGTGTCAAACTCTCGCTTTAGGTTGAAGATGAACAAGAAAAGGACGCATTTTCGTGCCCGATGATACCCTACGAATACCAAGTTCGAGAAGCCCGAGGATGTTGGCGAAGATACTGCAAGAAGATATAACAGCAAAGATCCAAAAGCAGGTTAGTCCTGCACCCATTGCAGTTCAAAGGAATGATTGCTAACTCAGTTGCAAAACTGACTGACGGCGGAGAAATGTTATCAAACTGCGCTGCTAAAAGAAGAGCCTTGAGATTACAAGAACATGGATGGTGTGTTTTCTATGCACAAGAACACTGTACATTTGTCATCCAAGCATATAATAGAAGCAGCGAAACGTTTTCAATATTTTATAAATTTTTTTGTTGAGGAAGGAGGATTCCAAAGATTGAGCAAAGATTGAGTTCAGTCATTGGAATGTAGCTGGCTATTCATGTTTTGCCCTATTTATATCAAGCCCAGGCAAATTCAACTTTGCTAGCAAGCAAAATTTCCAATATACTGTAGCAAGTCTAGCAGAGGAGGCTTGTGGCAAAGTAACTGATAGCAATTGTCATCTCAATTGTCTCTAATATTTTGAAATGTTTCTTTTTGAAAAATCTTTTTGCCCCAAATTGAAGAACTGATAAAAAGCTGAGCAGTGGAGATATGGTAGCACAACTTCTTCAAAATTGTGAAATTTTGACTTATTTTCAAAACAACTTAACATGGCAGAGCAGTTGCAACAATTATTTACTCTACACAGTATATCAGGCTCAGAGCTTTTTCACACAGGATGCTTGACATGGGAAAATAGTTGACAACAATCAAATGGGAGTGAACCCAGCTTTATTGTATGAAAACATCCATTTTTCTTAAGAAGCTGTGTAGTTTCTCATAGAGAATTAAGAAACTCTACCAGAAATGATCAGAGGTCTTATCAGAGTTAAGAAACTTTTCAGTTTTTGGCTCTGAGTTACAAGATATTTCAAATGAAAAGTGTATCACCAAAGTAAATTATACTACAGAAGCATTGATTTTTGTCTTTATAATTTGACTCTTCTAATTTTTCAGGCTCACAAAAATTAGTCAATCAAAACAAAGAATTTGAGGCTTGAAGAAGAAATATCAAGTGTTGCCTTATTCTGGGATCTGTTGTAAGCAGCTGGGGAGGGAGCGGGTTCAATGACTTTTCATGCATGTGTGCCCAGTTTCTGCTCTTTCCCAAGGACCGCGGAGCACATTTTGGATTGGGGGGGCTAAAAAGTAATGGAGAACCTGAGGGGGTCTGGGGGCGAAGCCCCCAGAAAAATTTTCTATGACCACGCCCTCTACTCTGGCTATAAATGCGACCAACGCCCCTTTCCATAGGCAAACTCGCCCTAGAAAAGACAGTTATCATCAGCATATCCAATCACTAAATCACATTAAAAAACATCATTTATAGAAGTGTATTGTATTACTTTTTTTATATTTCATAGCGAAAAGGTTCAGCCTAGAATGAAAGGACTAAAGTTAAAAAAGCTTTCACAATCTCGTGGAATTATTATCTCCGAAAAATAATGATATGGAAACACAGTGTCTGTGTCTCTACTTTCAGAAGCAAACATTTTAAACATAGAGAACCTAGTAAAGCAAACACCGTTTTAATTTTGTAGCATTAAAAAATCCAATGATTTTTTTCAAATTTTCGAAAGTTTTGTTTTCCGTTGTTGGGTCTCTTGATAAAAATTAGTTGGAACGTCGATAGAGTTTATATTTTCTGTGCTCTTCATATGAGTATTAAGAATTGCTAAATTATACGTGTTTGGACATTACAGAGAGCGAAGCAGAGTTGATAGACGTCTTGCCAAAAAAATTATTGTCCCTCAAGCTCATTGCTCGTTGCCTGGTTAACATTCTGCGATTTACATGTTTGGAGAGCTGCCCTCATCAGCAATCTTTCAGGAACTGAAATTCGCTTTAAAAATAGCCGCACATCATGAAAGCATTTCACTTATCGCTTGCTAAAACTTTGGGCTTTGAAGCTGTGCTTACCATGATGAAACTGTTATATCTTGGCATAATGCTATTGGACACATTTCATTTGAGACAAAAACCTTTTAAAGCATCCTTCTCAGCTGGATTTCTGATAAATCCATGAGAAACGGTACTGTGGGGGTATATAGACACTCGCAAATAAGGGTGTTAACAATTTGATAAAGCAAATGGCGATATTTAATCATAAAACAAAATTTGAGAAAAAGCTAAAAACTATCTCTTGAAAATTATTGGGGGGGCTAAAGCCCCCCCAGCCCCCCCGGCTCCGCGGTCCCTGCTCTTTCCTTCAGAGTCTCTTAAAATTATAAAATTCTGACGGAATTTAGAACTGGTCCTAACAAAGCAGAAACTGGGCAGGCATGTATGAAAAGTAATATAGGGCCCCCTAGCTGACTGCAACAGATCCCAACATAAGGCAACTCTTGATAATTCTTCTTTAGGCCTCAATTTCTTGGTTTATCATTTCAAAGAGCTCATGTACCCAAATACTTCAATAAAAGTCAGACTGCCATAGGACATAATTCCATCCAGTCTTTGCTCTGTCAGCCCAGACTTAAAAGCAACTGTCTTCTTTACATGTGACATGTGACTGTGTTGGATTTGCAACATTTTCTTCTTTGCAATGGAATCATCTGTTGAGCATAGCTCTTTCCTAAGGCTGCAGCTAAAACACAACACAAACATTTTAAAAAACAAAATCTAAAAGTTTCCATCCCATTGGAAACTTACAAATGAGAATTGTTTGTACTGAGCATAATATAGATACCACCTTTCTTTTAATGTAAGATAGTGAAGGTGAACTTGTGTTTTTGCACTGAGGGCTGGGATTGCAGAAATAGGGAAGACCTAAGTCTAAGGTCCCTTGTCACGATGCTCAACTTGTGGGGCTGTTCCTGGAATCCGACTCTGTCTGCCTGACTGTTCTGGCTCCAAAGTCAGAGGATTACACCACTGTGCCACCACTATGGTGCCACAACACCTTCAGATTAAGATACTGAACTGGCATTGATTGTTTTGTAAAATTTTTAAGGAATGGAGCCCTCAAAGGTTCTTAACTTTTTCTCAGGCATTTCATCATATTCTTGATGTTTTTATCCTGTGCCCTTGTGAACTTTGAACATTTGACAAAAACTTTTAAGACCTTGTGCCAGCTGTAATACATCACTTGACAAGGCTTCCCAAATAATACAATGATAGAAAAACCAGTCAAAATGAATTGAAAATCTCTTTGATTTCCTTGAATGAGAAAAATTTTGTGTCATAGTTTTGTCCAGTTTTTCAATTACACCCAGAGCTGGGTTTCTAGATGAAGAGTTTCCTGCAGAATCAAAAAAGATAAAATTACTCACCTTGTTGAGTTGTGATTGACTTTCCAGCATATTCAGAGTTGATACTGCTTCTGGTATTAATGTCCTTTGATCTGAATCTAGAATAAATCCAGAAAATAATAAGTTGCACTCAGTGATAAATATTAGACAGTCACGCACAAGCATGAAGGTCAGGTGGTGAGCTTGTTCAGTAGGCCATTGTAGGCCTAAGCACACAACAGAGTGCTTCGAATTCTTCATAAATAAAGTAAGTGAATTAAATCAAATTCCAGGCATATTAATCTTAGCATAATTAGGTTGTCTAAAAGATCTTAATTTCAACACTTACAAAGCATTATTTTGTCTGCTTCGTGACGTTCTCTTGAATATAAACACGACTTTTGGATCTCTGTTTTCTCGAATTTTCGGAAACGTGGGTCCGTCATGATGTAGCTTCTAACGCCGATTGGAGTTGAATTCATCCGACTTGCAGGCAGTTTAACAGTAGATATTGTCTTTGATCTAGTGCTTCTCAAAGTAAAACAGTCATATATTAAACAGTTAGCTCATTGAAGTCATAAAACCACAATTTTCTGATCGTATCCTGCAGCGTGAGTACCTTCCGCCATATGTTTTGCACCTTCGCAAAAATTTGATGCACCTTCAAGTAGACTGGGCACTAAAAAAAGGTGCACAAAAAGATAAAACAATAGCGCATTGTTAGCTTCCAGACTATAGCTTTCTCTTGTGACTATGGTTAAAAATAATTTTTTTAAAATTTGGATCGCAGCACGCCTGTTTTTATGGGAAACCGGTTTCCCAATCTTTCCTCCTCCCTTTCGTCTTCCTCCGCAGCGACAGTAAAGGTTGCAAGCAGGCAATCGAGAAGACTGTTGCGGAACCGTGCGTGAGTTCGTAAGAAATTCGTAAGGAACTCTGAGAACTCAATGTTTGTCATTTTTAAGTAACTTTAAGCATAGGCCGAAATTCTTAGGTTGCTGCACAACAAAACATGTGTGGCTACAATTTTGAAAGCTCTTGTGCTTAGAATTTCGAAAATCAACTGCCATTCATCCTTGGTACGCGGTGGTAACACTCGCAACTAAATTGTTGATAATTTCTTGTCTTGGTAGAGTTATAATTCACGTGTGTGTCAATTAGTTCTTGGTGCTGGTGCATTAAAGACTGTTGGGTTGAAAACAATAACAGCAAAACATTTAGGTAAGGTAGAAATTTTGAATTTACTTTACGTTTGCTCTGACCTGACCTTCTTTGCATGCATTTTCGTATGTTCGTATACATTTATTTCTTTACATCTTATTATCCTGGTTTTATTTCTCTGCCGTAAAACAAACCGTTACCTTTGACGGTTCTGCTGGCTTTATTTCTGCAAGTTGACAATTGTTCTTTTGCTCTTCTTATGAATTCCCGACGTTGCTATTTTTATGGTGCATTTAAAGAAATTCAATATTGTAGGTATTAGAAAACGCAATGTTGATGATTATTGCACAAGTTAATTCGCTGCCATGACTTTTTCAAAAAGGGCACATATTGTTTAGTGTCCCAGTGCTGCTCCGTCCATCTAGGATTCATAACATCATGCATTCAGGGGATGCAGCCTTTGTCGTTGCATCGCCCCTATGTCATCAACAAAGTCATTATCAATTGCATCACACGATTCTTTGAACTAGTTTGAAGCAAAATTGGTTTTCATAGTCGTTTGATTTACATCAAATTGTCCTTATTTTTCTTCAACACTACAACTGATTTTTAATTTCAGGTTTGGCTGCACAATGTCTTGAGGTTATAATAATACATATTCCAATTTTCAAATCTCACTTCGAAGTCAGAGTTCCACCAAAGCAATATGTTTTATTATCGCAATTTGACCAGATCTTGAAGGTAAGATACCAGTTCTTTCGTGTTTGGTTCGTGAACAACTCACTGTTGTTAAGCATTGTGAGACCTTGTGCAGAAGGTAGTGTACTTTTGTGACATGAAATGGATTTTCCATTTATTCGATCAAGGACAGACTCCAGTACTCCAAGAACTATGTTTTTTGAATCGCCTGAACTACAGTAGTTTCCCGCACAGTAAAGAAAAAACTCTTTCAATTTCAGGTCGACGCGCTTGTTATGAATGAGATAAAGTTCAAATAAGGGATAAGTTTCCTTTCAGAAAAATCATGTACAGCTAGTCAGCTACTCAGACACGAGCTCAATAATCGCAATGCAAAACGTATTTCGATTTGTATTCATAAATTTTTACTTCCTGTAAATGCTGCAGTTATTCAGGAAGGTGCTATTTGCTTTGTTTGCATCAATGCTCTTGTTTTCATTTGTTAATAATTACAGTTCAGTTCAAGTTGAAAGCTGAAATTTAAAGGTTTTGATACATATACAATCCTGGTCAAAAAATTATGTGGGACACGGGCAAATCTCCGTGTTTTCGTGATGTTTCCTAAAATATCGAGGCAAAAACATACGTTTACTTTGCTAGAGTAGCATATGTTTTTGAATTCATCATTTCTTTTATTTTCATATCCAACAATCAATGTCACTTCCATGATCTTATGTTATAATTCTGTAATATTTTCTTGTCATAGGATTACAGAAATCACCGACATGAAATTATTTGCAAACTCGTTAATCTCATGGAAGAAGTTTTCAATGCTCATTTAGAAAAAGTAAGTTTTTAAATGACAAGATGATTATTATCTTTGAAAATGCACCGTTATCTTTCATTTAAAGAGGCAAGATTTGTACAGAGTTTATCTTGTTGTTGATGAAAGAGCTGGATAGTGGAAGAGACCTACGGCTCTTTTTTTTGAAAGATCATGTAGATTTGATTACATGGTCGATTTTCAAATTTCTTTTTTGACGAGTATAGTAATGATAATAATACGCCTAGTCCCGAAAGCGGTTACAACAAAAATCAATACAGACGGTAAATTGTAAGCATAAAGTATAGTAAATAGTTTATTGTTTCGAGTTCTCTTTCCTTCTCCTCTTCTCCCTTTGTCTTTCGTATGCATTCACTCTCTTCTCGTTCACTTTGTTGCATGTTTGACGAATCATATGTCTCCATTCAGTTCTATTCTCTACCTTGACGAGTATATAAACCAATTATTTTCCCATATCTATTTGATGTTGTAATGGTCGCAAATTTATCCCAATATAGTGCAGCCAGGTTTTGAATCATACTCCAAAATGCACTGATGATTGCTAGGTCAATTTCTTTGTGCTTATAAGCATGTAGTTTGGTCGTAAATAATGGAAAGAAACGCGCTCTGTTATTGCAGACCTTAACGGTACTAAGAAATCTGAAAATTTTGGCTCTAAAGAAGGACTGACTATCTTTCTCATTAAATCAAAATAACGTTTTGAACATGTAATTTTTGAACCTTTACAAACAAACACTTTGGTAAATAAGAGAATTAATTGTAAAGAAGATTCAGATGCACTAAATGAGAAGATTTGGTACACCAAGGCTTTTCTGACTTATGTCGTCATCAGGGTGTGACTTACTTAAAACAGAAGTAAATGACCTCTGTTTTAAGTAAGTCACACTCTGATGATACCGTAAGTCAAAAAGGCCTCAGGCTCAGTGTGCTAAATATTATCAGTTTTGCGTCTGCATCTCTTTATAATTTCCATAAAAACAAACAAATTTTGGTATTTAAATATTTTATTGAAAAAATATGAGAAAAAAATTTTTCATTGATTTGATAATTGAATTTCAGTGATTTTGAAACAAGAGTACTTTATTGGTTCTCCTGATACATCAACATCAGGATCAAAAGTTATTTTTGCTAAATGTATGATATTCTGTTTTTTCTTTAGTATGAAGCAAGACCTCCAATGCCATCATCTGGAATGAGAGCAATCGTTAAGCAAATACTAAAACTTCATGAGACACTTGCTTCTGTTTTTCAAGAGGAGCAGATGGAGGTAACAAGCTTTATTAGAGATCTTGCCTTCTCTTTGCTTGACTCATTTAATATCGTTTATGGAAATAGTCATTGTTTTAGTTGTGGTCTAACTCAACTTCCTGCATATTTTCTACAATTGTGTTAAGAAATTACTAATAGTAATTAACGCTATAATAGTAATAATACTATATTCATACTACATGTCACCAGCTTCAGCAAAGAAGCTGCTATCACTTTAGGACCTGGTAAAATATGAATGTGAATAAGTGTAAGTATATGCATCAAGTTTAAAAGCTCAGCTGGTTGAAAATCTAGATGTTAAATTGTTCTCTTAATTTGGTTTTAGAACGTAATAATGATTTTTCGACTTTTAGGTAGTTTGGCAATTTGGTGAACAGCAAAGCCCCTTGGAATTCTTTTATTTTTCATCAATGTTATTTTATCCGTAATTAGATTTAGGCCTGGCAGCCAAAAGTTGGTTCTTTTGCACGACAACGGGTTAATTGCAGCACGTAGAAGGATGCAAACATCTTACGTGACAGATATAAGCGATTTTAAAGCCCCAGATTGCCAGGGGGCAATGAAGGAAAGTTTTCTCAAAGTGATCAAATCTCTGAAATTTCCGATTTTCAAGTCGTATTTGAGACGATTGAGGCAACTGCCCCTGCTTTCCTCATGCTGTTTACGGCCTTGAGATAATTCAACTTTGCCATATAAATTAACATTAGCATTGACTGAATGATTAACCGCTTGGTTATGAAATGCATCGTTTTTCTCTTTCAGGCAATATTTCGTGAGATTCGAAGATCTTTTAAAAATACTTTAGCTGAAAAATTGGCAACAATTGGTATAATTAATGATGGAAGTCCACAAAGTGGGTACGTAATTCTTTTAGTAGATATTCATACGCAGCATAAAAATCAACTTTTTTAGTTACTGAAGAAGGCCTAAACTCACCTGATGATGAAACTGATTCATAAAAACACATGTATTGTTACTCATAATATACATACGTGATCTATACTCCCCACAAGAAGCAAAGCTTATCGAGTCTGGGGCATCTAACTTCACACTAATTCTCCAATCATATTGCTGATTTATATCAATAAATTAGCTTATTGACGAAGATTTGTCATCCCCTAGTTGACCTTCTACCTATTCTACAAATGACTCTGGACTGAATAATATTTATGTACAGTCAATAGAAATCTGTATAAGCTTCGATTGTACACAACAGTGACAGAGGCTCTAACGCAAGTCATTCAGCCCAGGAACCTAAAAACTGTGTAGGAAAATGTCTTTCAATTTAGGCCCTCTTTGCAGAATAGCTGAATGGTTTATTGGGTGATTCATTTCCTTGCAACTGTTTTTTGCATGACAACTGTAGATCTATGCTTCAGAAAATTGGTTGATGTATTAGGCTTCTCTAATACCCATGTCATACTGACACGGTTGAACGAGCTTAATCTAAAACGTGTTACATGTCAACCAATCACTTGATATAGAAAGGTTGGACGAGAAAAAGTACTAAGATTTAACACACATTTCGGACTTGTGTCGTCATGATTTTCAGTATATTTTGTCGTCAAACCTCTCTATATCAAATTATTTTGACAAATCCAATCCTGTTTCATGATCAGTGCTACAAAAATAGCAGGTGTTGTGTTTTTCATTCCTTAGCTGATGATGGCACAAGATTGAGTGCCGAAACATTCTAATAATATTTTCTACTCGTTTACGTCCTATTTGATCATTTCTTAATGATTATTATTGGATTCGTCACTAACATGGACTTGTCAATGTGCCTAAACGATTTGTCGATTTTTACCCAAACGTAAATCATCTAAGCGTCCATAACAAATTCATCTGGTTGCTAAGCTAAGAGGATAAATAATGCCTTAACTTGATAGCAACTTTTTCCCTGAATTGTTCAAAATGAAGTCAGAATTTCAAATATAAATAACCTCTGTCCCACGATTCACATACCACACTTTGCCTTTTATCGCCATTTAATGTATTATTTTGTATAAATTAGTGGCTTTGATTTTATATACATATAGATTTCTTTTGTAATTAAGTTTTATGTAATAGTAATTTCAGCTTGTTTATAATTAGGTTAGAGGCCCTCTTGACCTACAATCTCTTACAAAAGTGTTGGACCCCTGTTGAAAAAATCGAATTTTTCCCCCCTCCCCCCGTTTCAATGTTGAATGAATTGCAAAGAGGGTTTTTTCACGCAGATCCAGGAAGAGAACAATTCACCAAAGCAATGAACATTGAAATGGGGGGAGGGGGGACAATATTTCTGAAAAACGTGGATTTTCATAGGGGTCCAACACTTTTGTAAGAGATTGTCTGAAGGAAAACCCTATAGTTGAAGAAAGTAGGCCCGCTGCCATTGCACCAATAGCAACTCTATCTGTCAACATTAGCTTGTGCCATGAAGATAAGATGTTTTTCGTCAAGATTAATGCATATAAAGTAATATGGCATTATTTTCTGTCCTCACGCATTGACCTTTCGGGAAGTGGGCCTTACTGGCGAGTACTGTCAACAGTACTCACCACAGTACTCACTAGCGTTTCACTCCGTACTTCTCTATTTTGGCAGTGAAAGGGGCTAACATTCCCATTAATTTCTTCAGTGCACTACAAGCTTTCAATTCATGTATTACTTTCATTTTTTATATCCAGTTAAAGTGAAAATATGAACAGTACTCACTTTTCTCTTAATAAGAACTATTGATTTGTTCTTTTTAAGAGGAAGAAAGTGAGTACTGTTGACAATTTTCAAAATACTGCTTTGCAACTGTTTTCATTTACAGCATCAATGAATATAAATCGTTCATATGGGTATTTGACACGATTAAAGTTCATTTATGAGCAAATTCCAAGGAATCTGCAAATTTTATTAGCCTTTTTCAAAGTGAGTACTGTGGTGAGCACTGTCAACAGTACTCACTACAGTACTCAGTCTTGTTGTTGTTTCTGTACAGGCAATTTTGACTTTAAATGTCTCCTGTGTACTTTGACAATTAATAAGCAATTCAAACGACACATTAGTCATCAGAATGACCTCAATGGCAGCAAATATTGGAAGTTCAAGAGGGCGTGTCTTATCTTTAAAGGGCGTGGCTTCTTTGTAAAGAGCCGATCCTTTTGGTAAAAATGCAGTTTTTAAGCAAGTCCTACAAGTTCAAGGATACATTTTATCAAATCTATCAAAGTTATGTTAAAAGCCAGGATATTTTTGAAGAGCTGGTACAAATAGCCTTAAGCCTAGACCAAAGGAAAGAATTGGAAAAATTTTCTTTGCTCGTGTAATTAGGCTGAATACATCTTCAGCTGGTTTTTTCAAGCAAAAATCCTCTTGAAATGGCAATTTTTTGGTTATGTCTCATGTAGAAATGCACAATCGAGAGGACCCTTCTTTCCTATCAATGAAAATTTGTGCCATGGGTAATAAGTATGAAGTAATTATGACGGTTGCACCAATTACTCTAGACGAATATCCTTTGGAGCAATTTTGCCATTTTTGCATGTCACAAAAGAATTAAAAGTCAATAAAATCAAAGATAAAATACTCTCAAAACCGGCCTTAAACATTGGATGTAAAGTTCTTTGCCGTCCTGAAATCTTACTTCTCGTTAGTACATCCAGATGAAATATAGAAATAAAGTGTTTTTTACATTTCATCCAATTTTATGGTTGGAAGTTACAGTGGGAAATCACCTGAAATGCGGGATTTTTGGCATTTTTTAAAGAATTATTGTAGAAGAAATAAGAGAAGATAGAAAATGTATCCTATCCCAATGGAAACAAGTTAGCCTTCAAAACATTCGGGCCAATTCTCAACTGGCTACTAGTTATACAATGCTTTTAAAATAATTTTTGAAAATTTCCACTTTCAGACTGTCTGAAGGAAAACCCTATAGTTGAAGAAAGTAGGCCCGCTGCCATTGCACCAATAGCAACTCTATCTGTCAACATTAGCTTGTGCCATGAAGATAAGATGTTTTTCGTCAAGATTAATGCATATAAAGTAATATGGCATTATTTTCTGTCCTCACGCATTGACCTTTCGGGAAGTGGGCCTTACTGGCGAGTACTGTCAACAGTACTCACCACAGTACTCACTAGCGTTTCACTCCGTACTTCTCTATTTTGGCAGTGAAAGGGGCTAACATTCCCATTAATTTCTTCAGTGCACTACAAGCTTTCAATTCATGTATTACTTTCATTTTTTATATCCAGTTAAAGTGAAAATATGAACAGTACTCACTTTTCTCTTAATAAGAACTATTGATTTGTTCTTTTTAAGAGGAAGAAAGTGAGTACTGTTGACAATTTTCAAAATACTGCTTTGCAACTGTTTTCATTTACAGCATCAATGAATATAAATCGTTCATATGGGTATTTGACACGAT
This sequence comes from Aurelia sp. 3 sensu Dawson et al. (2005), assembly GCA_964020215.1. Taxonomy (NCBI): domain Eukaryota; kingdom Metazoa; phylum Cnidaria; class Scyphozoa; order Semaeostomeae; family Ulmaridae; genus Aurelia; species Aurelia sp. 3 sensu Dawson et al. (2005). The sequence continues at coordinate 28,261,757 of OZ026574.1, read as the reverse complement.
TAAAGTTCATTTATGAGCAAATTCCAAGGAATCTGCAAATTTTATTAGCCTTTTTCAAAGTGAGTACTGTGGTGAGCACTGTCAACAGTACTCACTACAGTACTCAGTCTTGTTGTTGTTTCTGTACAGGCAATTTTGACTTTAAATGTCTCCTGTGTACTTTGACAATTAATAAGCAATTCAAATGACACATTAGTCATCAGAATGACCTCAATGGCAGCAAATATTGGAAGTTCAAGAGGGCGTGTCTTATCTTTAAAGGGCGTGGCTTCTTTGTAAAGAGCCGATCCTTTTGGTAAAAATGCAGTTTTTAAGCAAGTCCTACAAGTTCAAGGATACATTTTATCAAATCTATCAAAGTTATGTTAAAAGCCAGGATATTTTTGAAGAGCTGGTACAAATAGCCTTAAGCCTAGACCAAAGGAAAGAATTGGAAAAATTTTCTTTGCTCATGTAATTAGGCTGAATACATCTTCAGCTGGTTTTTTCAAGCAAAAATCCTCTTGAAATGGCAATTTTTTGGTTATGTCTCATGTAGAAATGCACAATCGAGAGGACCCTTCTTTCCTATCAATGAAAATTTGTGCCATGGGTAATAAGTATGAAGTAATTATGACGGTTGCACCAATTACTCTAGACGAATATCCTTTGGAGCAATTTTGCCATTTTTGCATGTCACAAAAGAATTAAAAGTCAATAAAATCAAAGATAAAATACTCTCAAAACCGGCCTTAAACATTGGATGTAAAGTTCTTTGCCGTCCTGAAATCTTACTTCTCGTTAGTACATCCAGATGAAATATAGAAATAAAGTGTTTTTTACATTTCATCCAATTTTATGGTGATTGGAAGTTACAGTGGGAAATCACCTGAAATGCGGGATTTTTGGCATTTTTTAAAGAATTATTGTAGAAGAAATAAGAGAAGATAGAAAATGTATTCTATCCCAATGGAAACAAGTTAGCCTTCAAAACATTCGGGCCAATTCTCAACTGGCTACTAGTTATACAATGCTTTTAAAATAATTTTTGAAAATTTCCACTTTCAGACAATCTCTTACAAAAGTGTTGGACCCCTGTTGAAAAAATCGAATTTTTTCCCCCCTCCCCCCGTTTCAATGTTGAATGAATTGCAAAGAGGGTTTTTTCACGCAGATCCAGGAAGAGAACAATTCACCAAAGCAATGAACATTGAAATGGGGGGAGGGGGGACAATATTTCTGAAAAACGTGGATTTTCATAGGGGTCCAACACTTTTGTAAGAGATTGTCTGAAGGAAAACCCTATAGTTGAAGAAAGTAGGCCCGCTGCCATTGCACCAATAGCAACTCTATCTGTCAACATTAGCTTGTGCCATGAAGATAAGATGTTTTTCGTCAAGATTAATGCATATAAAGTAATATGGCATTATTTTCTGTCCTCACGCATTGACCTTTCGGGAAGTGGGCCTTACTGGCGAGTACTGTCAACAGTACTCACCACAGTACTCACTAGCGTTTCACTCCGTACTTCTCTATTTTGGCAGTGAAAGGGGCTAACATTCCCATTAATTTCTTCAGTGCACTACAAGCTTTCAATTCATGTATTACTTTCATTTTTTATATCCAGTTAAAGTGAAAATATGAACAGTACTCACTTTTCTCTTAATAAGAACTATTGATTTGTTCTTTTTAAGAGGAAGAAAGTGAGTACTGTTGACAATTTTCAAAATACTGCTTTGCAACTGTTTTCATTTACAGCATCAATGAATATAAATCGTTCATATGGGTATTTGACACGATTAAAGTTCATTTATGAGCAAATTCCAAGGAATCTGCAAATTTTATTAGCCTTTTTCAAAGTGAGTACTGTGGTGAGCACTGTCAACAGTACTCACTACAGTACTCAGTCTTGTTGTTGTTTCTGTACAGGCAATTTTGACTTTAAATGTCTCCTGTGTACTTTGACAATTAATAAGCAATTCAAACGACACATTAGTCATCAGAATGACCTCAATGGCAGCAAATATTGGAAGTTCAAGAGGGCGTGTCTTATCTTTAAAGGGCGTGGCTTCTTTGTAAAGAGCCGATCCTTTTGGTAAAAATGCAGTTTTTAAGCAAGTCCTACAAGTTCAAGGATACATTTTATCAAATCTATCAAAGTTATGTTAAAAGCCAGGATATTTTTGAAGAGCTGGTACAAATAGCCTTAAGCCTAGACCAAAGGAAAGAATTGGAAAAATTTTCTTTGCTCGTGTAATTAGGCTGAATACATCTTCAGCTGGTTTTTTCAAGCAAAAATCCTCTTGAAATGGCAATTTTTTGGTTATGTCTCATGTAGAAATGCACAATCGAGAGGACCCTTCTTTCCTATCAATGAAAATTTGTGCCATGGGTAATAAGTATGAAGTAATTATGACGGTTGCACCAATTACTCTAGACGAATATCCTTTGGAGCAATTTTGCCATTTTTGCATGTCACAAAAGAATTAAAAGTCAATAAAATCAAAGATAAAATACTCTCAAAACCGGCCTTAAACATTGGATGTAAAGTTCTTTGCCGTCCTGAAATCTTACTTCTCGTTAGTACATCCAGATGAAATATAGAAATAAAGTGTTTTTTACATTTCATCCAATTTTATGGTTGGAAGTTACAGTGGGAAATCACCTGAAATGCGGGATTTTTGGCATTTTTTAAAGAATTATTGTAGAAGAAATAAGAGAAGATAGAAAATGTATCCTATCCCAATGGAAACAAGTTAGCCTTCAAAACATTCGGGCCAATTCTCAACTGGCTACTAGTTATACAATGCTTTTAAAATAATTTTTGAAAATTTCCACTTTCAGACTGTCTGAAGGAAAACCCTATAGTTGAAGAAAGTAGGCCCGCTGCCATTGCACCAATAGCAACTCTATCTGTCAACATTAGCTTGTGCCATGAAGATAAGATGTTTTTCGTCAAGATTAATGCATATAAAGTAATATGGCATTATTTTCTGTCCTCACGCATTGACCTTTCGGGAAGTGGGCCTTACTGGCGAGTACTGTCAACAGTACTCACCACAGTACTCACTAGCGTTTCACTCCGTACTTCTCTATTTTGGCAGTGAAAGGGGCTAACATTCCCATTAATTTCTTCAGTGCACTACAAGCTTTCAATTCATGTATTACTTTCATTTTTTATATCCAGTTAAAGTGAAAATATGAACAGTACTCACTTTTCTCTTAATAAGAACTATTGATTTGTTCTTTTTAAGAGGAAGAAAGTGAGTACTGTTGACAATTTTCAAAATACTGCTTTGCAACTGTTTTCATTTACAGCATCAATGAATATAAATCGTTCATATGGGTATTTGACACGATTAAAGTTCATTTATGAGCAAATTCCAAGGAATCTGCAAATTTTATTAGCCTTTTTCAAAGTGAGTACTGTGGTGAGCACTGTCAACAGTACTCACTACAGTACTCAGTCTTGTTGTTGTTTCTGTACAGGCAATTTTGACTTTAAATGTCTCCTGTGTACTTTGACAATTAATAAGCAATTCAAATGACACATTAGTCATCAGAATGACCTCAATGGCAGCAAATATTGGAAGTTCAAGAGGGCGTGTCTTATCTTTAAAGGGCGTGGCTTCTTTGTAAAGAGCCGATCCTTTTGGTAAAAATGCAGTTTTTAAGCAAGTCCTACAAGTTCAAGGATACATTTTATCAAATCTATCAAAGTTATGTTAAAAGCCAGGATATTTTTGAAGAGCTGGTACAAATAGCCTTAAGCCTAGACCAAAGGAAAGAATTGGAAAAATTTTCTTTGCTCATGTAATTAGGCTGAATACATCTTCAGCTGGTTTTTTCAAGCAAAAATCCTCTTGAAATGGCAATTTTTTGGTTATGTCTCATGTAGAAATGCACAATCGAGAGGACCCTTCTTTCCTATCAATGAAAATTTGTGCCATGGGTAATAAGTATGAAGTAATTATGACGGTTGCACCAATTACTCTAGACGAATATCCTTTGGAGCAATTTTGCCATTTTTGCATGTCACAAAAGAATTAAAAGTCAATAAAATCAAAGATAAAATACTCTCAAAACCGGCCTTAAACATTGGATGTAAAGTTCTTTGCCGTCCTGAAATCTTACTTCTCGTTAGTACATCCAGATGAAATATAGAAATAAAGTGTTTTTTACATTTCATCCAATTTTATGGTGATTGGAAGTTACAGTGGGAAATCACCTGAAATGCGGGATTTTTGGCATTTTTTAAAGAATTATTGTAGAAGAAATAAGAGAAGATAGAAAATGTATTCTATCCCAATGGAAACAAGTTAGCCTTCAAAACATTCGGGCCAATTCTCAACTGGCTACTAGTTATACAATGCTTTTAAAATAATTTTTGAAAATTTCCACTTTCAGACAATCTCTTACAAAAGTGTTGGACCCCTGTTGAAAAAATCGAATTTTTTCCCCCCTCCCCCCGTTTCAATGTTGAATGAATTGCAAAGAGGGTTTTTTCACGCAGATCCAGGAAGAGAACAATTCACCAAAGCAATGAACATTGAAATGGGGGGAGGGGGGACAATATTTCTGAAAAACGTGGATTTTCATAGGGGTCCAACACTTTTGTAAGAGATTGTCTGAAGGAAAACCCTATAGTTGAAGAAAGTAGGCCCGCTGCCATTGCACCAATAGCAACTCTATCTGTCAACATTAGCTTGTGCCATGAAGATAAGATGTTTTTCGTCAAGATTAATGCATATAAAGTAATATGGCATTATTTTCTGTCCTCACGCATTGACCTTTCGGGAAGTGGGCCTTACTGGCGAGTACTGTCAACAGTACTCACCACAGTACTCACTAGCGTTTCACTCCGTACTTCTCTATTTTGGCAGTGAAAGGGGCTAACATTCCCATTAATTTCTTCAGTGCACTACAAGCTTTCAATTCATGTATTACTTTCATTTTTTATATCCAGTTAAAGTGAAAATATGAACAGTACTCACTTTTCTCTTAATAAGAACTATTGATTTGTTCTTTTTAAGAGGAAGAAAGTGAGTACTGTTGACAATTTTCAAAATACTGCTTTGCAACTGTTTTCATTTACAGCATCAATGAATATAAATCGTTCATATGGGTATTTGACACGATTAAAGTTCATTTATGAGCAAATTCCAAGGAATCTGCAAATTTTATTAGCCTTTTTCAAAGTGAGTACTGTGGTGAGCACTGTCAACAGTACTCACTACAGTACTCAGTCTTGTTGTTGTTTCTGTACAGGCAATTTTGACTTTAAATGTCTCCTGTGTACTTTGACAATTAATAAGCAATTCAAACGACACATTAGTCATCAGAATGACCTCAATGGCAGCAAATATTGGAAGTTCAAGAGGGCGTGTCTTATCTTTAAAGGGCGTGGCTTCTTTGTAAAGAGCCGATCCTTTTGGTAAAAATGCAGTTTTTAAGCAAGTCCTACAAGTTCAAGGATACATTTTATCAAATCTATCAAAGTTATGTTAAAAGCCAGGATATTTTTGAAGAGCTGGTACAAATAGCCTTAAGCCTAGACCAAAGGAAAGAATTGGAAAAATTTTCTTTGCTCGTGTAATTAGGCTGAATACATCTTCAGCTGGTTTTTTCAAGCAAAAATCCTCTTGAAATGGCAATTTTTTGGTTATGTCTCATGTAGAAATGCACAATCGAGAGGACCCTTCTTTCCTATCAATGAAAATTTGTGCCATGGGTAATAAGTATGAAGTAATTATGACGGTTGCACCAATTACTCTAGACGAATATCCTTTGGAGCAATTTTGCCATTTTTGCATGTCACAAAAGAATTAAAAGTCAATAAAATCAAAGATAAAATACTCTCAAAACCGGCCTTAAACATTGGATGTAAAGTTCTTTGCCGTCCTGAAATCTTACTTCTCGTTAGTACATCCAGATGAAATATAGAAATAAAGTGTTTTTTACATTTCATCCAATTTTATGGTTGGAAGTTACAGTGGGAAATCACCTGAAATGCGGGATTTTTGGCATTTTTTAAAGAATTATTGTAGAAGAAATAAGAGAAGATAGAAAATGTATCCTATCCCAATGGAAACAAGTTAGCCTTCAAAACATTCGGGCCAATTCTCAACTGGCTACTAGTTATACAATGCTTTTAAAATAATTTTTGAAAATTTCCACTTTCAGACTGTCTGAAGGAAAACCCTATAGTTGAAGAAAGTAGGCCCGCTGCCATTGCACCAATAGCAACTCTATCTGTCAACATTAGCTTGTGCCATGAAGATAAGATGTTTTTCGTCAAGATTAATGCATATAAAGTAATATGGCATTATTTTCTGTCCTCACGCATTGACCTTTCGGGAAGTGGGCCTTACTGGCGAGTACTGTCAACAGTACTCACCACAGTACTCACTAGCGTTTCACTCCGTACTTCTCTATTTTGGCAGTGAAAGGGGCTAACATTCCCATTAATTTCTTCAGTGCACTACAAGCTTTCAATTCATGTATTACTTTCATTTTTTATATCCAGTTAAAGTGAAAATATGAACAGTACTCACTTTTCTCTTAATAAGAACTATTGATTTGTTCTTTTTAAGAGGAGGAAAGTGAGTACTGTTGACAATTTTCAAAATACTGCTTTGCAACTGTTTTCATTTACAGCATCAATGAATATAAATCGTTCATATGGGTATTTGACACGATTAAAGTTCATTTATGAGCAAATTCCAAGGAATCTGCAAATTTTATTAGCCTTTTTCAAAGTGAGTACTGTATTGAGCACTGTCAACAGTACTCACTACAGTACTCAGTCTTGTTGTTGTTTCTGTACGGGCAATTTTGAATTTAAATGTCTCCTGTGTACTTTGACAATTAATAAGCAATTCAAACGACACATTAGTCATCAGAATGACCTCAATGGCAGCAAATATTGGAAGTTCAAGAGGGCGTGTCTTATCTTTAAAGGGCGTGGCTTCTTTGTAAAGAGCCGATCCTTTTGGTAAAAATGCAGTTTTTAAGCAAGTCCTACAAGTTCAAGGATACATTTTATCAAATCTATCAAAGTTATGTTAAAAGCCAGGATATTTTTGAAGAGCTGGTACAAATAGCCTTAAGCCTAGACCAAAGGAAAGAATTGGAAAAATTTTCTTTGCTCGTGTAATTAGGCTGAATACATCTTCAGCTGGTTTTTTCAAGCAAAAATCCTCTTGAAATGGCAATTTTTTGGTTATGTCTCATGTAGAAATGCACAATCGAGAGGACCCTTCTTTCCTATCAATGAAAATTTGTGCCATGGGTAATAAGTATGAAGTAATTATGACGGTTGCACCAATTACTCTAGACGAATATCCTTTGGAGCAATTTTGCCATTTTTGCATGTCACAAAAGAATTAAAAGTCAATAAAATCAAAGATAAAATACTCTCAAAACCGGCCTTAAACATTGGATGTAAAGTTCTTTGCCGTCCTGAAATCTTACTTCTCGTTAGTACATCCAGATGAAATATAGAAATAAAGTGTTTTTTACATTTCATCCAATTTTATGGTTGGAAGTTACAGTGGGAAATCACCTGAAATGCGGGATTTTTGGCATTTTTTAAAGAATTATTGTAGAAGAAATAAGAGAAGATAGAAAATGTATCCTATCCCAATGGAAACAAGTTAGCCTTCAAAACATTCGGGCCAATTCTCAACTGGCTACTAGTTATACAATGCTTTTAAAATAATTTTTGAAAATTTCCACTTTCAGACTGTCTGAAGGAAAACCCTATAGTTGAAGAAAGTAGGCCCGCTGCCATTGCACCAATAGCAACTCTATCTGTCAACATTAGCTTGTGCCATGAAGATAAGATGTTTTTCGTCAAGATTAATGCATATAAAGTAATATGGCATTATTTTCTGTCCTCACGCATTGACCTTTCGGGAAGTGGGCCTTACTGGCGAGTACTGTCAACAGTACTCACCACAGTACTCACTAGCGTTTCACTCCGTACTTCTCTATTTTGGCAGTGAAAGGGGCTAACATTCCCATTAATTTCTTCAGTGCACTACAAGCTTTCAATTCATGTATTACTTTCATTTTTTATATCCAGTTAAAGTGAAAATATGAACAGTACTCACTTTTCTCTTAATAAGAACTATTGATTTGTTCTTTTTAAGAGGAAGAAAGTGAGTACTGTTGACAATTTTCAAAATACTGCTTTGCAACTGTTTTCATTTACAGCATTAATGAATATAAATCGTTCATATGGGTATTTGACACGATTAAAGTTCATTTATGAGCAAATTCCAAGGAATCTGCAAATTTTATTAGCCTTTTTCAAAGTGAGTACTGTGGTGAGCACTGTCAACAGTACTCACTACAGTACTCAGTCTTGTTGTTGTTTCTGTACAGGCAATTTTGACTTTAAATGTCTCCTGTATACTTTGACAATTAATAAGCAATTCAAATGACACATTAGTCATCAGAATGACCTCAATGGCAGCAAATATTGGAAGTTCAAGAGGGCGTGTCTTATCTTTAAAGGGCGTGGCTTCTTTGTAAAGAGCCGATCCTTTTGGTAAAAATGCAGTTTTTAAGCAAGTCCTACAAGTTCAAGGATACATTTTATCAAATCTATCAAAGTTATGTTAAAAGCCAGGATATTTTTGAAGAGCTGGTACAAATAGCCTTAAGCCTAGACCAAAGGAAAGAATTGGAAAAATTTTCTTTGCTCATGTAATTAGGCTGAATACATCTTCAGCTGGTTTTTTCAAGCAAAAATCCTCTTGAAATGGCAATTTTTTGGTTATGTCTCACGTAGAAATGCACAATCGAGAGGACCCTTCTTTCCTATCAATGAAAATTTGTGCCATGGGTAATAAGTATGAAGTAATTATGACGGTTGCACCAATTACTCTAGACGAATATCCTTTGGAGCAATTTTGCCATTTTTGCATGTCACAAAAGAATTAAAAGTCAATAAAATCAAAGATAAAATACTCTCAAAACCGGCCTTAAACATTGGATGTAAAGTTCTTTGCCGTCCTGAAATCTTACTTCTCGTTAGTACATCCAGATGAAATATAGAAATAAAGTGTTTTTTACATTTCATCCAATTTTATGGTGATTGGAAGTTACAGTGGGAAATCACCTGAAATGCGGGATTTTTGGCATTTTTTAAAGAATTATTGTAGAAGAAATAAGAGAAGATAGAAAATGTATTCTATCCCAATGGAAACAAGTTAGCCTTCAAAACATTCGGGCCAATTCTCAACTGGCTACTAGTTATACAATGCTTTTAAAATAATTTTTGAAAATTTCCACTTTCAGACAATCTCTTACAAAAGTGTTGGACCCCTGTTGAAAAAATCGAATTTTTCCCCCCTCCCCCCGTTTCAATGTTGAATGAATTGCAAAGAGGGTTTTTTCACGCAGATCCAGGAAGAGAACAATTCACCAAAGCAATCAACATTGAAATGGGGGGAGGGGGGACAATATTTCTGAAAAACGTGGATTTTCATAGGGGTCCAACACTTTTGTAAGAGATTGTAGATGCCTTATATTTAAAATATATATACATTACTTGGATTTGTCAAAAAATTCTATATTCTCACCTGTTCAATCCGTTTATTTCATGATCCTGAGGGTCAAACTGAGATAGATGAAACTGTTCGTCGTTATACTCATCATAAGATTTTTGGTTTCTAGTTACAAATTTTACCAAGTTTATTTTTTAACCAATCAAATGCTTTCGATTTGTTGGATTGACCAATCAGAATTCAACCTAGTTTAGTTTAAGCTTGTTTAACTTGCCTGTGTAAATACAGTATAAAAGGCAAATTTTTCCTGTTTTAGGCTGGTCACATCTGACATGGCATTTTTTGCGGAGAGTGTGAAACAATGTCCAGGGATGAACGACATTGGTAGAAAATTTGATGATATATGGACTACAGTGAGAGAAGTAAGAAAACGACAACTTAATGAAATAGATAATAAGTTACCGAAAAGGTGATCAGTTATTCTCGTTAATATATGAATTATTTTTGTAGTTGGAATTCGGGAGGATTTTATTTTTTGGGTCTTATGTATTTCAGGTAACCTCTCCCACTCATCCTTATTTCTCTTACACAACGCTGCCAAGGCCTAGAATGAAAGCCCTTCGACCCAGAATTTAGTTTGTACCTTTGGTTAGCCTCAAAAATCTTACAATTTCATCGAAGGAAAGGAATGCATGGTTTTCTTCCGTTGAAAACAAGGCACATCTTTCAGACAGAACTTGTGAGGGTCCCTAAATATTTGCTAATGCATTCACACCCTTTTTGCTATTTTGTTGTACAAGCTCCGAAGCTCCTTTTTGATCCACAAGATGCGTTTTTCAATTTTTTCACTTCCCACTGATCGGTCTTATAGCTCTATTCATTGTGAAAATTCGCAATCAATTGATGAATTGTTTTTTTCCTAATTCAATCTGTAGCTTGGTTGAAGAAAGGTCTGGATGCCCCTTTTAGGCTAAGATGTTGCAAGGTTGAAAATATAGTTTTGTATTATATCATTAAATTGTTATGTTCTCAATTCAATTTCAGATCAGTCTCCAGAGCATTTGATTTCTATTTAGTAAGATAAAACGCATGAGCCTGAAAAAACTTCCCAATTTCAAAAGTTGATGGCACCAAGAGTACCTCGCACCCCGGGGGGTTACTTCAATAGGCGGGTGACGGGGGTGTGCCATTTGACGTCTGAAATTGCACCCTAAAATTCATAAATTTTTGCGAAAACGATACCCCAAAATTTACTGGCCATTGAAAATGTATACCCTAAAATTGTGACAGCCATCCAAAATTTTAACAAAGTAAGTGAAATTTGATCAAAATCAATACCCTAAAGAGTTATTTTTCTAAAATGACACCCCAGAATTTATGACTACTTGTCATTTTACCAAAAATGATACCCCAAAATTTATTTTCTGCTGGAAAAAAGGCACCCCCAAAAATGGCACACCCCGTACCTTCATATATGGTAGTTACCCTCCCCCCCCCCGCGACCTCACAGATTTGAACGATTCAAATTCTAGTTGGTTGAAAACTGCAAATTCGAAGTATTTTTGTGCTTTTCGTCGCCTTCTTACAAGCACTGGAAACATAGATGAGTTTAACTAAAAATTTCATAGTTGCAAAATGACTAAAAAGGGCCTAAGACTCTACACACACACAACAATGCGCAAGAGTTACAAATTATTTTACGAGGTTTCTAAACAAACAATAAAGATTTTTTATCCCATGGCAATAGATGTGCAGAGGATATCTCTCACCCATGAGAAATTGCATTTTCTATATTGTTCTGTGCGAGGAGTCCTTTATAATATGATCCAGTGTCTTAGGCCCTTTTCAATTATTTTGCAACCGTTAAATTTTTGTTAAGTTGAATTTACATTCATTTCCAGTTCTCAGGCAAGAACAACCACAAAACTACGTCGATCTTTTGGCCTTTGACTAAAATTTGAGTAACTCAAATCCATCCGGTACCCTTGATGTATGCTTTTTCAAAAATGGCAACTTTTTCTGGCTCATTCGGCATGAGAAGTGCTGAGTCCAACACTCACGGCTTCACTGCATTGAGCTGGAGGAAGATTGTGCTTTTTAAAGTCATATTTGAGGAAGGTCTAGTAACTTTTGTAAGGAATTGAAATGATAAAATGAGGAAGATTTTACGAACAAAGTTAGCATCCGGAGGAAGTCTTGAACTTTTTCTTGGCTATGGAGAAATAGTGGTTCCGGCAAAACTTCTGAATATGAAATATCTGAGGAATCGAAATCTTAGGACTGTGATTTATCCTTTATTAAGGTAACCTCGAAAGAAACGTAGATTTGCATTGTAGTGCCTAGATAATGGTAATATGAAGGGAATATTAGTCAGAAATTTGTATATTTATCAGTAGTTTTTCTTGAAGAAATAGAATGCTAAATATTTTTTGCCCTTGCAAATATGTCTCATGTTTTATTGAAGTGCCTTATTGAATTTGAATTTGCAGGGTGTGAAATTGTTAATCTTTGTGAGTGATGGAGATTTCATTCGATAACTGCTTTGAGAAGTCACAAGTAGAAATAACCAGAGAGAGAAGTTCTCCTTACTCATGTCTTGCGTCATCTATTTTAAATTTTTTATTGTTGAATTTGACAACCTGTTTCAAACAGGAAGCTTGCAACGCGATCGAATGATTTGATGCTGGATTGTTCGCAACTGGACAACTAAATTTATTGATTCAATTTAGCTATGTTTCACTCAGCAGAAAATTCATTGCCACATAAGACAAAATTAGATATTACGTCACGATAATTACGTCATCTTGCACGATGACTTCTGGGAAATATCAACAGGGAAACGAGGCTGACAACAGGTAGTAGAGGAAGGTAGAGGAGAAATCAGACAAAACGAAAGTGAAATGAAACGAAGTCGTACTATGGACAAGAAAGAAGAAAAATTTAATAAATTGGCGAAAATTTGCGGATTAAAGAAATCACATACCTTGCCAGCAAGAAAAGAACATGATGAATCTCAAAGGCTTCGTGGTAAGAAGAGATACCGTTGTTTATAGGCCCAAACAGCAAACCCTGGCCTTTCTCTAACACCAACAGGTCAACTTGGTCTGGCGAGGCAACGCAGAGGAGGGGGAGCAGTGCACTAAATCCATAGTCCCTCAAAATGCCCTCGAGAACAGTATTCATGCTTTCCTTGCTGCATCTAACACAGCTTTTGCAAATGGTGCCATTATTTATGCGCTAAAATTTCTTTCAATTCGAAACAATATCTGAATCCATGAAAAAATCAATGAAACATCCAAAGTGCAAACAAAACAGAAAGACAATAATTTAATTACACATTTCTGAATATTTGCTCCGGAAAAAGTGCCTACTTTCGACGCTGTGCACTGGAAAAAAGAGGCAAAAATTGTACCCTCTATAAAGTAGCACATCTCCATAAGACAAGTACTAAGTTTAGGTACCACAAAGCTGAATGGAGGGAACTGACACAGAACAAACGCTGATAGCGTATAGCCAAATGACACCACTCACAAAATTTTGTCATACATTGCAATAAATTCAAAATACGCTTTGTATCAACAAATAGGGTGCTGCCTAAATTGCGAAAAATATGCTCCATTTAACATATGGTTGTATCTGTTTCCTTCTAGAATGAAAGAAGTACTTTCCATATTTTGCATTTTGCTATGAGGATTAAAGATGAAAAGGCATTAATAACACTTAGAAACAGCTTCAGATGTTTATCCATTGCTTCAAAAGCAAATCATAGCCAGTGAGTGGGCTGTGTATAGGCTACCATTGAGCAGCCCCTGTGATCTTGTTTTTAAGTGCCTCAATAAATGACGGCATCAAGGAAAGAGAAATGATGGCATCATGGTGGAATTTGATCAAGATGCATATAGCATTTTATGAAAAATTTCTCTAGAATTAATGCTGATTCCATTAAACGATACAACGCATCTTGGTCCCATGCCCTACAGTGCCATCTTTTCCACAATTACTCATTTGATTTCTTTTGCTTGAGGTGGTGTGCATTGACAGTATGTTTTTACTTTTGGATTTTCCAAAATTACATTGTTTTGCAGCCAGCAATGTGGAAATTTGTGAGTGAACTATGGTATGGAAAAGGTATGCAAAGAAAAGCATTGCTTTAAGCCATCTTCTCTCTGGCATACTCATTCAGCTTTATTCTGAAAACTGTAAAATCTGTTTTAATTTTGCGAAACTCCTCCTGCAAACTGAGTATAAAGCAAACAAGAGTTCAAAATTATGGTTACAGACAGTCTCATGTTTACTGTCTGTTCCCCCATCCCAGCTGAAAAATTTGCTATATGTCATAGAGATTTTTGGCTGAGATCCATAATGATAAAAACAACAGACCTTGTGCACATTTTGCAAAGTTTCCAGTCTGGCCATAAGATGACTTTTCTGCTCATCAGATGTCAAAATATTATGTATTCATGGGCTTTCCATACAATGCCCAGCCATTTTCATGGCCAAAAATTCTGTCAAAAATTATGAGAATTCTTCTGCATTTTAAAATACTGCCTTGTAGGTATGTAACACACTGTGTCTGTACATTATTGTGAGCTTGGATGTAAAAAGGAAATGGAATGTTATGTTTGTCCATTTGGTCCATCTTTTTTAGTAATTCCATTGATTCCTTGACAGTGTCTGCATGAATATATTTGATTATGGAAATGTGCATAATTTTTAGTATCTTTTTCATAAAAGCTGTGAACTATGGCAATCCTCATGAAAATGAGTTTGCAAGGAAGTATCTGAATTTGCCATTAGAGGAGAAACGAAAGCTGTACTCATGCAGAAACAATTATGAAAAACTTGAAGACCTTGTGTTATGGCCAGCTCTTTGGAAATTTCAAAAGAAATACATTCAATTCAAAGGTAAATTTGATTACACTTATTTTTGATTAAATGCTTTATTTTGAGAGTTCGTTGTACATACATTTGGTAATATATAAATTTATATGGTTTTTGAACATTTTGTTTCATGGACATTAAATTCTTCTTTATTCTATAGGCCCTGTTCCAAAATCCCAGAAAATTTATCCAGTCAATGAAGAATTGAACAAGAAGATTGTGTTGCAGCAAGGTGATATTACAAGACTCGAAATTGATGCAATTGTCAATGCAGGTAGGACATCTTAAATTTTGGTCATATTATGTAATAACATTACATAGCAACAGACAGTTTAAGATTTCCAAGCATTAAGCTCCAGCTGAGTAGGGATTCTTTAGCATAGTTTTCTTTGAACTGTTTGGTAACTTGATTTTATATTTCTTGCAGCAAATGGATCTTTACTTGGTGGTGGTGGAGGTGACTACTTTGATTCATGTTTTATCGCATTGATACAGTAACTTTTAGCAAAATGCTATTGAAAAGTAAAACTGGATAAAAATTCTTGTGTTAGTTTGCTGGGATTATGCCAAAATGTGTTGTATATATATATACATTTGTACCTTATTATTCAGTTCTTCAAGATTTTGGTTATGAAGTTGTTAAAATTGCTATTGATGGTCCTGCTATAACTGAATGTTGCAGCCTTTCCATACAAATTTATGCAAACAAGAGGCAGATTATCATGAACGCTAGAACGCAACATGAAAATTTTTTAAATGTACAGGGTGAGACAATAAAGACAATCTTTATTTGAAGGGCGATGGTTCCCTAGATAATAAGACAATGATATCGGCCAATATTTCACTTAATAGTAGACATGTTTAAATCTACTTTAAAATTTATCTGGCTGAAATCGGACACTCCGGGCTAAAATTTTGAAGGATACTCGGGGGAAACCCTCTTCAAGAAACCTTCAAAACGTGCCCAAAATGACGACAAAATTTTCCCTACTTTTCTGCCTTATACGGGCCTTACAGTAATGACTTCAGCACGCTTTGGCATATGCTATTCTCATGGGAGGATGAACCCAAGAGGACAGAATCCATGAAAGTGCCATCCTTGTTAGGATGGAAACCAAGGACATTTTTGCTTGCCGTTTCACTCATTTTTGCAGGATTTTGGGACGGGCTTTCAGCGGAAATCTACGCGAAGGGATGGCTGATAAAAGCTGGGAAAATTATATGCTGAACTTAATTTAACATATTGGCACTAAAACAAAACCGTTGTCAATATTATTGCTATGATGATCAGGTAGCAGTAACCTTTCGAAGGAGGATTGTTTTCACTTGCCCCGTAGTTCAAGTGACAATGACATGTTTAATTGTGTCTCTAATATCTCAACATTATACATGATAGTTGATGGCGCCATTCACAAAGCAGCAGGGCCTTCGTTATATGATGAATGTGTTCCTCTTAATGGATGCAACACGGGAGACTCGAAGATTACTTGGGGTAAGCTGTTTCTTATACATTTTCTATTGCTCTAATGGTGTTTGTGGGTATTTAACTCAAGAGAAACTGACTACTGAGAAAGTTTCAAGTTTTTCCTTTGCATTGTTTTATGATTTTAGTTCCTTTTTAGTGTCGGTGATATTTTGATGATGTTCATTCTGTCCAGTTTTGATTTGTAACGATATGCAAAAGTGTTGATGGAGTAGTAACTCAAAGAAAAACTTAATAATTAGTTATCATTGTATTCTCATAGAAAAATAGGTAATTTCAGATTCAAAGATACTCCTTGAAAGTTGCCATAGTAGTACAAATTTTCGGGATTCTACAAAAGAGTGTTGCTCGAGCGATTTTTTCTAATTTTTATTCTTAAGTTTCGACAGAGTGACATCTTATCACACAGTTGTGCACAATCCAAACTCCGTCTGAATTCTACATGAAGTGTTGCTCAACCCAAACTCTTTCATACAATTTAAAGGTCTATTTTGCATCAGTTTGCTCTCCTAGTGGAACTGTTTTCAGTTTCTTTGCTTGGGATTCGTTGAGTCAGAATGGATAAATACCGCAGCAAGTGATAACATTGATCTCACACTTTTCTGTTCATTTTACAGGACATCGTCTTCCAGCAAAATGTAAGCTTACCCTCCTTCTCAAATCTTCTTTGCCTAGCAGTATTTGCTATTAATTAATGCTGTTATATTTTATTAGAATAAAGCTGTATCACTTTATTTGATTTTGTCCATTACTCAACAAATAACTAAACAACATTCTTGAAAGGAACGAAGAAATCATGAAGTGGACTGCAGAAACAAAAATTGCTTATGTGATATATACCATGTAAACAGAAACTATGAAGTGAACGGAAAACCAAACATTATGTTAAGAGTAATTTGCTCTACTCTCATTTTGAGAACAGTAAAATCAGCGTTGCAAACATTTTCAAAGTTCAGCCGTATTCCATCAAAAGTTCTTATTAAATCAGGCAAAATTCTTGTGAACAATCGGCTTTATCGGGCATCCCGTCAGATTTTATCTTCCTGTAAGCAAATAGTAAGTGAGACACAACACACTTGTCTGAGGAGGCGCTTATTCATTGGAATACCGAAGTATAACTTGTTATCATTCATTCTTCCAGATATAATACACACCGTCGGCCCAGTTGGAAGACAAGAGAAATTATTAGAAAGTTGTTATAAGACATCGTTGGAACTGGCTTACAAGTTCAAAATCAGAAGTGTGGTATGTACTTCCTGTTAACATAATGGTTTTTTGTAAGGATCTAAGAATTTGGATCAGATTTCGAGTACTAAATAGTTTCTTCGGTCATATTTTCCTAGTACTGGAGTTTCTAATTTTTTGTGACCTGAGAGAATAGAAGCAGTTTGTCATAGTAATAGTATGTTTATATGCAATTGTACACTTGATTTATATTCAGTTGATTTTAGCCTCGAAAATTTTTGGGCCAAGGCCCCAAACGGAGTTGATTCGCCCCCCCCTTGTCATATTTTTCTTTTCCTTTTCACAGGCGTTCCCCTGCATTTCTACAGGAATATACGGTGAGCTCTTTAAAGTTTTGACAGAAAATACCTCTTTTAAGGGTGCAGAGCACATATTCTGCTTTTTTAATACGAGCAAGCTCAAGCACAATCAAATCATGATAGATTGTGAAAGCGTTTATCTGTATTGCAGCTCGAAATGTGGAACTCTTAAAATTTCCAGGAGGAAACCCAGCTTTGTATAGGATGTGCGCTCAAGACTTTGATGACGTTTTTCCCTACTGACCAATGGAATTTCAAGAAATTTCTATTTTTAGGTACATTCCCCGTTGAAAAATGACTGTTTGTCGGGTACATATCCGTCAGTGAATATCAGTGAATGACCTCCCTGGGTCAAAAGAATCGAGAGAAATACAAAACCCGGAAAAGTGCTAACTGTTCAAGGTATACGTCTTTTAAGATGATGGTTCGAAATATGTACAACAAAACGAGGTCTACTTTGGGTATGGTTGTAGGTTTTAACTGCCACTATTATGGCCAAGAACCATACCACCACAACAAACGTGAATTTACCTTCTGTCCTACAAAAGTTTACAATCTGCAAGCATAAATGCTAGATTCCTGTGAGATGCACAATTTTGATTTTAATGTTTTCCTTCTGACATAGAAAATTGTAACAAAGAGATTGAAGTGCATTATCTCTTGTTCTTCAGGCTACCCATCAAAAGATGCAGTGCACGTAGCGTTGAACACGGTCAGACAGTGGTTGGAAGTAAAAGAACATGCTGACCAAGTAACTTTTATGTTAAATGTTATTTTTTATCTGTATGCATGATTCTGCCCGTCTTAATTACAAAAGAGACAAAACTACGCACCAATGGCAGTCCCAGGTGAGAATATGAGAGGGCAAATACCCCCACTTTAAAAACTGTAGCAGAAATTTTAAATGAAAACTGTAACAAAAATATCAAGGTATACTCATTTTCAAAGGCGCTCTCTTCTGGAACACTCTACCAGATACTTTAAAAAACGTTGACTCAACGGCGATATTTAAAAGAATGATCAAAGGATGGAGTGGGCAAAACTGTACATGCAAGATCTGCAGTTAGATTAAAAAAGAGGTGACAATGAGGAGCCCAGATTTAACTTTTTAATTTTTGTAGTATTTATTGTAAATAGTTGGTTTGAATTAGTTTACCACTATGTATCATACCAACTGTAAATAATTTGATAATAATAATAATAATAATAATAATAATAATAATAATAATAATAATAATAATAATAATAATAATAATAATAATAATAATAATACTTTTATATCCCCGTCTGAAAATTCTGAATTTGCACCTACTCATTTTTGTCTGGCCCCACCACTGCTCCTCACTCGTAAAAAGCAAAGATATGCCTTGCAGGTATTCCTGAAGTAGAGAGGTCCCACTGAAGTTGTTAGTTTTCAGCCTAAAATTTGTTGCAAGCAAGGCAACAAAACTGCGCTCTAACAGAACTCTCAATATCTCCTGTCGTTTGGAAATGACAGCGATTTCTTAGCAATGACAAATGAAAATGACGGACTCAACGACGTTATGCAGCCCGCTTTCTGAGGAGTTTTCTTTGGTCAAATGAGGCCATTGACACCTAGGCCATATTCAGCTATGCCTTTTATCTAACGCTTACGAGAATTTGTGAAAATACATTGTGATTTCTAGAGCCTAGTTGAGATTTTGCAGGTGAAGGGAGTTTTTGGTCGACCTAGACAAGAGCTCTGAAGATGAAAGAGCCATTGTCACCAAGGATGTTTGCGGGCACGATCCAATTTTGACTGCCTGAAAATCGAATTTGGGCTAAACAGGAACTATGAATCCACAAGGCAATAAGTGAACTGAAGTAACATTTCAGCTAATGTCAAACTTTTCTTATCAGTTGAACCACACTGCAGTGTCTATCCATGGTGCTTGGAGGGTCATCGCTTAGTCAAATTTGATTTCCAGTCAGAAATTTTAGAGCGCCCGCAAAGGACCCTGGGTGACAATGTCTCTTTAAGATGGCCAGTATGCCTGGCTTGTACATTTTACAAACAGCTAACACTCTTAATTCTTCTCGATTTGCAGATAGACAGAATCATATTTTGCGTCTTCCTCAACAAAGACTGGAATTATTACGCAGACTATTTACAATTCTATTTTCCATGCGAAGAAGTTAAACAGCAAAGCGACCCGGCCACATCCACACAGAAGGACTCAACAACATCCACACAGAAAGACACGGCCAGATCAAAGGAAGATACGAAGGAAGACAACGATGGAGAAACCGAGGCTCAAAGTGAACTCGAGGCTGAAGTGAAAAACACTGATAGCATACCAAGTGCAAACTTGGATGACGTCATTGCCATGGTAGAAGAGGATAAAAAGGTTGCTGAAGCAGCCAAATTCGCAGGGGGTAAGTTGCAGGGGGTAAGGGTAAGTGGGGGCAAATCATTCCTTAATAGACCATTTTGGCATTTAGAAAAAGGCTCTAGGGGAGCAATGTTTTGCTGGTAAATTGATTTATCTTTATATCAGGACTGGAATCATCCCTTTTGGGACGAGGCGTAATGGTCATAGCACATTTTGGGACACAGTTTGGACAATTATTTCTTAAGTCTTCGCCATGAGGATAAAACAAATAAAGCTCGATTCACCATTCGTTGAAAGCCCCATGGTAGCCATCTATTGTTTTTGTTTTGCGTAATACAGGTCGAGATAAACCCTACATGTCTTCAATTCAGTTGCCAAAACTGACCGCTTCGTTTGTTATAAGTTGATTCATGGAATATACTGCAATTTGCTATGGTTGTATTTATACCAGGGTCAGACCTTTCCCACATTATTAATTAGTAAAACTACAGAGCGCAGGAGAAATTGGAATTTAGGGTTGACAATAAGAGAAAATTTCCGATGACACATACTTAACTTCTATAAAGCTTGGAGCAAAAAATTGATATGTTTTCCACATAGTCTTCATCTATAGGAAATAAATCATTTGCTTTAATTTGTAGAGACTGGAGCATCAGCAGAGCCACCCAAAGAAACCACGAAAGCAGATGATGAAGAAACCGAGCCTACACCTGAAGGAAAAGGGCAACAAGAATCAGATCCCGCAAAAAATGTGGAAAAGGTAGAAACTGCAGATATAATTACGGGGGAGGGAAAAGAAGAACCAAACGCACAATTAGAGAAGGACGGGGAAGGGCAGCAAAATGAAGATGCAAAGAAGGACAATACAGGAACGAAGAGACAACCAGTACCAGTAGAGAATGATGACACTGAAACAGAGGCAAAGAAGGACAGTGCAGGAACGGAGAGACAACCAGTAGAGGATGATGAAACTGACAGCGAGGCAAAGGATGACCTTACAGAGCAAGAGAGACAAACAGATCAGAAGACTGAGCCAATTAAGGATATGCAAGAAGGGATAAACAAGGGAGAACTGAAAACTGAACCCGAACCAGACAGTAAATTATGAAGTAACAGTATGTTTGGTTTATTTTGTAGGTAATTCACGGAATACACGTAGAATGAATGAATGATAGATAATGAGTTTAGACTAGGGGGTATCACTTTATAAAAGTCTCGAACACCTTCACCAAAAATCCTTTTGTTTTAAAAAAATCCGTCAAAAATCTCTAAAAATCCTGTTTTTTGAAAGATCTCATACGCCTTTTTTTAGGAAGAGTGATACACCCCTCGATTTACGAAATTTAAGACGTAGCCAACAGCTGTTTTCATTTTATTTTATTGCTTTGTCGACAGAGCAGAGACTGCGTAAAAGGACTTCATCGAATAATTTGAGAGAAGGAAGTGTTTGGATGCATATGCTTTTTGAAACGATAAATCAAAAGTTTAAGGCCTAGGAACTAAACATGAAGTGTTGCCTAATTTTGAGATTTGTTGCAGGGAGCTACGGGATTCAAAGTTACGAGTTTTGGAGCATGTGCGCGCAGTTTCTGCTCTGTACACCTAATCAATTTGTTGTTTAGCAGAAACCCAGATAAGAGACCAATGCCTCCCCTCTTACACACTACAGCTTGAAGACTGACTTCTACCAAAGAATATCCAGGAGAACATTGAACATCCTTTTCATCTTCATCGCCACAGTGACTGCTGTACGTTGTATTATTTTTCACGTTTGTAGCTTAGCGAGCACATCATTCCGTAGGAGTCTTTTGTGTTAGATGCTGAAAGATATTCGAGAATAAGCCAGCCTTTTTTTGGTTTTTCCTCAAGTAGGTTTTATCGCTCGGTTGATCATGGACTTTGTATTTCTGAACACAGATTACTACCTGGTCATGGCTGAAGGCTGATTTCCACACAGGGGCAATTTGCAATCGAGAGGAAATTTTAGTGTTTAAGTTGAAAGAAAGTTACAACTGAGCGACCTTTTATTACGTTTGGTTCTGTTCGCTCACAAAATGCCGCTGTGTAGTAAGACTCTTACTCGAAATGGAAACAATTTTATCAATACTGATCGTAGTATATTCATACAGCATTACAGAAATCGTTATTTTGAAGTTCAACGGTGCTACCGTAACTGCGAGCTGCGCTTCTCCGCTCCTTCGAAGAGAGATCACTACGCTCGCAGTTAAGTTAAAAGTCGAAATAAAAGTTCAAGTACTAGTGTCGAATAAACTTTTCTCGTTCAAAATAAAGGTGTCCGCTATGCTCCATGGTCCACCGGCCTGACAGTAGAAAGGCTGAACGATTTACAAACATTGTTTATTTCTAAAGAACAAAGATTTGATATCATAATAAAAAAATTAATTACCTGCAAGTAATTCTAACAAATTTTAAAGTTTGACAACATGGGTGATACTTTTACTCAAAGCTAAAGATTTATCACTGTTTGTTATTTTTGATGGTTTGACGTGAAGTTTTGCAAATGTCCCTCCTGTTTGACCTTTGACAAGTCGACCTGGGTTGATACATAGACAGCCGTCTACGTCCTAGAAAAGAGAAACAGTATCTAAAAATAGCCTTAAAGTAAATAAATGGAGATATATCGACATTATCTAAATATAGCACAAAAGAACAGCAGGCGCCACTTATCTTCCTATTGTTTTCATCGATCAAAAACATCAAATACAATAGGTTATTTTCAGGTAGACCCAGCCCCCATAGTTAAGTTACTTTTAACCCCGTTGATTTACTTTAATCAAAGGATTCGTCGTGATGAGCCACAAACGCTACAAAGGCACTGTAAGCTGTGGAAATATGTCAACTCCTGTAAAGAATAACGACCAAAGTAAACTTACAACTAGAGTGAAAACTGTTAAATCCTGCAGAGAAGCAACGAATTAATCAGAAACTGAGAAAGGAATGAAATAAGTTAGTTGCTGCAATAAAGAGCAACGCTAAATACATCAAAATCGAAAACTTTCGAACCGAAAAGTTTCGGTTAAACAACTTCAGACTAAACACTTTAGCACGTTTTTTCAAGAATTTAGGGCAAAAACTTTTGCACAAACAATTTTTGCACGATACCAAGCTATATGTTAAAAAGCAGTTATGATTTTTACGTTAATTAATCACGTGACCAAGCTATATGTTAAAAAGCAGTTATGATTTTTACGTTAATTAATCACGTGCAACTTTAACTACCTATGCACATGTATCAAGAGTATTTATTGAGCAAACAAAATAGTTCTGCAAGCAGATTTAAGATTGCTGACGAAATGAAGAAGTATCTCCATCGACTCAAAACAATGTTATTGACAACTTCAATAATGAAACTCACTTTGGAAGCAGGATTGTCGATGACATTACATCATTTTTAACAGAGAATTCGTGTATTTTCTTCTATTTCTAAAGAACTTAACAACTTTCGGACAATTAAACTTTCCGATAAAAATTTGTCCGAAAGTTTGATCGTCGGAAAGATTTCAATTTTGATGTAAGCAAAACATAATCACTTATTAACCTTACTTATTTCGAACAATCAAATTTACCTTGACGAAGAATCGAAGATCACTTGGCAGAATGAGGATATCTGGTGTAGTTTGCATCACACAATGTTGTTCAAAATGTAAATAATCCATATTAATATCTTCTGATGGTGGTTGTAAAGGGTAATATCTGTTAGAGACAAATAGTGCAATTTAATACAGAGTTATTCCATTCAACTTCAGTTTTGAGGAAAAATCAACGATGATTTTAAGGAAGATGCGTTTCTGTGGTCACATTATGAAGAAATTGGTGCATTATCGAGGGAAATGTTGAGGGAAAGAGAAGAGGAGGAAGGCCACTGACATCATATGCAAGTGACATTTTTCAAGTTGATTGGAGGAAGTTTGGTTGATGCCGTTCATCAGGCCTTTGCCGAGAAGGATGGTGTGCTTTTGTAATGGCCACTGTAGCACACTGAGCGCCAAATGACATACAAGAAAGAAGAATCTAAGGGAGGAAGTCCTTCAATACAAGCGCTGGTTTTCAATGGGCCTTCCAATTGCAGGGGCCCATAAATCCCAAGAAATCATCCTGAATACGTCGAGAAAGGCTTTCAATATTCGGCTGTGAAAGCTTGGAAAAATATTCCCATCAGTATCAGAGAGCTCCTTACACTTAGTAGATTCAAAAAGCAATTGCAAAGTTATTATATGATACGAGCTGAACACAACATCGAACACGAATCCCTGGAAGAGCAGCTGCTATAAGATAGGTTATTGAACCTAATCTATTTCTAACTGTATATAGATTGTATTAATGTAATTAGTAATTACGATATTTATTTTCTTATTTGGAAATGAGTTGTAAGCTGAAGGGATTTTTGTGTATAAAGAATTTAAAATGAATAAGTAATTAAAAATAAAATAAAGTCATGTGCGATTTCGAAAGGCAATAGACCTTTTAGCTATTCAGCAAAAGAGCCTGGACCGAGCGTTGTTTTTATGTATTTCTATATGCGAGGTTTGATCGAGTGGCGTTTGAGCTTCCATCACTATTGTGCACATTCGAAAATTCTACAAAATGTAGAAGAAATCAGTTTATAGCTGGGAGGCAAATAAAATCGATTTGAACCCGTCAAGAATAGGTAAGACGAAGCAATCGAAAGATGCAGTTATTTTCTGTAAATACCAAAACAAAATGGTACAGTGACTTCAAAGTTGTAGTCAAATCAATCAAACATGAATGACTAATAAAATATGTCAGACATGACAAACTATGCTGTTGGAAAAACTTGTCTTATCTATCTATATCCTGTGCTACAAATTTTTGTAATAAACGATAGGCCAATAACTTTAAACTTGTTGACAAGATAGATTTGAACTCACGATCGTTGCTTGAGAATGTGAGCAGCCAATCTTCCTAAACGATCTGATGATCCAGGAGCACTGAAAGAAAAAAATTGTAATTGTCAACATGGTCAAGTTTCCGTATAGCTTCTGGCGCTCGCTTTCAGGATCAAGTAGAAAAAATATGTAGACACCAAGTTCTGGAAATCAAACATCTAAAAGGAAGGAAGGAATGTGACACAGCATTGTCTTTTGGATATCCACTGTTCAGAGCGCATGCGCTACTTTGAATTGAATGGGACAGTTGAAGATTTTGTGCTCATTGCAAATGCAAGCTTTTCACAGAAACCCACCAGGTCTTGTAAGACGAAACAGTAGACAATATTGAAAAACTTAGTTAAAAAGTCTTAATAAAAAATTCTTATCTGTTACAATTCTCTATTATTTGGCAAAGATTTGAACAACGTTGGAGCAAAATTGATTGATCCACCAAAAAGCAATGTGTACGTTTTAACATTTCTCATAAAAAGACTATCGTTAACAAATCTTTATCTTTGATACAAGCAAATGAAAATCTATTATCCCAGTGAAGCAAATCAAAATTCTTCACATCGTTACGTAATTTGACTTCCAGGTAGTCTCCTTCTTAGGTGAACAATGAAATGGGTTCGAGGTTCAAAGCATTGACTTACAAGGAAGAAGTTTCTTCTGCACCCAAATGAAACAGTATATCAGTTGAAGTCACACCAAATATAACATCATTCACAAAAATCGTTGCAGGATCAGAAGCGAACGTTACTTTCTAAAAATAGAAGATAAAGATTTCTAAGAATGAAACTTAACTTGAGAAACCTTCCAGAATGATTTATCAAATTTACTACCATGAATGCAGCACCAATTTCTATGAATCACATTTGATTGTGAAGAAAAAGGCTAACTAAGATGAGGAAATTTATCTCACAAAATTGGTCCAATTGTTCTAGAGTTGTGGACAATTTTACTTGGAAGCCATCTTCGGAAAGCATTGAGAAAAGCTTAAAACTTACGATTAATTCTGTTCTATTTTGCGATATGGTAAGATTGAAACTGCAGCAGTTATCTTTTAGGGCACTGAAATGAGAAACCCTTTTACACTCCAATGTATATCTGTCATTAGATTTTGCTCCTTGGAGGACTGGTATGCTCGCTTTCATCTCTTATGAAGATTTTAGAAAAGTTGCCACAATCTAGCTTCGTTTGGAAGTGTAATCAAAACATCTCTGAAGCAAAATAAACCATATGACTGATTTAAGTAAAATAAAGTTTCCATCTAATTCATGCTACTGCTACAAAATGAGTTGTGTTTCATTCAAATTAGTTAATAATTAAAGACGGGACACTTTGACAAACATCAACTCATCATTTTGGGATATCCAAGGCATAAAAAGGATATGACTTCAAGCATAAATAGTTGTCTTTATAAACTCAACTGTAAAGATTTATTTGAAGTTAACCGCTATTGTCATCAAGAAGAGAAAAAATACGAGATATCATCAAAAAATGTGTACCTCCAAATCTTTGAGTTCTTTTGGTCTTTCAAAAGGAGGTTGGGGATAGACGAAGTGATGAAAGACATCTCTTTGCGATGGCACAAATATAACTCGAGTGCCAGAACTGCAAGAGAAATTTTATCGATATTAAGCCTAAATGGCAAAAGCTGATCATTATCTTTTGCAAGACTTCATCATTAGAAGTCAAAAATTACAAAAATCATTTCACTATTCAATTACTCTAATTTCTTCCAGGTTCTGTTTTTGTTTTAAATAACAGTGCAGCGTGTGGCGACGCATTAGTAGCAAAACGATCGATAATACTTATCAAATATATACTTTAACGCCATAGAATAAAAGAACTAAACGTATCGGGCCGTGCCCTTCGTCAGTAGTGAACGTCTATTTTTGTTTTGCTTGAATGAGAAAGTTAAGATACATCAAAAGAACTGTGACTGCATTCACTTGAGCTCACCTTATAGCAGTTGTCATAATCATTGTTCTGTATTCTACAAATTTGTCTTCATAAAGAAAGTCAACTTCTGCATTCTGAAACGAAGATTTCATTCACACTTCAAAGCAAATTTAGAAAGTCGAAAACAGCATACACAAGTGCATGTATTTTCCTCCGTTACATGCACATAATATTTTTAGTTAGGAACTTCAATTTTGATAAGAATTACCAGAAACGATTGTCTATCGAGTTTACCGTATTCAGTTGAAAAAAATTGGTAAAGTTTGAATGGGTGACTGATAAATGTGGTACATTAAATCATCGAGCAAAAATTGTTTGGACAGAGAATATAAATAATTCAGCCCTTTGCATCAGCCGTGAGATTCTTTTGAAAAGCCTACGGAAAGTGATGCTTTGAAAGCGTTTCCTGTCTCAAAACTTGGCTAGGATGGTTTGACATATTTTCAAACAGCAGTCTTCTAAGTTATTACAAATTAAACAAATATTCTCTGGTTTCGCTAAACTTACCTCGATCAATGGCATTTTGCTGTCCACGAATGGACCAAGCTAGAAAAAGAGAACAAAACAATTTTGAAATTAAAGCGTAAACGCAAATGTTTTCTTTAAAAGCTGACAATTGATATCCTTTCTTCGAACTGAAGTTATCTTAACTCATTTTGCAAGCAAAGTATTAAAAAATAAGTCCGGTAGCTGGAAATGTCCAAAAGAAAGCTTACCATGATAATAAGGTCTGGTCTTTCAGATTCAACCATATTCAGGAAATCAGACAACGGCGCATGAGATAATGTATTAGTTGTTGCATATGGTCCGCATGTAATGTATACTGTAAATTCACCTATGAAAAGGGAAAAACATAATCATTTTGAGCCGTGTGGTGCTAAGTGAAAATTCCTAAAATGCTACAATTAGTGAACATTAAACATTGGTTACTAATTCTTTTGTCAGCGACATATTTTGATTTCAGCAAGCATGCTCCGGAGTGAAGTCTATTTTTGAAGCTCGGGGAATTTTTCCATGAAAATATCTTAATTTGGCACAGCAAATTAGAAAATCTATTTGTAGGAGTGCCATATCTGTGGAAAGTTCCATTTATTGGAGAAGGAATAGTTCCATCTACAATGAAACATGAATCCTTAGGCTGACACTTACTTTCGTTGATTTTTTTCTCTTTCTTTAATGTGCTGTGGAATGGAAGCCGAACACCCTGAAAGATGCGAAATCACAAATTCAGTTGATAAATTCTGGTAATGAAAAATATCCACACACCTGCACATCTTTAGCATGCTAGAAGTCATATCAAATACCATCTCCACTTATATTTCAACTCGCCGTAATGCAAAGGTAACTCGAAACAAAACCTTTAGGTTTCTAAGAAGAAAAAGCGATTCACCCTTCTGAAGAAAAGATTTTACATATCTAAGTGTACTCAATAAAATCAAAATAAACACAGAAAGCAAAACATAATGGTCAGCTACATCGAAAATTTGAAGTCTATTCTCGAGGGTGTCAAATCGCTTCTTGTTTGTTTTACAACTACACCCTTGCTTCACTGCAAAAGATCTGAGATAAAGGCGAATATAAAACTACATTCAGCAGCAAAGAATGGCTACGATCAATATAACTTACATCGAGAAAATCCTTTGCAACAAAATGATGACCTGACCTTATCCCTTTTGCGGCTATAACCTGGGACAAAGGAAACAAAAAAGGTTATCTCTTGAATTCCACTTACCCATGAGCTTTGTATCAATAATTTGACATTGGTAATTACTGATCAGTGATGGGCCTCCTTGGCCCTATGATGACCCTTAAAATTGGGCAAAATCTATTTGTGGCATGACATACGAAAAGTTTGTTTAATTATGAAAAAACATTCAAGATTTGTCTTGCCAAACAGATCGGCATTTAGGCCACTGGCTAGTACTGTTGCCTTTTTACAGAATTTGTTAAGTTTGAACTTCATGACCGCCACCTAAAATCGCTCGTGCCACTGTATAACTTCTGTAAGCTTTTCCACAGGCAGCGTTAAAAAGATTGGCTTGCTATCTTCATTTGCCAGTTTGGCTGGGAAGGATTTGATTTCGCTATTGTTTTCCTGGTTTGCTCCTTGTACTCCTATATGTACAATCTAATCATGGCAAAATCTTGGACTCAGAGCACGTCCAGAAAATGCAGGAAAGAATTCTTCAGGACGTGTCAAACATGAAAACAAATATGATATATTTTAGCACATTCAAGGCAACTCAAAATTACAGTTTTCCTTTTCTTTGGTGCTTCTAATGATCTGATGTGGTTAGCTAAACATATGAATTTGAAATTTATCAAAATGAAATATCAACTAACCTGTCCGGGAAATAGTGAATAACCAGGGAGGTCGTTGACATCTAATTTCACTCTTTCACCATTCGAAACATCTGTAGAGCCTTCCAGAAGTATTGATTTCGAATTCAGTTTACCAATTGCATCACAACAGATTCTTCCAGCAACTGTGATTTGTTCCTTTAAAAAAATCAATCAACGCATAATCAGATAAATACGACTGAATATCAGTGAGTACCATTTTTGCTTTTAGCAGCTAGGAAAGACAAGTTACTTACAAACATTTTGTAAATCTAATACAAAGATTATAGAGGTCATTTGATATTCTACAAAGGAAGTATTGTTTCCGTACGCTATCTTTAATAGATCATCCAAAAGGCCAAAATGAGGCCTCCTATAACTCAGAGATGCCTGAAAACCATATTTTTCTCTTTGAAGACAAACATTCAAAAGACTGAGTTTTACTTCCGATGCCTAGATCTGCAGTACAGAACGCCAGAAATAGGGTTCCCAAGTTGTGAAATTGAAAAGGACAACTTCAGACTCTCTCAAGGGAAGCAAATTCGAACAGAAGACAAGGAATCTTTTGAATCTAAAGTTCTGAAACAAAAGCAACATTGCGTTGAAGTAGTCATTGCCGTCGTAGTTTGGTAAAGTCCCTACTGTCTGCGCATATCCAGAATGTAAGTAGTCTGCTTATTCATGGTTTTTCATGGCGCATCTGATTGGTTAAACGTTGTTTGAAAATTAAACTGATGACACGAAATACATTCTGTTGCAACAGTTCCTTTTGTTTGTTATGAGTGATTCTTGATCTTTATCACCTGGGTCACTGGATAAATGACAGAACAGACCTATCTACATGACTCGATATCTCTGAAAATTAAAAGAAGGGTAAACTATAACAATGAATTTAATTAATAAGTGAAGCAACCAAATTAAAATGGACTGAGTACAAACCTGAGTTGCATGAGTGACACGTTCAAAGGGATCCAAATTAAATAAGACTCAGTACAAACCTGAGTTGCATGAGTGACACGTTCAAAGGGATGCAAATTAAATGTCTCGGCCATGGCATATGATATTGAATCAATCACTTCATCTAAAACTGAAAAAAATCATAAATTTGCATCTAAAGTAATTTTCAAGGCTTGTTATGTCATCCTCTATAATTATCATCAACTCGCCAAGGATAAAAGATTTAAGGAAGAGTAATGAAAGACGGATAGTTTCTTTGCCAAACATTTTTTTGCAAGAATATCATAGGGGAAAGAAATTGTGCTTAGAAACTCTAAGGCAAACTGGTTTAGGAGGGCATAAGACGTTAAATGAAACGTCACGACAACATTCCAAGAAAACTGTCCAAAGATACAGACGGTTAAAGAGATCGCAATAAAAACGTTCGTCCTAGAAATAACATGAGATTCGATTGGGAAAATTACGTTTTGTTGCTAGTTAATGAGATCAGTAAAGACCTGAATCTGTCAATTTCTGCAATGGGTTGAAATAGCTAGTACACATTCTTTGCAATGGTCTTTGTATAGAGGGTACTTAACAGGCGAGAATCAGCTTGGACGTTCTTAATCTGCAGTTTTTTATATGCAGGTCTCTACCGTATATTCTTCTGTCGAGAAATGAGTAAAAATTAAAGGGCTAGTAAAAAGAGAACAATGAAGCAAAAAGATTAGAGACCACACTTACCAGCAGCTTTATCAGACGTCTTTTCAAACATATATTTATAAGGTTCTTTCAATGTGGCTTCTTCACAAAAATTCTTTATTTTCAATTCATTTCTTGTGCCTTGCCATGTCATATTTGAGCCTGAAGAAGGTGGAAATGATGCCACAATATCTCCTTTGTTCTTCCTGGCCTCGTACTTTGGAGAAGGGGCAACGAGAGGCCTAAAAGAGAATCAAAAATAACAAAATCCACGTAAGGAGATATACACCTTTGAAAATATACTGAATATTGCATGTTCTTCAAGGTAGGAATGCCATACTACATCTTGGAAATATATCTTCATTCAGTTTTTAAATATTTCTTACTGCTTCCTAAAGAAAGCTAAAGAATGCCTTAAAATTTTTGGTGGTCGCACCATACCAGGCAAGTCAGAAAGATTTACCCACTTTTTAAGAAACCGTGCAGAGAAATCTACACAAACGATTTGTAAGATCATAATTTATTCATCTTACTTGGCTTCAATTTAGTTCTTGGGGCTTTTCCATCATTTCAAAAACATTTTTGCCTTCAGAAATGAGGCTTTAGCCAAAAGTCCTATATCTCAATGTGTCAAATGATGGTTTATTATTATTCATTACTATTATTATCACTTTAGTTATAATGTTGGCATAAAAAAGTATAAAATAGCAATACATGAATAAGACAAAATATTTACAAGCATAGCTTATAAAAGCCAACTACTTCAAACTACAAAAAACATAATGGATAAAAATATCATATAAAACCTAAAAGTGGTATTAAACGTTGGCAGAGCATACATTATCATTGGCACTCATTTCCTTTCCAGGCTTTGATTTTGGTTTTAACTTCAATCAAGCTAGCTGAATGTCTAATTGAGACTGGAAGTGTAGACCACAACCATGGACCCCTATATCAAACAGTTTCTGAGTAACATATGACTGATCTCACTCTTGGTAAGTTAAAATTGCGATCATTTCTGTGGTTAGAAATTTCCTGTTCACTATCATGTAATTTCTAAATTTTGATGCTGAGAGAGCATGATTACATATCAAGAGTTTCTGCTAAAGAAAGGTAAAATGTTTTGAGCTATGCTGTTTAAGATTTCCAGTAGATTGTCCTAATAAGTACATACATGGGTGAATATGACGCTGGAGAAAAGACTTTAGTTGCTGGTGTTCTTGCAATGTTTGCAAGTCTTTTGTTGGTTACTTCATCAGGTGTTGTGTGTAGACGTTTCCCTGATCCCTGGAAGAGGTAAAAATTATTTGTGTTATGTGTAGCAAAGTTTTACAAAGACGAACAACTAAATAAAGTAGACAGAAGCAATTTGATATGAATTGATTTGAAGTCAAATGACAGAGATATCAAGAAACTAAATCAGGGGCCTGGACAATCTAAATATAGTCTATTGTATTGCAGTTTATTTGATTATTTCAAGAGATTATCAAAACAATTGCATAAATAATGGCAGGTGCTCATCTTTTGTCATTTTTTACACTGAATGCTATATATGGATCATTTGTCTTTAAGCACAACTTCTTAAGCAAACAAACAATCAAATTACAATTGATGGTGGTTTTAAAAGTTGTCAAGCCTTTGTATACCTCCTCTGGTCCATCCTTGCAAAAAAACTTAAAAGCATTGTAATTCCATATTTGGTGATGATATCAAAAGAACTCCTTCTAGAGCCATGTCAAATGACCTAAAGTTCCATGTGACCCATTCAGCTGGGAGAATTAGGAAATAAAATTTTCACATTGGGTTTCAAAGTTTTGAAAAGATTCAAGCCCTATGCTAAAATGGAGCAATATAAAGTTAGAAACACCACCCCAAATTCTTTTAGTCAATCAGAACAACTACACTACTTTACCTTAGATTGGGGTGTCTTTGCATAACCTTGCAGCATATTCTCATCTTCTTCTTGTTCATTCATGCTTTAATTCAGTCAAAGATACATACTTCTGTGGATTTCCATACTGAGATGTATCCAAAGTTTATCAAATCATGGTTCAGATATGATGGTGATAGTATGAATGATTTTTCAACAAATATAATAAATCATCATAAATTGAATTATAAGGAAGGATACAATGACTGCAAAGTATTCACATCATAGATAGCAGGTTGAGCTGCCTGAAGTGATTGCTTCTTTCCTTTTCTTGTGTTTGACATATTTTTAGCAACACTCTGAAATTAAAAATGCAAGTATAAAATACCTCTTAAAAAACCAGATGTCTGCACATGTGTGTGTACATTTTCACCTTTGAAATTGAAAGCCACATGTGTCATAAATTTTGGGGGAAATAGTCTTATTACAGGTGTATACAATAATATCATGTAATAATGTAAGTATAAATTTTATTAAAATTAAAATCGTAGTCTAAAAACAATCCCAGTTTAAAGTATTAGGGAAAGCACTAAAAGTTCAGTGTGACTTTGTTTCCATAATGGTCTCGCAAAAGGTGTCTTGAAAGAAAAGTGTTCACAAAGGAAAAGAAAAACATAGCTTATATCCCTAGATTAATAAATAAAAGTTTGAGACAAAGAATTTTCACAGTTCATAGTTCTGATGGGGTAAACATAAAAGATTCATCATTTTCAAACATAAATGGAAAAATATCAATAAATGAAATGGATGGGTTCAATTTGAACAGTTTTTGACAAATGTGTGCCATATTCATCAAATATTTTAACAAAACAATGTGTTCCCTAAAAATATATCTTTAAGCTCCTCTGAACTGTTCAAGTCTTTAGGATAGAGTTCTTGGTATGTTGCAGTCCCTCTATCACTTCTAAAAGATAGCAGCTAGTGCAGGGTTTAAATTAAACCAGAAAAAAATTATCACAAATTTTTGGCATCCATATATTACTTGTCAAAACCTCACTCAGGAATCTTTTTAGATGGGCAGATACAATAATAAACAGTGTTTAAGCACTCTTGACATAGAATTCCTCTCTCACACTCATGATTTGGCTTTACTGAATTACGCTTTGCCCAAAAGCACAAAAATTTTCTTGTCTACAGTAAAGTCCCGCCTTTAAGAAACTGCATTATAAGAAACTCAGGCCTGATTTTGGTAAATAAAATACCTGTCTACAAGAAACTATCCAGGCTGATTCATCTTCAGTTTCTTTTATAATGGTACATAGTAATATTTTATGGCATATATTTGAATATGGCTCCAATAAGTCTCAGTTCTCTAGAAATAAGGATGAAAGTTTTTAGCCCTAATTACTATAATTTCAAGAAACTTTCAGTACTGACCCAAACTATCAGCTTCTTGTTCAACTGCGCGTATTTAAAAAACGTTTTCTTAACAATTTTGACAGCTGTTTGGAATACAAAAGTTTTTCTTATACCATGGTATACACACCCTGCTTTGAGGAAATATATTCTAACATAAGAAACCAATCAGGCCGTTTTTGTGAAATGAGTTTCTTAAAGGCGGGACTTTACTGTATTATGCTTGCAACCACCTCTAAGGGACCATTACAGAAATATGGTCAACTTGATCTTTCAATGCCAGCTCTGCCATTCTTATTAGGGGTGTTTTTAACTTGTACTGATCAAATTTGCTAAGTAAATTGTATTGTAAATACTTCATTTATTAATTTATCATCTATTTATTCTTCTTTTTTATCATTGTAAAAAAATTTTTTTTCATGGCAAATTTTTATTTACTAACTTAAATGATAATCAAAGGATGTACAGTTCAGGCCTTGTGCATATTAACAATATGTCTTTCCTGCCTAAGAATTTGTGATTAGAAAAATTTGCAGTTACTCCCATTTCATCATAGTTTCACAAAATCTCTGTTATATTATTGTGTGCAAGGCCTGTGCTGTGGGGCTGTAGGGTATGACTGCATTTAACAAATCACAATTGATAAACAGAAACTAGTTTTTTCTAAGTTTGACAATGGCTAAAATTTCAAATGAAAAGTGGAGTTCTAGCATTGGTCGTGCATGAAGCTTGCATGCACTTCAAAAAAATTGTGCAACAGGACACATCTCAAGGCAAACAAGAAACAAACACCGCATTTTATGTACCATCAAGTTTTTATTTCTGAGCAAATTTTCTCCTAAATGTTCAATAGAGCAATGCAAAACTTTACATGTTTATTTTTAGGGAAAACATATGATGAAAAAAGAATACCTTGTTGAAATCATCAACAACATCCAATGTAAGATCTACATCATTCTTGGTAGCAGAATACGTAAACCATTTTGCAACCAAATCAGCTGCAGTTAATTCATGTGTGGTGCATATCAATCTCACTGCAAAGAAATGCAAATGTTACTTCTTCAGACACAACAGACATAACAGCAATGATTGCACATGGTAAAAAACTGAGAGTAATTTCAAGGGGTATAACTCTTACAGGGGCTTTTGTATACCCATGTGCCTGATTGAGTTGTAGGTTAGTTTGTAATATTTTGCCCTGGTTATGGCGTTGTAAAGTAAAAAATAAATAAAATTAAAATAAAAGGAAATGTGTCTATGGTAGAATCAAAAAGGAATGAATACGTTAGGTAGCAGAACTCCAATACTTTGACCAAAAGTAGCATTTTTACAATGGTGATAGTTTACAATATATGAGACAAGGAACAACAACATCACATACAGTAGAATTGCTCTGGAACCATAGCTGAGTATCTGCTTGATAGTTTCTTCATAACATTTTTTATTTATATCAAATTTTTTCTTATTTCCACATACTTTTAGCTTGCATTTTTAAAAGATTCAATTGTCTTTCAGTCTACCACAGATTGTAGTAACATATTCCAAGTTTTCGCTGTGTGGGAAAGTATGAAGAGAAAGTACGAAGAGTTGATGCTCCAGTTTTGTAACAAAACTGTTGTTCTGGTTCACCGGGCCTGCTTCTAGTTTCTTTCTAGTAAATATCTATTTTTAGAAGTTATTCATTTCTTGTTGACAAGGATATCACATCTAACCTTTTGCACATAGACTTCCCCCAAAACCTCTCTGCGACAATCCTATTTATTTTATTACCGTTTTGAGATGGCCTACGTATAATTGTTAAGGCCTACCCTACAAAAGTCCATAGGCCTAAACCAGACGAGTGTTTTTACTCACGATGACAACACACCTTCAATTCGAAAAACACAAAGCTTACGTTTTTCCAAAATGATAAGATTTCCTTCAATGTCAATACCAACATCGCCAAATTCTGATTCTAACTCTGCCTCTATTTCTTCTGTGTTCATTTTGATCAGCTTCGAGACGGCAGCTTCTTCGATTTCTTTCCCTCTCTTCTTGCCGATCGATCGATTCTTTCCTAACTTTCCCGCCAAAATTTCTCCAGCAATTTTCCCTCGCAGGGGCACTCAAGGCTATGACGTCACGTAAGGGCGCCTCCATGGACTGGAGTTCCTTTCGAGTTTCTTTCGAGTTTCTTTCGAGTTTCTTCCACTACAAACAATCTTCATCCTCATTTCTTGTGCCCTCGTTAACATTTCAAAACAACGTTGTTTCAAGATTTTCCAATATTTATGCATACACAACTATTATTCTTATAACTGAATAAGGGACTGCTAATAAGAAACTCTCAACTCTTGAATCACCAAAAAATCAAGCTCCTCCAGTACAGGGAAAACATAACTTAACCCCTACAAGACAGACTATGCAGTTTGACAAAGGAATTCCTTTATGGATTTTTACTTTTTTCACTTGTTTCCTGAATCAGTTTACTCATGAGGCACTTGTGTCTTGCCCAGACATGTATGAAAATTTGAAAATTAAGTATGAAAATTTAAGAGACTCCCAGGAAATTCAAAATCTGACAATTTTAAGAAGTTTTCAGTACTGGCCCAAATTTTAGGTTTTTTATGAAAAACACATTGACATCAAAGATACAGATTCATGGAGGAAAAACAGCCATGCTACTTGTTTCTACTAAATCAACTCTAATATAGCCTGTGTTCCAGACCACCTGAAAATCAACAGTTAATCGACAGGATTTCAATCTTTGCTGGACGAAAATAACAAAAAGATGCTATATTTCTATCATCAACCGAAACGTCAGCATTTTTATGACAAAAACAGAACAGTGCTATTATTTTGATGTAGTGCAAAGAAGTCAAATGCTGTATCTCCATATGGCAAAAATATCTGTTTCAAGTCTAGAAAAGCTGTAAAATGGTTACAGATAGTGGGCACTTAGTTTATTTGGGGAAATTGGGAAATGGGGAAATGGGTCGAAATTTTAGCTCCATTGTATAGGAAAATCGTAAGTTACGGAGGAGCAAGTGCTAAAGGACTGGGACTGAGGTGCGCGGAGAATTTGAAAAGTTGTCAGTTGAAGGAAATTGAGAGCGCGGAAGGGAAGAAGAAATGCTGGAAGGTTTGAAGTGAAGTTTGATCATCAAAATCAAGATGGAAGGAGACTGGGAACTCTCTAAAGAAAACATTCAACCAAGGAAAGAAGGGCGAGATATCAATAGTCTTATGGTTGGACTTACACCGCGTAAAGATGGTATGACGAAAATGCAAGATCAAATGCGGTAAGTATCCATGTGGGCCTAAATTTCACAAGCAAAGGTGTGATGGTGATCCATTTGTCTGTGCTCTATCGCTCTGTTCAATGCTAGGAGGAACGAAAGACGAATGAGAGTGAATTGTGTTTGGATAATGCAGTGATTTCTGTTCTGGGATCACTCCTTCTTGAATCACCAAATTAAACAAATTAATGGAGAAAGGCCTATGGCTATATATGGCTAGAGTGCGGTTTTAGGGGGCGGAATTCGAACGTTTTATCCAAGCTGGAAAACATGTATGTTACGCCAAATGTCTTTGGCGTGGAGCAACATCAAGAACAATAGCAGAAGAAGAACATGATGGAAACTGCTTAAATAAGAAATTCATCTCAGATCGTTTAGATCGCCAAGAAAAAATCAAGAAGCTCCACTAACTTATAACTTGAGAAATTATCTACTTTGATAAAAGAATTCTTAACAAAGTTTTACTTCATTTTACTTGTTTCCTGTGTCATGCATGTGATGCATGTTATTGTTATTCAGAGAAGGTCTACTTGAGTCAGGGTGCATTCCATGTAAAACCTACACCAAAGGTACGACAAGCCCTAGGCTTTGGCACGCCATGTACTTTCAGGGAGAGAGAAGCTAAAAAATCAGAGTACTCAAAGCCTGATGCTTTTAAGAAACTTTCAGTACTGGCCCAAATTCTTAGTTTTTTATAAAAGAAATATGTGTATTATCAAAGGAAATTGCTAAAAGATCGAAGACAACTTCACATTCATGCTGAGGTAGACAAATTGTCAAATGCCATCACATCAAGAACCGGAATTATCGAGGAAATGATGTGGCTACACCAACAAAACAGTAAGGTCTACACCAAAGATCTTCAGGACTAAGTGCATGAAATGCACCCTTGTACTTGAGTAATGTGTTAACATTGGAAAGGCTCTAAAAGCCTTGTTTTGAAGTGTTCACAAAAAAGGAAGTGAGTTGAAGATTGTTATGGAACCTTTCTTGAGTGTGCAGTTTACTGAGGATGAATGAAGACTGCATGTTAAGTGTAGTTTGGCATGTTCAATGTCAAAACTGTTTTGAATGACTGGGAAAATTATAACTGCAATTTACAAAAGTTTCTTAGCTTTTCGAATTCTGGTAGGGTTGTTTCTCAACTTTTAAAAAATTGAGCCTACTGTTTCTTATAAGCTGTTTGTAAAAAATATATGTGTAGCTTCTTATAAAGAATACCTGTATCGCCTTTTGACAATAGACCTTTTAGCTATTCTGAGAAAGAATCTGAACTGAATGATGTTTTAATGCTTTTTGAAGTATTGTGATAGAAGCCCTGAACGCCACTCGATTGGACGTCTTGTATAAAAGATCTATAAAAATAACCCTCAATCCAGGCTCTTTAGGAGAATAGCTACAAGGTCTATTGGCATCACGTAAATCTTTGGCATAACAAAACCAACTTTCTACAATGGCAAACATTGTTATGTTGTGTGTAAGACAGTGAGGGTTAGAGTTTGTTTCAGAAAGAATAATTTAGGGTTAGTTAGGGTAGATAGGCTAGGGTCAGTAAGGACTAGTTGTGGTAAGTTAGTTGAAGGTTTGTTTAATTCATTATTTGCAAAGGAAATATGACACATTTAGCATCACCCACTAAACTGCACTTAACCCTAAACTGCACAAGGTACCTTCGGTAATTTATCTCATTGATCAAAATATATCCATGTAGCAAAATAGTTATAATGACATTGCATTTGATTAAAGGGTCTGTTTCATCCAGCATGCCTTGCACGTGTCGTCTCTTGGTTTGCCTTTGTTGTCGCCATTTTCATGGCCCATGAAAATTGCCACAAACAAAGGCCAACCAAGAGACTAAACGTGCAAGGAATGCTGGATGAAACAGACCCTTTAAGATAGCATCCAAGCATGATAAAGTTCATTAAAATTGTTTCATCATAGGCAATATGAGCTTGCACTCAGAACTGGTGACAGTGATGACCCAATGGATACATGGTTCAAGTAAGAATTCAGTTTATATGTACATAATTATATTTTTCATATATTCTGTTTCATTCCATATATTCTGTTCCAATACATTGTTCTTCATTTGTTGCACTTTAAATTGCACATGGAAGTTTTTGTGCATGCAACATGAAACGCAAGCTGGTTATATCTCACCTTACCTTGCCATTTACCACATATATCTCTGCATTTTTGTTCTTGTTCATCAATGTATTTGATTGTTGTTGCTGTTGTTGCTGTCATCAGCCAAATTTTGCAATTTTTTGTTTACGATTCCAACTTCTTCAAACTTTACTGCAAAGAAATTTTCAATGTTTAGAGATAAACTTTGGTTGTATGTTTTACCTTTTTTTCTATCAAAATATAAAAAAGCCAATAGACAAAATTTGTTTCTTCTACTGTGCCATCCAAAGCAGGAAAAGACACAGAAGGTCATTAGGTCCCTACTTTGGATGGCAAATATTTATAACTTGTTTCAAAATATTCTGCTATTCTGTTTTACCTATCAAGCCTTAAAGCAAAGCCAGCTTTCCTTTGTTACTGGAACCTGAGACAACACTAGTCCTTTATATGGATTTTTGAAAATATGGCTTAAAGGGGCAAGGTCACGTAATGTAGACAAACTTCCTTCAAAACGACGATTTTGCAGTTGGCCATATCACAGTGATTTTCTACTCCTTTTCTGAAAATGAAAGTGTTATTTTGAAGATGGACTCTTGTACTTCGT
This sequence comes from Aurelia sp. 3 sensu Dawson et al. (2005), assembly GCA_964020215.1. NCBI lineage: Eukaryota > Metazoa > Cnidaria > Scyphozoa > Semaeostomeae > Ulmaridae > Aurelia > Aurelia sp. 3 sensu Dawson et al. (2005). The sequence goes on along the minus strand of OZ026574.1, from coordinate 28,221,853 downwards.
AGAGAAATAAACGAAACACTCATATGTTGTACGATTGCAGAGATATTGGTGGATATTTAGAGTATATAACTTTACAGTTGATTCACTCCATCCACAAAAATCTGTACAGAACACAATGGCCACATTTGGGCAACAATATAGATTCTAGAGATAACAGATTTGTTTACGGTTACGTGACCCTGCTCCTTTAAATGGATGATCAAGAACCAGTCCAATTGCCTATTACTTGTAAGCTGATATATTGTATTATTTTTGAATGCCATGTGATAATTCTTCCTTCTTGTCATCATTATGACAAAATCACTTTCACAACTTTTGTCTGTGCTGTGGTAATAACTTGTAAACATCAGTTTCTTTTGTGTGTAGATACATTAACTGGACAGAGCAGCATTTCCCTGTTGGGTCTGGCCTTGAAGTAAAGCAACTCCTGGAGAGATGCATAAGGCAGTTCAATGAAGATGTCAAGTACAAAAATGATGAGAGATTTGTTAGGATATGGTTAAAATATGTGAGTGTTCTTGTTTGTTTCCAGAATCTTGGCTTTGCAGTGCAGTCCTTTTATATTTCAATGAAAAGTTTGGGACTGAAAAATCTGACAAAAATTCTAGATAGGATTAGTTGGAAAAATCTGAAAAGATAATTCAAGCATGGTTATGTTTTTACATTTTTTCCAAGAAAATAGCAAAATTTTCAATTATAAAAATTTGTTTTAGATGATCTGGTTATTTCCCAAAAGAGTCATTTTTGCTGAGCTTGAGGGAAGATTTAATACCACCGTCTCATCCAACCTTTAAAGATTGGTTGAGATATTTTTATATGAAAAGATTGCACAGTAAGCAGTAAATCCCTGCACCTTCCTTTTTGAGGGCCAGTCTTAATTAGTTTCTTATTCAAGGGCTCATGATAGATCCCTTAGCTTTTCTACAAGGGACTCAGAAATTGAAATATGTCTTTATATTCTTAATTGAATGTGCACAGCAGTGAATGAAACTGTATTCCCACTCAGTCTAACACTTTGTTTAAAACTGTCTCTTGATGCAGGCTCTTTAGTTTAATAGTTGAAAGGTCTTTGTAGGCAAGAAGGCAAGGATCATCAAACATCAGTTTTTAAGCACCCTTGTAGTAAGGACAATTTCTATCAAACTGAGACAGATTCTTAAATCAGTTCTTGATTCTTGTTCTTTAAATGGGTTTAATTCATAAAACACACTCAGTATGTCCTTATATAAATTTTTGGATCTTCCGTGCAGAATTTACTGTAATACTGATTGCTTTGTAGGCCGACATAATCCGCGATCCCATTGAAATCTTCAATTACATGAACAGTGAAGGTATTGGAACGAAATTTGCAGGATATTATGAAAGCTGGGCACTAGCCCTTGAGAATGCTCAAAACAACAAACAAGCAGATGAGGTTTATCAGCTTGGAATTGCGAGAAAAGCTGAACCTGTTGGCAGACTTGAAAGACGTCAAAGGTTTGCAGTTAGTTAGTTGTATCCTCAGTTTTTCAGGGCTAGAAATGGTGGATATAAACTCCATGACATATTTCTTTTAATTGAATAACTTGAAAATCATCCAGTTTTTCTTCAAATAATTTAGAAACTACAAAGTTTTCAAATTTCTTTCAAGTCTTTTTGAATTTTCTCAGCAGAAACAGCGTCTAAATCTGAAAATATGGAGGATTTCAGAAAAGTCTTATGGTACAATTATAGCAAAATGGCTAACGTTCCTTGAACAGTGGCGGACACTGTAAGTGAAGTTTTTGGTTCAAGGAATACAAGGTTGTCAAAGGAATTCATCTCTGAAAAATTGACATTAATGTTATTTCACGAGTATGATATTTGAAAGAACAATGCAGATATATATTTACCAAGTAGTTACTGATGCTTGCATTTTTACTTCCTTCAACAGTGAGTTTGTTAAACGAATAATGGCAATTGTGAAGGATGAAATCGATGAGGGGCCTGTTAATGAAAGTGCGACGCGAGGTTCACTCGCTCCGTTAAGCAAAAAACGTAATGGCAAAGTCAGTCATGATCGTGTCAAGGCTAAATCAGGTAGAAACGTCAATTTCATCTTAAATGCTACAAAACATGTTTGTTTACAATACAAGCGAACAGGCCGGATATCAAAAATCAACTTCTGATTACAGAGTGTCCCAGAGAATTGCTCCCTGTTTATGAGGCTGCTACGGTGGAGCTGTAACTTCAGTTTAGAGTTCGAAACCTTGTTTGGGTTAATCTAGAACTGGTTACTGATTTATGGCTCAAGAAAGTCAAAATAAATGATTGTAGGGGCAGCAAACAAACGGTACACACTGTTTTACGGACATCTTGTATATTTTTTTACATATTTGATAAAATTAAAAAACATTAAACAGATAAACTAAACGTAAGATACGTTGTGCTATTTACAGCGGAAATGGACACATGATCATCGGGTTCCCACAATGAATAGCAGTTAAAGTAGATACTCAATTACTAGAGTAGTTTATCAAAAAAAACGTCACTATAAAAATTAACTTCTAATCACTGAGTGTCTCAGGAAATACATTTATTTGGAAATACATTTCAAATTTGTATAGTTATGGAAGGCACTTTATGATCATTCTTTCACTGTATGTACTTGGTATATTTGGCTCTTTGTTCGTTGCTATACTTTCTTAATCATTAAATCTTTCTTCTTTCTGCACGTCAACAGATAAAATAAAAGGAGGTATAAAAATGAAACAACCAGTAAAACAAGTTCCTGGAAATACATTTGCTGTATTCGAAGATGAAAATGCGATTACAACAAGACTTCCAGCAGGTACAGGAGAATGGAAGAAACCTCCAACGAATTCTACAATTGTGAAAGAAAATACTCAAAAACCTGGGAAATGGAACACAGGAAAGGTACGATGCTTTGTCGGAGTTTTGGTTTGAAGGACAAATCTCTCATCGCGGACAAAACTCTTGAGACAAAACTTTTGAGCTACTTTGCTTTTTGAGGAAATTTCAAGTTGAGATTCCTCCACCCCCACTGCAACGTTGGAAGCTGATGGAGATCTCATAGATTAGTTTACAAGTATTTGGCCTTCAAGCAACCGACATTGCAATGGTAGGAGGGGGCCATCAACAGTGGAAGGTGGCAGCTAACATGCAGGAAAGGCCTCTTCCAGCACAAAACTCGTGCGATCGTAGTTTTCTATATCTCAGTTTCTTTTAAGATATCTCAAGAATAAAGTTTTCTTTAGTAGAAACTTATTGTCACATTTGTTGACAGAAAGCCTTCCTATTGATTCTTTCCCTGATGCCGTATATTTCGCAGAGTTATGATATTTTGTAAACAAGTCATGGAGATAACGCTAAAGATGGCGGCAAGGAACTTTTTATCAAGATACACTGCGTTCCAGTTACGAATCTTTGAACGAGTCAATAGGACTTCGATTTTAAGAATGCGATGCATCTTGGTAGAAAGTTCTTATTGCAAACTTTAGCGTCTGTTGTGCATAGAATGATGTAACATCAAACTGAATAAGACATTTTCCGGGTCAGCCTCAAGACCACTATGCTTTCAAGGTATTTCTGAAAGCTTCACGTTGACGCCATAGCAAAATGGCGCAAAATTTCGAAAAACAACTTCGAAATTCAGAATCTATGATGAAAAGAGTAAAATATAAACACTTTGATGCAAATTTAATTCACATCAATGTGTTTTACATTATTTGATTTACTTTGTTTATCTTTGTACAACTGCACTGCACGCAACATGAACAATTCTTGACCTGAAACATCGCCAGAGAGTAAAAACAGGCAGAGCAGCGGCAGTGCGTTTCATTGCGCTAACAAATGTCACAGGCCACACTGTACTGTAAAGTTATAACATGAAGATGTGGAGGAGAACAAGATGACTTGATTCCATTTTGGTAGTAGGTAATAAACCAAAATATGTATAAAACTATCAGTGAAATAGATGCTGATAATGTTTGACGAATAAATGAATTTACGCTTTACAGTTGACCCAATGCCAGACCGTTCTAATTACGACTATTTCCATGATCCAAACTAAATTGATATCACGTTACGCGTTACTTATGTGACAGTAGTTTGGTTACGAGTAGTTGACCACGTGGAGACCATATCGGGCAAGATGCTTGAGCTAGCCTATCCAGCATTGTGCCCTTGGATTTTTGGCCACGACTTCAGAAGAGAAAATTTACTATTGCTTTTGGAAATGACTCAAACATCTCTTTTTCAGCTTGCCAGTGTACCATCTGTTCGTGATGTGTCACGGCCGCAATTCGAAATCCTTGAAGATGCAGATGCCCAACAACGGCCTCCTGAAACGCCGAAGCAAATTGTGATGAGCGACAGGAAAGCTCTCAGTACAAAAAAGATCGACAAAAGAGCGGAACATGCCGACCCACTCGAAGTGATAACAAAAGTGAGTTTTGTTTATATTTAACTTTAAAGAGCCATTGTCACCCAGCGTCCTTTGTGGGCGTGCTGCCATTCAGATGGTCTGAAAATCAGATATGGCCTATGTGAAAAGTGTGGAGTGAAGTTTCAAAAGTGGGAACTTGTTTCTGCCGCACTTGGGATGAAACCAAGCAGACTTGATTTGAAAACGTTTGCTTTCATAACAAATTTTGTTTTTAATTTACAGAAAGATGGTGGCAAAAGCGAAGTGAGATACTGCAAGGGTCAAGTGTATTGTGGAAATATGGAATTTTCATTTGAACAGTTACGAGCTGCCGCATGGATGCGAAAACACGGTCCTATTATTGATCCACGAAGCGACGATAATTGCACGAAGCGATTTACACAAGATATGGAAGAGACTGCTGTAGTAAGGACAGATATTGATGCAAATTGCAACAGCGACAATGTAGTTGATGACGTGGCAAACAAAGATGCTGATTTTACGGTTGTGAATACAGATGAAATGGTGAGACCTCAACTGCCTGTCAATCTTATGGAAGAAAAGTGAGTAAAACACTTCTAGCCATGGCTGTTTTTCAGCCATCTATATAACTGTAACCGTTACCGAAAAAGCTCTGTTTGGCCCGTCTCTATTCATTACCTCCCTCCTTAACCAAAAAGTCTTTCTCTCTTTAAAGGGAGTACAAAGACCAGCAGCCTTTGCTGTCGTTTTTCTTATTGTTTTCGTCAATTTCGTACAGTCAGTTGCTCTGGAAGCTATGGAGAGCAAGTCGCTGACTTCGTGCAAAGCATACTGGTCCTTGTACTCCCTTTAAAGCCTCCCCCCATTTATATCAAATACCAGAGGTTCCCAAAGATTTTGAATTAATTTAGCCAAACTAGTTTACACATTAATTTGGATAGTGATGGTGTTAAGTTTACATATAGTTTTACTTGGGGTTTTCTTGACTCAAATAGAAGAATATTAACCGCCGTCCGCTTTTCTTCGAAAATAATCGCTTGAGACGAAGTATTAGTCATAAGCAAACGATGCTGTATGTCGTTATAACGTTTGCCGTTGTTATTCTAAGAAATATCACGGTAAAACAAAGCATTTCTTTTTACGGACTAGGGCTCGAGGTTTGGGGAGTAATCAATTGCTTCCTTGAATGAAAAGGACAATAGGCCATCGTTTGAGAAGGTAACGTAATAGAATTACAAATGGGGCTAAGGGAGCAACCAAGCTAGTACGTTAAAAGAGGCCCTGAGGAACACAATTTTCTGCCTCTGTCACCGTCGAAGCGCCGCAGAAGATAAGCAGCATTCAGGAGGTAAAAATCAGTGAGCCGAAAGTACAAAACTGCTCTCTCTATGGAAAGAGTTTTGAATCATGTGATAACTGAAGTACTTTGCTTGTTTTGCAGACCGGTTTCTACGAAGCAGAGGCTGGACTTTTCATCAACGCAATGCTTGTCTGATAATTGCAAGACAGTCGATGACGTACCTCCAAAGCAAAACATTACAGAGAATAAACCAAGATTTGATAGCGCGGGAGTGATAGCTGCTGCCAGTATTAATAACAACGATATTTATCCGTGTCATGACCAAGCTGCAAATGACCCACCGATTGAGAAGGTTTTGAATCCAGTGCTGAATGAATCTGGCGTAGATGCACTGGATGATGACATCGATGACTCTATCATAGGACCAACTGAGAGTACCAGTGTTTATGATCAAACAAAGCTCGCACGAGAATTATATCATAATCCAGCAGCCAAGAGGAATGTCTTACAGGACTGGGATATGACGAGGATTGAATCTAATGCAGATAACGGAGATAAGATTGATATAGATGACATAGGTAAGATTAATCATGCACCTTCAACGAATCTGCAAGAGCGGATTGTTGAGCCTAATAGACCAAACAAAACAGTTGAATTGTGTGCAAAAGAGCAAGAAATTAAAGTCAACAACGAAGATAATCATTTCCAAACATCTCCGGAACATAACGTAACTGGTAATCCGGATGCTCAAGAAGTTGAAGCAATGCTTGCCAGTGAAAAGCTTGCGCCTGGTTTATCATTGTCATTTGCTGCCCCCGGTCTGGCGTTTAATCCAAATGAGATTTTTGATGATGTGCCTATCAAGACGGAGGCTGAAAGCGAAGGATTTGTTACCGTTAGAAGGCAAAGTGCGAAGGAAACATATCCAGAATTTGAAACTGGAGTAAAACCGAACACGGAGAATATCAATGAACTCAGTCGTAATTGGGTACCAATAGCAGATACTGTTGTGAAGCCAAAAGTATGCAGACCATTTGCGCAAGCTGCTCAAGAAGAAAAGCTGAACAAGAACAGTAAAATTGAACCAGATGTAGACATGTTTGATTGTGGCCCAAATTTCTCGATATTTGAAGACGAAAATGGGCGAGCGGAAAATGTAATGAGCAGAGAGAATGCAAAGTTTTCGATCTTCCAAGATGATGGAAAAAGTGGGCCAAGCAATTTCAAGAGCTTGGGTGCTTTCGCACCAATCGAAAATCCGTTGAAGAAACCAGAAACTGCCACAAGCGAAGTTAGCAATAAAAACAGCATCGCTTCTTTAAAGCCTGGAAACAAACCAAAGGACAGTCTGGACGAAAATAAGGAAAATGGTGAAAGTGATGAGAACAAAAATCCACGACAGTTCTCAATCTTCACGGATAGTTTTGCAGATAGTGAAATGCTTTCTCCTGGGCCTAAAGCGAATTTACCTGGAAAGGAAATGGGACCGCCCACAAAACCCGTTGTCAGAATGCCATTACAAAGTAGTAAAGTACTGAAACCCTCAGCAGGGGAAGCTAAGAGTCAGCAACAATTTCCAAAAAAGGACCAGAGCAAAGGCCAGCAAGATAGCTTAAAGAGGCAACCGTTTGGACAATTAACGCCAGCAAGGGACGACAAACAAAGTCGCTTCAAAAGCCCTGGTTTCATCTCATGCAAACCAAAAAGCCCTCTGTGGGCACCATCCCCTACGATACACACGAAAAGAGCCCAACTAGAAGTTGATGCCATGTACCAGCAAACTTTGGACCTCGAGAAAGACTTTTCTTTGACACAAACGCAAGATTCTTTAAACGATTTTGAACAGCAGTTTAATATGGAAAGCAATAATCCAGGTATATAACTTCGCTACTTATTTTTATTTTTCTCTTTTAAGGATCATTGTCACCGTGTGCATAATTCTCACTTGGTAATATCCGTTGCAATATTGCAATATCCCGTTCGAGGAAGATCAGCAAGTTTTTTGGCTGTCTTAAGTCTTCAATTGAAGGTAAAGCTAAAGATGAAGAGTAAAGCAAGGAGATTGTTTGAGGCGGGGGGAGGGCGATGGATTCCGGTGAACTGGTGAAAAATATTCATCCGTGTTTTCATATTTAATGTCCCCTCTGTGTTGTTGCCTCAAGCCTTAGTAAGCAAGTGAGCAGAAAAGACACATGAAATGTTTGTTTACACGTAGCCTTATCATAAAATTAACAACCTACAATGTGTACGACTACAAATCAAATACCTACTTCTTACTTAGTTACTCACTTGCTTACTTACTCATTTACTTACTTACATACTTTTACATACTGTTATGTGGGGTTTAGGAAATGCGATCGCTGACATTTCTCGTGGTGGCATGTAATTTGAGACAGGCACAAATTTTTATCTCTATGTTAAATTGGCCTCGGGGTAGTCATAGCCTCTTTGCTCCTCGGGGTATCGTTTCTAGTAGTATTGTATAGTCGTATAGTAATTTTGTAGAGTAGTGTAGCTTGTAAATTCATATTGTAATTTTTTAGTGGATATAAAAAAAAATACTTAAACCGATCGTGTTCTTGAAAGGCCATACTTAGGGCCTGTTTATATGAGGAAAAACACCTCACTTGCCAGGCCCGGTGCTGAGAGGTGAGATTCCACCTTCCAATAAAATCCTTTGTTCTTTCATTTCGCGTTTACATGAGGAACACAACACCACCGGTATAGTGAAGTCCCACCTCACTGGAGGTGGAATCTCACCTGGGTGAGGTGAAATTTTTCCATATAAACGAAACACCACCGGTATGGTGAGGTGAATTGAATCTATTCGTTGATTCTCATTGGTCAGTTCATCCTGATTTCACGGAAGAGAGACTTTACTCCACCTCACCTCTCAGCCCCGGGGCTGACAGGTGAGGTGAAAAATTTCATATAAACAGTGACTGAAATCTACCTCGCCTCTCAGCCCCGGGTCTGGCAGGTGAGGTGTTTTTCCTCATATAAACAGGGCCTTAATGGCAAAAGCACCCACCTTGAACGCATACTTCCATACTTAATGGAAGGAAATACTCAACGAATACTAACATACTTAATGGAAGGCCATGCTTAATGGCAAACAACAAATGACAAAATAAATCGAAAAAGAATAGGACACGATACTAATGTCGCTCGTCGGATCGGAGGATGCTTGAAAAAATGACAGCCTTGCGCAATTTGCTAAGCACCAAAAACTGTACAGTTTGTGAACGCAGTACTTATCAAAAGGATCATTCATTTTTCACATGATCTTGATAGTTAGTAATAAGACGACGATCCACAAAAGACGCAAGATGAGCAACGGAATAGAATTCAAACTTTCTCAGTTTTCTTTTCCTCACTTTTCAGTGGCTAAATCTGCATTCAAAGTTTTTGAAGAAGATGACATGCATTTCAAGAAAGAACCGCTGCTGAATGAGAATTCGCAAAGGTAAGATGAATGAGGACAGAGAACTCAAAGGTATAATATCTTCATGACTCCATAACTTGAGTTCAAGGAGCTCTGGCATGCACGTGATTTGTAGACTTACGACGATGAGTCTCTTGTTTCCCTGTGCTCTTTGACTTGATGATGGCGCTTCGGTCAATCTTCCTGTTGAGCAAGGTTTACCGCAGGGGTACAAGGGACTCATCATCATAAGTCTAGGTGACTTGTTTAGTGAGCAGAGCTAAGACAAACGAAAGGATCTAAAGCCCACAATCGTTGAATTCATCGCATGATAAAAATTCAGTTCAGTTCGCTAAAAGTTCTCTTTCCATTTCTTTTCGGTTGATCCTGCCATACAAAATTTGATACCCGCGTTCAATCTCAGCCAATTATGAATGAGACAGATAACACATTAAAAGATGATAGACCAGGTTATACTGGAGGTAGAAATTCTGATAGTCATCTTCATATAGCTATATTCCACAGCACTTGGAAAATGGTAGAAAACGGGCATCTGTTGGGTTTTAAGGGGGTAAAAACCAGGGGTTAAATTACTACAAGTCAAAGGCTTCACCTCTGTGGAGGAGAAAAGGGATAGACGAGTCAAAAAAGTTGAGACGTTTGGTGGGCTATGGATTGAAAAATTTCCGGCCCATATTCAACATGGGAGGGCCCCTTGAAAAACAACTTTCTTGAAGGGCAACCCTCCCTAAATTAAATGAAATGAAAAAAATGAAATGAAATGAAATGTTGACATATCAGTCTAGGGTGGTTTAAATGTAAAAATTTTGTTTGGTAAAATAACTTATCTTTTGGATCCATAGATTGAGAGAATGCTTCGAAGGAGTTTGTGTGGGCACGAGAATTCCACATTCAGTCCTGGTCTATGATTTACCTAACATTGAAATTTGAATCCTATTTCTGAATATGGCAATTGTATTGAATCACCGGATTGGACTTGCCGTGTATGCGTTTAAGCGAGGAAATATAATTTTTTATTCTATTACTTCTCATGTTGATCTAATTTGTTTTTGCATCTCACAGCCTGGCAAATAAAGAAAACTTACAAACGGTTAATCACGTCTTCTCCACAACATACGACAAATCCTATAATTCATTGTTCCATAGAACGGTCGATGATGCCTTTGAGCAAGCAGCATCTACTCCATTCTCTTCAAGCACAGCTTGCCCTTGTCTATCAATAACTGGCATAACGAGGCTTCTACGTGAATCAGGTTTGGATCCAGCACAGGTGGCCCATGAGTCAGCCTTGTATCCGACGCAAGCTCCCAGCGAATCAGTGTTGTACCCAACACAGGTGGCCCGTGAACCAGCTTCCTTTCCTACTCCTGTGTCACAAAGTTTAATTTGTGAAGCGCGAAACTTGAGCACGATTGAAGAGACAAGTGAAAATCGATCCAACTCCTCATCAGGGAGTGGAAGTAGTACGCTGAATAATTGTTCCAGGAAATCATCTTCTAGTTCACGAGGAATGTCAGAAGGAAGTGACTCCGAATGTGATAGACATTCAGCTTCTGCCAAGCAAGCCTCTCGCGAAACTTCATCCGTATTTCGTCTTCATTATTCTGACCCACGAAAGCAAGAAGCACGGCCAATCCAATGTCACGGCCGCGAAAGCGTCACTGAGATACTTGAGAGCAGCTCTATGAAGCTCCCCGATGTTCCATCAACATCCAATGAAGATTCACGTGCTGAAATGCCCATAAATCCCCCCTCCAATCAGTTGTCTTTGAATGGAAGTAGCACACACGGACAATCGACAATGTTAGACAAGGAACATGTTCTATCGAAAGAGGACAGCATAAAAGAGCAATCTACCTTACAAAAAGTATCACCAGATCAAAGGTTTGAAAATGAATTGCCAGTGAATTCTTCAACATCAAACGGGACTATAAATTCATCTACGTCTTCTATAAATCGACCAATCGATGTTACTGGCATGAAGCTTCTTAACAAGATTGTTATTGTCCTTCCTATGCAAAGTTATCCACACTTCTTTGAGATGACGGATTCCATTGTTGATAGATTCGCAACCAACTTCAAAGTTACCTTGGGTAAGTTTATTTTCGTATCTCTTGCATTCAAGAATATAGTAACGAGTGACCTGTTATCCAAAAGGAGAAAGCATCTACGAAACAAAGAGCAAAACAGCTTGCCACTGCAGTTTCCAGATTTCTGGAACTTCTGTCATGCTGTCTTTGTTAAGACGCATTTCACACATTATTTGCACAAATGATTAACGTCATTAAAGTGAATAACCTGAGTTAAAAGATGAGATCGCATAGGTTTATAAATAGCCTTTTGTCTTTGGTAATCCAGCTCGTGGCGAAAGAAAGCAAGGCCACAAGAAAACAATGCAAGGATTAGGTGTCTCTTTGTCCTATTTTTAGAAAAGTGCTACATATCTCAGGTGATTCACTTTAATGAGTGACAGTAGCAAGCTTTATCTCTTTGTTTCGTAGACACTTTATTCTTTTTGACAAAGTTATTTCTTTAGTGAAGTTTCATCTTTAACATCCATTTCGAAGATTTTGGCCTTAGACGATAGCGCTAGGGAAAGTGGACAGGAATTCTCATCATGATAATTGCTTCACATTAAATTTTAGTTAATTTGATTGGTTGGCTCTTCAATACCGCAAAGAATCTTGTTAAAAAATTCCTGCATGCTATCTGTTGCGCAATCGTCGTCTCTGCTTATGTCCTCTCTTCTTCACTTTGTAGAAAGTCAATCGATAACTCGTGATCTGTTTAAGCTGATGCTTTAGAAGTTATAAGAGATTGCTTGTAATCTGTGAAGTAGGCTGCCGAAAAATAGAAGAGAAATCCTCAAGTATAATTTTATATTTTGACTAAAAAAGATTTTCTTAAGAACTTCGTACCATGCAAAGCGTGATGTAGGTATTTGTATGAACAGACAAAAAAAGATGACTTCTTAAAGACAAATGACAGCTATATAGCGTCCAGTTTTAAAATAGAGCAACAGATGGGCGCCTGCCATCATTTGTCCAATTGTTTTGATAATCTCTCGAGATCATCAAATATAATGGAGTACAATAGGCTATATTTAGATTGCCCAGTTCCCTGATTTAATGAAGTGGATGAAAAAGAAACGTCAGCTGAATTTGTCTTTTACACCATCATTCATCTGAATCAGCCGGAGTGTACGATTATTGGTGTACCCATTAAAACCTGAAAATCACATTTTCTCATCATACTTCAATTTCAGATTTACTTCTAAAGTAACTACAACTTGTCAACATTTTTTTACACAGGAGATAAACATTTTAAAATCCAACGAAAAATAGCTACTGGTGGTTTCGCAACGGTTTACGCAGCTACAGAACTTGATCATCCAACTTCATCTGAAACCGTTCTGAAGGTAATTTCTTTCTCTTCAAATTTATTTCATTTGGTTATGTGCATATTTTTGATGATTTTTGAAGCTGATTCAAGAAATTATTGCAGCTATCTATCGAATGATTTTGCAGTTAAATCCCCATAATATATGATAATAACACCGTTTGCACGTTTTTAAATGAAAACGCGTCGAAAGTGGCATGAAGCCAATGGGATATCATGTTAACGGTTGAATCCGATGTCGACTCAATACGGAACCTCATTATCAATACCACAAGTCTCCCATTCATTTGGGGGGTGCTGCCCAGAATGCGCAATAGATGCAAAAGCATACAGTGAAACCATTGCAGTGTAAGGCGAAACGTTATTGTGTAAACAGAACCCCAATCCAATATGAAATGAAAACGGTATTGTGTAAACAACCCAAATTTCGTGTCAGATTGGAGATGACAATCCGATATAAAATGAAAAAAGTATCGTGTGAACTGGACCTTTATCTCTCAGATATAGCATTCCAAAGAATACTGTAATATAAGATCGTAAGTCATCTCCTTTCTTATGAACAGATCCCACAAATAGATTTTGGCAATTCAAAGACCTCTAGACCTCAGCCATTAGCTTATAAAGGTGTTCACAAGGTTTTTCCTTACCAAATCAAAATTTCATATCATCTTATTTAGTTTTTCATAACAATGATGAGCACTGTAGCTTCTAGCACCAACAGTTCATGTTTACTTCTTAAGAGTCAGAGGAGAAGGGGGGGGGGAGGTGGCAAGCATGGGATTTCTGTCACTGATATTCTGTTGTCTCTATCTAAATAGGACGTCAATTTTCTTCAAATAGCGAGAGAGAACTGTTTAACTTGGAAGTTTTGTCGTAGGTGATGCAGTCGCCAACACTTTGCTGTTGGGAATTCTACATTGGTGAGCAAGTACACGAGAGAATTGAAGATATGGAATTGCCGCAGTCTTTTGTGAGTATTTAGGAGTTGGATATGTTAACATTGGGTATTATTGCAATCACTTTTGATTTCCATAAGCTTTTGATGCACACTTTGGATTTGTCCAAGCGAGAGACTAGCATTCACAAGGATCAACAAATCTAAAAATATTTCACTGAAATAGAAATTGGCTAAACGCAATGGACAACAGATAAGCATGGGAGAAAGCGCTGTCTGTGTGCTTCTTAGTTCTATTCGTAGACTAACTTAATAGACATTCTCTTTACGGTCAAAGCAGATGAAGCGTACCATCTATTTTTTATTGTTTTCAATGTTAAAATAGAATCATATCTATACATTTCAATCATTTTTTACAGCATGAGATGTTTATCAAACCAAGAAATGGATTTGTATATTCTGATGGGGCGGTGATTGAGTACCCATTGCATAAGGGTGGAACTTTACTGGTAAGTGAGCAAACTTTGAATTGGTTCTATCTCCAACTTTCGGTCGATCCGGTCTTTTGCAGTTTTTGATGCGCAGTATCACAGACTTTTATTTGTTTGTTTTTCCCAAAATGAAAGCGTTATTTGGCGGCAACTCTTTTTACTTTCCAGAAAAACAAGCTAAACATTATATCGCTTACGATTGCTCGGATAAGGGAGGATTTTCAACGATCCTTATTCGGTGGCTTGGGTGAAACCAACAAATGAACCTCAGTGTTGTTCACATATTTGTTGTCGTCGGAGCCCCTTTGATTACATGTTTACAGTTGGCGTTGGAGCCCCTTTGATTACAATTTTACAGCGGCAACTTTATTTACTTTCAGAGATAATAATTAATATACCAGGTGAGTCAAAAAAACGCCCGGCGTTTGAAGGGCTATTGCTACCTGAGTATATAGGCAATTATATTTTGCAGTATCTGATTAATCATGTTCAATTATTTTTAGAAATTTTCCTGACTAAAATTGGTCACTCCGTTCCGATTCTGTGGGCAATTTTCTAAAATGGATCCCTTTGAGAAACCAAAACTTGCTAAAATTACAAGCAAAAGTCCCTAATATGTTTACCTCACAGCGATGACTTTCAACATGCTTTAGCACGTGCTTTCCCTTTGGCGGGTTGAAAAGTCCTCCCCCTAGTGTGAATAGCTTATCCAGGGAGATTCCATACTCCCACGAGGACAAAATATATGATCACACCCAAGAGTCATTATTGCTAAGAAGGAGAACAAAGGGAGACCTTGCTTTGTGTTTTCAATCGTTTTTACAGGTTTTCGAGAGGGGCTTTCTGCAGAAAATCTCCTATTTCGACGGGAAGGGGTAGCCGATTAAAGTCGGGCAAATTACGGAACCTAATTTGACATATTGGGGATAAGATAAGACTGTTGTCAATATCATTGCTTTGATATTCAGGAAGGAGCATTTTTTCAAACGCCGGGCGTTTTTATTGACTCACCCGGTATTTTTCAAGTTAGATGTTGATTGAAATCACGAGGAACATGGATTAATAAGGCCTGTCGTTCCAATGTGCCAAACACTATCCAGTTGGCAAATCGTATCATCGTACGTCTAAGATTTCCTGGGTGAAGGGAAAACATTTCTCAGAGAACTTACTATCCTACATTGAAGTTTCTCAATGTTTTACTGATCTGAGAACTGAATGAGTTTTTCGTAAAATTATTAGGGGCACTGATTTTCTAGTTTTGTCCTGCAGGATTTAGTAAACAAACTTTACATGGAGAGAGTTGGATATCCTGAATTATATGCCCTCCTATATGGAGCTGATGTTTGCAGGATTGTCAAGACAATGCACAATTGTAGCATTATTCATGGCGATGTCAAGCCAGACAACTTTTTATTAAAGAGGTACATATTTTAATGCAGTTTTATCTCTGGCTTACAAATAAGAGCTTTGGGACCGTCTGACTTGATCGGTTGAATTCTGACGCAGTAAAATCTCGTAGAAATCCCCAAGCTGTGGGAAAACCAGCTGTGGAAAGACAGCCTGTAGACAGGTGACAAAACTACTTAGCTGGCACATGGATGATAAAACATTCTGCGTATTTTATGCTGAAGAGGTGAATTGTCGAATGTTTTGATTAGATATACGATGACATTTTGGTCTTGAACCATCTAGTTGTCGTTACAAACATCATTAATAACTACCTTTTCAGTGGCCTATTCGCGTAGACCAATTATTCCATTTCTGCTTATCAACATGATTGATGGTGGTATGTTTTATGTTGCAGCATTGATGGAAAGATAAACAATGTAAGGGAAACGAACCTTCTCACTTTGGCTGACTATGGGAGATGCCTGGATCTGACGATGCATTCGGAAGATGCTACTTTTATCGGCAGCTGCAACACTGATAAATTTGAATGTATAGAAATGAAAAATAACCTACCCTGGAAATATCAGGTAAATTATTATTTCATGAATTTTTGTGTAACATTGAATCCAATGATTTTTTACCTTGTATAACCATGTAAAAAGTTTTATCCTTCATCCGATCACCTTTTATAAGCACATTCTACGTTCAGTTCATCCAATGGTAGATATTCTTCGCACTTTGAGAGAAGGTTCTTCGTTGATATCTGCACTTCGGAAGAAGGGGCGAGGGGTTTGATCGCCCCCAATGTTGGCTAGAACAAAGATCTTAAGAATAGAATTAAACGATGCTATAACAGAAACAATGGCCTCGCCCCCAACCCAATGTGCCACTGAATATCACGGAAGAAGTGCAAACTTTACAATATATTGGGAAAGAATTCGACAATTCAATCCAGCAACCAATTTTAGATTACATGACGAAATTTAGAGAGATGGGTTACAGCCAATAAACGATCGTGCTTAGGTCAGGGATTTTCACCATGGTCGTTTTGCATCACATCGAAGATCAACCATTCAAGTTCATTGATATTTTTAAGCCCGTTGAAGTTCTTTGACACCACATTCACATCTTGTTTTTTCGGGATTTTCGTGTTCCTTCTTAACTTTCTAACCATCCTATGATTAGCGCAACGAATGACAAACTGTACAGGCCGAACAAAAGCAGGGCCGAAAACTGTCACTGAATGAATTTTATTGTTGGTGAAATGAACCCAGTTTGCTTATCCCAGAAATGTTGCGTTTCATAAAGATAGCAAATGTTGCTGACTAAGCAAATCACAGGGAAACCAGAAAATAGCTCTTGCTAAAATTGAAAAGTTTGTATCTTTATTCTCTGTGAGAATAAAAGTTGCCCTTCCTTGTCCGCTGTGCGCTTCTTTTTTTACCTTAGTTCCCTATATTCAAGCTGCGATGGAGCTTGGAGCACAGTGAACTAAGATAAACAATCCATGGGCACAGGGGACAAAGAAGGAAAATGTTTATTCGCATAAGGAATAAAGACAGGCAGTTTTGGTCTGTAGCATCAGTTATTCCCTGTAAACAATTCGTCGATGAAAATCAGTTTCTTTGTTTGATAGGTTGACTATTATGGTGTTGCCTGCACATTACATGCTATTCTGCACGGATCATACTTAGAAACCATTTACGAGGAAGGAAGATACGCCCCGCAGAAATCCCCGAAAAGGTATGTTGAAATTTCTTGTTATTTTGTCATTGATGTTGAATATCGAAAAGACAAATGCTTGATTCAAAGCTAAGAATTTATTGAAGTCGACACATTTCTCGAAAGACAACATTAAAATCGTAGACTTTTCAGACGGAAAGGTTTCGGAAACAACTTCGGATGAAAAACTTTCGGATATTTTGAAGAGAATTTCGGACAAAAACTTTCGACTTTCGAACAAACAACTTTTTCATTATACCAAAAGATAATAAATGAATGTTAAAAGTTGTTGCAATTTTTACGTGAATTAATCATGTGCAAATTAAAGTAACTGTTGTATATGGATTCATCAAAAGTATTCACCAACGAAATAGCACTGAAAGCAGTTTACAAGATTGCCGATGAAACAGGAGTACCTTCATCGACTTCAGACCTTTGTTACTGACAACTCATAATGAAAAAACTCACTTTGGAAGGAGGATCACTGGTTACAGTGTATCACTTCTTAACAGTGACCTTGGAGAAATTTGTGTTTTTTCTATTTTCAAAGAATTTTAAGCTTCCGGATAGAAATTCGTCCTGAAATGTGATCGTCCGAAAGTTTTTGATTTTATATAGTCATCGTGATTTCGGCTCCTTAATGTATATTTGCGATATTAAAAACCCTTTGCTTAATCTTTAGGCTTTAGGCACCGTTGACTTTTACTTTTTTATACATTCCATTTACACGCCCGACAACCCCTACTGACGTGTGACGTCACATTGAATCCTCGAAGCTGTGGAGGCAGGTGGAGGTCATGTGATTTTTGCGCGCCCTTTTCCTGATTTCATCACGCGTACACATCAAAAAACATTTCATTTTTGTAAGATCTGATATTGAGCGTGTTTAGTAATAAAAACTGTGCAAAAATTGAAGATTTTGATGATTTGGAAGCAGAGAAACAGACGCTATGGATGCTAGCAGGTAAGCAGATCCTCTTCGATTTCACGAAAATCTCGTAGGCCCGGGATTGCAACTCAACATTAATCTTTGAATTTCTTATCCATCTGCTGTGATATTTCAAAGATGTTTGATTTTATTTGGAAGAACAGTCTTCACAAACTTAGTTTTCTTTTGTTTGGGATAATTTGGAAATGAAATTACCCATTTTCAGGAAGTGTTTAATCGTAAGACTCCCTTTAGATTTTTCTTTCGTTTCGTAAGACGAAAATTCATGATTTTTATTCAGGGTTGTTTTCTCGAGAAGTGACGAGTTTATTTGAAAAGCGAACTATCCTATACCATGCAAAATTCATTTTTCTTTCATTTGATATGGTACTTTGCATCTTTTTGGCTTCCGTTTCAGATCCTTTGAATTAGGCGCGGATCAACTTCGCCTTGCAATTCCATTATTTTTGTTAGGCCAACAAGTCTCCACCTAGACTTTTTGTCTCTTTCTCAATCATAAGTCCTCTATTTGATCGATAAGTTGGCATTTTCTGGAACGACATTCATACTTTCTTCCAAAAACCAATTAAATTGTGATTCTGTAGCTTTTTCTGAACTTAGAGTTGCATTCCACCTGCATGTTTAATTGCTGCAATTCCCTTCGTCGAATTTTACCAAAATTTCACTTTTTCATTCAAGGCCAATCTTCTTCCAAATGCTACGTCCTATGAGAAAGAAACCCTCCCTATACCATGCAAAATTCATTTCTCTCTCTTTTGAGCTAAAGTTTGGTGTATCTTTTGTTGTTGTTATGAAACCTATAAAAAAGGCGTGGACTAACTATGAATTTTGTACCCATTATTTTTGTTAAGCCAACCAGTCTCCACCTCGACTTTTTGTCTCTTTCTCAGTCATAAGTTCTCTATTTGATCAATAAGTTGGCATTTTCAGGCAACAAAATTCATACTTTCTTCCAAAAACCAATTAAATTGTGATTCTGTAGCTTTTTCTGAACTTAGAGTTGCATTCCACCTGCATGTTGAATTGCTGCAATTCCGCTCGTCGAATTTTACCAAAATTTCACTTTTTCATTCAAGGCCAATTTTCTTCCAAATGCTACGTCTTATGAGAAAGAAACCCTTCCTATGCCATGCAAGATTCATTTCTCTTTCTTTTGAGCTAAAGTTTTATATATTTTTTGTTGTTGTTATGAAACCTATAAAAAAGGCGTGGACTAACTATGAATTTTGTACCCATTATTTTGGTTAGGCCAGTCTGTCTCCATCTCCATTTTTCAACGTTTTTGCGGCTTTCTGCCGCCTTGGTATCCAATTTTTTTCGATTTTATCTCATTATATCCATATTTCCATGCGAAAATCACTTCTCCCAAGAAATTTTGGCTTTATCTTGTTTCTAGGGTTTCTTTCAACTTGCACGCCATTCATTTGCTTATCGCTTCGTCAAATTTTACAGAAATTGATCTGATTCATTAGGAGTGTATTTTCTTGCAGAAATGACAAGTTATAGAATAAAGAAACGTCCTAAGCCACGTAAAAATTATCTGCCTTTTTCGTGATGTAAAATATAACTTGCTTATTATTGGAGTTTGTGAGCCTATCAACTAGGCGCTGGCCAGGTTCATGTCTTGTTCCCTTCATTTTGGTTAGGCCAGTCAGTCTCCGCTCCAACATTTTATGCTCTCTCACGGCTCAGAAGTGTTCTCTTAGTCTACCATTCATGTATATATCATCCATCATCTTACAGCTGAATATACAATATCAAACTCCTAGATTGTGTAAGTAGTAGTGTCATATTTTGTAAAATTCAGTCCCGTGACAAGAAATTTTTCTTCCCGAAGCGGCTCGTCGACGTGTTTGATGTTGGAAAAGTTGTGCCAAATAAGGGTGAACCAATACCATATATGGAGTTTACCAGAAGAATTTATGACCTGTCTTCAAAAACAATTGATACCCGGTCATTTAAACCTTTGGAGTGAAAACAAATTTGGGGTGAACAAAATCTCTGATAAATTTGCTACAAGTTTTGCTCAGGTTGGTTGATACAGGTCATATATTTCTTTTGCAAAAATCAGGCCAAAGTTCGAGAAAAATTATGCTCCTACAGAAATACTATTATCATCAGAACGAGGCTACGGAAGTCGAATGATGGGTTGTCGGGCGTTATTTAAAAGCTTACAATACATATTACTAAATTACACTACTTACAAAATACTATACCGTACCACTAGAACAATACCATTTGGAGTGAAAAACCACGTCTACCTCATGGCAACAAAGAAAGAAAACACGAACATAACACTACACGTAACGATTAGAAAGAAAAAGATAGCACATAAAACTACACGTAACTGCTACCAGGGAAAAATGAAACATTTAGTTTTCACCTGTTATGGACGGAGCGATCTAAAACCAAAACATTGGCCTAACTTGACAAACCTTCAGATAACCGTAAAGTCCTTTGGCAGTGCATAATGGAATAGCAAAACCGCGCACAGCATCGTGGTTGGCAGAGGGTCTTACAGACTATATGGACGTTAGTCTATACCTCTCTAGTCTTTGACGTCTAATGCGCCATAACCATACTGTATTTCCATACATTAATAGCAAGTTCTTGTCTTTTCTTCACAGACGACAAGACAAAGAATTTTGGATGTCAGTATTTGATCGACTGTTGAATGTAGCAGATTGCAACGACCATACTGTGCTAGATGGAATCATCAAGGATTTCGAAATCAGATTAGCAGATCCAACGAAGAGAAGTTGGTTTGACGGAGCCTTAAAAATCCAAGTTGCCATGTCATGAGCTTGTACATTTGGGAAACTTGCTAGATATGAACATTATGTAGTTTTGTGTTTTGTTATGCAAATCTCTTGGAAGAATTGTGCAACACTCCAGCTACAACATTTGAGGGGTCCATCAACGTCAAAGTAGCGCCAGCGATATTTTCACCTGTATCGGACACTTTAGCAAATATTTGGAACGAAGCTGTTGTTTCAGATAAAATGCATTGTTTTGTTCATTTTTGCTGTGGAGCAAAAGAACTTGCTTGAAATTGCTTTCTCCAAAATTGGTAGCATCTTCTTCCCCTTGCCCCCAGTGTCCACTAATCTCATCAATTTGCACCAATCCCGTCCCCAAAAAGAGTTCCACAATGGGGTTGAGATTTTTTATATCAACAGTAGTTAATGTAAATAAATAGTAACAAGGACAAAAGTTTGAATTATTTTAAAGAAACAAAGATTTGTCATACGTATCGCATAATTATTTCGTGTCCGACCGGCGCTAAATTTTCTTCGAAATTTGCATTTTACATCTACTGAACTAAAGTGTAACATCTATTTTGTTGTTCACAGATTATTTCGCCAAACAAAAGAGCTCCTAACTGTTTTACTGTACTTTGGTTTTTGAAATTTTGAGTCGAAAAACATAAATTGGCCAAAAATTCAAACAGACTGTCCCAAGTCAACGTAACCACTCCTCTGTTTTCTTTTGTTTTCTATCCCTGATTGACCCGAAATATCCTTATTGAAGTCATGTCTGTCCGGTAACTATGAGATAATTTCGAAGGAAATTTACCCCGTGTTGGCTTCGCGTCTTCATTCTCGAACGTACAGTGCAGGTTTCACTGTATTTCATTTGTCACTCAGGATCATTTGCGGACACGCTACAATCTCAATGCTTAAGAATTATTGAACATAAAAGGAGAGACATTGTTGTTAAAGGTGACATAAAGTACGATATTCTGGTGATGCAAATGAATGGCACATTTCAGTGATAGAAAATAGCGTTTAAACCTCATCTCAGTTGCGGGTTATCCGCTCTATTTCACCCGTTCCAAATGAAGATATATCGAAGATTTTTAACGAGATGTTTTCCTTAAGCAGTGCTATCCTTTTGCATAAATGAAAATTTTCCTTCCATACCTTTGCATCTATGAATTCTTTAGAATATTAAGCCATGAAAAACTGTGCTGCACGTACGTTTGAACAAGTATTTCAATGGTATCTTAATCTATAAATGTTATGTTTCTGCTTGTTCTTTGCTTCAGCTGATTAATCTGATAAACAGCCAATACCTACAAAGCATGTCTTCTTTACTTTGTTTATCTGCAACTTTGAAACTGAATTTTGGACGGACAAGTGCATGTCGTTTTTAGATCGGAAGTCAACAACAATTGTAAGCATTCAAAGCTAGTTAAGACATTCATGTCTATACCTCGCTGATAAAAATATGGCTCGATCCAGAATCTTTGCGAGAATATCTAAATGGGTTACTTGCAGAGTCTGAGAGAGAGAGAGAGAAATCAAATAGCAAATTAAATAATCATAAACTGATTAAAACATGTTTGGTACAAAGCTGAAGTTTCAAAACGGACGATCGTTATGAATATCTAAATAAAATTACAGGACACTAATACTAATAATTACAGGATACTAATAATATTTACACTTCTCTTCGTCACCTAAAAAGAGATTACTTGTTAATTCTCTTAAAAGCTGTGGTTGGAGTTATTGTTAATTCTAAGAACTTTAAATGGCTAAAGAGTCCGTTGTGTTGGGGATCGTCCGGATTGATAGAAATAAATTTTATATGTAATTCAAGTATTTGGCTGTTACAGTTTCGGAAATCAGTAATTTAGCAAATCAATCTACCTGTTTAGCAAGCTTTTCTTGATTTTTAATCGAAAAATACAGAACTTCATATTTTTGGCTTCAAGTCAGAAAAAAGTTTTATCATCTAAGTGCTAATACAGTAAAGGCCCCCAAAAGAAGAAACCACAAGGGCTGTTTTGGAGAAACTGGCTTCTATTTTTCGGGCTTTAAGCCTCTAAATACCCCCCATTTACAGACGTTGTTAAGCCAGAGTTATCTCAGCCAGGTTCAATTTCAACCAATCAATGAATTCGAGTTGTTGGATTGGCCAATTAGAAATCAAAATTCTATAACCAGGTTTAGTTTAAGCTGGTTTAACTTAGCAGTGTGAATAGGGTATAACGGTATACATTAAAATCGGAAACTTTCGGACGGAAAAGAATAGGAAAACAACTTCAGACAGAAATCTTTCGGATGCTTTTTCGGGAATTTCAGACCAAAAAAACTTTCGGACAAACACGATACCAAAATAAAGGTATGATAAACTAATTGTAATTTTATCACAAATATCAACTTACAGTACGTGCATGATGGTCATACGGAATTTGGAATTGAGAGCATAGCCTACCTTGGAAATAAACTATGGCAGCTATTACCGCTAGAAATAAAACAATCCAATACCCTTCCTACTTTCAAAAAACGAATTAGATGCTGGAAAGGTGATAAATGCAACTGCAGGCTCTGCAAGGCATATATTCCTAAAGTCGGGTTCCTAAAAGGATAGATGTTTTTATCATGTAATCAATTTGTATATATATATACCCACTGTACATTTTATTTTTTATAAATTTGCTTTAGATATACTGTATGTAAAAAATTTTAAAGTAGAAGTAGGCCTTAATTAGCTGTAACGTAGCTATTCATTTAATCTAGCCTACTAGGGATAAAGAAATGATGATGATGATATGATCATCACATGTACAAGAACATTTGAATGAGCATTTTGTCAGATTGAACCAGGGTAAATCTAGCTGTCATCCAAAATATGCTGCCATAAGTGAAATGTTTTTAAAAACTCTTCAAGAACTAAACTGTTAGATCAAAATTGAAGGAACTTGAGCAATGCTTGCAAAACAATGATCAATTAAACTTTTCATGTTGAGTTTATTTATGCTTTCCGGATGCTTTTTTATTGCCCATGAATTTAAAACTTTCGAATGCTTTTCTATTGTCCATGAATTTAAAACTTTCAGACGAAAAAAGTTTCCGACATCACCAGGAATCGGACAAATAAATTTTCGGACAATATTTTGTCCGAAAGTTTGATTGTCCGAAATTTTTCGACTTGAGATATGTAAGCGGCATTGTCGGCTATTATTCCACACTATCTGCTATTAAAGAGACCTCACTCTGCCGAAACTTACCAAAACAATTCGGGACTGTCCCTTATCGTAAGTACTTTTATTCAGCTCTAGAAGATACCGGTGTATAGTGACTAACTACACACGAAGGTGCCTTGTGCAAATGCCAACACTTGGTGAAAACTCCAAGGGGGGATATCTAAAAGATTGTCTATATCTTTGCTAATAAGAAAATCCAAATGCAAGGCATTGCTACAATTCTTGATGGTTGATGGGTAACGCTGAATTGACATGAGCCTCAGTTTGAAGCCTAATCCATTCAATTCAACGTGGAAACATGAGACTCGTGTGGTCAGTTTAAAGCGTCATGGCACCTTAATAGACCTTTAGCAACTTAAAACAGAGTCTGGATCAAGCGATATTTTCATACATTTCAAACGAAACGTTACCTTGATTAATGTTCAAGCTGCTATCACTTGTGCACATTCACAAATTCTACAAAATGCATAAAAACATCGCTGGGTTCAGTTTCTTTCAGAATTGCTAAAGTTCTATTAACCATTCTTGCTTCAATTGAACTTGGATTACGTTTTACCTGCGGATTTTTTCAGTACTTTTTTCCGCAAAGACGAAGCTCTTGATATCGGAGTTACAGGAGTCATCTGTCCTTTTTTGCGACGTGGTATTTTTGATGAATTTGCTTTTTTCATCGAACTGTCTTTAATCGAAATCGGTGATGATAAAGATGGTAAATCTTCACAGCCAGGTCTTGTTAGATGTTTTCCTTTCTCTTCCGGCTGTGCGGAATTTTCCGCTTCTCTTTTTCTTTTATTGCTGTACAATAACTCCTGGGTGTCATTTAGGCCCATTCCACTTTGCACTTTCTTTAATTGTATGAGATTTCTGCACTGTTGTGCAAGATCATCAAATTCCTGTAGAAATGGATCAAATAATCAACATCAAAAGTAGTTCTTGAATAGAACAGATCTTTTAGATATTCTACAAAAGAGCCTGGATCGAGTGATATTTTTATACATTTTCATACGAGAGGTTCGGTTGAGTGGCATTGCAGCTTCTATCTCTAATGTCCGCATTCAATATATACTTCTTCAGAATAGATAAAGTATATCGGTCGATTCAGATTCTTTTTTTGAACAGTAGAAAGGTCTACCAGTGTCTTAGTTTCAGCAAGAGTTACTTAGAATGATGGCAAATCTTACTTACAGCTATGTAGAGGCAGTCAATCATGTGCATGATCACTATCCTTTCTTGAAATATGAACGGGAACAAATCTAAGGCCTCGTTCACACTGCTCCATTTATTTCGTTTTTGAGAAGTATTCACATAGATCCGCATAAAAGCGGCATAAAAACGGAGGATATTTTCGAAACACTCTGAATCAAGCAATCAAGGTGAACAGACAAAAAATGAGGTTTTTGAAAACGCTCTTATTCAACAATGAGTTTCACAAAACAGGAGCAATGTTACTCTCGGGTGCCTAATACAAGGGGGGGTCTTAATAAACAGGGAGGTGGGAATCCCTCAAAGAAACTAATAAATGGGAGGGTCTTAATAAATGGGGGGTCAGAAATTCGCGAAAAACGGGTTTTTTACATTTTCTACTGGAGACAAGTGCATTTTATATGCTTAGAACTCTTCAAGTCTTCAAGAAACAAATGTAAATAAACAGAATAAGAACATAAAAAGAACGAAGTCTCTAATCTCGAATTAGTTTACGAGTACACTGCAATGGTTTATCTTCCAAACAAAATTTTGTATAAAAACCATATTGAGCTTTGGACATTGTTTTGCCAAATTTATTAAACAAATTTTATAAAGTCTTAATAAGGGCCGGGGGGTGGATAAAATTTTTGAAAATTAATAAGCGTCCCCCCTTGCATTAGGCACCCGAGAGTAACGGACAAAAGCAGATATCCTTGACCCTGTACTGCAATCAGGTGCACCAGAGTGGACAAACAAAAAAGGATGTTTTAACCTTTGTTCTTGTAAAAAAGTGGAGCAATGTGAATGTGTAGCTTTGATGCATCAAAAAGCATCATGATAAAAAGAGAGCAGTGTGAACTTGGCTAAACCTCCAGATTACATATGATGCAGATTCAAACAGAGAACAGCAGTGTTTTGAAAGTTTTTGTTACTTACCTGCGGAAATGAGTTCTCTTCTTCACATTCCTTATATTGCTGACAACAGTGATCAAACTCTGCAGAGGAAGACACGGGTTGATTACAAACTTTGAACAACATTTAATGCTGATGAAAGAAAATTAAATTACATTGCAAATCAATAAGAAATGTTAACATCAAGAAAAGTCTAAAACGGCCAAGCTATTATCCTTTGTTTACTAAGATGATGATATGCATGTAAAGTAATTCTTGTTACTGAAAAAAAAACAATTGTGACTGGGCCAACAAATTGGAATACTTCTGTGAACTATGTGAGATACTTTACCTTCAAAGGACACTTTAAATTGTTCACTTTCAATATTTGATGGCTCTGCAATGCTAGACACTGTTGTTTCCTGTTGGTGATGAGGAAACAATGTCTTACTGCGATTATATGCAAACAAGCAAGCTATACAACAAAAATGTACACAAAGCAGTAAAAATTCTAAACATAGCTTTCTGAATTTAACAAAAAACAAACAAAATTTGTTATCTATATGAAGAATTGCTTGGAGTATGTAACAGAGCAAAATACTAAATACTGAATTCAAGAGAACAAAATTTAAAGTACTAGAGAAGAAATCACAACTTGAGACCAAGCCAAACAAAATATATATTAAAGCAAATGGTCCCTTTAGTCAACAGAATCTCCACGATTGCCCTTCCATTCCACCTGCTGTCATGAACTTCACCATAATTTCTTTGACTGTCTTGTAAAAGCTCCATTAAGTCCAGGAGTTTGCTGGCAGGAAGTGCTACTAGAAACACAACAAAATTGGAAAATGTTGTTGTTACGAGAAGAACAAGCTACAAACAAAACCTTTGCATGATGACATTGTTTTCCTCTTTATGGTTTCTTAAGAATACTGAAGACAGATGTCTACTTCTCAAGAATTTGTGTTTTGAACTCCCAAGATTCTTCCATATCTCCATTCTCCAAAGGATCTTTGTCAATGTGCACAAAGAATGTAACTACAGTACATATTGTTAAAGGCATTGAGTCCATATAAATACGGCTCCCATGACCAATAGCAACTTCTTTTCAATAATGAAACAAAAGTTGTCATCTAATCCCTATTGAAATTGAACCAAAGAAATTCCTGAGGATAATGCAAGGATTGAGGCCCCGTTTACACGATAACGTTTTCATTCCATATCGGATTGGCCTCCTGTTTACACGAGAACGCACCAATCCGATATGCTTCATACCGTTTTCGCGTTTTCAAATGAAAACGCTCTGAAAGTGGCATGAAACCAATCCGATATCGTGTAAATGGTCGAATCCGATATCAACTCAGTACGGAACCTCATTATCAATTGTACTAGCCTCGAATCCATTAGGGGAGCTGCGCAGAATGCGCAGTGGAACCATTACCGAATGCGTTGAAACCATTACAGTGCAAGGCGAAACGGTATCGTGTAAACAGAACCCCAATCCGCTATGAAATGAAAACGGCATCATGTAAACAGGAGAAATTTTCATATCGGATTGCCTTACCCAATCCAATATGAAATGAAAACGGTATCGTGTAAACGGGGCCTAAGATGTCTTTGGTCTCCACTGCTAATTACTTTAGCACTATTGTGCTATAACAAAGGGCCATCAGCGGTTTGTCAGCAAAACTTCAAGACAGCGTTAACGCTCAGTTACTTAGATGGACTCAATTCCTTTAACATGATTTTAGCTGGTTGACTTGTAAAATCACAGGAAACTCACCACTAAGATTTCAACGTTGTTCTCTAAAATTTTTGTTGTTGCATTCTAAAAGTTTCATTTCTCCTTTGTGATGGTGTGACAAGGAGAAAGAGGAGGTGTAAACTCCTTGCCACACCATCACAGAGGAAAAAGGACATTGTTCAAAAGGAACAAAACCAATCTTTGTAAACAACAAAGAAATTAGTGGATTCTTGTGGGACAACAAACAGCTTCTCAAGTCTTACCCATGACGGTGTTCTGAGTTCAAGTTCTTCATTGAGCAAGGCAGTACATTTAGCAGGGATTGTTTTTCTCAGGACACATAAATCACGCAAATGTTCTTCAAGCATCTGGTCAAGATTTTCTTCATCATCTGCTAGTTCTGAAATGGGACAGCATTAGCAATACCATAAGAAAACATAAGCTTTGGGGAGACTTTGCAAAGTATGGTCTGTTTGTGTTGTTCTCCTAGAATTTGCAAATGTATGTATTGAGTTTGCAAAAATTTTCTAATTCTGCAAGGAGTGTCACAAACTGTTACAAAATGGCTTGGTGCCAAATTAAAACTCCTTTAAAACATATATCTCAAAACAAACTTTGTGCAAATTTCCTGTAAACTGAATGTAAAGTGAAATGCAAACCCAATTTTTACTATGGGAAGGTAAATGAAATGCTTTGATGGGAGCACCAGATGATTGCGCTAAGGATCTATTGCAATGCATCTTAGTAAAAAAATCCTTACCACCATCTTTAGTGCAATGGTCAGTTCAAATCTTTAGTCCAAAATACCACAGGATAGATAAATTTGCTAATTTTGCAAGGAGCTTAAAAAACTGTTACAAACAGGCTTGGTGCCAAATTAAAACTCCTTTAAAACATACTCAAAACAGATAGTGAAAGTTGGATCAATGTAACAGGGATAGTGACAGTTGGATCAATGCAATATTTTCATTTGGACTTTCCACTGGTGCAATATTTTATTCAGGTTGTTGGAATCTCGCATCACATTAGATTGCATTTTGAATAGAGTGAATTTTGAACACATTTCAGATTTCATTGGAACTGTGTTGGTGGATTCTATCAAAACTTTGGCAGATTATTGGATTTTGCTATCCCTGGGAACCATACTGTCACTGACATCATACCTCACAATATTTTTGCACACTTCATGAAACTTAAGAGTTTATCTTCTCTCTCTTCAAAAATTCTGTTCCACATGCCAACTGCTTCAAAGTAGCATAGCAGTGATTCACAATAGGAGAACATCATCAATCATTACAAGTCAAGTTTACAATTGATAGCTACTGTATTTGTTTTCCTGTTCAAAAAGCTATGGTACATACCTTGAGGCAGTGTCTCAGATTCTGATTGTGAAGTTTCCCTTTCACTCTCATCTTTCTTATCTGATTCCTGCAAAGTAAAGACAATATTCAGAAGAAGCATGATTTGTCTATAGCACTTCCATAGCACTGTCCAC
Source organism: Aurelia sp. 3 sensu Dawson et al. (2005) (assembly GCA_964020215.1). Taxonomy (NCBI): domain Eukaryota; kingdom Metazoa; phylum Cnidaria; class Scyphozoa; order Semaeostomeae; family Ulmaridae; genus Aurelia; species Aurelia sp. 3 sensu Dawson et al. (2005). The sequence continues at coordinate 28,192,569 of OZ026574.1, read as the reverse complement.
AGCTTGTACTTTTTCCATTTTTGCACATTTGATATCCTGTTAACCATTTTCACAGTTCATGCCTACCTTTTAAGAATAAATTCTAACACTTATTGAAACATATTTGCCTATTTTTGTTGCCAATATATGAGTATTTTTCAGGAGGCAAAAAGATAGGGGAAAATTCACCCTGAATGGGTGTATTCTTTTCAAACAACTCCATGTAGCAATCCAAATTTACATGGTGCAGGTTTTGTGTCTGTTTAGAAAGGAGAGGTGCTGCTATAGTTAATTTGATACATTGAGGGTTTCATTAACTTTGGTGCCTACCCAGACTGCTAACTATGTCCTGTGCACGGAAGATCTTCCGTGCACAATTCCAGGAAGAACAATACTTTATTGTTTAAAACAATGGCTAGGCGCGAATCTTCCGCGCACACTTTGCAATTTCAAGTCATGTGATGAATCTCTTGATAAAACTTCTTTTGATTTCTCTGACATATTTCGTACCATGCAAAGTTGTGCCATGAATGCAAAAAGTAGAACAATACTAAAACTTCCCAACGGTATGATCACATGACTTAAAATGGGTGAAACAAACCTTAGCCGATTAGGTCTATTGGCACAGGAAAAGCAGGACTTGTTGAAGTCTTGTGTTGTCCAAGAATGTCAAAAGAGGTTGAAAGCCAGATGTCATACACACTTTCTTAAAACCTATTCAGTGCAGAATCTGTAGCGATATTCCGGGCTTCCCTGCTAGTAAAGTTTCCCTGTTGAGGCCCTGATAAATGTTCAGACCCAGCGAAAATTGAGGCAAGCTGTTGTTTCGACTGCTGCTAGCCACAGTTGTGAGAGGAAACGCAAATAAAGACATTTTTGGCTAAGAAATATTGGTTGGCAAGGAAATAAAGTCTACGTCCTCGATGGAAAAATTTCTGGGAGTCATGCAATTTAATAAGAATATCAATTCTACCTATGTGATTAATTTCAGGCGACTGTGTTGTTGTGTGTTACCTTCCCCCATAGGGTACCTAGGCCTTCATGCAAATCCTGGTGAGAAAATGCTAAATGTACAGAGGAAATTTTATGCTACTAATTCTAAAGTACGATTTTAAAAATAACGATTACCAGTAATTCTTGCGATTCCTCTGTTTGTCTGTTTTTATCCATTTCTTCCCTCTCCTCGCAGCTATCCAACAGATTGGCGCCATTAAAATTGCGCATGCGTATTCTATGTTTTCAACTGCACCTTTTTCAAATTGTCTGCATCGCAGCGGCCATTCGCAGCGACAAGTTTTTACCATGGGCTTTTCAACTATGGTTCCCCTAATTATTCATGGATATGACTAAATTTTTGGAGCAAGTAGCTTGTGAAAGAGTACTTGTCACTTCAAGGGTGTTAGGACACGGATGTTTTGATTGATTATTCATTTACCTTGTTTTGATCCCTGTGTCTTGTTTTGTTGTCTTGTTTTCTGTTCAGTTTTTTCGGTTTTAAAACCTATCTTGTGCGAAGGCGCACTAAGACACAGAAATACAAGGGAGCTGTATTCGAACAACTTGAGAGCGGTTGGGCCTATACATACTCAGTTGAAGACGAAACAGAACAGAAAACAAGACAACAAAACAAGACACAGGGATCAAAACAAGGTAAATAAATAATCAATTAAAACATCCGTGTCCTAACACCCTTGGTCACTTGTGTCCATGTTGCATTTGGTTGTATTTACACGTTTTTTTATAAGGAACTGGTTTATAAGAAACTAGTACTAAGATGGCCAAAATTTTAAGAAACTCTAGTACTATGTCTGAGAAGTACTAAGAAACTTTTCAAAGTTAAAAGCATGAAGATAGATCGTTGAACCTTTATTATTGGGCAATATTATCTAACCATTTGTGTTTTCAACGCAACAGAACACTGTTTATTCCTATATGATATTTTAAATATCAAGAAACATATCTGCAGCAGTGTTAACGACCACATTGACAATTCATGCATTCAAAAAATAAGAAACCAATTAAGAAACTTTTAGTACTATTATAGTACTAAAAGTTTCTTAATTGGTCATAATGGACAAAATTTCATGTTGAATTAAGAAACTTTTAGTACTGTGGCCTGATCCTAGTTTCTTATAAAAAAACGTGTAAATAACATGAGTTTCAGAGTCAGATCTTGTAGAGAAAATTAAAGCTTTTATAACGACATAAAAGCGTTAACGAGACCTTGTAAGAGTAGCAGCGCTGTCTCTGCGTCTCTGATGATGTGAATATTTACGAGATTTGATACAAGTCTTTTTATTGAAGATAACTTTCGCCCAATGGTTTTGCTTCGGAGAAAACAATTGGAGCAATGAAGTAGACTTATGACATGATTCCTTGGTTTCGTGTCGTGTCCCAGCACTACTCAGTGCTGATTCCAAATAGCTTGCATTGCAGAGTGAATTGGAATTTAGTCTAGACACAGGTTTATGTTGAGAATGATTGCGGCTTTTGCCGCAAACTATTCGAAAAGAATCAAAAAGTAAAATCTGCCCTCTGGATCCTGGATCTAACGGAATAGTGTGAACGGGGCCTGGAAAAGTGAGAAGTGAGAAGGCCGTTTGGGGGCTGGGAACGAGGTTGCTTTCTGTTCTCATTTCAGGTCCACCGTCCACCGTCCATCAAATGTTATCATCGTGGTTGTCCATCTCAGTGACAGTGACACGCAAACAAAACTCAAACAAATGGTTTCAAAATGTGGAACAGGTCGATCCCACCGGTAAGTCCTTAATGGTTTCATTAGCAGTTAAGTTATTTATTTGTTGTAAAGGCCAGTTCAAAATCTTATGATGAAAACTAGCAAATATGATCAAAGACATTTGAACAGCTTCATCGGTTGGCCTAAAGTCGAGGCCTGGGAACCAGCCTGCTCTAACGGGCGCAAATGCAGAGAGGACTGCACACAGAAAGCTTTGTTATTGCAGAGGAGCAACATGACAATAAATATGCATTTACTTGAAATGTCCATTAGGAGGTAATTTGACATCATGATCAGTCAATTTGCATGACGACTCATCTGCACTGCCACTATGGCATACAAAACCATTATTGAATCACAACAACAAAGTATTTCAAAACATTTCCTATCAGAATTATGAAATTTTATCGATTTCTAAATTTTCAACTCTTCTTTGTTATGTTATCTCATTCCAGTTCATCCAGGGTGCATTTCATGCAAGGCCTGAAGATCTTGTAGACCTGACTTTTTGTTGGTGTAGTGGCATCATTTCTTCAATAAAATTGGTTCTTGGTGTGAAGGCATTTCAAGATCTGCCTGGTGTGAATATGAAGTTGTCCTCAATCTTTAGCAGTTTCTTTTTATAATGCACATATTTCTTTTATTACAAGAAACTAAGAATTTGGGCCAGTACTGAAGGTTTCGTAAGATCAGCAGATTTTGAGTACTCAGATTTTTAGCAGTATCTCTCTCCCTGAAAATAACCAGTGTATGAGAGCTCAGGGCATGGCGTACCTCCGGCGTAAGTTTTATACATATGGAATGCACCCTGGCAGTTCACGGCGATGACCTCCAGTCTGCGGACATGAAACAATTTCACTAAGAATTCATCCTGAAATGCATGAGTTCAGAATGTTTCCAACTTTTTAACCATTGCTATTACATTAACCATACTTTGTAAATCACAGTGATTCAAATGAGTTCAGTATTTAAGTCAAAATTAATGAGGCAAGTTAATCATAACATCCCGGAAAAATTGGGCCTAAATTGTTGCATTTCCACATGGCATCAAAGCGCAGAAGAAACAAATGTAGAAACATTTGGCCATTTGTCTGTCTGTACTAGGTTGAACTTTAACTCCCCCTGGGCCCTGAATCCAGAATTTGAGGTGGAATCATCAGTACTCCTAAAGGGATTTGAAAAGAAAGCATGGTCGAACAATCGCAGTGTGAAGAAAGCCTCAGCGGAATATTTTACAATGATTTAGAACATGAAGTTAAAGTGAAAATGAAGCGAAATGAGTTTTGCACTAATCCGCAGCAGAAAAATGCCCTGGTTCCGAATATACAATCAGAAATATAAAATTTTGGGAAGAAACACCCTTTTGGGGGGCATGAAAGTTGTTACGAAGCGGCGCGGTGGTCTGGGGCGAGAGTGGCGGTTTTGAGATCTTGTGACGTCAAGTGCTTTACGTATTGTAAACAATCAGATTGAATCGAAGCAAGATTAGTAGGCAGTTCACCAAAATCGAAGCACGAACGAAGCAAATAACCAGTGCAAAAATGTCTGACTGCTCTAACAACAGCGACAATACCTCGGTGAGGGCACAATTATCATCTGGTAAGGAAGATGAGCTGTATTTACCCTGACAGCACAAGCCACTTGCGTCTTCCCCTGGAGTCTGATAATCGAATGGTGGTGGTGAAAGGAGAATGAGGGATCAAGAGGATCGGCTCGAAAACGAAGCTGATACATGACACAACCGTCGCAATTTTGATACTCTATTGCAAGATTTATAGAATAAACTCGTCTTTCATTAATCAGCGAATGTTGTATAGTAAATTCATCTGTCACTGGAACCTTTTCAAAATGTTTCAGAAAACTCATCAACCTCATAGCACATGAACCCAAATCATAAACTTCAACAAATCAAGAGAAGCATTTTGTTCAAAGTAATGACAATTTTTCATGCAAAATGAAGAGACTTTTAGTATTATGGTGGGTTGATCAAACAATTACATTTAGATGTACATACTATAACCGTACCTTTATCTCGCTCCGAGGTGTTTTCTCTTCTGGTTTGTTTGGGAAATCAACGATTCAGTGCATCATGTCACGAACAAGGAAAGCTTTGTGTTACTGGTGTCGATATCAACCAAAATGTATCGAGTAAGCACTTGCATCGAAATGCCGAGCGCACGAGCACAGGCAAGGTCAGTTGCTGCCGAGAGCTAAACCAAAATTCATTCTATGTCTCCATACAAGTTGATACAAGTTGCGTTCACAGTCTTCTAACTGCTGGTTGGCCTAAATTACCCTGCAAACGCAAGTCACAAACACGAACAACACCTTCGCCCTTCGCATTTCTTCTTGACATCCTAAAACTCTCTAATTTTGCGGATAATGCTGAGCTTGATTTTACAGTATTGCACCATCACTAATTGGAGGATTTAACACGTTTAATAGTGCCTGACAGATTTGATAAACAAACAACAAACCTTGCTTAATCCTTATTATGTGTTCTTTAGAAAGAAAATTGCTTGCAAAAAATCATGACTACATGACATTGAGAGCTTCAGTGAATAAATTCCTCTCAATGAAATATCAGAATAGCAGCATTTGAGAATTGTAGAATTGTACGTCAGAATCATAGAAATGGTCAGAATGCTTCATCAACCAGTTTATTTCCTTGAGTTTCTTTGCTCTGAGTTGTGCACCCCTGGTCTCAATACATAGTAACAAGTCATATGCTTCCTTCATTCATCTCGCTGTAAAACACTTGACGTCAGAGAGGTCTGGTACCAAGCGTCCTGACCGCGTTCATGTGGCGCCACAATTTGAATGAAAATGCCGTTTTCAATTCTAATTTTCGAGAAAACTAGAAGGAATATGAAAATGAAACCAAGAAAAATGAAATCTACGATGCTGATTTGGTCGAAACGAGCAAGAAAAAATTTCGATTCATTTCCACTTTAAAGTGTACCTGGTTTGTTGATGGATCCTGGCTATAGAAAGGATTCTTGGCATTTAAGTTTTCATTTGCTTAAGAGATGATTAACTTTGCCTGATGAAATTCTCTACAGAAATTTCCGAATGAGTAAAAAACAACATTTAAGTGAACAGAAAAGTGCATGGATTTGTGGCCTTTTTATTGTCGAAAACCAGAGTATTTGCTTGCTGTCCACAGGCTGGAGCTGTCTGCAGACTGGAAGCATGATCCTACAATCAATGTGGAATTTCAAAGTGAAATCTTCCAATAAACTGAGTCACATGAAAATTTTGTATCTAGTCTGGCATACAGTATGATTTTCTTGATGGGGGACTATGGTAAGACTTTTGGGCTGGAATGAAAGGTAGGATTAAATGACCTTTTTTTAGCTTTTCCAGTGTGGAAAGTTTGTTTTTGTTATGCCAAGGTTTACGTCATGCCAGTTGTCTAAAAACGATAGACCTATTGTTCCTCATTGTTCTTGATTTTGCTCCATTCCACAGATATATGGCAGATTATTAAATACATGTTTTCCAGTGTGGCAGCTTTTTAGTTAATTTTGCTTTTAACTTTGTAGAGATCCAGAGATATGGAGCAAAACAAGCCATTAGCCAGAGAAATTGTTCGCATTTTCATGGAGGCTGTGAGGATAAAACGACCGTTTAGATTACGCACAGAAAGAAGAGTGATTCAAAGAAAAACATACTTAGGACTCATGGTATTATACAACTACTTTTTGTGGCTATAGTATTTAATGTTCAAATTCATTGAAACATCACATGGATGGAATAGCAGCTAATTTTATTTTATTTGATTGTACTTCGCAGTTATTCTTCAAGAATTACATGTTTTCCCATGAAAAATTTATCACTGATGCATTTAGAAGGTGCTATCCAATAAGACCTTCAAAAGTAACAAGTTAAGTATCTCAAACTACGGAAAAATATCTTTTAAACAAATCATATGTTAACTTGCCACTCACAGCTTGCAAAGTAAGAGCAACTCTGCAGCTTATAACTCACAAGTGGCACTTTGCCAACCCATGCCCTTTGATTATCCAACATTTGCATTTACCTTCCCCATCTAACAAATGTTGTCTCCTGAACAGAAATCTTCCAATTGGATAGATGGAGAATTTGTTTTTGGGAAGTTTTGCTCATTAAAGATCAGATAACTTTGATTGTAAAATGTATTGTGTCATGTCTGTGCCCAATGCTTTTCTTTAGAGACAGTTTATGATGAAAATTGGTAAAGGAACTTTACAAAGCATCATTCAAGAACAGATAGCGGCATTAAACAGGGAATACAGGGTATGTAGATATGAAAACTCATGTGTTTAAGTTATTCATAATACAGAGGATACAGTACAGTACAGTAAGGCCCCAGATTTAAGAAACCGCCTAAGAGAAACTTTTAGCTTACTGGAAAATAGTTAGCCCCCCTACCTACAAGAAACCCTTGAGGCTCACACCCAAACCTGTGGTTTCTTAAATTTGGGGCCTTACTGTACGCATGTAGTAAGATACAAAATAAAAATTCACTATGTGAAGTAAGGTAGTATGAACAGTTCTAGGCAGGAAACCCAAAGCAAGATTTTGGCAGAAATTGATCAAGATTTTTCACCCTACACATTTTACCCCAAACTTATCTATTTTTACCCCAATAGACCCTATGCATGCCTTGGTCAAATTAACAAGACAAGAGGTATTTAGAATTCTTGAGAATTTGTACATCATGATAAGACCTCTTGAGCCATAGAAGACTGTAAATTTGTCTGAAAAAAGAAGAGAATTCTTTAAGAAAAAAGCATTATAAATTCTTGAGGATTCTTAGGCAGTCAAACTATGTCTATGTGTGCAAGGCCTTTACTATAGGGTAGGATGCAAAATTTGAAATTAATGATCTTCCTAGATGGAAATGACTATAGATCTATTTGCTGACTTGCTGGCAGAATATGAGCCCCAAAAGACACGAACGATTGCAATTCAGACAGACCCTACTGATGATGATTACTGGATGGGGACAGACGATGAAGAGTCAGAAACAGAAACAGAGGACCAGGCTGCAACTGAGAGCACCAAGGAACAAAGTCAGGCTGAAGCTGAAAATAGTACAAGTTCTCAGGGATTAGTTGAAAAGGCTGCTAGCTTGAGTGCCAAGGGAGATGTTGATATGGTAGCACTAGAATCTGTTACAGGGACATTTGCTGCAAGAACACACTTTGAGAGAGTAGCTGAAAAGACCAGTGATACTAATGCTGAAGGGGATGTTGATATGGCAGCACCTGAATCTGTAAATGAGACATCAGCTGTATCAACAGTGATTGCAAAAACAGCTGAAAAGACCACAGGTGCATGTGTTATAAGTACAGAGACACATGCTGCTAGTACCACCTCAACCGTTCAAGCTGAAGAAGCAAAATTTGTTGCTGGAGAAAGTAATAGTGAAGAGTCAGTTGTGAGTGGCAGCAAACCAGGTGTATGGACTGAGGCTGAGAAGCGCAAAGCAGAGAGGTACAAGGATGAAATTTTCAAGGTAATAGGTGTTTTGAGGATTTAAAAACCTTTCCTCCTTTATATATATATGTTGTGATGTAAAATTGATGTTTATTGTTCAGTTACGAAAAGTCATGAGAATGTCTCATTTTCAAGTAGGAAGTATTGCATTTTGTGATGTTTGCGTGCTTAGATGAATCATCTTAGCATTTATATTTGAAGGATTTCGACTTGTCACTAGGAAGGCAGAAATTGATCAACAGATGATTTGAGAACCTATCCTTGATTAATGTACTTAGGCCTACTTATGGTACAAACCAATAAACGCAACGTAACATTGTAATCTTTACAAGAAAGAGAATTGTTCACTCCTGTATAACGGTGTTTTTGTTACGTTTATGGGTTTAGTACGCTGAGTTTGTGATTCAAGGCTGTTTTAAAAACCAATCCTCTCTCATTTCAAAACCCACTGGTAACATCTTAGCCTGGGTCGCAGACCGAGACGCAGGCTTTGGAGATAAATCTTGTTATTCCTAAAATGCCAGTTCTTCATGAAATAAATTCACTCATAACACAAGCTAGTGCATCTTAAAGTAATTCTTGTTGCAACTGCTTTCTTTTTTCTCCTTACATCTGAAATGGTGTGTTTCTCTTTTTTATTTAAGAATATTCTTTGTAGGAATATCCAGGCTCAGAATCATCCAATTTTTAAGAATCTTATAAGAATGCTGCTCAGCCTCAGCTCGCACATTTGTGTCTCAATTTTCAGCAGTTGCCTGTTGTGCGATGTTCATCATGACAGACAAATGTCGTTTGTTCAAAAAGCTTAGTTTCTTACTGTTTTTCACTATGTTCCCCTTAACTGATATCAGATTGAAAAATTGAAATATTTTAACGATATATTCAAGCATAAAAATGAAAAACTCTTCAGAACATCATGGTTGGGCAAAATCATCATGTATTTTCTTGAAATAAAGGCAACTATTACACCATATATAAAGGAAAACCAGAGAGGGGGTGCTAAAATTCCATCGCATATTTGTAAATCTCTGCCACCCCCTTCCCAAGAAATAATGACCCTTCCCAAGAAGCATAGATTTAAACATATGAAGAACAGTTTGCTGCGAGTTTTGCCTCGAAAAACTGCATTTCGTGCATCCAGTAAGGAACACATGAAGTACTTATTCATTTGCATATGGCGCTGGATGAGAGGGGCCACCGAGGTTCAGATCCTCTAATACAAATGGTTTTAACGCGGTTCTTAGCATGTCAGTGTCACAGGTAAGACTCTCATGGTTGCCCTAGAACCTTATTGATTTGAACTGTGCAAAGTAGTCTTCACTATTGCAAGAAGGATAATGAAAGCGGGGTCATTTTGTGTGAAGAGAAATTTTAGGCCCAAAACACATGGCATCTGCCTATGGCCTATAATGGCCGAGACATGAAAAAGCCAGGGCCCAGACAAGCTTTAGATTGGAACCGTACCATTCTTGTTAAAAACAAAAGTATATTAAACATCAGCTCAACCGACTTATACGTACGATTTGGAGCATCCTTTGGAGCATCATCTACCGTGATCTGCTTTTATTTATGTCGTGCGCACGGAAGATCGCACTATGCAACAAAGTTATCAGTCTGGCCGTGAACAACACAAGCTAGTACATCTTAACCCTATTTTGGTTGGGGGGGGGGCAAAGTTGCCCCCCCTAGTAGATTTTTTTGAATAACTCTGCAAGGAAGAAATCGATAGCCACGAAACTTTTTGACTTTTTGCAACTACTTATTTTGCAACTTCTCAAAAAGTTTCATCGAAATATTTTGAAAAATGAGGGGGCAGGAGACAATTTTCTGGGACTGACCCGGGAAAAATCGCAAATTCTCAAATCTCAATTATCGCGAAAAAAGGAGCAGAAGTGGAATATTTTGCAAATTTCTTTTGTAATGTTGTGTTATTTGATGCATTCTATCATAAATATCATGTTTAGATGGAAAATAAGCTCCAAATTTAATTTTATCTCGATTTTCCTGATTTTGGCCAATTTTGCCGCTTTTCTTGACCACACAAAGGAAAGTGCTGACGTAAGCAAAAATGGTGGCTATTTTAAGGTTAACTTTTATATTTACAGAAAGTACATGCCTGAGGCTTTTAACACACCAAATTTGGTAGCTCTACCTATTACCAGTCAAGAGTTAGGTAGGGGGGGCTTTTTTGCCCCCCCCCCAACCAAAATAGTACTATCAAATAGCCCAACCACTATAGGGTTAAAGTAACTCATTTTTAAGTTATCAGTCTCGCCGTGATCCTGTTCTTGTGTTGTAAATTCCTTGTTGAATTTCCATGACCAGGAGAAATCAGGAGAAATCTGGGGTCATGCACAAAACATTTTCATCCCTTTCAACGGATTTTGCCCATTGGGGGGAAGGGGTCTCACCCGACCAGTGTGGAAAGTTTGTTTTTGTTACGACAAAGGTGCGACACGCCAGTTTTTCCAGTGTTCTTAACGTTGCTTCACATCAAAGATTGGTGTAGCATACAGTAAATGTTTTCCAGTGCGGTCACCCAAATCTGTTAAGATTGCTGTTTTGGGGACAAAATCCTGATAAGAAAAGTTTAAGATCATAAATATGCTGCTTTCGTCATAGTTGTACTTAAAAATTTTTATAATTTGAAGTACTTGGGCCCCTTTTCTAAAAAAATCAGAAGGTTTGGGCCATCAACAAGAAAAACATATTGAAACAACATTAGATATTTGTTAGGCTTGGCAATTTTGACCAGAGGCAAAAAGTTGTCAGTTAAGCAGGGGGAATGGGGTTCAGATCTTGATATTGATATTTTGATATTTGATATTTTATTTTATTAAGGAGGGTAGCCCTTCAACCAGAGTTGTTTTACAAGGGGCCCTCCAATTAAAACATTAATATACAATACATAATGAAAAAAATACAATTATAAAAACCCTATTATAAAAACTTATACAATATTTACAAGATCTAACTTGAAAGAAAGAGAAAACCAAAAGTTTGTAAATAGATTTTTTAAAACTATTCTGGGATAGTCATTTGTTGATGACTCCTAAGGCAGATATTTTGGGGTTAGTCTAGAATGGCACACCTTGATAGGGCTTTGGTAGGGTTTTTTGGTAGGGTTTTGTTTTAGTTCATTATACCATTGTGGGATTCTGTATTAGCACCTATATTTCCTCAAAACATTAGGAGCTCAATGAAAAACATACATACAGCAATTGTATGCAGCCTACACAAGTAGATTTCTATGGGTGGCTAGCTAAGTTCTCGATTCTATTCATCCACTCTGGCTGGCTGATGTACTTGTTTAAAATCAGATTGCAGGTTATGACATGTGAAAGAGTGATATTTGAAAATAGAAACAACTGAAAACAGTCTTCTTTTCAAAATATATCAGAAAGATGGTTCTATCTTTGTAAAATATGTTTGTAACCTAAAGAATTGAATGTGATTTTGCCTTTCAGTGCCACATATATACTCTGTTGGAAAAAGTCATCGCTGCAAAAATTAGTAATGCGATAATGTAATCTCTAAATTGCCTTTTTCTGATACTGTAGGTAAAACATTGAAAAATGTGCTGTACCTTTTTGGTAATTTTAGAAGTTCACAAAAGTAAGCCATGCAGAACAGCTAGAAACTGCATGAAGCACACAGTAAGAAAGGCAAAATTGCAATGCAAAGTACAGTTCTGCTAAGAAAAGTGGATTTTGCAGCCAAAAGAATAGATTTCACACCCTCTGCACAGGCAACCATGATGGTTTGCATTCTCTGTTTATTTTGATTTGACTAAATGCACTCCAAGGTGTGACATTTATTCTTCATTATAAGCAAATCGTGTCATTTGTTTTGGAAACCTGAATCTTTTGTTTCACAAAATTTGCCCTGTATGTAGTCAAATCTTTCACATCTTTTGAAATCCGATGCAAAATTTTCAGAAAAGCTGGCTAAGAGAATATAAATGTTGTCACTCAAATAGACACTGAAATTGAAGTCTCATTCACATCTCTAAAAGATGGAGGAGGCCTATTAAAGCAAATGAAAATGAAAAATGGCCTTCTTTGTTTCTAAATGTCTTAGATTGTGCATTCTAGAGCATTTTCCCACCTTTCTGCAAGACTGCTGAGCTGAATGTAAATGTTCTAAATTTGTCCAGGAACCATATTCTGAAAATTGTGAAAATGACCTAAAAGTACCAAGATCCTTTATTGGGAACTAGAAAGATCCATGTTGATGATTATTGTGGAAGTACATTTGCTGCAATGACTTTTCAAGCATTGAGGACCTTTCTCATGTCACACTTTGACTGTTACCTGACAAGAAAGGAAATCTTGTAGAAACTGACAGCAACAGAACTACTGCTATCACTCTAAGAGTTGGCTTTCCTTGGCCACAACACAACTTTCCTGACCATGTATATATCTCTCTATAAAGCAGGCTACTGGACCTTAGAATGGTCCTTGAACAATGGCCTACTGTAAATAAGGAACTGTTTTTCTGTCAGAAAAATAACTTCATAGATATCCTCACTTAACATCTTAACAGGGATTTCACTCTTGTAACATTATTTTTCAAGATGATGTGCATGTACTCAATCATTTTCTTTTGTTTCATAGAGGATGGGACCTCTAGGTCCCAATTACTATGATGAAGAAGAAGATGAAACTGTGGATGAAGCAAATGAGCCATCAGGTGGACACAGTGGGGATATGGCCCCACCAGGAGTAGACAACCATGAAGATGTGCATGCTAGCTTCTCTGAAAATGTGGATGGCAATTTGCCAAGTGCCAGTGGTGAACTGCCTGTAACAAAATTTAAACGTGCCAAACCCTATTGGTCTAAAGATGAATTAGCAAGAATACAAATAGAAAGACTGCTAATCTATAGAGATGAGTAAGTAATGTATTTTCCTATTTCCACTCCCAAGTTGCTATAATGTTTTATCATCTTTGCTGTTCTCAGCAGTTTTAAATGATTTTGTTGACTTAATGTCCAATCTTTTAAGTTGCTGCGTAATACACTTCCAGTCATACAGCATTTTGTACTGATTACAATAAGAAACAGATGTAGCCTTTTCCAATTCTCCCATAGATTACCATCAACAAATCTGGTGTAGAGTAATTAAGAATTATCCTGATTATTTTATGAGAACTATTTCAAATACATAGGAGTTTATTTTGAGTTACAAAATAATTGTACCGTTCTTTCGTGTAACTGTTAGCATCCGGAGATTTTTGAAATTTTAAGTAAATGGAATTTCTAATGATGTTAATGTGGGGTTATTGTACAGTGGTGTTTAAGGTGTTTTAGGGGATGAGGACAATGGAGTGATTTAATGTCTTGAGGATGGCCCATCTGTATTCTCAGGGAAACTGGATCAACAAACAATCTTCCATCAGTGAATTGCTTGGAAACCTGGTTCCCTAGATTTACTGAGGCCAAACCTTTCCTGCCTTTCTTTGCAATGTTAAATGCTCCAAGAAATGATCATTATATCATATATGATGGTAGCATTACTGCCAACAAGGGGCTGCAATATTAGGGGCCAAGCTATATTTACAATGTTTTTTTAAAGCTGGAACTTACTCTATATGTCTCATCGATATGGTCTGCATGACATATTTAGTGTACTTGCATACATGTTCACTGAAACATATAGTATATATCTATGAACTCTAAAAAGCACACTTTTGTGGTTTGAATTGTTTCAACTTTGGGGTCTGAATTGTTTCACATGTAGGGTATAAATATGCACACTTGTTATGGTCCAAATCGTTTCACATATAAAATGAGTGCGCAAAATGAGTGCACAGCAAAACATACCTGGTCTAAATTGTTTCAAATATATGGTGTATATGCACACTTGTTGGGTCTAATGTGCTTCACATTTGAAACTTTCCTGCTGGAATTAACACTTACATTTTAGCCCTGATATGTATGATCGAGTGGTAGCACTGGAAGTAAGAGGGAAGAAATTCAAGGCATCAAATGATGGGAATTGTCCAAGATGTCATTTCAAAAAGAATGCCTTTGTCATCTTGGATTTGTGAGTAATACATACATGCATCAAAATATTCTATGTTGTTAGATATCTACTTTAATGTTATTGGATTTTGAAAGTATGTAGTTTCTCCTCTCTGTTGATGATTCATTGCAAAGTGTATCATGTTTGAAAAATATTTGTGTTGAATGAAAAACAATGAAGATCAGATTTAAAGGTACTCAGTCAGCTGCAACAAAATTTCCAAGCTAGCTGTAAAGTATGGGTGTATAATTTGAGTTAGAATGGTGGCTTCTTGCCTTAATGCAGCAATGTTGTGTCATAACTTTTCTCATGTCGTAGAAACTGAGTTACATTTGTAATCATGCAAAAATAGATCAATTTTTTCCAGGAAAATTTTGATAGCTGAAACAAACTCAAAGACCAATATATTTTATATTTTGAAGCAAAGCTTTGGTTCATCTGTGTAAGTTTACTGCCAAACTTGTGTTGGGGAAAAAGTTTGTGTGTTGTACGAATTTCGAGGTGTGAATTATTAAAAATGACTGGAGCGCTGATGGCATTTATCTGCTTGGTTTCATTAAAAATTTTTCCAATTTTGTTTAAGACATATTAAACCCCCTTTTATCTGTCAAAAATTTTGTCGCAAAGGTCAAATCAGGTTCCAGTATATTTTTGGTGAAAGAAACCAAATTAGGGTGCATGAATACAGATGATTTGGTAGGAGGTAACATGATCAGAATATGGAGAGTAATATTGGCTTCAATCAGGGAGTAGATTTCAATGGTTTTTGATAAGCACATAATGGTATTCATAAGGTATGTATCCAGTTTTTTCATTTCATATTTCATGATGCTTGCCATAAAATCAACTGAACATTACTTCTTTTTCCTTGTGTGAAAGCAGCAAACAGTTAAAAAGACTTCTATGATTATAAAAATTTTCACCATTTTCAAATTCTCGCATTTTCAGCCTATTTCCTATGGGTGATATGCCAGAAATATGCAATTATCTGATAACAAAAGGTCAAGCGGTACTTTGGTCAAGTCAGGATGACAGCCATTGCAAGGTATGTACTTGCACATATTTATCATAAAATTTGTTGCCAATATTTATCAGTTTATTCAGAAAAAGAGACATGTATTTCTCTTACTTCTCTGTTTTATTTGCGAACGTTTCTGTAGAACCCAAGTATCAGAATGAAAAATTAGTTAAATCAAGCAAATTCAACGCATGCAAATTTGGCTTGTAATTTTGTCAATTTATTCAAAGTCGTTCAGTTACTTTAACAAGGTGTGGAAATAAATGTCTGCTCTATCTCAATAGTTAATCTCAATAAGATGTAATGATATTTATAAAACATACTAGAACTGTACTTTTTGTTACGTTTTTCTGTAATATAACTCAAACATACAATCTGGTATTGTGATACGATACAACAGAACTTTACTTCTTTGTGATACAATTCATTAAAAGCAAATCTTTCCCCCCTTTCTTCAAACAGGATCCCCCAACTTTTTTGTGCCGTGGAAAATGCCCAGCTGATCCATCAAAATGTGGATTTAACTTGAATTGGAACAAAACTGATTTGGAAAGTGTGTTTTTGTTGCCGCAAGAAGATGAGGTTGAAGTTAAAGAGGATAAGAAAGAAACTCCAGAGGTGAGGTGAACCCGCATTGAACTTGCTGATGAGAATTTTTGACTGTATTAGTCATGTTTTTGTTTACATAACTTAGAACACAGCAATGTAGGCTTGTTGTTTTTGTTTTCATTGACAGATTGAGTTCATATTTTCTCTCAATTCGTTGTGTCACTGCTTACATTAGAAACAAACGCAATGATACAGAAACTGAAGGAACCTCCCGTCCCAAAAACTGAAACCACACTTGCGCGGTGCGACCACAGCCAATTTATCATCAGATTTCTTTCAAACAGCTTTGAGAATTTGCATTAGATTTTAAATGAATTTTTAGAAGAATACATATTCGTTTTTAATAGGTGCGTTTTTGATGCGCTTCTTTGTTGCACGAAAGCCAGCAGACTTATGTTAACCATCTATACGTGGTGTTCTTCGTCCTGTGAGGTTTGATTTTTAACGTTAATGCATATTTGAAGCTAAGAATATATTTGAAATCAAGAGTATTAGATCGTCTTCAAATTGGTATCGAAAGAAGAAATGCGAAGTAACAGGTTTATTGGTTTGAAGTTTATCGTTTGATCCAGACAAATAGTGAATCCATCTCTGCAGTACAGATATGTTCTCAGATATCGTAAACTCTATGAGCAATGCAATTCAGTAGGTGCAGCTACCCAGCGGATATCTTTCCAAGTATCAAGGGTTGAGGTGAGCGGTCTTTATATACAGCAGAAATAAAATATTGAGATGGTTGGCCGCTTTAGTGTCTAAGCAATTCTTTGCAACAATTTCATTGCCTTTGAGATTTTGATGTAGCACTTTATTGTTACGCTGCATCACAGGGCAGACATGGATTTTTGAATTTAAACAGAGCAAGATTACAGATCACCACAAAATTTTTAAAAACCTGCCACTACTTTAAGTGATTGTTATTTCCTTTTCAACCACAGTTGAAAACAGAGGCAAAAGAAGTCCAGGAAAATGGTATGTTTTGTTGCATCTATTTCATTTCTTTGAAAAAATACTGAAATTGCCAAAATTATGGTAATGAATGGATCTAAAGACCGGAGTTAAGAGCGATAGTAAATTTTACCTTTTTATGTTATGCCTTCCCATTTTGTGAGTCATTTGTGATGATTCAAGTGTTTAATCAATTTTTCATTTTCTGTCAGAAGTGATTTCACCGGTGACATCCTCAACTGTGGTAAAAATTGAAGAATCTTTAGAGAAAGTTGGCGAGCAATCATTGGAGAGCAAGGAGGAAGAGGAGATTGCTCAGGAAGAATGTTTTGATGAAGATCGCTTCGATGAAGGAGAAATTGATTTGAATCATTATAAGAAAAGTGTTTCATGGGTTGTCCTTGATGAATTTACTGCACCAAACGAAGAAGGTATTTATTTTCTGCAATGTTTTCTTGCAGTCGTCAACTTGTTGATTTTGATTAAATTTGATTGATTGGGAGTGTTGTAAAGGAAGGAAATTTGTGTTAATTTCGTACTTAGTATATCTTTGCCTGTTTTTTAGTAATAACATACCATTAGAAAAATCCATATCGGACCAATTCCTGTCCGGGTTTGGATTCTTCTACCATGATTATAGGTGCAGCCTACACGAAATGCTTTACACGAATTCAGACTTATAGGATAATATTGAGGAGTTTCGTATTCGTTTCGTGGCCACGATCACCCATGATTATGTAATCAACGGCCTCCGTAGATAGCTGTAAATCTGTACAGAACTTCATAGCGGCTGGATCAGGATGTATCGCTTCAAGAAGGTCCGAAGGACGCTAGGGAATAGATATTTAATCAAAATTATAAGACTTCATAACTGCTTTTAAAGATCATGTCAGTATCATTTTTGGTCGATCAACTTGGGTGTTTCAGGTCAGAGGTGGTAAATTAGCATTATGGACATGCTCTTTTCAATTCAAAATTTCATTTCAAGGTATATATTGATATTCTTTCAGGTCAAAATCATAGTTTTATTCAATGATAACAGAAGCTTGTAGGTTTGGAAAAATGAAATGAGACCTCTAAATGATTAGAATGGCCAGTTAGTCATATTGTTTCAGTGCAAGGAAATTGTAACATTTTCACTTATTTCTTTTAGTGGACGACGATGACCATTTCATTAAAACAATGTTAGCTCTCTCGGATGCCAAAGAGGACTGGGACAAAGGGGAAGCAAAGCTGTGGTCAGATGAAGAATCAGAAGGAGGCGAGGAACAGATGGAAGTCGAAGATGGAGAGAATCAACCTTCTGACAGTAAAAAACAGCTTTACGCATTTTCATGGGATAGTTACGGTGGTAACCCATGGGCTCCAGTTGAGTTTACTAGAAAGAATCCGCAGAATCTCGTTATGGTAGCCAGTGGTAAATCTCATGTACCTCGGTTGGTAAATCCAGATGGATCCGAAAGTCAAATTGATCAAAGCAACCAGCCTGATAGTGAATTAACAAAAGATTCTGATGTTAAGATGGCCGAGACGACTTCAAAACTAGAGTCTGGTGTGTCCGATGTTACTCCAGAAGCTACTCAAGAAGTTAAAAGTGATAATATGGAGAGCACATCAGGGGCTGCTGAGCCAGTTGTAGACAAAATCAATGACGAAAGTTCGAAAGAAAGCAAAACAGAGAAGCCAAAAAAGAAAACATATACAGCGGATGATTACCCCGTTTCGATAGATGGAACTTGTCCGTATTGCAAATCAGCTGAAGTTGTTTACATTGTGATATCAAATGAGGAGGAAAATGAAGATGATAATTTACCAGAAATATTGCAGAAGCTACTTAAGATTAATTACGCTTACAAAATGCCCAAAGGTTTGTATTGCTATGTTGGAATTAATCAAGGTTACCAGTTCATCGTGAATGTTGCGTTTTTTAAGTAAAACTGGCAGTTGCGCGCTTGAAATGGTGAAAGGATTTGCTTGAAGCACGTGAAAAGATTTGACAAACGCCTCTTTGCTTCATAATCAAATTTATAGGTCATACATCTCTTTCACACAGCAGAGGGTAATGTTATTATCTCGCCGAAAGAGAATGTTTTCCTCGTTTTGCCTCCCCATCCAAATTGGAAGATGAAGCTATGATCGTCTGAGAAATTTTGACAAATGTTTGAAGCACAAAGTTATCTTTATTTTCTTGTTATTACAGGCATGACTGGATATCATCACCATTTTGTCAGTAATTGTTACTCCTTTCCTGCACTGGAATGAAGAAACAAGAATTTTAACAGCCTCTTTTTCATGATTAAGTTTTATATTGCATGATCAAAAGTGTTAATTTCAATACAGTTGATGAATCACTTGTCAGTTCATTATCACCTTTTACACATGACGAAGCTTCATGGCGCAGAGTGTCTGTGAATTATCTCTAGACTTGCCCCAAGTCTAGTTCCTGGATTCACAATTCCAGCATTTCGTGAAGGATCAACGGGAAAAGAGAGCGACTGAATTTGTTCTGTTATCCATCTGTTCCTGTATGGACTGCTGGAATTGTGGACCGGGGAAAAAGGGGAATTGAACTGGTTAGATGGACATCAGGAAATTGATTTCAAGCAAGTCCGAATGATTTCCGGATGGCAAATCACACCGTTCTCACCTGTACAGTCCATTTTTTATGCACACGTATTCCCCGTTACTAAGTCGAAACCAAACTGCATCCAAAGCCAAATTTTAAGGTTCTCAAATAGAGGTTCTGTGAAATTTGTGATAAGGCGCAGTCACTCGTTCTTTCATTTCTTCGATTCGCAGACCTGCGCACTTTAGACGAATAGTTTCTTTCAACCAACTTGTCGTTGCCATATAGGAGAATAGTTCACTAGTAGAAGCATTAGTGTCACCTACAGGGCCATTCTACAGAATGAGTATGGATCGAGTGATATTTTTATACAATTCTACAATGTGAGTCAGAAAAACGTTTACGCTTTTGGCGGCCTGTGGAGTAAGGTATGTGGCCGATATTCAATACTAAAATGTTAATCTATCAGTCAAAGGCTAACTTAGATGAGAAAATTTTGTTTGGTAACATCGCACATCTCTAAGGCCCAAAAGTTAGAAAAATGCCTTTAAAGACTCTGTGCTAACCAGCAGCCTTTGTGCGCATTCTTTGCAAAACAAAATAAATCTTTTCAATCCCCCGAGGGCACTTGCAAGGTATGCAGGTTGCAAAGATCCCTTTGAAATTTGAAGAAAGAGATTTATTGTTAGGATTAAATTTTAGTTCAACTGGAATAACAAGATTAGTTCATAAGGTGAAGACTCCAAATATATTTGTAAACAAGTGGACGTTCTAGAATTGCAGTATGGGATAGTTTTATTGTGCAGAGGATGCCGGTTAGCGCAGCGTCTTTAAGGGGTTTGTATCGGAATCGAAAATTCCACGTTCCATTGTGGTCCATGATTTATGTGGCATTGAAGTTCACATTGCAAATGTCAGTAATAGAATTTTAATTTCAATAGCAGGTAAATTTTGGACCACAATGAAATGAGGCATCCTTGTTCCTAAGCATGTTCCTTGCCAGCATTTTCCTAATTTCTGGGTTTAAATGATGAGCGATTTTACCAAAAAAATTTTCTCACCTAAGTTAGCCTTTGACTGATAGATTGACATCTTAATTTTGAATATCGGTCACGTACTTTTTATTCTATAGCCTATCTAACGCGTAAACTTGTTTGACTCACCCGGTACATGAAAAGTTCGACTGAGTGTTAAGAGCTTCTATCACTATTGTGGACATTTAAATATTCGACCGAATCTATCGAAATATCGTTCGATTCAGAACTTACGTAGAGCAGCTAATGCGTTGTTTTAAGAATAGATTATAAAGGGTGTCTAATTTCATTCTCCAAATGTCCATCATCATATTTGCTCCTATGAATGATAGGGGCAGCGGTTATTACAATGCTAAGCTAGCATTTTGAAGCGGCATTTGATGGACGAATATGCTTCTTAGACGGATGCATTTAGGTGCAGCAAAGGTGGAGAAAATACGGTATTAGCTTTGCAACCCGACAAAACTTTTTGGCAGTAGAAAGAAGCGTGTCTAAAAGTTACCCCCCCCCCCACACCCCGATCAGAACTCGTTTTCTTCACGTTTTTGCATGTTTCTGTTGGGATCGCAGGAAAAAAATGTCACCCCTTCAGTTTCTTTTCTCTTTATTCTCGTTTGCTTGCTGAAGCTTACATCTTAATGAAGCTCATTATATGTCCTTGTATTATTTATTCCCATCTCTCGATGATTAATGAAGCTCATTATATGTCCTTGCATTATTTATTCCCATCTCTCGATGATTTTCAGCAACTTATGGTACCTGTACCAATGCAGTTCTTTAGATGCTTAATGTACACTGTTGGACGTAAAAGACAAGACTTCATTTCATTCGACGAATCTCGAAATAAGTGCCTTCCTTTTAATTCTAGACGAGAATGAGCCACCATCTTTCCAGTGTCTCAAATGCACGTATGGATTCAACCTCGATTGGAGCTCAACAAGCCTTGAAGATATATTCCATGAGAAACTCAAAAATGATGGAAAGTCGACAAAACAAGAGGAAAATATCAGCAAAGGGTATGGGGACAGTACCAAGACTACGACTACTCAGAGTTTAACCACGAGTACGCAGAGTTATTCATACCAAATGCCGACACAAGCAGCAAGGTATTTAAACATTTACTATCTTAAAGGTTCATCTAACTCAGCAGTAGCGTGGCAGTGTCTCGAGTGTCTTCACAAAATATACTGAGACTTGTATAAAATATGCAAAGATTTATTAACTCCCATGTCTCTACTACAGAAAAACATTTCCCCTGTAACATTCCTCCCCCCCCCCCCTCTCAGTTTGATTCCAAGCAAACCGATGAACATTTACTGAGAAGGAAGTAGATGTATTCTCAAAATTTTTGTGAAGGGCTTGGCAGTGCTCTCAGCATTGATTTAAACATTGCAGCAACGCCTTGCCAGAAGCTAACCGAAGCGGCAACGTCAGTTCTTAGTTCAAAGCAATGGCATGGCAAAAGTAGAGAAGACCAAGTCGATTCCACGGCCCCCTGTCTTGATGCTAAATTGGCGGGGCTCCTTGTGGGTACTCTGCCTGCCTGACTGTTGTGACTGCAAAATCAGAGGGTTAGAACACTACGCCACAACACCTTCAGTTTCGAGCTAGGATCGAACCCTGTCTGTCTGACTATTCTGGCTACCGAATCAAATGATTGCGACAATGCGCCACAACACCTTCAGTTTGTAGCTCTACAGAGTCAGATGATAACGACAATGCGCCACAACACCTTCAGTTTCGAGCTAGGATCGAACCCCGTCTGTCTGACTATTCTGGCTACCGAATCAAATAATTACGACACAACGACGCTTAACACCTATCAAAAGCTTGACGCTCCTTTCGGTAATTGATTGATACCAAACTTTAATCATCTGCTCTTCATTGTCAAATGAAGCTGGCAAGCAAATCTCGCCGAAAGTTGAATGTAGCGTTTATCTTTTATCCATATTCTCTAAACGTTGCCTCGTTCAAGTACTAGTCCATTGCTGGTATGGTTAATGCTGGAAAACAAACTTGCCAAACTGCTGCCGATGATTATGGACCTATTTCCAAATATTGACGTTCGTCGCCATTTTGTCATCAAAACACAATCAAGAGGCATGCAACGATTAAGAGTTAGACTTATGACGATGAGTCTCTTGTTTCCCTGTGCTCTTTTACTTGATGATGGCGCTTCAGTCAAGAGAGACTCGTAATATTACTCTGAAAAGCCTGGCCCTATTTAGGCCCAAACTTCGCGATTCCTACAGTACCAATCAGATTGCGAGATTTGTGAATTACTCTTGTTACGGTGTAAATATGATAGAATTTTCGATTCGATTGAAGAATTGAAATCACTCCCACGGGATTGAGACTTAGACTGATGCCTTTTCGTCCCTTGTTTCCCTGCGTTCCTTGGTCAAGAGGGACTAATAACATTACACTTAAAAAGTGGGCCCACTTTAGGCCCGCGTAGGGTGGTTCCGTATTCACCAATCAAATCGCTAGAATTCAGTGTTTAACCAATCAGGGGCCGCTATTCAGAATGTTGTTGTTGTTGCTCTTAAAGAACGGTTGAAGAAGCCTGGAGTCCTCGCAGCTTCCATGGATCTATTTTGCTTCTACAGAGGAAGATTACTGTCTGAAAGGTATGCATTTTGCGTTTTGTAGGTCAAGACAACATCATTCTTTGTACTAAAAGTTTCCTTTTCAATGTTCGAGCTCTTTAAACCAGATTTTGAAGTGATTTTGTTGAGTGTACGAGAACTCCCACCTGTTTAGGCCATTTTGAAAAAGGGGGCCCATTATGTAAGCGTATTAACATGAGTCCCTATTGACCAAGTGATATCAGCAAATCAAAGAACGCAGGGAAACAAGGGACGAAAAGGCATAAGTCTAATTGAGACTCGAAGCCGTGATTCCTTCATAATTCCATTGATGATTGAAGAAAATAAGGCCAGGTTTTTCATTGTTTCATTATGAGTCCTTGTTGAGCAAGGTTTACCGCAGGGATACAAGGGATCCATCGTCATAAGTCTAATTAAGAGTCAAGAAAAATAACAGGGCAGTTTCGTTTTCGTTGAGCGTGTCAAAAGATATTCACAGATTCTTTGCTCTTATGGCATAACCAGGGAGCGCCGAAGGCCTCTTGCCGCTTATTTGAATGCGCGATTTCGCAGAGAAAAGATCAAAAATGAAGGGAAAACTACGATACACCATCCTTAACAGTGTAATGCTGTATCTTATCATCTATTACTGTATTATACCAACCCCGGACTTCTCCTTTAAGTATTTACTAGACTCAGCCTAGTTCGCAGTCTAGATTCTATTTAAGGGCCTGTTTGTATCAAGAAAAACGCCTCACCTGTCAGCCCCAGGGCTGAGATACAAGATTGGGTAAAATCTTTCTCCCGTGAAATCAGAACTAATTAACCAATAAGAATCAACGAATGATTCAATTCATCTCAACAACCGGTGGTGTTCCCTTTATGTGGACAATTTTGCCTCACTTCGGCGAAATTGGGCCTCACTATACCGGTGGTGTTGCATTCATCATTTTAGCACGGTATGAAAATACAAAGGATGCTATAGGAAGATGGAATTTCGCCTTTCTACCCTTTGTCCAGAAGTGAGGCATTTTTCCTCATATAAACAGGCCTTAAGTGTACATGATAACTGCATATGTAAACTGGCTATTTACTTTATTTGCAGCTCTACCTACACCGCTCCAGCATATCCACCACCTCCTGTTATGGGAATGAACTATTTCCCACCGATGGGATTCCCACCAATGCCATTCCCTCCTGGCTATTTCCCCCCTCCACCTGGCTATTTCCCCCCGACTGGTTTCCCAGGCTATATGCCGGGTATGCCTGGTCCTGGGTATATGCCATATCCAATGATGGGAGGCCCAATGACAGGCCCTCCTCCAAGAATTGCACCACCCGCACCCAGTGCAGCAATACCTCCAAAACCATTGACGGGACCAAGAGTGAGCCAGTGGCCCTCAACGGGTCAAACCGATACTTACAAATCAGGGAAGTATAGCCAAGCAAGTCATGTCACGTCACCTACATTCGCCAAGGGAACGGTCACTAAAGGAGGTGTAACTACAAATAGAGGCCCAGTTGCTAAGGGAACTATCACCAAGGGAACCATTACTAAGGGAACTGTTACCGGAGGAGCTGATAAGAGAGGTACTATTACTAAAGGGACTGTTACCAAAGGGACTGTTACCAAAGGGACCGTTACTAAAGGACCAGTGCCAGAAAAGGTTGCTGGTAAGCAAACGTCGTCAATGGGAACAAATACAAAAGAATTAACGAAGAAAAGAGTTGCCGCATCAATGAAAGAATCAGCCACAGGCAGTTCAAGGTCAAAGGAATCGTCTACTGGCAGTTCAAAGTCAAAGGAATCGTCCACAGGTAGTTCAAAGTCAAAAGAGTCATCTACTGGCAGTTCAAAGTCAAAGGAATCGTCCACAGGTAGTTCAAGATCAAAGGAATCGTCCACAGGGAGTTCAAAGTCAAAGGAGTCATCTACTGGCAGTTCAAAGTCAAAGGAATCGTCCACAGGCAGTTCAAAATCAAAGAAAGACGGTGAAGGGGTTCGTGAATTATATTTATTTTTGTTATATTCGCTGGTTCTCCCATCTTTGAGAGGTTTTTAAGAATTGGAAGACCACTGGCCGCCAAATTCATCATATGGTTTCGTTCCCCAAAGTGTATTCCAATTTTTGAGGAACCATTTTCACCAAAAATCCTTTCCGGGCGCACTTAATTTCAGGCTGTTTACAAATCAAAATTTGGCCATTGCGGAAACCATGAATCCATACTGTTACTAGACTGCAGTAGTATTGAAAGGCTTTACTTGAGTTGAACTATTTTATCTCGACTCGATTACATGTCGTAGTTTCATTTTTTGCCTGAACTGAGAACGCAACAACTACGGCTCATTTCCCTACGCTTGTTGAAATGGTAGTGCTCCGTCTTGATGCTATATGAAACCTTTCAGTAGACTTATACAGAGTCGTAGTTTCGCTTTTTGCTTGAACTGATTTTGCTACAACTACGACTCATTTCCCTACGCTTGTTGAAATGGTAGAGCTCCGTCTTGATGCTATATGAAACCTTTCAGTAGACTTATACAGAGTCGTAGTTTCGCTTTTTGCCTGAACTGATTTTGCTACAACTACGACTCATTTCCCTACGCTTGTTGAAATGGTTGTGCTCCGTCTTGATGCTATATGAAACCTTTCAGCTGCTCTACAAAAAAGTTCAATTAAATAGTGTTGGAGCTTCTTTCACTATTGTTTGCTAATAGAAGTGCTGTTTTTGAAGCAACCACATATACTGCCTTTTCTCTACCGTAAATCAGCAAGTCAGATAACTCAAACAAGACCTCAAAAAACTCTTAAGGCTTGACCTATGCAACTGTGTAGAAACTGATATAATTGAACCTACAACTCCTCCACAGCAACCACACAGACGGGGCACTATTTTTTTAGGGAGATTTCCGCTCTTTCCTCCTCCTCTCCGTCTTCCTCCGCAGATAGTAGAGGCTGCACGCAGGCTATATTTTTTGGGACACTTTGTAGAGAAACCAGCCTTTTTGTTACAGTTACCTTTTAATTTTAAACATTTGCAATAGGCCATTCGGCGATCGAATTCGGCGATCGAATTTGAACTTGTTAAGGAAATCGTAAGAAACAGAATACTATAGTTGTAAGAAACGTTCAGTTCTGAGTCAAATTTTTGGCTTCTTATAAAGCTACGTGTAGTATGAACAAGATAATAAAAATGGTATGGCCTTACATCACGGCAGCAGAGAATTATTATGAACTCTTGTCTCTTTGCGTCTCCGTCATATTCTTTTGATTTCTGTCCCTTTTTCAGCTCAAGAAAGTCACAAGTGAAGAGCATTCGGCGGCAGATGTAAAAGCTAAGACAGAAAGCCAACCTGAAACCACGAAAGACCACCATGAGCCTAAAGAAATGCATCCAATTGAAAACATGAATCCGGCATCCGATGAAAGATCTGCACCCACACCCGTCGCATCTATCAGTGAGCCAATGCCACCGGGGGTTATTTCCCCCACATCACCAAACATGGCTGGAAGTCAGGCACCAACGGAATCTGAAAATTCTGAAAAGAGCAATGCCACGGACACTTGCCTTACTGATAGTAAGGAGGACCACCAGACTATCAGGTTTGTTGATGATAAAGTAGAAAAAATTGCTGATATTACGGAGGAGTTGGATGATGAGAAGGAGGTTGAAGGACAGTCAAGCAGTAAACGGTTGAAGTTACAAGCAACGGATAATAGAAACGCTGCCGAAAAGCGCGATGAACCTAGTGGTCCTGTGGTTGAAACTTCACAGTTAACAGAAACAGACTTAGAGCCAGAAAGAGTCGTGACACCGCCAGTTAAGGCGGCAAGGGGAAGAGGGAAAGGGCGTACACGAGGACGAGCAAGAGTTGCTAGGGGTCGAAAGAAAAGGGGCTCGTAGTTGTTTTTAGATCTTGGTAATAATGTAAATATAAAAGCTCCTTCGTTTTGATCGTTGCTAGACAAGGCCTGACGTGAGCAGTTTTGCGGTCTCTTAGCAGTTGCGGTTTACAGGGCGGATGAAGTTCTCCTCGGACGTTTGCAAACTGGCTAAAACAGTGAAATTCCTATTTCTAAGTGGTTGTCTGCAAAATTGAAATTTGTTAGACCGATGTAACGGAATTTTAGTGCATGAAGAGTCATCGTTACCCATGATCCTTTGCGAGCACGTGAAATTTCAGACTGTCTGTAAATCAAATTTAGCCCTGGTGGAACCATGGATCCACAGTTCTGCAAAAGTTGAACTTTATGGAAAGTTTTATTTTAGTTGCACTGTTCTATTATCATTTCAGCTACGATATAGTTTCCATTCTAGGCCAAATTTGATTCTCAAGATTTTCTGAAGTTACAGCATGCCCGCAAAGGACCCTGGGTGATGACTGCATTTTAAGGGCCGTACTCTTTTGATCGAGTAGATTTGCAAACTAAAGTGCAATGATTAAGATGTCACAGTGCAGTTCTGTGAACAATCATTTGTGTACTATCATTTGTTGTAAGCTTTAAATGGAGAAGATTCCTTGCTGTGACATGCATCAGTGTTCTGTTTGTTCTTTGACAAGTGGAAGCGCTCTGTTCTGTGTTTATTCTGCTGATATGATAAAGACAGCAGACTGCAAGCTTGAAGTCTTGAGCTCCAAACTTACGAAAGTGGATGCGAAGCCCGAAGATTCCCCTAAAAATGTCAATTGAAATACTTTCCGCGAATATGCCACTTCCCACATTGCCGTCACAAATATAAAAGTTTCCCCCTCCCCGATTTCAGCGTGAGCTGCTGATCGAATGCATGACTTACCACCGGATAAGGCAAAACAGGTTCGATTTTGGCTTGTCAAGGAACGTATTTTCACTAGTTATGACGTAGAGATAGAGGATATAGATGTTATTGTCATAAGTTTTCATCCATTGACCAAAAAGTTTGCATTGATTTTCTTGGGCCTTTTGTTCGAAATAGGTCATGTACTAGCTGTATCAAAAGTAATGTACTCGTTAGAAAACTCACAAAATTCAATCAGAACGAGCACAGGGCTCGCTCAAATCTTTTCGAATCTTATAAAGTGGTTTTGAAATTCTATTTCATCTTTCTTTGAATTGAAAGGCTTGGAAGGAATTTAGGTCGCTTTCCCGGAAATCTTCCGTTGAAACTTTCTGATATCTTGATTTTCTTTGAAATGGCGGCATCTTGATTTTATTTGAAAGAAGTGGAAATTTTGCAACAGCTGAAGTCATCGAAAATCCTGAATCAACAGAGGAAATATTCTACAATCTTCATACTTCATAATGGTTGACAATGTGGTGGTAAGCAAAAATCCGTCGTCGCAATTCTGGTCTAGGATTTAGAACTTTGATGACATCACAGCATCAAAAATAATAAATACTTCCAGTGAGAGAGTAATCATGATATCATAAAATTTCCACGGCAGATTTAGAGCAAAGTACCCAAAGAACCTTTCAAGGTATTTTATTCAAAGAAAAATGCAATAAGAACGCCAATTTTGAATCGAAATCAGAATCGACGTTTTGTAGAGCAGGGCAGTGTGCAATGGTAAATAGGCTGTTCCATAAATAGAGCAAAGAAAATGAGCAAACATAGCATTGTTTCTTTAGCTATAGATTATTAACAACACGTGTGGGCCATCAATTTCAATGGGCTATTTTTAGATTTTTCGAACAGCTCCGTTTTTGTTGCGGAGCAATGTGAACGCAAGGCCAAAACGGATAAGTTTTGATGCGTTTTCATTTGAAAACGGAGCAGTGTGAACGGGGCCTTAGCTGCATGTCTAGTTGCGGCCGTAGTAAAAACGAAGCAAATGATCCCAATTCACGCTAGTCGCGCAAGAGCCTTTGATCATGCAGTGATGGTCGTGATGGTGCCTGAAATACCTCGTAGCTGGTGACTTCTTTCTGATTTGGTGTTAGAGTTTTGATTATCCTTTCTTCAAAACCTGGCAGTTCCAAAATTTACCATAAAACCGTACAAATGCAGTTTCAGAAGAAGCTCTTTTCGATTCTTCCTCTCATTCGAGCCCAGTCCAATTTTGAGGTGTTGTGAATTTGTCGCAAAGCATGCTGGTTGTTGTTGTTTTGCATTACTTCCTCGAATTGCACGTGCGCACCTCTCAGCTCATTGAAGAAATGGCGGTTGGCTGACTAAAGCATGGAGGAGATATCTAGGACCGATAACATAGGAGGGAATGGCTCACAGGCACGCCCATTGTACGTAGAAGAAAACTGGGACAGTGATCTATGCATTCAGAGAGATAAAGCCTTGACAAATGGCAGTTTGGATGGCAACATTATTCAAGAATCTTCCCAAGAAGAGGAGGAAGAGAGTAGCGGTTGGACAAATTCATACAGCACGTGTTCTTTTTCTGAAGGTCCTAGCTCACCACAACGATATCCAGATGAGGCAAACTCCCGTGTAAATTGGGCTGAAGTACGTGCAGAAATAAACATCAATGAAATACATGCAAAAGCAATTTTTGAGGAAGTTAACTTGCACATGAATGATGCTTATTCTTTTCTCAAAGAAGACCTGGAGATCGTGGAAGACAAGATCAGAGATTTCAGAGAAATGAAAGAGAAACTGGTGAATTTCCATTTTGATGATATAATCAAGCTCAATGTTGGAGGGCAAATTTTTGAGACAAGTTTGAAGACCTTGAGAAAGTACCCTGGAAGTTTTCTTGCAGAAATGTTCTCTGGGGAGCACCAAATTGTCAAGGGATCAGATGGTGCATTTTTCATTGATCATGATGGGACCTATTTCAGACATGTACTGAACTACCAAAGAGTTGGGGTTATTCCAGCTAAGGTTGTTGAACAACTTGGTCAAGAGCTGCTTCCTGAAGCAGAGTTTTATGGGCTGCGCAACCTTGTTGATGTTTTGGAGGGGAACACAGAATCAAGAGAGAGGAAATGCAAAGCGCAAAGTGATGATAGGTCTGATACAATGCTACCAAATTGTGCAAAGGCAAATGGCTTGGTTAGCAATGTATTTGGCAAGATTTCTGAAGGCTACCAGATTCTAAAGAAGGATTTAAACCAGTTTGAAGAAATAGAAAGAAAGGCATTACAGATTTCTCAAACTCTTCAAAAGTCTGATGACATTGTGAAGCTGAATGTTGGAGGCATTGTTTTTCAGACAAGTCGTCATACTTTGATGAAAGAACCAGAAAGCATGCTTGCAATGATGTTCTCTGGAAACTTTGATTCCAAGCAATGCGAGGAAGGGACATATTTCATTGACAGAGATGGTTCTCGGTTTAGACATGTGTTAAGCTACTTGCGTGATGGTGAGCTTTCCAGAAAAGTGATTAAAGTATTTGGGGAAGAATTGCTGATAGAAGCTGCTTTTTATGGACTTGTGCAATTTCAAAATTTACTCAAGACCACAATGAATGAAATAAAGCTGGAAGAAGAAAATGCCCTCACCAGTGTCAAAAATAGTATTATTGCTAAAATTGTTGAAGAGGCTAGTCAGATAAGAGCAAAAATGGAATCAGGAAACATCGTTTTAAAGGCCATGAATGAAAACCTTGATGTGATGGGGGAAATAAACACAAAGAGCATCACCCTTGCAAAAAAGGAAATGAAAAATCACATCGATGAAGTAAATTCTAATATTTTAGAGGCCTTGAATGAAAGTTTTTATTTGAAGAAAATGTCAGATGCAACAAATATAAATGTTGCAAAGGCTTTAGGTGAGAAGCGTGATTTCAAAACTGAGATTCAAAATGCTGTGAGAGAAGCTGCACAATACCTACAAGATGAATTAGAACAAGAAGCAAAGTTCCACGATGGCCTAAGAATCCCAATTTGTGGATTTAAAAGCTCAGACATTCTGAAAGAAAAGGACCAACTGAGGAAGAAGCTGGATACCTGGTTGTTGGAAACAAGAAATGCTGGCAAAATTAGTCTACTGTATTCAGCTGTTTATGATGGCCCTACTGCAAACCACTTTCATGAATTGTGTGATGGTCAAGCACCAACTTTGGTGCTTATTGAATCAGAATTTGGATGCATCTTTGGTGGCTTCACATCCCTGCCTTGGGAGAAAGGTAAAGACACCGAGGTTAAAGTCCCAAAAATTTCTGAAAATCCAACTACTCTAGGTTGTTGTGTGTTTCTGATGCACGCTCATTTTGGGAGAACAATGGCTTAACTTTCCTTACAGTACACAAGCCTTGTGCACTTTGACACTCCAGAATTCTATCATGTCAAAAATAATGCTTGTCCTATGAATGTGTGTAACTTGTTTCTTTCAAAATAAGAAATTCCCACCCATCAATTTTGCAGCATGTAAACCTGTGCATGTTCATATTCTTGCTGTTCCATTTTGCTTACAAAAATGCAGGGTTGGAAAAAATAGCGGACCACAGCAGCAATGGTCCCAGAAATTTTTTCAGGCCTCCAGAAAGAATGAAAAGGAGAAAGGAACAGGGATAAATACGGAAAAGTGAAAAATGGAAAGTCAGTTTTTTGTCAAAATCTTAAAGACTGTCTTAATTGATAGCCGTTATTAAATGGGCTGATACCGGACGTAGGAATTTCACAAAAAGATATCGTTCACAACTCTTGAAGTGGACAGCCGAAAATCAACAAAATTTGCCCAAAAGTATATTTATGATTGTGATTGAGACTGATTCCGTCGTATTGCTTATTGTGACCTGTCAAAAATGGGCACTGTTTGAAGCGATTCACGCAGAAATTTTTTTAAGACGTAATTTGGTCCCAGAAACCAAAATATTTTTTCCACCCCTGCAAAAATGTGTCAAAAACCTTCCTTTTTCCTGATGCCCAAAAACCATGCTAATAATGATGAAAAGGTTTGGTACTTGACATTTTCATTGCAATACCCAACTGAAAATATTCAGGGAGGAGCAAACAAAGAAAATTCCCTCAAAACTTTTCAAACTGCAGAGTTTTTCAAAGCAATCAAATAACTTATGCATTGAATTGAAATAATTTTGTATGATTTGAGCCAATTTGCTTATCAATGTATCCCCAGGTGCTGATTGGTATTATGATGACAATGATGCCTTCATATTCAGTTTGGTTAGCAATGAATGGAAAACACCTATTATGATGCCAGTGAAAAACAACAGCAGTGGAGTGTTAGCTAAGACGAAAGCCGGACCAGCATTTGGCACATTTAAAGGATCTGCCAAAAGTGACCTTTTCAAGCTTGATTTTAAAATCTCCAGTGAGCCACTCATTGAGATGTCTCAATCTATGTACAGTGGAGCATTTGACTATCCAAAACCTTTGCATGGCAACAAGAGATTCTTGGCTGGTGCTGAAAAGTTCTTGGTTAGAAAGATGGAAGTGTTCAAAGTTGAATCTGTATGAAGAATTGCTATTCTTGTGCTCTCATTCACATTTGGTTAACATATCATTTAGAGGTAAGAACATTAATTGATATTTACTTTGAATTGTTAAACGTGGAATGCTTTTCAAGTTTTGTTTTGACTGTACATTTTTGTTCACTTGCATTTTTAAACCCAAGTTTAAAGATTTGTGTAAATATGGAGACAATTTTTGGGTTTGAAATTAGAATTTTGAACATCTTTTGTGTTTGTTGCAATTTGTGGCACACAACAGCTGCTTTTACCAAATGCAAACAAGATGAATATCATTTCAAGGATAACCACATATGTTTTACAATGAACGAGAGTCCAGATAAATACTGGAACATTATTGCTTACCTTATCCTTAGGAGTTTCTTTGGTTTAACCATGGTCTAACTTCAGTATGAATTAAATAACAGGGTTCGTTTGATGATTTAAAAGAAGTTTGATATCAGTCATAACATAGTCATAAGCATGCTTTGTAAAGGGGCTCTTTGCCAACTCTATTACCAAAAATTAAGAAGCTTTTGGTACAGGAAGCTATTTATGTGGAACCTTTCAAACTGAAATTTTGACAGAGTGAAATCTCTTAAATCGCAGCAACTCCTGGAAAAGCAGCTGACAATTGATGATAAAGGGGTTGCTGACTGCTGACTTGTTTTGTCAATTGGCAAAACTAAGAAGTGCCAAAATTGTTGCAAAAAGGCCTCCCACAAGCCCCCACCTTTAAAGGCAGTCTGTCACGTCTCTGATTGGCCGCGACAAAGTCAGGGCTCAACACAACAGATTTCTTTGTCAGTCTGTGTAGTTGAAACAAACGAAGACTAATCTTCTTGACTGTCTACGGTCATAGAAAGTTAGAGGATAGCAGCCATTCAAATTTCATATTGTTTGTATTGTCCAAATCACCCAATCAAATGCGTGACAGACTGCCTTTAGATACACCTCACCTTCTGCACCGAAACGCTACGTGACTCCAGTTACTCTGTCTCTTTGACTTTTTTCGTTGTGGTTAAACTCTTAGTGTAGTGATGGTACCATTTTCGTAATTTTGGTTTAAGGAACAGTACTAATTTTTATGATTTTGGTATAATGAACGGTACCGATGCATTTTCGGAAAATTGGTATAAGGTCGGGTATGTATTTTGGGAAAATTGGTATAAGGTCGGGTATATATTTTCGGAAAATTGGTATGAAGTCGGGTATATATTTATCTTCGGAAAATTGGTATAAGGTCGGGTATATATTTTGGGAAAATTGGTACAAGGTCGGGTATATATTTTGGGAAAATTGGTATAAGGTCGGGTATATATCTTCGGAAAATTGGTATAACGAACGAGTATATATGTTTGAAGAATTGGTATAAAGTCGAGTATACATTTTGGAAAAATTGGTATAAGGGATGGGTATATTTTTGAAGCTTCGATGGCACGTCACCGTCCAAAATCTGGTCAAGTAACCCCCGGGATTTAAGGGGGTTTTCAAACGCTACGGAATCATAGGTATCATTTTCAGCCCAGCCAAACGAATCCGGAGACCTGATTTCCAAAACTGCAATATCCGAATTGTTAAACTGCAGATACATGTACCTCCATTGAAAATCTGGCAATCGAACATAGATCAGAAATCATATCTTACCATAATTTTGCGGCAATCGAATCCTTGGCACAAAGTTGGTACAAGTGTGGTCTCGTTGCAAGGTGTACCAAAAAGTTGCTTGACTCGAGTAACCCGGTAGTTATAATCATATGGTTGCGACCAGATTTCGTTCAGAAAAACCAATTGGTACAACAGATTTGTCAACGGGAAAATTTAAAAACAAAGAAATTGTCCTTTAATTACTGTGCAAAAATAGCTATTTGCCTGGGGGATGCTGCTTTAATTATCTATATTTGAATTAACACCAAAAGCGATATATATGTATCAAAATGTTCCCGAGACCTTTCTCGTACAACATGTTTTCACAAGATAAAAGGTGCTTTTTCCGATCGTTGCTTGTTGCATACAGTTCTTCATATTTAGTGGTATTTGTTAAAAATTGCAGAATTATGGGTATCGGTTTCAGATATTTTACGGAATATCGTGTCCCTGAAAGATCTAGCACGATGACAGGGTCTATTAATGGCTCGATGTTGCAGTATTACAAACCAAAAATTCTGAAAAATACTGCACGTGCTCTACTTAGCCCCCTCCTTAATTAGCCTGTACTTTTTAAGCAAAAAATTTGAAAGATCTACAAGACTTGACCCGACCTGACTTAATTATGGAGCTTCTGTTGTGCTTAAAAACATAAATGCAAATGAATTTTACTCCAGTGAGATTTAATGACATCATTCTAATTAAAAGCCTTTACGTGCTTTCAAAAGTTCCTCAGTGCTTTTCAAACATAGTAGTTCAGTGGTAACAGGCTAGTTTATTTGTAAACAATTTTTCATTGTATTTTTTCTGTATAGATCAAAGTTGAGTTAACCTTCGTCAAACATTGAGGAAGATGAATTGTCACTTTTTGTGATGACTTGTAATCTTTTTAATTGTTGCCACCATTCAGGCTGGTTCCTACAACGCGATGGGAACCATCTTTCCATATCGGCAAATGCAAGTTCATTTTGCACTGAGGGATAGTGCAAAGTTTATTTTATCACATGGCCGGTGCAAAACCCCTGTAAAACGTAACGGGGCAAATACCATGCTTGAGCTTATCAGAGGTGGGTCAACACTTTTTGAAGCAAATATCAACGGGGCAGTTGTTTTTATGAGCTCAAGATGAAATTTGAAAAGTAAAATGTCTCATTTAAGGGCAAAACTGTGAATCATGCAAGCAGAGAAATGCTTGGAAGGATATATTTTAGAGATGCGAAATTTCCCTGTCAGTTGCTTGCAACAACGATGCATCATTGAAAAACATTCGTAAGTACAAAAATTGATTTTTTATGGTCTTTGGCTACTTCATCGGTGATACGTAGATACTGTAAAACATCTGTTGTTCATGAATATGGGGCAGACACATTTTTAAGGACTTTAAGGGGCCTTTAAGGAAAGGGCGACCGGGTAGTTAGTTTTTCTGCAATAATTTCATACGGGGAGGGCAGACTTTTTTCCAAAAAGTTTTCTTCTCCACCGGCCATGTCATATTATAAATTTTGCACTGTCCCGGAGAATTATATTTGTCTAGTGCAAAACCTGATTTTTTTAGCCAAAAAAACTCACATCAAACACAACAACACAACAAACTTTATTCAAAGTAACAAAATTTTGAGCATCAGCACAAACAACAAAAAGCAAAACAGCATACCAATCTCAAATGTCCACGAAATTATGGAATTTTTCTTGGAAATTTTGCTATCCTTGATTTGACTTTTTCAACTAAAATTACCAAAGCAAGTACCAAGCTGAGTTCTTCATTGCAAAATATTCCTTTGATTTTAATTCGACTCCTGGTTTCATGCACTGCTTCCTTGTTAACTCTTCATTATTGATAATGGCAAGCAACACCTGGATCAGGAATCATTATCAAGCCAAAATACTTCAAGTTCCAAAGCAGTAAACTTGCTTGCCCCAGCCAGAAACCGATCATTTTTGTGACCATCAGGGTACCCGCCGTAACCTTTAGTGTGTTTTGCTTCCGACCAAAAACCTGTTTTTTCTGCAATCTCAAAATCAGGAATGAAACCACAATGCTCATGAAACCTCCCGAATGCAGGTCCTCTATGTTGGCTGATATAAACACCAGCATCTTCTTGAGCTAGGAGCCCTAATGGAGCATGATATTCATTGCTAATCAAGCTGAAGATAAATGCACGGCGATCCTTCAGAAACTTTGGGCACATTCCTGAAACATAAATTTCATGGAATTAAAATTTCAATTTTTGTAATTTCAAGATTTAGTACCTGAAAGTAGGCAAAAGACTGCTTGAAATTTCCCTATTTTTGAAGAAATCTTATGTTTTGAGGAGTTGTGGCCTATCTAACAGACAAAATTGGCAAAGGCTGGTTTGCAACACTTCAAGTGAGTTGATAAGCCATCTGATTGATGAGGCTTTGGAGGTTTTCAGCCATGGACCATGGGCAAAACTCGGTAGAAACATTTCATTACTACAGTATGCTTTCCACTCCACAGAACAGGCAACTGAGAACTGGAATGATCACATACAGTCTATATATATATACCTACGCATCAAACTAAAGGCTGTAATGCACAGATCATGCAAAGCACCTCAATAGATGATTGCACTATGGCAGTTAGGAATATTTTACCATTACACTGCATTTGAATTGCTATTCTTTAACAATTCTATAGGAATTTGATTAAAGAATGCAATGCATCTTGGTAAAAAATTCCTCACCACCATCTTTAGCGCAATCATCTGTTGCTTTTATTCATTGACATTTTCATGTGACATCTACTGTGAACAATTTGAGATGGCTTCTTGTTTTACATTCATTGATTTAACTGAAAAATCAATGAAGCAGATATTATAAGAAAATATCAAATATTATAGCAAAATTACAGCTTACCGGTAGTTCCCCAATAACGGGTTGTAAATCCACCAAAGATGCACCCATGATTGGATCTTATGATGGAAAAAGTTGGGCATTTGAATCCGCAGTCTCTATGAAAATCTGCTGCATTTACATCAGTGGAGTGATGAATTAGTTTGACAACACCTTTGTTATCTGTTTTTAACAACCATGAATCTAGTTTCTTTCTAAGATCATCTCTTCCTTTGAGAATTTGAGAATCTGCAAAGCCACACAATGGTGAACTTAGTTTGCCATGACAGTTTATCTCTTGTTCTAATCCTTTTTTAAATTCAGTCAATGAGTTGCTCACCATTTCTTGAGCCACTTCTTTGACATTGTATTGTGCAGATACTGCAAGATTATGTTTCCTGTCAAGTTCTTCTTTTGTTGCAGCCTTCTCAATTTTGGCCATTGCCTCTCTACTTTCCTTTGCAATATTGTCTATTTTTGTCCTATTAGCAGCCACTGTTTTCTTTATATCAGCATTTGCATTTACAATTGAAGCACTTTTGCCTTCTATGGCATTCAGTCTTTGAGTTAATGCATTACTTTCATATTTTGCCTCAGCTAATTTACTATCAAATTTAAAATTTTTTTCATTTACGTCGTTTTTCAACTTGTGGTAGTCTGCAACCATTTCATCAAGGTTTGCTGTACTCTCCTCACAAAAAGCATACAATTCCCCTCTTATGTCAGAGTTTGTATCTGCAACTTCAGCTATCCTTTCTTCATTGACCTTGACTTTCTCTGTTAATTTGTTGCTTTCACCTTTACAATCAGCAAGCTTCTTTTCAAATCTTAAACTTGTTTCATTGACTTCTTTTTTCATCTCACTGTAGTTCAAAGCCATTTTGTAAAAGTCTGCCTTGCTTTCATTCAGGGAACTCCTCAAGACAATATTTTCATCCTTAGCTTCCGCCAATTTCCCCTCAAATTTTACATTTGTTTCATTGAATTCCTCTTTCAATTCACTGTAGTCCAAAGCTACCCTGTTGAAATCAGCCGTGGTTTCTTTAAGGCTGTCTTTTAGGGTATCAGTTTCCTCTGTCAATTTGCTGTGGGTTTCATCAACATGTTTGAGGATCTTTCTTTCTGTTGCATCAACTTTAATCTTTACTTTGATACTTTCTTCAACAATCTTTGCAAAAATTTTGTTTGTCATGGCATTAAGTTGATCACCTTTGTCATTAATCAGGGGCACATCCATATCAAATGAAGCTGCTTTCAAGTTGCTTGCAAGGCTTTGGATACCAAAATACTTTGCCTCTGCAAGGAGCTCTTCACCCATCTCCTTAGCAACCTTGGAAGGAATCTCTCCATCTCTCAAGTAATTCAAAATGTGTTTGAATCTTCTTGCATCTCTGTCAATGAAATAGCACCCATCTTGATCCTTAGCTAATTTATTACCCCCTGTCACAATTCCAGCTAAAGCACTCTCTGGTTCTTTCAATAACGTTGAATGGCTTGTTTGAAAAATGACCCCACCAACATTTAACTTGACAGATTCATTTGGATTTTGCAGCAACTTTGATACTTCCTTGGTTTTCTTTCCAATCATCTCAAGGTGTTTTATCTCATTTTCCATTGCTTTGTATGCTTCATTTACTTCATGGCATGCTTTTTCAGCATTGGAATGTGCCAGCAAGGAGTGTGCCTGAATATTACCACTATCTTTTGCACCAGATTCAGAAAGTTTGTTGTCATCATTTTTTGTGGTACTTGGACTACCAAGTAAGATATCAATGAGGCTTGTAAGGCCATAAAATTCTGCTTCAGGTATCAGCTCTTGTCCAATTTGATCAACCACAACACTTGGAATAGTACCTTTGCGCAGGTAATTCAGGATATGCCGAAAATGTGTGCCATCTTGATCAACAAAATAAGCACCATCTTTTCCTTTTGATAATTCAGTAGAACCTGAAAACATTGCGGTGAAGAATGTGTTCGGTTGTCTTTTCAATGTCTGCAGTGAGGTCTCAAAATAATGACCGCCAACGTTCAATTTGATGACATCTTCGACTTCAAAATTTGAATCTTTGAGCTTGTCTTGCATTTTGATAAGGTCATGAAATTTTGTATCGATCATTTTCAAATCTTCTTCTAACATGGCGTATGCTGTTGTCATCTTTCTTTTCGCATTTTCGATCAAGGCCTTCGCATCATTTCGATTTAGCGCACCTTTGATACCTTCCCAGTCAACCTCGCGTCTCCTTGCTAGGCCAAAAGGCTCAGTTCCTGCAGGAAAGACGGCGTTTGAACGTGGGTCAGATCTTTTGATTTCATGGCTTCCCTCACCTTGGTCTCCCTCACTATGCTCTATTGGCAAAGAAGAGAATTTATCGTCAATGCCAGCCATCCCGACTTCGAGTATTCGATTTTCCTCGCAACTAAATCTTCCTTCTGGCGAGAAAAACAATTTCTCGGAAGACTGCACTGCACTGCTGCACGATGACTGACAACCTCTGGGGCCTGAGTCGAGAACATAAATGATCGATCAATCGATCAACAAAGGGTAAATCTTGATTAACTACCTCGGCCCCAATTTCTGCTTCGTTCATTGAATTGGACTTCATCTTTAGTTATAGCGATTATCAGTTTATCTTTTTTTTTTCAATCAAGACTCAATATCATTACAAGATACATGATCTAACTACAAACTACAAATTAAGAGCTACTAACAAAATATCAGCGAGTATACGTAAAAAATGTCTTTTTATTGTTCTAGGCTATGCATCGTCAATTTTCTGGGTTTCATTTTGCGATCTAAGTTTATAAATTGTGTTAAGATATCTTGTAAATGTCTCTAAAAAGTGACAGTTTTCATTGGTTTGTAGAAAAATGAGCTTTTGTTCAAGGGTTGGAATTGTTTCAAAATTTGGATAGATATCTTTTGTGTAATGTAAGAAGGTTACTCGTTCTTCTTTAAACATGTCACATTCGAGAATAAAATGCGTCTCGTCTTCAATTTTGTCTTTACAGCTTAAGCAGAACCGTTTGTCTCTTTCTATTGGAGGTTTGCAATGGCGTCCTCTTTCTATTGTGAGGCAGTGGTCACTAAGTCGTAGTTTTGACATAATTCGTCTGTCGGCTCTGTTACTTATTAATGATAAGTAAGCTTCGAGATTGATCCTATTTTTATAGCTTCCATAAGTTAATGCTTTGGAACAATTTTTCATTCTTGACTTCCAGGATAGTTGGTAATTTGCTTCTAAGATTTTTTTGATGTTGGATTTTGAATGCTCAGTTATTAATTTTTTGCTGACTTCATTTTTGGTTAGTTTATCTGAGAGATCGTTGATGTAAGATATGATAGTCTTTCGGTTGGTGATGCTTTTTTCGTATTCAAGGAGCGCAACTACGACATGTAATCAGTCTAGGGTAGATCTTGTGACACAAATAGATCAGTGGTCTTCGATTGACACCACAATTCAAAGCGATTAGCGATTGCACTTTGCTTGATCGATGCAGGTGGTGGCAAGTAGTGATTTTTCTTTCGAGAAAGGAAGTCCCGGGGGGGGGGGTAACTACCATATACGGGATGTGTCATTTTTTGGGGTGCCTTTTTTTCGAGTAGAAA
Organism: Aurelia sp. 3 sensu Dawson et al. (2005); assembly: GCA_964020215.1. Taxonomy (NCBI): domain Eukaryota; kingdom Metazoa; phylum Cnidaria; class Scyphozoa; order Semaeostomeae; family Ulmaridae; genus Aurelia; species Aurelia sp. 3 sensu Dawson et al. (2005). The sequence continues at coordinate 28,152,136 of OZ026574.1, read as the reverse complement.
ATAAATTTTGTGGTATCATTTTTGGTAAAATCACAAGTAGTCATAAATTTTGGGGTGTCATTTTAGAAAAATAACTCTTTCGGGTATTGATTTTGATCGAATTTCACTTACTTGGTTAAAATTCTGGATGGCTGTCACAATTTTAGGGCATACATTTTCAATGGGCTGTAAATTTCTGGGTATCGTTTTCGCGAAAATTTATAAATCTTATGGTGCGATTTCAAACGTCAAATGGCAAACCCCCATCAACCACCTATTGAAGTTACCTCCCCCCGGCAAGGTAATGCCTTCTGCTCGGCTTCTGGAGGAAAAAACGAAATCCACTGGGTGTGATGCTTAGTTTTATCTTTCTTTTTTATTATCAACGGATGAATCCTCCGAGAAACCACTCTAACCGGCACATTTCGAAAATGGAATCGTGTGAACACTCAAAACGATGAAAACAGAAAGCTTTTTCGATGCTTCAAAATGAGGCTGATCGATCCTTATCAGTTGTTCGTACATCTCTTTTATATCAGATTCTGGGGAGGTTGTAACAATTCTGTTACCATGAAATTTCCTACCGTTAGTTCCAGAATACAGTATCGTATGAACGCTAGCTAAAATTTTGTTACCGTCGCGTCTTTCATCCTTTTCACATTGTGCGAGTAAACTTGATTCCTTAGTTTAATTTAGCCATGGACTAGGCTATGGGTATCCATTGCAACCTTTCTCAAACTTTTTAAAACTTGCCTGTCAACTGAAAGAAATGGATGCTAAGTCTGCAGTTACCAGTGGAGGCCAGTGGAGCCATTAAGAAAAAATTTGCAAATGTTTTGAAGGTCAAGGGAAATGTGCTTCTCATTTAGTAACGGGAAATATGGAGACACATTCAGTTTACACCGCTCCCGTTTCAGGGTGAGTATGAATTCAAGCCAAGAACTGACATTTGTAGCTTTTTTTGAAGGTCAAAGGAAATGTGCCTCTCGTGCAGCAAGTGGAATAATTCATATTGATTTAACAAAAGCCGTTCCCTTTGCAGTGTGAGTAAGATTACAAGCCAACGACGGTAATTGCAACTTTTCTGAAGGTGAAGGGGAATGTACCTCTCGTGAGGTTACAGGAAATGTGTATACACATTTAGTATGCATCTTTCCCGGTATGATTTGAGCACGATTTGGGTATGAAACCTATCATTCAAAATCTGCTTATAAGAAAGAGTCACATTTGATAGACGAATTGTGTTTTATCGATTGCAAAATCAAATTCATTATTTACAGATTCCAAATCATTCATTTCTTTATATATATATTTACATAATCAAATAATCGAATCTACCTCTCACTGCCAAGGTATCTAATCTTTTTAGCCATACTGATCGAGTTGTGAAATGTTTAGTCGTTTGAAAGTCTGTCACTCTCGGCAGATTTTTGCTCTCCGTGGTATTCGTCCTTGTAGTATAGTAAAGTAGTTTGTAAGTAGCCTTAGATAAGTACCTTGTATTGTAAAATTTGATTGAATAAAAAAAAGTTACCAAATCTTTTTAATATGGGATAGGAAGTCCGAAATTTGTTTTTCCTAATATTTTTATGCTCCATTTCTTGGAAAATTTTGTGTGATACTTGCATTACTTAAAAAAGAATTTTCTCCGATAACTGGTAGAAAGGTTAAATTATCAGATAGGCCTAATTTTTGGCCAAATTGGCAACCTAGTTCCCAGAGTGTTCTTACGTCATAGGCTGACCGCGAAGCCGAATAGAGGTAGGTAGAGCAACGAACTCACTCTGGGGACGAGATTGCCAAATTGGATATCGGACTCTCCTCGATTCTGTAGAAAACATTTTAGTCCTCAGGGGTACAAACATTTCAGAAGACTATCATCAGTAGGACGTCAATTCGTGGTTATGTCAGGATCGTCATTTTTGGCCGATTTATTAAAAAAGACCGATTGTTACCCAAGGTACTTTTCACGAGCAAACTGAAATTTTTGGAATGTCTGAAAATGAAATTTGGCCATAGGAGAAACTTTAATTTGACTTTAGTTGACTTTGCTATCAGCACTATCAGTTACCTCAATATTACCATAGTTTTCTTCGTTGTTTTCCCTTTGGCCCAAGCCTCACCAGTGCTAGAAATCAAATTCAAATGGCTCCTGCGCGTCTGAACTGTTGGCTCCTACACAGCTTTCATCCTCATTTCAAACTACCTCTATGTAACAGGAAGTTTGAAACGAGGATGGACGCTGTCTTCTGGCCCGCACGAGGCCATTTAAATTTGATTCCTAGCACTAGTTTGGCTTCAGCCTAGGAGAAGGAAACGAAGTAAAACAGTAATATCGAGGTAATAAACTTTAATTTCTTAGGTACAAACAATGTGTATTTATTGCCCATGGTTCAACCACCCACAGCACTATCACTTTACGGTTTCTGTTTCTCCAAAACTTGATTTTCAGACAGTCTGAAATTTTAGCGTGTCTGCAACCTGCGAAGGAGCCTGAGTGACAGTATCCCTTTAAACTATGGTTTAGCCTGCACTTAGAAGCCGTATCCATTGTCGAAGAGTAACATCACAATTTTCTGCTAGTGCATTCCACATTCTCTCTTCTCTTGTACCACTGAAATTCCGTCCAAGTGAAAACCAGCCAAGCACTGTGTTCCCAGTTTTTAATGAGAACGTGAGAGCGACCTCTGGAATTTCATCATGACCCATAGTAAATATGAATGTTTCGTTAAACTCGGGCTCAACTCCTTTTCTGCTCTTTGTTTTGCTTTGAGTTGAGAAGTCTTGTGGACCAAGGCATAGAATAGTGACATAGCATGCTGAAATTTGAAGGACAAATTCTGTTAGATTGTATACAATATGATAGCCTATCTCAGATTAGATATCGCGTGAGATTTCTTTCAAAGTGTACGAGAACTGAATTGCCTTCCAATGGGCTTCTAAGCCAACAAAGTATGCCCGAGAGGCAGCGCCTTCTTCTTACGAAAAATGCTCATTTCTGAAATAGATCTTTTAGCAATTCTGCAAAGAGTCTGCATCGAGAGATATTTTTATACATTTTTATGCGAAGTGTTCTATGGAATAGTGTCATAGCTTCTATGGCTTTGTGCTTATTCCAGAATTCTACGATATTTATCAAAATAGCGTTCGGTTCAGATTCATCTTAGAATATCTTACAGGTCTATGCACAACGAGTGAGCTAGCTACCTTGAGCTTAAGAGCAACTTTCACTGCTTGCTTTTTTTGTTTATGACCTTACAAACCGGGCATAAAGTGCTATTTTTCTGCAATCGCTACAGTAGAAGTCCTATGTATTATAATCCTCTAGTCCTATGCATTGTAAGATATTCAGGCCTGATTTTGCTAAATAAGTCACCACCTTTCAAGGAACTCTCCAGGCTGATAAAGACCCACAAACATCCTGTCTGTGAGTTAAGAAAGAAAATTTGAAACTCAATATCTGATAATTTCAAGAAACTTTCAGTACTGGCTAAGATTCTTAGTTTATCATCCAAAAATATGTGTGCATCTGCGTTTAGCTCTTGCTTCAACTGAACATTTACAATTTTGACGGTTGGTTTGGAACAAATCAGTGTTTTTGTATCGTAGTATGCATACCCTGTCTGTTTCGAAGAAGTATATTTTGACACTATAGAAACCAATCAGGCTCATTTGTGGAATAAGTTTCTTAAAGGCCGGACTTTACTGTTATTGTTTGTAATTGAGTTTGAATCAAAGAAGCAGATCTTATTGTAACATTATTTGTATTTGTTTAGCATGCATGCTACATTCAAAAAAAAATTATTACCTGATTTTGCAGATGGTAAAGTAGAACTCAAACTTCTTGCTTTCATAACACAAACTTCCAGTCTTCCCGTGACTGATTTATAATGAAGTGAAATTTGGATTTCAGCTGGGTCTGTCTTTGGACCACTGCCTTCTGATGCTGATGATTTTGCTCGAATAACCGGTTCCTGCAAAACCCGAATCGATATTCAAATTTGAGTGGTTACCGGGAAAATGCAAAAGGACTATCATATGCTGAAATAGACGATCATGAATTTTTTACTAGTTTCAGTGCATCTTACCAGTTGACTCAAAAGAAGTTAACTCTTTTGGTGGGCTTTAGGATATAAAGTGCACGGCCAATATTCAGAACTAGAATGTCACTCAATCACGGGGGTAAAGCTAGCCCGAAATTGAAAGGGAAAGGGGGTAACCTATAAAGAGGACACCTAAAGTGTAACGGAAAGTAAGCGTACTGAAGGCGGTAGGAAATTTTTGAAGAAGTAAATAACGCCTTGATTTATACGTTTGCCCCCAAATTTAGATCGAAACAATTAAAAGGAGTGCCTTAGGGTCAAATGAGGGGCGCTGTTCTTGCCAAGAAGGGAACGCCAAGTTGACCTTTCATCATGGAGTGGGGCAGTTGTCCCCATTTGCTCATTTGCACCCTAACTCCGACACTGGTCTATCATCAGAATCCAAACACATACAAGTGGCTAAACCACTTGTGATCACATTCTAGCCAATCACATATCAGTATTTCCTATCAGTTACCCAAATATGGTTTGTCACATGTCATGGCCTATTGTCTTTGCCCGGCTATTTTTATAGAGGCCTTCTATGCGAGTTGATTCCCTTACAACGCAAACTTTGATGTAAAAATTTTGTTTCGTAAAAGCATTCATCATTTATACCAGGAAATCAGGACGATAATTCCATGTTCAATTCTGGTCCACTTGCCGTCATTTTTCTGGTCCATCATATAGAACATTTGAATTCTTTAGATATAGAACAATGCACTGCGAGGCACAACACGTTGCACAAAAACACATGCACGCTGATACAATACACGTTGAGGCTATATACGGTCAGGTGTTGACCAGATGAATATGTTTTTGGGCCTAAATTCTCCAGACAAGAGTCTTTTGCGGCTTATTTTCCTGAAATATGAGCCAGTTTGGCTGAAATCGTCAAAATATGGATATTTTCCCACTAAAATCATCATAAGTAGGCAATAAGGCAAATTTTTGCAATTTGAGTATTTGAAGTGGGTAGCTTTCTGAAAGCTGGTGGCAGATTCCCGGGGCAGATTCATTTCTGTCATATAGGATTGATTGATAAATGACTTGAATGTTTCTGCATAATCAATTCAACCATGAATCTTTACTGCCATTTGAAGTTAAGCTCTAAATTTTTCATACCCATACCAAATTCTGAGTATTTGGATAGTTCTATTTGAGGACCAACCTTATTTTGGCTGAAATTTCGTAAGAATATGAAAGAAAGGCTGGAAGCAGCTCCACAAGGCACATTTCAAAAAATACAGTATCTTGTGTAAGTGGTCAGCAAATAAAACAACAAATTCCCCGAAGTGGCATGGACATGCAAAAATTTCGGGCTTAACTGTAAATACATTTAGAGAGAAACAGCTACGTCATGGACAATCAATATGTTATAATTCAATTATTCTAATACTAGCAATAAATTAAGAGATATAAAAGACAAATAAAGACTATACATAGTATAATATACATATCTTACGATATACTGCAGTCTTCTTTCAAACTTAACTCGTAAAATTAAATGAAAAATAACTTAGTAGCTATGCTATCTATTGGATTACACACTGCTACGTTTTCATATGAAAACGGAGTGAAACTTCTCCGTTTTTGCCTTGCGTTCACATTGCTCCGCTGTGAAAACGGAGCTTTTCGAAAACGCTAATGAAAACGTATAAATTTGAAAACAGTGCGTTTTGAAAACGATCCGTTTTCAGTGTGAACGCCAAAAACGGAGACATTTGAAAACGCTGCAATTTCCTTTGTAAATAGACTTTTGATTACAATGGCATTCAAAGTCGCGATTGGCCCCTTGTTGACAGCTATTAGCAAAGGGCTTTGTTTTGAAAAGGGGATTAACATTAACAACACCGTTTTGCTGGAGCAATGTGAACGCCTATCGTTTTCATAGCGTATCTATTTGAAAACGGAGCAATGTGAACGGGCAGCGTTTTCATCAACAGAAACGGATAGAAATGAAAACGGAGCAGACAAAGCAAAAGTGCAAATAAACATGTGTTTGTTTTAAGTCAACCCCACCGTTCATATCGATTTACAGTGTTGCTGTCACTTTTCAAACATTTTGTGGAATTTGTCACATTTCTATGCTACACAACTCCATATTTTATACTGAGCGCAGTGTGTAGAATGTTCTTTCCTCAGAAATATTCATTTTTGTCAGCTCTCAGTTATTCCGTATATATAGACAGCTGAGACTGGTCCTTTATTCGCAATTTTCGCCATCAGAAGCCTCCACTAACTTTTAGAATTAATTTTTGTCCACGCATTGCAACTTTAGCCTGTAAAGACGTTCCAGTAGTTCATCATAGTGCCATAGTATTTCCATATTCTGTTTTCTCAGCTCCTTTCTACGCCTGAGGATTTGAAGATCCCCTTTGACATTCATTTTTGTGCTACCAATGTAGTCTACAACTCAGTTAATGATTTTAGAACTCGAATAGCGCAACGTTAACGTCTCACATTCGAGTGTACATCGAAAGTACATGATACCAAATAAAAGACTTGTTTTTAATCATCATCATCATCATCATCATCATCATCATCATCATCATCATCATCATCATCATCATCATCATCATCTAAGACCTTAATTGTAGAAACTGCTGTGCCTTCATATCAATTCCCCCCTCGGCACCCTTAACGATAATCCACAATCCACGACCGAACCATTGCAGAAATGACGGTATCGCTCAAATAACGTGGCAGTAATGTCTCAGTTATTCCGCATAATACACGTCCGTGGTCTGGTTTTTATTCATCATCATCATCATCAACAACATCATCATCATCATCACCATCATCATCATCATCACCATCATCACCACCACCATCATCATCATCATCATCATCATCATCATCATCATCATCATCATCATCATCATCATCATCATCATCATCATCCAGCTTATCAGATGTGACTACAGTTGTTCAGTGATTCTGCAAGACATCTATATATGGTCCAGAATTTTATCGTCGCCGCTATCTATCATTCAAGATCTCACATCATCTATGTATGATCATCTTCGTCTTTATCATCATTATCATAATCCATCATCCCAGATTTTGACCAATGTTGATGCAGTGATTTTGCATAGTACAGCTCCATGGTCTGGTTTTTATTCGTCAGTGCCTTCCATCACCCAAAATCTGACGTTTTGATTCCATGATTCCGCGGAATATGCTTCCATGGTCTGGTTTTCATTCACCATCTTCCATCATCTCAAATTCTTCATCTTCTCCCGTCTCTCTCAGTGCAGCCAGTTTAGCCTAGGAATAGCCAACATAAATATATTAGTATATATTGCCGAAAATAATTCTTTATCCTATTTGCGTTGGCTATCTGGCCGTAGAATTTATACCTAATCTTTTGAAGAAATCTTGAATTCCATCAAGCTCATAATGTACCCGTTAATTTAGCAGTTGCTAAAATTTCATTTAGTTAAGATCTGATTTTGCAAAAAGATGACAATTAGGAAACAAAAATCGATGTTTATGTATATATTTCTTTTCTGCGAACTATTCCGCGGCTAAACTGGCCAACGCACTTTCAATTCTAAATTCTAAATCTATTTTTAAAGAATTATTTCCAGGTTTAAAGGTTTTTATTAAACTTTGTCTGCAGATTGAATAAGTTTATAATAAAGTTTGACAAATATGATGTAATATAAGTAATTAGGATGCCAAAAGAGGAGTTTGGATCCGATCATCAACCATATGTTTTCAATTCTCCAACCATTGAGCTTTCTGATCAATTGATTCTCCATGGTTTGCTTCGTTTCTATCCAGCAAACCAAATAGCTGAAGTACGACGACTGTAATGAGTCTAATCGCCATCTTCTCATATATTGGCCCTTTCGTGAGGGTGTGTGGCACAGACTACGAAATATTGGTACCTCAAAAACACTACCATCCACGGGGTACTTCATAGGTTCCAATACATTGGGGAAGTGGCTCTTGAACTTTATATTTATAGTCTTTGAATCTCAAAAGAAGAGGATCAGCATGGAGTTTGTGTATGAATAGAACACGGGCCAAATCTTGTAAACGCTTCAAACGATATATTTGTGTTACCAAACATTATTCGGGCCTCCAAACACTTTAGAATCAATAATTGAGGTCAATAATCATTCAAGCATCTCAAAAAAGGAATAAAACTAAACATGTTAAATTAAATATAAGACTTACCACCATTCCATAAGGTAATAAAGTTTTCCACATTGGTTCATCTGATAAATCACTATGCAAATCAATATCTGTCATTAATACTTCTACTTCTCCAAGAACTTTCTTTCCAAATGCTTTCTTTCCATAAAGTCTAACACGTATACTCAACTCTTCCAACATTTTCAAATTTACTGGATATAAAGTAAATCTTTCATTGAAAACCGGACTGTTTGATGGTCTTGCACTTGTTCTGAATTTAAATTTTTTAAACTTGTCCTGTAATATTGTTAAATGTACTTCCACCATAGCTGTTCCTCCACGATCCACTCCGGGCACATCTGCTGCCCGTACCACTGTTATGATCATTTTATTCGCTATTGGTGAGAACGTTGTTTCCAATAGCAACCTGCCACAATGTGAGACCGGCTCATCCTCTTGTGGTAAAAGTTCAATCGATGGGAACGAGGCTGCTGATTCTGATAAGTCTATACTTGTGTTACCTGCTGGTGCTCCTGCAGCAGAACCTCCTCCTGCGGAGCCTCCTTTTGCTGATCCTGTGACGGAGCCTGGTGTTACAGGCAATGCTACACCTGATGCTGAGGTCCCTATGCCAATAAGTGCTGCACCTATAGAAGAGCCTGCCACCACAGTGCCTAGTCCCTCTGGGCCATCTGGTTGTTCGGTGCCCTCGTTCGGTACAGTCTGTGATTGTTCGGCATCCCGATTTTCGCCTTCCGTCTGGGGTATCAACTCCTCTTGTTCTTCTTCGTCGCCACCCTCTCGTCCGTGAACTTGACAACATTTGTCGCGTTTTAATAACTGATAGAGTATTGCTAATATCAGGATACATCCAAGCAGAACCGCTATGAATACAATCGCAGGTAAAGGAACTACAAGAAAGATAAACACAATATTAGGGTGTGTTCGTTTGGGAAGCCAGTTTATTACTCTTTTTTTCTGCGGTCATCTGTTCTAAGTTACAGACTTTGCAGCCGTCCGTTAGTTCTAAAAGCTAGTTTCTAAAAGGTTTGGTCGTTTATGCAGTCACAGGATTGTTTAGGAGCGGTACTTCTAAGGTTATAAGCATCAAATCGAAGTAACTGCTATCTGAAGATTGCTTTCTGCATTCTGGGAAACAAAACCTTTTTGCTTGCATCGTCTGACCATTTGGTACATGTTGCTGCAGATGCCTTGATCATCTGGACACCTCGAACGATCTTTAGATGCTGAACACATCAAAATATTGAGTAAACCGAGAAGTATTAGATTCATTTATAACATGATCTGTTAGCTGACACACGCCCAGAAGTTCATTGGTAGTTCTGAAGCTACCAAATTCTGAAAACGGCAAACTTCGCAGAGACGGAAACGCATCTCCCAATCAAATACATCAATCTTCATAACATCAGGTTTCAGATTCATCCTGGTGAAAACAAAGTTTCCAGTTGAAAAATACGAAGACATATTGTTGCTTGGCAACAAATTTGTACTGACTCGATTGCCGTTACAACACGAGCAAATTTGGCTCCTTTTCAGAATTTTGCAAATGAAAACGAGAACCTCTCCAAAGTCAGCCAAACCTTCTACCTTTTGGAACAGAAGGCTCAGCAGGCATTCGAAACCTGCAAGACCTGCCGTTTTCGAAACTTGGGAATCAATCAAACACCGAGTGTACCAAGTTTACCGTTTTCAGAATTCGTACCATTAAACTCACCCTTAAAGTAACTGATCGGATATTTTATTTATTCATTTAGTCTCCTTGGTTTCATGGTATCGCATGCAATGTATCTTACTTGTTACCTGAATGACATTCAATCCCACTGGTTAATCGCACATTTCCCACGGTTTACCCGTAGTCTGATATAAAACGATATAAGGACGTGCCACAGCTACTGCTTTTAGATCTGAGAGTTTTACAATTAAGTGACACAACCGTGACAAAATGCGTTTAATCAAAATAATATCAATCAAATCATCAGTTTTTACGCGGGTATTTTTTAAGACGTAGGAACGCCCTAGAAGGATGCTTTTTAACCCAGTTGCAACGGAAACAGCATGTTTCACTTTTGCTATTTTAGATTACAGTTAAAACGACCAGTAGACACAACTAAAAACGAATAAAGACGGTTTCACGGTAGAACTGGCGTTTTCATTCACTCTCTTAGAAGTAGATAACTTTTAACCGGTTTTTGTTTTAACCTGGGCCAGTGGAAATCCAACGTTATTTTTATCAAATTCAAATTGCTTGTGTTCTTTAATTCTTAATTATGTCAACCCGTCAACTGCGCATGTTAATTATCCTTGATCGTTATGCTTCAGTGAACTTGCTGTGCAATCAGTGATTGCGCACCAACCTGCAACATGTCAATATTCTGCAAATACCCGAGATTAAAAACAACTCCATATCATTTTTTCCACGTTTTGTTGAAAGATCAAATAGTTTTTAGATAAGGATTTTAGGGAATTCATGGTCATGTTTGTATGGTAGTGACTTCCTTCTTGAATGACTTTAGAAGCTTACAGTTTGTTATAAACCAAGGAGAGACATTTAATAGACGGTGTGTTGCAGCATTTCTGCATCTAGCGATATCTTTATGAATTGATACGAGAGGTTCCAATGAACGGCGTCGAGAGCTTCAGTCGCTTTTCTGTTCACTTGCAAAAATGTGACGGCTGACACTTTTTACCAAGATGCATTGCGTTCTTAATCGAACTCCAATTGAATTGTTCTAGATTCATTGTTGGAACGCAAAGCATCTTGGTAAAACTTTCCCTTGCCGCTATCTTTAGCGTAATGGTCAATTGTATAAATATCATTCAATTCAACTGGTTGTTTAGAATAGTAAAACGTCTATGAATTAGTGACAGATTTTCGTCCCCAGGGCCTTTTGTCATGGCAAAAGGCCTTGGACACGAGGTTGACAGATTCTGAAATAAGTAAAGGTTTGCATGATTGAATAAGCGCTCGAAATATCATATGCTAAAAACCAGAATTTTTTGAAATGAAGTATCGGTGTTTGCTGTGCGGTACAACCATGAACTATGCACCAACTTCCACGAGTCATTTTTTTAAGTCCAATGGTTAACTTAAATGTATAGATTTGTTCACTAAAATTGGAAATACTGTTACAGAGTTCTGGAAGAATTCAAACTTATTACTCTGTTATTTTTTAAACTTGTTTCAAATGAGGCCTTTTAAAGCACTGGCTTTGCTTTCGCACAGTATCTGACTGCATACAAGCTGCTCTGTCTATCGATTGCTCTGTCTGTCGATAGGAATATTATTACTTCCCTCCTTAATGCTCATATACCACGGAATAGACTTGGAGCAAGCCTAGGACGATTTTGCTTGGATCCTATTTTTGATAAGTCATGAAAACTGAAATAGAATTTCAAGCCATATTTCCAGGTTTGAAAGATGAAATAAGATGAAAATCGCATCAATTGTCTTCTAAGAAACTCAACTAAGCACCCATGTACATCATCATCATCATCATAACCATCATTACCGTCATCATCATCATCTCTGTTAACCCGTTTAGGGCACGGGCACGCCTCAAAAGCAATGCATTTTCTTGAAAATTGGTGGTGATTAACAGGTGGTCTTTAGCTATTCCCTGCTCCTCAATCTTTCGTTTAGCAATGGAACTACTATTACTGGTGTTTCTCTGTCTGTAATTATTGGATATTCATACTTATGAATGCATTGTTGCTTCTTCGATTTCACGTCCTTTAAGGAGGCATCTTAAACTAGGGGGCGACATTCAAGGATACTGTTAAAGGAGCAGTTTCAGAGACAAGAAGGGGATTTTTCGCTGTATTTGCAAAATCTTGGGGCCTCTTGTTCCTATGTATTTGCGTCCATTCCCTCCTTTTTAGTACTCATAGTCGACTTCTTTCTGTTATAGCCAACTGTACATGTAGAATTTGAATAATGTTATCCTATTCTAGTTTCTGATCCAGCTAAGCCTGTACCTGTTTCGTTTAAAGGGGTTATCACTTACGCTCATCCCTAGTCTTCAAAATTTACGGTGATGCATTGTGTTTCCACGTATAGGGAAGGACCTTCCACTTTTATGAGCCTGTAGCCTGAAATTTTGATTTAGTTGACCAAATTTCTCTAAAATCAATCATACAGCTTTAGACTTTCACGCAGTTTTACTTCGAAGTTCCATCACACATTCCTTGAAAACTAGGAACTATGATCAAATTTGGCCCAGTTCTGGTTTACAGTAAGGACGATAGGATGAATTATTATCTTTTATTTTTCCTCCCTAGGGCGTTTTCTACGTGCTATCATTATTTAGCAGCAGTTTGAACGATACAACTGATTTTAATGAAATATATGTCCACGTCAAAGTCAGTCTCTCTGCTGAAAAATAATGAAGCAATTCATTGAAATCGGTTCACATTTTGTTGTTGTTGTTGTTGTACGTATCAGCAATGGTAATTCATCATTTTGAAACGTCCTTTGTATAACGCGTCCTGTGGTGGCGCCAGGGGAGGGCTAGAGGGGGCTACAGCCCCCTGTCGGAAGCATTTAGCCCTCTGTCGGAGGAAATTTTGGGTTCCTGTCGGAAGAAATTTAGCAAAATGATGAAGGAAAACTGCATTTTCAACAATTTCAGCCCCCTTGTCGGAAGCTCCAGCCCCTCTGTCAGAAGATTTCTGGCGCCACCCCTGAACGTGCCACATACATAGGATCGTTTAAGTTCGGTGACGGACAGAATTGGAGGTAATCTATAGATAGGACAAAGAGAACGCCCACGCACGCTATTGTTCTTCTAGCTAAACAATATTTAAACGCGATTTCAGGTATTTGAAACAAAGGTGAACTTCAGTGTGAACTATGAACAAATCTGTAGCTACAGTGAACTTTCCTTATCTATAGTTTATTTCTACAATCAGTGTCTTGTTTCACAGAGTATTGTTTCAGCTCCATTCCAAAGGAGATAAATTCTAAAATGTTGTTATATTGGCCTATATTATGATCTGATAAAAATCCTGGTGAGCAAGAAAAATATATCCATTGTTTGAAATATCATACAGGAAAAGTAATGCAAGTCATTCATAATATATTAATTTCATCATTTTAGTGAGGCTTCAACTTAATTTTTGATATCTTTCTGATAATCTTAAGGATATCATTTTCTGCGGAAATCTTGATTTAACTGAAACTCCTATTTCTCAATTTGCCAAAAGCAACCAAAAGTGGTTGATCATGTACATTTGTACTTTTTAGCGTTCAGCATTGATGGCAGAGCGTAATTACATTTCAACAGTTTCTGTTTGATAAGCAATGACTGAGTTTAAAAATATCATTTTTTAAGCCTGAAAAGTTATTTAAGTGAGCCATTCACTTCAGTCAAAATCAACGGAAGTTAGATTTTGGCAATTCTTCGTTTGCCATTAAAACTGGATTTTAAATCATAAGTGAATTCTCAAAATTATTTCAAATTCCCAGCCAGACAATGGGGCTGTAACTTTTCAAATCAGTTTTATAGGTTTCGTGGTATGATTTTCAAAGAGTGGATATAGTTTTCTGATTCACCCAATAGTTTCAAAAGACTTTCCTCGTCTAACACAGTCTTCTTAAAGTCGAAAAACCTGATAAAGGAAAGATGTTGTTGAAAGAAAATTTCCAGTGATCGCTCTAAAGATACATTTTGGCATGAGCCATACATAGTCTAGAGTTACATTTAGGCCTCAACTTATTGTTTTACAGATAAAGATGGAAATTGAAACGCTTAGCAAATTTCGGAATATCTCAAAGTCTACAACTCTAATCAACTCTAGAGATTCGTTTCCTTGCTCATAACAAACAGTTTTATCATTTATACGTAATAAGGCAATACCAAAAAACTATTAGATGATATATTAAGCAGGTTTTATAAGATGAAATAAATAGACTTTGAAGAAGACTTACTCTTCGATGCATCCTCTGACATTCCGAGTCATTGCCACAAATTTTACATAGGCCCCTAATAGGCCCACCACTACACCTCTGTTAGAGTTACTTCTCTTCACACACATGCAAATAATTCAGGCAAAAATGCGTAAAAATCATGTTTCTCCGTAGAAATTCAATCAAGAAATTTCAATTTTGTTTTCAAGTGCAAAAGTCAAGCGGCCACCTGTAGTGATGACTTACCGGTTAAGAATTTAGCAACCTCGTTTGAATGGTAAACAACCACCATAAATTTAGGATTGAAATCTGGCTCGTTCCTTTTTCTGAGGTGAAACAACGTGATTGCTACTGTGTTTTAAATATTACAACATTCTCTGGTAATGATTATTTACATAGGAGAATTTTCAATGCTTCTAATGAATACCCCAAATATTCCTGTCCCCTTGCTTTCTTTATATATTCATAGTTAACCATGATATATTTTAGTATATTTTATAATCTGTTTTGTACGTTTTTTAAGTACTGGGCATTGACTGTTTGAACATTTGGGATTGACCAGAATATCCATGGGCGTTAGCGTGACCCCTGCCTGAATGCAGATTCAGTTCCTACATTTTCTGATGAAAAAGTTTTATTTCTGAATACTTGTAGACATTATGGATTTCAGCTTAACGCTGCAGATCAGTTCGGTTTTCGTCACTACAAGCGATTTATCAATGACAACCTGATGCAGATTGCAGATAAATAACTAAGCCACAATAACAATGTAATTAGTACATCAATACGGGAAATTAATACGATATGAAAATACGAGACACAGATAACAAAGATTTGAAGGAGGAGCCATCTCAGTAGTTAGACTAAACGAGTCAAAAGAGATCTGGTAAATTAATGCAATGCAGTTAATAGCTGAAGACCAGTTTCAAGCAGGCAACGCCCATGCAATAGACCTGTTAGCTATTCTACAAAAGAGCCTAGCTCGAGCGTTATTTTACACGTCTTTATACGTGGGGTTTTCGATCGAGTGGTGTTAGAGCTTCGATCACTATTGTGCACATTCGAAAATTCTACAAAATGTTGCAAAATATCGTTCGATTCTGATTCTTTTCAGAATAGCTAAAAGGTCTATTTATTGGCAGTAAAGGCTGAGGAACAACCCTTGTAAGCACAGTATCTGACTGCACACAAGCTCCTCTGTCTGTCGATTTGTCTGTTTACATTTAAGGTGTAGGACAGAGTTTGCTTGGGACGTCCAGGAGAGGATCAGCCAACAAAGCTTCGACCCTGTTTACACCATAGATACCGGTACGATTTTGATCCGTTGGTATGGTTCAAGAGAGTTTACGGTACGGTTTTAGTAATAGTGTATACTGTAGGCTGATCCGTCACATTTCTGTTACGGATCCAAAGTCGTCCTGGTGCAGTGAAAATGGGTGCTACATTGCTGCTCCACAAGGTTGTTTTTGCCCCACTGTTCTTTCACTTATATTTGTCTACCCTTTCCGTACTCAACATGTGTTGAGTTTGAACAGCCACAACAACGAATTGAAGTTTGGTCCATCACGAAAATGGCGGACAATATTGATAGCGGTGATGCTGTGGACCTAGCATTTTCAAAGATTGAGCGAAAACGCAAGAAAGAAAGGGCACAGAAAGAGTGTTTTAGGAGAAAGCAAGATGATCTGCGGAAATGCCTGGATCTGGAGGACCAAAGAGAAGTTGGTTCTGAGTTATTAACCATGAGGATGAAAACGAAAGCACAACTCAGCAGTAGTGGCAGCGAAGTTCATCAACACAGTCATCAAGGCGAAAGGAGAAAGAAGTTGAAAGATGAAGCAGCTGTGGCCATGGGAAGTGATTGTGATGTCAATGAAGAAATCGATGATGCTCCCATGGATATTGGCAGTGATGAATTTGACGAGGGAGTACATCATGGTGATGTCAGTATTCTTTATTCTGTACATATTTCAAACTAAACTGGGATCTTTTGATTTCACATCACTCTTAAAAGCTAATGCTTACTAGTAGTCCTGAGAAGAAAAAGAGAGGATGGAGTCATGTAATTTAGAAGCGTTACCACAGAAATTATAGTTTGCAACCTCGACCCTTTGACCAGATGTCAATTTAATAGACTCGTTTTGAAAATTCCTTATGAAAGAAATCTCTGATGTTGAGTTTACCGATACTCCTAGTGCTGGTAGGACAGTGAGAAAAATCACAAAAACACTTTGTTCTTTTTGCTCTTAAATGAAATTTGAATCATTCAAATCCGTTAAGTACTCTTGGCGTCATGAATTTTTTAATGTGAGAACTTTTTTCTGGCTCACCCGGTATATCTGGGTATATCTTTCTCCCACCCAGTCAGAAAATTTTGGACCTTTTCCGCTCACAGTTTTTTTCTGGCTCCATAATTCTAAATAGCCAAAACCAACAGGCACAACATTTGTATGCATGGAAGTAGTTGCCAAGCCGAAAGTTTTACAAGAACCATACTGAACAATCAATCATAAAAGTTTCCTTAGACATTTATCAATCTCAGCATTGAGTTATGTTTTGCAGTATCATTAGTCATAAAGTTCTGATGCCACCTGTAACATCTTGCTATCTTTCAGGTCAAGGTTACAGATGTTGATCTCATTTCAACATATGTTTTTGAATTAAGATCATTTGAAGGAATCTGCCCTGTGAATCAGATCTTCTCTGCATTTTGTCTTTTGGACATAGACATTGACAAAAGAATTCTGAATGTGAGTAACAGAGAGTTGTTTTCATCTGATACCTCTCATTGACAAAGGAAGTAAATGAAGCAAAAACTTGATTAATACTTTAGATTTTCGAAACTTGATTAATACTTTAGATTTTCGAAACTCAAACTTGATTTGAACTCAATGGCATTTGTGACACACCCTCCTAGAATCAGGTAAAAGCAAAACATGTCATGTTTCTGTTCTGTTTTGGTTGGGTATCATAATGAGTATCTGTTTGTAAGCACGTGATATTCATTTGCCTTTGATTCAGTGTGCATTATTGCTAGCAAATTCCCAGAATGATATTCAAATCATGGGATGGACTATGTTCAAATGAATGAAGCTCTCTCTCAAGCTATAGTCTCCACATATTGCTTAAAATATGAATGCACAGTAGCCTAGTATGTATTTTCTTTCCAGTGGCTTGTATCAGCAATGAGCATCAGCAATTTTTAAGCTTTATGTCATGTCATAGGAAAGAAAGTTTTCAATTGTACGAAGAAAGCCTGTTCTCTTTGCTGGTGAGATTTGGAAATGGGTTTATCAGTGTAATCTCTGTAGACATCAAGCAGATTTATCAAGAATGACATCACAGATTCATTTGTCATATGATGGTAAAGTATTTTTTTGGATTGAACAAAGGAGTCGAGTTAATTGCAGCTGCATGAATGTAGCATGCACAACACACAATTTCATGGTGTCTGATACCTGTTTTCTTTGTGCAGTTTCCTGTTTTGACTACCCATCATTGCATAGTGCTTCACAGTGCAGTATTTTATCAAGGCAAAACAGCACATTGCTGAAAAACACACATTTGCTGACAATACAGTAAATTATGTTTTTGTTTGTGCATGATTCCATGCATAGATTTTTTTTATTTAAATTTGATATTTTAACAAAGTCAATTTCCATGCAGTTCTTTTCATAATTGAAGATCAAGATAAAACCTTGACAACAATTCTTAAGTAGGATCAAAATTCTAAGTCATGGAAAAGTCTAAGGTACTTCATAGTGACTTTGTATGTTGTCACAATTTCATGCGTGGTAGAATTTTATACAGAATTGTTGCAATGATAGGAGATGCAGACCCTTTTGTAAATGATTCTCTATCCTTCAAACATTCAATTCCAGTTCTTAATGTATAATCCTGTGTGCTGGTATGACGCAAGTTTCAACTCTCAAAGCAGTTATATTCATACTATATTCTCTTCAATTATCTCATTCTAGATTTTGAATTTTCAGATTTTGAAAGGCTTCAGACACCTTGTCACCATTGCTTGGCAGCTGTTTACGTTCTTACTGAATTTGATAGTGTCAACAGTATTGAACCTTCCTCTTATGCAGATACTATAGGTAACCAAGATATTTAATGTTTCTGATTTGTAGCGTTGTTTTTGATATCTAACAGACATTTAGCTTTTCCAAAGATCTAAATTTCGTACTCATTCTTGTTGTAAAACCAAGCATGTATATTGATCTTTTTGTTAAGCAGAAATTGTATTTTTTGTCAAGATCTATGGCTGGATTATGCTGATTGTTCTTGACAAATCATTTTAATCAAGAAAGTCATTGTACTATTATTCAACAGAAAACCGCCATTTTTCAGAAATTGTCATTAAAAGACGATTCTTTTCACAACATATTTTTACATCACTTGACTTCCGCTATGCCCTTAAATTCCTATGCCTAATACACGATTTTTCTTCTGTAAATCCTCGAAAAATCAAAAGGGAAATACTTTAATTTCAGTTCCATCACAAAGTGATGGATAGGAAAATAATCTGCAGTTCTTCGCAGCTCGTTTAGGGGACGCAAAGGCAAATTTTTGAGCGAATTGTAAGGAACAAATTCCATTATATCATCTTAGGGAGTGGTCATAAAGTATCTGCTATATGGGGGTGGGTGATTTTCCAAAAATCTAGCAAAAAAATTAATGGCCCATCCTAGGTTCCTTTTCACTTATTTGTGGCCCCATAGCAAGAGGTAGGATATTTTTCATGACCCCATAAAATCATTTAGTTTTTAGAATGTAGGCTCGATAATTTTACTCAGTGGTGTAATTTCAGAAATATAACTTAATAATGAAGCACTGATTAGCCACTGAACTAAACAAGAGAGGGAGAAGGAAAGAAATGAGCGGAAAAGCAAGTGTCAAATTGGGAAAAGTAACAAAAAACATTTTTTCTATTTTTGTAGCATTTGCAGCCTTTGCCAAAGTTTAAAAATAATATTTTATGAGAAAACCTTTATAGCCCCATAAAGTACATCTGATTATTTTTCATAGCCCCAAAAAGTCATGGCAGAATTTTTCATGGCCCATTCAAATATCATCCACCCCCATATAGCAGATATTTAATGACTGCTCCCTTATTCTCTACCATTTCCCTGCAGCGTCTCAATTTGAAGGTGAAATCCATTGCCCAGTTTTTACTGTGCCAAGGAATGACGATTTCGTTGTGGTCTGGGACAGTGCAAAAGACACGTATGGGATAGTAACAAGATGTAGATCGGGAATAATCTGTCGCACTTGCACAACACCATCCAGCTGCATTCATTTAAGAATAATTCGGCAACACGAGAACTGTAAGACGCTACCACTGGCTGCATTGTCTTTAATGACAGAAGGTAACAAGCAAGAGGACATCCGTCATTTTAAGTGCCTTTCGACATCGAAAATTTCATTTTGTGGATCAAAGAAGGGTAACACGGAGATCACACTTCTATCAAGAGAAATTAATGGAGTGATCAGTTTGAAAAGGGGTGATGAGCACTGTGAAAGATGTAGCAGCATTATGGAAGAAAGACTTCACTCAAATCGAGAATCTATACCCATATTTATGCAACTTGGTATCTTTGAAGCACAAGGTAAGTTTTATAATTGTGAGAATGTAATTTGCAGGGAAACATTAAGACGATTTTACGATATACGATATGCGATAACATATACGTTTACTAGACATCCATCAGACTAGATCAGACGAAGGAGAGAATAATCAATCACCATGTGTTTTCATACAGCATACTGTAAAATACTACAACCTGTCGCTGACTAGAAATGCTGAAATTGGCTACTCCATGTGAGAAAAATATGTCATTACTGCCCTCCCATAAAAGGATATTCCCAGTTTCAAAGTTTAAGGGGTTTACGTCCCCAAGACTAGGTTACTATACCTGCATTGGCAATAGACTGAAAGCAGATCCATTTTAATAGTTTATCTACTAAATTAGCAAAGTTCAAGTTTTCAAGAGTTTGTAACTACTAAATGTTAGAGTCATTAAAATATGCGCACATGTTTTGCTCACAGCTTGCTGTCAATGAAAATTTTACTTTACATGGTGCGTCTCAATTTTTTGATAAAGACGTCTTAGCAAAGATGGACTACGACATAGTTTTACATTTTCGCTTCCTTTGAACTGATATTTCCCTCACATGTAAAATGTTTGAAATAAAACTTTGTATTTCTAGACATTATCTGTTTATGCTTGTAAGATATATAATTGCTTTCCTTTTTCAGTTTCCAGTCATTTTTGTGACAAATGCAAGAAAGAAACAGCTTACGATGGATTGAATGACGAAGTTCTCAACATGGGAAACTACCTTGTTACTCATGGTCTTCTGCGAAATTTCATGCACCATTTCCTTCATGGTCGGTATGTAGTAAACTATATCATTCATGTGTAAAAATTCCGAGAAAGGAAAGCTAAAGTTAAAGTTACCAAACGTTTCGATTACAAAGTATCTACTTCATACCCATCTACGTAATAACCATACTCTAGTGAGTATTAAAAGGAGTTTTAGTTCAAGAAATGATGACACCGGATTTGACAATTGACACAAATGCACTCATAAACTGATTATCTTTGCACAAATGTAGCATGTGCCCTAGGTTGGTCTTCGACCTGGAACAATATTTGCAATAATCAATAGAGATCTTCAAGTGTCAAGTGAAGTTATTGCCATATCAGTGTCCTGTCATATCTGCTTCAGTACAACAATTCATTCATAATACTAAATATAAATCGCCTGTATTCATTTAATTCTAGTTTGCAAAATGCACCTTAATAGAGCTATATTCTTAAACAACTTGGTACTGTTGTTTATACTAAATAATAAGGTACTAGGAGAAAACGGACGCAAAAAATGTGACAGATTTTGCAGCATACTGAGGCCTTTCAAACTTGTGTTATCATAAGAGTGTGACTAACTGTGTGACTAACTTCTTAAACAAACGATAGAAACCTACAAGAAGATTTAAATACCATGCCATATTGCGTATGCAAGCTCTGTGAAATGAAGAAGCAAGAATATTGAACTGATGAAGTGATGACGATTGAAATAGTTACTTCATTTCGCATCTGATACTTGGGATTTCTAAGTAACAACTAGTCCTGTTCACAACTTTTTTTCTTTTTTATACATCAATCTAAAATTCTACAATAACAGAACATAGTTACAACAAGATGATACCACAAGGGGAATGAGAATACATTGCAACCGTTTGGCTTGAATGATTAACACAGAATAACGAAGATAGTGAACTAGCCAGAATATTACAGCAGGAAATAAAGTGATATGAGTTAAGAAAATCTTTTTGATGATTCGATGAACTCCAGTGTTGCTTTGATGATCACTTCATTTGATTCAAAAGGTAACTTTGCATCAGCATACAAGATTATTAAAACTAATTCCTCATTGGGAAGGTTCGACAAAAGGTATGAAAGCAATTGGCTTGTACGTCACTGAGTAGACTCTCTCTGCGGATGGACGTACGTCTCTCTGCAGATGGTGCGAGTGGTAATGCAGCAAGAAGTGTTACGTGTCCTTAGCGCCATCATTTACAGGACAGATCGGTTTTAATATGTGTCATTGAAATTTTGCCAAAACTTGTGACAATAAAGTGCACTTAACCCTACTCGAAGTTGTGTGAGAGTGGCTAGTCCTTTAGGATCATGAATACCAAATATCCGTTTTGGAGCGGGATGAATAATTTTGTTTAATTTTGCCTTGAAAATACATCATGAGGGTGCGTTCTGTGTTTCTGGATAAATATTCTCCCATTCTGCCATACAATTAGGATAAAACATTATTGAATTATATTTGCCAGTTTTTGCGCATGTTTGCCCAATCGCTGCTCTCGTTCGAAAAGAGTAAGGAAGTTCATAAAGATGTGGAATAGGGTCTCTGGTATAGGCAGGTGTAATATTATCAACAATCTTATCGATAGAAATCTACTAATCATTGGCAAAAAAGGATCGATTTGAACCTGCGGTACTGTGTAACAAACATTCACCAGTCGATGTGTTTAGGTAAACTGTTTCCTTTCTTACTGAGGTACCTTGTCATCTGCAAATAGATAGTAAAATTGCATATTTCTTCTTCAAGGATGCCAATGTTTACGTACCATTCAGTCTATCGAGCAGACATGATTGAAATGGGTTATGATGTACATCTTTTAACTTATAACAAGTTCAAGGACTCGTGGTACGCATTTTTGGATTTGTTAGATGTCGACTTTGCCTCCGGATTTAACTGTGAAGTATGCAAAGATAAGCCGCGTGTACTGATGATGGATGCAACAGCACTTTCGTTTCGGAAAGAAATGGCTATAACGTGGAATTGCTTTCTTGCAAGAACGAATACAACAGATGCAGACGTTATTTCCAGAGTCAGGTGAGATTCAAATGTAGATATGCTTGTCATCTTTTGACTCGATAATCAATTGTCATCAATGTTTGATTATATTTCCAGCTTCTGTCATTACTGCGGTGCTGTCAAAGATCTCAGAAGTTGATGCAAAAATGAATTACTACCAGAGTTATTATCGATTTTATTATATGTCTAACTATGAATAGTGTCATATTGATTAAAAATGAAAATACTTGGCCAAAACGAGTGAAATTAGTGATCGAAGAATAAATGATAGTAGTGACAAGTTCATCTTTGATAAATCCAGTTTTAAATATTAAACATTATCATAGGCACGTTACACTGATAATGGCATTCATCATCAGACAGCGATGTCCAAAGCATATTCCAACTTCTACGATTACTGTTGATTTCTTGTGTGAAATTACTTTTGCAATAATATTTCCCCATTTTTCCATTCCACAATAATTAACGGTACAAAATTCTTGAAGCGTAGCAAAAAAATCAATGTTTCTTGTCTACTCAGTCTTTTTTAGATATTTTTTCAAATCTTGTTTCTTTTTGAGTCCGTTTTGATTTTGCTAACCTGTAGGTTTTTGAATCTCCAGTGCTTTCAACGAAAGAATTTATGTGCCGGATAAACGTTGCCGTAAGTTGCTGAGGAGATATGCTTTAAATGGAAGAAAGAAAGAAGGTCCCCTGGATTATTCCACCTTTAATGAGCTTCTCAGTTATCTTCAAGGTCACCACAATGAGCTTTATCAGTTGCTTTGCGTTGTAAACAGTGGTTGTCTTCCTGAAGATCACTCGTACTTGACCGGGAAGAAGCCAGAAACTACGATTCCGATCATGTATGCTTGTCCATCTGTTTGGCAGCCTACGTTTCAAGCTTTATCGTGTGCTACTCCAATATGCGGCCTCCTGCACAACGATCCTCTTCTGCATGTAACTGTAAGAAGAATTGCAGAAAATATTGCACATGACTGCTCGCAAACGGAAGATGACCTGGCTACAGTGAAGTGCGACTTTCCAATGCTGTATGAACTATTGATGTCCTTTCCTGACAGTAAAGTTCCGCAACAATTCTCGAAAGTCTTAGAAAAGCTCCTTTCTTTATCGACAGCCCCATTTCGGACACCGTCTGCTTTGCCTGCTTCTCTTGATCTTTCAGGAAACCCCTACGGATTCTGGCCGTCACTGCCAATCTTGAGAGAGAGGGGTAACTATCAGATTGAGCAAACGAAGAAACAAGCAGATGGTTTCGTTTGTAAAAAGCTCAGCAAAGACCATTCAGTTCTGATGCCTGGAGTCTTTACGATCTTCTGCGAGCATGGTAAAAATTTCAACATTCTATTCAAGGATTCGTTTAATAGACCTTTTAGATATTCTGAAAAGAATGACAATCGAATGATGTTTTGCTACACTTTATATAGGGTCTGGTTAACAGGCTTCACTTTATAGAAGTTTCAAATGTGCACAATAGTGATAGAATCTGTAGGAGTACTGGATTGAACCTCTTGTGTAAAAATGTATAAAAATAACGCTTGATCTTTTCTAGAATAGCTAAGAGGTCTATTTTGGTGCTTGAAATTGTCACTATCTACAAAAGTGGTTAGTGAACTCTCTCTATTTAAATGCCTAGAATGCAACGAGTAATTGCAAGATAATATAACTATGAATTTGTATGATCCCATTCGCAGTGATACATTTAAGCCTACTTTGTCTAAACCAGGTTTAAAATTCAACCAAGCAGATGAGTTCGATTTTGACTGATCAACATTCGTTAATCTAATTATTAGGAGGGAAGTGTGTAAATCATGTTTGCAACTTTGCAGTTATTACAAGTTGATGAAGATCTCCTACATCTTGGATCTTAGCGTTGAAGGAAACTTAAGAAACAAAGATGAAAGAAATTAGTTATTTCCATATTAAGTGAATCTCGTATATTTCATCTCTTTCAATTCTTTTGCAGAAATATGCTACGGTTTTGAAGTAATGTTGTCGAACGAATCACCTGATGTTCCTTTCACAGTCATGTTTTCCCGTTTTCAACAAGGTATCAAACTTCGCAAAGGTTACACTTCTTTTGGAAATTGTCAAAAACTACACGTTTCAACGAAAAAATTTTTGTTTCAATGCCTTAATTTTTGAATTTTATAAAAAATCAAACGGAGGATCACAGGGAGCGGATTTGTGACCTTTTTGTGAAAGTAGTTTATCGAATGTGGTCATGTCAAGTATCGTAATGCAAAATCAAGGTAGGTTATTCCATCACGCTTTTCAATAGCAGAATATTCATTCTCTGACCTTTTTTGGGGAATAAATGTCAGAAAGTCTCAATTTATTGAAAATATGAACCTCTCAATCGAACGACGATGCCAAGAAAAAATCAGATACATTAATCTTCTCTTTGCACTTAGCTCCAGAATTTTGTGTGTATGACAATGCCTGCAATCTCCACGACTACTGTCTAAATCGCCAACCATCGTTCTTCGCGAACACAAAGTTTCTCGTTGATCGTCTACATTGGAAAAATCATACTGGTAAATATTGACATCCTTCTGTTTGCGTTCTTCAGCACAAACACAACTTACCTTCGTTGCATTGTTTTGAAATAGAGCCGATACCGTTCGAAAGGAACGAAGTTTTACGGAAAATAACGTCACTAAGTCTAAGATGTTGTTGATGTGCTTGATTTTCGTAATGATAGAGACGATATATTACTGCTGAGCCCAAGAGAATGCACCAACATTAAGAACGTACGATGTGCCAGATTGTGGCGTTGATAAGCGAGAAGGTTTTCTAATTTCTTTCCTTCTGACGATTTGATGTGATTCGTTGATGAAATCAGCATAGCATAGTTGTTCCTTTCACTTGCTCTGTAGGTATGCTTTAGACCTGTAGATGTGGAGAATGAATGTATAAGATTTTTTCAAATTGAAAACATGTACGCTACGTTAAATGATAGTACCCTATGAGCTAAAACCATTCCAATTTGAGCAGCTAAGATTCTGTATGCGTTCCATTGAAGGCATGAAGGTTATGTTCTAGTGCGATGCCTTAACATGGATCTTTCACAGGCTGAGTCTTTCACAAAATAGATATGTATTAAAAATATTGTCCGATATGCAAAAGTTATGGTTTCATAAAAACACTATTGTTGAAATTTGAAAATGATAAGATGTTGGACTATCCAGCCCCCAACAAGAATGTCAAGAGAAGGGACTAGTATGAAACTAGTTGTAGCAGGGAGCATGGTGTGATATTTTGGTATTATTTAGAACATGAGACTTAATTTCATTGCCTCTTTCTATCATTACAGGATGCAGTGATGGTTATAACATGGCAAAATATCCTCTTTTGCGGCAAATAAACAGCCAGATAAATGAACAGATGAATTCTTGTTTGAAACGAATAAAGCCACAGCTTTCGTATATGAAGCAACAAAACTTTATGAGCCACTGCGCCCTTTATCTATGGTTTAGGAATAAGAAGACACGAGCCAGAAAAGGGGATGCTTCTCATTAGGTTCGATAAATGTATACGGCAAAACATCTAGGAATTTTCATCGAACATTTTCAGAATCTTAGTGCTCTACGTTAAGACAACGAAATTACGATGAAGTAGTTTTCACGTTTTGTGCTAAATCTTAAGACCTGTCACTTTCACTTGTATGATTATTCCCCTCGATATCCCTTTTTAACAAGAGATTTGCTTAAGAATGAGGGAATACTTACTGCTCATTGCAAGTCATATATCATTTTGATGAGCTCGATGCGTTTGACGTCTCCAATCGTGTAGTCCCCATCGATGATAAACGTGTAATCCGTCAAGCTATATTCCTAAGAAAATCGATGTTAAAGTAGTGACTTTACTTCCTTCTCAACAACAGGGTGAGTAAAAAAGTAATTTTTCAAAACAAATTCTCGCATCTGAGTCAGCATTTGACAAATAGATTGAGATCTCAGTTGTAATGATCGCTGCACCTTTTTTACTGTACAGCTAGCCAAATATAATCTCACGGGATCTATTTGAAATCAAATCCACGATGAAGGAGTTGTGAATTCGTTTTGTTCGTGGGCTTTGGACCATTTGTTCAAACTTTCGAACAACTGAACGGATAACTGTAAAGCAAAATTGAAAGAAAAGGAATGGAAATTATTTTACCTTTCTTGTCAGGCAGAGGATGTTATGTAGTACCATAAAACCACAATCTATACAATTTTGCTGTTGTGGGACCTGTTAATGATTGAAATGAAGTTTAAGAGTCGTTGAATGAAACGTTTGCATGGTGTTTGCAGTGCTGCTAAATGCTAAGAAACTTTGGAGCCATTTGCATTTGTCATGAAGGGCTTTTGGAACCAATTTACTGGGTGTCTGCGGAAAATTGCTCGATATTTGATCAAATATTACATACTTTGCAAAAAGACGACTCAAAATCGAGGTAAAAAAAGACTATCTAATGTCGTACTTCTCGTTGATATCAAAGAAAACCAAATTGGACTTTGAAAGTAATCAAATTCTTGTAACTTTTGCCACAATTTACTAAGAAACGCAAGGATCTGAATTATTGAGAAACATTGAATATAAACTTAATGTATGAGAAATGGAGTTATTTCAAAGTATATGCAACAGGACTTGTCTAAGGATCCATAGTTGATTTGATGTTAGAAAATGTTATTATATCAAATGTTCTTTTCAAATTCCATTTGATTTACTTTGAAAAATGAGATTCTACTTTCACCACAAATACCATTTAGAGGCATTTGGTTCCAACTTTTGTACAAAGTTGAACTTTGAAAGCTTGTATCTCCGTGAATGTTCAGCAGATTTGCAAGCGATAATTGATCTAAAATCAATTAATCTGAATTAATTCATCTACGAATAAAGGTATGTTCGAAAACATTGCTAGTCTTTCTGCATAGTATTAAGCATACGCCAGAAAAGAGATAAGAATCATGTTGAGTGCTAAGAAAGCTTCCTGAAATATGGCAACTTCTTACCGAAGATTTAATGTGCATTAAACGTGGTAACGTATACTTCTTCGATTCTGTTTCTTGTGATGCACGTGCCTTCAAAAAGTATGAGAATTTCTTGGCGACTTCTCCATGGACTGCGTTCCCAAGTGAGTCGAGGGTAGTTATCCTGCAATTGAATTGCTGTACTTATGTACACCATCAACTTGCGTGTAAGCTTCGGTCTTCACACTAAGCCATTGGTGCATTAAAATCAAAAGCAAAACTTCGTTATTAAGTGCCATGATTAGAAGGTAACAGACAGGCCATCCTCTTTCGTTTGAAAGCTTATAAAAATTGACGACAAGAATCCTTGGAATTGGTCTATCACATTCGTGTAGTCAGTGTTTGAATTTTGCAATTTTTTTCTGAGTTTTACTCGCTGGGTGTGCATTAGCAGAGTAATTCTGGAAATGATGCACCATTCGGCATTAATTAAGTTCATGGTCGCTACTCATATTCAAATCACATCAAAATGTACATACCATCCATCCGCTAGTGATATTACGATAGTAATCCAGTGCCAATTTGGGCTGTGAAAATGACACGAATGAATGAAATTACAAAGTCTTCCTTACCGTAAATCAAAAGATTGAAATGTACTGGGATTGGAAATACTAGACGAGAAACTGCCAGAAATATTTAGGAACAAATATGGGGTCATGAAATCAATACAAAAGCTCACTTTAATTTGCATGCAAAAACCAGCATTTCTTTGTCCAGCAGCGTATCATACTGAAGGGTATTAACCATTCTTCTTGCCACTTCCTCTGGTGTCTGCATGTTCTCAAGAATCTCCCAGATCATGTTGTCGCCAATGTATATTTTGCTCATCAGTTGTGGGTGCAGAACGTGTTGTATATACCTGAAAGAACACTGCTGTTAGGCTTGGAGAAACAACGAAGAAGGATAAAGTGTGAATCTTAAAAATAGATCGTCTGATGTGCTTCGAAAAAGATTGCTCCCAAGAACTATTGATACATTACCATGGCAATTACACATTTGATATTTGCCGAGCTGGACATGTTTTATTGGAATTGATTTATATTGAATTTGGAAGCGTTGTATTTGGATTTTGTTATGATCTGACAGAGAGTCTAATAGTGTTATAACATGCTGTTACCCGATGCTCAAAAGTAGAAAAAGTTTTTCAAAAATTTGGAACCCTCCTTGCAATATTTACTTGATTTTGGTATCATTAAGGAACATAGGTTGTGCTGTTTTAAAGCAATTGTCATCGCACTCAAATGCGCTAGCAAGGAGTGAGTAGAACACCATATTACCTGATGCCGAGGGTTACAATTCCGGTTGATGCGCCATGTGCATGAACAGTAAACAGGTCGAACAAACTAATCCGAGCATAGTTCCAAGTCTCCGATTGGTCTTTCCGACTGGGTCTCTTTGGCCAATCGAAAATGCTGTAAAAAGAAAGAAATGAAAATATTATGAGAAGGAAGAAAGTAAATGCTTTTCTTCCAGAATCTTTTTTTGTAATGTATCTGCAGAGATTTAGGAAAAAATTCTTACATAAATTGTGTCATTCGTTTTCCAATGAACTTGGGAGATCTTTTGTCCATGCAGACGGACGACAAGTCACAGCAACACTGAAAGTTTTTTATCTCCTTTGCCTTCGTTGCCTTCATCCCAGCACAAAGCTCATGATAGAATAGCTTGCACCTCTGGCATTGGATCACTGGATTTTCCATTGATGCCGAGATGCAGCCAAGCTTCTTCATGCCAGCGCAGAGAGCCTTTCCAGTGGGCTTGTCTACGCGTGGCTCACTTTCCGCCCGCTTCTTCTTAGATCTCGTTGCTGTGGAATGAAATTAAATTGAAGATCATCAAAACTACAGATCATGCACACTTACCAAACATCAGTTTGACTGCAAAGACAAAACATAATCAGGATGTGTTAACAGAATTCACAGCATCATGAATGTGTGTACTCCAATAGCTGGAAACTAACTCTTCACCCACTTTTCTCGGGCAAAATTTCAAAATCTAGTCACGACAAATGTTGTGCCTTCCAAAGAGATCGGTGAATCAAATATGTGGGTTAACCTTCCTATTAATACCAACCCTCTTTTGCATGGGACAATATTTGTCTTTACAACAAACTGAGTTTGAAAAGCGTATGACTTTAAGTAAATCTTTGAAACTAATGATACAGTATTTGACAAGTTAGATCAATGAGTAGATTGATAAACAGGATGTCCCAAAAACATGTATGCCGTTTAAATGACTATCGCAGAGGAGCCATAAATGCTACTTTTCCCTTTATCAAACTTTTAACAGGCGAGATTTCAGCTTAGAGTTGGCACCAACGTCGAGCAAATCTGGCAAGTGGTTGCTAATTTATTAAGAAAGAAAGTCTAAATGAGTGGCTGTTTCACAACCAGAGGATTTTTTCTCCATACTTAACATCGATTTAAACTTTGCGTTAATGTCAGAAAACACAACTGGGAGTATTTAACGACCATAAAACTGATCATGCAACCTCCTGCATGCAACATTATTGATTTAAAACGACTTGATGACTTTGACATGCAAAATTACTGATGGACACATGTCACGGCCTGCAGCACTAGCGTTCTATATCACCATTTCTTTGCTCCTAAGCATGCTCAATAATCTTGATTATCACCAAATCAAACGGTGTCAAACTTCAAGAGGAAGTCTCTTCAATTAAGAATCTTAAAAACGGAATGGTTGCTTCACAGTAGCTAACCAAACAGCGCATATATTTCTTGGGACATGTTTCAAATATATCCACTGACTACATCAAGAACACCGGGGGGGGGGCTACATGTTGAGAGTACGGGTATGTGCCGGCTGTATGGGTGGGGTTATAGACACAGCATTCTCTAAACAGGGGTCCCTTCTTCGGAAGATTTTCCTTAACCCTAATAGTCCTAGGGTATTTGATGCTCTAGGAAGCCTGGGGGCTGACTCGCCCCCTAATTTACTTGTATTCTGGACAACCTAGAGCCTTGAAATTTTGCATGTGTACAGAAAAACTTATGATGAACCCAAAAATGGAATCTATTTTTAGATATGTCACGTGACCTTTCCATGACGTCATAATATTCAATTTTCAAAGTCAATAGGGTTCAGTAACAAAAATTTTAAATCGTTGATTGTGAGAAAGCAAAAAGCATTCAGGACATCAGTCCAATTTCATTGTATTCTATGTCTAAATAGTATTTGCTCTGTGAAGAAAAATTAACAAAAAGTGATGACGTCATCACATAGGAATGCAAAGAATGTGCGCATGCGTCTTGCCAAAATCCGCAAAACCATACGTTCAAATCAAAAGTTTGCTAATTTGTTGGATAGAGAAAGGGGTACATGTGAAAACCTGGCGTCAGACCCCCGCCTATCGGCACGCCACGTACCCATCCCCCTAGGTGAGGAAAAAACGTACAATTTTTAAGACTTGATTCTACTACAAGAAGCAGATGTTGGAACAATAAGGAACATACCTCTCATTGGAAGCAAAGGAACGAAATGGTTGTAAATTCCGGTGTTCGCTGACTTCACAAATAAGATATGACATGTCGAATCACCAGCAGACTGACATAAGCATGGTGGAATCAATCCAGAATAGAACTCTAACGATTTCTCACCATCTTCGTTATCAAGACGAATTGTCTCACAAATCGCACAGCATAAGTATCTTATCTGCAAATAACCTACAAAAATTGATGTGTATCAAGAAGCCAATATTCGCACAGGAAACAACTGATTATCCTTGAATGACTAGTCAACATACGGAAAATGTATCACTGCCCAAGAATAAACTGTGAATGCTTCGACCTCTCTTTCAGAATGTTCTATAGCGTTTATAAGTACGGTGTTGAGTTTTACCATTATCGTTCATTCAACATGCTGTAACCTAAAAAAGATGTTTTTACCAAATGTCGCAATGTTATGCTTTGACACTTACTTTAGAATGTTCTATAGCGTTTATAAGTACCGTGTTGAGTTTTACCATTATCGTTCATTCAACATGCTGTAACCTAAAAAAGATGTTTTGTAACAAATGTTGCAATGTTATGCTTTGACACTTACTTTAGAATGTTCTATAGCATTTATAAGTACCGTGTTGAGTTTTACCATTATCGTTCATTCAACATGCTGTAACCTAAAAAAGATGTTTTGTAACAAATGTTGCATTGTTATGCTTTGACACTTACTTTAGAATGTTCTATAGCGTTTATAAGTACCGTGTTGAGTTTTACCATTATCGTTCATACAACATGCTGTAACCTAAAAAAGATGTTTTGTACCAAATGTTGCATTGTTATGCTTTGACACTTACTTTAGAATGTTCTATAGCGTTTATAAGTACCGTGTTGAGTTTTACCATTATCGTTCATTCAACATGCTGTAACCTAAAAAAGATGTTTTGTACCAAATGTTGCAATGTTATGCTTTGACACTTACTTTAGAATGTTCTATAGCGTTTAGAAGTACCGTGTTGAGTTTTACCATTATCGTTCATACAACATGCTGTAACCTAAAAAGATGTTTTGTACCAAATGTTGCATTGTTATGCTTTGACACTTACTTTAGAATGTTCTATAGCGTTTATAAGTACCGTGTTGAGTTTTACCATTATCGTTCATTCAACATGCTGTAACCTAAAAAAGATGTTTTTTACCAAATGTTGCAATGTTATGCTTTGACACTTACTTTAGAATGTTCTATAGCGTTTATAAGTACCGTGTTGAGTTTTACCATTATCGTTCATTCAACATGCTGTAACCTAAAAAAGATGTTTTGTACCAAATGTTGCAATGTTATGCTTTGACACTTACTTTAGAATGTTCTATAGCGTTTATAAGTACCGTGTTGAGTTTTACCATTATCGTTCATTCAACATGCTGTAACCTAAATAAGATGTTTTGTAACAAATGATGCATTGTTATGCTTTGACACTTACTTTAGAATGTTCTATAGCGTTTATAAGTACCGTGTTGAGTTTTACCATTATCGTTCATTCAACATGCTGTAACCTAAAAAAGATGTTTTGTACCAAATGTTGCAATGTTATGCTTTGACACTTACTTTAGAATGTTCTATAGCGTTTATAAGTACCGTGTTGAGTTTTACCATTATCGTTCATTCAACATGCTGTAACCTAAATAAGATGTTTTGTACCAAATGTTGCATTGCTATGCTTTGACACTTACTTTAGAATGTTCTATAGCGTTTATAAGTACCGTGTTGAGTTTTACCATTATCGTTCATTCAACATGCTGTAACCTAAAAAAGATGTTTTGTACCAAATGTTGCATTGTTATGCTTTGACACTTACTTTAGAATGTTCTATAGCGTTTATAAGTACCGTGTTGAGTTTTACCATTATCGTTCATTCAACATGCTGTAACCTAAAAAAGATGTTCTGTAACAAATGTTGCATTGTTATGCTTTGACACTTACTTTAGAATGTTCTGTAGCGTTTCATAAGTATCGTGTTGAGTTCTATCATTATTGTTCATTCAACACGATGTATGCATAAAGCCTGATTTCCATATGATCGTAACAGTCGGCGACGCGTCGCCGAGACAGGCTCGGGGACACATCGGGGACGTTTGCGTTAAATGGAAACACTTTCTGAAGGACGTCGCCGACGTCGCCGATCAGACGGGGACGGTACGGGGACGCATCGAAAGAGTTGAAATGAGTTTAAAGTGTGGTTTCCATATGATCATGACATTGATTGTTTCCATATGTCGCCGACTGATCGGGGACACGTCGCCGAAGTGTCGCCGACTGTTACGATCGTATGGAAACCAGGCTTAAGATCCAAATAAAGATGTTTTGTAGTAAACATTGCAATGCAATGATTTCTTACTTACTTTGCACTTTTCTATTATGTTCTATAAGTGGCATATTGAGCTTTATCGTCATGGTTTATTCAACAGGCTTGAAGGTTGAGGCCTGAAGGTACTTCATGATGAGCATAAGTAAAAACTCATAGTGATTACCTGCATATGTTTTTTCTCTTGATGTTTCCATTAGTTCAAGCTCTATTGCATCTTGAAGGAGATCTTTGTTTGTTTTATGCTCGTGATTGTGTCTTAAAATGTCTGCCAGAACTCTTTGAGAGGTCGCAGACCAAACAAATTGCATGGCGTCTCCTAATGTGTCCATGGAACTGATGTACTGTAGATATGAAGATGAAAGTTTCTTTTAAAAATAAATGTAGATAGGTAGCTTTATATTGCGAAGGAGTAGCTGCAGTTTCTTCAAAATGGCAATTGATTTAATCTTTTATTCAGACATCATTGGCAGAATAACCATGGTTCATCGTTAACTTTACACCCCTTGTCGTTCATCATAGGGCCATGGACGCTACAATTTTAAATTTCCTTGGAACTTCCTTACAAATGATGTATGCCATGTGTCTCTATTTGAAACCACAAGGAAATTTCGGCTAGATGAAATATTTCAATGTTATTATTCAACGGAAAAAATTAACTAATTAAAGGCAGAACCCCACGCTTTTTCATCTTGGCGAGGTATGAGAAAACAGTGATCAACGTAGCTATAGTTATGCACTATATTCTTTAAGCATCAAAACTGGAAATGATTCGTAAACTTGTAATAATATTACTATGATCGGTACATTTTATTCATTCAAATTGAAACCTTAGAATCTTTGCTACTTACATCTCCAACAAAGTGATCAACATGCTGCATAGCTGCCTGAATACTCCCTAATCGCAATATTGGAGCAACATCTTCAGTGCCAAAAAGGGCAATGCCAACGGAATTAAACAGGCAGTCTCCATTACCAGTTGACATAATGGGGCACTTTCCATGTGGCAAATCTTTCATCTTCATATATCTATGGGAAGGGGAAGAATTCAAGCTCACTAAGTAACAGCTTTTTAAAGTTTGCAACGAAAAGGCCGAAACCAAGACCTTATCAATACTCAAAGAAGCTCTTTCACTCAGAGAAAAGTTACCCAACTGGCAATTGTCGACTACTATATCAGGAAACTTTGTTGTGTCAAATCCGGATACTGATAACATTCAGCCATGAAGCCTGACAAAGCAAGATATACCAGCTACAGACAGGGGCGGTCTGGCATCATAATTGTAGGGTGGCTAGCAAGCCAAAAGGGCCCGGTTCAGGGTGTGGCAGATAATTCTGAGCCACACCCAATAGAGAAATCTCTTCAAACATTCTCAGTCCTCGATAGCACTTACTGACTGATTGATAGATAAACTGAAAAGCAATGCTTGCACATTAATAGCATAGATTCTAATAAAACATCATGATGAAAGGTCTTCATGGCTCTAAAATACAATTTCTTTGGGAAATGATAATAATGGCCACAGTGGCAAATAAGATTAAGAGACTAGTTGCAATCAAAGCTCTTCGCTGCACATTTCTTATTTTGATATCTTCAACTCCAAAATTAAATTGACCAGCCTCATCGGAACGAAATTCATATTCAGGTGGCAGAAGTGTGGTTCCGGGAGCTTGCCCCCGGGAAATTTTCCATAACCAAGCCCTCTGGATCGCTGCAAAACGTACTGTTTTTGGACTACTTGCCTTCGAAAGAGGCAAAGGATCACGACTGGGGGTCTTTCGCGGAAAATTTGAAAATAGGACTTCAATTTCACAAGGATACAGATTATATCTGAGTTTCATGATATCAAAACTAATAGCTTGATAAATTCTGGTAAATTCCTCAAATAAAGATAGTTTGAATATTGATTTAGACGAGCTTGTAATTTTCACAGCCTGTTTCTTACAAAATGAATGAGCTTCAGCATATTATTGAGGAGTCGAAGCCCCCAAGCCTCCATATCCGAAGGGCTTGATTGAGAATGAAACTGCTGAAATGGGAATGGGGTAGGGAGTGGGCAGAACGACTGTCGAGGCAAACTGATCTCCTGATGATAAAATGGGGGCTCGACGTAAGACCTATGGGAGTAATGAGAACCATGGGTTAGGGGCAGGAGGACTGCATTAAAAGCTCCCATGGTCGCAGGTCCTATGGTGCGAAGTATCTCTCCGAAACGTGAATTTGTGGAGTGGCGTAACAAAGCAGCTTCGGCCCTTATCAACTTGGCTACTCAGTGGCCCCCTCCGGCTGCAAATAGATCAACAAATGTCTGACAAATTTTCAACATTGAAAATGGTGTTTTATGGGCAATATCGCTTTAAAGGCAAACCCAGTACATGTTTTATACGAAGGCCCATTGGCAATAAAAAAATATCGAGTTTGAAGGGTGGCTGAAGTACAAGGCGAGGCATAGCCAGCCAATGGGGCCCAAGGCACCTCCTCAGGAAATGTTCTTGCAACACGCTCTTTGGATTGTCGGAAAATCCATCTCTCGTAAAACTCTCACCATTGAGTGGAGGAAAGGAGCTTGTGATCGAAGAAAGCCTTCGCCATGAAATTTTTGAAAACTGTGCTTATAGAAATAGATTTGGCCTGTCAAGCAATTCTATAAAGATGTTAATGCTGTCTAGGAGGTGGTTAAGAATCTTTTTTCAAGTGTAGTTCTTGCGTTCGATTTTATTCTAAATGTGGTCAACTCACTAAACACTTACGGCCAAATTTAGATGGGCCCTAAAGTATTCGATGCAAATCAACATGTAATACGTACTTTGCTGAAAATCGTATGGGGCCAAGCACTGTGCGTATTCGCCAGTGTATTTGTGCTAGATTTGAATTCGCTTATGAAAGAGAGTAATTCAAATGTGCTCTTTGATTAAACAAGAGCAGATAACTGTAGGGCCCTGGTTATTACTGTTACACTTCAATTTATGCAAATTATCTCCTCCCTCCAACTTTCTCAAAAAGGGCCCGTAATTTCTTTTTTACTTTAAATATCAGAGGGCCCGGGTGGCGATCGCCACTTCGCCACCCGGGCCAGACCGCGCCTGGCTACAGATCGGATGAGTCAAGAATGTATGAACTTTTAACGGAGCGTTGCTCTCAACTATTTATGATATCCTTAAAACCTGGTAGGTAAAATTTGTGAAGTTCACATATCAACTTAGGCAAGAAAATTTTGTTTGTCAAAATAGTTTTGTATCATGATGTGACAAGTGCTTAGACAAGAATTCTTCATGACGTCAAAATCCTCGACGCTAGGTCAAAAATCCTTTATCAAATTAGTTAGTAAGTTAGGCTCAAAGCTATCACGATTACATTCCATCAATGCCGTTGGTCAAACATTAACGAGGTAGGTATACAACAAGGTAGCTGCAAAATAGTCTACTTGCAGGACAGTTATTCCAACCTCTCTGTCTTGTGTCTATTATCATGATTAATAGGAAATCTGATGAAAGTTTGTGAATTGGTTAGAAGGACTTTGACAAAGCATCTTTATAAGATTGTTTGTAAATTGAGAGCAGTGTACTACTAATTTTGACAAAAAGGTCTTTCTTGTCTTCGTTGAAGTGTTTACTCCACCAATATTAACAGTCAATGACAATTTAGCAAATGATTTGAAACCTACAGGCGTTCAAAAATCAATGATTTTTTTACATACCCGGTATAATAGTCCTGCTTTAAAACAAATATAGTTTGTACCTAGATTGAACACAGAGCATGCAAAAAGATTTTTCGATATTCTGCTATGAAAGTCTGGAACGATCTTCCAGTTGCTGTTAGAGAAATTCCGACTGTTAGTCGCTTCAAGAAAGAACTAACAAGCTGACTGATAACACCAATTTAGTTTGAAAACACGATCCCCTGGAAGAATAGCATCTTAAGTTAGTTTTAACGTAAACTCTGTTATCATATGCTTTAGCAGAAGGGATTTATTTCCTGCATAAATAAATATATCATATCATAACATACCTGGTGTCAATCTTTCGTACCGCTTGAGGCAGATCTTCCATTGTGAATTCATGCTTCATTCCAGTTAGACAAGCAAGAATGTCATCCTGTTTATCATGGAATGTTGCTGTCTCCTCGAAGGATTGCCATGAACGACAACGAGCCAATTTTGCCAAAATATTCTTGCACTCAGCTGCCTACAAATACGATGCGATTTGTTTCGTTGAAACTACGATGAATGCATGCCTTATTGCACTGCCAAGACGACTGGTCATCTTCCTTACACCACAATGCTTCATCATTCCGTTAATATCATTTAAAAACTCTGTGGTTATTTCTTAAAAAGCAGGGCTAAATACTCGTTCTTAAAACAGTTATCTCATTGCATAACGTCTATCTAGAAGCTAGGAAAGCTTATATACTTTGTATGATTAGCACTGCTTGAAGCTATCTGCTTTACTCCATTCATACTGGACTAACTTAAAATAAACAAGGTTATCAAATGTTGTGTTCCAGTTGGTCAATCAGACAAACTGAAGTCAGTTGATTTGTTGAAATCTTACCTGGTTTAGACAAAGCTAGTTAAACCTGTCAATGTGAAAGTGCATAAGACTGTATTAATCGACCTCACACTTCCTACCAGCCCTGCATTTTGGCAAATTCATCCAAATACTAGAAGATAAACATTCTTGATAGATACAACAACGTTTAAACAAGTAACTAAACAGCCTTACCAATTTCCTAACACCTTCTCGACAGCCAGCATTGGGTGAAAACATTTCGGGTTTTTCCTGACAAAAAGAAACAAGCTTATTGATTATAATCGAAGTTAAAACTAAATTCATCATTTTAAGAAATACTTCTTTGTTTAGATCATCGGTAGCGATTTTGTAAAGATTCATTTTTGAAGCAGTGGCTATCATTAATCGCGGACTAAAACTTAAAATACTTACGGGCCTTCTTTTGCGGTCTTTTTCGTCTGCATTTGGTGTAGAGAAGCCAGCAGCAGTTCCATGTTCAGCATTAGGCATTGCGCTGCCCTAAATAAATATGAAGATGTATTTTACAGATTTCAGAAGATATGGGAAGACTCTGCATGAGCTGCATACAATTACTTTACTTCTCTCAGCTTCTGTTATCGATATGGTCCTAGTACTCTCGGATTTATTATGAATGTTAAATCTACTCTTCCTCTTCGTTCATGAAGTTTTCAGTATCATACCTGCTAAGAAAAAGGAAACTGTGTCTGCTGTTAGAAAGCCTAACATTTTTATCTTTGTGGCATCGGCCAGTATGCAATTAACGAACAATTAGCGAAGTGGTTTTTCCAACTCCTAGTGTCTAAATATCTCATTTACTTACAAAGTGAGCTGGCTCTGCTGATTCTGGTTCCTCCTTTTCGTTATCTTCATACAGTCCCTCCTAGGAAAGATATATGATTTATTGTACTTGTCAAATAGACCCACTTTGATAAAGTTCGTT
Organism: Aurelia sp. 3 sensu Dawson et al. (2005); assembly: GCA_964020215.1. NCBI lineage: Eukaryota > Metazoa > Cnidaria > Scyphozoa > Semaeostomeae > Ulmaridae > Aurelia > Aurelia sp. 3 sensu Dawson et al. (2005). Next base: position 28,113,294 of record OZ026574.1, on the reverse strand, counting down.
TTTCACAGCAAGTTCAAGTGAGCTAAATAATCTCTTGATAACAACCTTTTAATTTCTTTAAAGAATTTCATATGATGGAATACTGCTCCATAAAAGAAAGGAGTAGAATAACACTGAAAAGCTCCACTATTTTCGCCAGAAGACTTACGTAAATGTAAGTGGATCTTGGCTGAATAGGTCTATAATTCACTTTACATTTAAAAACCAAGTCAGAACATAAATACCCAGTTCCACCTATGAATGAAAAAACGTCCTTTTAAAGATATTATGTTCACAAAAATACAGTATCTGTACCGGAGAATGGCCGCTTAACAGTGCTACGTTCAGTAAAAGCTATCAAAGTGTCTATACTTTGTGCAGTTAAGGTGTGCCTATATATTCTTGTAAGATTTGCTTGATATTTCATACCACATTATCTTGTTCCATATCGTCTGCTCTTTCTTCATCTTTAAAATTCTCTTCTCTTTCGGACTCGGTGTCAGATTCGACCTTCTCTGCTGACTGATTTCCCTGATCCTCAGTTTTTTCCTCGTCTGCCCCAATTTCCTGCTCCATCGATCTGTGAAGCAAATCCTTTTCCATTAGATAACGCTGCTAAACCACACCGCAAACAAAGCTGCTTGTCGTTGGACATTAGCTCAAAACTGCTAAGACGCCAACGGTCATAACTGTGGGCAAGGTTCCTGATTGTCCAGCAATTACCATTAGCACACCAAAAGAATTTAAGTGAACCACGTGTTCAACATAAACTAACTTAGTTGTCGGTTAACTTTCTATGAATATCGGCTAACAGGACAGGGAGGATAGAATATTGGTACTACAAAACGATGTTTCAGAAAAAACGTAACTAACTTTCATTCGAGGCTCTATGGGCAATAATAATATTTGAATCAATTGACGCATTCCATCTGAAAGTACAATCCATATTCTTTCCAATGATATCCAAGTTGGGCGCACTAATTGAATTTTTCACTATTGCTTAAGTTATGTTTTCGCAAGTGTGGCCTATTTTAGATGTCGGAAAGTGATAGGGCACTCACAAAGATGATAATCCAACATTGCGAGAGCATACCTTTTCATTATCTTCAAATGCATCCTATTGCCTTTTTTGCTGTTCAACGCATCTTCTCAAGTGCTTTTAGACCTGAAATGTTTTGACAAAATTTTTTCATAATTTTTTACCGGAAAAAAGGGGTTGATTTTGCTTTCGTAGTATGCTGTATTTGAAATTGGCCATACTTAAGGGAATATCAATTCAATGATAAACATTTGCATTAATGTATCCAATCTGCATATCATTTGAAAGAAGAAAGATTGTACTTTCAGATGGTATATATTACATGTACTCAAATTTTGGCAATTTCTTAAGATTTCAAACCATGGTTGGGTTGCGCTTTTTATGAAAAACCCTGTATATGTTCTTCAAATTCATGCACGTATGAAATTTCCCGCTGCTTCTGCTTCATGTTACGGTGTTTGTGTCTGCAAAATTATTTATCTAGTTTTTACTGCAGACATCTTCGGATTCGACGAGCGACATTGGTATCGTGGCCTTTCTTTTTTCGATACATGAACGCAGCAGACAGTCAGTAGCACTTCTGCTACGAATGAAGAGAAGAGATAAGTGAGGCCAACGATTTTATTGAAAGTGCTAAAATGAGACTATCTTGACTAGGTGTACTATGGTTGTTTCTTGCAAGCCACTTGAAAGCAGTTCTCTTGAGAGAAGGTAAATAAATTCATGCTTACTAACCCATCATCCTTGCCACGAAGAAACGCTCGCAGTGCTTTCCCAACAGTAATGACTTCTAGTGGCGTTAAATGTTCACCTATGCGAGAAGATAACGAGTTGTAAATGAATAAGTGAAGTACACTGTGAGACAAGATTAACTACTTTATAAAGCAATGTACGGAAGAACTGAGACTTTTCTAGGTAGAAAGTTTGCAAATTCTAGACGCATCATGCACTTACCTTGTATAGGACGCTTGTTGGGTGAAATAAAAGAAACATCTCTTGGCCACCATGTTGGCTTATTTGCAATGTCTTGCCAAAAGTTCTTTATATGTCTCCCACCATTAGCCATGTTGGCAATGCAAGATCTTAGGTGTTCCATGTTCACAGCAGAAACACCTTCGTCTGAAAAGTAAAAGGAGAACAATTTAGCCAAAGAAGCCAAGCCCGATGTATACTTTTCTTTTCTTTTGGAAAGTATGGACAATTGGTTTTCATGTAGCTGCTGTCATTATTTCATCTGCTATGAATCAATGAATAATGATAACTATTACAGAAGAAGAGACGGAAAGCAAACTGCTGATGCAAACGCGCCAAGGTTTTGATTAACTGGTCAACACAAAGGTTACAGGCTACGTTTTCATGCAAGAACTTTAGCTAATGTGTGATAAAACTCAGCCATAAGTCTAGTGTGCAAATTCACCGGACAATATCACGTAAACGAATAGGGGTAAACATAACTTGTTGAGAAAACGGGCATGGGGAGGGAGTTTTGGGTTGCGGTTTTAGAAAAATGGCATCTTAGAAGGTTTTAGAGGTTTTGCCAATTTTAGAAGGTTTTGCCAATTTTAGCCCTCCGCGTTTCCAGGATTTACGCTTAAATCGTACGAGGTTTCGGGGTTTGAGATGTGTCACGAGTTGTGGGTTCGAGCATTTTCTATGCTCGGTTTTCGCGATTTTCATTCAAAATTCTTATTCTTTGGGCTCTCGAGGTACAGAGAGTGGGTGAAAACGAAAATGCTGTAAATCATCGAATATTACTGACGAAAATTGAATATTTTTGTTAAGAAGTGCAATTTCGGGTTGTAGTTTTTTGTACTGCGGGTTTCGGAATGCTTGAATGCTGAAGTTTTGTCCGGGTTGGCGAGTTTTACCCCCAAAGTTCTCCTCCATGAGGCTGCGCCTTGGGCCTTGTGTTTAACGTACAGATAAATCTTTCACGAAACGTTGATTTGTTGATATCAGCGTCACAGCGAACCGGTGGTAATGACGTCCCTTCATTTTCTTTGAGTTGCTCTAGACTAGGCTCCGATGTGAGTGCAGATGCAACGATTTCATTGACAAGAGCAATTGATTGCTTGAAGCCACCAACAAGTGAGGGATGTCCTGAAAAACAACATACTTTCTTCAGAGTACATAATTTGCATGTTAAAGCTCCTTGTCTTATAACTGTGCCATATCAAAATTAAGATGTTACACTGTGTTTCCTTTCTAAAATAGGAATACAGAATTTTCGCAAGAAATTAACATTTCAGTGGCTTCCGCGGATCAGGCATAAATTCAGGGGAAATTCAGTTTTTCATGATTAAAGATCTTTGATAGAAGAAACTTTCGCTGAAGATTTACACAAAGTATGAGTAAATCTGATGAGTATTTTGCTGATTTATGGAACAAAAAAGTCAAATAATTGGCTGCCTCATTAGTGGTGGATTCATTATTCCGCATTATATTAAAATCAAGGAAATTGATAGTGGCGGCGCCACGGAGGGACTAAGGAGGGGACTTGTCTCAAAAGTGGGCAAAAATTGTCAAAGAAAATTGGCATAAACTTAATTGGGTATACCTTAGATTGAAAAGTTACGTCAAAATCCCCTCCCCATCACTTCTTTCGGACTTTTTAGAGCTGGCGCCGCCTTGATTGAAAAAAAACCCACCTAGTCCGATTTTCCGATGTTTGCCAGTGACAGTGGTGGTACCAGCTCTGAAAAATCCGAGAGAAATGGGGGGGGGATTTTTCAATCTAAAGGTATACTCAACTAATTTTATGCCATTTTTCCTCGACAATTTTGCCGACTTTTAGGGTTTGAGGAGGGAGAAGTCCCCCCAGTCCCCCCCGTGGCGCCGCCACTGGCCAGTGAAACACATAACTAGTCAGAAATTGGATTTTCTGGTAAACAAGAATATGTGACATGCTTAGGATTGCTAGAAGTGGTAACGTGCAAGACCCGTGCTGCAGGCCATGGCATTTGCCCATTAGTTATTTTCCTTGTAAGAAGAGATACAGTTCTCTTGAATTAAGCCTCTTTATTTGATATAAGGGGGAGGGGGCTGTGGGCTCAATACAGGGAAGATTTCATTTAGTAATAGTAAAAATGGTACTGAATGATGATAATATTAATGACATCATCATGTTTATGCAGGTTAAACTTGTTCACCAAAAATGTGCTGTTAAAAAATCAAGGACCAGTAAATAAAAGATTTACTTGGATGGGAGAGGCTCTTTAGAGAATGCGCATAAGAGGGATGGGGTTGAAAAGAGCGTCGAAGAGAATCTCAATTCATTCTGAACATATATTGCATTCTTGCATCTAAGGTTGCATGTGATACCATTCTGAAGATTTCCATCTTCAAATTCTTGCTGTGATGCATTTACCAATTGCTGCAAGGATTTACTGCTATGCCCTTGGAGGGTAACTCAAGTCCTGGGAAGATGGGGACTTGCCACCCACCATCTTAGGGGAAGACCCACATTTAATGACTGGTCAATTTTCATACCCATTTAAGTGAAATTTTAGGATTTTACTTCAAAGGCATATTAATGGAAGAAAAGGTTACCACAAACCTATTTTCACAACTAAGACAAAGAAAATCGAGTGATAAAAATGAATATCTTGAAAAGTTTTTGTGATGATTCAAAAAGTTACCCATTTCTAGTGGAACAGTTACATTTGAGACCCATTAGGGATAGGGATTAAGGAAAAACCCAATAGGGATTATTTTTGAGGTTCAAAACCCACCCTTCTGCCTGCACATACCCATTGCTATACATATAGAAGATACCACCCTGGGGCCCGGGGGTACATAACATGTTGAGGGTGAGGATATGTGCCACCCATATGGGTGGGTTTTTGGGCCCCAAATTCTCTAAACAAGGGTCCCTTTTTCGGCAGATTTTCCATAAACAAGGGTGGGTTATCCAGAACTTGGCGAAAAATAGCCAAAAATGGGTGGTTTTCGGCCAAAATTCATCATAAAAGTGGGTATGACCGCAAGTTTCGGTAATTAGAAAAGGGTACTTGTCTGAGAACCGGGCGGCAGACCCCCGTCAATCCGCAAGTCATGTACCCCCCCCCCCGGCCCTGGGGTTGTGCCAGAGTGCCAATAGTCTAATAATCTATGAAGTGGGTAAACGATCTGCACTTACATTCAATCTAAGATGATGGAGAATTTGAAAGTGCAGACTATTTACCCATTTCATAGCAATGTAATGCAATTTAATAGTCTGAACAAATCCACAATGAGACAACTCACCCTCAAATTTCAATTCATTTCCATCCAGATACATAAACAGCACTGGTGGGACAAACTTCTTGTCCTTCTTAGCATTATTTACCCATTTCTGAAACTAGATGTTAAAGGATAGTTATTGAAAGAGAGCAGTTAACATGTATTTATAAGTTCTCTTTCTGTTTTATTCTGGTGATAGTTTCAGTTTTATAAAAAGGATAGTATAAACCTTAAAGATGTTGAGAAAATATTCATTTTCATGCAGGATGACCTCAAACCAAAAATCATTTGCAGAAGTAAGATAATTGAATCAAGTTTCCAATATGGACAATAACTGACAGCTATTAATAATGGCATAAGCGTATGGGAAGAAAAAATCTAGGGGGCTGTCCGACACAAAGCCCATCGTTTGCCAACGTTTTGCCCTACTAAGGGCAAAAATTTGCCCGAATGGGGCTGATTTTTGAAAATTTCTCCAAAGTTAGGGGGCTATCGCCCCCCAGCCTCATACACTTATGAATAATGGAACATGAAAATGGATCACTTATTACTGATTTTAAGGAAAAAATCAATGATATATACACTTGCAAAGGATTTGGCAAATATCTGGTTGATATGATACCCTTTCCTGTGTTGTAAGAATGAAATCAGGTCACCAGTTCAAACATTTCAGCACTAATTATGTTTTAATTAAAATTGGCACCTTCTTGTACAAAGTGAAGCAAATGGCAAGCATGTACAAGTGATTATTAATGAATTTTCAAGAACAAGTCATGGTGATGTCATCAAAAATGAATCATAAGTTCACATTTCAAGTGAAAACTAGATGGGAAACCAGTTTTCTGCTCTTTATCTGCTCTCAATCAATTCTAACTCTCAAGAGGGAAATTGAAAAAACACCCACTGCATGTTCATGGTAACCCAAATTTAAGGGTCATCAACGAATATTTTTGTAGTTAACGGAATGGCAATGGGACGTACCCCCCTCCCCCCGGGAAAAATTTAAGCGCTACGAGCTATTCTTTAAAGATTGATTAAATATTACTTATTTCAATTTTCGTCACAAAAGTATGGCCCCCTAAATAGCAAGCTATATTCTAGTATCAATGTAGGCCGTACAAAGCCATACATACCTGCTTCGCTTTATCCTTACATGACCTTAAATAAGATCTTTTCTGCTTCTGATACTCCGATCGATCAGCTGTTCTCTGAGAAGATGCCATTTTCTGTCAAGGACATCAGTGCGCCATGTTAACGTGCACGTTGACAGTTGTTGTTGTAATTGTGATGGATTTGTTGTTGCTGCTGCTGTACCTCTCTTTATGTTGTTGCCGTTGTTAAACTCAACACATGTTGAATTACCAAATCCGTACCAAAAAATACCTGGTTCTTTATTGCATTTTTGCTTCTGACGTCCTCGATTTCATTACGAGGCATTCAAAATGTCGGACGAAAACAGCAATGGCGAAAATGACGATGAAGATCTGGAAGGCGATGAAGTGTTACAGAGTGGATTTCTTTTTCCAGCAGTGATACCTCAAGGTTGTGAAAATTTTGCTGAACCAAAAGGTAACTCAGAAATGCATTTGAAAATCATGAATTTTTGTTAAAGCCAAGACGTCCAGGAAAACATGCGTGATTTCTGAATTCTGTTCATTTGGCCTGGCTACGCGTGAGTGAAATAAATTTGAAGGTGCGAGCTGCGAGTAGACTGAAAAAGGCTGCGAGAGATGCAAAATCAACGACGATAGATCTTTTTGTTCTCACATGCGAGAAGCTGTTAACCTGCGAGCAAAAGTTTGACAGAATTTCGTAGTTGTGAGTGAATGCACCAGTATGGAAAGTTAAATTTTTGTGCGCCGGACAGTGCGCCGATAAAACAATGAAAACAATAGAAACTAAGTGCCCTGTGCGCCGGACATGTCCGGTGCACAACCCTTTCTTTCCATAGGGGTGAATGCATGCAAGTTTTCCGACCTGGCAGGACGTTTGGTTTTGCACGCAAAAAAAGTCCGGATGGCGGCGTGGCGGGCCCTACCCCAATCATTAAATGGCCTCGTTTTTTGCTATAAGATCATGAACAGAATCTGCAGTTAGTTATTTTAGCCTGAATTCGTGAGAGGCCTAAAAGGAGCTGACCCAATAACCCATTGAAGAAAAAAGGTCTCTTATGAAAACAAAGGGTAAAAGCTTCACAAATATTAGCCTGTGCACAGACTTTACTACTGGGCAGGAGTAAAGTTCTACACATGCAGGCTACGGAAATGTGGAAACTGCAGCAAGTAAGCAATGACTTGCTGTGGTTTCCATATTTCTGGAATTTGATTAATGCTACGTCTTTGTTTAGAGATCTTTCACACACCAGCTGAGGATGGGGATTAAAATGATTAATGGGGCAGCTATAGCAAATTTTTGCTCTTTGTTTTGTGGACCCTTTCTTCTTAAAGATAGTATGGGCCTCCTCCATAAACATCTATATGTTGGAACTCCCCACAGTTCAAATGAAGGACAGGCAAATTTCAGTTTTTAATTTTTATCATTGATCATTCTCTCCTTCCAGGTTCCTCTGCTGCTGGAAAGAATCTTTTATCTGGATTTAGCAGTTTCCAGCCAAAGATACAAAATGAAAGTATAGAAAAGAAATTCCTTGTTGAAGATGGGAATCAAATTAGTCACAAAAATAAAGAGTCTTCTGAAGATGAAGGGAACCACCACTTTTTGACAAATCAGTTGAAAACCAATGAAAAGTCAAACAAGCATAAGAAAAAATCAAGAAGGAAAAGAAGTAGTTCAGAGGAGGACCATGATTTTGAAAGAAAACAGAAAAAGAAGAAAAGGAAGAAGGTTAAAAAGACAAAGAGGAAATGTGAAGAAAAAAGAAACTTTTTATATGACAGGTCAAAACCTGATACAATTTGGCTTGAAGATACATCCTTGAAATCACAAGATGCATTTAGGCTTGATAAGAGAAAAGTTATCGAAAATCTTCAATTTGACACTTTGTATAGGCTAGACATTGCAAATTATTTACGATCAGGAAACTTCAAATGCTTAGGCCTGAAGAGAACTCAAGATTTTGAATGGAATGATCAAAGAAGTAAGAAGCAGAAACTGAAACAAAAAGATGCCAAATGTCGCTATTTTAATGCAAAGAAGCAAAAGCTTGTAGTTGATTTTGAAAAAGATGATGTAGAAGAACAGTTATTGTTGAAGAGTGGAAACATTTTGGAAGAATGTGGAGAACAAGAACAATTACAAATTCCTATAAAATTTGAAACAAGGAAAGCAGATAGCACAAATGACACCGCTGGCGAACAGAAGCAAAATGAATTCTCACAAATCACAGAATATCTCAATCAAATGCTAAGGCAAAATCCTCATGATGTTAATTCATGGATTCAACTGGCTAATCTTCAAGACAAAGCATTTTTGAATAAGGAAGGAACACTTCTTTCAGCAACATTTAACAAAAGTAATGAACCAATTGGACAACATAAAGCGGTGATGGAAAAGAAGATAAGCATTTTGGAAAAAGCTCTTGCAAAGAATCCAAACACAACATCTTTGATAGTTGAATACATGAAATGTTGTAGGGAAATTCTGGACCCTGTTGAACTTCAAAAGAAATGGGATGACTTCATGTTAAAGAATCCAAACAATGGTGTGCTTTGGCAAGAATATTTGATGTTTTTGCAGTCTGATTTATCAAACTTTTCAACAACAAATGTAATCACTGGTTACAGTAAATGTTTTAAAACATTGTTAGCCATATCAGAAGGAACAATCAAATCATTTAAGCCAGATAATGACTATGCAGATAATCTCATGGGAATTTTCATCCAGTACTGTTTGTTTTTGATGGATGCAGGTAGGATTTTCTGCATACCTTTTCTTGCTATATGATACTGTCAAGTTCATTGTTCCTTTTTATGTGCGAAGAATGAGCACATTATGTGATGGGGAAGATTTCTGTATAGGAAGGAAGGAACCGAGGTATCTACGGACGTGCCAAAAGTGTAACAATAGGCATTATTCCTGCACACAATCCAAACAATCAATGAAGCATTTCAGGTATTTATAGGCACTGTTAATTTATACAATCAAAGCAATTCAAGAGATATTTGGGAGAATAATCATATTTAGGTGGGCTGCCAAAACTCTGGCTGTTAATGAATTCATCAATTGAGCTGCCAAGTCATTTAAAGTCAATTTTCCAAAATCTGACCTCTGTGACCTGGCAAACTTCCCTTACTGTTTGAAATCTTCAACCTTCAACAAGGATGACTGTTGTTAGACTGATTACGATGAGTCCCAAGAATCGCTATCCAAAACGAGACTACTATGCCAAACCGAGGCCGCTCATCCGGCAGTCTTTCAATAGCGATAACTACGGCCATAAAATCAGTCTAGACTGTTGTCAAAAAAGCAAGCAAATCATACTACACCATCAAGAAACAAGTGTTACACGGTTAAGGTGGCAGCTGGTGTCTGGCTAAAGTAAAAAAAAACTCGTCAATATTACCCCCAATCCACTTCTTCGCTATATCTACAAGTATTTTTTATAAGAAACTAAGGATTTGGGGCAGGACTGAAAGTTTCTTAAAATTATCGTACTTTGAGAACACAGAATTTCTTACGAGTGTCTAAAATGTTCCATAACAACCTTCATATTCACTACATGTGCCCTCGTGATCATTTCAAAGCAAGGTTTTTTGAGGCCTTTCCAATGTTTAGATATTCTCGTAATACTCTAGCAGCATTTTTGATTACAAAGTCCAACGTTGTAATCTAAGAGGGGGATTGAGGTCAGTAAGAAAGTAAGAAAGAAAGAAAGAAAGAAAATCAGTCAGTCACGCTCGTTAACGCGATTGATAAACGTTTTACCGCTGCTAATTAGCACTGAAATAAACAAAACTTAGTTATCAACAAAACTTTGGTACACGAGGAGTTCTTTTTAGCCCCCCAATGCAAGGTAATTTTTCAGATATTTTACCCGCACAAAGTAGAAACTACCAAATATCGATAACCAAAAGTTTAATTCCCCAAGAGGGGCAGATATTTTGATCACCTTGTAACGAACATGAAAACTACAAGTAACGAATTCACCTTATGTCGAAGAATACCATCTGTAAACTACAATCCATCCACCCATTCGCCATCTGTAAACTACAGTCCATCCACCCATTCACCACTTCAATGCTTCAAACTTCTACCTCTTCGTTATCGATGGCGGTACGGTAATCACTGACTGATCAGTGCTGGCGGCAGAGCGGAAATCTCCTTTTTCAGGCTCTCAATCCTCCACAATAAACTATTGCACCAAAGATGGCAGCGAGGAACTTTAACCAAGATGCATTGCGTTCATATTGCGAATCTTTGACGATTCTGCAGAAATTTATTAAATGACGCAGTGCATCGTCGTAAAAAGTCCCTCGCCGATATCTTTCGCCCAGTCGCCCATAGTGAGGGTTGCTAGCAGGCTAATTCTTGCCCCAGTATTTCACATGCACCGAAATTCTTCGCACATCCCCATAGGGTACCTATTTTTGATTTCAGCAAAGCCACATCCTATTTTGAATTGAATTAGTCTTTGTGTAGATGTTAAGAATCAAAACCTGCCTTGTTTATGTTTCAAAACAAGCATTTTCTGCTGCAAGGCTACTGCAGGTGTGAAGCAAAATTGTTTGTAAATAGCCTAATTTGAGCAAGCAATGATGAAATAACAATGACACTGGTAGCAAACCCTTCTTAATCTGTTTTCTCAATCTTGATCTGTTTCTTTTTGGAATGCTGATTTGTATGATGTCAATCCTCATGACAAAATGGCCTTCATTGGTGGCTGAAGCTGCCAATAATTCTGAATAAACAATCACAAAGCAGCCACGGGATCATTTCTGAGATGGAGGAGTGTTGTTGCAACACAAGCATCAACCTTGTGTTGCAACAACAGCCTGTTATCAACTTTTGTTCCATAGGTTGGCTCAATTTGTTCGCAATTCCCAATGGGCCACACTCATTGACAAATATTATTTTTAGTTTTTGTGATTTATTGGAATTTACAAGCTCAGGACTTTTAATCAGCTTTTCTAGAATGTGATCTTAAACTTTTGGAGATTTCCATAATTTTATTGAAATTAGGAATTGAAACTTGATAAAATCAGTAATTCCTGACTGAAAATTGGATTGTTTATTTACATAATTCTAACATTTCTTGGTACCAATCTTTGATTAAAGATTATGATCACCATTCGCTGAGAAAATTTGACTATCTAAATCCTTTTCCAAGGGGTTTGCCCCAATGAAATGTAAATATTCTATATTCGTTTGAAGTAACTGGTTCAAAGTTACACACACAGCAGCTCTTAACAGTTCAGTTAATCAATTTACCATCTGCATTTTTAAGAAAGACTTAGATTGTGTTCCAGTTGTGAGATATCATTTCTCTTTGCCTTAGAGGTTTATGAAATGATGCAGTGAAAACATACTCTTAGTACTATAGCCTAATGTTAACAGTGTTTTGCCAGCATCAACTATATCTTTACTTTTCAGATCAGACAGAGAAATTGCTTTCATCAATTCAGGCTATGATTGAATTCAACTGCTTTGCTTCAAAGGACATGGATAAGGTCCCTGCACCAGGACAGAAGGCATTTTTCGAGGCATTTTGGGACAGTGAAGTACCAAGGTATGAATTCGATTTTAAGAGGTTGATTAATTTCATGGCTTTTCCCATCCAATTCATAAATTGTATGCTTATTGTATCAGCATCATGCTAATAAGTGTGGTTCTTTCAAAAGCTGCTCAGCAGCATCCGATGAAAAGTTATAATTCTTGCAATCTTAGTTTTTAGTGATTTGTCCATTTAATTCTGCTATGAAAAATGTAGCTCAACTAAGTTGGTCTGAAATAAGATTATTTGGATCCAAGATTTTACATCATGATTAGGGTAAGGCCTTTGCCCATAGAGACATTCATACCAAAAAGAACAAGTCAAGAACAAGTCACGTTCGACCTCCATGATTCATTCATTGCATACCCTTTTCTCTCACCTTTTCCCTCGTTTGTTAGAAATCTCTTTGTATCAAACTATTGTATGACTTGGCATTCAGGTTTTGTGCTGTCACACTAGAGTCTCATATCGAAGAGGTTCACAGTCATCGTTTTATTCAATGTCAACTCAAGGCGTTATCGCAAGAAAAATAATCAAATAAACAAGAGCTCGTTTCAGAAAGTCTTGATAAAGAGATTTTGTTTCCATCCGTTTCTTGCTTGCTGTTCGTGGGTAATTTGTGTAATCTTCTGCTGTAAGGTTTGGAGAAAATGGCGCCCTGGGATGGAATGAGTGGATGCACCAGCAGAAAGGTTTGGTGGATACACAAGCCCCTGCCAAGAACGAGATCATCAGTGTGAAGATTGATCATGAAAATTTTCCTGTAACATCAGAAGAAATAGTGGAGATTGATGTTGCTAAATCGGATCAATGGCTGAAAATTGAGAGAAAGAGGCAGAATGATCATTGGCAACCGTGGAGACAAAGTGAAAATTCCGATGGTGACGAATGCGAAGATCCTGACAGAGTCGCCCTTTCTGATGACATTCTTCCATGCCTCTTCAAAGTTAAATCAGAAGCAGACATTTTGACTCTGTTGCTGATTCATTTACTGATTTTAGGTGTTCCTATCAAGAAAGATTTCTTCAGCGAGAATATCAACAAAAAGCTTTTGGCAATGGGTTGCATAACACAAGTTGTGAAACCTTTTTCTAATACAGATGAAATTGAAGTTTACAACAATGCTGCTTCGAGACATCTAAAGAGTGTTGGTGATGGTTTGTTGGGATTGTCGAAAGATCGATTATGTTACATTGAAGAAGTTTTTTCACAAGCAATAACCCTTTCTGCCACTTACTCAGAGAACTTCATGAATGTTGTAAGTCAGTGTTGGCTCCTGTTTGAGATATTGTTATTGCAGAGAAGATCCGATCGGGATGGAAGAAGCAGACAAAAGGGCACCATTAAAAGTACAAAGAAATTTGCAAAGTCACTTCTCAAACATTCTGCAAATAGAAATTGTTTTGAACTTTGGCAAATGTTTTCCTCTTTTGAATATGATTATGGGAATCGTGAAGAAGCATTCAGAATTTTTGACATGGTGATATCGATGTGTGCTGGAGAGAAGAATGAAGAAATCGTTAGTCAATTCTCAAGGGTATTCAGGTAACGCTTGTTTTGTCTTTCTCTCAAGAACCATTTTTTAGGAAAAACACCGCACTGCCACCTCACTGCGAGATCCGGAGCTGACAGAAGGGGTACATTGCAATCACTATGTATGTGGGATTTTCCTCTCACTTGTGAGCCTCGGGACTGAGAGGCGAGATTGAAAAAAGTTTCGCTTCTGCGAATTGAGAATGTAAAACAAATAGCAGTCAACGAAAAACACCTCTTCATGGTGGAGATTTCTCGTATACATGAAAACATTTCATGTCTTTGTGAATTTCGACCTCCAATGAGATGGGATCTCGCCATGCCGGTGATGTTGCGCTCGTGGTATGTAGCAGGTGCAGTGTGTACTTGTCTTCCTCATATGAAAGTTGCCCGGCCAATAACATTCATTTCATATATATTGAAGGGACCCCGTCCCCAAGTATTTGTCGAAACTACGATGATTTTGCGTTGTTTTGAAGGTAAGTCTTTGTCCTTCACAGAGGAACAAGCGAAACAATCATATCTTTTACGAATGCTCGCAGGACCGTCGAGAAGGGGGAGGGTAGAGGGGGTAAAAGGTCCCGGCCCCGGCCCCGAAGTGGCCCGTAAACATTTAAATTTGACGGTTGCTTTCTTATAGCTTTGTTGAAGTCACCAAATAAACTGCAGAAAACAATGGAAACGTGCCTAAAACAATGGTATTTGCTGATTTGTTTACAATTTGGTGACGGAAAAATAATGGGAGGAGCATTTTCAATGCATTCTTATCTCACGAGTGCTTCTCGCTAGAAAAATGAATAAAGAATAGATATCATTTGCACATTTGAAACATTAATTCGGTGGATGCTTTCTTTGGAAGGCTAACTGAACAGGAAAAACTCAACAAATATCCTCACGATGATTGAATAGTATAGACCTAAAATCGTGTTGTATGTTAGGTCGTTTTTCAGTGTTTTGGGTGAATCTTGTGCAACACATCTTTATTTTTCAGAAACTATGCAAGTTTCTTGATGCGTGCAGCCCAACGAGACAGAATGAATGCTTTTCAAATCGAAAACAAAGTTATAAATTTGCTGTCGAAACTTTCGAGAGAAACTTCATCTTCATCGCCTACAATATCGATGGAAAAGATGCACCCACTTAGATTACGACGTGTGAAGGAATCTTTCAAAGAAACTTTTACTAAAATTTTGGAAGAACGCCCGACAACCGTATCTGAACAGCAGGCTTTAAAAGATGCTGCCGTTCCTTCTTCGAGTTCAGGGCCTAGTGTTGATGAAAGAGAGCTAAAATGGGTTCTTTGTTTTGCAATCTTTATGTACTTTGCGAATGGGATTGATTCTGCGAATGAAATTATTCATGAACTGGAAGTATGCATTAGATTAACTGAATCACAAGTCTTGAAAGTGACCAATTTAAAACTAGAATTGCTGATGTACAAATTTTCCATGCAACATACGAATCTGTCCAGTTTGCGAAAGATTCTTTGGGAGGCAGTTGAGAGATTCCCTGAAGATCCTAAATTGAACAGAACGTTGTTGGAGATTGAGAATAAGGGAATTGCATCGTTGAAAGTCAGAGAACATTATCACAAAGTTTTAGAGAACTCTTGTTCAGTTATGCCGTGGATTTTTGCTATTTCGTATGAAGAAGAGAGACTAAGAACCATGCAAACAGCATACAGATTAAAAGGTGTCAACGAAATGGTGAACAAACAGGTAAATGTTAAATAAATAAAAATCCTGCCCCACTTGTGTGGTTGCTTTGCAGGAACTGTACGTTCTATTATCACGTTTTTGATACAGTTGCAAAGGATATACTTCAGCTTAGAGTTTGGGATATTGTTGTAGCTAATCTGACAAATGGTTACTGAGTTATGGCACATGAAAGTAAAAAAGTGAGTGCTTCAAAAACGGAATTCCTTTGTTCTTAAAATGCCAAAATCAGGTACTTGCTGCAAGCATCCTTTCCAATGTTTAGACATTTCTCAAGTACCTTCCGAATGATATCATACGTGAGTGCTTTTTAAATGTTTCTCAGTACTGAAGTTCCTTACGTTTTAGCGATCTATGAGTTAAGTTTCTTATAAGCAGTTCCTTGCAAAGAATACATGACTTACAAGGAATTTTACACTTGGTGAACTTTTAAAAATTTCTTCCTTTCAGGATCAGATGACAACAACACTTCCAAGTACAGGAATCGTTAATCGTTTGCGTGGGCTTTACAGCAAAGCAACTTCAAGTCAAGAAGGACGTATCTGTTGTTGGCTATGGAGGCATTTTCTCACATTCGAGGTTTGTCGTCAAGACATTTTATTTTTATTGAAGTAAAATTTAAGCCAGAAAAAAAGTTCCCGCTGTCGAAAATTTGTAGCATAAGGGGTATTTTTATCTTAATGTTTTAATCTCATTTTTTTATTTTCACCCATAAAAGTTTGAATCCAATCTGTTTGAAGCCATGACCATCATTCAATTCATTGCAGAAAATTGAGACTGAAGTAATTAGTCTATATTCCATACACGGTACATCGTTATTTCATAAGAAACTTCTCACAGAACAACCGATTTCTCTGGACAGAAAAATTCCGAAACCAGGGCTTCATTTGGTAGAAATTATCTGTGGAAAACATTACTTTGAAATATTCACGAGAACATTCGCAGTGAACATGAAGACTGTTATGGAACCTTCAAGAAGCTCGCGGTTAACTCTGAGTACTCTAAATTGGATGGTTTTAAGAAACTTTCAGTACTGGAATAAGCTCTCACTTTGTTATAAACGAATTACGTGCACGTTGGCAACAAGAACTTGAGGAAATGAAATGATGAGTGAAAATAAAGAAAACAGATTAAAAACATTGAACGAATACACAGAATCGTGGCCTCAGTCTTTATGGGTTGGAGAGATCAAATATTATTCAATCCGTCAATTTTATGTGTAAAAATAAAGCAGTGTTTTATACCTTGCTGTTCATTTTCTCACGGAATTGACCATAATCAAATCATCATTGCGTAAGATATCCCTTCGCAAATTTCATACGACTGATACGCTAAAGACTTTGATGTTTTTTTGACAATGTTTTAGAAATATCAATGTTTTATCCAAGACTGCTGCAATATTTCTTCTGCTGGGATTTTAAAGAACCGAAAATAAATCACAGAATGTTCTATTAAATGCTTTTAATAAGACTCTTCGTTTAGCTATAAAGAATCAGACAGTGTGAGAAACTGATCCTGAATGTTCCAAATCAATTTGGAAGAACAGTGTAAATCCCGGGTAATCCCCTGAAAAAGAGGTTTCTTGCAAGCCAAAAATCAATTGCTGGAGGTTTTATTAAGTGCTTTTGATTAAGAACGTTTAGCTATTTAGAAGCAAGCCCTCACTTTTGATCTGAACAATGTACCTTTTTAACTGTTTCCATAAAAGATTTGATCGATAAATACCAGGTGTCACAAAAAAACACTCCAGTTTAAAAATCACCAAAAATCGGTTATCACCTTAGATAAAAATTTGCTTAATTAGTTTTGTATAGGGACCTAAAAATATTTATAGATGATAAAATATTTGCTTTTGATACAACAAGGAAGAAACATTAAACGTCGAAAAACCTCTTGCCCAAGGGTCAAAGTTTGCACGTTTTTATTCTCATTGAAGTCTCCTATCATACTGCTCGTTTTTTATGTTATTTGACCTAAACCAGAAGTTGTAAATGGCAAATGCACATAGAAATTGATCTGGCAATTATCACTGTTATTTTGCAGTATGATTCAAAACTAAGTAGCCCTAAAAAGAGCTAAAGCTGCTTCCTCCTTAATCTACTTGGCAAAAGAAAAAATTTGAAGATCAGCCGTGCAATCAAATTTGGTAAATTTTTGAAACAGGAGTACTTTTTTGGGACAACTGATATTTGTTTACATTTTGTAGAAATTTGTCAAAATACGCAATAGTGATAGAAGTTTTCACGTAGACTTATCATTTTCGTTCTGCTTATCATCGCTACTACCTTAACAAACTCATTTATATCAATAAACCTTGAAATACTCAGAAAGTAAAACTCAAATTGAATTCCTGTTGAAGTTGAAGCAAAAAACATAAAGCTATGGAGTTGACTCCACACCAAACATCTCAGATTTGCTTTGATTTTATGACAGAAATGAAGCTTGCACTGCACATATAGGATTCATGATGTAACGTACACAGACACACACTGGACTAATTTTCCAGCTGCTTTGCGTGGTTTATTCAAAGAATAAACGTGATATGTTTCCACTTTATGGCTAGAACAAACATTTATCTCTCTCAGTCTGTCTTCCCACCTTGGAATTGAAATCATAAATTTTAACCCTGCAATCATTTAAGTCATCCACCACTACCAATGACTGTGTCAAAGTAGTAAATTCAGTCTAGTTTCTTCCTCAAAGTAATACCACTTGGGTTTTGCGATAACGCTAAATTACTCGTGCAAAACTATGCATTTTTTTCCTGTGTGCATTTTCATGTGACATCTGATTCACGTGACAGAATAGTAAATCTTCGAATTCTGTCTAGTTTCATGTTTCCTTCGTTGAAAATTCTTTTTCATGGATTTCTTTCAGGTTGCAAATGGAGATATGAAGAGAGCAAAGAATATATTCTACTCAGCTTTACAGAATTGCCCATGGTTTAAAGTAAAATCTCTCTTTTGATGTTTATACTTTTTATGTCATGTGGCACTTCCTCCAAGAGTGTTATGTGCCTCGCTTCCAAATT
The DNA here is from genome assembly GCA_964020215.1 of Aurelia sp. 3 sensu Dawson et al. (2005). NCBI lineage: Eukaryota > Metazoa > Cnidaria > Scyphozoa > Semaeostomeae > Ulmaridae > Aurelia > Aurelia sp. 3 sensu Dawson et al. (2005). The sequence goes on along the minus strand of OZ026574.1, from coordinate 28,095,106 downwards.
TGTTTTTCTAATACCCTATTCACACTGGCAAGCTAAACCAGCTTTATATAAGCGAGGTTAGATTTCAACCAATCAAATGCATTCGATTTGTTTGACTGGCCGATCAAGGCTCCATTTGATAAACTGGTTTAGTTTAACCAGGTTTAAAGCTTTATTATCGCTATATAAACCGCGCCTCAATTATTGGCAGCCAATAATTCAGTTTGCTGCCTCGCATGTATCGTTCGGTCATGTGGATTAGCGCGGTTTCCCTTTCAAGTTCTTTGAAGATCAACAAGGTGTAACTTCCCATGGCAAGGAAAACAAGGAGACCTGACGACCGTCTCTCATGGCGTTAGAAGACAACTGACAAAGCGAGGCTGGGAATGTATTTGTAGCGATAGTAATGCTTTAACATGCAAGTGTGAATTGGGTATAAGAATAAAGAATTTCAGTTTTGTGCAACAATCTGATGTGAGAATTTAGACGAGTTGATTAGGCCTTTGTAAAGTGTTCTCTTCATTTGAATTCTAAAGGTTCTTTAGAACTCAGCTTGCTGAATGCTTTGAGTGTATTTCAAAATCATTGATCCCTCAACTTCAGCTAAATTTGTTTTCCGCAACTCCCATGCAGTTCGAAACTTGTGTTTCTGTCAAATCTATGATCACGTTTTGACTGTCCATCTGTACATCAGTTGACATGCCATGAGAAGATAAATTTCTTTATGTGATAAAGATTGTTTGCGCAAATTTTTATTTGTCAGCAAAATTTGAAAGTTTTCATGCAAGGCAGAAACTTATGAAAATTTCATGCCATGTTTATTTGAACGATTGGATGCCTTTTTTCGATATCACGTAACCAGCAGAAAATAATTTCGTGAATATCTCCCAAATTAATGCCACTTGTTGAAATGATAAGCATTTATAGTTGTTATTAAAACATTTTCAAAAATGTCTTCCAAATGGAATCATCCATATCTCAAAAATTGTCTAATCAACTTTTCGTTAGCCTGCTTGCAGACCAAAAAAACAGCAATACAATGAACAATACGAAGCCAAACAAAAAGAGAAACAGCACACAAATAGTTAAAGAAAAGAAAGAGACTGGCAGTTCCACACCAAACCCAAACCATGCTATGGGTCTAACCTTATTATATTGTAGGCTTCCATCAGTTTTGTATCATCACATCGCAACTTGATGGTACAATGACGATGGAAGTAAAGCACTATGGGAGCATTTGGATGGTTTGGTGTGGAACTGTCAAGAAGATAGGAAGGATAGCTGCTAGATGATTGTTATTTTATCAATTTTATTTAATGCTCATCCATAGATGCTGACATTTCACCTAAAAGATAGGACAAAGAAACCCCATCCCTCACCTAGGCAGCACGCCAGCACCCACAATCAATTTAGCCTGTTTGTTTTTTCAATGTACTCAATTGTTGCTTCAATATTGATCCTGTTGTCAGTCACATTGGAACCGCCATAAAGAAGCTAGTTGCACAAGGTTTCTGAATCCTGTTCGGATAGCTCTGTTTGTGTGTTCGAAGTTTCATGATCATAAGTAGATATGATATCTGGTTCTGTACGCAGAGGCCTTTTCTTTAGACACCATGTCGGTGTACTTGGTTGTGGAAGAGATTAAAATTTCTTGTTCACTTCGACATTGCTGTCGGTCCCTTCCTCACAGTATTGTTGTGATTTACGTCGGTCCTTAGCTTTGAGTCGAAAGCAGATCCATCAAATTTCGCTGCAAACCTAAGGACAGCACAGTAGGCCTGCTTTAAAAGCTCAAAATTATAGGAAGCATATTGAAATGAGAACTGCAGGAAGCAACGAAATATAGCGCAGCCTTTAGTGTTCTTTGAGAACAGATGACTTGAAGCGTTTTGCGGTTGTTAATTTTCTGTATGCGAGAAGCCTTGTAAACTTTAAAATGAGCCGTGCAGGTCGGTGTCGTGGCTCACGATAAAAAGTCGATTTCTTTTCGTTTCATGTGACAGGAGTTTTTTAATCAAGGCATTTCAGCAAAACCAAAATTTGATAATTAAAAAAAAATAACGTTGTATTCCTGGAGCCTGTCCAATTTCGAATACAACATCCAGCAAAGCAAAATCGACCCCCTTTCCTGGTAAAAATTATGAAAAAGTTTTTTTCGAGGTATTTCAGGCCTAGGAGCACTCGATATGATGCCTTGAGGAGGGAAAAAAGGTAATTCCATCCTCAAGAGATACATTTGTAGATAATGATAAAATATGCTCTCACAAATATGGATTATCGTATATGTAAATGTCCTATCACTTTCCAGCATCTAAAATGGGCCATACTTACAAAAATGTCAATTAAGCAATGAAAAATTCAATGAATCCACCGAACCTGGATATTATTGGAAAGAAGATAGATTTTACTTTCAGGTGCTATGCCTTATTTTGATTCAAATTCTATCATTTCCTGAGGAAACTTGAATGAAAGTTGGTTGCGTTTTTCCGAAACATCCTGTATTATCTGTGAGTCGCAAAAGGGTTCCTTTTCATTAAGAAATCATTGGTATTCTTTATTTTGCAGGAGCTATATCTTGAAGCAATCAATACTTTCAAAGATGATTTTGAAGATATCATTGATATCATGCAAGAGAAGGAGATAAGAGTTCGTCTTCCTGTTGAAGAGTTCGATATTCTTGTCGAAGAAGGAGAAGCATAACTGCAAGATCGTGACAGAGCAGGTGTATTTGGAAGTGTTTCCAGTTTGATTCATGGTCGTTGCACAGTTTGAGGATTAAATCAGTGAGAACATTGCCTCAAATTTGGATGTAATTGTCAACATAACGTCACGGAGTTTTCAGTTGTATTCAGTTTGAGCTTTGACCTAGAAGATAACAGGAGGCGTTGGAAAGCATAGAACTGTTTTTTATTGTAGCATGGCTTTTTGCAGATGGATTTCGGGACTTTGATCACACCATCATTTGTTATCAAACCTTCTTTCGAATAGTTAAAGCTGGCAAGTGGTGAAATCATTGTTAATCCATTCCTTTTGACGATGTTGGCATGTTCCGTTCCATTGTGAAACTAAAAAAGCAATGGGTACGCAAGCATTTTCCCTCCCTCTAATTACCATGCCCATAATAGGCGAAGGTGGTCATGGCCTTTCACCTTCTTCGATCTCATGCAGCATGTAGCATGCCGTTTGCTTTCATTGCGTAAACTTGTGCCACTGATGTTAACATCATTTGCCTCTGTCTTGCTCTCACTTTCTTCCCTTGAATCTTTCCTGTCATTACCATTTATTCCAACTCTTGTTTCCCATGACGTATAAATTTTCTTTATCTTTCTCTGATGATGTCCATGGCTCTTTGTGTCGTTGCGATCTGGATTCTTCATTGCTGATATGTCTTGTCCAAGATATTCTGAACATTCGTCTAAGAAACCACATTTCTACCGGGTGTCTCAAAGAAAGTACCCCCTTTTGACTAAACAAGGGAGCAAAACGATCATATGTCAGGACTTTTTTAGTTCACAGCAACATTTGTTGATCTTCAACTTAAATGCACAAACCTTGCATTTTGAAATTGTCCTCCGAACACCGGAAATATAGGTTCACAAAGTTGAATTTGGGGTGCACTTGAAACCAGAGGTTTTGTAAAATGGTTTAGCTATGATTTGATCGGGCATTTTGCAAAAGAATTTTTAACTTTGACCTTTATTTTTTTCTTTTGAAAAGAATGATACCTTGCATTGCTTCAATTGTTCTACAAATGAATATTCATTCCTTCGAGAAATCAATCTCTGCATTGTATTCCATCCCAAATGTCATTTCTAACAATGAAGGGGAGAAGGACCACATGCAAGCTTATTTGGAGATGGGGCACTATATCATTCTTACCACAGTTTTACTATATTTATTTTAATCAGGGCGATATCAATAGGTTTTTTATTCTTTTCAAAAGCAGAAACTTAAAGTTTACAGGTGCTTGGAAAATTCCATAATACAAATCATGGCTAGGCCCTTTCTCGAAGCCTCTGGCTTCGGATGCACTGTAAATTTTGGCTTTGCGAGCTTGTATCTCCGGTGTTTGGTGGACGATTTTTAAATGCATGGTATGTGAATCTACGCTGAAGACTTTCCAATCAAAAGGGAGTACTTTTTTCTGAGACACCGGGTATTCTCTCACTACTGAAGTTTCGTGATTTTTGGCGATCTGAGAGTTGAGTTTGTTATAAGCAGTTTCTTACAATGAAGATACATGTATTCTTGGAGTTTGAATTTTTGATTCCATTAGCGATTCATAACATGTGCTTAGTTCTTTAAAGCCAGTTTTTGAAGACCTATACTAAAATATTCATGAAAATATGGCCATATAGCATATGCTTAAAAGTTTCGCAACCTTTTCTATCAAGGTTCACTTTACATGTAAAGGAGATAAGATTTGATTCTTATCCACCGTGTGAATGTCACATCTAAGTGAATGTGTACCTTTCGAAACACGGAGATTGTTTCTATTGCATACACGAATCTTTTTATCAGAATCCAAGATTTTGAACCAGCAGCGAAAGTTTCTTGAGATGATAAGATTTTGAGTCCTCAGAGATTCTTTGCAAGTTTCTTACAGGTTCCATAAGAATCTTCATGTTTGCTTCCCGTATATACTCGGGAACATATCAAATCAAATTTTACCCCCTGAGGGGTACATGACTTGCGGATGGACGGGGATCTGCCGCCCGGTTTTCAGAAAGGTACCCTCTTCTAATACCGAAACTTGCTGTCATACCGACTTTTGTGATGAATTTGGGGGAAAACGACCCATTTTTGGCTATTTTTCGCTAATTTCAGGATAACCCATCCTTGTTTAAGGAAAATCTGCCGAAAAGGGGATCCTTGTTTAGAGAATTTTGGGCCCAAAAACCCACCCGTACGGGCGGCACATACCCGTACCCTCAACATGTTATGTACCCCCCAGGATTTAACCTTTTGCAAGTTTGATAAAGAAAGTCCTTAGCATACTGTATTTTTACTATTTTCATGTACCATATTACTCGGAACATACTACCGGGTGAAGGGCGGGTGTTCCAGAAAAAATTCCCCCTTTGAAGTTTCATAATATCAAGAGTCACAGATTTGAATGATTTAAATTCTTGTTAAAAGTCGAAAGAGCGAAATATTTTTCTGATTAATTCCCTGTCTTTCCAGCACTGAAAGTATGAGTAAATTCAACTTTATGAAAGTTTCATGGTTGCAAAGTGACTGAAAAGGCGCCTAAAACATGGATCAAGTCGCAAAGACTCTCCTCACACAGAACTACACGCAATGGGCTTTCCACTTCTCTCAAGCTTCATAAGATATAGAATTTTCAAACAAATCATTAAGATTTTCAATCCCATGGCCATGAATGTGCATAAGATGTCTCTCACCCATGAGAAGTTGCTTTTCTTTATTGTCCTTTCTGATTTGATCAATTTTTTGGATCCTTTGTCGATATTTTGCAACCATGAAATTTTTATGAAGTTGAATTTACTTACATTTCTATTGTTTGTAAGACAGCAGAAAAATCGCAAAATACTTCGACGTTTCAGCTTTTTAGCTAGAATTTCAATCAATCCAATCCTGCGAGGGGCAAATCACTTCTCAAAATAGCGTACGTGATTTTTGTGATTTTGAAATCACATGATCTTTTCCTGTGATTTCTTTGTGATTTTAGTGAGTTTTTCTTGCCATTTTTCCGTAATTTTTCAATGATTTGTGATTTTTGATGCTTTTGTGTGTGATTTTTCTGTGATTTTGTGATTTTGGTATGTGATTTTTTCGTGATTTCAAGGAAGGTGTACGAAAAAAATCAGTGGTTTGCCCCTCGCAAGCCTGCAATAGATTTTTAAAAGAGGGAACACTTCTCTGGTTCGCCTGGTTCGCCGGGTTTTATTTTCCGAGTAATATGTTACAAGAAAGTAGTGAAAATACAGTTTGCTGCAGATTTTCTTTATCAAAATTAATAGTCTCGAAGCTATAATTTCCTTGTACTGGAGTTTCTTATTTTTTTGCGATCTGAGAGTTGAACATCTTACAAGCGGTTTCTTTTCAAAGTATACTTGTAATTTTATCAGAAACTAAGAATTCGCAACGTACTGAAAATTTTTTTCAAACGGTCAGATTTTGATTACTAAAAGTTTCTCAGGGCTATATGAAGCGAGGGGGGCAACCTGGGCTCAAGCCCCCTAATAGTTTTGAGAACAATGGTGCTACGCCACATGCATTAATTAGATGTATTGTTCTCGATTGTTGTAAGAACAATTGCCCATTACGATGGTTTCAATGTTTCACTAGTTTTCTGGAATTCCTAAACAAGAAGACAACCCCTTCGATTCCGAAAATACACGTTATTTTCAATATTTTTCTGGAGCATGTAGGCAGTTTCTTAAAATTTCGGCCCATTTTTGCTACCAAAAAGTTTCTTGCGTGTTTCTTATATTTTTAATGCCAGCAATTCAGATTTAATTTAGTTTTGTCAAAAGGGCTACCAAATTATTTAAGAAGATCTCAAAATAAGTAAATAACATCATTCGCACTCAAAATAAATTCCAAACATTTGCTATTATTGAATGTATCAAAGCATTTTGAGTGACCTTGGAAAATTAAAACTACAAATTACAAAAGTTTTTTAGCTGTTTAAATTCATGTAGGATTGTTTTAACTTTGGAAGAATTGGCCAATGTATGTATGTATATTTATGCCAAAAATTGACATAAGGTATGCTATGAAATTTACTGGAAAACATAGGTTAATTCATATCATATATCATCATATCTATCAAATAACTATTTAGGCACGATGCCCTATCAGTTCTTACAAAAGTATGATAAGTAAGAAATACAAATAGAAATTTTAAAAAACCTAAAAGGCTGCTCTTCCTAGGGGTCGTGCTTGCTTGAATTATCGCTAAGGTAGATGAATGCATCCAGATCTCCACAGCCCTCAACACCCAGAAGGACAGCACCCCACAAGCCTCAGTCCGGTCCAAGGACCTACCGGGCACCGAGCGAAATTACATGTTGTGTACAAAAAAGACAAAAAGAAAGACAAACTAAGATCTGATATAAAAATCTAGCATAAAATACGCCGAGTTTTAAATGGCAGGCATAGTATTCCATGTGTTTCCATGTGTTTTAGTTGACTATAGTTTAGTTTTACTTGTAGCTGCGACCCATACATAATTTTATGTAGTGCTCTATAGTAATGATGATAATGATGATGATGAGTATTAAAAAGGTTAGTGTGACCTTGTTTCCGTAATGCCCCCCCCCCCAGAGGTGTCAGGTGTCAGCCTACTGTTTTTTTGCTACTTCTTATAAAGTAAAAGACTTTTATTGAAGATTTCTAACAAGCCTAACGGCAGAATTACAGGAAAGTAGAAATTAGCTAAAGTTTCTTTCAAAATCACTGAATTTCAAAGAACCACGTCGCAGACTTTTACCTCGATTTTCTCACAGGGCTTACAGATTTGCAATCCATGCTTATTTTGCCAGTTCACTTTCTTTGGTTTTGCTGCTGTCATGTTCAATTCGCTTTGCTGGACCAGGAAGCAATAATGCTGCTGAAAAGGAAGCAGATATATTCTTTGGAATAAGATTTTTGTTGTGCTTTTTAATATAAGTCAATACTTTAGAGATCCCAAAGATCATCGAGATATCATTGATCTTGGAGTACACCATTGATCTTGGATCAAGGACCGAGATGCAATGTTTTGCTTGAGGATGCCACGAGGAAATTGGGTGGCGAGCGAAGCAAGTAAAATCTATAAGGGGATCTGGGGTTATTCCCACAGAAAATTTGTGACCACGCCCTTCGGATTGGGTGAAAACGATTCTAATTTTTCTTTCTGAATACAGATTAATTTTCTTTACCGGTGAATCTACTTTGGGACGGAAATTTGAAACATTCCCCATAAAGGAAAAGACGCCCAGTGGCGGCGCCAGCTCTGAAAATTCCGAGAGAAATGAGGGGGGGGGTTTTGACGTATTTTTTCAATCTAAAGGTATACCCAACTAATTTTATGCCATTTTTCTTTGACAATTTTTGCCGCATTTTGGGATTTGGGGGGACGAATCCCCCCAGTCCCCCGTGGCGCCGCCATTGAAGACGCCTGATTTACCCAAAAAATACTGCAGAGTTATAGCCTCATGTTTTTGGTTTGAGACAAGTTTGTTCTCGAATGCGCAAAAGAACTTCCTTGACTTTGGGAGATAAGAAAGTGACCAAGACATAAAAGCGAAGAGTATCTATCTGCTATTCTGAAAAACTAAAATAAATGACAGAAACTTCATCAACCACTGAAAATTTTTTAGGGCTCCATGGCTCCTGGCCCCTCCTGTATCTCGGTCCTTATCTTGAATGTGTCACATTTTTGGTCCAAACTACCTGTTTCTAACATCAAGAACATTCGTTGTGCCAGAAGTCTTGTGACAGAGAAGCTGGAGCCAGTGCTGGAGCTTCCAACAGGGGGGAGGGGGTAAAATGAATAAGAAATGCAGTTTTCGCATATAATTTCACCCAGTTTCCTCTGACAGGAACCCAAAATTTCCTCTGAAGGGGGGTAGATGCTTCTGACGGAGGCAGCAGGTCAAATCCCGAAATTTTTGTTCTCACTTGCCTCCACTCCTCCACTATTTTTCTTCTCCATGCAATATCTCCTGCCCCCGTCAATTTTGTGATAATACGTCCAGGATTGCCATTGTCACACCAATGAAGGGAAGGGATGCAGTTTCACAATGGAGTAATGAGCATTTCTTTGTTGATCTTGTCCCCATTTTACGCCCCCTTTATAATATGATGACCCTGTTTTGAAATCTGATGAACCCCCTTCGTAATTGGATGACCCCCTTGTGCCGTCATGCGAAGGAGAAGGGAACTGGAGGGAACTGGGATCTGGGATGGAGTAATGAGCATTTCCCGTTTGTGGGCATGGAATGCAGTTGATGGTTGACTTCATTGAAATCAAGATGCGATCAAATGCACAAATCTCGTCAAAATATGGATGATTTTATTCCCGATCGAAGCCAAACCTCACAAATTATTTAACTACAGTCACATATAATCATTGGCAAAAGACAACATGGCTGGATTCAGTGGCGTTATGAAGCTTCGTGTCATAGAAGCCTTGGAATTAGACGCGAAACATGTCCGATCTCAATTTGGCGCAGGAAAATTAACGGTGATTGATCCCTTCCTTCAAGTAAATGTTGATGATGAAAATATTGCAAGAACTGCTGCAAAAGCAAAGACATTCTCTCCATTTTGGAATGAAGAATTTACAGCCACTTTGCACAACGCCAAGAACCTTAATCTAACTGTTTTCCACAGTGCAGTTGTTGGACCTGATCCATTCGTCGCAAACATCAGCGTCCCTTTGCAAGAAATTATTCGCCATCAAGAAGGCCAGCCAGATTTATGGGTAGGTAATTTCAATTTCAAATACTAATCACACATTAGCGTACGAGTCTAAGAATCAAAGTTTTGTGGAAACACCTGCTCTTAAAAGAAAGGAGGAAACAGGAGTATTTTTTCTTGGCTGTCTTTAGTTATTCAGCCCTGTGTGAGAGCCTTTAGGCCCATAATGCGTTGAGATGCGTTGCCACACCATGAAAACAATACGTAGCAAACCAACAGATTACTGCAGATCTGTCTTGGCTGATCTCCATATCACCACCAGTATAGCATCCTGAAATAGAACCAGAAGCTGTTTCACAAATTATTGCGCCATCTGGGTTTAAAGAGGGACCGTATGACCTTTTGCAATCGGTAGCTAATGACGAATTTTGTTGACCAGTTGACAATCGCGGTGAAAAGACACACAGATGTTGTTTCAGACTTAATTACTGACCTACCAAAAAAGTTAGAACACTGAATATTAGATCGTATCTGTGCTATAACATAGGAAATTTGAAATTATTGTTAGATCATTGTCTTGTTTACATGAAGGTTTTTTTTGCTTTTATATATCTCCAAACCATGTTTTTATCAGAATGGAATTTGATAAATAATAGGAGAAAAGAACCAATCAAGCGATCTCAGTAAATCATGATATTTTCACAAAAAAACAAGAATCTGTCCATCCTACCATAAGATGATAAAACAATCAGTTCCCAACATTTCCTGGTAGGAAGTTAAAAAGATTTTCCAGTTTCAAATCCTGTTTCACTTTAAAATGCTCCGCAAAATCAATCACAGAAGTTTGTTTTTCATATATTCATTTCATTTGTTTATTGTTTTCTGTGTGAAGCAATAGATTATCATTTCACTTTATGATGGACCGTTATATTTATGTACTTGATCAATTGTCTTTGTTTGTTCAGCAGATTGACTTTGATGTGTAAGGCAAAATTGTAAACTATTGGTGAAGGTGAATGATCCCCTCAGGTGTAATGATAATTAGGATATGCAGGGTCAAAGTGGGTAGGTTGGGGGGTTAAAAATGTAGTACTGACTGCTTAAAAACAGCAACACCATAAACTTGTAAAGCAGCATATGTCAAGGAGGCTAGTTTGAATAGTTGTAGCTGAGAGAAAAAACTATGTTACAAAGAATTTTAGCCAAATATTTCCCATTGTACCCAAAACTTTCCCATTTATCTCCAGTGTAGACACTGTTAAGCTTTCTTGCCTTGTTATTTACAATTTCTAAAAAGATAGAGAGTTTTAGTGGCTGAAATTTGTAAAAATTGCCAAATTTCTTTGTATATGATCAGAGTTTGGGAAGCTCTATCATAGCAGCCATAAATGGTGTTTCCATGGTTGCCAAAATGATGAACAATCAAATGAGTCATCCAGTCATCTGTTTATCTGAAAATGTTTCCCTAATTGATTTGACACATACATATGAAAGGTCCAGTTTATAGTGCAGTTTACATTATATTGATTGCCAATGATGTCAAGAATTCAGTGATTCAGACAGCAGTACTCTCAACTTTTGCAGCACTCTCTCACCTTTTGAGACATACAGTGAATATACTGTTTTCTTTTCTTTTGTGAAAACCATTCTTTCAAAGACACTGATGGAGGGACCATTATGGAAACTAGGTCACACTTACCTTTTAATGCTATCTCTCCCATTTTAAATTGGAGATGTTTTAGATTACACTTCCAGCTTTTCATGCATACATACATATACATACACATACATACAACAATTCGCAGGCCACCTTGATAAACTATATAAATAACATTTGGAACAATATCCAAAAAATATAGCACTTTCATTAACATTTTGCTTTTGCTTCATCAGAACAGAAGGACCATTCATACTTATATATTTTCATTAAAATGAAATCCCTCATATGGGTTTGAGTTGAGATGGTGACTGAAAAATATTAATATCCCATGTTATCCCAGAGTTTAAGTGATGCTAGTGTAGAGTAGAAAACTGCCCAGTGGTTCTCACTGTTTTTGGTCATTTCGCAATCTTTCATTGCCTTTTGGAAGGAATCATTCTCCGTATTCTTTGCTTATTGCAGTTTCAAGATGAGAGGCATCAAGAATAAGTTTTTGATGATTTTGAAGCTAATGTCTCTTGAAAATTCAATTTTGTTTAAGCAGGAGCTCACTGTATTATTTGTGTTCACAAATATAAAGTATAAGATCCAGACATGAGCTATTGTGGTTTCACAAAATGCAGAGCCAAAATGAAATAAAGAGTGGCTTAAAAAGCAGGGATTCCTCAATGGTAGTGCTTCATCTACATCTACAATGTTACTGAGCAGGACCAAAGTATTGGTATAATGCTCAGAATGCAAGAAAACAAAATGATAATAATGATATGTAATGATTGATTATAATAATTATGATTAATGGATTAAAACTGCTAAATATGCCACTGTTCAATGGTTGGATTATGCATTTACATGTCAAATGAGAAACTGAAATTCTGTCTGTCGTCATGACCAAATAAAAAGGGACAGGGATTGAGATTTAGGGAACAAGAGATATTACTATCTTAAGATTTGCGACCTTAATGTCTGCTTATATTTGAAGTTTGAACGTAAATGTTTTGAGCATGAAATCCCTTAATCCGGGTGTCCTATCGTCATTCACAGTCCGCCTTTTAAGCTGCGTCATATATATACCTACGACCTGATACAAGTATAACACAAAACAACAAAGAGTAATTAAGTCCAAAATACATCCAAGCTGCGTCAGGTTATTTCAATACCAATTCAATTGACATTGTCGAACAATGGTCCAGCTCTTTGACAAATAATCAAACTGAAATGTTGTTTTGCAGCAGTTCTGCTTTGACTCGCTTTGTGGGAGTGCAGGGCCTAACAAAACAATTTTCTTCGATTTTCTGGAGAGGAGCGACCTGGCCATGATCTTGCATCTCCTTGCGGTAGGAGCGCATGAAGGTGAGTGTAGGCCAAAAGAAAAATTTCAACTTTTGCACGGCTAAAAATCAACATTTTCCTTCACCAGTTCTTTGATTGGACACAGCAACTTTGTAGAGATGCTGCCGTCCTTCCAAAACGTATCAAACTTAACAGTTGAAGTTTCAGCATTAACTGTCGCTCAAATTCGTTCGCTTCTACTTCGCTTGGCTTTCTGCCCTTGGGTGCTTCCATGACGATAGTAAGTCCTTTCGAGTTCAAAGATCCTATGATCCTGGAAGTTTGCTTCATCAACCGAACTGCAAGCAAACTTGTTACAAAACAAACAAAATGTTTCTTCTGAACGTTGCAGATGTGCGCACGCAAATGAATGCCTTTTGCGTCGGATGTGTCTTTTTTGCGTCCTTTGAACGTAAGCCAGCAATTTGCAGTTTACCCATTGTTTATCTATTTTTAAGCCTTAATGTTCAGCCATCCGCGCTATAGTCCGAGTTATGCTTTCAGTGCATTTTAAAGATTTGCATGCTGCTCCGCAGCGCAAATCAATGAGGGGGCATTGTTGTTTTGTCAGTAGCATTTTGAATTAGTGCAGGTGCAGATTGATGATGAGTTTGAATGTTAATTGAAATGTGAAAAAGAAGCATCGAAAATACAGTTAAAGCAATAATCCTATGACCTTTGTATGAACATTGTGTGACTTTGGATTGACAACGTTTATGTTCTTCATTTCCAATTTCTTTCTGAAGTTTCCTCTCAAATGTCTCTTTGCTGGTATTAAGTTGCTTTGGTGCAAAGCCTTCCTTGTCAAACACCTTGCATATTGATGAGAGTCACCATGAGGCTGAAGGGATCACAAGGTGTGGTCACATCAAGGGGAAGGACGAGGACACTGCTTTGAGAAGCTAAGCTTCCCAGTGTTTCAAAAAACTAGAAGCTTTGGATGTAAAGAATAGCAATTGAAAAAGAGGCAGAATCTCTCATAGCTGACTTTCCAGATGCACTTGTACCTTTTAAGATGCTTCTGTAAAGATCTTGAGTTGAGTTTGCACTCAACAGCTAGGTCAAAGTTGTTTGTCACCTTAGATTAAAATTCTTCTCTCTGGGATTAAAATGTTTATAAAACAAGGCAGGTGTTTAACTCACATTCTAAAGAAAGACACAAGGATACCATCAAGTTTTCCAGGATACCAATTTGTTTTGGGGTTACAGCTGCAAGGTCATGAAACTTCTTCTTTAAATTATCAATTGTAGGTAGCTAAGAGACTGAAGCCATACCAAATGTAAAATAGGTACTGTGGGGGGCACTTCTGGTGCATTTAGAAGACTGGCTTAACAATGGTTATTTCTGCGTTGTGGTAAATTTCTGATCATTCTCAGAAGTATAGAAGTCCATGGTCAAGGCAGAATGCCAAATGGGTATGATAAGCTCTTTATTGATTTGTATTGCACAAAAAGTGTCCATAGATACCTTCCTATCTACGCTTCATTCTCATATGGAAAATCTGCCCCACACAATGTGTTTGCATGTAAAGTAGGGCCAACAGTAGGGAGGAGGTTGTTTGTGGTGTATATGTTTCATGGCCCTGAACTTGAGATTTCATTTCCCAGTTTCAATCATCCCAATTATCTGCAAAGTCAAAAGGAGGTCAAAATGTCAAGGGATGATCAAATCAGTTGAAAAATTTTGACTTATGATTGAAGTAATGGGGGGGGGCAGCAAGTGAAATGCCTAGAATGTATTGAAAATTACAGTTATACATCTTCATAAAATGCTCTTTGCAGCATCTTTTGTACACTGCTTTATCATTTCTGGGAGCTTGCACAGCCAGAGGCTCTTAGCTTAACCTTTCAAGTCTCAAATTAGATATCATGTGAAAATTCCTGCCATTAAAGGTATTTCCATGAGTAATTTTGCATTATCACAAATTGCACAAATTTGACACCCAGAGTGACAAAGAAGCAAATTGTTTCAAACGTGATATTCATTTTTTCTAAGATTTGATGCTATTCACTTCTTTCATTGCACATAGAGTTTCATTTCATTTTTGGGAATGCTGATTAACAGCGTGGCAAGCTGTTAATAGATTGATTGAAGCAACTTTTCATTCACATTTATTTCACAATTATTTTTGGCAACACCCAAGGCTTGCCAAGTTAATGTAATGATTGTACAATTCTCATGTGTTTGTAAAACTCATTGATTGCTACTGTTTGATTTTATTTTGCAATGAAAGCTTTTAAACCAAGTTAAATTGTTAAAATATTTGGTTTTTAGCAGTACACAAAATCCAAAAAAGCAGGTGTATAAGCTAATAGAAGGAACTCCCTCCTAAATTTTATTCACATTACGATTATGAATGGAACATGGCTAGAAAGAAGGACTGGCCCATTTTGACAATTGATTTAAGGCAATGTCATGAATAATCAATGAGCACTGCAAACATTGACATGACATGAATTCAAAGTTGAAATGCTTTTGCGCTCACATTGTCGTAAAATTTCTCCTGAAGGAGCAAACCTAACATATTTCTTTGGGGAAAGGTTTAGCTGCTACTTTTGCTTGTCCATCGTGCTTGAAAATGTTGACTCATTTAAAGACATGACCAAATGAGCAACTCCGTGTGAAATTTCCGTAGCAAATTTGTGGCCATGTTACAAAATGTTTCTCAACAAAGATTTTTGCTTTGAGAAAGTAGGAAATGTTTTTCAGCATTCAAACCAGATTGCTCAGCAAGTTCTGCATGTTGCTTGGCCAGGTTAATCTCAAATGTTTTGCAAACAATGTTCGATAAATTTTTCAGGGCCTAAGATGCAAAATGATAGAAGCATGCTTTTAACACGTGCAGTTACCCATGGATTTTTGTAAAATTGTTCTTTGCATTATATTGCTCAAATTTCTGTTCAGGAGTTAATCCTTTTGCAGTGTGACCACACCAAATTTGTTGTGGACAGGCAAAGTGATGTAGTGTATATGCCAAATGAGGAGATAGTTGACACATTTGGTGGGCTGTTGGATAAAAAGCATGTGGCCAACATTTAAAACTACTTGTTGTTCTAATGCGGTCAAAGGCCTGTGAAGATTGTGTTTTGTAAACTCACTCATCTTTCAGAACCAGAAATCAGAAAAATGCTGAGGGAACAAGAACTCCACATTTCTATACTGGTCCATGATTCATTTACCATTGAAATATAAATTCAGTTCAATTGTCTAATTTAGAAATAGAACTTAAATTTCAGTGACAAGTAAATCATGGAAGTTTATTTGATGTTGAATTCTCGGTCTCATACAAACTCATTGCCACAGTTCCCTAATTTCTGAAGATGAGTAATTCTTACCAAAGAAATTTTCACATCTTAAAAATTTCTTTGGTAAGAATTACTCATCTTAGTCAGTATTTGATTGATAGATTGACAGTTTAGTTTTGAATACGGGACATGTACTATTTTATTGCACCGTCCACTACCTATTTCTCACCTGGTATAACAAGAGAAGGACATGCGCTACTTACCTCCCTATTGTTTTCATCAATTTAGAGCATCAAATATACTAAAGTACGACCAAAAACTATGTAGAGTTTAAACAGTTTCGATGCCATTTCGGCTCTATTTGCTTAATAGTCAAAGTTAAGGTCTCTTTCGAAAGAGGAAGAGAAGCGTAATGTCCTTAAGCAGCATTTTGGAAATTCAAACTTACAGAAGGAGGTTGAAATCAAGCCTCAAAAAAAGCAACTCTTGGCCCACGAAGCCACCGAGGTTGAAAAATATATGGCTGAAAAGCTCTATCTTAGCTGTATCCGAATCTGTGCTCCACTTACTTGTTAACTAAGTACATTTTCGTCCATATGCGGAGAAATGGCCAAGGGTTAGCAGATTTTGGAAAAGTTGATTTTCCCAGAATCGGGGGAAGCAACAAGTCGCTACTGCAACGAATAACACGGACTTTATCACAGTAAGACTGTTTCGAGCATGGAAGGTTATCTTAAGGGAGTTTAACCGAAAGTCACTTTCTCGTGATCATTAATGCTTCCTTTGAAAAAATATTTCATTTGAATTTTGAGTTGTTCGGTGTGTAAGCGTACCAAATTTAATTGTTTAGAATCTAAACAAAATATTCTTTTGAAAGAAATCAACAACATTTAGAAAGAAAAAGTGAATTTCGACTAAACTCTCTAGAGACAATCTTTCATGCTCGGTAGAGTCTTTTGTGACAAAGTCCCTGTTATTTGTTGTTGTGGCGACTTGGTGCTTCCCCCGTTATTGAGAAAACCAGATTTTCCAAAATCTGCTAACCCTTGGCCATTACTTCGCATATGGACGAAAATGTACTTAGTTAACAAGTTAATGGAGCACAGATTTGGATACAGCTAAGATAGAGCTTCTCAGCCATATATTTTTCAACCTCGACGGATGCGTGGGCTAAGAGTTGCTTTTTTGAGGCTTGATTTCAACCCCCTTCTGTAAGTTTAAATTTCGAAAATGCTGTTTAAGGATATTGCGCTTCTCTTCCTCTTTCGAAAGAGACCGTAACTTCTACTATTAAGCAAACAGAACCGAAATAGCTTCGAAAACCATTTTAACTCTACATAGTTTTTGGTCGTACTTTAGGGTTTATTAGATCACCCCAGCCCCCCAGCTAAGCTACTATCAGCCACTTTTTAACTCTGTTGATTTAATTTTTAACAGTGATAAAGATATGATCCATTGCTGCAATGAACAGCTATTTCAGGTTTACTTGTTTCCTGGTCTACACCCATAAAAAATTCGAAAGGCATCTTTTTTGTGTTTTCATTCTTGTTTCACTGCTTAATTTTATGTGGAAAGAACATTGAACATTCCTAAAGGCTCTGTTTCATCCGGCATTCCTTGCACGTGCCATCTCTTAATTGGCCTTTGTTTGTCGCCCTGTTCATGGGCCATGAAACCATGAAAATGGCGACAACAAAGTCAAACCAAGAGGCGACACGTGCAAGGCATGCTGGATGAAACAGACCCTTTAAAACATACGAATAATCTGAATGCTTCTCCCAGCTTGTGTTCACCCAGAATCGTTAGAAACGGATTATTTATTTTGTAAACATCAAGGAAAAGAATCACAAACGTAGATAATAATACATGGCCTGCCTGGACGTAAACAGAGACAGCATTACCAACAAATTTGTTGAAGGAGACTTTAGTAATTCTCAGTCACTTGGCATTGCTCCAAGATAAATAAGTGGGGGGGGGGGGACACGACTTTTTGGCTTCGAAAAATTCCCGTATGGTATATCTTATTTGAAAGTCAGAAACTAACCCTGTTATATTTCCTTCAGCATCTCCTTGTTGTATTTTCTCGAAATGGAATTAGACCTTTTCAAGAACTGCATGGGGGCATTTGATAGATGTTCTTTCGAGAATGACCTTGCACCGTTAACAAATACGAGAATTTGAAGCAATCCTTTAATTACAAAGGATGTAGCACGAGAATCGACATCTGTCGACATCTTTCTCGTTTTCCGTCTTATGGGAAAACGAGAAAGAAGAAACTCCAGTTGAAAGAGACGATGGCAAGATTGATTTCGAAAAGAACTCGCAATTGGTGCAAACAATTTTCTACAAGGTTGGTAACGACGAGTACAGAAAAACGCTCACTACTACCTTTTACTTAACAAGCAAAAAGAACTCCATAGTTTTTGGCTCAGTAGCAGCAAACAGCTGGAAAGAACATGAATTGCACGTAATAAAGGAGATCATAGAAGGTATAAAAAAGAATGCAAGTTACAAAAACCTAATGACTAAATCATCAAAGTATGCCTTCCCAAAAGAAATAGTGGAAAATCCTGGTAGCAAGGCAAAAAAAGTAAAGATATACTTTACAGGCCTGGAATTAAATGAAGCAGATTGCCCAGCTAGCATAACATCAGACAAAGGAGATGATTTCAGCTCTGGAGATGAAGAAAACTGCTCTGGCAATGAAAATAATGAGGCATCAAATAGTGATAAAGAAGAAATTAGAATCTTGAAGCAAAAACTGAAAGAAAAGGAAAAGGAAATTCAGAAATTGAAAAAGAGAGCGGCAGAATTAGAAGACAAGAGAGAAGAGTTAGAAATAAAAGTCTCAAACATCTCATTGGATAATGAGATGTTTAAAAAAGCTTATAAATCTGAAAAAAAAGAACGAATGAAAGTAGAAGATTTGCTGGCAGAAAGTTCAACCTCACAAAGCTCCTCCAGTAGTGATTCCTCAGATGAAGGATCTTCAAGTGAAGAAGAAAGCAAAAGAAAAAGAAAGACAAATCAAAACCGGCTACCAAAGAAATCCAAAAAGAAAACCACAACCAAAAAACCTGAAAACCACAACAGTAGTAATGTGGAAAATGTCACAAACAACACAAATCAACCAAAGCTCATCTCCTTCCCAACAGAAAATGGCGCCAACATGCCTAGAAGACCGGTGTGCAAATTCTTCATAAATGGAGAGTGTAATAGAGTCCCTTGCAGATTTTTCCACCCAAGACAAAAAATCCCCAGGCTGGAAAAGCCACAAGTACAACAACCCGTTACACAAGAAATATTACAAGAACTCAAGAACATGAAATCCGAATTCCAACAAGACATTAGATATCTAATGGACACAAGAACACCGTATGGGTTGCAAGGACTCCCCATTAGGCAAACTTTTTACCCAAGACAAATGGTAGGTAATGGTCTTCCACCTATGCAAATGCAACCCACTCAAAATCCTATCCAAGCAAACCACCCTCAAAATCTGGGTCAAAACACACAAGGCTAATTGAGAGAAAAATAGTTTCTAAAGTAGGAAAAGACAAACATCAACCAGAAAGTAAAATAAAGAGCCTGAGAGAAATAGAATTTGCAAAATCCAAGCATAAGAAACTGAGGCAATACCAAAAAACCAAGCGTTTAAATAAATACAACATATCACTTTACTATGCAAATGCTAACGGCCTAAAATCAAAATTTTCATCATTATCTGAAATAGTGGAAGATATCAAACCAACCATGATTTGCATAAATGAATCCAAATTGATAGGAAAAGAACAAACTCTATCTCTACCAGGCTACAGTTCACCAATAGAACTAAGGAGGACAGACTCAAAGGGTGGAGGTCTATGGTTTGTAATAAAACAGGAATTAGGCAACAAGGTTAAGGTATTACAGAAAGGAGATGATAAAAATGAGCAACTATGGTTACAAATAAATATAGGAACTAAGAAAATTATCTTGGGATTAGTTTACTCAAAACCTGAATCGAAACTAAAAAAGCAAGACCTTAAAGTCTTCCTAAAATCCATAGAAGAAAAAGCCCTCTACGCCCAACAGAATGGAAACCTTTTTGTCGTAATTGGAGACTTTAATGCATACATAGGAGACTCTATCAGGGGTAACCACGAAAAAGTCTCTCATGCAGGAACAAAATTGTTAAAACTAGTTAAGAGGCAAAACCTACAAATAGTAAACTGCTTAAACATTTGTAATGGCAAATGGTCCAGAATTTCCACCACAGACAAAAACAATGATGATAAAAAGTCCATCCTTGATTATGTCCTGGCCAATACACATGCAACAAACACCATACAAAAAATGTGCATTGATGAAAGTAGACAATATTGTCTTTCACATCTTAAAAAAGAGGGAAAATTTTCTAAGTTAAAACTACAGGAATCAGACCACAATGCTTTTATCATAAACTTCAAATTGAAAAAACCAATTGGTAGTTCTTCAACAAGGAAATCATTACATTATAACAATACGGGATTCTTATCATTTAAGGAAAAAACCAACAAATATAGCTGTGGACTGAGCAAAATCTGGGAAAATAATAGCAAAGAAAGCTATGAAAAATGGAAAGATATTCTCATGCAAATATTAGCACTTTCGTTTAAAGTGATAACACGTAATGAGAGTAATGGAAAACCAACTACCTCTAAATTCAAGAACAGCAAATTAAACAGAATAACTCAGCGCAAGAAAGACCTCAAAAGAAAACTTACTAAAGCATCAAAAAGCAATGACCCTAGGAATAAAAAGAAATATGAAATTAAGATAAAATACCTTAATGGAATCCAAAACAAAACAATACTAAAGAACACAAAGCAAAACACCTCCTTGAAAATAAAAGAACTTACTGAGGGAAATGTAGATAGAAATAAAATTTTCAAATTTAGAAAAAAACTGTTTAACTACAGAGAGGATCATGCAACAGCAATCCTAAACCAACAGCGTAAAGAAGTAACTGATGACAAAGAAATAAAAGAAGCAAACTTAAGATATTTTAAAGCTCTGCTGCAAAACAGAAAACCAAAAAGTGGGTTCAAAAGAATCTACAAAAGACATAACAAAATTTTTAAGGCAATACTGAAAAAGACATCACGTAAACATCACAAAAATGACAGAGACTTTACAATGAAGGAATTAGAAATTGCCATTAAGTCTTTCAAAAAACGCAAGTGTCAAGACCCCCATGGATTAGTTTATGAAGTGCTAATTGAAGGAGGATTTGATTTAAAAAAATCAATTCTCTTGATGATGAATTCATCTCATAAAAAGTCAGTTTTTCCAAAATCGTGGTATACTCTAGTAATAAAGACAATCTTTAAAAACAAAGGATCCTTTAAAGATCTTTCTAATTGGAGAGGTATCTTTATTACATCAATATTTTACAAACTGTATGAAAAACTGATTTACAATAGGGAAGAAAAAAAGATTGACCATCACTTCAGTGAATTTGCTGCAGGTGCAAGGAAACATAGATCAACAACAGATCACCTATTCACAATACAAGCTATAATAGATTATTATCGATACCTTAAAAAAAGTGTGCATTTGCTATTTCTGGACCTTGAAAAAGCATTTGACAAACTATGGCTAACTGATACTCTTATTGATATATACAAATCAGGGGTCTCTGGAAAAAGCCTCAAAAATTTGTATAAACTGAATAAGAAAAGTATAATAGTAATCAGGACTCCCTGTGGAGACACAAAACAAGCCAAGATTGGTAAAAATGTCAAGCAAGGAACCATTTGGGGTGCCCCACTTTGTGCAAACACAATCGATCAAATTACCCCAATTATGAAAGAAGAAAACCTGGGCATAAACCTAGGAAAACTAAAAATACACCCACTTCTTTATCAAGATGATATACTGGCCTGCTCAGTTACTTCAAACATGCTAAAACAACAAACAGAACGACTAGAAACATTTCAAAATGAAAAGTTAATGAAGTTTGGAGACTCTAAAACAAAAATTGTAACAGTTCGCAATAACAAATCTAAAAGACAGTCCCTAGATATAAGTCTTAATAACACAAGAATTGAAACTGTTGACACATATAAGTACCTTAGTATGTACATGAATAAACAGGGCTCTCTAACGGAGACGATAGAACGAAGAAAAGCACCCCTGAAAAAACTGAGCTTTGAGCTATCATCATTACTGAAGAGAAGTTCGTATGATAAAAAACAATTCTTCGAAAATGGTATTTTGCTCTATAACTCCATAGTAAAGTCTATTCTCCTGTATGCAGGAGAAACATGGACCAATATCACTAAGACACAATGCAATAAACTTGAACAAATCCAAGCAAAAACCTTGAAAACAATATTGGGTTTAGAAAAAAGTACACCAAACATAGGGCTGCTAAATGAACTTGGTATTCTTCCAATTGAACTCCAACTCAAGAAAATGAGATTAATGTTTCTTCATAAAATCAGTAGCCTCCCTAATAGCCGACTTGTAAAACAAGTCTTCAACGAACAAAGACGAATCGGCTTTCCAAATTGTTGGTGGGAAGAGGTAAAACAAGATCTTGTTGGGCTAAACCTACCCACCTCAACAGATGACATAACTGAATCATCTAAATCTTTGTGGGGTAAAGAAATCGATAAACGTTTAATAAGCGAATTCAATGGAAAAGTGAATGATTTGCGCAACAAACTTAGTTGTAACAATAAACTTAGATACTTAACTCACTTTACTGGTAAATTAAAGAGTTATCTTAAAGGAAAACATTCAGGCGATATCTTGCGCACCAAGCTGTGTATGCAAAAAATAAAGAATAACTTCAAAGGAATTTTTGAAAATATTACATGTCGTGCATGTGGACTTGGCCCAGAATCATATGAACATATAATCAAGCACCATACAAAAAAATCAATAATAGATCACATCTACAGTGATAATTATGAGAGGCTAGTTAAATACGAAAAAGAAATTTTAAAATTTGTTAACAAGGGTTTAAGCAAATCCATCCTTTGAGTCTAATCCAGTGTCACGTACCATATCGTAACTTGTAATAAAGTTAAGTATACGAATGTACGTAACTGCCCCGAAATGGGGATTTGGAATTATTATTATTATTATTATTATTATGTACAAAAAGAATACAAAATACTGTTTTGATGCAGCCCCCACGTGTAATGATCTATGATTGTGTAGTGATTCCCATTTCTCGAAGAGGCTGTTTGCATCTAAGAGCAGTAGCATGGTGAAAATTCGTCTCAGAAACCGCTGACCACGCAAATTCATCAGTCTGAGAGCTTGATTTCAAATTTCGCGAGGCAGCGGGCCTAAATGGATTGGACAGCGGCTTTTGCATTCCAGCGTGAGCACGTGCGCACGCACATAAATCAACTGATGAATTCAGATGCTGGAAAGGTTGGACAAGATGGAGAAATCATGATCGACTAAATTTCAGCATTAAAAATAATTATTTGAAGACTTCTTGTGGTCATGGAATAACGGCCTAATTCACATGCAACTTCCGATTGGCAAAAGAGTAAATTTCTCAAAAACTACACCGTGCCACATCACGATCTTTCCAGGAGTTCTTCCCAAGGATGTCAGGAACATCGCCTATCAGGTGGGTTTTTCACTGTTTTTTGCGTTGGAAAGTTATTTCAGGTTTTGTGGACACTACTCTAGGACCATGTTAGCCAAGTAGCAGAGGGAGCCATTTCTGCCATATCGTTTTTCCATCGAAATACTCCAGCTGGAAGTCTGGCATTTGTTTGGGTTGATAGAACTGCTTTTTGACATGGAATATCCAAAAGCTTATGTTCGTAAGTGGTCGACAAGGTAGGTAAATTGTTATTTATCAAAGTGCAGTCTAAAATGGTTCAACACTCGTCAGCTGAAATCGCCAATTTTCAGGTGTTTATTACTCCAAATCGGCACCGTGCCACATCACCAAACTTTGCTAATGCACTTACAAGAGCTTCAACAACAGTGTGGCAGTGTCGGTATGTCCACTGTTTTTTGCGTTCAACGTCAATATTCGTCTTTTTTGGGGAAGGTTTTGTTTACATTGACAACGATTTGGGGAAGGAAAAGCTTTGTCCTTGAACAATCACTGACAGGACAAGAACCACGTGTCATGTGTCACAAGAAGCAAATACTTCAGCCCTGATATATCGAGAGCTAAGCGAGTTTCGCACTTAAAAGTCATAAGATTTGCAATTATTTACTTAAGAGTTTTGTCTGACAGAGAATGCAAGGAGTAACAAATTAATGAATTAAAGGTCAGAAATTTAGCCAATTCCTCTTTGATGTTACAGCCTTGTGCCCACAGTAGGGTCAAGGTAGAATCGCCTAATATGCATCCGCTGGGTAAATTTTGCGTATGCCAAGAGACAATCTATAGTACATAGATTACAAGACTTCAAGATTTGAAGCTTTGTGTACACCGGCATACAGCAAAATGTGAGGTCCTGTCTACCATATAAATATGATGGAAACCACCATGATTGCATGCAGTCTGGCCATGCGCTAGTTATTTGTTGCATTTCTGAGAACAATGAGTCATGTTAGTTTTTAATTCCACTTTAAATGAAGAAAGCCTGGAATGCAGGAGAGGGGGCTGGAGCTGACTGCCCCTTCTGCCCTCATAAAAATGACCTGAACATGTTATTTCCTATTGTTTTGCCTTGTGCAACTATTGGTATCCATGACAAGGTATTAATCTGAAATATAGTGACAAGTGTTTGCAAAATGGTGTATTGTTTTTGTCTTGCAGATATATGCACCTTTGATGCATACTACATATACGAATGAGATTTCACTTGCACTGGTTCAAAATATCCTTGGCCCATCCAACTTCACCAGCTTTGATGATTTATACATAGATGCCAACGAGACTTGAAAGCAGCACTGGAATATGCAGCATATGTAACCATTGCAAACAAGGTTTCAGTGCTGGAAGCATTTTAAACATGGGGACATGGCACCACAGGGACCCTAGGAAGTTGTATAGCCCCACCCCCCCCCCCCCAATGATAAAGAGGCCTTCCTCTTTAGCCTCCCTTGTGATTGTGAAGCTATGACATAATGTTTTAAAAGAGAGATCAAAAGCAAGGGGGGGTGGAGTTATACAACTTCCTGGGGTCCCAGTGATGACACTGCAAGGGAGTTCTTCATTAAGCTGAAGGGACACTTCTTAAAAAGGGCACCATTATGAATATTGTAAAATCTTAGATGGGGCATGTGCCCCTCTCCCAATGATCCATGGCTCCTACATTTCTGAGAAGCTGGAAAGAAAGAATATTTCAGGAACATTTTCACAACATTTGCAGAACTATCCAGTATTATTGCAGGATATTTTTTTATGCTAGTTAAGTATTTTTAAATTCTTAAAGGTGTTCTCAAGTTTCATTCACTGAATTTGTCTGTTTTTATTTGTGCATTTACCTGTCTGTTTTTATATGTTCAAAGTTAATTCTGTTAATGGAAAAGAGATATTTTAGAATGATGCAGGGTCACCAGGAAAGAGCGTTTGGCCTACATGATCAAACTGGGCATATTTCACGAGCTGTATTCAACAATAATATTATTAATCCTAAAAGAAAAATGCACCTTAAATTTCAAGGGCAAGAATTTCTGTTGCAAAATCGAAAATATTTCCACCACCAGGTCTCTGTTAATGCTTTTGATTCCACTTTGTTCATTCACATCACGAATAAAGCAAGCAGACTGAGCCAAGTTGTCTTCATTTTGAAACCACTTTGTGAGGAGTTCAATCATAGTTCAAATGAAACTAAAGGCACTTCTAGGGAATCAAGAAACTCTAGTAGACTTGATCACAATGGGCAATTTTGGGAGTTAGGGTATGTTTTAGTTCTCTTCTGGCATTGAACAGAGTTTCAGCGAAGTTTAGATTAATTGGTAGACTCTCGATTGCAGAAGTAAACAACCAAATTCTTGACTGTTCTCAAAAGCACCGTGGGACTTGGGTAGTAAGTCTGGTACTGCTGCCTTTCCAGTATGACACTTTGCCTCTGCCGCTTTCCTCGATATATCAACTTGCAGAAAATTAAAGTCTCTACTTGAAACCGAGTGTGCGTGCGCATAAAAAACGAAAAATAGCTATGCTAAGAGCAGTAGAATTAACCGTCCCACTTTCAATACACCAGTGTGCCACAACAAAAGTATCCACGTTCGTTTGGCAATGAAAGGTTGCAAAGTGGGCTGAGCCGAAGATTTTAATACCTCAAATTTGCTGTTTTTGTTGCCCAGCAGCGAATTCAATGGTAAATTATACAAGAGAAAAACCAATGTTGCTTAAGCCGAGAAATGGAAAAACAAGATCTGTTATCTAGGTGTGTTTGCAGCAGCTTTTTGGGGCGAGTGTCAGATGTTGTCACTATTCCAAGATGTTAAAGCTATCTTAAAATGCAAAATAATGTTGCATGATCACGGGATAGTGTCAGTTTCGTATATCCTGATCGATTCAGGCAAGGTTTCCGTGTTCTTTTCAGAGCTGTGTTTACAGTTTTTATCAAATGTTGCTCGCTGCTTGATGATAAATTTGTCGAAAACAAGCCTCTATAATCAGGACATTGGACACCCAAAATAAGTGAAACTTTTGGAAAAATTATCAAAATCTAATTATAAAAATGAATCGTGAATTTTTTTGTGCATTCAATTCGTGTCAAGGGTCAAATATATCTTGACGTATTGCGAAGTTTTGAAATTGTTTTAAATTTGTAGGACTTTGTATTGTTAGAAGTCACTTTGTTGTGAAACATACGCCGAAATCAAAAGAAATTATTTTCAATTTGAACTTTTACCCTGGAATACCAGTTTCATACTACCACTTTTTTCCTACGTCCCTCCTCAAGCTCTTTTATCATGCAAAACTCGACAGTTCGTAAGAAGAAATCAGTGGTGGCGCCAGCTCTGAAAAATCCGAGAGAAATGGGGGGGGGGGGGGATTTTGACGTAATTTTTCAATCTTAAGGTATACCTAACTAATTTTATGGAATTTTTCTTTGACAATTTTTGCCGACTTTTGGGATTTGGGGGGACAGGTCCCCTCCAGTCCCCCCCCCCCGTGGCGCCGCCACTGGAAGAAATCTTATGGAAAATTTTTTTGAGTAAAACATCAATATTTCTTAAAATGCTGTTGCTTGAAACATTGCTCTTCGTGCCTTTATCTCGTCATATTATGAAATAGCAATCACCCACTGAAATTATTTTGTTCATGACACAGATTCACAACAAGAAAATTTCATGATTTCCACATAATCAAATGGTAGTTTTTCAGACAGTTTCAGTTTTTATTGGTTCTCCGTGTGCGGTCAGTTCTCAATAAATCGGACGGTATTTCTTTGTCTTGATTGACTGACCTCAGTCTAGACTTATGCCTTTTCGTTCCTTGTTTCCCGTCGATCTTTGATTTGCTTATATCATTTGGTCAGAAGGGATACATAATATTACTATGAAAAAGTGGGCCCGATTTTTCAAAACGGCCTAAATAAGCGGGAGTTCTCGTACGCTCAACAAAATCGCTTAAGATTCTCGGCTAAAGAGCTTGCACATTGAAAGGGAAACTTGTAGTGCAAAGAATGGTGTTGTCTTGACATACAGATCACAAAATGCACACCTTTCAAGCAGTAATCTTCCCCCGCGAGAGCCCCATACCTCATCAACGGCTTTTTAGTATGCAACAACAACAACTATCTGAATAGCGCCTCCTGATTGATTGAAATCCAGATTCTAGCAATTTGATTGGTGAATACAGAATCACTCTACGCGGGCCTAGAAATTGGGCCCACTTTTTCATAGCAATGCTAGGAGTCCCAGTTGACCAAATGATATCATCAAATCAAAGAACGCAGGGAAAAAAGGGACGAAAAGGCGTAAGTCTAGGACCTCGTTAAGACTCTCTCTGTAACAAGGACACCTCCATAATGTAAACACATTGCCAACTTTATGGAGAATTTGTCTGTATTTTCTTCGTTATTTTTGGTCTAGATCCTATAGTCTAGAGTAACTCAGTACTAATAGTTGTTTTCAGATAAAATGTTGTGATATCATTAACAAAACATCATTTTTTAATATAGATTGTTCTAGAACCTGCTGGTAAAATCCATGTGTTTATCGAGTTGAAATCAGGCCACCAAGGTAAGAATATTAACATCCTTTAAGTTTTACGTGGAAAGCAACGGACAGTGGTTTGGATAAATATTTGTGTGATTTGAAAAATAGCAAGGATTGTACACCATGTTATCAGCATAGGGCTTGAGTTTTTGCAAAAAATCTTTTTAAAACTTTGAAATTAAATTGGTAAAATGTTTTCGTCTGATTTCTTTAAACTGAACAGGAAACTTATGTCGTTTGCTATAATTCCAGGAAGAACAATTTTTATATCGTTATCATTCTCAAACTTTTCAGCATTTTTTCAGCATTTTTATAATATTTCTTATTTTCAGCACTTTTTCAGAATTTTTATCATTTTTCTCATTTTCAGCATTTTTATTTCCAGCTATTTTTGTGAAGTTGTGACATCATCAAATTGATACCATCTTTCAGATCTTTAAAAACTGAGTATTTCTTGGATTAGTCATTTTGACTTTACTCAATCAGTTAACAATTTATTGTGCTTTTGATCTTGATCAAAAGCTTCTGAAACCTCCTCTGGTACATCCTTTCATAGTATTTATAACCACCTAAGAAGAACTGTTATGTTTTGGTGTTCCAGTCTATTTCATTTTCAACTTAATCTCACAAGTGCTCCTTATGGAGGCAGTGTTGATTCAGTGATTTTATATAACCATCAGAATCGCCACTAAAGTTCTTCTGCCACTAAAGAAGAGGATTGCCTTCAAGCCTGCAGATTTTCACCATGCTTGATACTCTGGTTTACGCTGGTGATGTGACTCCATGTATTCATTCGATGTTTCTAATCTAGCCTTTCACTTTCTCTCATAAAAGTTTCAAAACATAACCATTATTCAATTTAATCTGGAAAAGTGAGACTCAAGTAGTCAGTCTAACTCATAATCCCCTCTTCTGATAAAGGGTAAATGTTTAAAATGTTTGATTTCATGATTTGCAGCTGATCCAGAAAAGAAGCCATTTAATCCGTCGAGTAGCTACTTTGGAAGAAAGGCAAAAAGAAGAAATGCTGTTCGAAGGAGAGTACATCAAGTTAATGGCCACAAATTTATGGCAACCTATCTTAGGCAACCAACTTTCTGTTCCCATTGTTCGGACTTCATTTAGTAAGTGTCAGCTGTGGACTCGGCAACTTTCGACTCTATCTTTCAGTTATGTTCACGGTAAATTCTTTTCTTGCCCAATGTTGTTTTGTATGTCATGCATCTACAACAGTTTCAGAAACTACATCGTAATTTTGCACCCAAAATTATAAGATTGGAATCGGTACTAAAAAGCGAAATATTTCATGCGAACTTAAGAAACTTCGAGCACCCAGTGTTGATCCAAATTTCGTGTAGAAATATGATCTTTTGAAACAAATGCGTACATAGACCTGGTGAGCCAGACTTTCAAGTTTTGAGAACTCATAAAACCAAGAGTGCTTGATGGATTGGAATGAACTGATAGCTGGGAGACTGAAGTATTTTTGTAACTGTTCTCTCTTTCTAACGTGCACTGGAAATATAGGTAAATTCAGCTTTATGAAAATTTCATGGTTGGGATAACGCCCAAAAGAGGTTTTAACAGTAGATCAAATCATTAAGAAACTCCTCACTCAGAACAACAAAGATTGCGCGATTCTTCTCACGTGAGATATGTCGTGTGCACATTCATTGAGAGAAGTGAAAATCGTTATTGTTGCTTAACACCTTGGAGCTAAATCTTCCTTTGATGTACCAATTTCATTTTTATTTCTAGTGGTATCGTGAACAAGCAAGGATACCAATGCCAAGGTAATACAGAAAGAATATTTTGAATCTTTGCGTTATTGTTCTTGAGAGTAAATCTACAGTATCTGGGCTGCTATGAGATAGGAGCTTCTTCAAACAATGGCTTAATGCAAGTTCGAGGCATGTCTGTTTCAAACAAGCTTTTTCAGAGGGTAGTTTTGTGGACCAAGCTTACCATAACTTTGAAATTACATTTGTTATATTCTTTGAGAAATCATCAAAGGAAACGATTTATAAGGTAGAGGGTAGGGCTTTTGTTTGCAATGTAACGATACATGTCGTACATTGAGTAGCAATAAAGATTTATTTCCATGGAGCTGCAGTTTCCTCGCGAGCGAAAATTGTATTGTTTACGAGAGAAAATGCCACTTCGACTCTGAAGTTAAAAACAAAGATACGGCTGAGTGAACTTCGATTATGTAAAATTCCGCTGAGGCCGAAAATGGAGCTCCATGGAAATTACCCCAAGTTCGTGAAATTTAAAGTTACCTTAGAACTCACTGAAGGTAGTTCTAGAATCTGAAAGCATTTGCATACCTTGCACATTTTATGAAATCTTTTCTTTACACATTATATAGTTTCAAGTACAAGGTTTCTTTGAAGCACTCCACCCCCCTCCCCCCTCCCCCTCCCCCAACCTAAACTTAAAGTAGGCAAAATTAGCTTAGATACTTAAGAGCTTAGGTAGGCTTTGAATAAGGCTGTTCAACTTTGCCATTTGAGTATTTGAGGAATGAAACCAGCAGTAAATTTGACATCATTGTCCAAAATGGCTTTTTTCTTTCCAGTGTGCTCATGTGTCGTTCATAAACGATGTCATAAAGATGTAGTGATTCAGTGTTCAGGATTAAAACAAGAGGTATGATTCTTTGTGGTTGTTGTGCTATAATCAGATAGCTAACAAGGTGCTCAGGAAAAGGGCATCTCGATTTTCTTAGATGGGAGTATTATGAATTTTGCACCTTCTCCTTACTGTTATGTTGGACCTAAGCCAAACCAAAGGGTTGTACTTTGTATCTTTTGAGTCCCTGTCTTGGTGGAAAAGGCCTCTTTTTATTTCAGTATTGGTTTCGAAGTAACTGGCAGATCACCGTATCATTAGGTAACGTTCACTGCATTCAAACTGACACAGTCAAACTAGCTTTATTCAAACCAGATTAAATTTCAACCAATTAGATGCATTTAATTTGTTGGATTGACCTAAGTAGAAGGCCCCATTCGACAATCTGGTTCAGTTTAAGCTAGTTTGCCTTGCAAGTGTGAATGCGGTATTTGAGAAAATTGATACATCACTGAAAGCGATTATATGATTACAAATAATGTGATGTTTTACATAGCGCCTTTGCTACCTCCTTTTACAGTTCCATTATTTGCGCTTGTTTTAGGTATTCTCCTGCAACGTCCTCAGGTCAATATTATGTATCAAATTCTTAGCGGACCACATCACCAGTAGTTTCAAATATTGTTTTAAGTGGCAGAAAGAAAAAATGAACAGTGTAACAATGACATTGAAAGGAAGAATTACATGTGACATTGGATTTGATCGTGTTATAACATTCATTTTTCCTGGTATAATGACAGTTTATCATATTTCCCCTGTCAGTTGAAACAAATGTGCAATCAGTTTATGCCGCACATTCAGGTGGCTGCTTGAAAAGCCTCTAACTCTTAATGGTTACCCTGCAAACAAGGGGAGCTGTCAGTGACAAGGGTGACATTGGATGAATTTTTACTTGCTCATCTCCCAGAAAGCAAAATATTATTTCCAGCCCTGCTTAAAAGACTATTGTTTAATAGTAAATAACGATTATTTTTCACCCATCAAGCTCAACAACTTTATGTTCCATGTGACAGTAGTAAATTTCTTTTTTTGCAGAAAAATTCAGCCGTTCCTTCTGGTTTCTCGATCGATGTGCCACATAAATTTACAATATACAACTATTTGAGACCGACATTTTGTGAGCATTGTGGCTCACTGTTATATGGACTCATGAGGCAAGGGATGAAGTGTAGATGTAAGATTTTGTTTTCTAATTTCTTATCCTTTTACTCGAATATTTGGAACAGACCTATTTAACTTGGCAATTTGAAATAAAAGAAGGGATATTAATGAAAGAACGACTTTGTGTATCAACTTTGCAAAGGCAAACATATCTGTTGAGTTTAGGAAGGAATCTAGCTACTCAAATAGGCCAAGATTTAATGAGTACACTATGATACCCCTCAACATCAGCACTAAGGTGAATTCAATGCTGAATTATTACGCCGAAGATGGCAGCGTGGAACCTTTACTAAGTTGCATTGCACTCCAATTACCAATCTTTCTTTTTTTCTATTTCTGTTTTATATTTTTAGGTACGGTTAGCCCCATCAGTCGATGAGGGCTGCTTTTCAGGGCGCTGTGGACGATTCTATAGGGATTTATCCTGCATGCAGTCTTTCTTTAATGTGAAATTAGAAGAACGAGAAATTTTGATAAATAATTCCTTTGTAATATGAGCGAATTAGAAGCTAGTTTGAGATTTTCCGAACTGCAATACAATCAGCTTATGCAACGTCTTTGTTTTGAGATACGCTCGGAACTGAAAAATTCGAAAAAGAAAACAGATTCTAATTAGATTTTTATTTTGCAGAATCATAGATCAAGAAATCTCTTAATGTTATTCAGTCTTTCTTTTTTCCAGTTCTTTCAGTTTTACAAAAGAAGGACTACACGCAGACTTATAGGGTTTCGAATAAAGAACGCATTGCATCTAGGTTAAAAACTTCCTTGCCGCCATCTTTAGCGTGATCGTCTATCATGAAAATTTTTGATTCCGTAATAATGAGGACCTTATTTCGTCTTTTTTACTGTACTTTTATTCTTTTTCTTCAAGCTTGCGAAATGAACGTACACAGAAGATGTCATACACTTGTTCCAAATAATTGTGGGATTGATTTAGCAAAAATGGCGAAACAATTAGCAGAATTAGGATTGTCAGGTGACAAACTCAACAGAGACAACAGTAAATCAAGATCAGTTATCAGCCCCGTGAGTTGGAATTTATCTTCTATTTCATTTCATATGCGCTTTTAATTTCCTGAGTAAAAGTTTATTCTTACTCCAAATTCAACCACCATCTTTGTTTACCATACTCATGAAATTAGAATAGAAATTGAATTTAATACAACAGCTAAATGGAGCCTTAATAGTATTGATTTGGGGTGCAAGATTGATTCCTGAGAACGTAAAGGGTGCAGTGGCCCAGTGGCGTAATCCTCTAACTTTGCAGCCATAGCGGTGTGGCAGAGAGGGCACGATCCCAGGTAGACCCACAGCCCTTGAGCGTCATGACAAGAGGTCATGGATTAGATTTCCTCTTCTTCTTCGATCTCAGCGCTGGCTGCTAAAACCGCAACGTTACCGTAACAAATGATTTCTCAAAGTTTTTAGCGCCACTGCAAGGAAAAGTATACCTAGACATTCTCTAACACGATACATAATTAGTAATTACAGAAAAGATTAGCTCAACTTACGTTCTATTGCCAGAAATTTTGAGGAGTTAGTCTGCAATGTGATTTTGTAATCTGCATTTCTTTCTTGTGATTTTCATTGTTCAATTCTTTGCCATCCATGTGACCTCACGAATGAGACTATCGACGAGTCCATAAATTGAATCTAAGTAACATTCTATGTCATATTTGATGAGCTGTCTTCCCGCTCTGTGTATTTGTATGATCAAAAACACCTTCGCTTTCTTGAATTTAAAAAACTGCGTTCGATAGTTACCTCACCGAAAACAAGTGGGCAAAGTCTTAATCACGTCATTTTTGTCAATGCTGTAATCAAAGATCCAAATGACACTTCACGGCCAGTCCCAACGCTCTGTGTATTTGTATGATCAAAACCAATAGCCTCTTGGCTTTTATGATCCTATAGGACTGCGTTCGATAGCTACTTCTCTCTTGAACAAGTGGCGAAGTGCTGTTTTTGCGTCGATTATCTCAGTATCTTCCCAAACTAAGTCGTTTGGAAACCGTTATCACTACAGAAAGATTTCGAGTTTATTATCTTCTTAGTCTACAGCATGGTGCAAATGGACCCATTGCTTTGACCACAAGGCCTAACTAGGGAATCTTATCACCAGTTCAGATCCATCTTTTTCCCGTGTTCCCCGATTTCTTTTCATTTTGTGGTTTTAGTAAACATCCTCCAAATTCATATTTAATGAGCTCTAGATCTTTTGGGTAATATTCTATGCATATTCTTTCTATGAAAATGTTTCATATGAAGTTATTGTCTTTCTAGCATATGTTTATCTTGAAAATCATAAGATTTCATTCATTTGTTATTGTTGCTTATTTTTACTTCATTTGTTATTATTTTTCACTTTAATCTGGTATCAAGATAAATTGTGATATTTTCATGTAACGTTCTTATCTAATGTAGCCTTCAGGAGGGCAGGTCATTCTGCGTCTAGCACAGAGATACTTCAAAGGAACATGCGAAAATCTGCAAGTTCACAGCCATAGATTTTCCCTTCCCAATTTATCATTAAGTTTTTTGACATAGCTATGGATTCTGCTAGAATTATTTCAAAGATTCGGCGGCAATTAAATCAAAGATTAAATTGCTAATATTTGTACTGGATGAGCTAGAACAAAGTTCCCACTTTCGAAAATTCATAACACTAAGACTAATTGACTGATGTGAATGATTCAAATTCTGGTAAGCCGAAAGCCAGACTATTTGTGACTGTTTCTCGCATTTTTATGAGCACTGAAATATATGTAAATTCGACTTCACAAAAATGCTGGAAATGGGCCTGAAACACTCGACCAAATTGTTAGGAATCTCCTCGCATAGAACAGTGTGCGACGGCGCTTTACCTCTTTCAGGACTTCACCTCTTTCATAAAAAACAATCGTCCTGACAAATATGTACTTCAGATTTCCAATGCCATGGCAATACATGGGCAGACGATGTCCATCACCCGTGAAAAATTGTACGCTTGATTCTCGAAACCGCAGCGTTAATATTTTGAAAATTTTTTGTTTTATTTTTTAGGGCAGTAACAGTGAAGACAAGAAAAATCGGAAAGTTAGCACAGAATCTGCTCCTGGTAATCTTCAACGTCATCGAAATGGTCTTGATAATTCTATGGAAGGAGAAGAAAATATCAAATTATCTACAAATCAATTGTCTATGTCCCCAGGGGAAAAAAGAAAACAGTTCTCGAAACTTGGTTTACATTCATTTAAGTTTTTAAAGGTTATTGGGAAAGGCAGTTTTGGAAAGGTAGGTTGTGAACCATCTACTGGTCTCTAAATATTTTGATGGAGCTGTTAGAAAATTGCAAAATCGATAGGATTTGGCAATATGATACTTCGATTTAAGAGTGGCTAGTTTCTCGTAACTTTTTCGAAGAGAACATTTTCTTCATTCAAATTGAAGTTGAGATTGTTCAAAAGAGAAAGTCAGGGTGTATAAAACTGAAAACAACACTCATTTCATTCCCATTCTAACCTGTCTTCTCCCTCTGCCAAGACTTTTATCTATCAGAGTTTGATTAGTGTCTCAGTGTGTGCTTGTTTGTTAGCTTGTCAACTCAACGTCTTGCGTGCAAGAGAACTGACAAGTGATCCTGGTCTACCCATAAGAGAAAGAAAGCCTTGGTGTGCTGTTATCAACAGAATCCTCCCGGGGTGGGGGGGGAGGCTACTAATTCCACCATGAGGTATGTGCCTCTGATAAAGGATAAAGATGAGTTTATCAAGAGAAGCACAGAGCATATTAATAAAAAGACCCATCGTTTAAGGGATGTGAAGCTCGAAAATTTGTTGTGTGGCAGAATATGATATCATCGTAATGGTAGGCGAATCATCTGAAACACAGGAGCACGCACCTGTGCCAATGTTTGTCCAATTACCGTCCTGTCAATGGGGGAGAGATACGTCAGGTGATTTAAGACTGATTAGATGTCATAGTTTCACTGCTACGCCACTACAACTACCTCGCTGAAGCAGCAACAACATGAATTGAATGAAACGAGCGTGAGGCACGATTGTTATATTGCTTTGTTTATCAACAGGTGATGTTAGCAGAAAGAAGAGGAACGAGTGAACATTACGCTATCAAAGTTCTAAAGAAAGAAGCAATCATACAAGATGATGATATGGAATGTGTTCTTACGGAGAAACGTGTCTTGGCTCTTGCGGGGGAGCATCCTTATCTTACATCATTACATTCTTGTTTTCAAACTGCGGTAAAAATATTATTTCACATCTATTCCTTCAAGTTATGAATATTGCCACCTCTCATGTTGTACATAGCTCACTTACATTACCAATATACAGTACTTTAATGAGGTTTAACAACAGCTGACAAAAAGTTTGAAAAATGTGTGGGTTGAGTGACAACAGTTTTCGTTTGTTAACTGGAGTTAGGCTTGGTCGCATGAAGTCAGATTCTGCATGAGTGACCTTTAAGATGCCTGACCAGGCAACCCACTTCACCGTCCTTCAGAGGGGACGTTTAAGTGGGGGGGGGGGGGCTCATGCATGAATAGCAAGCCTAAATTAGGTAGAAACGTCTAGAAACGTTTCCAACCTACTTAAAATGAAATAATAAATGAGTGAAAAAAGTAAGGGTCCGTTAATTATTTGAATGACTCGCCATTTCGTTTGGGCTAATTTCCATTCCAAAATCCTATGCATAGCTGCATTTGGTGACAGCTGTTTCGTTTACGAAAAAGCGACGTCGGTGAAATTTTAAACCCCAACAATTTGTCAAGCAAAACCACTCTTCGGAACAATGGATTGTTTTTGTCATGGAAGTTTTCTGCCTTTTGGAAATGAAGTTTTACAGAGCAAGAGCTCTTCAAGACTTTATAAACCTGATCCTAACTCCTATTAAGTTTTAATCCTGCATCATTTCAAATTTAGATCAGATTTAATTTGGCTTCATGACAGCAAGTGACTATTGAGATTTTCCCAACGCAAGACATTGCTCAATGAAAATTTCAATAAAAATAGAGAAAATTGAACACAGTACGTTCTGAAGAACCTCCAAACAAGCCCTCGCTGAAAGTGGTGTCAAAACTGATCTTGTTTGAATCCCCAATGTTACTGCCAGAAAACCTGGATATGCTTTTAAACATTGTTAGGAATAGTTGATAGGAATGAATCCTTCATTTTAAGTAATCTTAAGATGGTGCTTTAGCTACATATTTATGCGGGCTCTCTTTGTGCATTGTGCTGGTCAGTTTGCGATGTTGAAAGTTTTCGTTGCAGGATCGATTGTTCTTTGTAATGGAATATGTAAATGGTGGTGATTTGATGTTCCAAATTCAAAAAGCGAACAAATTCGATGAAACTAGATCAAGGTAGTTATAGTTACGACTACATTATATATGTAACTCAAATTCTTTTTATAGACTGCATATGATAGGTGATTTACGTATATAGAAGTATAAAGATGCACCTTGGAAAGTCGAAAGGGTGCACCTTGGAAAGTCTAAAAGAAGCTGCTGTGCAATACAAATAAATAGATATCGGTGCTAGAAATTTTGTTTTTGCCTGATACTTGGCAATAGAATTTTTAGGTGTCGTATAAGTGCCTGGATCGAGCGATATTTTTGCACGTTTTATACGAAAAGTTTGATTGAGGGGCGTTTGAGGTTCGAACATTTTGGTGCAAATAGGCCTTTCAGCTTTTCTGAATTGAATGGAATCAAAATCGAACATTATTTTGCTAAATTTTGTAGAATTTCGAGTGTGCACAGTAGTGATAGAAGCTCTAACGCCACCCGATCGAACATCGCTTATGAAATGAATAAAAATAACGCTCGAACCAGGGTCTTTTGTAGAATAGCTTAAAAAGGTTTTTTCGAAAAGTGTACAACATTTAAGAAAATATCGTTCAATTCAGATTCTTGCGTGGGGTAGCTATAGAAGTAAGGTAGGAATATTTGAATATCTTGCAAATTTTGAAGGACCATTGCGTAGCTGATATTTATTTAAGATAAATCGAAAATGAAAAGGCCACGATATAAACGTTGCTCGTCGGATCTGCAGATGCTTGTGATGACGGATAATAAATGAATATGTTGGTAGAAACACTGCAAAACGACGAAAGACAACCGCGAATGAGTCGATTTAAGAATATATATGTTACCAATATTTCGTCCTGCCATGCATGACTTCTTCAGGGCTGTTATATGATAGTTACATTATGTTTGCTTTGCATATTTCAAACAACATATTTCATAAGATTTTTATAAGAAGTTTAAGTTATCCTTGTTCATTCCAGGTTTTATGCAGCAGAAATCACACTTGGCTTGCAATTTCTTCATCGGAAGGGTATAATATATAGGTAATCATTAATCAACCTATACATAAATATATATATAAAGATGAACAGAAAGAAAGACGAGCGGAAATGTATCTATATAATGTATTTTATCTCAATTCCCAACTAGTTTCGACCAATATGGTCATCATCAGGAGAATGAGAAATATTTTCAATGCTACGGATTATACAGGCTCTTTTACGAATATGACGTTAAATTGTGTATCACATACTACGTTTTATTAAATGACAGGCTACAGGGGAATAATGTAGTAACAAATAATTGAACGTAATTCTGTAGCTTGTCCTTTGGTTTCTTAGACAGATTTTTATAATGATATATTTTCTGGATGGTTCAGTTTGCTGTTTAGGCCATTTGGGTATAAAGTTTTAAGACGTAGGATCCAGCTATCTTCGTGTGATTCTAGAATCGATGTTATTTCATCGGATACGTTCTTTTCAATCCTTTCTATGATTGTAAATTTTGCATCTCTGGAGAAGTTATGGTTTGCTAGGTGAAAGTGTTGCTCGACAGGGAGGAGTTTATGGTGGTCAGTCGATTTGATTCTATGTCTGTAGTTGTTGAGTCGGATGTTGAAAGGCCATTCAGACTTTCCAACATATTGTTTTGAGCAATATGTACATTCTAAGAGGTATATAACATTTTTGCTTTTGCAATTTGATTCGTGGTAGATGTTATATTTCTTTTTAGTTACAAAGCTGGTGAATGAGTTTGTAGTTTTGAGGTGATTGCAACAGAGGCTATTTCTAGTGTTACATGGCTGGCAAAATTTGATGGTTTTTATTGTTGGATTTTTGCGGTTAACTTTGTTATCTAAAATAGTGTTGCTCCCTATCATGTCTTTGAGGTTCATAGGCCGACGATAGGCCAGCATGCCTGGCTCTTTAAAAATGTCCTTTAAGTTGGGTTTTAGCTTTAAAATGTCCCAGCGGTTTCGGATGATTTGAGCTAATGGAGGTAGGGTATTATTAAACGTTGTTACAAAGGGGATACGATTAATTCTCTCTTTTGTTGCTAGCTTTAAGGTAGCTTCTCTTGAGATAGCGATAGCTTTTTTTATTTGGTTTTCAACTAAAGTTTGAGAATAGCCGCGTGCTGTAAATTGCTGTTTTAATTTGTCACTGTGTTTAATGAATTCATTGTACTCTGAGCAGATTCTTCTTAACCTAAGTGCTTGAGAGTAGGGTAAGCTTTCTTTAAGGTGTCGATATATATGTATAATGATATGTGATTCATATCAATATATGTATAATGATATGTGATTAAGATATATATATATAAATGATCGTTGTTAAGATTGCTTCAGTTGTGCAAACTTCTAGAATAGGACGATGAACGTGAACCGTATGTAACTGAACATGGTAGCTTAAATCACTCATTTTTGGGAAAAGATTTGCTGTAAGGGGCTCCTAAAGATTGTGCACTGATTCCAGAGGACTGGCTCTAGGAAGGTTGAGTGTTTAATCAGGATCACGTACACTACCACTTCGCTGGCTACCTTTTTATTGAATGCCTTTTCTCTGCAAATCTAGGGATCTGAAACTAGACAATGTGTTATTAGACCACGAAGGACATGTCAAATTGGCGGACTTCGGAATGTGTAAAGATGGAATGCAAGAGGATGGTAGAACTGGAACATTTTGTGGTACACCTGACTATATCGCTCCTGAGGTAAGAGCAAAATACACAGCAACCCTTGCGAAAGTCAACCTATGTTCTTAATGGATTGGTTCTTATAAACGTAGGTCTAATTTGACTATTTCAGGCTGCAGGTCAGGGTGATTTAGGGGAATTTTCACGAGTGGGGAAATAGCCAAAAGGGCTCTTAAGTTTTTACCGTGTGAGTTTATGATAAGATGTTATATTGTTTTCACACAATACAGTTCAAATATAGTTTAAGGCCTATGGGCACAAAACAATTTATGATCATCGTTCTCAACGAAAAAAATTCTTTTCTGCGGTTGGGATGAGTGATTTAGCACTGGCTAGGCTTCAGCCGAAGAGAAAGCAACAATGTAAAACAGTAATATTGAGGTAATAAACTTTAATTTCTTAGCTACAAATACTGTGCATTATTGCCCATGGTTTGATCACATAAGATGAGTACAATGTAGAAATAGTTTCTCGAACCTCGAGTATTAAAATGTATAAAAATGAGGCTCGATCCAGGCTCTTTTGAAGTATAGCTAATAGGTTCTATCCATGTTTGACAAAAAAGGGCCAGGTCTTGATTATTAAGATTGAATATTTTAAGACCAGCTTGTCCCACTGTCAGCTAAATGAAAAAATATATATGTGTACATAAAAAGTAAACAGTTATTTACTTCTGTGGAATTTCACCTTTTTCTAGATACTTCGAGAAGAACCCTATGGTGTTTCTGTAGACTGGTGGGCACTTGGTGTTTTAATGTACGAAATGATGGCTGGATTGGTAAGACATCATATTCAGATCATTTGTTCGAAAATCATCTCATATTAACCTGATAGCTGCGATGACTGGCCAAATGACTTTTCATTTATTATGCTTGTAGAAACGAAGGATTTTTGCTATGCTATGAAATCGGTAGTTAAACCGTTTGATTTAATAGAAACTAAGGGTTTTCACTATGCCATGAAATTAGTAGTTAGCAGTGATCATTATTTTTGCATTTTGCGTTAGCAACTAAACAAAGAAAGATTTTGTGACACAATGACATCTGTTACTTTCGATTGTGACACTGGAATGCAAATCAATTTGCCATTGCAGACAAAGCCATTAATACAATGTAAACAGATTCACAAAAGTCCCTTTAAAGGAACCTTGGTGACAAGACCCAAATTATGCAAGAATTGCAATGCCTTTTGCTAGACTTCTGAATTAAATTGACATGTGATGTAATCAAGACACCAAATGTGCACTCCTGGTTATCACCATGCTAGATTCATGGCAACTCATGAACTTAGGCACGCGATATACAGTTACACATTGTTAGTATTCAAGAACCAAAGAGTGCTCAAGTTACTGCAAGAGAAACGAGCAAAATGAATTGGTGATAACCGGGTGTGCACGTTGGGCTTCTTGATTAGATAATTACGCTCGTTGTTCCTGTAACAATTTGACCACTCTGTGTATATCTTGGACCACCTTCTCCTAATGAATCAAATAAACAAAATCCAATCAGGCAGATCTTTAGGTTTCTATTCTTCTTTTCTCGTTATAAACTCACGACTTGCTTTAAAAACCAATTTTTGCGTGTAAAAGGCTAGAGTTTGTATTACTGGTGTCAGGACAAGTTTTATGGCTTTGTTTGTTTTTAAATACTGGTTGAGAGAATTTCTTTTTGTCTGAAATTACGAATCGCTTTTAATTGCGGTGTCAATCAAAAGGAGATGAGGCTTAAGTCTTACAAAAACTGTCCTTGTTTTGGCAACTTACATTGCGACAAGTATAAATTAAGCTCATTCAAGCCAACAGTAATAATTAATTGTTTTAATCAGTTGTGCTTTTGCTGTTAAGTGGATCTAAGTTGACCAAGACTGCCTTTAGTTCGTGCTTTCTGCAAATGTTCAATTTGATGCCTTGCAGCTTTCTCATTTCTGCTGCTAACTTTTTTTCGTAGCCTCCATTTCAAGCAGACAACGAGGATGATATGTTTGAAATAATTCTTCATGAAGAAGTAGGATATCCAGCATGGCTTTCAAAAGAGGCTGTGTCAATATTAAAAGGGGTGAGTTCATACTTCAAATTCTGCCGCATTAACTTGACATTTCATTCAACTTCGAAGGTGACCCAAAAACTAACACTACATCAGACACCAAAATTAATCTTAGACATAATGAGAAGTGTTGAAATGGCTTTAAATTCGTGGTAATTTGTGCTTTTATAAGCTACCTTGCTTTGAAACAAACTCCGAAACCACAAGAAGCGATTACAAAATCGAATTTTTATTCCCCTCTCCCCTCGGTACCACTTAGAGTAGTCTGTTTTTACCTTGAAGAACCTCTTAAATCTTATAAAGCAGATTTTCATGAAATGACGAGAAATATGTTTTTTTTGCTAAACATTCAATATTTTTTAAAATAATGTTGCACAAAACACGTTTTCTCGCACGATGAAAGATCACATGATGCCTCTCCAACGAAAGAAGGGAATAACAATCACGCATTAAAATTATTTGATTTAAAATTTCAGAGATCTGTCTCATAACCAAATGTTGGTGTCTTTTTAAAGTTGAACATTTTTGGCTCACCCGTTCTACTCAAAACTGCAGTTGTACACTGTGCAATTGAACTAACCGTGCTGTGGAAAGACCCACTCAATCCTGAAGCAATTTTAATGTCTCAACCCTGAAGGACGCTGATTTCCGTATTTTCATAATTCATTACATTCAGGCTAAAATAACTCTACATATAGTGAGCGGTTCTACTTCCTCGCTTTCTGTCCTATATTTAGATCTAAATTCATTTGTGTTTTAGCTCATGACGAAGAACTCGGAAAGGCGACTTGGTTGTGTTCCAGGAATTGGCGAAGTAGCTATTAACAAACATCCATTCTTTGCTTATGTTGATTGGCGCAAATTAGAAGCGAGGCAGGTCAGGCCTCCTTTTCAGCCACAAATTGTAAGTTTTCATGGTGAATTTTTATTTTTCATTTACTAAAGATGCAAAATATTCATATATACATTATTTTCAGATTATAATATGGTTTCTTCATAACGGTTCTAAACACGAGAAGCTTTTCATTCGGTAAACGATGGTTTATCGAAAATATTTTCGATAGTTTCATGTTCTTATGTTTTGCTTGAACGAGTTGATTAACAAAAGTACGTACTCATTTGGTAGATAGCAAATTTAGCAAACGGAGCAATTTAAACCTGGCCAATGAAGCAGACATTATCTGGAAAAGCTTTGAGAAATGGTTGCAAAAATTTTTTACAAGCATATTACTAGAGCTGGGAGCGGTCTTGGATGAGAAATCTGTCGGTGTATTTCCCAACCTGTATTCCGTCGGATCAAATTTTGTGAACCCTGTAAAGCCAAAATCGGTTTGTTTTACCCATTTTAAGTCATGTGACTATACTCTCGGGATGTGTTAGTATTATACCACTTTTTCCACTCATGATTCAAATTTATATCACGTAAAATATGGTAAAGCATTCAAAGGATTTTTATCAATTTGACTCAGCCGATTTTGTCTATTTTTCAACGGCAAAATAGCTTGTTAGGAGTAGTAAGTTTATATTGAAAACGACGACTCCCCTAATGGCCTGAATGTTCTTTTACAATATTCTGATTTTCTATATTTCAGAAATCAAGCACGGACGTGGATAACTTCGATAAAGATTTTACGCGGGAAGAACCGAAACTAACGCCAACGGAGAAAAGTGTCATCAAGTCTATTGCACAAGACGAGTTCAAAAGTTTCTCATATGAAAATCCAAATTTTGTTTAAAATCTAACTACTACTTTACCAGATGTATATAAATCTCATTGAAATAAATGGTTTTTCGCCTTAGTTATTGTTAACTGAACTCAGAAACTTGAATCATCAGCCAAGCGAAGTTATGCAGTATAATGTTGAACGTGGATCCTTCCTTATGTTGCCAGATTTTGGTTAGAAATCTCTGATTTTCGAACTAAAAAGGCTCAATTTACAATCGAGTAATGTTATGTCTATTCATGTGATAGTTTTCGCCAAAATGATGCAAACTACTGGAAATATCAAAATTTGATTTTCAAATCTTTTGCAAAATTTCTTTTTAGTTTGTTCGTTCAATTACCCAAAAATATTTGAAGATTATAAAAATTACACATTGAAAACGTTGGGTATTCTTTCTGAGAAAATTGATTTGCCTAAATTTCAGATTTTTGTTACCCTTGAAGTAGTGACATTGTGCATTTCTCTTTGTCATTATGACCAAATTTAAAGCTTAGTAGGAAAATGCCATAAATATTTTATTGTCCAATATTTTGGCCTCACTTTGCCCCCTCTGAAAATGTCATTTGTGCTGCGTCCCTGATTGTCTCGTGTAGTGTCACGTTTAAATCTCATTTCCATGCGTTGCTAGATATGTCTGCATGAAATTCGTTATGAGAAGCAATTTCATCAAAAGGACAATGTTATGTAGTCATGAATTTTTAGGCAATACAATTTATGATATTTGCTTCAGACTGAAGAATAATGTTTCAACTCGGATATC
This sequence comes from Aurelia sp. 3 sensu Dawson et al. (2005), assembly GCA_964020215.1. Taxonomy (NCBI): domain Eukaryota; kingdom Metazoa; phylum Cnidaria; class Scyphozoa; order Semaeostomeae; family Ulmaridae; genus Aurelia; species Aurelia sp. 3 sensu Dawson et al. (2005). The sequence goes on along the minus strand of OZ026574.1, from coordinate 28,051,071 downwards.
AATTCATGATTTGTAAACAATGAATTGTATTCCACTGTGATAATTTTACATTTATCAGTTAGTTTAACTGTTGGTACCAATTCTTTTTAAAATTACATAATTGGTTACGTTAAGTGTTACGTCCGAACCCCCTCCTTAAACATCCTGTTACAAAAATAAAAGATAATGCTGGTCTTTGTCTTTCCGTTTGTGGACAAGTCTACTTTTCCTAGATCTCACGTCAAGGATGGACCTCTTTTAAAAATGAAAACTGTTCGAGCTAACAAAATTAAATTTTATGCATTCCAGGTAGCTATGCTGCTTTTCATTTTGCAAATACCGCTAAAGCTCTGTTAAGATCCCGGGGGCTTATTTAATTTCGGACTCTCCAGAGGGGGCTCATAAGAGAGGGGGCGCTTACTCACAAAATCAAATAACAAGCATAGATATGATAGCATTTCAGTTCTTTGCGGATTCAACATACAATTTTACGAGTAGAATACACAGAATCGACAAATTTTATCCCAAACCATATCAAAATCAACATGTGGACTTGTTTAGCTAAATAAATGGAAAATCTTTGCAAGCCCCTGGAAATTGATATAATTGGGGGGCTTAAAAGAGAGGGGTATACTTTCTGAGAAAATTGGGGGGCTTATTTAGAATTTCGGATTAGAGGAGAGAGGGGTTTTTAGAGAGGTGTGCTTGATAAAGAGGGGGGCTAAATGGAGCGTTGACGGTAGAGGTCTTATTGAAGAAGAAGCACCTCTTTTCATTTACATCCAGTTTCCACAGTGAGCTGTATTCATCCCGGAATTTTGCCTTGAATGCCAACGAATGGTTTGTTCTCTGTTGCTACTTGTATCCTTTTGTAGACGTAGGAAGCATAAAACCTTCGTTACACCATTTTTAAGGGAAAGATACGAATCGAACGAGGATAAACCTTTAGTTTGTCTAAAAGAAAGGCTGGATTAAGTGATTTTTTAACTTTTTCAGAATAAATTCCATGGAATGGTGTTAGAGCTTCTATCACTTGTGCACGTCCGTGAATTGAGTCACCTCAACAAAACGTATAAAAATATTGGTACATCTAGATTATTTTGCAGGATCACTGAAACATCTATTACTTTCTGCCTGCAACCACTCTGTTCTGGACTGTTAATACTTTAAACTTCATTCTAAATTTGATCTACCTTTTATAATTTCATACCCATAAATCTTAGATTAGAATTGGATTGTGTACTGATTTATGTAACCTTAGATATTTTCGTGTAGACTTTTATAGCTCCAGTATCAGATTTATGTTCCGAAAAGGTTTCTTAATTAATTCGTCTTTTTCCATACCTTTACTCAAAGAAGAAATACTAACAATGTTACTGTGTTTATTTTCTTGTCTCTTTGCAACTACATTTTCTGAGACATCGTAAAGCCACATTAAAATAATTCTGTACAGAAGGAATCAAATGATATCGTATGAAACAGCAAATAGGGGCAAAGGAAGCTTCTTAAACTTTGGGGGCACGACACTGTAAGGAAGCTGGAGGCACTTCCTGAACAAAAAAGGCACTTTTCATTATAATTGCAAATCTTCGTGGGCATTTGCCCCCAGTGCGTGCTCCCCTGGTTCCTGCGTCTCTGACTACAAAAATGCCAATGATATGCAGTTTAAAACGATAATGCTTGAGGTGGGCCGTGCATAAGTCAGATAAATGTAGCTGCAGCTTGAAGGAAGAGGAATTGTCCTTTGCCAGCACGCTCAAATTTCACACTGTTTCAAAATCAAATTTGGCCTGACCATGGGTAATAATGCGCCGTGTTTGTAGCTTGGAAATTAAAGTTGTTACCTCGATAATACAATTGTTGTCTTCGTTATTTTCCCTTTGACCCAAGCCTAACCAGTGCTAGAAATCAAATTCAAATGGCTCCTGCGCGTCTGAACTGTTGGCTACTACACAGCGTAAGTGGAAGTTTGAAACGAGGATGAACGCTGTGTATGAACTAACTGTTCAGACGTAATAATAATAATAATATTCAATTTCTTTAAAGTTGGCTAGTACGTAGCTAAGTATAGTAAAAACACTAAAATTGCTAATTAAGGCCAACTACCTAAAAATATACAATTTATAAAAAAAGTACGATAAAATGGTTTGATATAAAAATAGAAATAAAAACGTGCAGGAGCCATTTGAATTTGATTCCTACCACTGGTTAGGCTTCAGCCGAAGAGAAAGCAACAAAGTTGAACAGTAATTTTGAGGTAATAAACTTTAATTTCTTAGCTACAACCACAATTGCTTGGCTAGAAAATACAGATGTATGCTGCAGTGGTTGAACATACAGACAAGTCAACTGAGGCGAAACTGTGCTATTAAATCCGGGGTTGTTACAATTGTTGATTCTTCAAGAGATTACAATGTTGTGAATTGTGTGCAGTACTGTTTTCATTTTTTTTTCTCTTCATCTGCGAAACTACATATTTCAATCTGCTAAGAAGTGTGAAATGACGTCATTTTCTATGACGTCACTTCACGTTGACCTGAACGAGGCTGTCAAATGTGTTGATATTATACCACTACCAATCACATTGCTAGCTCCCTTATCCCGCCTTCGCACACTCGAGCAAAATACAAAATGTCGACGATATTTGGCCTAACTTGCGAAGATTCATTAACCAATTTATGAAAGTTGGAGGCGTCAAAACTTGGAAAGAACTCACGATTGGTGTTCAGCAGTTGGTAAGGTTGCTTTTTAACAATAATTTTTGGCCAAGTTTGTTTGACACAATCAGCAAAGACTTGAAATGTATTTAAGGATACTTAGAGAAGTATCTTTAGGGGAAAACCAGAGAGTATACTGACTTATCAAGAAAGCAATTCCTCATTTCGATGTATTTAAGGATACTTAGAGAAGTATCTTTAGGGGAATGCCAGAGAGTATACTGACTTGTCAAGAAAGCGATTCCTCGTTTCGACACCAAATACTAAATACTCAACTTTTTGAAACTAAAATCAATGAAGTTGTTTTTATTTTGCCAAAATGGTTAAACACATTTGGCTAAAACTTGCAGGTATTTGCTAACACCAGGACAAGGATCTTTAAAATTGCTGAATAGACTTGCTGAGGCATCAAAAAAGCAGCTTGTGCGCCCGTTGCATCGTTTTGACATGAAATCAGTGACACCATCGAAGGAACAACGTTGTTTGGCAGTGAAATTCTTGTACTGGCATACATTTGGGGTTTCTCTTCCATAAAATGCATGCAATATTTTTACCCTCCTTGGCCAGCATGACAGGAGTTTGAAGTTCTTTGGTTCGTCAGTGCAAATGAGATCATTTTTCATTGAACGTGAGATTCCTAAAGAGACAGACGAAAAATGATAAGTTAGGTCGCGTTCACGCTGTTCTGTTTTTATATAAAAATGGAGAGAAATGTCTCCGTTTTTATGAAAGTGTCCAGGCTAATCCGCACAAAAACGGCACAGAAAGGAAGGTTTCCACTTGGGTCTTGAGTAAACGCGACACCTTTTTGAACGAATTTTGATGCGGATAAAATTTTTTTGATCCGGCACAGTGTAAACGGGGTCTAAAGTATTCCGAAAATTTAAACACTACATTCAATGGATTAAGACTAGTTTTAGAAGATAGATTTTCATCAAATCACTTATTCATAAGATAATAAATAGGTGACCAAGAAATGAAAAAATCAAATCCTAGACGAAAGATGTGCTATCAAAATTCAAAATATGCATCACGTACGTTTGCAAGTTGATCGGTCAGATTTTAGAAAATATCCTTTTTTGCAACTGCAAGTAAAGCCTCCTTCTACATTATGACATTTATGGTTGCATCCACCATTTCTAATCTTACATTCATCAATGTCTGAAAATTGAAAAAAAATCAATCAATCAATCAATCAATCAATCAATAAAACAGAGCAAACACAGCACTAAAAGACTCAGTGGTGAACTTCCTGCATTCAAGAAAGAGGAAAAATGGGGGACAAGACTTGTGACCCAAATATTTTTACATATTTCCAATGAATATTTTACTGAATACCAATTTCTTCCCCTATATATCAAACTCTAATGAGTTCCCCCTCGTCAGAGCAGAAACTGCATAACATGATGTCATCGAGCAATCTGAAATATGGAAGTGTTTGGACGGATAAGCTTTTTGAAATGATAAATCAAGAGTTTAAGGCCAAAAAAACAAAATTGCAAGTGTTGCCTAATTTTGGGATTGTAGGAAGCTAGGGGGGCACTAAGTTATTAATTTTCACGCATGTGTGCGCAGTTTCTGCTCTTTCCCCCCTGGAATAAGGAGGTTAACTTGTCATCAAAGGTTGAGAGTAAAGACAGCATTCTATATCAAATGTAAGGCATATCAATCAAACTTGAGAAGTTTCGGATAAGCTTATTTCAAAATACAGCTGCCTTCAGAATTCTCTATTTCACACACTGACAAGCGTCAGAAAAAAGCTTTCAAAATATTTCTTACTTGTTTGCTTTTTTAAGCGATTTCCAAATTTTGTATCACAAACAGACTTAATGATTTCGAATTATAATTTCTCTTACCTGTGCATTCTCCAGTTGTCTTGTTCAAGTCAAATCCAAGGAAGCAGGAACATCTATAACTGCCAGGCGAATTGATACAACTATGTGAACAGATGTCTTCAATGCATTCATCGACATCTGAAGAAGAAAAAGTAAAGTTTTTATTTCATTATGCTGAGCTGGTAGCAGGCTCCGGCGGAAGGGAAGGGGAAAATATGCATAATTTTAGTACTGAGGATAAGGCTAGCCATCCGGAAGGGCGGAGGGCTGTGAAATGAAGAGCAAGCGGCCGATATTCAAAACTGAAATGTTAATCTAGCAGTGTAAAGCTCTGAGCGATCAAGGTAGAATAGTCTAGATCACCAATTCCGTTTGGAATAGTCTAGATCACCAAATCAAACTGTCTCCTCGCTATCAAACTTCAAATTTAAACTAAAGGAAGGATTATAAAGCAAACTTTACGTACTTCCTTCCATCAAGAACATATATTAATTTTTCCTCTCTGTTGCAATTTAATTTCCTTTTTTCGTTTGGATAGGAATAATTAAAATTAGGTTTTTTTTTAGGGAATTTATCTGACAATGCATTAAGTGGTATTAGGAATTTCTTGAGTAATTAATTTTTTCTTTTTGTTTTTCTTTTCTGTTTTAACAGGGCACATTGTAAAGCAGTTTTTTTCCCGTATGAACTGAATGTTTTTTACCCTGTATAAATAATTTAAAATGAATGAAATAAATGAAAAATGAAGGTAGCTCTGCACTTAAGGTGGCTCATTATCGAAAAATTTCAAAATTACGAAACAGTGAAAGGCGGTTGTATGCCAAGTAAAATAAGTTAAAGTGGCTCGCTTCTGATATAATTTTCAAACTGCTACACACTGGGTGTCCTATCGCTCATGGTCTGGTACTTCAGGTATGGACTTACCTCTACAAACGCCATCAAAACCAAGTCGATATCCTTTCTTGCAGAAACATCGGTAACTGCCTTTTGTATTGACACAAGCAACTTCGCAATTTGTATCATCAGGCTGACATCTGCAAGCTGAGCCCGTGGCACACTCGTTGACATCTAAATAAGAATCAAAAAAGAATTAGAAAGTACTCTCGAGTACCGAATAAACGGGGGGAGGTGAGAATAATCGGGGGGGTTGGAAATGGTTTGATATAGCAATAATTTATTGAACAGTAAAACATGTCCACTGTTGAAAATTTGTTTGGTGAAATTATTGCCATGATGTCCAGAGTGCATGGTCTTTCGAAAGGGGAATTTCAATTTTCTTGGCTCATCCAGCATGATGGGATGAAATGAATAAGATAAGATCGATATACAAAAAACGCAAACCCTTACCGATGCATTTTGTCCTGTCATTTGGATCAACAGCAAAGCCTGACCGACATCCACATTCAAAACTACCTCGTGTGTTTACGCACTCTTGTTCGCAGTTATTCAAGGAAGCATCATTGCATTCATTTGCATCTGAAGGTAAAAGATAAAGCATGGGTTAAAGGACCTGGGTCATGTAAACTTAAAGGGAATAGTCATAGGTATATCTCATAGCCGCTATAAATAGGCAAGAGAAACGCCCACAAATCCATTGTTTCTTTAGTTACACAATGAAACCGGATGCGTCGAAGCTGTAGAGTACAATAGATTATATTTTTGACCTGGCCCGGGCCAGCTTTTAACTATGTCGATACATCTACAACTAGAAGTAACTATAAGTTATCAACTGCTCGCACTCTTTCATATTTGTGAACTCAGATAAAGCCACACTAAATTCGTAAATGAATGTTCTGCTGTCCCCTTGAAGTGGAATTGTTCGTTCCATTATTCCGTATTCCATGTTTTATGAAGGTAAAGGAGGGTATTGAACGCAGGTTCAACAGATTATTGCTTATTGTGTTGACTTCCTTCGTCGCTCGCAATAAAGTTACTTTAAGAAATCCACCGATATCTTAGCAATCTCACAACATTTTGTTTGTTTCTCTGTGAGACTCATAAATCCATCATAAGAATAGCGCGTTCATTTTGAAACAAACAGTGGAAACTCTGCGTCATGTGGCGTACTCAATAAATGGAAAAAATAACGTTTCAAGAGGTTTGTTTACGGTTACGTAACTGACAAAACGTTTTAGATAAGCTATTCCTTCTTTTCAACTAACGTTCTAGGTGCGAGAGAAACTTAATTTAACAAAATAATCTTAAATTTAACTATTAACTACATTTCTGAAACAAAACGCTTTGGTTGAAAGTTACTGGAATCCCTGAAAAGAGCACCCAAATCCCTGCTGTAGTTGTCTGTTCTCAGTAGTTATTTGATGTCTTAAGGAAGCAATAATAGATTTTTTTTGCATTGCCTTTCATGGTTCTAAACTTTTCAAATCTTCACTCGCAAATATTTGGTTGCAAGAATCCTTAACTTTTAGCTCTGTTTGTCATTTTATTAATCTCTTTTTTATGTTATGACCCCTGGGCAAGTAAAATATTTTGCTCCCTGGGGCATCGTCTCCGTAGTAGGGTAGCATTAGGTGAAGGTACAGAACTTAGTCATTATGTATCATAAATGATTAATGGAATATATAAAAACTTAATTATTTTCTTACAAGAACTATTTGATTTCTGATGTTATTTTCGATCGATCTCCCAGATACTGGGCTGATACTTTTGTACTCCAAATTGATGAATACTATGCGCATAGACCAAGCTTGCGAGGTTTGACCATTAAGACCGAGAGCTTTGTATTTTCCTGTACACCGCCTAACAGCTTCTAATTTTGACTTGTATCTTCTAGTCAAACACATTTTGCTACAGTCATGTCGTTTGAGTTTACTGTAAATCTCGCACGCCTAAACCAGTTGCTGTGGCGAGAAAAACGGGAAATCCGCAGGGAAACCCGCAGAAAAAGAGCGATTGACCAATAGGAGTGGCGGGATTCTGTATTGCCTCGTTTTTAAAACTTCAGTGAGGTAATAAAGCACTGGATTGGCAGCTTTCGCCTAAAGTGGCTTTCATAGTTTTAGGCGACAGTTGTGAATTACAATATGACAAAGAAGGAAACTTTATGCCTATCATCATTCTTGCGCAGATACGACTGAAACACAAAGAATTCATTCGCACTTGACATAAATTGCACTCCTTGATAACGTCAAAAGTTACATTGAAAAATGATCAATAGCACTGAGTCGTCAGGTAAGTTCTTAAAGTTATCAAGTCATACTCACCATTTTGACAAAATTTCCCTTCAAAGCCAGGAGCACATGTGCATTTGTTGGGTGCAGTACATTGTCCGCCATTCATGCATTCGAATCCACAAACAGCTGCAAAATAAAAAATAAAGGAATGAATTAATAAATAAACGAAAGAAATAAAAACAAATGAAAATGACAGATGATTAAAACAAAGGAGCATAAGTGCAGATCAATTCTTCTTCTTTCAATATATGCTAACGCAACGTATTCTCTAAACAAAACACCAATTCCCATGCAGTTTGAGTGATCTAGCTACCTAAACTTATCAGTGGTTAATGCAGCTTGGCTTACTTCACAGAAAATTTCTATGGTTTATTTACATAGGCATGTTGGTAAGATGGCCACAAAAACCTCTTTGTCCGTGAAAAGCAATTGACCCTAAGCTGCCATTAAAAAGTTTCGGACAAAGAAACTACGGGGAAAATTTCGGAAAATTTTTGCAAAATGTGAAAGCTTAGTTTTCACAGCTGATTGATAATCCTTTGGTTTGAAAAGAGTTACACTCAAATTATCTTTTTGTCAGGCTAAAAGGATGAAACAGACAGGAGACAAGTTCGCTCAGTTGCTACGGAAACGCTTCAGCTCGCCTCCTCAATGGCAACTTCTTTTTTTGGAGAAAATTGCAGTTACAGGTAAGTATATTTGAAGAATTTCGTCCAAAAGTTTTGATTCCAAAACGTTTGCATTTCAGAGAAAGGGAGAGCACATGAAACAACGAGGAATCAAATAAGTTGCAAGTTGAATGAAAAGTGGTAAAGGCAGAAGAATTATTTATACATACGTATTTCGCATTCATTGCTTTCATTTTCGTTGGTCCATCCATCACAACAATAAAACACTTTAAAATTTCTGATCCTTGTTTCCGTGTGGTATTCGATCGTGCTTATCTTTCTGCAAAACAATGAAGCAAAAAGTTATCAAACATTGCAACGTCAAGTCCTGGCCAGGCCAGACCAACAAAGATTGTTTTAAAACGTTCAAGCTTTGCTGGCTTGCAAAGTGTCTCTCCTCCGTTTGGTCAGGCCATGGGGGAGGGGGGTTCTCGGCTAAATTTCGGGTAGGGGTGTGCCGCCCACTGTTTCAAAATGTAACCCTTGGCTAGACCAAATTTTGTGAATGATACCCTTGGCTAGAACAATTTCTACATCAAAAGTGCCCTGAATTGGCGTTTTCTAGACAAAACGTGCCAAATTTTTTGATTCTCTGAGCCAAAATATTTGAAAAATTGGGTTTTTTGACAGGAATTATCGAATTTTGACATCTCTTTGACCAAAATTGCCAAAAAGTATACCCTTGGCCAGACTAGAAGTCCGAAAAAGTATACCCTTGCGGGCGGCACATCCCAAGGTACCTTTACTATGGAACAACTCCCCCCCCCAGGTGGGTCAGGTCGCAAAACATTCGTTGAGAAAAATGCTTTGCTTCTGACAATCAGAGATTGTTTTTGGACTTATCCAAAATCATTGCCTTTAAAAATACTGCCCTATGCTGCTTGTCACGCAAAAATTTGCGACCTGGCGAAACAGCAACAAACGTTGTTCGGCAAACTTGTTAGAAATGTTTAGCAATGGTCGCTTGATGAGTACTCAAGATAGACAGAAAAACTTTCAATCGACAGAAAAATAATATCTGAAAAATATGTGGTTCTAATTCCTTGGAAAAACAGCCCTGATTTTAAGAATAGTTTCAATTTATATAATGAAGAAATTATGTGTGTTGGAAATTTATGAAAATGAAATACTTGAAACACGATAGGAGGAAGTAGGAAATTATTCAAGTCACCTGAAAACAGTTCTGTAGCGAACAACTTTACGCCACCAAACTTTCGTTACGTAACGTTCTCTCACACGTATATATTTTTCTGCAATGCTTGAAACATTCACTTGTACAGGTCGACTTTCTGTGTAATTGCAAACATTATTCCTAAAAACAAGGATAACATGCAAGTTAAGGAGCCATTGTCATCCAGCATCCTTTGCGGGCAAAATGTGATTTCAGATAGCCTGCGTCGCGGAATTCGGTCTGCGACGCAGGCTAGATTTCAGACTACCTAAACCAAGGGTGTTAGGACACGGATGTTTTGATTGATTATTTGTTTACCTTGTTTTGATCCCTGTGTCTTGTTTTGTTGTCTTGTTTTCTGTTTTGTTTCGTTTTCAACTGTGCGTGATAAGGCCCAACCGCTCTCCAAGTTGTTCGAATACAGCTCCCTTGTATTTCTGTGTCCTAGTGCGCCTTCGCACAAGTTAGGTTTTAAAACCGAAAAGTGGCTTTTCGTTTTTAAAACCTATCTTGTGCGAAGGCGCACTAGGACACAGAAATACAAGGGAGCTGTATTCGAACAACTTGGAGAGCGGTTGGGCCTTATCACGTACAGTTGAAAACGAAACAAAACAGAAAACAAGACAACAAAACAAGACACAGGGATCAAAACAAGGTAAACAAATAATCAATCAAAACATCCGTGTCCTAACACCCTTGCCTAAACTCAAATTTGACACAAGTGAAAAACATGAATGTCGTAGATCCATAACGGAGCATCTGAACTGATAGCAAGTCGGCCAAAGAAAACACCTCCTATTCAGTCAACTACTTCAGTGTGGACCCATATTTGCCACTTAGGGTACATCTGATATTCAGACAGACAGAAATACCAGCGTACGTGAAACGTGAACAAGTATCAAGGAAATTTTGCCGAGAAGTCGAGACATGATAATGAAATTTTGGGTGAACAAAACAGAATGTGAAAAAACGAATTATGACTACTACGGGAAAGATTAAAATTACAACAGGAGAATGGTTTTTTGTAAGAAACCAAACCACTCAAGAAATTCAGGAATTTTTAGTAACTTCTTCTTCCAGAAAATCTAATGTCGAATTTTACTTAGAGTGATAAAATTTGTATCACTCTTGCAGAAAACTAAAATTCTAGAATTACCTTGCAAGAAAATTAACAGAACACGAAAAAATCACGAGAATAAAATATCTGAGTTTTCGTATGCCTCTATACTAAAATTCTGGGCTTAACCCTCTTCTCCTGATGAAAATAAAGGAGTTAAATGCTCTACAGTTTTCATTTTCAAACACAGACAGCTTCAGATTTTATTATTTCATAACTTCTGAATTGTTGTTACTTTGATGTGGTGTACACAAAAGGTATCTTATTACTCCTTGGGTGACGGAAAAACATTTCGGAACTTCTTTGCTAGGAAAATAACAACACAGGCCTGGCCTTTGCTTATGACATCGATTACGTCATGAGATAGATGACAAACACTTACCCCTGTGGCTTCAACACGCTTTTCTTTGCTTTAACATCGCTACTTTCTCTTGCAAATGATTTGCTCAAAACACAAGCCAAAATCACTGAAATTACAGTAAGCTTCAACATTCTTTCACTTGAAGTGATGTCGATCTGTTCTTCAAATTGTAGACAAGCTTGTGCTATCTTTGTTGATAATATATATAGATTCCGGGTATGATAAACCCGGAAGATAATGACGTACTTCCGCATTTATCACACAACCACAAGTCATTGGTTTGGCCACTTCGAACTCACAACTGTGGGCAAGGGCGATAGGGCAACAGAGTTAAAGGGGGTTTAAATTGTTAGAGCACTTAAAGTAAATCAACGGTGTTAAAAGCGAACTTAGCTAGGGGGACTGGGTAATCTAAATATAACCTATTGAATTTGATGTTTTCGATCCATGAAACAAAAGGAAGATAAGTGGCGCCTGCGGCTCTTTGTGCTATGTTTAGATTGTGTCGCAGCATTTCTGTACACGTATTTTTTTATAAGAAACTTCTTACAAGAAACTCAACTCTCAGATCGCTAAAACATTAAGAAACTCCAGTACTGGGAAAATATAACTTAAGAAACTATTTATTTTATAAATATGTCTTTAATATATGTTTACTTTATTTCTACTTGTATCTTGTATAATAGTACTTTACTTGTAAGGAACTTGAGTGATGTGTAAACATTGAACAGGCTTCAAAAACAGTGTTTTAACATTTTCTCGAGGGAACATGGAGTGAACATGAAGATTGTTACGGAACCTTTAAAAAACTCGTAAGAAACTCTGAGTACTCAAAATCTGATAATTTTAAGAAACTTTCAGTACTGGCCCATATTCTTAGTTTCTTATAAAAAAATACGGGTACTTCACAAACGAAATAAACTAGGAAGACTCAATGTTTCATGCAGCTGTGTAATTTTTTATTCAGAGTTTCCCACAGCCCGTGAGCAGGGTTCCAAAGTGTGAACTCTTCAGAAATGCATTAGCTGTATAGAAGTTGGCAGTTTTAGAGTCTGGTAGGCTAACTTAAAGAAACTCTACCCAGGGTACTAGGGCTTAAGCTACCTCAAGAAAAGCACAGTTTTTAGCCATTCTATCAGGCTACCTTCCGAAGGTAGCATAGAGCTCAAATCTTTCAGATCTTAAAAAAGGTGGGTGTGAAATTGTATCAAATTTTTCCATGAATTGAATGACTTCAAAGAAACTTTAGGTAATTTGCCGTAAAATCTGCCGTGGCAATTCTTTAATGTCTTGATTATTTTCAAGATAGCGGCATTTTGATTATTTTTGTAAAAATCCATCAAAAATTTTGAGAAAATTAAAATCATCGTAACTCCTAAATTACTTGAGGAAAATTGACGCAATCTTCAAGAAAACCATGGTTTATGAAGGTCTACAACATGATTGCAAGCAGAAATTTGTAGCTCTTCTGGTTAGGGATTTAGAAATTTGATGACGTCACAACCTCGAAATCAATAAATGCCGCCATTTTAAAGCTAATCACGATATCAAAAAATTGCCACGGCAGATTTACAGCAAATTACCTAAAGTTCCTTTCAAGCACTTTGATTCAAAGAAAAATAAAGAAGAATTTTACACCCGTCTTTTTAAAGATTTGAGCTCTATGCTTCCGAAGGTTCCTTTTGATGGAACAAACAATAGCTTCTCTCATAAAAGAAATACAAGCCTTATTCTTCTAAATATCAATTTCATGATAAAATTTTCCAAATTAAGATCGATAGGTATGTTGTACATGAAAAACAAAACCATGTCAAAAAAATCTAAATGGGTACATGTTTTTAAGAAATGACTGGTTATAAAAATCGTGAATAAAAATGAATGATAACTATTAATGACAAGGAGGGAATATCGCATGTTTTAAGTTCAGCTTTAGGAATTCCCCCGTTTTTGATGAAATCAAAATTAGGAACTAGGGTAAACCTATACAAGAATTGAATGCCAAAACTGCGATGGTTGTAGAAAGTCTAATTTTAAATGACCTTTGAGTTTGTATCGATGCGCAAATTTGAAAATTAAAACTGACTATAGACAGGTCAAGCTTAAGTTTCAAAGTGGGCCGTCGTTTGTCCTAACAAGAAGTGTCTTGTGTGTGTAAAAGTAGGTATGACGGCAACTGTCGGTAATTACAAGATGGCAGCTTTCTGAAAACCGGGTGGCAGACCCCCGTCCATCTACAAGTCATGTACCCCCTCCCACGGGAAACGAACCGCTCACACCGAACACTATGAAAGTACAATTTTTCACGGGAATTATATGTCGTCTGCACATTCAGTTATGTGGTATCGAAAATCTTTAGTATTTATAATAAAACTCATTTTCTGTGAATCTTGTGAAAGATTAAAATGTCCTTGCGCTTTGCACCGTAAGATAGATTCTTAACAATTTTGATCGACTGTTTTTGGGCCTTTTGCAGCCATTTTGAGAGAAACAAATTTTCGTAAAGTTGATTTTACTTATGCCTTCTTTGCTAATGAAATTGCGAGGAAAAGCAAAGAATACTTCAGTCATTCTGCTGTCGATCAAAACTCAGTTAACTCAAATCCAAACAATACTCCAATGCTATGATTTTTTAAACGTCTAAACTTCATTTGGCGCACCCGATTTTCTTAGAAATCTATTTGCAAGGGTTTCTCCATTCTTCTAGCAATTTCTCCACAAACTAGGAGGATTCATCCAAAATACGCTAAATCTGTCCCCTGAAATAGGAACAGATGGCTTTATAATAAAAGGAGCCTACCTTTAAAAACTGCAAATTTTGTAAACTCACGCCTTATTCAAAATCAAAAATCTATGTCTTTACCACCCAAAGTCATTGGCTCCCAATAAACGCCTTACCCACATTCAACGTCATTTAATATATCTAAAGTCATGACTTCTTCCCAGCAGCATTCAGCGTTTTCTCTCTTTGCAAAAGTTTTAACTGCAACAGATCGGTGCCACCGAAAACCACCTGTACCACAAAATGGAACACCGATACGAGAATACCAAACCATCTAAATAGCCAGTAGTGATAAATCAAATAGAAGACAACAGAGAGGAACGTGCACCAAAATAGCAAAGCAAGTTGCATTTTTCTTTTCGCATCAATTTCCGTTTCAATCGTGTCACTCGAAGAAATCGAGTTATGTTCCATAAAAGCGCCATCTTTGTAGAATTTCTCTAATCTCTCTTCTTTCTCAGCAAATCTTTGGATGCACCAGTTATCGAGGGAGTCGGAATCTTGCGGCAAACTTTCGATATTATATCGAGTTATGTAGACATGAATTTCACCAGGAAATTTCCCCCTAAACAAATCTAACTCACCATAACAGAAGCCATTTTTGTAACCTATGGTAACATCATGCACAGCTTTCAGGCTGCTTTTGCGAAGTTTCTGCACGATAAAATTGAAGCCTCGGACTCGTGGGTGCAGAACATACTGATAATGAGGCAGATTATTCTTTTGAGCGTATGAATCGCTCTTAGCCTTTCCATCTCTGCAATAATTCGTTCCTTCCGGGAAAATAAGGAGTTGCAAAGGATACTTTATTTCCAAGAAATAATCAAACACTGACTTGAGGTATTCTTTGTCATGTTCCCATCTGCGACGTAGGAAGAGAAACATCCCATTCTGCATTGCCCATCCTTAATAAAAAACCATAGAAGTTGAGAAACGAGGAGAAACTTTCCATATGAAGTGATAGGCACATTTAACATACACCGTTCCCGTTAGCACATGAGCAATCCTTGAAACAAAGGGACAATGTGCCTCTCATGCAGTGAGAGGAACAGTGTGTATATAATTAGTATACACCATTCCCGATACCACGGTTGCCGTTAACTCGTGAGCACCACTTTGAGCCAAGAACAGAAATTCGGCTACTTTTTGAGGTCAAAGGGCAATGTGCTTCATATGCCATTGAAGGAACAAGTGTATACACGTGACCTTTGTAAGGTCAAGAAAATGTGCTTCCTATGCAATAAGAGGAACGGTACGTTACCACATGACTTTTTGAGGTCAAGGAAAAATGTGTTCCTGTGTAGTATGAAGAATGGAGTATATACAGTACAATTAGCACTTGTTAGTATTGTGAAAATTCTCTCAGTTCCTCTTTTTTTGTACATAACAGCGTGAATTGCGATATTTTATTTCATTGTAAAATCATGCAAATAACATAAAATCGGTCAGTTCTAACGTTTTATATTTTCACCCAGCAGCAAGAAACCAACTTTAAATTTGATCAAAAAGCTTTTGAAGATTTAAGGTTACTTAATTGTGCATCCAAATACAATTGTTTCATCAATAATCATTAATAATGGGTAATGATTCATACCTGGGCCAGGAATGAGTTTTAGATCATCACGTAGAATAATCTTCTCATGGTTGAGTTTTCCATTTCTCAGAAGCACCATCCAATAAAACATCCAGTCTAAACGACATCTATGATTCATAATGATCAATGCTGATTCTTCAGGAGATATTTTGTCCCCTTGAATTACTATCTTTGTGCCAAAGAACAACTCTACAATACAAAATTAATAATTTATTGATACTTTATTGGCAATCCAAATCATAATCATACAAATCATATGATGAATAAATTATCAATTTTGATAATTTATTGGCAATTTGATAATGAGAATACAAATAATGATAATTTTTAAAGAGAAATAGTTTCATGACAATTGTTGATGAAAATTCCACATTCCAGTTCATCAAAGACAATAACATCATGACTATTCCAGAATATCCAATGGCATAAACAGTTGGGCCTGGCAATGTCATTATAAGATTGTTGCTAAGGATCTCCTGTCATCTTCAGCTATGTGGAATTTGATTTTCAACTCTTAATTATTCTGGCAACATGCATAGTTATAGTTATTGGCAACCTATAAAAGGTCAGGTAAAGCCTGACCATAGCCTAGTTATGATCTTGTAACCTTTTTCTTGCCTAGAGAAGCCTTGCTGTAGCCTTGTACATGGCCTGAAAAAATTCTAATTATTTTAACAAAGGCTACAACATTTTACACTGCTTGTAACTTGGAATCTTACAGATAGGCTCATACACTTTCTTCTAAGGTCAGGACAGGGTCATACCAAAGTCATCTCCCCTGCTACCTGGCTAAAACTTGGCCAAAATATGCAAGGCCAAGTACAGCATTATACTTTTGTACAGGAATTCATTGGCATAGAATGGAAATCAAACATGTTTCACACTTTTCTGAGGTAAATCACCATAAACATTGTTCTTTCAAGCAGAATCTTCAGATTATTTAATAGAAGTTTTTTGATCATTTATATATATACAATATTTTCAAAAAGTAAAATTTCAAGAAACTTGCTTAATAGCTCTAAAACAGAAAAGGAAAGAATTCGCAAAAAATCCAAGAACGCAATTGAGGCCCGGGGGTAAGCCAACATGTTGAGGGTACCTGTATGTGCTGGACATATGGGTGGGTTTTTGGGTCGAAAATTCTCTGAACAAGGGTCCCTTTTTCAGCAGATCTTCCTTAAACATGGGTGGGTTATCCAGAAATTGGCAAAAATGGTAAAAATGGGTAGATTTCTGCTAAAATTCATCATAACAGTGGGTATGATGGTAACTGTTGGTAATTAGAAGAGGGTAGCTTTCTGAAAGCCAGGCGGTAGACCCCCGTTCATCCGCAAGTCATGTACCCCCCCCCCCACCCTTGGAAATTTAGGCTTTCTGCTGAAGATTAAGCCATAACTCTTCAATATCAGTCCAGTATAAAATTTACCATTATGGCTTGTCAAAAATGGATAGTTTTTTGGCACACCACATACAATTCCATATCTTTCTCTGAAACTTAAGATTTAGAAGTTTGCAACTTACCCATTAATGCCTGTTTAGGAAAAGAAAGAAAGAAATAATTAATTAGCTATTCACAAAAATATTCATGTGAAGGAACTACAATTCAGGTGTAAAGACACAGTAATCCAAAATATGCCCAAAGACCTTGTGAATCAAAGGTAGTCTCCGGAAATACTAAAAATTCCTAACAGTCTTTTAGAGCTCTTGCGAATTCCTGTTATGTTAGCAGACTGAGGAAGTGCAGTCACCTCCAATGTTGGAGAGAATGATGGCCTGCTGTTTCTAAACAATAGAAGTAAACAATGTTTGTTAACTTAAATGATAGCTCTGCTCCTAGTAGTGGCCCCCCAAGCGGGGCCTCTCATCACGCCATCACGTCAATTTTTTCGCCGTTTCACGCTATCACGCCGAAATATTTTCCATATCACGTTCACGTGCACACTTTCTCAGAAAAGTATCTTTTTCAAATATCTGATATGCACCATCAATATTCATCTTCATTAATAAAGTTTGAGCATAAGTATTGCAGTAAAACTCATTCACAAACATGGTGTCCCAAAAAGGTGCCCCGTTATGTGGTTACTGTGATGGAGATGCAACTTCAGTGGTCTAGGAATTTAACATAGTTTTATAGGCCAGGCTTCCAACTAAGAGTTTGAGATCTCGTATGAGTCGATCTGTTGGGCAGTTGCTAACTTTATGGCAGGGCAGACCAGAGTCTATAGAATCTGAGCTGTTCCTCTCCCATAAATCTGGAACCACTCGCCACGTTGCCTCAAACAAGGTATCAAACGTAAGTTGAGGCCTGACCTATAACTGTGTAAACATCGAGACAATTGAAGCTAAAGCTCCTCCACAGTTGCCTCACAATATGGGCACAACTTTTTTAGGACCACTGTAGGGGTTCTTAACCTTGCAAAAATTCAGTTTTCCATGTCGACTAAGGCTCGCAGAGGCTCACCAAATTTGTTGGGGAGACCAGATATGCTTTGTCCGAGGAAACTCATGTGTCCCCCGTGCAGTAGGTTATAGCTCATGCGCAGTAGCGGTTTGGGGTTGAAGCTCAGACGGGCGCATGAGCTTTGACCCACTGCACGGGGGGGGACATATTGGTTTTATCAGTCCAGCGTATCTTGTCTCCCCAACAAAAATGTACAGTTTTCGAGCTACAAGAATTCAAATATCAGGGTGGTCATAAGAAAACAAAAAGTTCATGGACAAAATTGTTGTTGGCGGACTGACTGCCATTTAACCTACCAGGAAAGGCAGTTGGCAGGGTGCTGATTGACGATTGTATTGCTTCACTTTAGGGTGGCAGGTCCAGTGAGGGAGGTCCAGAAAAGCTTTGGATGAGAATCGATCAGCTTCGAAACAATTTTGCAATATATAGCGAAAAAGCAACTAGGTATCAGCGGCATCGCCAAGAAAATTGACCAGGGATATCAGAAGGCAATCTGGGAGTGAAGCCCTAGGGAAAATTCGAGGATATGTCCATTACTTTGGCTCAGAGCAGCTCTTGAGATACCAAGCTGCTATGCTGCTAAGATAGAGTTCTTGAAAATTCGTAACAGTGTTTCTGATAAATCAGCATCTCCAGTATGAATTTGATTTGCCTCCATTCGTCCCATGTCTACTTGTAAAATATTGGAAACCAAGATACTTTTGTAACAGAAAACAACCGCTACTTTATGTTGAAAGCTAATAACGATGTAATGTTTGTCTGCGCCTGAAATCGAAGCCTTGAACAATACATTCAGTGACTGTTCGTCTGGGAAAATTTTTGATGATGCTAACTTTTACTTTGGCTGAGAACGAATATCTTAGTCAAGCTCGATACTTTTGTAAGATGATATCTTTTCCATTTTTTTAATAGCAAGGCTTTCGAAAAAGCTCGGGCAACGAATGAAAGAGCAAACCATAATTTCCCGGTGTCCCGGTGGGCCGCTATAACATGTTTTGGGCTGGTAAAATACGGAAATTTTTCAGAAATGATCGGCTTTAGCTTGCTAGGTTTTGTGGATTATTTGCTTATAAATTTTTTGAAAAAAGCATATAAAGAACATCATGTCGCAGTTACAGATCTTAATTGACCCTCTAACGGGGTTGATGGATTCACTTTCCTTTACATTCGTTGTGTTCTTTTCTAATTTTTTCATCACGTCATCACGAAATTTCAGTCCTCCTTCACGTCATCACGCGCTCAAAAATCAGTTTTCACGTGCACGCAAGCAACGTGAATCACGCCATAACGTGCGGAAAAAGCAGCTTTCACGCCATCACGAGCAATAAATTGGCTAATCACGCATCACGCCAGATCGCTTGGGGGCCACCTAGTATCTAGCAAATTGTCCACCACATTGACAGACAACAATTTTGACATAATCTGCCCATACCACACTGATTTCAAATGAATTAATGACATTGCATTCATAAAGTTCAAAATGTTTCTCTTGTAACTGCATCACTTCCAGGCTGATAAGTTTGCAAAATGGACATGGAAGATGCATACCTGGCTATTGTTTAAAAATAATTAATCTATTGTTCTTCTTCTTATACTTGAAACTGTAGGCAGATCTTCTTCTGCCCACACAACAATCAAAAGCAGTCTGGTACCACGATCAAGTGAGTTGGATTCACATACTAAAAAAGGCTTTTGATGAAGCTTGGGGTGCAGGATCAATTGCATTTCAGGCTCCATTCAGGGCAGCTAAATCTCACTAAAGCTATCATATTTTGGCAAAACCCATAATACCCCCCCCCCCAAACGTTGGCTTAGAAAAGGCATAGGCTAATTTATAGTTTAGTGTTGGGCATCCCCTTTTTAGGCCCACCCCACGATTAATGCTGAGAAGTCTACTGTACTCTCCATTCTAGCCTTGATCTACATTAAGTTAGCAAGTTTTAGTAACTAAACGCTTCCAAGGGCATTACTGCAATAACTGAAACATGACACCATACTTACCCCTGGTAACATTAGCCATAATTCAAGGGCGAAGTCGAAATAGGCCCGGTACACTTTCTTGTTGAAGAACATCAAGGGAATCGCCGGTCCAGTCAGATAAATAACTCCAAACAAAGCGCTGAAATATAGCATCAAGCTAAACAGCAATCCATTGATTAAGCCTTTGAGTATTTTGAACATGTTGTGTTGATTTTGGGGGCACTTCGCTCTTACTCTGCCTTGCTGCCTTCTGCTTGCCATAAGGGAAAGGCCTTTGTGGGTTGGGACCTCTTCACAAACACCTGTGTCAAACACAGGGGATCAATGTGGAGAAACAGGCGAAATGGCCTTTGGTTTGTGTGGGGCTCAAGGACACAAGTTGGGGTTCACGGCCGATCACGGCGCCCAGCTCAGTCGTGTAGGAGGGGGCACTTCACCAGATTTTGTTTGAGGGCGTGCCACCAAGTGCCAAAAACATAACCGTTTCGTATCTTGTAAAAATGCATACCGGCATCGTATCAATAATTAAAGATTTTGAAAATATTGAATATTGAAAATGATTGAAGATTTGACGTGGTTTCACGGCTTTTCTGAAATATTTAGGCGGTTTCATGGTTTTCGGTGACCCCGTAAACCCCCCTCATTTATTCTGTTTACCAACATTACTAACATGGAATCCGTTCTTTACCAGGGGTGCATCTACGGGGGGATGTGGGGGTTAACCCCTGCCCTTAAAATATCATAGTTGTCTGCCTGGAGCTACTTATACCAAAATTGTGAAAATCGATGCCTTTCCTAATGGTGCATCCCTAGAACCAGAAACACAAAATGTGCCCCATCGAGAGTTATTTGGTTTAAGGCTCTTCTGCGACCGGCATGCATTGCGACTGTTTGTTTTGTTTGCAATTTATATGGCCGCATCAAGGTGCGTTGGGCGTTAGTGTTGCACGACATCACATATGCCATGCAGCAGTGCAGCAGGATACCTTCATAAATAGTGGGGGTCATCAAGGGGGTTAGAAATCCGCCGTTCCGCGAGATTTTCAGTTAAAACCCGCCGTCCCGGTCATTTTTAGCCAAAGTTCCGCGTCCCGCCACTTTGTTATAAAAGTGATGGCACAAATTAGTATTGTTAGACATTTTCACCCATCCAGGTGAAAAGAGGAGGCTAATGGCACTTAAAATTTTTGTGCAGCTTGGAAAATATTCTCATAGTGCTGACCAGAAAAACAGAGCTGTTACCAAGACCTCTTTTTACAAGACAACAGATGAAGGATCCGCAAATCCATGAAATTTCATAAAAATTCCGCATTCCGCTTGAAATTTTTGAGAAAATCCGCGTCCCGTAGGAGTGGAGAATTCCCTCGTTCCGCCGAGAAATTGCTAGAATTCCGTATTCCGCAACAAATTTTCTTCAAATTCCGCTGTTCCGCAAACCCTGATGACCCCTACTAAATAGGTAGGGGTGGAATGCAAAGTGATTTTGATTTCAGGTGCATAACTATTAATTTGTCTTGAAATCTGTCCCCTACTTGCATAATTTCTTTATGGGGGGATAGGAGTGGGCTATGTGAAGCTGAAGGCAGTATGGTTTATTGATACCTGTATATGGCATCATCTACGTATCAACTTGAACACAGATCATCAATTTCAAGATGCACAGGGTGTTGAAATGGCGGGAGACCTGAATACGAATTGTTGCACTAATATTTGAAATGTAAATTTTGATTTCCCGTTCTCAAATAGGGCAGGTAGCTATGTTTGACACGGTAATATTCAAAGCATGTTTTACTATATCTTCATTCAAGAACCTTAAAAGTGTTGCTTCTTGTAATTTTCAATTAAATTCCAATTAGCGGCAAAGGAAGAAATTCCCCTTCATTGTGGTTTATTGCAGGAAAATTCAATTTCCTATGCACCTCAACAAGGACAGGAAATTGTCTTATTTCATGTAAAACGCTTGCAGCTGCAAAAACATTATATAACAATGTTTACTTACAACCAGCTTCTTGTTGATTCTCAGATTATCTTGCTTGACGTACAATTTCTAAATACGTTCCACCAACAGTAAGTTTCGCACTAATGACCTGTCTTTGAGCTCGAGACACTGCTTGTAGTAGTTCATGTCAGGTATGGCTTCGAAAGGGATTCTGTTAACAATGTATTTATTCTAAATTTTTTCAGCAGAATTTGTACGAGAATAGAGAAACGCGTAACTCAGAGACAAGGGCAAAGGATCATGTGTTTTGTTTCTTGTGATCGATTTGAAATGAACGAAGAAAACAGCGGCAGCGCAACATTGATGCATCAAGAGAAAGGGGTGGATAAGTTTTTCTATGGAATTACATTGGACTTTATGGAAAATAATTGGCACTCAGTTCTTGCTCAGTTTTAGAAATCGTATTCACTCTTGATGATGGAAGAAGTAGAGCTCAGTCAATGTTTGCATCGCCTGATAACCACGCTAAAGTTTGCAATTAATTCAAGCAATATTGCCGTTTGGATGATCTGAACTCGAAATTTTCCGACGCATAAATCAAAATGAAGTTAGTGGTAATGATGATGTTCTTTGTCACTGCTGAAATAATTGTTGTTGCAAAGCAAAAAGAAGCATCGCTATGCAATCTACAGAAAAGCAAAGCGAATTTCACATTGGCGGGTTTGTTTCCTTTACACGATGCAACAGGTTCCAGAGACGATTGCTGCCGAGGAAACAAAATAGACCCTGATGGTATGTTCGAAGCATTAGCTATGCTTTACGCAGTCGAGACCATTAATCAAAACGAGGTTCTTTTACCTGGGATAAATCTTGCTGCAGACATTCAAGATTCTTGCCTTAATGTTAAGGTTGCTGTGAAGGAGTATTTAAGTTTCGATTTCGTAAGTGACTTTTACTATCATGGCAGTTTGCAGTCATCTTATCCCAAACAAGGCCGCACTTTTGGAGTAATCGGATCTAGAACTTCTGCAATAAGTCATAGTGTGTCAACCTTATCAAACATTTTCAACGTGCCTGTTATAAGTTATAAGGCAACTTCACCGTTGCTTAGTAACCAAGATCGTTTTAGATCATTCTTCAGGACAGTTCCAAGTGATAAATTACTTGTGATGTCAGTTTTGGACTTTTTACACAAATCCAACTGGAGTTTATTCTCGATCATTCACACGAAAACAGACTATGCAACTTCAGCATTTGACTTGCTCTTGAGTGAAATTCGAACGAGAAAACTCAGCCAAAGTGAAAAGGATGTGTGTCTTATGAGTCATCATGTTATCCTGCCAAACAGCAAAGAAGAAGATGTGACAAAAGAACTCGCTGAATTGAAAAGCAAAAGATCAAACGTTACTGTCGTTCTAGCACATTCAACTGATGCAATTTTGATCCTCAAGGGAGCTGTTAAAATGAATTTCACGAACACAGTTTGGATTTTGTCAGATGGTTTTACGCCAAAGATGTCTGAACTTTGTGGAGAACTTTTCGGCAGGATCATCACCATTGACTTTAAACAAGCCAACATCAGCAAATATGTAAACTTTGTCAATGAAACTGCACACAAGTACTCAGGTGCTAAGTCTAGTGAGATTCGCTCAGACGTTGGGAACTTCACATCACAAATACATATGGATAGTACCTTGTTAAGGAAGATCCCATTCACCATCCCTTATGTAATTGATGCAGTAATGGCCGCAGCACATGCATTGCACATGACTTTGAACTGCACTGCCAAAACCTGCTGCATTGCTGACTTTTCACAGAGGTTAGTTGAAATTAAAATCATGTCTGTAGGCAACGAATAGATTTCTAAACCCGATGAAAACCATCTTTAATATTCCAACATCGAAAAAGAATCGTGCGATTCCAAAATTACGCAAAATAACTTGTAGACAGTAATTTTATTTCATCAAGCTCGTATTCTTTACTCTAAGTAAAGAGAATCTTGAAAGAATCCCAGTTACAAATGATTTCGGGCCTCAAAGAGCCATTGTCGCACAGTTTTCTTTGCGGGCACGCTAAAATCTCAAGGCTTTCTGAAAGTCAAAATTTAGCACCTGCAGCGTGCCTGCAAATGACCCTGGTACTGGTAAACAGTAACTCTTTAATGGGGTCTTGAAACCTCTATGCAGACGTGAAGAATTTGCCCGGGGGGGGGGGGGGTAACTACCATATATGCAGGTACGGGATGTGCCATTTTTTGGGGTGCGTGAATTTGTTCACTTCTGGTGCCTTTGCCGTTGGATGTTGGAGCATGATGCGTCAAAGAAAAACGTTCTTTTTTCACCCCTTCCTCCTTCTCTCAATGTCCGATTTTCTGGTTGAAGCTAGTCCTCACAAATCCTCATACAAATTTCAAAGCCCTTTCTCTTCACAGCGATGTCATGAAAAAGTTACATCAAGTCACCTTCACATCTCAGTTGGGAGTACCTTTTTCCTTTGACAAATACGGAGATACGAAAGGGGCATACAGTTTCAAGGTCAATTCAAACGAAGGTCGAAGCTGCATGTTTACAGATATCGCAGAATGGACGCAGCACTCGACCTCAGGAGATCACAATAAAAAACATTTCCTTTCGTTCAATGATACAATTTCTCAGAAATATATCTCGAAATGTGCGGAGGATTGCCCTGCAGGGCATGGAAAGCTACTGAGGAAAACTTCCGGGGATTGTTGCTGGACCTGCAAAAAGTGCACCGAAGAAGAATACAGTTCAAACACATCCGGACTTTGTGAGCAATGCCCGGATCGGTCTATTCCGAATGATCTGAACAGTGAGTGTATCAAACTAACAGCGAACAAATTAGATTTAACTGGAAGCACACATGGAGTAGTTATTTTATGTCTTTCAGTTCTGGGACTGTTGTCAGTGATTTTCATTCTAGTCGTGTTTTTCGTGCACAGAAACACGCATGTTGTTCGAGCATCAAATAAAGAGTTGACTGTTGTGCTTTTACTTGGTATTGCCCTTGGTTATATAACACCAGTTGTTGCTGTTGTTGCCCAAACAAGACTTCTATGCAGCATGCTATTCTACATCGATGGTTTATCATTTACTATGACGATTGGTTCTTTATTTACGAAAGCAAACAGAATGTACAAGATATTCAGGAAACAAATCATGATGGGAGGTGAGTTTAACATGATTTGTTTTCCCTAAGTACAGTTGTCGTACCTGGACACGGCCTTTTTAAAAAATACTTCTTCTTGAATATCAGAGTATTGTCTTGCTTCATTGTAGATAAGTTGAATTAGATCATCAATTCACCCAGCTTATTTGGCCATTCCTTCTTATGGATAAGGGTGATTTTCAGCAGAAAGCCCTTTTCAAAAAGCTGCAAAAATGTATCTCTAAATGCTACGGACATCTATCTAGCTTTGAAAAATCATTAGAAAATAGCATAAGTTCTCAATACATTTATAAAAGGATCATGTAAAGTGTAAAGTGTAAAGTGGGCTATAACATCTCTCTTCGGACTGAATGGCCTGAAATGAATTTGATCCATTTTGCTGTGAGGTGAAAGACGTGGCGAATCGGCGTATTTCGTTTATTACTTGGCTTTCATATGACACTTACATCTTCTGACCAAGAGGACAGCACTTACTTAGCATGTTCAAGTCATTGCTGCCAGGCAGAAGAAGTATTAGGCAATTTTGCTCGTGATTTTCTTTGAATTTCATGTTGGATTACATTGCGAATTCCTGGTGGTGTTACAGGCTGTAGTAAGAGTAATTTCCGACCCGTACCACCTTCTGTTGAAATTTATATCTCCTTCACAGGTGAGTTAAAATACATGTCGGTTGCCTGGCAACTGTTCATCATAAGCATATTCGTCACTATGGAAATGGCCTTGACAACCATAATGGTGTTTCATCCAACTGACCCAATTCAAGAAAGAGAAGCAATAATGGGTAAATCAATCAAAACTATTTGCCACATCAATTTTTGGATGCTCTGCACAGTTGAATTATTCAACGTCAGCCTCACGATGCTATGCACCTACCAAGCATTCCTTGCTCGAAATGTTCCTGGCGAGTACAACGACAGTCGCTCCATATTTGTTGTAGCTATAGCAATGTGTTTGCATACATTCGCATATATAGTCATGTCTTTTTCCAACAACGCAAAAGGATTTTTAGTCTTCAAAAGCATCCCTGCATTTCTTAATGCAACTATAACAATTATATGTTTGTTTGCCTATAAAGTCTACGTCATTTTGTTCAGACCGAGGCTGAATGCGCCTCCCACGACACACGGTAGTCTTGGAAGATTTTCACCCATGCCAGGAGCACGAAAGCGAAAACATAATTCTGTTGGTTGTTCGTCCCTCACTGGCCCTACTAGAGACATGGGAATTGCAAACATTGATTTCGACCAAACTTCGCATGGATAACTAGATTGACTACACAAATGACGGGTATGCTCTCAATGGTCCTGAATTCGAAATTACTTGGAAATCTTTTGCAACCAAAAAGAATATTAGGTACCAAAGGTTTTATTATCTCGCAGGAAAAGAATTTAATAATTTGCCACTAAGTGCATTGTTTTAGACGATTTTTAGAAAATTATTTTATGACGTGAAAATATTTTGGACTGCAGTGGGCTCTTGTAATTAGTATTAGATCTTTTACCATTGATTATAAATGCTTAGGTTTCAGGACCCTACCCTTGCAGAAACTTGACCGTGAACCATTGTCAACCATGCTTTGACCAAGTTTGCTGATGATCAGCCATGGTGCTTAACCATGATTTTTGACCATAGGTTATCCTGTTAAAACATTCGATTATTTGGCAATCAAAACGATTGAAACAATGTTAGAATCTTAATATAAACAATACAATCATGATTGTCTTAATACAAATGGAAAGCATGGTGTATGAATGTAAAGGTTTGGTTGAAATATAAATTGTTGTTTGGATCGAAAACTAAAGGTGACTTCTTAGGGAGCCAATGTCACCCACGATCCTTTGCGGTCACCTTGCAATTTCAGACTATTTAGAAATAAAATTTGGCCTAAACGGAGACAGTGGATCCACAGAGCAGTAGTAGAACTGATAGCATAGAGCTCAAATCTTTCAGATCTTAAAAAAGGTGGGTGTGAAATTGTATCAAATTTTTCCATGAATTGAATGACTTCAAAGAAACTTTAGGTAATTTGCTGTAAATCTGCCGTGGCAATTCTTTAATATCTTGATTATTTTCAAAATGGCGGCATTTGGATTATTTTTGTAAAAATCCGTCAAAAATTTTGAGAAAATTAAAATCATCGTAACCCTTAAATTACGTGAGGAAAATTGACACAATCTTCAAGAAAACCATAGTTTATGAAGGTCTACAATATGATTGCAAGCAGAAATTTGTAGCTCTTCTGGTAAGAGATTTAGAAATTTGATGACGTCACAACCTCGAAATCAATAAATGCCGCCATTTTAAAGCTAATCACGATATCAAAAATTTTCGCGGCAGATTTACAGCAAATTGCCCAAAGTTCCTTTCAAGCACTTTGATTCAAAGAAAAACGTAAAAGAATTTTACACCCGTCTTTTTAAAGATTTGAGCTCTATGCTAGAACTGATGAAATATTTCAACTCAATTTGAATTTTTTTTATTATTTCAACCAGTTCAGTGTGGATCTAAGGTTTCCACTTAAAGCGGCTGGATCACGTAATGTAAACAAACTTCTTTCGAAATGACAATTTTCCAGTATTTTTGATAGTCCATATCACGGAGATTTTCTATTACTTTTCTCAAAATAAAGGTGTTATTTTGAAGATGGACTCTTGAACTTTGTAGATAAACAAACCAATCACTCATATGTTGTAGGATTGCAGAGATATTGGTGGATTTTCAGGAGTAAGATCATTGTGGATTCACCCCATCCACCAAAATCTGTACAGAACACAATGGCCACGTGTGTGCAACAATATAAATCATAAAGATAAAAGGTTTGTTTACGGTTACGTGACCCTGCTCCTTTAAGCAAAATTTGATTTTCAGATTATCTGAAATTTCGGCGTGCCAGAGGAGGACTATCGGTGACAATGGCTCTTTAGTAAGGCAGCAGTAGAAATGACGGTAAACGAAACCAAATTTACTTTCAGTGGGCAAAAAGCTAATTCTTGTATATTAATCACATAGGTATTTATGCATGCTAAATTCACGAGGCCATCAAAAATATATGGTATTTGAAATTTCATCTATTTACACATTAACGGGTTGTAGTGATTGTTGTTCATCTAGGTGTCTAGAATAATGTCATTTTTATCCCAGAAATCTGGTTTCATTTCTCTACAATCCTAAAAAAGCTCATTATATATTATCCATTCACAGCTAAGCTCAGAGAACCAACGACTTACGAACGTCCAATTACTTTCAAACTGCAGCATATTCAAACTTGAATTTCACCATTTCAATGATCCAATATTCGGAGATTTCCAGAAACAATTTTGTTTTCCAAAACTGCTCCAGAAGGAATATCGATTCGATCTCCGTGGTTTGCAATGATAATAACGGTTCCCTGAAAATTGGATGAAAAAAAGAAAACATAACACATAGCACATATGAAGGTTTTGTGGCGCAGTGGTGTAATCTTCTGACTCTGCAGCCAGAACGGTCAGGCGGAGTGGGTTCGATACCAGGTAGGGCCCCATCACTTGAGCATCATGACAAGGGGTCGCGGACTCGATGAGCGCTTAGCTACTTCAGCGATCCCAGCAATTGGAGCTAAAGACCGCAACTTCACCTTCACCTTCACCTTCACACATTTTGCCAATCTTATCATTGTTATTTATGTCAAACACTTCACACTTCAAGTTATCGATGAGTAACCAATCGTTAATAAACACATGACACAACAGGCAAATTCCCCACAGCATATTGTAGACTTGCGTTAAGAGACTCGGCCTAAGTGGACACAACAAGGTTTCTTGATGCGGGATTTTTCTGAAACTCTAAATGCTACGGACACCTATCTAGCTTTGAAAAATCATGAGAAAATAGCATAGGTTCTCAATATATTTTTAATAGGATCATGTAAAGTGTAAAGTGTAAAGTGGGCTATAACATCTTTCTTCGGACTGAATAGCCTGAAATGAACTTTAGTCATTTTGCTGTGGGAAAGAGGGCGTGGGGGGGGGGGTGAAAGGCTTGGTGAATCGGCCAATTTCGTTTATTACTTGAAACGGATTTCGTACTCATCAGCTTGACAGAACGAATTTTCGTATTTTGTTTTCTTTGCGGATCACGTATTTTTCCGATATTCTACGACGTATTTCGAACTTAACTAAAAGTCTTCAACTGATTTTCGGATCTTTTCTGTTCCGGACGACAGTAAAATGACTGCGTAACATGATTTAAGGGTACTGAGCAAGAGATATTTTTGCTTTTCAACGTGCCAATGTCAAAATTGCTGCCGAGAGTTTCCACTCGATGTGGAAGAGCTGTGAGATTTAATAACAAATACTTACTATGAATGTATGTGACAAGTGCTGTCAGTGACACAACTTGATGGATTTCCGTATTTCATGGAAAAAATTAACGGATTTTCGTATTTGTTCATTAAAAGTAGGTGTATTCTCGTATTTCACTACACTCGTTCACCCCCCCCCCCCCATTCTGCTGTAATCCCACTGTCAACTATTTTTGGAATCTTGATTATTTTCAAGGTTTCAGTTTTTCTTTTCAAAAAAGAATTCAAGCAAAGTCTTGATTTTAAAAGATGGTAATTTATAAACTTCTGGTGCAAATAAAGAAGATTCTTCATGTAACCAAATTCTTCTATATGAAGGTCAAAAACATTATCAAAATTTCAAAAAAGTTTAATAGCTTCAAAAGTTATATCATAGCAAAGTACCTAGCGTTTAGACTGATTATATGGACGTAGTTATCGCTATTGAAAGACTGCCGGCCTCGTTTTGAATAGCGATTCCTAGGACTCATCATAATCAGTCTACCTAACGTTTCTTACAAGCCATGAAGACCCAAGAATAATAATACAAAAGAGCCTTTTTACGCCAGCTTCTTTAAAAACTTGATATGCTAAGAAATGCGAGGAGCGTCCATCAAAATATGACAAGGCCACACAAAAATAACAGCAGAGATTTGGATACTAAAATAATCGTTCATTAAAAAGAAGTCAAATACGAATAGAGAGCTTGATTTCAGTCAAGTTTAATTCATACCTTAAGCGTGATATTTCTTCCAAAGGTAACATCGCCAGAGACAGTGAGATGATCCAGTTCAAGAATGTCAGGGATCGATGCAAATCGTGACAGAAAATCTTTCACCTGGAAGAAAATTGGAAAAAACATCATGTTAAAACTTTTTATCAGTTACAATTAAATTTTGAGAAGTTATCCAGTGTCCGAAAAAAGTACTCCCATTCAAACAGTCATAAAAACTTGACTGTGACCCCTATCATAAAAAGTTTCCTTTTTGGTCTGTTTTGTTAATGATCCTAAATTTTGACACACACTTCACGAAAGAGGATGTCACAAGTTTCAAATTTCCAGAAGCTTGAAATAAATAAACAGAGATCTGGAATGAGGATGCGCTGGGTGAAAATTATTGAAATAATTAAAAAGAGCGGGGCGGTCTCCTGCAGACTCGAAAGTACAGACTTTGGTCTACTTCCCATTCCTTAATATAGCTTTCAGATATTCTAAAAACAAATATGCATCGAACGATACTTTCATACACTTTAAAGAATTCCCGAATGTGCACAATAGTGATAGAAGCTCCTAGGCCACACAATTGAACTTCACATACAAAATTAATAAAAATATTGCTCGATCAGACTCTTTGTAGAATAGGTACGAGATCTCTTGAGAAATATGAAGAGAATATACCTTTTTGAAATGAGGTCCAGTGATTTTGACGAGGGGTGTTGTTGGAAAGAGTCTTCTATGACTCATTGCTAATGTTCCACTGTGCATTTCGTAAAGATTTGACATCACAAGGAATAAGTCTGACGAGGTCTTCACTGGCAAGAAACGGCTTCGTGGCACATTTACACCTTAAATGAAAAGACATTGAGGGCGAGTTAGTAAAAGTATCGATTCACTTAAAACTTATGCTGCTAAATCATTGAAAAATGAACTTGTTTAAAAAAGCTCTACTTTATCGTCCTATCAAGGCTTAAACTTTGTTTTTGAGATCTTTCAAAGAAATTTGTGTGCATTCATTCTCTCAAGAAGCAGTAATAAACACACGAAATTGACAGTCATTCTAGAAATAAACAAAACATAAAAGGCCATGAGTTCTCCAAAAACATATGGCGTCTTAGTGAGTGATCAAAGAACATTTTTATAACTTAACTGTTTCCTTGTTACGAAAAGGCAATACACGACAGAAGACACAGCTGTATTCCTTTTAACGGTTATAGCGTAAATCAAATGTGACCATGCATAATTCAAAATCGTTGTATCTAAATTTCATTTAATTCTTAATAAAAGTTGGTATCATGAAGCTATGTTTCAACTTTTACAATCTATCTGCAATAATTGTCAGCAGATCACAAATAAACATAATCCGTCACACTTGGCATACCACGAGTGATGGCGAGTTGATGCCTGGTAGAAACCAAGCATCAGCCAAGTGAACACCACATAGGAGTGGCATTAAGAAATCCCTTTCTCTCAATACATTAGTGTTACAAAGAGTGTGGTCCTTGTGGCTATGTCAGCTGTCAACTCTTCAAAGTTGAATCAACAAGAAGAAATATATTTTCTTACCAATGGCACCTTCAAAACATTTGATTGCCGCCCCAACAGCTGTCTCTAACTGTATGATGTTAACTCCATTGTCAAGAGTCTAACAAAGAAATGAGAACGAAATGAAACAACAAATGTTGGTATGCTTCCAAAGGATGACACTTTAATCGTCCCAAAGGATAACAGATTCTAAAGCACGTAAAAGTCATTGCTGCAGGGAATAAAATTTGGTCGCTATTTTAGACCTGCTTTGACAGTTTCATGAATCTGCTTTCTCGTAAGAATTTCTTGATAATTTTAGAATGGAGCAGCCGATTCAGTTATGTAAATCCAAAATTCGCCAAAACATGTCAACTATTTACTTTCTAACTTCTAACACAATGGTTCCTCGATCATTTCGAGAGTATTGCGTAGTCCTCTGCGTAGGACAGTATCCAATATTGAAAAGACAAGAGCCATTATTATTGCCATGATATCTGGGAAGCAGTGGCCGTTCAAATGGGCATTGTTTTATCTAATGATCCAGTATTACGATCACAAAATATTACATACCTTACGGTTGACGATGATTTCCATTTGCAATGCTCTTTGCTTCACCAAACGATGCATAGCGCCCAATTTCATCCACAAATTATTGGTGTTGAAGATTCTAAAAATTAGATAAATAAGTGACTGTTCCGATTCTTTCTTATCCCAGGGGAAAAGAGTCTGACCTCCCTAATACATGCTATAAAGCAGTTGGATTTGAAAAATTAATTCTGTGCTGTTCTGGTCATGCAAAAAATGTCTACCTTATGAAAGTCTAAAAGAAGAATAAAAGGTGAAAACGTTACTGCTTTCAAGGAAATAAGATTTTGAACTTTGTAGGAAAATATGAAAGTTCAATCCAATAATTTTGCAAAACAGATTTCATCACACACACTGCTTCTTGCGACTTGCAAAATTGCTAAAATGTGGAAGTTAAGATATAAACCTTCTCATTTCAGAAGATCAACATTCTCATTTCAGTAAAATTTTGGAGTTAACCCTTGAACTAAGTAAGGTGAAAACATCTCTTACCTGAATTTATTGACAGCTTTGAAATCATCAACCTTTTGATAAATGAACAAAAATTGGATTAATATTTCATGTTAACAATACGAACCCTTAGATTCAATGAAATTTAGTCACAGTTTATAAAATCTTAAGGGTAACAGCTTGAGATCAAATTGTGACACTGCAAAGTCTGTATCTGCGCTCTTAAAATGAGAAATTAATGAAGAAATAATTATGATGACGTCCCACAAATAATCAAATCGTGCAGTCGTCATTTTAATTTTCGAAACTTTGGAGATCCGTAGCTACTCCATAGATGTTACCAGGAGGATTTATCCAAATTATGTTAGGAAATGAAATTAGTTACTATAAATAATTTATAATTTTTACAAACGAGTAAACAAGTAAATTTATAATATTTCAATTTAATGACGTATTTCACATAATTTGCCCCTGAGGAGGAATGGCGAGTGAAGACAACTTACGTGTTCCTTTGGGACTTGAGCAATTTCTAGTAATCGAAGTTTGTCTTCATACTTTATCAATGTTCCTCCCTAAGCAAAAACAAAGAATGATACAACACATTAAATATGTTTCAGAGTAACTTAAAATTGAAAGTTATCGCACCTCTGTTCAGACATAATCTAACAATGATTAACCATTCGAATTCAAGCTCAGATGAAGACACAAATCCGGAAGTTCTCAATGTGTTAAGAATACATCTTAGTACAGAGTGTCCCAGAATAATTGTGCCCGTTTGTATGGCTACTGTGGAGGAACTGTACATTCAATTATCTCAGTTTTTACAAAGTTGTATAGGGAAAGTTTCAACTTGGAGTTTGAGACCTTGCTTGAGTCAATCTGACAAGTGATTGCTGATTTGTGGTAGAGGAAAGGCAAAATAAGTGGTTACTTCAAAACAGCACTTCAGTTGTCCTCCAGCAATGACAAAATAAAGTACGTTTTCAAAGAAAGGGTTCTGGCATCGCATTAAAATTTTCACTACATATTTTATAAGGAAGAAAATGCTCTCTTATGAATAGACAACACTGTTAACCCTTTAAAAGATTTAGCAAAGATTTTAATAAGACGCTAGAATTCCTTCTTAAGAAACTTACTTTAGTTTGACATTGCTGGAGAACAACAGATGTGCTGTTTTTGAAGCAACCACATATTTTGCCTTTTCTCTGCCATAAATCAGCAACCACTTATCAGATAATCTCAAACAAGGTCTCAAACTGTAAGCTGAAGCCTGATCTATGCAGCTGCGTAAAAATCGAGATGATTGAATCTACAGCTCCTCCACAAACAGGGCATAGATTTTTTTGGACACCCTGTACTTTTTGTCGCCCAACCTCTCTACGTCAAGTTTCCAGTTATATATTTTACCAAGTTTTCTTTTGTATTTAGTAAGCTGTATGTAATAAAATCCTTGTAGAATTAAGTTAATAAACGAACAAATCTGCGATCTAAACCGATACAAGCTCAGCTTGAATGCGTGTAAGTTATGAATTTTGGATTAAATTGTGCACCTTCCTATTGACACAATCAGCAAGAAAAGTTCACCTTGACATCAGCCATTGTTTTATCCGTAACTTCCATCAGAAATTCACACTGATCACTTCCATCTGGCCGGTTTATCAAGAAATTCAGGATATCTTTAACGGTTAAAGATTTCATTCAATCTTCATTGTTGCAAAGTAGCAATTTACATGGAGGAAACATGGGATTATGATGAATCTAAAAATTCTCTTCGAAGAGGAGGGCTAGAAATCATCTAACTGAATCATTCTCTACGAAATCAATCTTGGGAGCCTCACTTGTAAAATTGCTCTGCTGAAACCTGCAACCAGGAGTGGAATTGGTGAAGTTGTGGTTTTTAGTGCCAAGCTCTGGGATTGCAGAAGTAGCTAAGGGCTAATCGAGCCCGCGACCCCTTGTCATGACGCTCAGGTGATGGGGCCCTACTGGCTATCGAACCCATTCCGCCTGACTGTTGTGACTGCAAAGTCAGAGGATTTCACCACTGCGCCACAACACCTTCAAAGTCACCAAATCCTCGCTGTAATTCTAGGCAAAAGATATCAGGAGACATGGTTATGTCAAAAGAAGCGGCTAGAGCACTGTTTTTAGAAAGTTTTGCAATGCAGCGTTCCTACTTTCAGACCCAAGGATAAAAAAGATGGTGATAATTTACGGACAGCATTCTATTTTCTACTTTTGCTCTATTCTTTCCCAAAAATATCTTACATATTGTCAATAACAATAAATCTTTTAGTTATTCTACGGGATGGTCTTCATCTGGCGATGCCTTTCTATATAACGATTTGAGAATTCATCCCATTTCAGCAAACAGCATAAAAATACCGCTTTTTCTAAATAGCGATAGCTAAAAGGTAAATTTTGCAACTACAGAAAAGAAACATCTGCAAAGACAGATCTTCAATGAATGAGACACTCTAAGATTATTTGGAGCTCAACTGCAAACGTTTTATCTACAAACGCTTTGAAAAGATACGAAGGTCTATTGTTGCACCCAAGTTATCAATGTTAGAAACAAACACAAATTCTTTTCCCTCTCGAATGAATTGATCCAATAATCCAGAGTTTGCGAATGAATCATAGATGTCTCCGTGGCCAGGAGGATACCAGCTACAACAAATTACGATTAGCTGATTAGTAAAAGATTCATCAAAAAGCAGAGCTGGACAGCTGCCCAGCAGAAGCAATAAAATGACGTTATGAAATATTTCTGATGCTTCAGTACAAATTCTTTGAGATGAAAGTCAGGAGTCAAGGGTAAAGAGCTAACAAGAGTTGCCTTTGTTTTGGAAATGAATCTTCAAATCTTCCCACATTTTCATGCTTTCATGTGCATCTATTGCCTGAGGGTCTTTAGAACTAATAGAATTAACTAAACATAAAAGAAATTAAGACCAGATCTAGTCCATGTGTTGGTTCAAAATTGCAACCCAATGATAGCATAAGGAAGCCCCTTATACTTGCAAAGGCAACACTTACGGAAATGAACTAGAAAGTGGAAAACCCATGACACTGAATTCTGTTCACACATGAAAGACTGCAAATTTTTCCAAACGAGAATCCATAGGTAGGAAAACCATGTAAATGTGTGCAATTTCCGTATTGTCAAATATCCTTAGCAAAGTTGCGTGTCAAAATGCCTGACTGAGCTGCACCACTCATGCAAAAATAAATAAAAATAATCTTACTGTTCCAAGTCTTGGTTTGATAGATCTGACACAATTGGCCTCAGGGAATCCTTGCTGATTCTTGGAAACTGGCTTTGCTCAAAAGTGGAAATCTTGATTCGACAAGCAGCATATTTACGAAGTGATTTTGTTGTGTCTTTACTTGTGTTAAACGAATTCATGAGAACCAGTGGAATGTCGCAATCATATTTCTTGTTTAGATTCTGAAAGAACATTGAATAGAGGTGATGCTAAAGAAGTGGAGTTTGAAGAGACAGAAGCTTCAAGCTTTTGAGAAGTCTCCATTGAAACTTGTAGCAGTGTAAAAATAGAGTTAGCAGAATTTGATAAATCAATTTTTCATTATAACTTTTATTTGCTGCTACTTAAATGGATCTGTGTTTGTGTGAGACAAAACGTTTTGCATACTCAGCAGCATATTAAATTGAATTATTTGAGCCATTTATGTTTAAACCTATCCTTTGTTTGCACTGTCAAAAAATTGCTGGTTACAGAAGAATCGTATTTGTACCATGAATATATCTGTTAGTTGCCATATTATGGTTTTGAAAGAGCCTTGGTTGTACGCAAACAAGGAGTTTGCTGATTGAATTGAATCTGACCTATGGTGCATAACAATCCTAAATCATAATATATTGTTAACCAATCCATAAACTAGCAAATGATGATGAAAGCACCTGTGGATCCCTTCAAGCAAACTGCTTTCATTTTAAAGGGTTCATTCCAACCAGCATGTCTAGAACCTGCCAGCTCTTGGTCAGTCTTTGTTTTTATCTTCATGGGCTATGGAAAACGACTACAGATGCTAACAAAAGGCTAGTATGTGCAAGGAATGCTGGTTAAAAGAGACCATTTAAATACTGTCACACAATTTTGCCACTGATAACTTACTCCAAGCAATGCATACCTCAATCTGCTGCACAGTGAGATCTAAGAATGTGTTATCATTTCGCACTGAAATCAAACTTTTTGGCCCTGTGCAACCCATGCTTGTACCAAGTCCTCCATTAAGCTTCAAGACAACTAACTTATCAAGGAGAGCCTTTATATCTTTTGCTTTGTATGATTCCAGCTCAATATCTTTATATCTCTTTATCTAAGGATTAAATGCAAACAAATCAGCATAAAATTTTTCAAACACAATCTAACTTCAAATCTCTTAGGATAACTTTGGAAGGCAAACCCCAGCCTAAGTCAAGTTATAAGGAAACTATACCAGGCGGCCCTAGTGATTAGATCACAAAAAGGTACGTATACATAGTACTTTACACACCTATCTGCTAACAGTATCAACCAAAGGTAAATATAAAGTGGTTATTTCTTCCCTAGTCTACGTATGTACATACATTTATACATACTTCGCTTTTTGGTAAACAGGACAATGATGGAGTGGTCCTGCTATTTAAACAACTAACTAAAAGCATATTTACCATGCCATCTGGGGGTGGACTGATGTCATTCCACACTAAACCATGGCCTTTATCTTCCACAAATCTTCCAAACAATTCTTCAAAACCTTTGAAGTTGAGTGCATATGTCTGCAATAAAAGTTATATGAATAAGATAAGGAAGGAGATTTACTATTGGACAACATCTGCAAAAGGGAAATAAAATAACTCATTGCAAGTCTATTTTCGTCATATTTGTCATGAAATATGAAGTATAACAAGAAGCCTAAAATGTTAATGATATAGAATTTTAATCAATTGCAACTGTTTTAAGATGTAAGACCTTACATCTTTTCGATCTGCAGGAGCTGTTTTCAACAGATTGTTCAAATCTTCAGTGAGCAACTCCTTAGCGTCCTGTCTCTTGTCTAAGCCAATGAAACTCATGATGTCTTCAGGCAATAAACCAAGAAACTGAAACAAAATAAACAAAACGCTCAATCAAAGTGGTCATAAAATATGCATTTGCGGTTTTTGTACACGAGATGGGGTTGACACATGAGAATTATTTGATTAACAGAAAGCCATTTCAACAATTTGCATCCATCATTGGAGATAAGTTCTGTTTTCCCCGAAAATCGAGAAATTTAGGTTCTCACTGCAATGTTTCAAAACATGTAAAATAGAGGCCTTACATCTACTGTCCAGCTTTGCACAAATTATTGATGTGACAAGAAGAATTTCCAAGAATTTTCAAGAGCTCTACACATTATGATAAGAATTGTTGAGCTATATGAAAAGCTGCATAATTATTTTAAAGAAGAATTCTTGAGAAAGTGTTGAGAATTCCCGGGTAGCACAACTATTGTAAAAGTACAAAGGGCTCATAATCAATATAAATGAAAACAGTTCATTACGCATTTTGTATTTTAAACAAGTGACCACAATGAGAATTTTTCATCACATTCTGGCAACAGCAAGACCATGACTACGTTGTGTAGTTGTATGTTACTTTAACGTTGTGTATCTTTCTTATTGGTGATGGTGTCTTTCGCTCCCCAGGCCATCATACATGTATGTAGTGTTGTAAAGTAATTCGAAATGTAAAATGTAAGATATACATTGTAAATAGCTTTGTTTGAATAAAAAAGCGAAGAAACCAGGCAATGAATGAGAGGCTCGATGAGACTTCGATGACCGGCACTTAACATGAATTAAAGACCAACAGTTTCAAATAAAAAAGATAAGTTACACTGTTTTTTCATAAATGGCTAATCACTAACTAAGGCTCAAAAGACTTTAAGATCATTATGATATTACCTACCACTGATCTTAACAGGTTCCTTTCTCGCTTCTACCACGTGTGAGTGACCCAAGAAACTTTCCAGCTTTCCCTTCAGGCCTGATCCAAGAAAGAGTGATCTGTGTTGTGTTGTTGTTGTTATTATGACGCTGCACAGCAAAAATCCCACGCAGTTACATTACCAAAACGAGGCGATGCAAAAAGCGCGGATTCACGGATCGTTTTAAAACAGCAACAACAACAATTTGAAAGGACAGGACAACGACTGACAACAATCATGGCTCCGGAAGAAGGAACCACTTCGAGTGGATCAAGACACCATTTGAAACTCATATGGTCAGGAAATGTTGATTACAGCTTCAATGTTTTGAAAATTGGCACAGTTTTCAGGTAAGATCTTAGATGACTTTTGAATTGAGGTGAGGTCTTCTGAAATTAAAAATTCCGAGTTTAAAATTGGCACCTCTAGAGCTAGAGGGAATTCAGGGGTGAGTGTGTGTGAAGTTGAGGTAGGCCTAGGCTGCAGATGATTTGTAGTTTTAATTAGAGTAGTAGAATTCCAGAAAAGGTTTGTTTTCAAAATTCCACTAAACACAAAAATCTCTCTAAAATAACATATCACTAACTAAGAATTACAATTTAAACAGGAAATAAAAGATACAGTACAAACAAATTATACAACATAATTACATAGGATTCTGTATGGAGAGAGGAATTTCTTAAGGAGGAGCTCTCTAGATAGGCTAACAAGGAGAAAGCACCCCTAAACTGAACTGAGCTCAAGGCACTGCAAAATTTCTATGGCCATGCCCTTGTTATGCACTGTTAAAGCACTGCTCTTTCATGGAAATGCCTGGTGACCTTTAGCTGGTGACCTGGTGACCTTTCATGGAAATGCCTGGGAAGTGCCCTGGTGACCTTCAGCTATTCTCCTCTCCTTTCCCTTGCTATGCCATGCCTGATTGCCAATTTTCAGTTCAGTTTCATATAAATTATCAATCAACAATATTACATTTCTACACTACACTACATACACTTATGAATACACAACTACACAGAAAAACAAACTACAAAACCACAATGAAAGAAAAAATAAAGGACATCACAAACTTGTATTTAGAAATCACTGACCAAGGAGGGCCCCTCTACGTAGATAAACTAATCAAGAGAGAGCTTCCCCCTGATAAAACAAAGAAACTATAGACCCGTTGCAAAATGCACATGCAAAAGTTTCTCTTTCCAAATG
Source organism: Aurelia sp. 3 sensu Dawson et al. (2005) (assembly GCA_964020215.1). NCBI lineage: Eukaryota > Metazoa > Cnidaria > Scyphozoa > Semaeostomeae > Ulmaridae > Aurelia > Aurelia sp. 3 sensu Dawson et al. (2005). The sequence goes on along the minus strand of OZ026574.1, from coordinate 28,011,310 downwards.
ATATAATTTCTAAATCTGGTATGCTTTCTTGCTATATAAGAAATACTATATATGATACACATCGTTCCACACAGGGATTCATTGCCATCACTCATAGCAGGATCAGAAGATGGGATTGTCAGAGTTCACAAATGCATCATTTCAGATACTTCCAAACAACTGTCTGGTATTGAGATGGTGAGAAATTCCCACATTCTTCAAAATTAATTGTGGAAATCATGATGAAGGAAAATAAGGAGAGCTTTTTATGCGCAAAAAATTTAAGCAGAATCATCAAAAATATTCTCAGAATTCCTTTTTTGTGAAAAGATTCTAATGGGTTATATTCCGTTGAAGATATACAGAAAGATTTGCTCCTTGAAGGAAAATTCTGAACCTTTAAGAATAGTTCCAAATGATACCATGTTTACATTGTACCAGTGCAGCTTTGACCCATCAAAAGTTGTTTACGTCCAAAAGCATTTTGCTGCTTTCTGGTATTAATTAGATGGAGGGAATGATAAAGTGTCACAGATTAACCTGAGCAATGTAAACAGGAAACTGGTCAGTTACACTTTTGTTTTTGATCCAAGGTTGCATTGAGGCTGAAACACAGAGAGGATTGCATACAGTACTTTTTCAATCTGAATTGTAGCTGAAATTGTCTTCTTACAATATTTGACAACTTCTTCTGGATCCTTTGTTAGCAGCTTTGTATTTCAGAGACTTAGAAGCTGTGTCCAACTAGGCTTGAAATGCTCTTTGCAGATAACTGCATCACCTGAATGTAGTTCTTTTTTGTTTTGTTCTGTCCAAATTGGAAGCCACAATTGATTCAAAAACTCCAGTGCTTGGTCCTACCAGTAAGAAAATGATGACCATCTTCTCAAAGGGAAAAGTCATCATTATTCGCTCTGGTATGCAGGAAACAAATATTGTTATTTTATCATATTTTAGAGACCACAAAAGTTAGAGACAAAGGCTGGCCCTATTCAAGTGATGCAACTGGAAAATTTGACAAATTTTAAATCAACGGATGTTGTTGTTGGTGATTCAAGAGGCATGCTCACAATTTTCACAAACAATCAGATTTTGAGTCGAAGAAGTTTGTTGGAGAACAGCATCTCATCAATTTCAATAGAAAGAGATTCAGGTGATTTATATACTGTATTGGGTTCTTTAATTATTTTGTTGGTGGATTCTTTTAGGCTCATGAAAAAATGGAGATTCTCAGGTCTGGCCATAAGATTATTGGCAGGGAGATCATTTTAAGTGATCAAAGATCTTTGGGAGAGTCATTGAAAGCTTCCCTCCAGTGTGTGAGGGATCCTGGAGGAGAGAGAGAGTTATCATAGCTGTCCTCAAGTGACCGGGCCTGAATCCTAGAGTCCAAATTGATGTTTGCTTAGGGGGCCAGCTTTAAAACAATAGGGAGAATAAAGACTTCAAATTCCCTTAGCAAATTTTGTATATCTGTTTTCAGAAGCCTTTTGAAAGATTGTTGTTCTCTTGCAATTGTTATGGCTTCAATTTAAGGCAAAGGCTATGGGGAGACCCATTATTTAAAAGAAAAGAAGATCTACAGATCAAGAGTACAAGTTTGCTAGTATGGTGATCAAAGTAATTTGTTTTAATCAGTCTGATCTCCTATTCTAATGCTGCATGAAACAAATCTCCACAAAGGCAATGCATATAATCAAGTCCTAGAAATCTGGAAACTACAGCTGCAAGCATTTTGCTCTTTGTTTTGTAGACCCCTCTCCTTCTTTTGACAAATCAGTCTACTTATTTGAGAGGTTGCATGTTTTGTACATGGTGTTTGGAAAATAGTATGTTCATCAACCATAGATTGTAACAACAAATCAGATATGCTTTCCCAGCTTGAATTTCTATTAATATGAATCCAAATACTACGTTGTATACTGCAAATGCTATAAAAAAAGTCAACTCTTTCATCAAATATTATTCAACATCAACAGTCTACATAAAAATATTTACATGAAAATGTATGAAAAGACCATAATAAAAAGCCATCTATATATACAACATGTTAAGATATAGAAATAATCTATCAAATACGCTATCAAAATAAGCTATCTTTGAACCCTCTTATGCTATGATCTACTATACTGTATGAGTTATCACAAGGTTTTAGTAGTAAATTCTACATACTTGAGCCTTGATGCAATCCACCCCAGAACTTATATATAATTTTTATTCTACAAACAACAAATCTTGGATGATTTATTTGCCTTTTTGGTGTTCTCTGTTCTAAAAAAATATTATGTAATGGTTGTTGAAAGAGAATTTTCTGTTTGGGAACAAATGATTCAAAAAGTTTCATTTGAACAAGTTTGCTCATAACCAGACCTTTGGTATGGTTGTAGTGCATCTCTGCTCAACAGAGAATGCTACATTTCCGTGTCCAAAGGCAGTGTATAGGTTAAATTTCTATGTTTTCTCAACAAAATTGTTCAAAAAAGGTTCGCAGTTGAGCAACTGGTGTTGAATGAATGGCTTCTTTGTGAAGGGGTATGAAACTTAGCCTATTGTAGGCCAGAACCATGTGACCAGGAATAACATTCTCATACGATGAGATAAAGTCTTGATTTCAAATATTGTTGATTTACCATTTACCAAGGTAGACGAGACGAAAACTTTCATGCACTATTTACAGAAATGCTTGTATTTTGTTCCAAAAGTGATATCAATGGGTCGATGGATTTGGCTACTTTCTATTTCAACAATGACATAAAAACTTTGCAAAGCCATGTGGCATCAACGCTAAATGGTTTAAAAACACTAAAACTAGGTTTCAAATGTCGAATCTCAAATTCATAAAAAATCGATGTCTATAAAAAACAAGTGCCCAGGAAAAACTAAACTTTGTAAGCTCCAACTCGTCTTCTTATACAGTATGTCCATCTTTAAAAACAAGTTACAATATTTACAATCTAAAAATATCGTCGCCTAAAACACCTAACCAATCCTTTATAGCTATCAAAACGAAACTGCAATTTATATGATTCTGTCTCATTTGAATAGACGTTTGCTTTTGGATACGAGAGAGAATCTTCGCCCTAGCAGACGCCTTTTTATTAGCTTTCTCAAAGTGATGTTGCCGGTTCATATGCTTGTCTAAATGCACGCGAAAGTATTTGTACACGTTGGTGTCATCGATTTTGATGTTAACTTCTGGTTTTTTGTGAAGTCTTTTATGAGATCCATATTCGGTTTTGCCCAGTTTCAGATTCGTCGACAGATTATCGCAATGAAACGAGTTGCCGGTCTATGTAAGCAGTGCAAGCACATTGTAGCACGTCATCTTTTTGCTTCGCTTAGGCGCTGAGTTAGTCATCCAAATTAGCCAAATTAGTCTGAGATGTCTCTTGAACTGGATAACTCCAATCGTTCTCTGCTGCTGGTTTCCTTCGCAACAGGTCTGCTTCATAAAATACCGTCGAAATTGGTCCGTACAAAGGACCAGGCGAATGCTGCGTTGCTTCTTGTTGTGGCAGACTAGAATTGATCAAAGAATGATAAATCATATAAGCTCCTTTCTATCATCTATTCGTATAAATATAATCAAGAATTTCGAAAATAGAGAATGCTCATATGACGTTTCGCTTTCGATAATAGCCTGTTTTAGCCTGTTTTAGTCTTTGAAAACGCAGCTAACTTTTTGTGTTTTTAGAGCATTCTAATTTTTCAGCCTTTTTCCCCTAGAAAGCTGCTCACAAACAGACAAATTCCCTAAGAACAGTTTGCTTTCTATTAAAGTCTATTCCATCATTTGTGAATAAGCTCACATTGCAGTTTGCTTCCCTTCTCGACGTCCTAATTTTGCAGTGCGGCCTTCAAATGCATACTTTTCAGGTTGCCAATTTCAGAATAGAAGGTACAGTAAGTCTCTCGAGACTTGCAAAGGTTTTGGAGTTGATTTCTCGTTGTATTTACATCCTCGAACCAAAGAATTATGCTGGCGTCTTCTTGCTAAAACAGCCTAATGAAGCGAAGGCGAAACGTCATATGAGCATTCTGTATTTTAGAAATTCTTGACCAAAGAGAGCATAGAGCATTTCGTCATGAATAACAGTAATGTGATAGACGCACATCAAAGTTAGTTGACGTAGAGGCAATTTTTTAAGTATGACAAAGAAACGCTTGCACACGCTATTGTTCCTCTCGCTTAAAGATATGCACGCACGCTTCGAAACTATCACATACAACAATACAACAGTCTAATTTTAGACCTGCATTTGCTGCTCTTGAGTTAGCTAGCCTATTTATCTCTGTCAACTGACTTTAAGGGGGCAGGGTCACGTAGCTGTAAATAAACCTGTTATCTCTAGAATCTATATTGTTTCCCACACGTGCCATCGTGTTCTGCACATATTTTGGTGGATGGAGTGAATCCACACTAAAGGTACTTCTAAATGTCCACCAACATCTCTGAAATCGTATAACATATGAGTGTTTCATTTGTTTCTCTACGAAGTACAAGAGTCCATCTTCGAAATAACACTTTCATTTTGAGAAAAGTAGTGGACAATCACTGTGATATGGCTTATCAAAAACACTGCAAAATCGTCGTTTCGAAAGAAGTTTGTTTACATTACGTGATCCTGCCCCTTTAAAACACTATAAACACAGGTAGTGAGTATTATTGTATTGATGAATTTACAGAAGACTTGAAAATATTTCGTTGTTTGTCGTTGTGTTTCCTTTCCAAACAAACTGCACTTCAATTTAAACTGTACTGTCAAGGCCCGGTCTATTTTTTCTTCAATTCAATACATGCCAATACCTTTTTTCTTCATTGTGTTCCTGTCCTGACTGTCCTCCATCCAAACTGTCCTGCCTAGGCCAGTCCTTCTCAAAACAACAAAAATTTAAACCTGACCCAACACAATGATACTCACCACCTGTGCTATAAATAGCATCATCCAAACTTAAGCCTGGTTTTATTAAATCGCAGTTCATCCCGATCATTGTCTTACAGCGTCGGCGATGATCGGCGATGCTCTAAGACAATGATCGGCGATGAATCACGATTTCATGAAAACCAGGCTTTACTGCATTGTTAGTGTAAGGGGAAAAATACTTAAACGTCTTTTTTCGTTACCTTTCAAAAGACATTTCGAACGCATTTTTTACTCTCGTGTGAATCAACTTTTATTGGAAACAACTATTTGAATATACCTGTCAGCATTCGCTGATCCTTTGTTCATCGCGTAATGCTAAATCCAACATTAACTGCAATATAGATGAAAACTTATTTTAGCTACGTTTTAGTTAAGTGTTTGGCTGACGATACTTCTATTTGAAGCACTCAGTTCAGATCTGTGATTAAAGATATGTTAATTCTATAGGGTGTCACAGGAAATTGTGCCCTATTTGTATGGCTACTGTGGAGGAGCTGTGACTTTATTGTCTCAGTTTTTTATCCATAGGTCAGGCTATAAGTTAAGATTTTGAGACCTTGCTCCAGTTAGTCTGACAAGTAGTTGCTGATTTATGGCAGAGGAATGGCAAAATAAGTGGTTGCATTTAACAGTGATAAAGGGTCGAAGCCTATGGGGGCTGGGGGTGAAGCCCCTTCCACCAAGAAGGCCATTTGTTGGAAATTTTCCAGTTCCTGTCAGATGTTCTGTGATTTATAGGCCCACGTTGGAAAGATTTTTTGGAGAAAGGGTGCATTAAATCATGCTATCCCTGTGCTGTGCACAGCTTTGGACCAGCCTGAAGCTGGTAACCAGGGTATCAGAATAGGTGTGTTGTAGGGTGTAAACATTCATAGAAGTTAGCCTCTTTGTTACAATCTGCTCATATTATCCATGATTATATGTTTCGTCAAACGCCGATATTGACTGTTTGGATGCCTGTTTTTCGGTTTGTTCAGCAGATGAAGCTGAATTCAACTTCGGAACATTCTTGGAAGTATACTGTACAGCTTTATGCAAAATATGAGATGAGTCAACGAAATATCCGTATTTACCGAATACACAATCCTGTACCACTTTGTTATGAAAATTGTCATTGATCATAACGTTTGAAGAAAATATTCTATATTTTGTAATTCTCCCTTTTCTGTATTTCTTCGTAGCATTTGTGGTAAGACCCGCAATCGAAGCTTTGTACTCGTTCTCCTTTGTTTACTTTACGGTAAGCACGGCTTAGTTCAGGTCAGTTTATACTTTAGATTCCACTACATACTATTCAAAATTATTAACAATACATACAAAAATCTAGGCTACAAGGATATGAGACATGTTACAGAAATATAGATACATTTGGATAGGAAATTGATATAATATACCGGGTGCACCAAAATTAACTCGTTTATAGCTCCATAAATAGATGGCTAAGAAATGTGCATAAACTACTAGTATCTAGCTGAGGATCTTAGCCAAAGATTAACTCATATATCTTCAAGGTCCAGTCTCCGATTTATTGTAGCCTGTCAAAAGTGCATAGAGTACCATCGCCCTGAGTCGGCACCCTAGCGCGTTCTCCGAGATTTTGGCTTGTTTACAAACTTTTAAAAATGGAACGGTCTAGGGACTAGTATATGAAAATAAAGCCTGAAAATGGTCTGCTGACGCCATATTCTTGCTCTCTGACTGTTCGTCCTTGTTTCCTTGTCTTTGCTTACCTGTTGCGAAGATTTTTTCAACATACCTGAAAAGTGACGGTAAGCGTTCGTCCAGTTCTCCATTTATTTTTCGAAGCCGTGTTTTTGTTTTGATTCATTTTCATCGATAAAATACTGGCAAAGGTCAAATAACTTGTTTCAGTAGTTTCTTCTGCCCCTTTGAATGAAATATTTGAAAAGTCCTTCAAGTTGTCGATTTCCAGTTTTGTTCAGGGGGTTTCTTTTCCAAAGCGAGTGGATTGGCTAAAAATCGCCCTGAACCGGCATAGTGTGTGAAAATGGTCTGGTGTAATGCATAGTGACCTCCCCCCTTTTCCCTGGACGACTTTATGAATAAAAACAGGTAGTAAATGATATTTGATTCTAGGAACACATTTCTGACTTGGTGACATTTTTCGTGGAGTTGGAAGAGGTGCATTTTTGAAATAACGTAATGACGGTAATATGTATGAGAGGTTAAAAATAGGGAGGAACGAAAAGCTTTTATTTTCCATCCGATCAAAATGCAATGAATATTAATTACATGGGGGATGTGACCCTAGAAAATAGCTGATTTGACAGTATAGTACAACTATCTTTCGGGATAGCTGATTGCGGTAAAATGAAGGGTGCCAGTTCAGGGCGATATAATTCATTTAGGCCGATTTTTACCGTTGCTTCTTTAAATTCTAGCTGTACTTCAAAAAGTGGGAAGATTAAGATGATGAAGTGATACAGTAAACACCATGCATTGAAGAATCTTTTGATGGCAAATAATTATTTTAAGTCCCTATCATAACGCTCACAATAGGTGATTTATCTGAAAGGTGCCGATTCAGGGCGATGGTACTCTAGTTTATTTTGGCGCACCCGGTATACAAATACTAGCAGAGGAGCAGAGTGAATTGCATGCAGGGAATATCTTATAGGAGGAGCCCTCTTAGTAGGAAAACTAATCGAGGAGGGAGCCCCCCTTCTATGGTTATTGAATGAGTCTGAATGAATTTGAAAAATCTGAGAAATAGACACTTGCAGTTCATTCGTAAAATACGTAAAACTGAGATATCAAGATAGCTCAGGATATTAGTTGACCTTGTTCCATTAGTAAGTTTTCAATTTTGCTTGGAAAGATATTTTTGATGGAGCATTTCTGAGTTCTGCAGGTAGTGTATTCCAGAGTTTGGCACCAAGATAACGTAATGATTTTAGACCATATTGAAGGCTGTTTTGTCGAGTCAAGTATAAATCACCTTGAGTGGCCTGTCTAGTGCAATGTTGATGAACAGATGAATTGAATACAAAGAAGTTATGAACGCGTTCAGGTGATATCTTTTTGACAAAAACAAAAGTTAAGAGTCTAAGTTCAAAGATATCAGAAAGTTTGAGAAGTTTAAGATCTTTGAAGATGGGGAGAGAGGGTGACAAGCGAAGCTGAAATGAAATAGCTCTGACTGCTGTCTTCTGTAGCTTGAAAATAGGGTCGATGTGTGTTGACCCCAAACAATAACATTCTTTCGCAAGAAATACAGAAACAAACCATTGTACAAGCAGAGTGAAACATCCAATGGTAGTAAATTTCGAATTTTGAAAAAGATTCCACACGTTCTAGCCAATTTTCAGCCAATTCACGGAGATGGTATTTCCAGCTCAAATGCATGCTCATGTAACAGGAGACCCAAGAACTTGACAAATTTTACTCTTTTGATACTTCCCCCTATTTTGATAACAGCATCAGGAGGAACTTTTACAGATGGAGAAAGGAAGATAACATAGTTTGTCTTATCAATATTTAATGATAATCTATTAGCATCAAGTCATTTCTTTACTGATCTCAGCTTTTTACTATTTTAATCTAAGTAGACAAATCACTGGATTTAGAGTAGATGTTTCCATCGTCAGCAAAAAGGTAGAGTTGCTTAGAAGCATTACGTAGATCATTGTTGTGGATAAGGAAGAGTAAGGGGCCCAGTACAGAGCCTTGTGGTACACCACAAGTAATAAAAGTAATTTCGAATGACTTCCATTAACAGAAACATATTGATTTCAAATAGATGTTCCAATTTTGATAGTAAAATTGCATAATTAACTGTATCAGAGCCTCTTGTAAATCAATGAAGATGCAACACTTTGGTCATCAAATCAAATCAAACCAAATCTTTTATTGTCAAGTTTATTTGTTATAGCTTCTGTCATGCTCACTGAGGCATGATCAATTGAGTGGTCTTCATGTTCATGTACAGGTTTCTGAGTTTCTAATGAGCTGATATTTTGGTGTTGCAATGAAGCTGAAGTGATTTGGGGTTGTTTGAAAATATTTTGGACTGACCCCTCCCCGTATGCGTACCGGGTGACCCAAAAAAACTTCACGAGCTAGATCGCACATATTTGCATGAAAGCAAATGTTATGAAGGCAAATAAGGTATCAGCATGTAGCTGAAAGGCTCCACTATCTTTTGAGATGTTGCTTGGTCAGTAAAAGATGTGCGTACGGTCCGAAAAAACAGTTTCGAAAATATGGAAATTCATTCATTTCTCGGACCATTCCCTCGCTTTCCAGTCCATTTTTTGGGAAGTGTGAAAAAAGTTGAATTCCAAATTTGCTTCGGAGCATGAAATTTGAATGAGGAACAGAGGTCAATCATTTTGCAAACAAAAAATTTCCCCAGACAACTTCTAATCCATCGCTTTGATTTCAGGGAGCCAGCTAAGACCTTGCTCGTGAAGTTTTTTTTGGGTCACCCGGTCAAAGAAATGATGCTACTCTAGGTTTATTCATTTCTTTCCTGGAAGATTGATTATTGGAGTTTTCCAATCAAATACTCTGGTGACCAAAGTTTGACGCTATTTATCAATTAAAAGGTTACAGTCCCATCACAATCTTGCAAAAAATATGCAATTCTTTTCACACACAAATTAGTCATTCGCTCTCCTCCCTATCAGTATTGAAAATCAATCAGTGTCATTTCAAATGTGTCGAAATGTTCCACTTTCAACGTCTTCGGGTATTCACAGACGCCGTTATCAAATTCTGGCTTTTAGGGTTCCATTTTCTTGTTCTTCTGTTTTGTGCCTGCAAAAATGTGTGAGGCCTTCCCTAGCATGATTGCATTGATTTCAAGTTGTGTGAAGGCAGTTAACATTAACCTTGCTTCTGTCATCAAAGTTGGCTCATAGCTACCTCATGATGGTACGGTTTGACTGAATTTCTATTGGTAGATTTTTTAAAAGTGCATGCACTTTGTGGTGATTGACATTTACAAAATTTCAAGAATTTGTCCTGAAGGCAGCAATTTCTTCTCCTAAGCAAGAAGCAGCTGTTTTGCAAATTTCATAGCGGTTGACAGATACCATGACCAGGAACAGACCTTTTTCGCAATTTGGAGAAAGGCACTGAGGAGAGCGAGCCAACAGGAGAAAACCACGGGGATCCCCTTTGCATCACTGACAAACGCACGCCTTGCGTCTGGGTCTCATCTCCCAGCAAACTCGAGAGTTATATTCGATTTATTTGGACTTTCCAAGAGTTGCATGATACTTGTTTAGTATCGTAAGTGCTCCCTGGATTATTTAGGCACCTTGCCATCCTTCCGTCCATTTGTGAGTGTATTTTGAGCCAGTTTATCACATGTGTTCACTCAAGTTTGAAGTTAGGTCTATCAATCGGTTGGGCCTAAACTGAGTCTCTTCACAGCCGAGGACAAATACTAGCAATAAAGTGGCTCAAAATACATTCATCAATGGGTGAAAAGATTACAAGATGGCTAAATAATCCAGAGAAAATATTTAACAGACCAGACAAGTATTGTGTGAATTCTGAAAGGTGGAAATAAATCGAAAATAACTCTCGGGTATGCAGAGAGATGCAGCCGAGCCGAAAGGAGGGGATTCCCCTGATTTCCCTCAGCCCCTTTCTCCAAATTCCGAGAAGTTCTATTCAGCTCTCTGTGAGTCATTAATAGCGTCACTCTTTCAGTCATTGAGGCAGTTCAAGAATTTTCTTGGGGCAAAACGCCAAAACTCTCAAGTTGGTTGGTTGTAAGTTAGAGCTTTCAAGATTGATATTTCTGCTCTCAATACCAACAAATAAGATACCTATGTCCAAATTAACTATCGAGGAACATTTTGAGAGTGGTTAGCCATTGGTTAGCCAAAGCTAAATTTATTTCGCTGGAACAAACCCTTTCTCTTTATACCTTTTTCTGAGTCACCCAGTACAATACAGTGATTTTTTCAAAATTGAATGTCTTAGCATGGGGAAGAAGTGATATAAAGGGATGAGAAATGCCCTGTCATGGAAATGCATCCTATTGCTGCAATGAGCCTCAAGCTATGATTCCAGCGATCCCCGAACGGGAGAAATAACGGGAGCCAGGATGAATCATAGCTTTTCACCTCGATTGCTACTTTCCTCGCCCTACTCTCATGAATGCTTCTTTCCATGCCATGGACATAAAGACTTTTTCTTCTATCTTCATTCTATCTCCAGCTTGTATTAAATTGTTGTTAAACTCGGTTTGTACGGGTGCTGTGGATTGCTGATTTCATTTTCGATGTTTCTGATATTTTTTAATTGAATAAGGCCCGAACTTAGAGTTTTAGACGTTGCTTCAGTTTATCTGATGATTAATCATCCAGTTGTCACAAAATGAAGATGAAAATTTTGGTTAATTCAGCCTTACAGGTGAGTTTTAGTACTCGTTAAGTAATTTCAAGTTGATATTTCCACCAAAAATAGGCTTCAGTAAATCAACGACATACGTCCAACTTAGCTGCTTGATACTGCTTGGAGACGAATTTATGTTTAACTTCCAGCATTTGGTCTTCAGCACCTAGCCTGTTTCATCATTGTTAACAATTTTAAAGATGGCGCATATCTTTTGAGCTTCATTTTCTGTTTTTAGCTACTTTCAATTTGATGACCTTGTTTATCCCGTAACAATAAGAGACCTAATCTAGAAGCCATGTTGACTGAATTCTAGATTGTTTATTGACAATATGGTGCTCTTAAAATGGTGTGATTTTGAAGTAACCTCATTTGATTTCCTTACTAAGGAAATCAAATGAGGTTACTTACATCATAAGGCAGCAATTCCTCGTCAGAGTATTCAGATATGGTCTGAGACGCTAAATTGAAACATCCTCTGTTCAAAAATATCAGAAGCATTATTGTAGAAGGGATCGCTTCTCAGGAGCAGCCATACAAATGGGGCATGATCTCTTTGTGACTATCGTTATAGATCTATTGTCTTGCAGCCACATAAAAGGGAATTTTAGATTGAGCAAATTAGATCCAGTCATTTTTGCCTTCCGGAATCCAGAGGATTGTTTTGGATTTGTAAACTGAGAACAGAGAACAACAAGTAAACAACGGGTTAAGACAGTTGTAGTTTATCATTGTTGAAAGTCCGTCTCAAATTATATGTCAGATGAAAATGTTCGCAAATAAAAAAATGAGTGAAGAGCTTCCTTGAGTGATTTTGCATCATCGCAAAGGTCACCTGACATCTAATTCGAGATAAACTTTAGACATCCTGCTTCGATTTCCTTAGTGACATAACCTTCACTCATTAAACGATGATAAATAACGTAGCGACGTACGTAGACATTGTCCCAGTTAATTCGTGTAAATAATTGGCACAATGTCCCTCTAAATCAGACTAGCTCCCGATTTTCTGAAATACATGCACCCCAGACTCGATAAGCTTTGCTTCTTCTGGGATACATGAAATGAAATGTAGTTTAGTTCTAACCAATGCCTTCCATAAATCATTATCATCATGCCCGCCAATGTAAAGTTTCAGTGAAGGCGCATTGTGAGGCCATGGTGTAATTGTCTGATTTTGCAGCCAGAACAGTCCCAATGCCAGGTAGAACCCCGTCACTTGAGCATCATGACAAAATATCATAGATGCAATTAAGTCTTCCCATTTCTGCGATCCCAGAGCTTAACGTTGAAAACAAACCTTCACCTTCACCTGCATTCTAATCAGAGAGGGTACTTTTGAGGGCTTGCCCCTCTTCTATTAAACTGAGATGGAGCTAGCCTACTGCTAGTGCGGTGGTGGTAAGATTGCCAAAGTCTTGTTGGTTTTTGTTGCGTAGGAAGTCAACCTTGACCCACCACCTAAACCCTTCAGATCGAAAAGTTCTAGCCATGTGTCCCTCGCAAGTCTGTTGTTAACTGTAGCAAATGTCCTTGCCCATGCCACCCCTATCACTAAGCAACCCACCTTTCTCGACCCTTCAGATCCAACTGTTTCAGTGATGTGTCCCTCGAATGTTTGATGTTAATTGTCAGAAATCTTTTTGCCCATGAACCCCAATCATAAGCTACCTTTCTAAACCCGTCATAAAAGTTCCCAAAGTTCCAGAGATGTGACACTCAAGTTTTTTTTGGTTATGTATAGCAAATTTCATTACCCACAGCACCCCTGTCACCAAATAAGCCACCTTTCTCAACCCTTCAGATCTAAAAGCTCGAACGATGTGTCCATCGTGTGTCTTCTGTTATGTGTCACACATCATTTGCCAACACCATTCCTATCATTGAGAGAGCCGCCTTTCTCAACTCTTCAGATCTTTATAGCTCTAATAATGTGCATCTCGCATGTCTTTTTGTTAACAGTCACATAGCCCCGTGCCCAAATAACCCCTGTCACTGAGTAACCCACCTTTTTCAACCCTTCAGATCCAGAACTTCCAGCAATGTGTCCCTCGGATGTCCTAGGAATCTCATTGGCCAAACAACCTGGATCACCGAGTGAGCCACCTTTCTCAACCCTTCAGATCGTAACAGTTCCAAGAATGAGCCCCTTGCATGTCTCTTGCATGTCTTTTGTCATTTGTGACACACCTCCTTGCTCATGCCACCCCTATCAGCTTGAATATCATCTCTGCTGGATCTGAAATCTTGATTAAACACAACTAAACAAGGCTGGGGGAGATGCTCAAAGAAGCCACCCTACTTGGGTACTCCTTATCTTCATTCTAGCAATAAAAGGGATCTGCAATGTGAACTCCAATAGTGTTGAAAAATTATGTCCTGGTTTCACTCTGTCACTGCATCTGCTCTGCTAATATTTTAGCTGAAGATTTGCACAGTCTTAGCAACCTTTTCACAATTTGATGATATTCAAGATTCCTATACATTTTTCGTGGGATGCATTATTAGGTGGTATTGAAATGCTGTGTTTCAATTGGAGTGGCCTACGGGGCTATGACTGCTACGAATTATTATTATTATTATTATTGATTTTAACCATTTTCATATTGAAAATATATGGTAATCATTGCCAGAACAGGATGACGTTTGTGTTCATTTTCCATTAAAACAGTCCCTCAGGTAGTGCTGTTTCTCAGTGTTTGATCTCTGTCGTGATTTTTCTAATATAGACTGTATTCTTCTACCACGTCTTACATTCTTGGTTTGATGAAAAGTTAGTTTCCATATAATTTCATTATTAGGGCGTCTGATAGTATGTGCTATCCATTTATGCTGTTGTTCTGTGTAGAAGGACTCCATGGAGTCTGTTTGGGTTATAGAAAACAGATCTCTTCTGTCTCTTATGACATACCTCCAGTCGACTGTCTCAGATTTTTCTGCTGATGGATCAGGCTGGTTGACTCTTTTGTACCCATTGGTGACCATTGAGCGAAGAAATTTTTTGTAAGCTGTCGAAAGCTTGGCAAGTTCTGCAGTGGTTGGTCTCCATGCATGGCAGCCATAGGTTAGGCGTGATGTTACAAGACTGTTGAGAGTGATACACTTATTTTTAGCTGGATATGTCTATTTGTTGGCACTTTTCTATTTTCACCAAATGCTCATTTTGCACTGTTGATTCGGTGGTTCAATTCTGTTTGACCAATATGGATATTATTGTAATCACTCCATACACCCAAGTACCGGAAGGATTTCACGTTATTCAGGGGAGTTTCATCAATTTTGAGAATTGAGTTAGGGTACGGGCCATCAAGGTTTTCATTCCAATTCCATATCATTGTTTCTGTTTTTGAAATATTGACATTCAAACCAAATTTTTTAAACACATTGAATAGAATATGGATTTTTTGTTGTAATGTATCCTTTTCCCATGCATGTATTCCAATGTCATCAGCATATCCACCCTCTGAATCATTACATGTACCTTTTGAGATGACTGACTTCGTTGTTGTCTGTTGGTAGCTTCATTAGGGATTGAGTATCTAATGTTACGTCCGGGGAGACCTTCTTGCTCGCATGGATGTCAATACACTCTTATAGCATAATCCAAATAAAAGTTGAATAGATTTGCACTTTCATTTCCTCCTTGTCTAACACCAGATGTAGTTTCAAATGAATCTTTTGAAGGATCTTCATCGACCAGATATGATTTTGTCAAGGAGTACAAGTTCTCAAGGATATCGATGCACATTGTACGGGCATCATCGGGTATTCTGTTTCTTATACTCTGGAACAGAAAGGTTCTATTAATGTGGTCATAGGCAGCTGTAAGGTCGACAAAACAGGTAAACAGCTTAGTTTGTGATTGGTATGATATTTCTTGTAATTGTTTCAGAACATAAATCCCATCATTACAGCCTTTTCCAGACCTAAAGCCAAACTGAGTGTCAAAAGAGCTGTGCTTCATAGAATTCTGCTATTCTTGTTAGTATTATATTCATAGCAGCTTTAGTAATGATTGAGCCAATCGAGATACCTCTGTATTTGGTTGGATCTTGAGGATTGCCTTTCCTTTTCCAAATTGCATTGATTTTGGCCGTTCGCCATTGGTGAGGTATTTCTGCTTTGAACCAAATGTCTTCAATCATATCTACAAGTGCATTTAGCAAATCTTCTCTTTCGATGGCAGTCTTAAGTATTTCTCCTTCAACATCAAGTGATGATTTATTATTTTTCAATTTTGAAACTCCTTTTGCTATTTCCTCAGTTGTTGGTTTCCTACTGTCAATGTAGCAATGATTCCTGGAGATGGAGTATATATGGGGGAGGGTGTGAGATTTCTATCGGCATTTTCTTATTTGAGTCAAGAGGATTGAAATGGTTCTTGAAATGTTCCGTTAAGCCAGGGCATCTAATCTGATTAGGTTTTCTCTTGATAATATTATCGTGTTGTTTAGCTTTCCTTCACATGTCTACATATTCGCTGTGTTTCTGCGCCTCGCTTATTTCAGAAGCAATTTTCGAGTAGTAGTCATCATCCAAAGGATGTTGTTCTTTATTTTTCTTCTGCTTTGGTAGAGTTTCTCTTGCTTTGGAGAGTGATGATATGATTATTTCCTGCTGTTTATTCAGGGTATGACTTCTTTCATATTGTGTGATTTGGTTTTTCATTACTTCTTTAAATCTATTTTTTGCATCTGGGTCCTTTAGCTTGTTGATATCTGGCTTTGGGCCAGTTTTCTTTTTGTATTTATGATATCTAGCACCCTTGTTGGCTGGGGTTTTCAGATATGTTATCAGAAGACGGTGATCAGAATCAAAGCATGAGTTTCGGACTCGAGTTTTATACACATACAGTCTGGTGAAGGAGTCAGATAAACTGTAGTCAATAACTTTTTTGGTGACTTTGTCTGGGGTATGCCATGTATATCTGTGTTTTAGGGGATGGTCAAACCATGTATTAAGAATTGAAAGCCCATGTAGTCTACAAGAATCAAGGAAAATTTCTCCGTTTTCATTTTACTTGTCTGTAGCTTTATACCTCCATTCACTGTCCTTTCAAACCATCAAAAGATGAGTGGCCACTTGTAGCTGTTGAGGTTGCATTGAACTCATCTTGTATTAGGAGTTTGGTCTTTTGTGGTAATTGATATAGCTTATTTAAGTCCCTGTAGAACGCTTCTTTAGTTCATAGTGGTTTATCTTCCGTCCGAGCATAGGCACTTATGATTCTTAATTTGGACACATTAATCATTATATCTGCAGCCATCAATCTCGGAGATATGTTGATGATGCTCTCTACAGATGTAGTGATGATCTTATTGCAATAGCTACACCTTCTTCGCATTTACATGTGCACCTTGACCAATAAAAGTCGTAACCTTGATGACAGATTGAACCAGTTTTTAATCGTCGAACTTCCTGCATGCTTACTATATCCACACATGCGTTGGTTTATTGCAGTAAAATATCATTCAGTCTAAAATCATCAGAGCATGATCGGACGTTTATTTGCCCACATTTCCATCTGCTGTATTCTTTGCTTTTAGTTTTAATTGGATGTGAACTGTTAGTCAGTTTTGATGTTCTTTGGCTAGGTGGTTGACAAGTCCTTTCCTCAACAGTAGCTAATTTTTCGACCTCAGCCTGGTGGGCCACTGAGGGACGCAACCCTTGGTGACCCGTGCGATGGTTGATGCGGTATGTATCATCTTTATTTTCTATTGAAATGAAATAATGGATTTGCCTCACCAATAAGCAGTGTTTTTATCGTCATACCATCACTAGGGGGTTACCAACCAAGGCTAAAGAGTCCCCCTACCCATGAGACAGACTAGCCCCCGCCGGACGCCAACCTGGTATTTCAAAGCCTCGGGGAGAGCTGACAGGTACTACACCTTGCTCAAGGGTGACCTGGAGGTAGTTGCAGCAAAGGGTAACCTCATTCTCCCACATCGAAACTCCACAACCGGATGCAGTTTAGAGTCATACCCAGGACGTTGAATACTGTTTTTCTTTTAAACTTAGCTGTTGCTGCTGTTGATAGAATTTTCATGATTATTTATATTTGCTCAAGATGCTTCGTGCACCGTATCTTTTGGATCTTTTGTGCACTAAATCAGTTTCATTTTTTTACAAATCGTGGCTCTTCAGTAGTGCTAACAGTCTCGTTGTATACTCAATATATCTCCCGTGTGTGTTCGATAAAGGTGTATATCATAATGTGTATATTGAAGCTTAACTTTGCACAGACTCTTTCCAACTTCGTTTCCGGGGTGTTCTTACATCATAGTCATATATCCTGATCACAAAACATAGTGACCACCCTCGTGGATTTGGATCACATGTTCCCAGAAAATGGGTGCAAGCAGCCAGTCTAGTGGGCAATGCTATAATAATAATAATAAATTCTGATATGATTTGACCAAGGAGAGCTAACTAAGATGTCTCAATGCCAAATGTTTGTCCAGCATATTCATAACATCAAATTCCAGTCTGTCCGTGAATCATTTGCATCAGCTTTGCCATATCATCTTTGCACATATCATATTAGATAGACTGCACCATTTCGTTATAGACTTTGCCTCCTCATTTGACAGTCCTAACCATCGTAAAGTCTTTCTTATGTCTTTGTCAACATTTCTAAGTGATCCAAAGCACGGTGCTATAATAATCAGCTAGACTACTGCTAGTCCGGTGGTAGTAAGACTGCCAAAGTCTTGTTGGCTTTTGTGCCTCAGAAGTCAACTTTGACCCACCACCTAAATCCTTCAGATCTAAAGATGTCCCCCTCACGTGTCTGTTGTTAACTGTAGCATGTCCTACCCCATGCCATTCCTATCACTAAGCAACCCACCGTTCTCAAGCCTTCAGATCCAACGATCCACATATGCAAACTTTTGTTTTTGTTCTCTTCAATCATTCTGCAGAAGTGCTCAAATTTGAGCTTCTTTTCCAAACGATTTATGTGACTGCACAACTTTCTGTACATTTGCCAATGATACTGGGACCTAGTTTTTTGTCCCTTTGTTTGATCGTAGTTTCTTTCACGTCTTACTTGTAGGAGTTCATTTGTAATCCAATGTGTTTTAAAACCTTTTATTCTGTTTCTTGGTAGGTGCACGTTTATCCACAACTCTGTTGAAAAGTGATTCCCAATGCGTCGCAGCCTGACCAATTGAATCAATTTCATTTAATGGCATTTCTTAGAGCAACAAACTCACTCTGGGGATGAGATTGGACTCTTGTGGCATTGATTTGGTCAGGTATTGAAGGTCGATTGTTGATTCTAAAATTTGTGGTTTCATTTCTACTGTTGAAGCTCTGGTACTCTGGGTCACCTGTTAACTGCTTTCTCTGATATCTGGTAAATTCAGAAGGTTGTTTTGATGATTTAACCATGGTGGTCCATTAAAATAAAGTTGATTCTATTCTAATTTCCTAATGTGGATTCCTCATGAGGCATTATGAGGTGGGTCATCTTTCGTGTTGACAAAGTGCCACTTTGCACTTTGCTCTTGAAAGAATCTAATTAACTCACAGAGGTACAGTTTTCTGTTCATCTTTGTTGTTGAACCGCCGTAAGATTGTTTTACTATGACTGACTGTGTATTGATTTCTGATACCATTGTTTCTTTAGTGTTGCTTCTACCTGCCCCATTGTTTACGTGAGCATGTGGACTGTGACAATGCATGTGCTAATGAGTTGCAACAATTATTTACGCCAGTTGAATGAATTCTTTTGCTCCTGTGTAGGTAGCTTTTAAAAAGCAGGTGTCAAGCACTTTGAGTATGGCTTGTAGAAACTAATGCAGCAATGTCAGATTGTTTATTTGACATCCACTCATCTTAGTGGAAAAGGCCCATGTCCATCCAAAAATTTAGTGGCTTACTCCCTACTTGCAGAGTACTTTCCCATTGTTCTTTAGTTTATGGCCATGTCAGCTATTTACCATGAAAAATATCTGTTAATATGTGCTTTCAACAGGACCTATGCCTTCCTCAGAACTTGTGCCTTTCAGAGGAATGCATTTCAATTTACTAACATAACCGAATACTACCTACAAATTCATTCAATTTTAGCAACTGCAAAATCTATGCTGTTACTTACGGATGTAGTGATTCCGCTCTGTTGTATCTTGAACTTTTGGGGTGTTCTGTGCTATCACTGCTCTTCTGCTCTTCTCCCACTGCTAAAAACAAAGAGATTAAAGAGCATGTGTTGTGAGGCTGATTGGCTAATGCAATACAATTATCTCTTTTGTTCAGTACAAAGCACAGAATCGAGGCTGAATTTTTACGGCAGTAAAAATTCACGAAGCATAAATAAAGTGTCACGAAACAATAGAATTCCACTCCAAACTTCTTTGTTGTATTTACCAACTGCTATCGCGACATATGCCAACTAATTTTAAACCTATGGTCCTGTACAACTAATGTGAGCCTGTGGGACATGGTTTGTGACCTCAGAGTTACTTCTGACTCATTTACTGACCTCAAAGGATACAGCTGAGTTGGCTGCTGGCTTGTGGTTTGTAGCATCATGATGGTATTCAAACCCAAGGGTATGGACAACCCCACAGGATTTGAAGCAATGCACCTTAACCACTTGGCCACACCACCTGGACTTAAAATGCTAAGGAGATTTATTTATTAGTGATCGTTGAAGCTGTTGTGGGACGGTGGTCTAATCCTCTGACACTGCAGCCACAACAGTCAGGTGGAGTGGGTTCAATACCAGGTCCCCATCACATGAGCGTCATGATAAGAGGTGATGGACTCAATTAGGTGTGCTCTATTTCTGCCATCCCAGCACTTGGCGCTGAAAAATGCAACTTCACCCACCTTCACCTTCCATAGACAGTAGCCTTCGTGCAGACTCTACTGATTTCCTGGAGATGTTTCTGCAGTAGAGTCTGTGCATTGGCGAACAAATCCTTGTTCTGAGCCACGCACAATCCCATCTCTTGAGGAACCAAGTCACTGAATTGGATTCAATAGAGTGATCATAGAGTGGGAACGCATGACACCGACACACAATAAGGTTTCTTTGGCCAGCTTTGTCCTTGGAAGCGCTAATTAAATACCTGCAGACTTGAACAAAGACACAGACGCTCATGAAAGAAAGGGGACAGCCAATCAGGAAAGGTTCGACGTTTGTCATGAACCGAGAACAAGGATTTGGTTGCTGATGCCCAGACTCTACAGGAGGAGAACCTGTCTGAAAAGGGATCAGTAGAGTCTGCACACAGCCTAATAGACAGGGGCTTTCTTATTTGGGGAACTTCCCCTCAGAATTATGTGCATTGATTATTTGCCATTGTCTAGTCTGGATTACACTTGTGCTGTGATTTGATCCTCTGGCTTTTGAGGATTTTATTTATTAATCCTTTCATTGAAAGAGGCTTTATCATCTAGGGAACTTCCCCTCAGACTTTATTTGCCATTGTCTACTTTAGATGTCACTTGTGCTCTGATATGTGCCTTTGGCAGGTGGGGATTTTCTTTATTGGTCCTTTCATTGAAAGAGGTTTTTTTCATCTATGGAACCTCCCATCAGAATTTATTTGCCATTGTCTACATTGGATGTTACTCATGGTTGATTTGGCCCTCTGGTAGTTAAGGGTGTTTATTAATTGATCGTTCCATAGAAAGAGGCTTTGTTTTCTGAAGGGAACTTTGCATGAGGGAACTTCCCATCTCAGTGGCAGTCTCCCTTTGGCCAGGAAAAGCCAAAAGAATAAGTCACGGAAACATAATATCGTTTTCTTTAAAGCTACAAGCCAACACAACAAATGCTTGCAAAAGTCACTTGCTTTGGGCCTCTTTTAATGTTGTGGCTATTATGCTGCTTTCAAAATGTAACCTATGATAGGATGTCTTGGCATGGGGAAGAAGTGAGGTGAAGGGATGACAAATGCCCTTTCGGGCAAATGCATGCTCTGACTGCAATGAGCCTCAAGCTGGTTTTCCAGGGATCCCCGAACGGGAGAGATAACAGGAGCCAGGATGGATCATAACTCTTCACCTCGATTGCTACCATCCTCGTCCTACTCTCCCGTATGCTTCTTTCCATGCCCTGGACATCTGGCCTATATGATTATCTTTATTCAGGGGCGGATCCAAGGGGGCGCTACGGGTGCTCAAGCACTCATCAAAAATCCAAATATATGGTTTTGCTGCATGTTTGCTGATTTGGGTGGAAGGACTGAATATTATAGCTACATGAATACATAAAGGGATCCCCCCCCCGGAACATCACCACAACTCCTCCACTGTAAACTCAGCACCCCGCTCCAAACAAGATTTTGTTGACATTCTCTTGTCTTAATGTGCGAAACACAAGGCAATCTCAAATGACAACATCAATTGCAGATGATTAGTTATGCATTCCACCTAATATCTATGATTCCACGAGTCTGTACTTTACTGCAACGTGGTCCGCAGTTTCTTTCAGCACAGTTTCCCTGTTGCGCTGAGCGTCCCTCAGCTCACATGATCAGATGCTTGACCAATAACATCATAGATTGATGGATGCTAAATTTTAGCGGGAGCGTCCGACATTCAAATTTTCAAGGCTAAGCCAATCAAAACTGCTTTTGAGGGGGGCTCGGCTTCTATGTACGTATGTATGCATGTAAATTTTTGCCAAAAATAAAAATTAGAATAAGTTTATTAAAATCAAATAAGTCTAATTACAAATTACAGGCGTGTGATACTAAGCAAAAACAAGATTTAAAAACATTTAATCTAAAAACACCCTTTGTTAAAATGGCAGGGATAGCATTAAAAGGTCAGCATGATCTTATTTCCATAATGGTCCCTCCAAAGGTGTCAATAAATGAAAAGTTTTCATAAAAAGAAAACGAAATCTTTGAAGATGTTAAAATGTAGCTAATTTGTACCTTTAAGGATTTGAATCGAGCGTAAGAGAGGGTGTACAGTATCAGTACACGTTTTTTTCTGGTTTATAAGAAACTAGTACTAAGATGGCCAAAATTTTAAGAAACTCTAGTACTATGTCTGAGAAGTACTAAGAAACTGTTCAAACTTAAAAGCATGAATTTTATAGCAAATAGGTCGTTGAACCTCATTATTGGGCAATATGTAACCTTGTGTTTTCAACATAGTAGAACATTGTTTATTCCAATATGATGTTTTAAATGTCAAGAAACATATCTGCAGCAGTGTTAGCGACCACATTGACAATTCATGCATCCAAAAACTAAGAAACCAATTAAGAAACTTTTAGTACTAAAATGGACAAAATTTCATGTTAAAGTAAGAAACTTTTACTACTATGGCCTGATCCAAGTTTCTTATAAAAAAAACGTGTAGTACACATATACGTAATCTTCTTCTCTTTGTATATTTTTGAAGAAATTTTCAAGAATTGGCTTGATCAAAGAGTTCTGACTTTGACTCAAAAGCTTGTTTAGGGATGCTCGACGGACCTATGGATTCCATGTTTGGTGCTGGAAGACATTTGTTCTTGACGCGCTAAAAACTCTATTCGCAAATAGTGCCATATCTTGCGATGAAAAGAAATGAAAGGCTGAAGGCTGTCGCTGTTCAAGATGCATGTTTGGAAAGAATACGGAGTTTGTTTGAAAAAAGAAACAAGGAAAAGGAAAGGAAGCTTTCACCAAGTTTAAAGGTTTGGGCCTAACCAGCCTAACCGTTTGCAAAGTTTCTCGTCAGTCAGTTCGCAGACAAGAGCAGGAGAATTTCTTCCACTCAGGTATGCACTGCACAAAACCTCAGAAGAACACACTGACGTTCATTTTGACCCCCAAGCTCCTAAAAGTTAAGAAATTCGTGCTATGTGGATTGAAAAAGCTTAGGAAACTTTCGCAGGTTTAATTCGAGGGCATTTCACTTGCATAAAATCTCGTACACTACACCTTTGGCTAAAATCCTTTAGTGTTTTTGAGCAAAATCCGTCAAAAGTCCGTAAACATTCTTTTTGCTCGGAAAAATCTCCTACGCATTTTGGAAAGTGAAATGCCGGCCAGTTTAATTTCCTCAGGTCAATAAAAAATATTTTGACGACAGAAACAGCGAATGTTTTGACATTTTATTTCGAATATATTATTTCCTGTTTCAAGATAAGTAAAATCTTCTTACTGAAACATGGAAGGCCCAGCCCTCCTAACAAAAATATGTGAACTCTGAATTTAGGCTGTTGAAACATAAGAAATTCAAAAGAAACTACCATCCAGCTGCTGGCGTTCATAAATTTCTGCAGACACTGTTCATAGGAAACTTAGCCTTGGTGCCACCAAGGCTAAACTTTCCTATGAACAGTGTCTGCAGAAATTTATGAACCCCAGCAGCTGTGAAACCTACATTCATTTGAATAATTTCTGTCAACATACCTGCTTTTCTTAAGTCGCTATTTGCCCTTATCAGCCATCAAGAAACAGGAACAGCAAGCAGGGTGCTCTGCAGGAAAGGAAGTCCCTTCCGAGATGTGCTCGCTTCTCTGCTCGCTCTTTCCTCTTGAGCTGCTGACGACGAAGAGAACGAAACTTACCGTGTATGCTTTTTTATGCTCATAGTCTGGAGGAATTCAACAGGGGATTTTACTCATTGTTTTGGTTACTCAGCCACGAGCCATCAGACCAATCAAAGTTGGCTATTACTAAAATAGGGAATCGGGGAATCGGGGAATCGGGGAATCGGGGAATATGGAAACGGCAGGAGATATCGGTATGCTGTTTGTGGTATCTTCAACAACTACCATATACAAGTCTTTCCCAAAAAATCAAGGGAATCCCCCTTGGGATCTAGCCAGAATACTCAGTCAAAAGTGCAGTTTCTGAAAAATTACTAAAATGGGGAATATGGAGACTAAAAGCTTTACAGAGGAAAGAAGCATATCAATCGATAGATCTTGGTCTCCAGGTTTCAAAAATTCAACAATCTAACTCATATGTCAAACATGGATTCCACAATCGGGCAACAAAATCGGGGAATCGGGGAATCGGGGAATATGGAAACTACATAAGCTATGAGAAAATTTTGAACGACAGCATGTAGGTCTCCTTGAAATTAAGTCAATTTCCAAGTTTCGTATTTTTATCTTGGATAGTTTAGCCATGGCAGAGCTCTGAAGTTTGCATTTTTTGTCATTTGGGAACATGAAGCTATTCAATTTATTTCTGCGCGGCACGACTTGGTGTCATGTCCTCGCGCAGCTTAGCTCATGGCGTTTAATCGCATCTCTCGTGAGCTATGTCGAACAATGTTAAGACTGTTGAAATCTCCATTGTCCATGGCTATTGAAATTAATGTGTTTTATTGTACAGCCATTCCAGCCCTGATGGAGCAGTTGATTAGTCCATTTCAGGGGGGCTACATCGAACCAACGAAATTTCTTTCAAGGGTCCCCCAAGAGGGACCTATAATGTGTTGAAGACAACGAATGCTTTGACATGACCTTCAAATGTTTCATCTGTTTTACTTTACTCAAATCTACCTGCCAGAAGAGTCAGAATCCTTTTTTGATTCCTTCGTTACCATTCTGTAATGGAAGCTCAAGATGTCTCTAAAGCAAACATTTAAAGTTCCGAAACTTGCACCGAAAACGGACAAAACTGACTGTAGTTTTCAAAGCTTTAATTGGCAAGATGTCATTCGTGAAGAGGAGATCGGGCGTGGCAGTTTTGGCACTGTTTTCCGTGGTACGTACATCGTATCATCTCGAGAAAAGCGAAGCGTTGTCGTCAAGGTTATGAATAATGTGCACGGCAGTGCAAAGGAATTTAAGAAAGAGGCGAAGCTCCTGCACGATCTTGTTGGACACAAGAACATTGTCCAGTTCTTAGGAGCAACTACGACTCCAAGATTAGCAATAATGCAAGAATGATTGTATTGTTGAAGATTTTAACATTGTTTCATTTCAACAGATCATAGGTCCCTCGTGATAGAAATTTCGTTGGTCCCATGTAGCCCCCCCCCCCCTGAAATGGACTAATCAACTGCTCCATCAGGGCTGGAATGGCTGTACAATAAAACACATTAATTTCAATAGCCATGGACAATGGAGATTTTCAACAGTCTTAACATTGTTCGACATAGCTCACGAGAGATGCGATTAAACGCCATGAGCTAAGCTGCGCGAAGACATGACACCAAGTCGTGCCGCGCAGAAATAAATTGAATAGCTTCATGTTCCCAAATGACAAAAAATGCAAACTTCAGAGCTCTGCCATGGCTAAACTATCCAAGATAAAAATACGAAACTTGGAAATTGACTTAATTTCAAGGAGACCTACATGTTGTCGTTCAAAATTTTCTCATAGCTTATGTAGTTTCCATATTCCCCGATTCCCCGATTCCCCGATTTTGTTGCCCGATTGTGGAATCCATGTTTGACATATGAGTTAGATTGTTGAATTTTTGAAACCTGGAGACCAAGATCTATCGATTGATATGCTTCTTTCCTCTGTAAAGCTTTTAGTCTCCATATTCCCCATTTTAGTAATTTTTCAGAAAATGCACTTTTGACTGAATATTCTGGCTAGATCCCATGGGGGATTCCCTTGATTTTTTGGGAATAGACTTGTATATGGTAGTTGTTGAAGATACCACAAACAGCATACCGACATCTCCTACCGTTTCCATATTCCCCGATTCCCCGATTCCCCGATTCCCCGATTCCCTGATTCCCCGATTCCCCGATTCCCTATTTCAGTAATAGCCATCAAAGTTGGCCATTTTTTACTGTAGATTTGACTGTTGACCCTCTAGGCATTTGGGGATTTTACTTATTGAATTCTACCAGACAAAGAGGCTGTGTCTTCTTCAGGGAACTTCCCTTTGGCCAGTTGTTCCCAGAGACATTTTAAAACCACAGTCATTTACCGACTGTCTCGGAGGATTTGGTAGATGAAATGTCGACAAAAATTCGTCCCAACCTGACACTAACTGACCTTTTTGTTGTCTGGGAAATCTATGAATTACCAAAAGATCTTCTCAAATTTGGTAAAAACATCTTATGGTAGTTTCACGAGAAACTGATCAAGAAACTTCAGCACCGAGATTAAGAAACAATTCATTCTGATAAAGGAAATTTTCCATATTTTCACTTTATTTTCACCTGTTTTCTCATTTTATTACTCGTAAAGTACTTGAGTAATGTCTAAGCAATATAAGGGCTTGAAAACCTTGTTTTGAACTCGTAGGGGACTCGGGGTACGGAAGTAATTTTCAGAGCTAGCGCAATGCTTTTTGATTACCTAATACAGTGGAGCCTCCACTAACGGACACATCTATACAATTGACACTTTCGAAGCGGAGTCCGAAAAGCGGAAAAATATTTTCGTCCCAAAATACAGTGTGACAACAGATGTCACTTTTACAGTGGATACTACTCTAACGGGCGGTAAAATTGGTCCCTTGGTTGTCTGTTATATCAAGATAACATTAACATGGTTCTTTATGTTATCTTGGTTATATGAGGTTCCACTTTACTGTAAGGGACAGTGCAAGATTTATCATATTACATGGCCGGTGGAGAAGAAAAATTGTTGCAAAAAAATCTGCTCGCCCCGTATGCAGTCATCGCAAAAATAAAACTGCCCCCTCAAAAAAAGCATCTACCCCGTATTCATTAACAACAGATGTTTTATAGTACTGTAGTACCACCGATGAATTAGCCAAAGACCATAAGAAGGCATTTCATCCTATAAGAGTCATTGTAAATGACTGATGAATCCTTCTTGCAAGAAACTAACAAGGAAATTTGGCGTCATTTGTACATATCTTTGCATGCAAGTTGCAACTTGCATGATTCATAATTTTGTCCTAAGGTGGGCCATTTTATATCTTAAAGTTCATCCTACCTTGACCTCATAAAAAGTTACTGCCCTGTTCAAGCCTGCTCATGTTTGCTTAGCAAAAAGTGTTGACCCAGTTGTGTACAAACTCAAAAAAGTAGTTACCCCGTTACGTTTTGCACCGGCCATGTTATAAAATAAACTTTGCAGTGTCCCTAACCTAATCTTTAAGGCTTTCTTTAACGAAGACACAGGTCATGAATGCTCTGAATCATATGAAACCCTTAAAAAGCTTTCAATACTCACAATTTCATGATTTTAAAAAACTTATAACAATGTTTGCGCCAACAAACTATGGAACGAAAAATGCAACGACTAAATTGTTTATGACACCACAACAGAGATCAATGAGATGAGTGAAACGAAAATAGATTGATTGAGAAGATTGAGAAGATTGCATGTTTGTATAAACTAAGAATTTGAACCTCTACTGAAACTTCTTAAAATTGTAAGATTTTGAGAACACACATTTCGTAAAGGTTCCGTAACTATCTCAATATTCATGTTCATTACCTATAGCTCGACCTTCAGCCCTTGTGAATATTTCAAAACAAGGTTTATTGAAGCCTGTTTGATGTTAAGACATTACTCCAGTACCTTCATAATAATAATATAATTCAGTACACAAATGAAAGTAAAGTGAAAGTTTGTGAAGGAGTTTCTTTATCAAAATAGATGGTTTCTTAGTTAAATTTTCTCAGTTCTGGAGTTTCTACTTTTTGGTGATGAGAGTCACGTTTTTATATGCAGTTTCTTATGAAAATATACGTGTGACGTATATTTGTGATTCATTTATCTTGACGCTATGAATCCTTTTTAATTTAGCTGGAAACATACAGATTCTGCTTGGTTCTCTTGATGGCACATTACTTGCCGTTTCCCCATATGAGACATTGATGAAACACAGGTTGCCCGATGTGTTACACGATAAGCAACAGGTATGCCATATTATCGTATCTTCCGTTGAATAACTGTACAGGCCTGTACAGAGAACGTGGCACTACATTAACAGAAAAGAAGGTATTGATATCAGGAGATTTGCGCTCTTCAGATATCTACAAATAGGAAATAGGACAAAATTTCGATTTTCAAGACAAGGCCCCATCTGGATCCGTCACCTTGCTCTTTAGCCCGCCTTTTATGCTGGCTCTGTTACAACGATGAAGATAATCTAACGACATTTGCATATTCTATTTCTTGGGAATGTTGTTTACGTGCTGAGTTCTATCTGAAAGTAAACCTTTATCCTTTTAGATTTTCAGAGGAAGTTCGACCTTGGGTTAGAGTTTTCACGCACTGTTACATTATTCAGAGAAGTGGGAGGCTGGTAACGAATTTGAACATAAACGGCACATAAGGAGGTGATAGGAAATCCTACCTACATTCGTCCTAACAATCCATTTGGACTATTTTAATTTCTTCTTTCATTGTATCCATCAGTTGAAGGGCTGCTTTGCAACTGTAGGAGCCGTGTCCGACTTTACAAAAAATACAGTGGAACTAAAAATAATTTGCCTAAGAATAATCTTTACATTCTTTTTGAAAGTAACTTTGTAATAGCAAATGAATAATATGAATTTTACATTTTCTCCTCAGGCTACAATCACATCTCTGGAGATCACATGCGTTCATAGCCTTCGAATCACATCAGGTTCCACTGATGCGATTTTCACTGTCGTTGCTGATAACAAGAGTTTCCTGCATTTCTTTCAAAGCGGAACATTAGTGCGGACGCTTTCAATTCCATCCACAGTCCTTTGTATGTGTTCCGGTTACTTTACTCCAATAGATTCCGTATCTACTCCGGTTCCAGCAACTCCAGGATTTTCCGCTCCGCCATTTGGATCACCCACAAGAAAGATGCGCCCGCAAGGCCGCGCGGAGGATCAAATAGCTGTTGGTACAAAAGATGGGCGCATTTTCATCGTATCAGGACTCAACATTTTGCAGTACGGCAACATTGGGACACGAATTACAAATATTTGCGCGGTAAAAGGATCTTATGACAATTGTGATGCGGTTGTTTGCAGCGGAAATTTTAATTATTTAAGCATTCTCCAAGATCAGAATGAAATCGCAAGGTACAGGACACGTGACTGGGTTCATACCTTTGATATTATTACTAGAGAAGACTCAAGCAAGTACATTTTTGTAGGCTGTTTAGATTCGAAGATTGACATTTTGAAACTTGAAATTTGAAGGTGCATAGCTTCAGCTGTATTATTTGTTTGAGTAAAAAGTTGTAAAATGGGTTTGGTGGCTAGACTACATTACATAAGTCCCTCTAACTTACGCTCGTTGTTGTTGTTGTTATCGCTTCAGTTGAGGGACTTATGTCCTTATGCTTCAATACAGGGACTAATTAGGCCAAGTCCGCCGCGTTCACGGCGCGACCAATCAGATCGCATCTTTCTTAATATGGTCAACCCACGTGCCTATTTGTAGCGCTTGATTGGTTTTTAGTTCAAAGTTCGACGTCTCGAAGCGAAGCAACGTTCGAAGTGACGTTCGAAGGGACGTTCGAATTTTCTTTCGACGTTCGTAGGATGGAAGATGTTTTAAGTTTTTTCTGATTTTTCGTAAGATTTTAGTCCCTGTTTAGAATCCGTTTGGTCGTGAGTCCTTTGTATGAGTGAAATTAAAACGACAGATTATAAATGTTGAACGAATACAAGGAATCACGTCGTCAGTCTATTTGGTGGCCTAACCTCTACAAACATGTCAGTTATTTGTTGAACTCTTTTGAACCTGACGCAATGAAAAGTGCTGTCATTAGCAATTTTGTCACAAAATTAGGCCTGCCAAGTTTTACTTGAAGAGTTTGTGCAAGGTTAAAGCTTGCAAATCTAAAATGTCCCTTTCAAATCATTTTCATTTCATTTTCAAATCTTTAAGGAGGGTAGCCCTCTTTAGATTTTATGGAGGGTAGCCATCGAAGTTGTACATACGACTTGACAACGGGTAACCATGCAACAAAGCTGTGTCTGATTGTTTTAATTGCTCTATATACAGACAAACTTATTTAGGGAGCTGTCATAAAGTATGGAACAGAGGGGGGCGGAAGGGATTTGATAGGGTCACCAAAACTATTGGATGGAAAGCGTTGGGCTAACAAACTACTTCAACTGATAATCATGGGCCATGAAGCTTTTTGTTTCAGGATATTTTTCAATATTCTACAATAGACCTTTTAGCTATTCTACAAAAGAGTCTGGATCGAGCGTTATTTTTATACATTTTTATACATGAGGTTCGATCGAGTGGCGTTGGACCTTCTATCAGTATTGTACACATTCGAAAATTCTACAAAATGTGATGATATATCGTTCGATCCACATTCTTTTTTATAATAGCTAACTGGTCTATTGTTTTAAACACTGTCAGCGTTATTTTTGCAGTTCTCTTGATCACTGATATCGTTCTCCATCTCATTTTCTAATACAGTGGTGTCTACAGGTCCTCCCTGCCTTATTAAAATGTTATACCCGATCCCATAAATACGGTATTGACAGCATGATTCATGGAAAGAAACTTGAATTGCAAAGAGCAGAAAATTTTTCTTGAAGAAGCTTCTGAGCCACAGAGTTCATGCTGAAGCCATGGGGGTAAACACAACTCCCTGGAAGAACAGCAATGATTAGGTTTATAGGGCTTTAGGTTTTTATTCTTAGGGTTTTATCATTGTAATTAGATATAGTATATTTTGATTTGCTGAAGGGTTTCTTTTGTGTATAAATAATATTAAATGAAATGAAAATGGTCATCAAATCATTTTCGCAAATGACTAGGGGCTATGTAAACAGTTTCTGCTTCTTGCATTGGGCTACATAATCTTACGGCGACTTTTTAAATCCCTTCCGCCCCCTCTGTTCCATTTTTTATGGCAGCTCCTTTAATACATCTCCATTTGTAATAACTTCTGTAGCAGTCATGAGCAGAGCCCTTGAAGAATCAAGCGTAGGTTTTCCTGCCTATAACAATACGAGACAAACAAGTGACAGAAAACTTATCCCAACAATTATGTCTCCTCGCTGGTAGATTTTTGGATGAATTCTTCTTTGCTCAATAACGCTCCATCTGTGGTCAGTGATTTCTATTATAGCAGGTGGGACTCATGAGCGGAGACTTTGCAGAATTGAGTGTAGGTTTTTATGCCTTTGCAAATCCGACCAATAAGTAACAAAGAAGTTATCTAAGCAAAGCAACTGCCTCTTTATTGGTTGATTTTTCATTAAACTCTTCTTTAACTTCCTTCAATAAATCTTCATCTGTAATCACTTCTTGAGCAGTTATGAGCAACGTCTTTGCAGAATCGAGTGTAGGCTTTTGTGCCTGTGGTAAATCCGACCAATAAGTAACAAAGAAGTTATCTAAGCAACTGCCTCTTCATTGGTAGATTTTTCATTAAACTCTTCTTTAATTTCCTTCAATAAATCTTCATCCGTAATCACTTCTACAGCAGTCATGAGCAACGCCTTCGCAGAATCAAGTGTAGGTTTTTGCGCCTCTGGCAAACCAGATGCTGCAGTGAATTCTTTAGTATGATTGAAAGCATCGCCTATTCTGTAAATTGGATGTATTGATGGTGCAACGTAGGACACATTTCCCATATCTGTTGACCCAGCTGACAGGTCTTTGCCACTACTTGTGATGCTTTTAAGATCAAAGAATGTTATCCCCAGAGACTCTGCGTGTCTCTTGTAAATATTCTTCAGAGACTCAATCGGTTTCAGATCTGAGCATGGGTTTCCTGTTGGTTTCATTTCAAGAGTGCAGCCTACAAGGTATAAACGAGAAACCATTAATTGAATATTAACACTTATTTTTCCATTTTTTTATTCTTGAGGAGAAAAAGCCCTGAAATTGCACCCCTTCACTGCGTAAGCAATTTCCCCCGAAATATTTGGCAATGATTGCATGCAATTTATTGTTGTTGTTGTTATTGTTGCTGTTGTTGTTGTTGTTGTACCTCTAATAATGGCGCAACGCAAACTTGAATTATTTTCCATGCCGGTTTAAACTTGAGAAGGCAGTCTTATATTTTTACAAGAACTGAGGAAGGGGGTAAAATCCTCGATTTTTTTGCATTTGAAGTCAATACCTCACTCGCTAAAATTTCTAACAAATTCAAAACGCCTCGCGCAAAATCAAAAGAACAGGAATAATGCTGAAACGATAGTCCAGCAAAAATGTCTAAACAGTTTGAACTTTATGTTAATACTGCAATGGTAGCACTCAATACTTGTTGTGCCATGAGAAGAGTGAAGGAAAAGCAGCATTATCAAGCTTTCTCGCAATTCGTGGAAAAGAAACAGACTGGACAAATTTTGATTATGATATTGGCCTTATCAGCCATATGAACGGTGCACTGTTGTTCATGATTTCCATCGCCCAGATAAGAATTGCGATCCCAAAGTATTGCCCTGGTGCCGTGAAGCGTAAGACTTACATGGACCATGTCAAGTAACATTGCCTTCAATGTGCATTCATTTCTAGCCACTATTTGACAACAGAAAATGTAATTACCTGTAGCTTGAGCTGCAGCTTTTGCACAAGAAGTAACAAGTTCAAAAAGTTCATCTCTGTCTTTACAAGTAGGCCCACGAATATAATACTCAATCTCAGATCTATGAGGAATAATATTCGGCTTGACACCGCCATCAATGATGATTCCATGAACAAGGCAACCAGGTCGCATTTGTTGACGTAACATACTGATATTGTTGTAACACTGTATGGCTGCATCTAAAGCATTCTTTGCAACCCATGGACAAGCTGCTGCATGTGCTTCTTTCCCTGGACAAAAAAAACAACAAAAATATTGATGTTTCAAGATTGAAGAGAGCAATTTGAGCAATCGAAAAACGACTGATCTTACTTGATACACTTGCAGTTTTTTGCTAACTTTTAACACTCTTACCTAGACTTACAACGTGATGACTCCATGCATTCGTTCAATATCCTTAATCTGGTTTTTTTCCGCTCTTATCAGTACGGATGATAACCATTTAGTGCAACAAGAGATACTGGGACATTTAGTGATCTGATTCCAATCCTCTGCCAGTAGGTGGTAACAATGTGGTAACTTTTGTCTAATCTAGCCTGATTCAGGAAACCATGTACCAGAACAATTTAAACAATTCGAACAGTTTTACTACAAGGAGGCTAGCCATGATTTAGAGGCAACATCGTCACGCAGGGATGCACCCCGACTCAAGGAAGAGATCAGCCTCGTTCAGCTAGCCAAGTGAAGCTTGGGGCCAGACGTTAAAATCCACGATCTGAATGACTGCAACCCGGCGACGCTCCCTGCTTTGAACCTTACAATACAATCGTTTTCTCTTCTCATTTCCTCTGTTCCCTACAATCCTTCGTTGATTTTCTAAATAATTTTCTAGCCAAGGATGGAGAAACAAATAAAGATTAGAACTCACCGTGATAAACAAAGCTAACTTGCTTGGTTGCAAGCACTTCAAATTCTACCAAATCAACTGGTCCAGGATGGGTCATAAGACAGAAATCCATGTCACGAAAACATCCCTTATTGATCATATCGACTTTACCCCCGGTGTCTTCCTCGTCTGGAGTCCCAAATACAACGACTTGCGCTTTTATGTTTGCGTTTTCTTCTAGAATAGCCTTTAGGCCTACGAATGTAAGTGAGAACTGGAACTTAATGCCGGGTGTCCCAAAAAATTACTCCATGAAAAACTGAATGTTGTTTAAACAGTGCAGCTCAGAACATATATATACTCAGAATAAGATTTTTGAATCCGTCATTCAATGACATCACACATGTTATAAGTTAGAAATTGAATCATTGAAAAGAGATCGAAATGTATAATTCAAGGTTGGGTTTCATATTCGAATTTTGGTGATTCTTAAATGGACGCAAGGATTCAGATACTAGCTTTTACTTGGAGGGGGCATGGGCAAACCAGGTGATGAGTGAAGCGAGCCAAAGCCTTGAAGGGATTTGGGGGTACTCTCCTGGAAAATTTTGAGACCATGCTTTCCAGACTGACTTAAAACAATGTTAAGTTTTGCTTTTCAATAAATACAGATTGACTTTACAGGTAAATCTAGGTTGGGATGTATACATCCCTCAATAAAGCAAAAAAAAACCCTGATTTAGCCAAAGGCTATTGTAGGGCCAATAGTATCATGTTTCTGCTGTGAGACAAGTTTGTCAGGTTGTAAAAAAGGGCTTCCCAGACTAATAAAGGGTATAAATTGAACGAGATATAAGTATAAGAACATGGAGCACCTATCTGATATTCTGAAATACTAAAATAATAAAGAATAAAGATTTGCTGCAGCAGCCACTGAAAATTTTTGAGGGGGCCATAGCCCCCTAGACCCCCGTGTATCTCGGTCCTTGATCGGGCGTGCTTTTATTGGGACACGTGGCCTAATAAGCATAGCCTCGTGTAGCATATTCGGGGCCGCATAGCATAGCCTTGCCTCTTGCCACGGACAAGACAGATTCTTTGATTCTTTGCACGTTGATTATATTTGCCCCAAGTCTGTTTCGTCAAAATAGTCTGTTTCGTCAATTTCACTTATAGATGACGAAATAGACTTGGACCAGTCTACACGTCCATTAAAAAGCAAAACGAAAAACTCTACTACCCTCAAAACGACTTTTTGGGGATCATTTTTGGAAAACTTATAAAGTTTAGAGTGTGATTTTACAAGTCAAAATGGAAAACCCCAGTCATCTGCCGATTGAAGTTGCTCTCCACCTCCTGGGGGCTTACAAGAAGGCATATTTGAGAAGGGCGAACTTACCAATGCCAACTGCAATCCCAGCTTCAGCAATCAAATTATGACCACAACCATGGCCAATTCCTGGCAATGCATCATATTCACACATCACACCAACTTTCACACCATCTTCATGTCCATATTTGGCTATAAATGACGTCTCTAAGGGTGTTTGCTTGGATACTTGAAAACCCTCTTTCTCTAAGAACGTCGTAAGGACTGCATGTGCATGTTTCTCTTGTGAACCAACTTCGGGATTCTTCCATATTTCTTGACTTATTTTGTTCAAATCAGCTGCATAATTGTCAATGGCTTCTATTCCAGTTTTTATTAATTCTGATAATGAATCCTCGTTTGAAGCCTTGGCTTGCTAAATCAGGAAGAGACATCAACTTCACGATGGGCAGTTCGGACACGATTGTTGTTCTGTCTGAACTAACCATGAAACAATCATGATTTAATACTCACCCAAGCCAAGCAATGTTTGTATTCCGTTACAATATTACAACATCGTACTTTGGCTAGGTCCTGGCTTCAAATTCTGAATCCAACTGCATCAACATTCCGCCTTAGCTTTGTACTGATGACAACTACAGTACTTCCCTGTTTTCTTTTTTTCATCTTTTCCCGTTATACTACCCTGGGTACCAGAGCCAAAAAATAATAAAAAGAAAAAAATAAGGAAGGAAAGAAAGTTGGCTCTGGTCAAATGGTGACATCCATTGTAGGAATTGACCAATGAGAAGCCTATATACCCGATCGGGTATATGGATTCTGTGAGAATTGATTGGATAGCGTGAGCCACATGACAAGACTACGATTGTGGTCAGAAAAATTGATTCAGACGGTTGTGATCAAGTTTGCCTTCACAACAATGGCGAATGTTTTGAGGGGAGCGGAGCTGTGGAGAACTGGAAAGCTTTTCAGCAAAGATAGGAGCCTAACTCCACAACAGTTTGAGACCATAACTTCATGATCACTGAAGAGTCGTTGCTGTTTGCAGTTGAGCTTTCATTCGCCCAGTGAACTTGGTTGAAGGTTTAGGCCCAGTTGAGACTAAGGACGTGGAGAGCAGTTTCGAGAATTTAGCCGTGATATTGCTATCACTGAAAATCATAGACACACTGGCAAAAGAGTAATCTTTGCTGATGAGGACTGCATTCCAAACTGGTAGGAACGTTATTATCTTTCTTATTGTATGTGATATGATTTGTGTTTACTTGAAATATCGAGGATGATAATTGGATTTCAGATTGATTTCTCTCGATATGTGACATTATCAGTCTTCAACCAGTTTCTTGTGATAAACTTTTCCTACTGGTACCCCAGAAATACTTCCTGTATCGATCATTTTGCAGCGAAACTGATTTTTGTTGTGGCAAGGCCTTTAGTTGTTCAAAAGTTTGTTTGAGCAAAGACATTTGTCAATCATATGATTTAGAAATACCAACGCAACACTACATTTGGATTTGACCTTGGTTTCCCCGTATCTGGTACCCAGGGTATCCAATAAGTGACTTGACCTTGGTTTTCCCATAAGTGTTTTAACAACCGCAGACGGTACAATGCAATATTTTATGATAAATACTTATTTCGAAAAACGTTAAATCACTCGTACTGTAGTTCTGAATTTAGGATGTTTTGCCTGAATCGCGCGAGAAAGAGTTCAGTTCCATGTTGATAGTTACAAAAGGCTGGAAGCAGTTGAAATCAGTTATTATGGTTAGACGAATTTAGCATTACGGGAAGTCTTCAACAAACATCCAGCTCCACAACAATGAAACGTTTCTCGCCATTCGAATCACAATCAGATCATCAATCGTTTAGGAAAATAATAAAGCTCAGATAACAACAAAATATGTATTTGATTAGTATGAATGAAGGTGTTTATTGATTAAAATCACTGCGCAATAAGGTAATCGAATTGATTCATAATCACGCTGATCAGCACCAAAACGAGGTTGTGTTATCATTTGACCAGAGCCTCCTTTCTTCCTTCTCTCTTTTCCTCTTACCAATTTCCTTTCATTTAAATTTTGAGGCTCTGGTACCCAGGGTACCGTTATACCAGCAACTCTAAGGGGACCATTATGGAAATAAGGTCAGCTTGACCCTTTAATGCTATCCCTGCCACAGTAATTAGGGGTGTTTTCCTTTTACATTTTTAACCTTAAAGTATTTCATTGTATCTATTTTTTATATTTATCATAATAGCTTGTATATATATTCTTTATATAGCAAATGATACGTACATACATATATATGCCTCCCAAACTTACCCTAAAGCTTGGTTTCCATATGATCGTAACAGTCGGCGACGCGTCGCCGAGGCAGGCTCGGGGACACATCGGGGACAGTTGCGTTAAATGGAAACATTTTCTGAGTTATGTCTCCGACGTCACCGATCAGATGGGGACAGTACGGGGGCGCATCCAAAGAACTGAGATCAGTTTAAAGCCTGGTTTCCATATGATCGTAACAGTGATCGTTTCCATATGTCGCCGACTGATCGGGGACACGTCGCCGATGTGTCGCAGTAGGTCGCCAACTGTTGCGATCATATGGAAACCAGGCTTAATGAAAGGCCCTCGCAGCAACATTTTATAAGGGAAAGTTTGGGAGGCGGAATGTTGTTGCAGTTGGGATACAGAATTTGAAGCCCGGGCCTAACCAATGTAGCCTACCATGTTGTAAAGGAATACATGCATTGCTTGGCTTGGGTGAGTATTGAATCATTAGACAGAACAACAATCTGCCCATGGCTGTTGCTCAGAATCTGCTCGATAGCTACCAAACCAAGCAACGACGAATGTAGTAAGTCTGATCGACAGCCAAATATTGCTACATCAAGACTCCTTTGTAGAATAACTGAAGGTCTAATTGTATCACTTATCAGTGAATTGTACCAGAGTGATTGTACAGTGGATAACGGGTACCCAAAGTAAGACACATATCAATGTTTGAACAGACGCTGTGGCTAAGACAATATTTTATTTGTTTTTAAACAATAGGCTGCCAGTTGCAAATTGTTGCTTATTCATTAATATGGAGCTTGCCGCCATTCTATGCTTGCCGCGCTGCGCCATCACAATGGGCAAATATTAATTCCGTTTATGGCTTCTGAAAGAACAATATCTAAATCTGGACTCCCTCCTGCCACGATTGTTTTGCGTTGAAAACAGATTTAACTTGACCTGCTCTGCTGCCTCTACAACATTTTGCAAGGCCTTCCGAAACTAGAATTTCAAATCTGTCATATCTTTGGAAAGAAAGTTTATTCGAGTTTGTTAAAGGTTGATGTCATAATAAGATGCATCGCCCTGTAAATCACCCAATGTGAATTGCTATGAGATTGGTTCCGTTCCGTTGAAATAAAATGAGGACTGCTTTGTAAGGCTGTATATGTGTAACAAGGCTGAGAAACCGACAACCCAAGGTTTCAAAGTTTATTCTCTTTTCCATGCAAGAAAGACGGACACATATCTTGTAAAATAAAAGATTCAACTTACTTTGCTCCTCTCGATTCCCTTTGGCTCATTCGATTTACGCTTCCTCTCCATTTTTTGGGGGACCTCTATTAGTGTCTCTAACCTTCATCAACTTGATTCCTCGAGACTTCCTGTCTTCCCTGTCAAGGAAGTGGTTTTATCTCCTCCGCAGATACTGATCAAAGCAGCACTGCTGCACGGGCTTATAATGTTGGGAGCCACTTCCAGGGGATTCAAAGTTCCCTTATTCCCCAGTTATTTATCTGTTCGATACCTTGATCCATTCTCTATTGGAAAAATCAGAAAATCCATCGTTTTCCCTAAATATATGAATTTCCTTGAATCTGTTCCCTTGTTCCCTTGTTCACCGATGTTCCCCAGTTCACAGCTTATGTTTCCCCTGTTCCCTTAAACACTTGGGAGGTTGCCATTGTATGGAGACCCTCTTTCGATTTGTTTTACCCAGTAAAATCCACAGAATGGTGACACGGAATTAGAACAATGAAGTCATGGATATCGTCATGTGTCATGTATCAATCAATATTTTCAGTGTTACAGAAGTATGTGATACGAAACAAGTTTGCTGCTAAAAATTTATATTAAAATTCTGCGAAGACGTCAGGTTGCGATGTTGATAAGTTAATCAATTTGGAAGAACATCATCAAAAATACAGCTCTAATGAGTTATGGAGGATAAAGAGAGGGGCAATCATAAAGATAGGAAAATAAAAATCTTATTTTCCTATCTCCATGGGAGCAATGAAAGCCGTTGATATTGTAAAGGATTTCAGTTTGATTGTTTCAAATGAAGACAACCTTGTTTTATCATGACAAGAAAATGACCCTCTGCTTGAGAAATCATTGTAGAAAAAGTCGTTGCACGATAATTGTAGAGATTTAGCACACAGAACTGACGGAAAATGCCCCTAAAATGCACTATCAAAACTTCCAGCTCGTTTGAAATCTATTCGAATTCCTTTTGAGAATTAGAACGACTAATGAAATCTGAGACAGAAACAGAAATTTAAAGGTGTTGTGGTGCAGTGGTGTAATCCTCTGACTTTGCAGACAGAACAGTAATGCGGAGTGGGTTCGAAACTCGGTAGGGCCCCACCACTAGAGCGTCATGACAAGGGGTCGCGGACTCGATTAGCACTTAGCTACTGCTGCGATTCCAGCGCTTGGCGCTAAAAACCGCAGCTTCACCTTAACCTTCACCTTCAATTTATATCTTTATCTATTGCTCTGAACAAAGGATTATTGAAGAGAGTAATGCGTTCTTTTATTTCGAGCGATTTAGGCCATTTTTGGATGTTATTCGAATTTACCATAGAAGCACTAACTTAAACATTACCAAACAATTTTGTAGCTATTAGAAAAATCAGTTTTGATGATTATAGCGCAATTAAATTTGCTGCAATGATTTAACAAACAGGGGGCATTTTTTTAATCACCTGATATATTAAATGGTTAAGAATGAAGAAAAATTACAAAGGAACAAAATAAAAAAACCAAATTCATCTTTATCTAAAAAGATTTCACTTAAGTTTGTTCAAATTCTTCTTTTATTTTCTCCAGCAAGTCAGAATTTGTTAATACTTCGATTGCAGTCATCATCATTGCTTTTGCAGAATCCAAAGTCGGCTTTTGGGCAGCAGGTAGGCCAGCAACCGCTGTGAACTCTTTGGTATGATTGACGGCATTCCCGATCCCATACATAGGGTGAATTGATGGTTTAATGTATGACACATTTCCCATGTCAGTAGAGCCAGCAAGATCTTTTTCTGGTCCAGGAAGATTTTTAAAATCTGGAAAAGTGACACCTAATGATTCTGCATGTTTTTGGTAGAGATTGTTCAATATCTTGGCTTGTTTGATGTCCGAGTATGAATACGAAGGCATGGTTATTTCTACTGTACAGTCTGTTGATAAAAGAAATAATGATAATTTAGTCGTAACAATTTACTATAGAGACGACAGACTGCCAGTTATAGTTCAACCTCTCAAGAATTTGACATCGATTTGGCAGGTCAAATTACTCTCGAACATGTCTAAAAGAGAAACGTGTAGCGCCAGCTGCTACACAATCCTCTGTGGCAGGTATGGCAACGGTGGACTTGAAACTAACATTATTCGTTGCAATCCTACACAAAATAAAACCATTGAGGTTCCTGTTCAACCCCCTGGGGGTTACATAACATTTGGAGGGTACGGGTAAGTGCCACCCATATGGGTGGGTTTTAAGGCCCAAAATTCTCTAAAAAGGAGTCCATTTTTCGCCAGATTCCCCTTAAACATGGATGGGTTTCCCAGAAACTGGCAAAAATAGCAAACAATTGTTACCTTTAAACCAAAATTCATCATAAAAGTGGGTATGATGGCTGGTTGCGGTGACTAGAAGGAGGTAACTTTCTGAAAACCGGGCGGCAGACCCACGTCCATCCGCAAGTCATGTACCTCCCCCCCCCGGGTTCCACCACAGTCGCTACACGAACAGGGCACAACTTTTCGGACGCTCTGTTTACCTGTAGCGAGAATAACGACATCAGATGAATTCAATGAGCAACAGTGAAGGGCTTGTGTAGTAAGTCTACATACCTGTTGCAATTGCAGCAGCATTGGCACATGAAATCAGCCTCTCTTTCAGTTCATCTCGTTCCTTTATTGTAGGCCCTCGAACATAGTACTGTAGTTCAGACCTTTGCGGGATGATGTTAGGTTTCACTCCTCCATCTGTTATTATACCATGCATACGGCAACTAGGCAGCATTTGATGGCGAAGCATACTGACATTATTGTAGCATTGAACTGCGGCATCCAAAGCATTCTTTGCAAGCCAAGGACAGGCGGCTGCGTGTGCTTCTTTACCTGAGGAATTAAAAACTGATTTCAGTCTGGTTTTGAGTAGAAGTGTTGTGAATCAACAAAAATATACTACGAAATCGTATAAGTTACAATTTCGTGCCGGGGGCTTCAAACTAAACTAAATACTTCGGAAAGGGCATTATGAATCACACAGTGGTCAGGGAACAAACGCTCATGCCGTCAAAAAAATCGATTCAGTGTAGCTACAATCCATCGTGGCTTATCAAAAAGAATGATTTTGGTGCACATGGTAGGAAATTAGCACAGCTAGAAATTAGCGTGATTTAAACAGAAACAGAGCAATTTTTATTCGATAACTTGAACCTAACCAAACTTGAGCTTAGTAGAGAAAGCAGAGCAGAGCAACATGCTGGAAACACCGAGAAACAAGGAATAGGCACGTCGAAATTGTCCAGAATCACGATTTCAGTACTCGATTTCAAGGCATCCATGAAATCAACGCTAAGCTTAACAAAATATGCCCAACGCAAATCAAACGTGAATTTTTCTAATTTGCATTAACTTCATGACTTCATACAGGGATAAGTATGTCCAAAACACTTCCAAACAGAGAAGTTTGACCTTGATCTAGAGAAATGTTCAGATCAGTTACCTGTACCTTGAAAATACCTTTGGTCTGTAAAAAGTGCCTAGATCTATGGAATAGTATCACCGACTCCAACAAAATAACTTAAAAATTTTGGATTAGAAGGGGGTCTTAGTGCAAAGGGGGCTTAATAGAAATGGCACTAAAAACAGTTTTTCAGTAATTGCGTGAGAAATACAATCTTTACCTACCATTGTACACAATTTTTAGCTGACAAACAGCAAGGAAGCTGAACGTCATAGTATTGATTGGTGCAGGGTGTGACATCATACAAAAATCCATATCTGTAAAACATCCTTTTTCTATCATGACAACTTTACCACCTCCACCTTCTTCAGCTGGCGTTCCATAAGCTACAACTTGTGCTTTGATATCTGGGTTTGCAGCAAAGATTGCCTTCAAACCTTTCAAGAAGAAAATACTGTGTTATGGTCCATCTATTTTGTGTATGAGAAAACAATACCTTTGTTGGATGTAGAATGATTGAAAAGTAGTCACTTGTAGACAACAGAGAGTGAACGACATCAGGGGGTACAGTTGCCCTGGGGGGGGCATTTGACCAGCTTTTTGTTTCTTTGGAGAGAACTGGTTTTATCAAAACATTACGGTTGGTCTAATCCAGACAAAATCTGACAAATGCTGAAGCAATAAAACTGTATTCATCAGTTCTAAACTAATTTTTCGCTGCTAACTGCAGTATCAGGTGTATCTTCTCTGAGAGGTATATGCGTAGACTAATAATGGATAACCAGAGGGCTGTAGGAAGCATCTTAAACTTTGTGGGGAGGGGAATTCAACACTCCAAGGACAGTCTTTCATTGAACTATATTAATCGGACAAGTTTTTGTTATGATTGCAAAATCTGGGAGGCACATGCTCCAACTGCCCCCTTGTTCCTACATATCTGTTATTAACCATATGGTAATGTCCATAGGAGTAAAATGGGAAAGCCTGGGGGTAATATAGGTAAAGCAAAAATTTGAATAAATCAAAAAACCTTCATCCATAGAGTCTTGTCTAGCTGTATCTGCTGAAGTTGGGAATGTTGGTGGAATGATCCACAATTTACTTTTTTCTGGAAATTAACGCCACCTACAGGATCTTATTCTAGGAATCAGCTAACTCAACCCCTGAAAACCCTATACCTCACCAATTGCAGCAGCAACCCCAGCTTCAGCAATCAAATTATGGCCACAAGCATGTCCAATTCCAGGTAAAGAATCATACTCGCACATAACACCAACTTTGACACCATCTTCATGCCCATATTTGGCAACGAATGCTGTCTCTATTGGCGTCTTCTTTGAAACTTGGAAACCTTCCTTTTCAAAGAAAGATGTGAGTGTGGCATGTGCATGTGTTTCTTCATATCCTAATTCCGGATTCTCCCATATCTTCTGGCTAATTTCATTCAGTGCTTCAGAAGAACTGTCAATTGCACTTTTTCCAGTTTCAATCAATTTTGACAAGACGGATAAATTTGACATGACTTGGCTCCTGCAAAATAGGTTTGATGTATAGAAAATTTAGATGTCATTGACAGGTCAATTATATAACATCCAAAAGGTTATAGGTACTGTAGGCAGGTGCGCATATGTAGCATATTGCGAATGCAGGTATCTGCAGCAAATATGGGTGGGGCTTTGGGCCCAAAATTATCTTAAAAAGGATCAATTTCTGATAGATTTTCCTCAAACATGGGTCTGTTATTGTTGGGGAGACAAAGTACTGACCCTTTTGCTTTGACACATTTTGTTCCAGCTTTATTGACAGCTAATCAATGCTGGGGCTCACATTGTCATGTGCATGGGTATTATTGTTTCATGCTCTTTCTTGTTCTCAACAGTCAAACTAATTTTTATATTACATTGTTGAAGGAAATCGTTAGTGAGCATGCGATCTGGAGCCCTTTTTGGGGGATTTCCTGAGTCTCACATCTTGGCCTTTTCCCCTGTTCAAATCCCCAACAAGTTAGGTTGAAACTTGCAAGAGTTAAAGTGTGTATTCTCCCACCAAAGTTCATCACAAAATGGTTATGAAGGCAAATTTCAACTATGTTGTTTCCACATGCAATTCCAAGAAAAACAATATTTTATTGTCTAAAACAATGGCCAGGCGCACATCTTCGGTGCGCATTTTGCAAAGTTATCAGTCTGTGGGGTATGATATATTGAAGCTCTGTAAATTGCAACTGTTTGGAAGTAGACATAATTATATTTTTGATTCCCTCCTGAATGAATTACGGTGAGCTTTAGCTTTTGTACTGTTTCTTTGTCCCTTGACCTGAAGGTGGCCTGGCCTCACATGACTTAGGCAGGCCTAGATCGAGATCATGTTTTTACTGACTGGCCTCAAAATTTAAATTCAGCTTGGCTAGTCTGCACTTTAGCGGACCAGCTTTCAAAATCGGCACACTATGTGTCAAGGTGTAAGGGTTAGGGTCAGAGTTAAGCTTTGGAAATGGGGATTAGGGTTAGTTAGGGTTAGTTTAGGGTTAGTTAGGGTTAGTTTAGGGTTAGTTAGGGTTAGTTTAGGGTTAGGGTTAGTTTAGGGTTAGGGTTAGTTAGAGTTAGTTCCTGAGAGATATGACATAAAGCTGGTCCGCTAAAGTGCAGTCGCCCCTTCAGCTTCCTTCTATTTTTACGACCACGACCAATATCTAAATGTCTGAAAAAATCTCTTTACCTCGCGTGTTTTCTTCCTGACCTTGGCGCTTGTTCTCAGTCGGGTGTCCCTTCTCAGCACAGGTAAAAAAGGGCTACAATCAGACGGGTGATATAAT
The DNA here is from genome assembly GCA_964020215.1 of Aurelia sp. 3 sensu Dawson et al. (2005). NCBI lineage: Eukaryota > Metazoa > Cnidaria > Scyphozoa > Semaeostomeae > Ulmaridae > Aurelia > Aurelia sp. 3 sensu Dawson et al. (2005). The sequence goes on along the minus strand of OZ026574.1, from coordinate 27,966,686 downwards.
CCGACGCTTTGTACAATCAACTGTATAATCAGACGATTCTCATCGTCTGATTTGGCAGACAGAGGAATCAGATACACAATCAGACAACTGATCGAATAATAGACAAATCAGACAGACAGTCGAATCAGACACATTGTTGAATCGTTTTTTAAATCAGACGTGCTGTAAAATCGAACGGATGCATAATCAAATAGAATGTGGGATCATTTACATAATCAGACAACGTGTAGAATCAGACGCTTTCTTAAATCAGACGTTCTGTAAAATCGAACGGATGCATAATCAAATAGAATGTGGGATCATTTACATTATCAGACAACGTGTAGAATCAGACGCTTTCTTAAATCAGACGTTCTGTAAAATCGAACGGATGCATATTATCAAATAGAATGTGGGATCAATTACATAATCAGACAGACAATGTGTAGAATCCGACGCTTAGTTAAATCAGACGCGCTGTAAAATCGAGCGGATGCAGAATCAAACGGACAGTAGAATCATTTAAATAATCAGGCACCGAAGGATTCGATGTAGAATCCGACGTTTTGAAAAAATCAGACGTTTTGTAAAATCGAAGGGTTGCAGAATCAAACGGACAGTAGAATCATTTGAATAATCAGGCATTAAAGGATTCGATGTAAAATTCACTGTTTTGTGAAGCTGAACTTTCTGTGCTTTTCCATAAAAATGCTCTCTTTTCAGCGCCCCTGAGGATGAGACTTGTAGCAAGTCCACAGCGCCCCTTGCGGAAGGATGACTCCATGAAAGGACTTTTCGTCTTCTTGGCTCAGCTTAGAAGATAAAATTTATTTGCAAAGGGGTATAAGCTGTCAGTTTTGTAGAAAGCAGAATGATGAGATGAATTATAGAATTACTCCTACTTTAAGTTCTGGAAAAGCTCTCAGCCAAAAGAAAAAAGTGAAGCCTACACTCAACATCGAGATAAATAACAGAATAGGAGAAAGTGACAGGCAAGCTTTCCTATGAAAATGTTCGGAAACACTTTCCTTTAATGGGAGAAATGATAGGGTCAATACATTCCCAGTTATCAGATTAACTTCAGTTAGGAGCAAAGGTACCACACTTATTTTTTGAAACTTCCGAAAATATATTGTGTTGCAGGCTAGGGTCTCGTTGTAGGCATTATGGTTCATAAAAACTCATACAAAAATAATTTTGAACATAAAATCATTTGCTTATCTACCCCAGCAAAGAAAATTGGAATGTTGCGCTGTCTATTAAGCAGTTGCTCATAAGATTGTTCGAAGTTTCGCGATGAATGTACCCTTGCCTTGCCTCGAAAATTTTTGCAAAGATTATACGGGGATTATTCCGTTGGTCTTTGGTCAGATTAAACCAAGGAAAGAATATAAGATGCATCACTTCTTAAAAGTATGATATTTTGTTTATGTTTGGTTATAACGTCAAGAATCTTTATCCTAATCTACAATCCCTTTGTAAAGTTATTGAAAAACCTCCAAAATAGTTCATTTTACCGGTTTTTTCACCCTATTTACTAGAAATAAATCGATAGAAATTATTCGAAATAAATTTCAGGAGCATTCTTAAAAATTCTGCAATGTGATCGTGAAAATGCTGTTTTATAATTAGTGGTGGCGTGAAATACGAAGAATCAACACGTGAATCCGTTATCCAGGGTTACTATGGCGGGCCTCCTTCAGTGTTTATGCGTGAATATGAATGGTACAAGAGCCAGAAACCCCCTAAGTGAAACCAGATGAAAAATTCATTTGATCACGACGTTGTGCGTCAGACGTTGTGCGTGCGTTGCTACTTTCAATTCGCATCAAAGTGCTTATATTTTATGTTATTTACTTTGTTGTGCGTCAGACGCCGCCACTGCGAAGGGCCTTGTCTTCGAATTTCGAAAGCCCCGCGAAAGTCGAATTGCTCGCGACATTTTTGCACACGCCATTTTTTCGCTCTTCGATTTGGATCGTTGACAGTTGTCAGACGCATTTCGAGAAGAAGGCCGTTTAAGTTCATCTGCCTTTCTTGAAGAGTCGAAAGAGGTCAGTATTTCTTTTTGATTTACCACACAACTTGAGATGATGTACAATATTAATATTTAGGTCCTGGTCAAAGTTTTATTTGGTTTGAAGCTCAAAAATACATCAATACACTTATAGTGACCCTTTCCACAGTAATAAGAAATGTTAAAGGGTGAGTCAACTTAGCCTGCGTCGCAGACCCAATTCCAAAAGGAGAAGCGACGCAGGCTAGAGTCAACTAGGCTATGCTATAGATTACAAATTATGCAGTCAGTTCAAAGTTTTCGTTAATCATTAATGTGAAGCAGTTTAGAAAGAATACAGTTTTGATGATTCATCCGGATTTGATAATTGTTTTAATTAAGTACATTACACGTTTTTTATATAAGAAGCTGGTTTATAAGAAACTAGGGTATGGGCGGCATTTGTCGGACGGTTTAGGTTTTTGCATTTACGACTCCGAAACCAAAATGAAGAACGAGAAGTTAAGGTATTCAGGTGTGGTGTTGCTCTTTCATCGGCATTTTACCAGATTTTCCTGAAAATATCTCTCCTCGTTAGTTATCTGCATCAGTTTTTACCCGCGATTATCGTGGCGTCATTTATCGCCCTGTGACGGCATTTGTCGGACACGTATCTTAAACATGAATTTGACCCTTTTGATGGAGACAAAATCTTCCAGCCGCCATTATTATTAATGAAATGTTTATCTTGAGTTTATCTTGAGTTATTCTAACTGCAAGGTAATTCTTCTCTGCGCTTGAAATTCCCCTTTGCTAGACCTGTTTACCTTAGGCCCATGGCAGAAATTCCTGCTATGAATAAATTAACCATGCACGATTGGAAATGAAAAGTAAATTATCATATTTTATTCGGCAACTAAATATCATCGATTCTGATTCAATAAATTCAATAAGGCAGTGAACATCATTACCATACATAAAAGTAACTAATTCTGTGAGAATGACGATGGATAACTTCAAGGGTGTCCGACAAATGCCGCCAACGTTTTTTGAAACCTCTGCCTTCAAGACCCCTCTGTCAATGCGATTGTCACTTCCGATCGAGTTCATCGTTAGTTTATGTAATTTATTACGAGTTAAACAATGCATAACAATCATTCGTCCAGTCTTCACGCTCCAGCTGACCTCCCGAGAGATCCCGATTTCGAGGCATGTTGTTGTTCATGTGAGTGTTCGTCGCCATTTTGAAGGTTCACAAGAAGGGTTTCTGGCCTTCGTGGGCATGTTGGCCCGGTCTAAAGTTTGTTATTTAAATTCTATTTGTACAAAAAGGTCAAAATATAACATGATGAAGGTGGTGAGTGCGATTCATGCTTATTTTGCGAGTGCTTGCATCTGTTTAGCGGAAGTGATTCCGAAGTGTCCGACAAATGCCGCCGTCCGACAAATGCAGCCGATACCCTAGGCCTAGTACCTAGGTACTAGGTACTAGGTACTAGGTACCTACTAAGATGGCCGAAATTCTAAGAAACTCTATTACCCTATGTCTGTTCAAAGTTAAAAACATGGATATCATAGCAAACATATCGTTGAACCTTTATTCTTGAGCAATATTAAATAACCATTTGTGTTTTCAGCATGACAGAACACTGTTTATTCCTATATGATGCTTTAAATGTCAAGAAACATATCTGCAGCAGTGTTAGCGACCACACTGTCAATTCATGCATTAAAAAGATAAGAAACCAATTAAGAAGCTTTTAGTACTAAAATGGACAAAATTCCATGTTAAATTAAGAAACTTTTAGTACTATTGCCTGATCCAAGTTTCTTACAAAAAAACGTGTAGCCTATTTGTTTAGATGGATTTTTATCGAACCAATTCTTAATACGGAAAATCTGATCATTTCTCTGATAACTTTTAATGCTAGCCAGCACAACGTCGTCCCCAGGGTCTTTGTCATCGTCCCAATATGACAAAAGGCCCCGGGGACGAGGTTGTGCTGGCCTAAACTCGTAGTTCCTTACATACAAAATATGTGAAATCTTGATTAGATTAGATTAGATTAGATTAGATTAGATTAGATTAGATTAGATTAGATTAGATTAGATTAGTTTAGTTTAGATGGAGTACTTAACTTAAATTTGAAATTGTCATTTGTCAAATTTGATTAGATTAGATTTCAGGTGGAATGCTTTAACTTAGACTGAAAATGGTCGTCTATCAAGTTACATTACAGGGTGTCTCAAAAAATTGTATGGAGTCATATCGATGTCAAATTTCAATATCCGAATTCAGAATGCAACAGTGCAGTTTGACAATGCGAAATCCGAATTTGGAATGCAAAACAGGACGGACTTTGTTATGTAAACAGTCAATTCATAATGTCACAATAAACACAAAGCAAGCAGTTTGTCATTTCACAATCTCAATTTGATTGATATCCATCGCAATTTGACAAGTCGCCAAAGCAACTGTCCAATGCATCAAGTCAAACATGAAAGGCAGAAAGGCAAAATGACAATTCAGAATGATAATGCATTGCGCTCCTTCATATTTTGGCGGGAAACCGTCTGCATATGCCCTTTCGTAAAAAATGGCGTCTTGCAGGAATAGGCCTTTTCACGGAAAGAAAAGCATGCTGGGAAAAAGGGAAAATTTCAAGACTTCGACACCACGCAGCTTCGAATTTCGCCACGTTTTATCGAGGCTTATTTTCGTAACAAAACCTCTCCCCTGAGCAAGAACAAAGATGTTAGATATCTTTAGTGCATATCGTTAAGGTCCTTGGACTTCAGAGATTAAGAAATGGCAATATGTTTTTCCATCTAATTTTTCGAAATGTTTTCACATGACCAGAAAGAAACCCGAGGAAGTTTCAAAAATCGCAGAATCATGCTTAGGCCCATGCGACCAAACGCCACATTTAGGCACATAATTCTGCTATCGAATGAGGAAATCAACTGAAATTCAAAATGAAAGCACTTCATTTATCTGTGAAGTCGGATATAAATTTGCAGGCTGCTGGCAAAACCTATATGAATGCAGGGAGGTCAGACAGCTCAGATCACATGTCGTCCTTCCCAATATAAACTTTCGACAAAAGTATCTTTACAGAAACCGAGCTCAATTTTTGTGCAAAGCAAATGAAACCCTTTTACTGTTGATTTTTTCATCCAAATATTGTTGATAGATGTATTTTCTAACACTTCATTGATATTTATAGCAACTACCAACTTTGAAGTATCGTCTCTTCAAAAACTTATTTCAGCTCGTAAATCCAAGTCAGGCTTAGGCCTTTGACTGTTCATGGAAGCGATGAAAACCGAAAGCGCACATCAATGATATTCTGTTCTGTGAGATATTTTGGGCATTATCTCCTCGTCTACTATTTAAGCTAAGCAAGAAGATTTAAAATTGATATCTAAGGTTAACGTTCTTAGAGTTGTACGTGCTTTGGAAGAGAAATAAGTAATTCTTGAATTCATTTTGATGCACTTCTGGCTCGCTATTTGTGATTGTCTCGATCTGTTGCTTTTTCTCTGCATTGCTCCTCTGTTTTAATGTAGCAAACAAGGCTGACATGATTTAATTCCAACAACAAGTCGAGAATAAATGTAGAGAATTAAACATCTACAAACCTTGACGAAATTTCTTTCTTGCAATAGTTTCTAAGCATATTTATGAGTTCTGCCAACTCAAAACATTGTTGACGGTCTCTCGGAGGAAAGTGAGACAAATCAGAAACGATGAAAGAATCACTCTTCCCGTTTGATGAAACAAGTAATCGTCAACAGCGACTAAGAAAACATAAACTGCGTGAAATATTTTCCTGGCTTCTTGTCGCAACTTTGAATTCCACCTCGAATCAAAATCGATTTAGAAATAGCGTGGAACAGAACTTAGGTCATGTGACAACTCCACTCGTATCTGTACTTTCAATCATTCACTGATTAATTTAAGGTGGTTTTGAGTAAAATTCTTTTTGAAAATCATTTTCTCATAATCATTTTGGAAACATATCAATGCAATGGAAGAACGTTGTTGGAGAAGTACCATAACAGGTACACATAACTTTTAGAGGTAGCTTAATGATTCATCTGGGTGTTTCTTGAGGAGGTGGAGGGGGGCGAAAAACTGTCTAAGAAATACTGTAAGTAAGCGCAATCCATTGAAACACCCACAAGGATACGATGCCGGTTGATAATAGGGGTGTAAACCAAACAATCTTGACATAGCAAAAGCGATCCCTGCATCGAGCCACAACTCAAAATGACACTGGTTTTGATCAAATGTCGATGAAAGCAATTCTTACTTTCCTTCTTGTCATCTAATGAAATATTTCATCCCCTTCCCCCCAACCCATTTTACTTTGTTATCGTAGCTTGCTTTATTATGGCTCACAGAACTTGCACAAAATGCATTTAAAAATGGTTCAAAGAGCGTATTTTTAACAAATTTGACGGACTACATGTAATAACTTAACACTAGACTAATCATCACCCACAAGTCTAAATTATGATGAAGATTTTTGTTGCCTTAATCTCCCCCCACATCATTTATCTTTTATTTACCATTTTTGTCTATTTTGTAGAAATATTTTAACAAAAAATTAAATTCCCAAACTACACGTATTCTTTTTGGATAAGAAACTGCTGGTAAGAAACTCAACGCTTGGATTGCCAAAAATAGACAAAATCAAGTCCTGGAAAAATTTCTGAGAAACCGCTTATTTTAGTGAGGAAAATCCTTCGCACAAGTTTACTTTACTTTCGCTTGTTTCTTGTATCCTATGACTTCAAAGGTACTTACATAATGTCTAAACATTGGTAAGGCTTCAAAAAAACTTATTCTCGAAATATATCAGGATGGGACAGGAAGTAAATATGACAATTGTTATGGAACACTTAAAAGAAACTCCTTAAACTTTGATGACTCAAAATCTGATAATCTTTAGAAACTTTCAATACTGGCCAAAATTCTTAGTTTCCTGTAACAAATAATTAATACTTTCCTTTCATCAATGAATTTAACAGTGAATAACTTCAGAAACGAGTGTGCAATTGTCACATGACCTAAGTTGATTTACTTCGATTTTGATTCGGTTGCGACAAGAAGCCAGGAAAATATTTCACGCAGTTTATGTTTTCTTGGTCGCTGTTGATGATTACTTGTTTCATCAAACGGGAAGAGTGATTCTTTCATCGTTTCTGATTTGTCTCAATGTTTTGAGTTGGCAGAACTCATAAATATGCTTAGAAACTATTGCAAGAAAGAAATTTGGTCAAGGTTTGTAGATGTTTAATTCTCTACATTTATTCTCGACTTGTTGTTGGAATTAAATCATGTCAGCCTTTTTGCTACATTAAAACAGAGGAGCAATGCAGAGAAAAAACAACAGATGGAGACAATCACAAATAGCGAGCCAGAAGTGCATCAAAATGAATTCAAGGATTACTTATTTCTCTTCCAAAGAACATACAACTCTAAGTACATTAACCTTAGATATCAATTTTAAATCTTCTTGCTTAGCTTAAATAGTAAACGAGGAGATAATGCCCAAAATATCTCACAGAACAGAATATCATTGATGTGCGCTTTCGGTTTTCATCGCTTCCATGAACAGTCAAAGGCCTAAGCCTGACTTAGATTTACGAGCTGAAATAAGTTTTTGAAGAGACGATACTTCAAAGTTGGTAGTTGCTATAAATATCAATGAAATGTTAGAAAATACATCTATCAACAATATTTGGATGTAAAAATCAACAGTAAAAGGGTTTCATTTGTTTTGCACAAAAATTGAGCTCGGTTTCTGTAAAGATACTTTTGTCGAAAGTTTATATTGGGAAGGACGACATGTGATCTGAGCTGTCTAACCTCCCTGCATTCATATAGGTTTTGCCAGCAGCCTGCAAATTTATATCCGACTTCACAGATAAATGAAGTGCTTTCATTTTGAATTTCAGTTGATTTCCTCATTCGATAGCAGAATTATGTGCCTAAATGTGGCGTTTGGTCGCATGGGCCTAAGCATGATTCTGCGATTTTTGAAACTTCCTCGGGTTTCTTTCTGGTCATGTGAAAACATTTCGAAAAATTAGATGGAAAAACATATTGCCATTTCTTAATCTCTGAAGTCCAAGGACCTTAACGATATGCACTAAAGATATCTAACATCTTTGTTCTTGCTCAGGGGAGAGGTTTTGTTACGAAAATAAGCCTCGATAAAACGTGGCGAAATTCGAAGCTGCGTGGTGTCGAAGTCTTGAAATTTTCCCTTTTTCCCAGCATGCTTTTCTTTCCGTGAAAAGGCCTATTCTCAAGATGATGGCAAGCTTTTACAACGGTTCTGCAATTATGCAAAGTATGCCCAAACAGAGAACAGATTGTTTCAAAACTTTGAAGAAGAGAAGGGAAGACTTTTAACTGCATTTCATTTCATATGGTCTTGAAAAAGCTCTTTTAAGACTACGATGTAAATGGAGTTTTCGTGAATGATTGGGCGTTTCTTGACTAAAGTTTGGGTAAAAGTCTACTGCGAGCATATTCATGATACCGTTAAAAAAGTATACCTATAGCTTGATCAGAAGTCTGAAAAGTATACCTTGGGGAGTGGCACGTTCCCAGGTACCTTCACTAGAAATCCACTTTTCCGTGGATGGGCCTAAGAATTCACTGTACGACAGTTATTATTAAAAGCTCGTGAAATCTTAGAGAATCTTCTTCACGAAACGCACTCACGGGAAGAATCAGAAAGCGTACAGTAAAGTCCTAGCTTTAAGGAACCGAATTATTAGAAACTCGGCCTGATTTTGCTGAATAGAATTCCTCTCCATAAGGAACTATCCTGGCTAATTCATGCTCTGTTTCTTTTACAATGGTACATTGTAATAAGATATGGCAATTATGATTAAATGTGTATCAAGCATGTCTCAGTTCTCTATAATTGAGAACGGTGTAATTCCTTGATAAACTCATAAGAAAGGTAGCTGAACCAATTAGGCAAATGAACGACAAGATGAGATAGTTTTGCATTTGCTACCTCCATCTCGAATCTACAAGATCTGTGATTGAATTAACAGAAAGTCTTGAAACACAGTTGAAGTTTCTGTAATGGCCTAATTCTCATACAATTATTTCATCTGTATGTAGGCCTATTACTTTTGTTATATTTTTGTTAAAACTGATTGAATCTTTCGCGTATAAATAGGTTAAAATGAATGAAATAAATGTTAGGGCGTCCTTTATATAGTCGCAAATCCTTTCAGGTTGCGAATTACTGCAAGACGCCACTTTTTACGAAAGGGCACATGCAGACGGTTTCCCCGCCAAAATATGAAGGAGCGCAATGCATTATCATTCTGAATTGACTTTTTGCCTTTCTGGCTTTCTGCCTTTCATGTTTGACTTGATGTATTGGACAGTTGCTTTGGCGACTTGTTGAAATGACAAACTGCTTGCTTTGTGTTTATTGTGACATTATGAATTGACTGTTTACATTACAAAGTCCTGTTTTGCATTCCATTCTCGGATCTCGCATTGTCAAACTGCACTTTTGCCTTCCGAATTCGGATTTTGAATTTTGACATCGATATGACTCCATAAAATTGTTCGACCTTTGATAAATGCTAAAAATAACGATACGCTGAATGTACACTTGGTCAAGTGACCCTTTTTCTGAGATTTTAAATTAATTTTTGACTCAAGAATATTGCAAATCCGCTAAAATTAAGGGAGTTACATTTTGAAGTTCAAGTTTGCGCGAAAGCTGAAACCAGAGGCCTCGGAAATGGCAATCTTTGTAAAAATCCTATGGGCTATCCACTATTTCTCAATTGTTTCTGGGCGAACCAATTTGGATTTGAACAGGTTTTCGGTAACCTAACTTTCAAGTATGATGCTTTAAGGAAACAGATTCAGCCTCTCGTCGATTATGTTTGGTATTTCGGGTATCAATTACTTTAGAAGTCCTTTTTGGTTTGCTCTGATATTAATGAGAGGTATGACATTGTATAATCTTCTTCTACTTCCATCTTCGAGCTTTTTTGCACTACAACTAATCTGGGGGTCTCTGGTTTCAGCTGCCGCATATTTTCGAGCTTTGAAAGCTCGCAACTCAGTGAATATTCAACCGATTTGCAAGATCCTGGTCTCTAAAATTATTTCAGAATCTTGAGGACAGGGTGATCTTCCAATGGGTCGGTTCATGTTATCGTTACTTTTCAATATTTAATCAAACGTCGATCAATTTTTTTGAGACACCCTGTAGATCAGATTAGATTAGATTAGATTAGATTAGATTAGATTTGATTAGATTACGTTAGATTAGATCAGATTTTCAAATGAAATGCTTAACCTGCAGTAGATTCGAAATAGTCATTTATCAAGTTAGATTTGAGGTATTGTTTAGATTTTGCCGTTTTATACTTCGTGCATAAGTTGTGTGCATCCATCTTTTATATATTGGTGTTGACTATTATATATATTAATATTAATATTGGTGTTGACTATTTCGATTAAACTTCTGATTGAATGATTTTTAGTTTTGATTTGTTTAATGAATGCTTGGCTAGATTTAGTTGTACGTATGTTATTTTAGGACTTCCTTATATCTAGATACATCGGATTAGATTAAATGTTTTCATGACAGTTTCTAAATTCAAATAATCTTAGATTAGATTAGTCAACCCTATTTTAACTGTGGGCATACACCATTCGATGGTCTTGAAGGGTACTTTCATTTGCAAAATAGTTTGTTTATACTTGCTGATACCAGCAAGTTTGATATTCATAACTTCATTTATCTATATGAGGTCATAATTCAAATGAATTAGTAAAATATACCTTAAAACTTGCAGAAAACAGTGTGAGGTTACTCGTTATTTACCATTTTCACTAATCAGAAGTCTAAAAATAGAAAGCAATTGACAATAGGAATCTCAGTTGGTATATTCAATTGCTAATTGCTTTTAATTAGCAAGAGTTACAAGTTAATTGGAAGATTTCAATGGTAATATCTTGCTCTACCCTTACTTGCTACCTCTGGCTTTTGTTATTTCATGTTAATCTGGACAAGTTTTGCTTAACTCAGCAGCTCAATTTTGATCATAATCCTATTGTTTTTGGTTGTCTAGCAACGATCCACATGACTAATTAACTTCTATTGTTAGTTTTGTCGAGCTAATAGTCCAAAGAACAATTTGTATATGGTTCATTGTTATATCTTTCATAGTTTTGGAGAAAGGGAGGGGGCGAAAAACAGCCCCAGTCGAAAATATCAAAATTCTACCAGGTCACAATTCATACTGTGCACTCAGTTGAAGTCCTTAGTAACATATTTTGATCAGTGATTTCGGCTATGTCAGAACTTAAATACTTTGTGAGCACCAGCGAGTTCCTTATTAGTTTCTGTGATTTCATTCGTCCAAGTTTCTTAACAGACTTGCTCCGGAGGAATGTGCTGTAATGCGTACATTAGACGAAGTCAAGGCCATAAATCAGCTTCAGGTTAAAGAGCTGTTATTTTAAGAACTGTATGATATTGAAGGTACATAGTTGTCTTATTCCTTTTTCAGGTATATACAGTGAAGATGACAGCGACACAGCAAAAGATTGAAATCAGTAAAACAAGCACAGATGACGGTTGCTGAATAGAGCTACGACACATAAATCAACCAAGGCAATTTAGATAAACATTTCAGTTTTGCAACAATCTTAACCCTTACTCTCTGCATCTAAGGCAGTTTTCTCTGTAAAATTGGCATCAGACGTATCATTTAGTTTACATTGCGGGATTTAAGGAAAAAAAAATTCTACTTAATTGTAATACACGTCTTTTGGATAAGAAACTAGTTCATAAGATATTGGAACAAGGATGGTCAAAACTACAAGAAAGTCTGGCACCAAACTCCGATGGAGCTAAAAATCTTTCAATGCTAGATTCAAAGATATGGTGCTAATTTGCTGTCAAGACTTTATTCTTGGTTAGCATTAACTCGAGTATTTTTGGGGTGTTTTAGGAATTTGTCGTGAATGCAGAGGAATCTTTATGAAAGGGGTTCAAGATTTTCATAAAGTGATATGCCCCTGACCCTCAACCTTAAGTACTAGAAAGTGAAAACCTTTATGTGAATTTAGGAAACATTACTAAGAAAATTGCAAGTTTCTCATGAAAAGAGCGTGTATATCATGAAAATGTTGCTTGATTAGCTCAGCAAAGGCCATATCATTTATTACCTTTAAGTCTTATGATTGCTACATTCCAAAAAGTACTGTAGATAGATAGTAATATTTATCATCATTTGTTATATGATAATTGAGTTCTCTTTCTGGCATCTTCATCTTTCAGTTAATATCAGCCTTCCGTTAGTATTTTTTGGTAGCTTTCAGTTGCAGATCAAATAATGTCATTATTGCTTGGATCATCGGTGATGGCGGCATGGAACTATTTACCAAGATGCACTGCGTTCATTGATTGAATCTCAACCATGCCACTGACCAGTGTGTCAGCACCATCCCCATTGATCGAATGATTTAGAATCGAGGAAGAATCACTGATCAGTGATTCATGTTTCGAACGCAATGCATCTTGGCACCCAAAAGTGCAAACATTCAAACAATGAAACAAAATTAGATTTGAAATCAAATATATAATCAAACGAGAAATCAAATCTAGAATCAACTGAATGATCAGATGCAAAATCAAACAAATAATCAAACGAGAAATCGGATTTACAATCAGCTGCATGATCAGATGCGAAATCAAACAAAAAATCAAATGAGAAATCAGATTTACAATCAACTGCATGATCAGATGCGAAATCAAACATATGATCAAACGAGAAATCAAGCGAGAAATCAGATGTAAAATCAACTGTATGATCAGATGCGAAATCAAACATATAATCAAACGAGAAATCAAACGAGAAATCAAATTTACAATCAACTGCATAATCAGATGCAAAATCAGACGAGGAATCCTTTGCACAATCGACTGCGGAATCAAACGCGTTCGATCATACTATCTGGACAATCAAGCGCGTTTGATTTCACATCCGATTGTGCATCTGATTTTCAGATGGTGTCGTCTGATTCTACGGTCGATTTATCGTTTGATTGCGCATCTGATTGTAGCCCTTTTTTACCTGTGCAGTTGTTGTTTTGTTGTTGTGGTTGTCCAGCCTCAAGCCTCGCTCTATCGCTCTGCTTTCAAAGAGAGGTTACCAAATCGAATTAATTTTGAAAGAATGTTTTCATTTGTTGCATGGTGATAGGCCCATTATGGGAAAGGCTCCTTATTGTATGGAAAGGAAAGGTCATAGAATTTGAATTGAAATATGGTGGATGAAGCATGAAAAAGAACGATAGAAGAACGACATGAAGAAGGAAGCGAGCTGTGGTAAGCTTTTATATCCTGTATGCACATCATTCTTTTCCTCTGTACTCTTCAAAATGAATGATGATTGCCATCAATCATAAAAATAATACGATAAAGAAAGATGAGCGCTGCTGAGTTGTGTGGTCTCAATTGTATCTTTCTTCTACTGGATGCACAAATAATTGGAAGGAGCTTCTTATTAGCTGCTTGAATGAAATATGTCATGATTGAAACTGTTGTTTGTTTAGAATGTATTTACCAGAGGGGGGTTTCTCCCTTTTGAGGGGGATGGGTAAGAGAAGCCTTGGGGAAGGTAAAGGCAAAAGATATGAAATGAATTTTGCAGAAATCCCAGATTTAGGCTACCTTCAGAAACGAATGAGCAAAATAAAAGCCAAGGACTCTGTGCAGTGTAATCCTAATGATCACAAGACGTTACCAATGGTCCCAAGTGTGATCTTTACTCAAATTCTTTGCTGTACTGTGCAATCATATCATGATGTGTTGACCCCAGGGGGGGCACTCTATAAAATTTAAGATAGGGATGCTCATTTTCAAACCCAAAAAAATGACGGAATTATTCTCGAGCCCCTATAACTATCCTTTTTGTACAACAAGTTAAATTGAGAAAATTGCACCTTACAATTCTGCACAAGATAGTAAAGCTGATATTGAATTTGGCAATCATCATGTTAATAACCAACTATTCTTTCCAAAAACTATATCAATGAATTGACGCATAGAGTAGGTAAAACTTCTGATTCAGCATAATTGGGAAAAAAGAATTATTCAACAACTTGTAGCACTTCCATTGATTGATTGAGATTATATTTTTCTAAATACAAAGTTCAGTAACCCAAAAAATGACGCAAATTTTCTAAATACAAAGTTCGGTAGCCCAAAAAATGATGCAAATTTTCAATGAACCCAAGAAAATGACGGCAATTTTTTCAACCCCAAAGAAATGACGACAGCTTAGCGAAACCCAAAAAATGACCTTTTCGTAAGTTTCAAACCCAAAAAAATGACACGAGCATCCCTATCAAAATTTTCACAAGTACCCCCCCTGGGGTGTTGACTGTGCTGTTCGTTTTTTAGCTCATGGTTTATAGTACAGCCTTATGGCAATCAACTCTTGGGTCAATTGGGTTTGTCAAAACATTGGGCTTTCCTTTTCTCAAAACTTTGTTAAAACATATGTATCAAGAAGTTTTGAAAAGCAGTTGGAAAGCCTGTGTTTTGAAATCCCAAACTGACCCTCCCATCCTGCCCCTACAGACCCTACTGTCATTGTCTAATGCAAAATTAGGCATCAGGGGCAGGGCCATATGAAGCAGCTGCTGATTGAGGGCAATTGTTCTAAAAATAGTAGAGAACAATACATCTAGTTAATGTTTGTGACATAGCACCATTGTTTCAAATTCATTTGGGGGGCTTGAGCGCTACCTGCCCCCCCCACCCTCCCCCATCCCCAAACTTTGTCCTACCAATGTTACCCCAAACTTACCCATTTTGCTACACAGTAGACTCCAGTAGATAGCATATTAATTGTTCATTTTGTGTGATTTATTGCTGCTCCAGCCTTTAAATTGTTTGCAAATTTATTCTGTAAGCTATGATATTATTTTACACAATTGCTGTTGTTTCTCATTTGCGTTTTGGTGTTCCTGCCTTCCAATATGTTTTTTTTACTTTAAATAGATGCAAGTTATATACTTGTCTGTAATTTTTCTTTGTTTATTTGTAGACCACTCAATGTCATGCCTTGATATCTAAAGGCAGCGGAGCTAAAGAAATCCAGTTCTTCAATCAATCATTACGGTATCATTATGCCAAGCCCACAACTGATGCCCTTCAATGCACAGGAGGGAATCCCTGCCAATGCAAAGGGAATAGAATTGTGCCTCAGGGTGAATTCAAACAATAAGATCACAACAAATGATGGAACCATATACAGCCTCAAGGAAGTCAGTATTCTCTATGAAAAGGCTTCTCCAGGAAGATACACAAATAGCTTCAATTCTACAACCCAGAAAAGGTTATTGGAGCAACCAGAAAACACTCAAATAGGACTTAATGGGTCTCCAGGTTCATCAAGGGTTCTGCCATCAGCGGAACGGTCACTTACAAGAGGCTTACTTTGTAAGTCTCCTAAACAGTTTGCAAGTTCAAGAAGCATGGACACTTCTGAAGAGTTGCTCTCAGTTCCACCATCCAAGCAAAGTGGTCAAAGCAGATCACATATTTTTGACACTCTGGAGACATCAGATTTCTCTGTCACCGGAAAACCACTTATCAACACGGAAAGACTTCTGAAGCATTTACAAAGCTTGATTTTATTGACAAGGACATGTCGAGATAATTTAGCCCAAAGTATTGATTCAACGACAAGGGAAATGCTTGAATCGAAGTATTTTGCAGCAACTCAAGAGCTAGCAAAGCTTGAGACTAAACTTAATGAGCTAGGGTATGGTGGTTATGTAGCCACGTTAAAGAACAAGTCGTCACAAAGAAGCAATTTGTCAATCGATAAATCTCAACACAATATCAGTATTATTTCGAAGGATGATTTTTCACGAAGTATCAAGTTGCCAAGCAACTACACAGAGCAACCAAAGCAAAGCACTGCAAAGTATAGCAGAGATAACAGTGCTTGGCGTGATAAGCCAAAACAAGATTTTGTTAGCCAGCATCTGAAACACCAGGCACAAAAATCATTCATTAGAAGTAATAACGACAGTCATGAGCTCCATGAAAATATCGTAATTCCTCAAACTTCAAGGCCTAAAGGCAGCTCGACTTTCAAACCTAGTAAAAAATTTGAAGAAACTGAATATGGTTTAGGGTATACTGGAAATGACATTCGAAACTCCGATAGCTATAGCAGTTTTGGAAGGGCCCAGGAACGAGAAAAACGTCGAATTGAAGACTCATATACTCGAAGAAAAGCTGCTTCTTCCGACCGAAGGGACGGATTCTCGAGAATAAGTAGTTTTTTGGATACAAGGAGAGCCCCAAGGGGTAATCTTTCTGGGGAAGATATGACAGGGTTAGAGAGTTTCAAGCGAAGCCGATTGGAACATGTTTCACCATTTAATGAGCATCATTTCAAAACTCGAGGGCTTAAACAGATGGATGAGGAAATTAGATTCGAGAATCGACTTCCAACAATGCAGTCGATGGATTCTGATAAACATGATGTGCTGTCTAAAGTGATGAACCTTCGAAAGCAATACAAGAAGTTACGGAAAATAAAACTAGAAGCAAGGAGGAAATTAATTGATGAAATCATCACCAAACACGAAAGAGGAAGGATAGAAGATGAATATTTTAAAGTTCAAACTAAGATGGAAGAGATTCAACATAAACTCAAACAGATTGCTTTGAAAGCTGGAATGGATCACAAAAGATTGCTGGAGATCGCGCTTGCAGATAATAGCGATAGTCAATCCGAAATCAGTTCAAGATCAGATGATTCTAGATTCGATTTTAGATTAGCTCTGCACAATTCGAACTTGTTTTCTTCACAAGATTCAACCCATAATACGCACACGGAGATAAATGGAGACTTTGATACTGCTGACGGTTATTCTAGTATTCGACGTTCTGAGTCCTTGCATCAAGGAAAACATACACAGGGTTATTTCAGGCGTGGCTCAGACAAGGATGATATGGAACGAAATTTTGACATGAAATATAAATTTAAAGATGAAAATGGAAATTTACCAAGAAGAGGAGGAAATGCACCAAGAAAAGACTCAGATATCTTATCGGCATCTAAGATCAAGGAAAGTGAAGAAAAATTGTGTCTTGTAAACAGAGGTGTCCAAACTGAAGATGTGATCGTA
This sequence comes from Aurelia sp. 3 sensu Dawson et al. (2005), assembly GCA_964020215.1. Classification (NCBI taxonomy): domain Eukaryota; kingdom Metazoa; phylum Cnidaria; class Scyphozoa; order Semaeostomeae; family Ulmaridae; genus Aurelia; species Aurelia sp. 3 sensu Dawson et al. (2005). The sequence goes on along the minus strand of OZ026574.1, from coordinate 27,949,485 downwards.
AATAGCAGTTATGAGAATAATGAAATAGACAATGACGCCAAAGAAGATGAGAGACCTGGTTCACAGTTATCCAAGCCTCGATATGATGTTTTGGATGGCGAAAAGGGCAGTGAATATCATTACGAGGTAAGTGTTTGTTTTTTTAATGGAATTGCAATCGACTGTAAATCATAGGGAATGAATAAGGAGAAAAAGTATAATAATTATCTCCCTTTTTCCTACCGGGTGAGTCAAAAAGGCCCGGCGTTTGAAAGACTTTGGCTCCCTAAATATATAAGCAATGATATTTTGCAATATCTGGTTAAATAGCTAACCTGCTCAGTATCTTGAGAATTATTCATGACTAAAATCGGTCACTCTGTTCAGATTCTGGAAGGGTTTTTCTAAAAAGTCCCTTCGAGAAACCTCAGAAATCGTTTGAAGATCATGAACAAATTTCTAGATATTTCTACGTTACATGAAATTAGATGAACAGAAATAAGACATTTTTATGTTATATGACAGTTTGTTGTAAATTTTGTCATCTGGTCAAACAGGTGAGTCAGAAAAATGTATCAACTGTTTGAAAAACCGTACAGGGAAATCTGTGCAACCAATTTGTGAAATTTTAGTTTCATGATCTTACTGATGCTTCAACTTAATTTTTTAGCTTTGTTCAATGATTTTAGGCTCAGGATTTAGCCAAGAGTTCTTTTTTTCTGACTGCATCCAAGCAATGCCGGCATATTTTGAAAACGGTGAAAATTGTGACGGATAGACATCCCGTTCACACTGAAATGGCACATTTCTGAGGCTCTGATAGGGGTTTTTGGGAGCAAGGGAGCATGGCCTAAAAAGGGCCGGGAGCAAGGGAGCATGAATGAAAAGTTTGGGAGCTTGGGAGCACATGAATTTTTTTTGGGAAATCATTTTGAAGATTTTAAGTTCCTTGCACTCTATTATGACTTTAACGATTGCCCATTTCTAACTATCAATGCAATCTATTCCAGTAATGTCTACTAGTTGGGGAAGGGCTCCCATAGGGCTGGAGAACTGACGAACAATGAGAAATAACCTGGTTTTGGAAACTTAGAAAAGAGTGCCAATTTTACGGCCAAGGCACCATTTATCAAGGAAAAAGGCAACAATCATGATCCAAAAAGTGAATTTATTCAGCTCGCTGGCCCATTTGTATCCTGGTACCACACTCTCTACAAAAATTAATTTCCTTGGAGAGTCTGATACCCAGGTAGCCTACTTGCGGATTATAGCACTTGTAAATATTGCACTGAAGGAGGCATTTTTTGCTAGAATGAAGAAAGTGTCCCCAAAAATTTTCCAAGTACGCATATGTATAAAACATTGCACGAATTTTGACTCTAAAAGTGGCAAAATGAGGGCGGGAAAAGTGTTTTATGCCAAGTTAAAAGGCTTGGCCTTGAGATTTTTCTGTTATCCTTGCCCAAACCATCTCTCCAATTTCAATGCGCCATGAGCGAATGTACTGGCCTCTTACGAGGCTTGTGTAAAATAGTACGAGAAATCATCAACTCAATCGTATTGCTTAAGCTTCTGGTGGAACAGTATCCAATGACGGGACTTCTTGGCTCGATGGATCATGAAATATTTGCCACAGGAATAAATAAACATCGTAACCATTAAGGCACCACTTAGGCAACACATGTTTGGATTTGAATGAACAATAGAAGCATTATGGAAATTACTGGGAGCACAAAGCTAATTTTGATAGGAGCAAGGGAGCATGCTACTTTTTAAGAAGGGAACAAGGGAGCAACTATCCCCCCTATCAGAGCCTCATTTCTTTCGCCAGCAGATTTGAAAACGGAACTGTAATCGGCACACTTTGGAAACGGCGTCGTGTGAACACTTCAAAATGATGAAAACAGAACGTTTTCGACGCTTTCAGAACGAGACTGACCTTTTGTTGGGGGTGTAAATACATTTCTTTGGCATCAAAGTCTTGCAACGAGTTTCTTACCATCAGATTTCCTACCGTTTTCAAATTGTTCATGCATTGTCTGAACAGTAGCTCGAAGTTTGCTACTGTCATATTTCCACCGTTTTCAAAATGTGACAACATCGTGTGCACCTAGTCCCAATTGTTCAACAACAGCAAAGCAGGGTTGTTCACTATCATGTAAGTTTTGCGTTCTCGATGCTCAGCATTCACGAGAGAGCTTAATAGACCTTAGACCTTTTAGCCATCCTACAAAAGAGTCTGGCTAGAGCAGTGTTTTTATACATTTCTATGGCGTTACAGATCCTGTCACTATTGTTCAAATTAGAATATTCTGCAAAATATTCAAAAATATCGTTCGATGCAGTTTCTTTTTAAGAATAGCTCAAAGATCTTTTATATTTCGACAGCTTTTGTATCGTTCAAGGACAGAGCTAAGGAAGATATCTCTTTTCCAATGTCTGTTACTATATTCCTAGGCTCTAATTTAGGGTATTATGTCCTACAGCCTTTGGAAAATGCTACTGAAAACATTGCGAAAGACCATTTATCAAACAGTGACTCAGATGACATGGATATGCTGAGAAAGAAGCGATTAGCTTACTTCAAAACACATTCACCAAATAATCGACCACAAGATATTGAAGAAAGCTTCATTGAAGCATCAGAGATTACAAAGATTCATGCTGCACCAGAAATGTCTTTTGACGATTTTGATGAAAAATTTGGAAGTGAAGACGTTGCAAGCAGTGAGGCATCAAAACACTACGAAGGAAGCTCAGAATTATCATCAAGTATCACCCCAAGACTTCTATTGCCCCCTTCACCTTTAGAGAGGGGTAAGTCGAAGCAGCGAAGCCATATTGTGGAACGAATTGAAGATATCAGATCGAGGCTAACCTCGAAACCAGTTCTATTTGATGTGTCAGATTTTTCGTCCCAAGGCTCTCGTGATGACGTAGAAGTAATTGATGCTGAAGCACCCGGCTTTTTCGATGAAGGAAGTGACAATGGGGATGATCGGAAGTACAAGCTGTATGATGTCTCTGATGTAGAGACGGGGGCTATGATGAGTGGAAATAAACAAGAGATAGAGGTGGAAGCAAGGTATGACAATCTAGATTTTTCTTCAAATAAGAGTCGTATTACAGATCAAGATTTAGAGGAATCTAAAAACAGATCGCAGGATCTCTTGAAATCAATGATTACCGACTTAGAAAAACTGGATATGATGGAGCATGAACCGGAATCCTATGACAGTATCTTAAATCGTGACTATGACAAACTTTTTGAAGTTTCTCAAGAAGCTTCAGCAGACAGAAAAGGAGGAACTGACAACGAAATGGGAATGATTCTAGATGAAGGGAAAACTGTGCAAGATAATGACAAGAAATTTGGAATCGAAAAGAGAGAAGCTTCAGGAGAAGGAAGGGATACGAATGCTATTTCTGCTGTTGATTTAAACAATCCTGAGACAGAAATTTTGGAAACATCAAGCACCAACGACCATAAACAATCTGATCTTGCAAAACGAATGGAAGATGAAGATTCAAGCCAAGGGAAAGTAACAGCCTATCGTGAAAAGATCGAGGCTATTAAAGCTAGGTTATTGCAGTCAAAACAAAATGTAGACTGTGATGTAAGCAAAGATCTTGAAAGTTGTGAAGAAGAGTCACCAGTTGCAGGCCAAAGTGGTCTGCAAGATAGAGATATTGGAGAAGAGCAAGATGCTTACGAGAGCAATGACAAATCTCATCTTCCGGGTACGATTTTACCTAGTCTAGAAGTTTCTCTCCGAAGCAGCCTAGTTATTGATCATGATTCGCATGATTATTTAAATTCAATTATAGATGATGAAGAAATCATTTTAGGACAGGAAGATTTAGAATTACCAAAGTTACCTGCTAAACAAACACAAATGGAAGAAGAGTTTGAATTTGAGGAAATAGCGACCGTCGAAAGTTTGCCTCCGGAGAATGGGTTAGATGTTTCATTGAGACAAAGTCTGGAACTATTATATAGGCTTGAGCAATTAGAATCAGACAGTGGGCTCACAGATCAGAATTTTGATGGACTGGAAACAAGAGAAACTGTCCGTGAATCAAGCAAAAATGTGAAAGATTTCAATAGAAACATTTTGAACTTAGATGAAAACCAAAATGTTCCTGTTGATTTGGTGAAGCAAGAACACATGTCAACTGCCAACTTAGAGTCTCCTGAAATTAGCTCCACCAAAGATATTGACTTACCTTCGATGAAGAGAAATGATGATAGCTATGCAGATTTATCAGACAAAGAGGAAGATATCCCTCCTCTGCCACCTAGCACGATGCCACCCGTTAATAGCCTAACAGATTTAGAAGAATGGAATGATTCAGATAGTGAAATGTCTGACGCGTCAGCGAACAGTGTTCTGCGATCACCGTTTGGAACAAAATCTATGCCTGTACAAACGTGTACAAAATTTGCTGAAGATGATAGCTGTCATGGAGGAGATCGAACAATTGAAAATCGAATAATCGAATCTGAAGTTTGCTTCGAATCTTCCAGTCCTGTTGATGCTAAAGATTTCGATGAAGTGCTTGCTGTACTAGACACTGTTCCTGTTGATGGTTTTACTCTGGAAGACAACACAGATAATTTCGAAACAACAATCGAGGAACAAAAAATCGAAAATGAAATAGATCTTTTCCATGTTATTGAAAAATTGGAAGTTATTGAGGATAGTAAAGTGATACCTATTGCGAAGAACGACCTTGAGAAGACAGAGTCTAGCGCTTCCCAAGCAAACACTGACAGAGGCATTTTTGATGATGTTAGCAAATTAGATGACCTGTTAGGCCCAAATAGAAGTCAGTCTACAGAGACTGAAATTCATGGATATGAGACAGGAGCTCGAGATACCAAGATCAGCATTAGCATCGAAGATATTCGCAGAGGCCAAAGAGATGAAGCAGACACCGTGGAAGTTGCAGATATAGAGAAAGTTGGAAATATTTTTGAGGTGATTGTAGAGGAGCCTGTCTTTGCACAGATCCATAATTCAGATCCAGATACTAGGGATGATGTGATGCTTTGGAAAGAGGAAAATGACCGTATAGAGCGCGATGAAATATCAGGAAATGTTGTTCATGGAGATGCTTCTTTCTTGGAAGCGGAAATAAGCGGAACGGAAATGGAAACACCAGAAGCAAATTTAGTCCAAGAAGATAATAGTAACGAATTATGGAAGGCATTCGACAGTGTGCAAGAAAATATCCCCAGTTACGAAAAGAAAACCTCCTCTGAAGAAATTGAAAGAAAGAATGTGAACGGACTACAGAATTTAGATGATGATTCGGAATCGTTTCAGACTGTCAGTAGTGATGGCTTTGAAAAAAATTTAAAACAGAGAATGGATGTACATCCAGAGGCCACTGCTGTTTCTGAACAAGACGATTTCACTTTCAATGAGCCAGCAGCATTTAGCTTAGAGGGAATTGTTATAAGTGAAGCTACGGTGTTTCACAGTTTTGACGATCTTGAAACGTATGAAAAACAAAATACAAGGGAGAAGAATATAAGTTTAGAGACAAAGTTTAATGGGGATTGTGCACGAGGTGATGTTGTTTTCAATAGCTCAGAAATTTTCGATGTTGAGAAAATGGAAATTCGTGAAGCGAAGGTTACTGAAAATAGATTCGATGAGGATTTGCAAGCACGGTTGAAAATTCTTACGTTGGATTCTGATTTTAAAAGCCTTGAAACTAAAGACACTGTAGAGACCGTAGAAGATTTAACGAACGAGATAGAGGATTCTGGAACAGAGCAACATTTAGTAAAAGCACCGTGCGAGTTGCCATCGTCCGTAGACTTTAAGGCCACAGATGTTTGCCCAGGGGCAACTGTCTCCGTAAAAGATGATGATCTGTCGCCTGAAGATAAGTCCACCTTTGTTGAGGTCAGCGAGAGCCATGAAGATGAATTGGTTGATACAGAGAAAGCCGTAACAAGTGATCTGATTGATGCAAGTGCACGTAGAAAGGAAGATTTTGAATTTTCAATACAAATATCTGATGATCCTGCAGTATATCCTGATGCGACGAGGGTGCATGAATATGACGCTAGTGATGATAATAATGATTCTGTTGCAATCAAGACAAATCATAATGATGATGATGATGATGATGATGATGATGATGATGATGATGATGGTGATGATCTAAAGCTCAGCATGATGCCAGGTCCTGAGATCAGTACACAGACCCATAGCAAGGCACCAGAGCTAGATAAAGACTCCGAGGTGCTGCAAGGAGATGTCAATGTTTATGAAGGAGAAGATGATATAGGAGTGACTATAGTAGGTGGTACTCCTGAGGAAGGGCAGGAACCTTTTGAATATGAGGCAGAAAAGACATTAGGGAGTCAAAGTAATGATGCAGGCAGCTTTTTAAATGGCAAAACGAAAGAGAAGGTTGATGTGGCCAGGAACAGCTTTGAAGAGGTGGACATTATCGCAGATGCAAGCTCAACTTTCAATGATTCAAACTGCCCTGATGTTGAGATTTTGATAAAGAATGAAAACAAAGTAGACGAAAATTTAGAACTGACTGATTTTCAGCTTTGCAGAGAGAGTTCGTTTGTCAATGAAGTGATAGTTAAGGAATTATCAAACGAAAATGCAGAAGATGCAGGACTTGGAATAAAAGAAAGAAACGCTGGAGATCTCAGAGAAGAATACAGGGCTAGAGCAGACATGCAGCATCTGCCAAATGAGGTACTTGATAATTTGCCCCTTGTTTTATCTCCGAGATCTTCTATAAACGCAGTGACTATGATACCTAGTGTTTTGCTTGGTCAAAATGATGAAGATGATGTTGTCTCAGATACTGAAAGCGAGAAATCGTCCCATGGACATGGATCTTCTGATTCAGACGAAGAAATCGAATTTGGACCTGGTCATTTGAAGAACCACACAGTCTTGGATAAAAGTCACATTTCGTTGCAGAGTGAGAAAATCAATACACAAGTTCTTGAACCAGATACAAGAGGAAAGGATGCTTTGAACGAACTTATAAGGGAGAAGGAAGGGAATGGTAGCATAAATGAAGAAGTTTGTGAAACTGAAGGATTTTTTGATGAGCTCAATGGACAAGGAGCGGGAATAGAGCCTTGTGGAACAAAGAATCAAACCTTTGAAAATGAGTGGTATGATAATATTCAAAAGGAGAAGGAATTCGTTCCAAGCGTAAAAAATAAGGGTGAAAATGAATTGAATGATGTGTTGTTTGATGATTTTGACGGAGATTTGGGTGCCATGCCTGATAAGGTAGACAATGAGATAGATTTAAATAATAAGACAAGTGCCACTTACAGGTCCAATTTAATCGAGGATCCTATCGTTGTTAAAAGCAGCGAAGAGTTGAATGAAGTTAACGAGAATGTTGGGAGTGTCAGTGACCTTCCTGGAAGAGACAGGACAGATGACCAGAATGTTATAGAGGATCCTATCGTTGTTAAAAGCAGTGAAGAGTTAAATGAAGTTGACGAGAATGTTGGGAGTGTCAGTGACCTTCCTGGAAGAGACAGGACAGATGACCAGAATGTTATAGAGGATCCTATCGTTGTTAAAAGCAATGAAGAGTTGAATGAAGTTCACAAGGATGTTGGGAGTGTCAGTGATCTTCCTGGAAAAGATAGGACAGGTAACCAGAATGTTATAGAGGATCCTATCGTTGTTAAAAGCAGTGAAGAGTTGAATGAAGTTAACGACATTGCTGACGGTTTCACTGATTTTGCTGTGAATCCGGAGACGGTGGTAGCACGAAAAGGTTCAGACGTAGAGGCACTGAAAAAATTCGAAGAGCTTGAAGATTTGTTTGGAATTGGAGACTTATCAGATGATGAGTCTGAGATTGCGTCAGATAGGCCGTTTGATTTTGATCTGACAAATAAATCAAATACGATGGATATATGTGATGGTGGTACAAGTCGGGATGAAATTGTCAGTTTTTCTAATAGTAGTGATGCAACAGAAGATTTCTGGGATGCTGAGTCGGACATTTGGTCGGATAAGCCGTCAGATTTGGAACCGACAAGTAAATCAGATACGATGCATATAGGTTCTCATGGTGCAAATAGGAAATTGGATGATATTCGAAAGCAAGTTGAGATTTTAAATGCGACTGCAGACCTTGTTAAAGATGACTTTTCGACGTCAAATGCAAAAGACCGTACGGGTGAGCCAAATGTCATGCTTGATAAAGACACTTTGAATTCAGTGAGCTCTCAAGATCAAGGAAACAGTGACGTGCCGAATTCAAGTGAAAACCAACGGAAAATGATTGCTAGGCTGGATACTACAGAACGAAAAGAGTTAGATGAGTTTGAAAATTTGGAGATTATGCTAGGATCAGAGGATAATTTGAATTTGCAAGAGGAAAATGGTGTATCTCAGCATGAAATAGAAGGTTTAGATGATTCATTGGAGCTAGAAATGACCCACGATCGACCATCAATTCAAATAACAGATGATCCGAACCGAGAGACCTTTCAAGATAAAGAAATCAATGAGACAGGGTCTCTTGAAGCTGAAAACGAGCCAGAGAAATCATTAAGTTTGAAAGATGAATTAGAAGCAGCCTTTTCAGGAAGAATACCTCACCAAGCATCTGAAATTCCTAATGTTATTGAAGATAAAGGAATGACAGAATCTGTGTCAACTGTATATGAAGAATTCTCAGCTTCAAGTGAGACTACTTTCGACAGCGTCGATGAAGGCCTGGACAAAGCAACACGTGCTGAGCTGGAGAGCTCATCTATGCATCAAAATATGGTGAGGCTTTTACATGTTAACGGGTGGAAAATGTTTTACATGTTAGCATGATAAACTTTTACATGCAATAAGAACCTATGTTTCGTCCAACTGCAACAGGTTTTTAATTACAAGGTACAAGGTGGCTGGCAATAACTCTTTAAATATCAGTCAATTTTTCGTCATCCAAATAAAGCTAGGGCAAAGATAAAACACCCGTGGATTTATTGGTTTAAATAATACAATGGGTGTCTGCAGTTCCAGAGCACTCCATACCCTCTCCTTTAAAATTTCCTCTACAAGGCTCTGACCCCAGTGATCACCGCATCTTAACGTAGTTTAGTTCTAGCGGTAAAGGAGGTAATGGTTAAGGTAGTAGTAGCGGTAACTGCGACGAATATTATCAGTCTTACCCAGTTCTTTTCTCATTACAGAATCACTCACGTTATGGTACCCCTGTGGTTGTCGATAATGGATCTGGTCGAACTAAGGCTGGCTTTGCAACTCAGAAATGTCCATCAGTTGTCATTCCAGCGATCATAGGTAGACCAAACTATGAAGTAAGTGAAAACCTATTTTACACTTTATATGTTTCAAGTAAGATTCGAATTTGATTGAATTTGATCCTTTGTTTCGATTGCAGATTTTGTGAATTCTTCCACTTTTAGCTAGCCTGCGTGCAGACTATGTGAGAAAAATTTAAAGCAGGAAAACTGTAGCTTCTACTTTTCTCTCTTGTTCCTGCCCTGTCAAAGAGTCAGCACACAGGTTATTTCAGCTGTTGTTTATTATTGATGATAGCAAGCTGAGAGACTCACATCTCATTGCGACCTAGAGCCAGCCTGGATATTTCAAGGCACCTGAACATATTCTGTTTGTTATTGTTACTTTACTTTTTGCTGTAGTTTTGTTTGACTCATCTTAGTCTTTTTTAGTTCATTACCTTTAGTTCAATTGTAATATCGTCATCGTTCGTTACTGTTATTTGTTTCAGTTTCGTTACCTTCGTTTTATTATCAGTATTAGTTTATTTCAGAAGCGTAGCTGTGATGCCTATTGTAGGCAATGCAATTTGATGCTATGATGATTTTGTACGGAATTGGTCAAATAGAGTTTCGATGTTGCTTAATCTTAAATCATCTAATCTTCCCATGAGTGTGTAAGATTATAGAAAATATCTTGGAACAACCTGGTTTCCTTTCATCAGTGAAATTTCAGTTCGTCCCAAACCCGTAGGAAGCAGGGGAGGCAGGTAGAGCTCAAGCCCCCCAATATTGTGAAAGCAATTCTCCCCCCCCCCCCAATCAGCAGCTGATTCCTACGGCTATGGTTTGTCCTAGGAATGGACTTTGGATATAGGATCCTTTTGCCTTGGTACCAGAACCACAGAAAGTAGAAAATAAAAAAGAAAAAGATTTTTTCAATGTTTCATACTTTATAATTTTGTCTTTGCAATTTGTATAGTTGGCTCTCGTGCTCAGAATAGGGTCTTTCAAGCCCACGATACATTGAAAATATTACATATTCCACTTCAAACTGCGTAACGCTTCTGAAGGACACGATAGTTTTGACCCGTGTGAAGCAAGAAAGTCGCTAGTTTTGCAGACATCTTTAGTTTTAAGCATGCCACGCCATGTTCAGTTGAATCACCACTTTCTACCTTCATTACGAACTGATTTAAAGACCTGTTGTTAACCATGATCCTTTGTGCCGCCGTTGTCGACTTTTGTATTATCTGAAAGTCATTTTGGCCTAAATTCTTGTAGCCTTGCTTTTCTGCTAGCGCACGAAGCATCATGGTTGACGATACGTCTTTTACCATTTCATTTCTCTTTTCAGCAAGTAATGGGGAATCCAAGCGGCAAAGATTTTTATGTTGGTACAGAAGCTGAGAGATATCGTGGCGTCTTGAAACTATCATATCCTATTGAACATGGGATAGTCACGAACTGGGATGACATGGAAAAGGTTAGCTTAAGAAATATTACTTTGGGTACAAACAAGTTTACCGTTTTTTGGAAAACACAAAATGGCTACTTTGCTACAGACAACAACCTTTTTTGGGAAGTAGGTAGCCAGAGGGGGATTCATGGAAACCATAGTCCCTCCCTCTCACTTGAGCAAACATCGATTCGTTTTGTTTGTGTACTTTTGTGTGCTTTTTGTTTGCAGTTTCAACGGCTTGGAAAATCACAACAAAATGACGTTTTACAAACTCATGCTTAATAATGACATAAGTTGTCTCTATAAAATGTGTCCATTGTTTTTCAAGATGACAAGGTTGAACAGTATTGCAATAAACGGAGAAACGTAACTCGTTGCAATGAAATTCGAATTAATTGTCGATTTTTTTTACCAAGACGCGAAGATCATTTGTCATTTTCGATGCAGATTGCAGATCACACCAAGACTTATGCCTTTTCGTCCCTTGTTTCCCTGCGTTCTTTGATTTGCTGATATCACTTGGTCAATAGGGACTCATAATATTTCGCTTATATAATGGGCCCACTTTGTCAAAATGGCCTAAACAGGTGGGAGTTTTCGTACACTGAACAAAATCGCTTCAAAATCTGGTTTAAAGAGCTCGAACATTGAAAAGGAAACTTTTAGTACAAAGAATGATGTTGTCTTGACGTACAAAACGCAAAATGCCTACCTTTCAGACAGTAATCTTCCTCTGTAGAAGCAAAATAGATCCATCGAAGCTGCGAGAACTCCAGGCTTCTTCAACCGTTCTTTAAGAGCAACAACAACAACATTCTAAATAGCGGCCCCTGATTGGTTAAAAACTGAATTCTAGTGATTTGAATGGTGAATACGGAACCACCCTACGCGGGCCTAAAGTGGGCCCACCATTTCAGAGTAATGTTATTGGTCCCTCTTGACCAAGGAACGCAGGGAAACAAGGGACGAAAAGGCATCAGTCTAGATCACACCTAGCTGCGAGAAAGCCCCGGGGGGTAACTACCATATATGAAGGTACGGGGTGTGCCATTTTTTGGGGTGCCTTTTTTTCAGCAGAAGATAAATTTTGGGGTATCATTTTTGGTAAAATGACAAGTAGTCATAAATTTTGGGGTGTCATTTTAGCAAAATAACTCTTAAGGGTATTGATTTTGATCAAATTTCACTTACTTTGTTACAATTTTGGATGGCTGTCACAATTTTGGGGTATGCATTTTCAATGGCCAGTAAATTTTGGGGTATGGTCTTCGCGAAAATTTATAAATTTTAGGGTGCGATTTCAGACGTAAAATGGCACACCCCCGTCACCCGCCTATTGAAGTTACCCTCCCCCCCGGGGAGAAAGCAGAATAGTTGTCGAGAGTCAGCAATGATTGACATTCAAAAATTTTACTGCTTGCAAGAATTTGGTCTTTGAATGTCAATAGAGCATGTGCAAAGCAACTATTTTGCATACTTCATAGCGGTTTACAAATTCCATGGCTATAACTTCAACTGTGTGAGTCACCGACAGAGTCCCTATTATTATTTTTGCTCCATTAGTTACGCACATGATTTTTTCATTATTTCAGCTATGGGATCATGTGTTCCTCGAGCAACTGCGAGTCGATGCCAGTGAACATCCAGTCCTTTTAACTGAAGCCCCATTTAACCCAAGAAAGAATCGAGAACGAATGATTGAAATAATGATGGAAAGTTATCAAGTGCCTGCATTTTATGTTGCGATACAGGCTGTGTTGTCGTTGTATGCTGCGGGGGTAACTACAGGTAACTATTAAGGATTGATTGATTGATTGATTGATTGATTGATTGATTGATTGATTGATCGAATGAACGAGTCAATTAACGAATGATTAAAGTGATGATGAAGGGCTATGCAATGCAGTCGTGGAGGGCTACCGGATGCTTACATCATGTTTATTTGTTATTAACGGGAAACTTTTGGTTGCCAAGTGGTTATAGCAAGGCTCAATGTTTCGAATCTTGTGGGGTCTATTCGCATGGGTTCGGATCCCGTCACTGGCACTACAAACCACAAGTTTACAGCCAACTCAGCTGCCCTTCCTTCTGCGTTGGGTAAATGAGTACGCAGGGACAAAACTGAGGGCACAAGCCTCAGGCCCACATCTGCTGCATAGCTACCAGAAACCTAACCTGCGTTAACAAATAAATGTTGCTTGCTTGCTTGTTGTTTCTTGCAACAGGATGGACATTGATTTGGACTAAAAAGGTATTTTGCAGGGCACTTTTCGATTGAAGATCATCATATCATCGTCTTAAAGGGGGCTGGGTAAGGAAGCTGTAAGCAAGCTTGTAATTTCTATTGTTTTGGCGTCGTGTCTATTATTTCTGCATCCACATTTATTTTTTGGCACATTAGGTGACTTAACGCACATTAAAGTGACTGTTTGAAATGTGCTTACATCTCCGTAATCTTACAACATATGATTGATTTTGTGAAATGTTCCTCAGTGAAATGTAAGTTCTTCTTCAAAAGAATGCCCACATTTTGAGAAAAAAATGATGAAACATCTGTGCGATATGGCTCACCTAATACTGCAAAATTACCGTTTTGACAGAAATTGTGATCCTGCTATTCAAGTTGCAGCTTTCTATAAACGTAGTGAATTTTTTGTAAACCATTTGATCTGTAACTGAAGAAAGCTGATATTTAATAGAGAAGCGACTTACAAAATAAAGAAAGTTCGTCAATTTTTTTATTTTCTATTATTAGGCATTGTCCTGGACTGCGGTGATGGCGTGACGCATGTCGTTCCTGTATATGATGGCTGCTCACTTCCTCATGCAACAGAGAGGCTTGATATCGCTGGAAGAGACCTGACTAATTACTTGATGAGAATTTTGATGGAGCGGGGATATTCATTTAACACATCAGCTGAGCGAGAGATTTGTAGGGACATCAAAGAGCATTTATGCTTTGTTGCAGAAGACTTCAATTCTTCAATGGATAAATTTGAAAAAAGTTCGGAAGCATTGCAAAATTATACGGTAAGGCTTGATTCGATTACATGACGTAGTTTCGCTCTTTGCCTGAACTGATAACGCTACAACTGATAACTACTGCTGATCGGTAGACGACGGGGCGACAGAACAGAATCCTATCGCCAATTGAAATTTTTTGCCGTTTTTACAGCTCTAAGTCTTTGAGGCCCTCAGTGGAGTGATAACAACAACAGCAATTCAACTCAATGAAATGAGCGTAACTTGAGGGTCCTTATGGAAGTGAGGCTACGGTAAGGCTAGAATGATTACATATTCGTAGTTATCGTCATTGATAGACTGACAAATTCAATTCAATTAAAAAATGTAAAAAGTGTTGTTTTTATTGTTGTTGTGGTTCTTGTGATAACTGGGACGATGTCGTAAGACCCCGTTTACACTGTGCCGGATAAATTTTATCCGCATCAAAATTCGTTCAGATAGGTGTCGCGTTTACACAAGACCTAAGCTATCCGCACGAATTTGAGAGCGGCTATCCGAACAAAATTAGTTCACTTAGGAAAGTGGATTAAATTAGTTCACATAGCTATCTGGTACAGTGTAAACGGTTTTATCCGGATAAATTTTATCCAAATTCACTGTGAGGTTAATTTTGATCCTCAACGAGGCTTCTTCAATAGGGGGCAGTCAAACTCATGAGTGACGGAAGTAGCGCCAATCCCGTTCCTAGTCAAGAATGACTGCATTCGCGAATCAAATCATACTTTTACCAATCTGCTGACCGTTCTTCGTCAATGCAAATCACATTAGCTTCCTAATTAGTAGGTTTCCCTCCTCTTTTCCAACTCAGCTACTTGCCAGTTTTAACAACAAATGTACCGAGCTAATGTACGTTTACAATTTTCTTTGAAGTCGAGCGAGAAGCAGTTGATGTCGATTCTTTGATGATTGTACTTGTCGTTGGAGTTTACATTGTTTGGTGCATGATTTTGGTCACGAGACTGCAGCTATCTGACACAGTGTAAACGGGAGCACAAAGTGGATAAAATTTATGCGGCACAGTGTAAACGCAAATCAATCCGAACAAATTTTATGCGGATAAAATTTATCCGGCACAGTGTAAACGGGGTCCAGAATTCACTGTGACTTTCACTGTCACTGTGACAGCTGCAGCACTGCTATCGTCGTAGTCTTGTTCTTCACCTGGACTGATATGCCAGTAAACTTACTGCATTCATCGTTGTTTCAGTCCTCTCCTTTGCCTGAACTAATGAATCGCAGCAGTTGGCTCATGCAGGAAATTTTCTGTGATAAGTTTTGGATTTAGGGAGGTAGGCGTGATCTACACGATGAGTCAGAGAAATGTTTCTACTGTTTGACAAATCATACAGGAGAAGCTTGGCAACTAATTTGTCAAAGAAAAATGACATAAAATTACTTGGGTATACCCTTAGACAGAAATATTATGTCAGAATCCTCCCACATGTTTTGAACTTTTTAGAGCTGGTGCCGCCACTGTGTCCGTTGTATAGAGGTGTCCATTAATGGAGGTTTTACTGTCCGACAATAATGTTGAAATTCTTAAATTTTAGCTTCCTGATGGTCAAGTCATAAGCATGGGTAATGAACAATTCCGGTGTGCTGAAATTCTTTTTCAACCCAATTTGATTGGCAGAGATGTTCCAGGAATTCATGAATACCTTTATAAAAGTATCCAGCAATGTAATGTCGATCTGCGAAGTGAATTATACTCAAATATTGTTTTATCTGGTAAGGATGCACTTCTTAATACCTTACAGCAAAGGTTCTGAATTCTCAGGAAATGTTTTCAGAATTAGTGTGGTTTGTAGAATGTCCCCAAAGTCATATCATTTTGGACAATTGATCTTAGCTTCAGGGAAACGCAGCTTTATTATAAATCGCAGGATAAAGACGACGATCAGAAAAGACATTTTGTGGTGAGACTTTGAAAAGACTTTGACAATCCAGTTACATTACAGAGATAATTTTTGACAATCCAGTTGAAAATCCATTACAAAATAATTTGACAATCCAGTAGAAAATCCATAATTAAAATCCATGATCTTAGCTTTAGCTCCAATTTTGTGGTCATTTGACTTCTCGAGCTATATTTATCGAAAAAGTCTGCAAACCGTTCAGAAAGAAAGGAACCATAAAACCGTCATTTTTAAGGCCAAGAACCGTAAAACCTGTTGTATTTTTGGGACCTACACAGATCACACGCTTATTGAAAACTACATGTTTTCTGAACCGAACAAACTCTACAGCCAGCCAGCGTGACAAGTCATAAAAAGCATCTACCGAGTCCTTAGCGTCTCTTTTGTGGTTCGTCCTCCTTCGCAGTACTAGAACATAACATCACTCTTTTCTTTAAAAAAAAATAAAAAAAAAACTGTCCAGTCAGTGTATTAATGACGAGTCTACCGGATCTCCAAAACGTCTTGTTTGTACACGAGCTCTCGTTGATCTTCTCGTGGTTCTATCGTTCACATCATCATTGCGTGGAATGTAATCCTCATCATCATTATCATCTGGACGGCTATTTGCCCTTGGTAATATTTTCTTGAAGAACGAGGAGTTTCTCTTCATATAGTGTCTTCCTCTCTTAGCAACGATTTTCGAACCTTTAACAGTTACTACTGTATAAGGATTGGCTTCAAATTTTGTTGAAAATTTGTTCTGCTTATTTTGCTTGCAGATAACGGTATCGCCAACTTTTATTTCACTTTCCTTTACTTTTCGTTTCGCGTCTGCATAATCTTTCGACTTTTTCTTCGACTTCTCATCGTTAGCTCTTGCTTCATCGTGTCTGTCAACTGGGCAACTTTTTGTTGGTAACAGCGGTAGTCTTCCTTTAACTATTCTGTTGAACAATAATTGTGCCGGTGGTACCTTTGTGGTTGCATGTGGCGTTGTACGATAGCTCAGCAAGAAACGATGCAATTCTTGTTTCCACTTACGATTCTCTAAGACAGCAGTGCAAATGGCTTTTCCAAGTGGTTTCATGAATGCCTCTGCGGTGGCGTTTCCTTGTGGCCATAATGGTGTAGATGTTGTATGTTTGATCCCTAATGACTTCATGTATGTTGTGAATTCATCCCCAAAGAACGGTGGTCCATTATCAGATTTGACTTCGTCAGGAATACCGTGTCTCGCGAATATAGCATCAAGTTTAGGAATAGTAGCTTTAGCTGAAGTTGTTGTGACATGTTCAACTTCCGGATATCGTGAATATGTGTCTATAACAACCAAAAGATATTGATCTTGAGGCAATGGACCATAAAAGTCCACTTTTAACTCTTTCCATGGTCCCTCTGGCAGTGGTGTTGGTTGGAGTGGTTCTTGTGAATTTGGTGTTCCGGTTGCTTGACAAGCAATACACGTGTCAATCTCTTCTTTCACTAATTTTTCTATTTCCGGAAACCAGACATACTCGCGCAACAGAGCTTTGGTCTTTGCGAGTCCTTGGTGTCCTACGTGAGCTAGTTTGATAACACGACTCTGGAGTGCTTGAGGTATAATGATTCGTGTGCCTCTAAGAACAATATGATTCTTGTGATCAACTGTAATCTCTTCACTTATAGAACGAAACGGTTTCACGAGATCCGAACTCCATAGGTTAGTTTTTTTAGCTGCACATACTGCACGTAATTGGTTGTCGTTCTTCACAGCTGATCTTATTTCCTCAAGGGTCAAGGCAGGAAATAAAGCTTCTTGTGCAATGAAATTTACGTATTCATCTGCAATGTTAGGACGAGAGTGTTTTATAGGCAAAGGATGGCGTGACATGAAATCTGCTGGATTTTCTGCACCTTTCTTGTAAACTACTGAGAAATCATATTGTTGTAGTCTCAACATCCAACGTTCTATGCGAGCTGGAGGCTTAGAACACGGATTAGCATAGATGACTTCTAGAGGCTTGTGATCCGTATAAAGGATGAAAGGAGCGCCATACAAGTAGATGTGAAAATGCTCAATACCCCAAACAATGGCAAGGGCTTCTTTCTCCGTTTGAGAATATCTTGTTTCAACATCTGTCAATGATCTACTTGCATACGCAATAAGCTTTGTTTCTTCGGAATGAGGTGCTCGTTGTGCCAAAATTGCTGATAAACCAACTGGGCTAGCATCTACTAACACAATCGACTCTTTGTTTACATCAAAATAACTGACAACTGGGCTACTTGTCAACACATCTTTTAATTTGTCATACGCCTCCTGGCATGCCTCTGACCATTGAAACGGAGTGTTCTTTTTAGTCAATTCACGCAATGGTGCAGTGATCGTTGCATAATCTGGTATAAATTGCGAGCAGTAGTTGGACATACCGAGGAGACTGCGCACTTCACTTGCGTTTGTCGGTGTTGGTGTGTTTGCGAATGCGTCAATTTTCTTGGGGTCTGGGCGCTTGCCATCTTTCGAAAACTGAAATCCAAAGAAATCGAGGTTTTTCTTTAGAAATTTGCATTTATCCAAGTTGAGCGTGAGATTGTTTTCACTCATCCGCTTAAGACATGCTTCTAGTGCCTGATTATGTTCTTTCATGTCTTTTCCAAAAACTATGACGTCATCTGCGATGTTTCTTACTCCTTGCAGTCCTTGAAGGCTTGTTTGTAACATGTGTTGGAAGGTTTCAGCTGCACTGTTTGTGCCATAATTTAACCTCTTGTAACGAAATAAGCCCATATGTGTCGTAAATGTTGTGATATGACGGCTTTTAGGTGACAGTTCTAGTTGATGATATGCCTGTGTGAGATCTAATTTTGAAAATACCGTCGCGCCGTTCAGGTCAATTGAAATATCTTTCACAGTAGGTATTGGATGCCTTACGCGTTTAATTGCATTGTTCGCAGCTCTCATATCTACACATAATCGAATTTCTCCATTCTTTTTCGGTACACAAACTATTGGAGACACCCAGTCTGTTTTCTCGTTCTCAGGAACCCTTTCAATAATATCTTGTGCAACCAATTTATCCAATTCGACTTGTACTTGTTTACGTAAATGAAATGGAATTCTTCGTTGTTGCTGGGCAATAGGCTTGACCTCAGAATCAATGACAAGCTCTACTTGCTTCCCTTTCAGTTTTCCAAGATTTTTGAATACAGCAGGAAACTTATTGAGTATGCCTGCAATTCCTTTGTCCTTAACAGGAGACTCTTCGTTGTCGACTTTATTGATGTGAAAACTGATAAGGCCTAAGTCCTGAGCGGTTGATGAACTAAGAAGACACCCTCCATTGTCTTCAGTGACGTAGAACGTAGCAACTGCAAAACGCTTCTTTGTCTCAATCAGGGCTTCAAATTTCCCTTGCATTTGCACGGGTGTTTTCGAGTTGTAGGCATAAGCTTTGACCTTTGTTTTCTTCAGGTCAACACCATTCATTCTCTTGAAAGTGGCATTGTCAATGATATTGATTGTTGTACCGGTATCTACCAGAACATGACATTTATTCCCTTTTATGGTGACGTAGGCTTCTGGTTGTTTTTGTTTTGTGGAATTTACAGCGTAACAATAATCAGAGTCTGATGAATCGCTGTTCTCTTCTTCCTCCTGATGAATGGGGCGTACGTTTGGTTTGGTTGTGTCTGACGTCTTACTGCTAAAGCAATATTTCGCAAAATGATTGGGTTTTCCACATTTATGGCAAGTTTGGCCTTGTGCAGGGCAAGGTTTGTTTTGGTGTGGGAACTTTCCCCCACAACTTCGGCACGTTTGTTTTCTTGGGCGTGTTTTATTTCTATCCTCCGGGGTGTTCACAGCGTGCACATTGTCCGCCTTTTTCTCGATCTCCGCAGCTTGATATGTGCTCATCTCAGCACGTCTTCCTTCCAGCAAAAGTTCGTTCAGTGTCAGCTTAGGGTCACGGAGTGCCATTTTACGTAAGCGAGTGGAACTACCCCCAGTAACAATTTGAAGCATGATTTGAAAATCCATCTCGTCGGTTGTAAATTCACAGCTTTGTGCCAGAGAACGCAGGCGTGTGTGAAACTGATCGATGGTTTCGTTTGATTGTTGGGCTGCTTGGCGAAATTTATAAACTTCGTATAACTTGTTCTTTTGGGGTTCGAAGTACTCGGTCAACTTCTCGACAGCTTTCTTATAATCTTTCGCTTCCCCCGTGTTAGGCAACTGTCTAAAAATTTCTCTTACTCGAGGGCCGGCTTGATACAGGAGCAAAGCTCTTTTGCGTGTATCATCCGTGATCGCATTTGCAACAACAAAGGTCTCAAAATCTTCCAACCATATTCGCCATCTAGGCCCAACCGAAGCTCCGACGTCTACATCTGGATCGAATTGCGGCATACTCTGCACTAACATAGCCATGATTTATTACAGAATAACTCGTAATCCTCGTCGCCAATGTTGTATTTTTGGGACCTACACAGATCACACGCTTATTGAAAACTACATGTTTTCTGAACCGAACAAACTCTACAGCCAGCCAGCGTGACAAGTCATAAAAAGCATCTACCGAGTCCTTAGCGTCTCTTTTGTGGTTCGTCCTCCTTCGCAGTACTAGAACATAACAAAACCGTCATTTTTAAGGCCAAGAACCATAAAACCGTCATTTTTAAGGCCAAGAACCATAAAGCCGTCATTTTTAAGGCCAAGAACCGTAAAACCGTCATTTTTAAGGCCAAGAACCATAAAACCGTCATTTTTAAGGCCAAGAACCATAAAACCGTCATTTTTAAGGCCAAGAACCATAAAACCGTCATTTTTAAGGCCAAGAACCGTAAAACCGTTTCAGAAAAGGCTAAAAACCGTAACCGTCAGCCCCTTAGACCTCTACTTTGTTAGAAAAGATCATTCAGTATCATATGCTTTGTTAACAATTTGGTTTTGTTCTTATTCATTCAGGTGGAACGACAATGCTGAAAGGCCTAGACATTCGTTTAAGATCAGAACTTTCTCATCTCATCACAACCAAAATGCCTGATGACATCACAGATAACATCAAAGTGAGGAGTATACCAGAACGCGAGTTCTTAGTCTGGTGTGGAGGAGCAGCCCTCGCAAGCATGAAGTCATTTGAAAACGCGTGGATCAGCTCGGAGGAATATTTTGAATGCGGTGTTGATATCGTCCACCGTAAATGTTTTTAAATTTTCGTCATGAACCAGACCTTTTAGCCATTCGAAGAAAGAATCTGGATCGAGCGATATTTTTAGACATCTTTATACGCAAGGTTCGATTGAGTGGCGTTCGAGCTTATATCACTGTTGTTCATATTCGAAAATTCTACAAAACATAGAAAATATCATTCGATTCGAACGTTGTTTTAGAATGGCTAAAAGGTCTATTTACAGTGAGAGCGGAAGAAGTGTACCATGTAAATTCGAAGATCATTTGAAAAAAGATTTTCATGATTGGATAACTATTCGAATATTGTTTTATTTTTTGCTTCCGTTCGATTCGAATATTGCTTCCGTTGGGCTGAGCGTATGATAAGGATTACAATAGGAGTTCCTTTCCTTGGAAACCACTAGTGAATGTTCAATGATTTCCTCATACAGAGAAAACAAAATCCAATGAAGATACGATTCTATTTTGAATATTGATAACATGGGTGGTACGCTTCCTCCGCTTTCACTGTAAGGGCTACATATTCCAGATATGCTTGTATGTAGCGTTTTGTTTATTAATCAAAGTAGGGAGATGTTTGGACTTGTTCTTTGCCTATTACTTCACACTTATTCGTGTGTATTGTACATATCTATTTTCATTATTAGGGCAACATTAGCCATCTCATGCCCGTACAACCCTCACTAGCCTTCCTTACCCCTTGCAGTTCCCAGAATGTAATGATAGGAGCACTTAACGTCGTCCCCAGAGCATTTTTTATCTTTTTCCCAATCCCAATTATTATTATTATTATTATTATCAATTTCTTTACAGTTGGACAATAGTAAAAATAGCTAAAAGTAGTTAGCTAATTAATTCCAACCTAAAAATATTACAATACAAACATTACATAAAAATGGTGGTTAAAATATTTACAAATTGTCAATATCAAACGGTATAAAAACAGATATCTAAAAATGTGCGTTACAAAAAGCCCAGGTTGGGAACAAATGTGCGGCATAACCTGCATGAACAATTTTCTCCGTACCAATTCTTTATTTTTGTTTTAAACTGATAAAGGGATTCTGAATTGCGTATTGTTGGTGGTAACGTTTGCCATAGCTGCGGACCTTTAAATCTGACGCTTTCAGAGCCGTTGTTGAATAAATTCGTTATTGTTACGCAAATTGTAGTGAGTAATATTTTCACAGAAAATTTCCTGCATAAATGAGGGATTTAGGTCATTTCTAGTTTTGTACATTTCAGTCATAAGTATTTGCAAGTTCTTTGCATGAATAGTGACTGCACAGTTCCGCTGTAATAGGTCACTAAAAGTCGATTCGGTGTTCTTATATGTTATTCTCAATGCCCTTTCCTGTATTTTGTTGATTTTTTGGTTCAGCTTCCTGTTGTGGAACATCCAAACTAAAGGGCAGTATTGAAATTGACCCAACATGACAGAAGGCCCTGGAGACAAGGTTAATTAAGGACCGCCATTTGCACAACAAAATTATTGCCAAAGTAAACAACTGCACGTAATGATGCAAGCAATAATAATGGTTTTCAGTTCGGGAGAAGGTAATGATGGAACTTGCAATAAACTAGCTGATAAAAGGTAAATCCCCGATTGTGGTAAACAAAAGGAAAGGACGAGGGGAAATCCAAGCGATTACCGAAAATGACGTATAGTTTCGTTTTAGTTTTAGTATGGCGTTTTGAGTACTCTCGTTGGCTGCACAGTAACCTAATAATCCTAATAAATGCACTGTACAATGAAATAGAAACTCTGCATGGGTGGTTACACACTTTGATGTGATGATTTCGGATTGATTGCAAACGTCAACAAGGGGGAACCAAACCATCAACTGTTTTTTCCAAGAAATAGAATATTCCTTTCAATATTCATGATGGTAATATTCAATATTCAGTAAAAGGGAAAAATGAAAACACCCGCACAGTAAGTGAGAGCCATATTTGGTAAGATTAACGAATAAGGGAGTGGCCGGGCCGTTTTAGGTTTCAGAAAGAGAAACACGACCGACATCAAAATCGAAACAGTTTGAGCTGTTCTATCTACAAACAGGTAGCAAGTTCAGTTTTTCACTTAGCCCAACGTTCTAATCCATTGCATTTTTCCCGGCATGTCTTCAACAGTTCGTATGCATTTAGAACCAGTTACTTTAGGAGGCCTAAATCATGGTGACCACATAGCTGTAAAGAGAAAATTTGAAGAGCTGGTTCCTGCTGATTTGAAACTTGCAGCAAACCTTGTGAAGGTTTTTGTTACTGAAGATGGCTATTTTTGACACCACGGCATCTTTATAAATGATGACATTGATAGATTGGCAGTGATTGACTTTTCAGGCGAAACTGAGAGAGATGCAAAGCCACGTCTACGCCAGCTCATGGAGTTTTTGAGCGGATCCTCCGATAAAGATCTTTTTCGTGTTGTTTATGAGGATGCAGGAGAATGTTTTTCAGTGAATGAGACGGTGAGAAAGGCGAGAGAAGCTGTGCAACGAGGGAACAGTTGGCCATCATATCATCTTTTTACGAATAATTGTGAATCATTTGCTACCTTTATGAAGACTGGCAAGGCAGTTTCAGCGCAGGCAATTAGAGGCATTAAAGGTGTTATAAATATTGGTTATGGCCTTGGTTTTGCAATAGGTGGTTCATTAGGTGGCACGGCTAATGCTGCAAGAATAGGTGGTGGAATAGGTGGTTCACTTGGGTACGCTTGGACAAGCTAAGACAAAGGCTGACAGGTGATGACGTTGCATGATTCAGAGTACCCTGGGTACCAGACTCTCTGAAAGAAAATTTTCTCAATAACTGGTCTTCAATTTACTGTTTATCTTATCTTTCTTAACTCGATTTGAATTTCTTGAAGTCTTTGTAAAGATTTTTGAAATGTCGTTATTTATGCCAGAAGATCCAAAGGTGCAAGTTGCAATGCATTTGGTACAAGTCACATTGGGAGACCTACATAGCTGTGAAGAGAAGATTTGAAGAGCTGCTGCCTGACTATGGGCTAGCAGCTTCGCTTATCAAACCGTTTGTTACCGATGATGGCTATTATAGACACCACGGCATCTTTATAAACGATCACATCGATAGATTGGCAGTGATTGACTTTTCAGGCCAAACTGAAGCAGATGCGAAACCGCGTCTACGCCCAATTTTGGAATTTCTTGGTGGATGCTCCGATCAAGATCTCTTTCGCGTTGTTTATGAGGATCCAAGCGAATGTTACTTGGTGAATGACACCGTGAGAAAAGCGAGAGAAATAGTCCGACTTGGGGAAATTTGGCCAGCGTATCATGTATTTCGAAATAACTGTGAAACGTTTGCGACTGTTTTAAAGACTGGTAAGGCCGTTTCAACGCAAGCAATTCGAGCTTTACAAGGCATTGTTGGTATTGGTTATGGCCTTGGTTTTGGAATAGGTGGTTCATTGGGTCAATCGACTGACGCTGCAAGAATCGGTGGTACCATAGGTGGTGCCATAGGTGGTTCCATTGGGCACGCTTATGCGCATCTGTGATGATACGACCAAGACTCTAAATATACTGCGTTTTGTAAATTTATTTTAAAATAGTTTCAAAGTTTCCCGGGCTTTACTCGAAGCAAGTCGAGGCTAGCCATGAAAACGAGACATTCGCCCCAGGTCCTTAGACTGACGCACGAGGCCGCGTGCTTGTACTTGTAAGAAGCTTGTTCTTATAATTTTCGGCCGAGGATAAGTTTTATAATTATTCCACTGCGTGTATGAAGTTGGGTTTCGATAATCTGGAAACTTGATTTGGAGTTTATTAATTTGTGTTTAGCCTAGCAAGGCTTAGGCCACGAACTACCGCGACGTAACATTTTGGTAGCAGAGGGTAGTTTCTCTGTTGCTGGCAGCTAGCTGAAGTGATGTTTACTTGGTGATGCAGTGATATTTAGGCCCTTCGTGCAAGACGAGTTGACATCAAGCTGAGAAGAGTGAAGAGTACAATTTTACAGGCAGTAGCAACAGAAAATGGAGGAATTGCAATTACTACTGGAAGGAAAATTGTATGGTTTGTCGGAGGAGAAGCTCGTCACAGTGATGCAGTATTTAAAAATGGAAAATGCAGGCGTGTTGGGTGAAGCAAAGTCAAAGAGAAAGACCATCCAAATGATACAAAAAGAAATAGAAAGCCAAGCAGCTGCAGGAGAAAATGGGGAAGCCTTATTGCTAGGTCTGCAAAAGATGATGATGGAAGATATGCCTTTATTGGAACAGAGTGATGAAGAAGATAGTGGAGAAGACGAAGATTTACTGAGAGCAGCTAAAGAAGAATTTGAAAACATGCAAAAAGCATTTCAAGACATGCTTGCATTGCAGGAAAAGAAAATGAAAGAAGCTGAAAATAAGTTTCTGAGCTTAAGTAAATCAAGCTCAGGAGGTAAGCCTTTATCACAAACAGGGGCTGGAATTACAGTAGGTCCCCAAAACATAATCAGAATCAAAGATTTTAAAATTTCAGGCACAATTACAAATGAAAAGAATAGATTGCCTTATTCTAGTCTGAACAAGCAGATTGAGAGTGCACTCCAAAAAGGATATTCTGAGGCAGATATTGTTGATGGGGTTATCAATTCAGTTGCCCCAACTCTGCACTTAAGATCTTATTTGGAGAGTATTCAATCTCTGTCTTTGTCACAGCTGAGAATTATTTTAAGGAGCCATTACTGTGAGAAATCTGCTAGTGAAGCATACAAAGAGCTAGCAAATTGTGCCCAAGAAAGCAATGAAACCCCCCTCAATTTTGTGATGAGAGCCCTGAAATTAAGGCAACAAGTCTTGTCTTCTAGTCAAGAACCAGGTTCCACCATACAATATGATCAAAATTTGGTTCAAAGTGTATTTATTAATACAATTGAAACTGGACTAATTGATGAATCAATTAGAACAAGATTAAGACCTATTTTACAGCAACAAATTTTGCCTGATGAGCAACTAATTCGAGAAGTAAATTTGGCCATGTCTTCTGAAAATGAAAGAATGTCTAAATTGGGAGCCAAAAAGAAGGTTTCTAAGCCAATTAATGTCAACCTTGGTGTGGAAAATGCTGCAAAACAGCCAGGTGTAGAACCAAAAGGAAGAAATGATAAAATTTTGGCAGCTATTGAAGCACTCCAGGCTGATGTAAATCTCTTGAAAGAAAGTCAAAAGAAACCAAAACCTCAGACCAACCAGCCATCAAACCAACCACATTATGCAAGAAAATCTGCTTGCCAAACCTGTGTTTCTGAGGGCAAAGAAAAACAATGCCAACATTGCTTTATTTGTGGTTCAGAAGAGCACTTTGCCAGAGGCTGTAAGAAAGCGAAGCACCAGGGAAACCGCCAACAGCTAGGCCAGGGGGGAGCAGCTTAGCTGAAAATCAATCCCCAAAACAACGTTGTAACTTTTGCACTAAAGTTTTGGAGCCAGAATCTTCTTTTAAATGTAGCAGTTGTCAAACAGTGTATTATTGTGGTAAGAGATGTCAAATAAGACATTGGAAAGATCATAAAGTTTTATGTGGTGCAATCAAATCTCTTGCTGTGAGTGTTGAAGAGACAAAAACTGTCAAAACAGCGTTTGTTAGCCACATTACTCCACAAAAACATTCTAAAATTATCAAACTTGTTGGTGAAAAATGTTTGGTTGAATGTTTGCTGAATGACAATAAAGAACATGTTTTATGGGACAGTGGCTCACAAATTTCAATCTTGTCTCAACAGTATCTCACAGATAATTTTCCACAACTGGAAGTCAAAAATCTGAAAGAACTTCTGGGTGAAGAAATTGAATTTGACTTGCGTGCAGCTAATAATTCTTCAATTCCTTACTCCGGATATGTGGAAATTGAGTTTAAAGTATGCAACAAAAAGAGCCCAGGACTTTTGGTACCATTTCTGGTGACAAAATCTATGCTAACCAGACCCATTTTGGGATATAATGTGATTGAGGAAATTGTGAGGAGAGAATCTAAGATTGATTTTGTCAAGCAAAACAAAACAGTAGACAATGATCTGATTTCAAGTAATCTGTTGGAGGTACTGTCTTCAATTTTTACTGAAAATGACCCTGAAGACATTGAAAACTTGATTGAGTGTTTGGCAGTTCAAGATGAATTTCTCAGTACAGTGAAGTCACCCAAAAGAACAGTGACAATACCAGCTAAACAAAAATCTGTGATCAATTGTCGCACTAATTCATATACCGTCAAGGCAAAAACACCTGTCCTTTTTGAACCAGAAGAGAGTGATACTTTGCCCCCAGGCTTAGAGCTGTCACAAATGTTGTTACAAATTTCCAGAGGTGCATCAAATAGAATTAAATTGGAAATAGAGAACACTACAAATCATGCTATTTCTCTGCAAGGAAGAACTCTTTTAGGACGTTTAGAGTTAACCGCTTCCATAACGCCCTTAGCGGTAAAATTAAAAAGTGACACTGGAAAAGCCAACAACATTTGTACAGACCTTCACGAACAAAATGAAAGTGTCAAAACAAGTGCTATTGATGTCAAGTCAGCTGATCAGTCTTCATTTTTGAATCAATTTGACCTAAGTAACCTCACTGTAGACCAAAGAAAACATGCTGAAAACCTTCTAATTCAGGAGCAAGATACGTTTTCTTCAGGAGACGATGATGTAGGTTGTGCAAAAGAGCTACAAATGACAATTGATCTTAGTGATAACACCCCTGTCCAAAAGACATATGCATCTATACCCAAGCCTTTATATCCTGAGGTAAAGCAACATATTGAAGACCTCCTCAATAAAGGTTTTATAACACACTCAAACTCCAACTACTCAAGTCCTGTGGTGTGTGTTCGGAAAAAAGACGGCACTCTACGCCTCTGCGTGGACTACCGCCAGTTAAATCGACAGACTATCCAAGACCGACACCCATTGCCAAGGGTTAAGGACACCCTGGAAAACCTAGGGGGTAATAAGTGGTTTTCCGTATTAGACCAAGGAAAGGCCTACCATCAGGGCTTTATGAAAGAGGAGAGTAGACGCTTTACGGCCTTCATTACCCCCTGGGGACTTTACGAGTGGGTGCGTATTCCCTTCGGCTTGACCAATTCACCAGGATGCTTCCAACGATACATGGAACGGTGTGTTGAGGGACTCCGCGACACTATGTGTGTACCGTATCTTGATGATCTTATAGTGTTTAGCCCTGATTTCAACTCACATTTGAATCATCTAAAGCAAGTTTATGAAAGATTGCGTGATCACGGTATCAAGTTAAAACCCAAAAAGTGTGACATGTTTAAGAATGAGGTGAATTATTTGGGTCACGTTGTATCAGAAGAAGGGTATAGGACAGACGATTCCAACGTTAAAGTGATCAATGCGCTGAAAGATTTCGTACCAAAAACAGTAGGTGATGTCAGACGTGTTCTAGGCTTATTGAACTACTATCGAAAATATATCAAGGATTTCGCACAAATTGCTAAGCCATTGTTTGAACTAACTCAGAAGTCAAAGGAAGATTGTGCTCAGGATCTACAGGATGGAAGAAAACAGAAAGGCCAACAAGCAAAGCAACATCAAGTGTCATCAAGGCAGCCAGTGAAATGGGAAGTTCACCATCGAAAAACGCTACTTCACTTACTTGACTGTCTTGCTAAGCCACCAATCTTAGCTTACCCTGATTATGATTTGCCTTTCACATTACATACGGATGCCAGCAATGCCGGATTAGGTGCTGTTCTCTACCAGCGACAAGACAGCAAAATGAGAGTCATTGCATATGCATCTAGGACCCTAACATCAACAGAGCGAAATTATAACTTGCATGCTGGAAAACTCGAATTCTTAGCACTAAAGTGGGCGGTTTGTGAACAGTTCAGGGGTATATTGTACCATGCAAAGTCTTTTACAGTCTACACGGACAACAATCCCTTGACTTACATTCTTACATCCGCAAAGTTGAATGCAACCACTCAAAGATGGGTTTCAGAGTTAGCAGAATTTAATTTTAATATCAAGTATCGCCCAGGAAAGTCAAACATAGATGCCGATTTTTTGTCAAGAATGCCTTTGAATATGGATGAATATATACCACAGTGCACAGAAGAACTAGCTACAAACATATTGCAAGCGACTGTTTCAGCATGTTGCGGACAACGAAAAGGTGTAGTTGCATGGGTTTCGGCATTGTCTGCCAAGTCGAGTAATTTTGATCTGCAAGACCAAGAACTGTTAGACCCAAAGAGTAGGCAACGGTTCGATGCAAGCGATATTGTTCAAGCCCAGGAGGAGGATAGTGTGATTTCATCTATAAGGAAATTCAAGTTAGGTGGTAAGAAACCTTCACCGATTGAGAGAAAACAACTAGTGCCACTTGCAAAAGGCCTTCTTCGAGAATGGGACAAGTTATTTGTTGATGCTGACAACATCTTGCGTCGTAAAACAAATGAGACAAACCAGATTGTTTTGCCAAAGAAATTCCACTCTGTGATCTACAGAGAATTACATGATGAAATGGGACACTTGGGCTGTGAGCGTGTTTTCCAGCTAGCAGCTCAGAGATTCTTTTGGCCTCGCATGAGAGCGGACATTGAGTATTATACAACAAAAGTTTGCAGATGTCTTAAACAGAAACGTCCTGCTATTGCCACTCATGCCCCGATGCAAAGCATTACTACATCCCAGCCATTTGAGTTAGTCGCGATAGACTTTTTACATCTTGAAAAGAGTTCGGGAGGGTATGAGTATGTACTAATCATCATGGATCATTTTACACGGTTTGCGCAAGGATATGCCACAAAGGACAAATCTGCATCCACAGTTGCAAAACGGTTGTATGATGACTTTATCTTAAGATTCGGTTTTCCAGCCCGCATACACCATGACCAAGGCGGCGAGTTTGAAAACAACCTTGCTGACAGTTTAGAACAACTATGTGGTATTCGCCACTCAAGGACCACTCCCTACCATCCGCAGGGAAATGGACAAGTTGAACGGTTTAATAAGACACTAATCGCTATGCTCAAAACATTGCCAGAAAGTACAAAGTCTCATTGGAAAGACCACCTTAATAAGATGATTCACGCGTATAACTGTACGAGACATACATCCACTGGTTATTCGCCCTTCTTTCTACTCTTTGGTAGATCGCCACGTCTCCCAGTTGATGTTATGTTTAAAACTAGACAGGCAGCTTACCAGAAAGACCAACCGAAATATCCTGACTATGTGAAAACATGGAAACGAGTCATGCGTGAAGCATACGATATTGCCTCAAAACGTGCTACAGAATCGCAAAGCAAGAGTAAAATGAGATACGATCAAGGAATTCATCACACGGTATTGGAGCCAGGAGACAGAGTACTTGTGCGTAATCTGCGAGAGAGAGGTGGCCCTGGAAAACTGAGATCGCACTGGGAGAGTAAGATTCACTACGTCGTAAAAAGGTTGAGCGATGACAGTCCAGTATACCAAGTACTGCCTGAAGGAACAAAGGATATAGCCCAGCGTACCCTACATCGGAATTTACTGCTTCCATGTGACGACCTGCCAGTTGAGGCCCCTGCATTGCCTAAGAAGAAGAGATCTGTACGAGCCAACCATCGACGAGATGCAAGACCATCGACAACTTACCAAGATGCATATCAACTACAGTCTGACCAAGATGATGATGATGATGATATTATCTTGTCTTTCGATCAACCAAATCAACACCCAACCGCACCGCCAGAAGAAAGTCACCACTTTCAAGGAGATAATCAAATCGCCCAAACAGATGATGATCGAAACTCAACGGAAGACTCATCACAGGGATCGGAGGATGAAACAATAATACCACCATCAGAAGAGACTGAAAGAACATTACCATCTCGACCACAACGAATCAGACGTCCACCGGAAGTATTGCAATATGCACATTTAGGACAGCCGCAGTCATTTCCGCTTTGCAACATGATACAACCTCGTTGGATGCCATTTCCGCCAAACGCTTATTATTTTTGGCCGCAACCCCGTGTTTTATGAAACGTTGTCGCAAAGAGATAAAGAAAGTAACAATCGAACCTAAATCGTCGTCGTCACGCCGGTTTATCGAGTTATTTTATGTACATAGTTTATTTACCCGGAATTTTCGAAGACATTCTCGTCGAGACAGTGACTCATCATTATCGCAATTATCGCCGAAATTATCGTCGAGACAGTGACTCATTATTATCGCAATTATCGCAGACATTATCTTCGAGACATTGACTCATTATCATCGGATTTATCGTTTACGTCTTCATTGAGAAAGTGACTCCTAAATATCGGAATTATCCTATACAATTGTCGTTGAGAAAGTGACTCCTATTTTGCAAGAACCAGAGCATCGTTATATCGCAAACCTTCGTGCAGAATCGAAACTCTCGTTTATAACCGTCGTTACTACGGTATATTTAAACATTGTGACCACGTGTTGCAGCTGATGAATGTAAATTCATGATACAAAAGACGTACGCTGAATATCGGAACAATCGTTGTACAGATGACAAAGTACTGTCGTAAGATCCAGTAGTTGAGACATTCGGATTGTAATTCAAGAAAAAAACACTTGGACCGGATCCACCGAGTTGTTATTTTGAAGAACAATCGAAGAAAAGACGCAAACGTTCGTAAAACTGTTCATTTATGAAACTACGAAACTATTCAAAAACGAGGGGAAGATGTGATGATACGACCAAGACTCTAAATATACTGCGTTTTGTAAATTTATTTTAAAATAGTTTCAAAGTTTCCCGGGCTTTACTCGAAGCAAGTCGAGGCTAGCCATGAAAACGAGACATTCGCCCCAGGTCCTTAGACTGACGCACGAGGCCGCGTGCTTGTACTTGTAAGAAGCTTGTTCTTATAATTTTCGGCCGAGGATAAGTTTTATAATTATTCCACTGCGTGTATGAAGTTGGGTTTCGATAATCTGGAAACTTGATTTGGAGTTTATTAATTTGTGTTTAGCCTAGCAAGGCTTAGGCCACGAACTACCGCGACGTAACACATCGATAGCAAGAGCAAGCAGGTTAATCCTCACATGAGAACAGTCATCAAAAAAGAAAATGACTAAAAAAGCTCAAGGAAGGATCGACAGGAAACTTCAACATGAAAAATTCACTACTGATTATCAGAAATATCTGAAATTTCTGATAAGATCCTCTTCGCAGATTAATCCATATGTGTTATGAAATTTATAGTTTTATCTTCCAGGCCTATACTCTGGTGACGTTATTTTACTAGCCAAATATCTTTTGATTTCTTTATAGTACTTCGTCCCTTGAAAACTTGTGCCTTTAACATACATTTTCCCCGGGGGGGGGTACTTGACCAGATTTTGGACGGGGACGTGCCATCGAGGTTTCAAAAACATACCCGTTCCTTATACCAATTTTTCCAAAATGTATACCCGACTTTATACCAATTTTTCAAAAATATATACCCGACTTTATACCAATTTTCCGAAAATGGATACCGGATCCAATAACAATTGTGAAAATCGCGAAAAGTGATACCGTTCCTTATACCAAATTCGTGAAAATCGATACCGTTCCTTATACCAAAATCGTGAAAATCGATACCCTTCCCGATGGCACGTCCCCGTACCCAAAATATGTATAGTACCCCCCCGGGACATTTTCCAAATAGTTTCCTCATGATATGGCTTGAATCTGGTGTTAACAGATCTTCTCCAATTAGGCTCACTGCCTTCTACCAGTTTTGTTTTGGTTTTAATACGGGAATACTTTATGAAGTACTGGCACCCCATTATTATTCATGATTTATCGTTTTGGAACAGGTGGTTCATTGGGTCAATTTATTCATCGTTGGATTATAAGATATAATAGGTAAAATAAAACAGTAGTTAATTGATTCTAACGTGGTATATACAATGCTACATAAGAAAGTAGTAGATAAGATATTTAAAAGTCATCAAAATATACAATTTAAAACGGATATCTAACCATCATTATGGACAGTCCAAGTTTGGAATGAAAATGAGGCATAATTTGCAAGGATAGTTTTCTCCGTACCAATCGTTTAATCTTTCTTTTAGATTGACAAAGAGTTTCTAAATTCCGCATTGTTGGTGTTTGCCACAACTGAGGACCTTTGAATCGGACGCTTTCTGTCCCGTTGCTCACAGTTGTCACTCTGGGTTGAGTACATTCGTTATTATTTCGTAAATTGTAGCGAGTTATATTTTTACGGAAGATTTCCTGCATAAATGAAGGATTTAGCTCATATTTAGTTTTGTACATCTCCGTCATAAATATTTGTAACTTCTCTGTATGAATAGTAACTGCACAGTCCTTCTGTAATAGCTCACTAAAAGTAGATTCAATGCCCATAAGTAATTCTCAAAGCCCTTGCCTGTATTCTATTAATTTTGTGTTTAAGCTGCCTACTGTGAAGCATCCAGGTTAAAGGACCAGTATTGAAACTGACTGGTAATAAACGGCCTTATGAAATTTCTTTAGTTTTGTCCGACCCATATACGGGGATTTGCGGGCAAGTGCATAAAGTTTATTGCTAGCTTTTTGCAAGGCTTCGAAACGTGAAAGGAGAGTTACTATCAATATGAACATGGAGCCATTTCTCTTAGGAAACATTGACGACTTCAGTTGTTCCGATCTTAAAAGTAACTGGATCATCACATCTCTGCCCAAGAACCAGCAGATGACATTTATTTGCGTTTAATTCCATAAAGTTGTCAGCAAACCATTTTAAAGCCACGTCACAGTCATTTTCAAGCTTATGAGTTATGTTATCAAGGTTCTTATCGCAGGAAAAGATAACTGTGTCATCTGCATAATTGCAGATATCTGAGTTTTGAATAAAAAGTAAAAGATCATTAACGTATTTGTTAAACAAGAGAGGGCCTAAACCTGACCCCTGAGGAACGCCACGTGTTAGGTCTTTCTAGAACTGAAACTGAAGGAACCATTTACCTAAACTCGTTGTTGCCTGTTTGTGAGATAATCGCTAATGAATGTTAATGCATCGTGAGAAAACCATAAGCATGAAATTTTGCAATCAAAAAAAAGATCATGTCTAATACAATCAAATGCCTTGGAGAGATCCATCAATACCTTGCATCAATACAGCGCGCTCCTTGTTTTCAATCCACCTTTTCAAGATAAGAGGTGCGAAAGCGGAAGTCTTTTGTTATTTGAGATTTTGCATTTTTGAGGCTGAAATCTTGTTCTGCGTACAAAGTTTAGTACTGAAGCGAATTTTTACTTTCATATCTATCTTTGTTTGGAAATTACGGCGATTCTAAGAATTCAAAGATATAAGGGCTTTGACCGTGAAATCAGATGTTTGGACAAATTTTGTCCAAACTTTTGATTTCACGGTCAAAGCCCTTATGATTTCTAATTCTTTATATCACCGTAATTTCCAAATGAAGACAGATATGAATGTGAAAATTGGTTCATACGCTAAACTTTGCATGCAGAACAAGATTTTAGCCTCGAAAATGCAAAATCTCAAACAACAAAAGACTTCCGCTTTCGCACATCTTATCTTGAAAAGGTGGATTGCAAAGTACATTGCACATGATCTCTTTAGTCTGGTAGAACCATACTTGAGCAATAAAGCTTCATGTACAGGGTGTCCCAAAAAATTGTGGCCCGTTTGTATTGCTGCTGTGGAGGAGCCGTAGGTTCAATCATCTCGGTTTTTACACATTTGCGAAGGTCTGGCTTCAATTTAGAGCTTGAGACCTTGTATGAATTAATCTGACACGTGGTTGCTGATTTATGGTAAAGAAAAAGCAAATTAAGTAATTGCTTCAAAAACAGCACTTCTATTGCTCTAAAGCAATGTTAAAATCCAGTAATTCCACAGAAATGGTTCTGGCATCATTTTAAAATTTTTGCTAGTTACTTTAAGGGATTAGCAGTGTTTTCTATTCATAAGAGAACACTTTGTACCTTTAAAAATGTGGTGAAAATTTTAAGGTTATGGTAAACGTTTGTGACACTAAATTTGGTTTTCGCTCCCTAAAAGCCGAACAGTTGACGGAATCTTGGTAAACTATACAACATTCGATGAACAAGAATGTGGGGATTCTAACCATACCGAAATTATCGTCTTTTCTTTGAAAACATATTTTATTTTGACATTGCTGGAGAACAACAGAAGTGCTGTTTTTGAAGTAACCATTTATTTTGCCTGTTCTCTGCCATAAATCAGTAACCACTTATTAGATTGCTTCATACAAGGTCTCAAACTCTAAGTTAAAGCTTGACCTATGCAAAAATGGAGATAATTGAATCTACAGATCCTCCACAGCAACCACACAAATGGGCAACTATCATTTTGGGACACCCTGTATGTTGTATAGTCAGCATCTTATTAATAGAGCCCATAGTCTTACCATTTGTTTCTTTTTCCTACTTTCTATCGCTCTAAAAAAGAAAGTTGGATTTCACCACGAATATACCAAAAAGGAAGTACACGCCAATCAAATTGATGCGAATTTCCAAATTTCTTCGTAATTTTGTGCAGTTTTAGGGGGGGGGGTCACTGGGGTTTTGCGGATAGCGGATATCGGCCTATTTTCGGTGCGGAAATGCGGAAATTAAACATCATTTCTGCGGATTGCGGATATTGGTTGCATTTTTGCGGAATGCGGATATTTCTGCAAAATTGATATTAGTTGCTAAAAAATCGTAGATTTGATGCTCATTCCGTCAAAATATTGTGTAGCATTTCCTTAAAGGCACTAAAACAAACGAAAACAATACATATCATAAAGGTCTGAAGACAACAGCCACAATAGCAACAGCAACAACAAAATTTTTCGCGCGAAATAATCACCCATGATGACTGCAAACTGCTTGAGTCTGATCGGTCAAGTGCAACATGGAAAGAAAATGGTTTATGTTGTGTTTTATATGAAGTAGGAACACTTTGCTCATAACCCTAAAGAATAGCGGAAATAGCCAATTTCTGTCTGCGGATTTGCGGAAACAGGGCAAAAAAATTGCGGAAATGCGGAATTGCATACCCCCCAGTGACCCCCCTTTTTAGGATACAATACAGGTTCACACTCTTTTTTCGATCCAACAGTGATCATCAACGCAAACAAGCCAACTCAATTCCATGATCGAAAGGAAACTTCAAAATGAAAAACGCACTGTTGATAATAGTCCTGTGTGAAATGCATTCATCTAACAGCCGTTAACAAAAACAACATGTACAGTACACACCAAAGAAACAATAAAATCATGTCTCCGGTCAGTCAGAAAAAACATTGGGCATTTAATAAGCAAAAAACATAAAATACAAAAGATTGAATTGATTACAGAAATTCAATTTCTGATATCTGTCATTACTTTCCAATCTTATTTACAATTTTATGGTACAGCTATTAAAGCTT
The DNA here is from genome assembly GCA_964020215.1 of Aurelia sp. 3 sensu Dawson et al. (2005). Taxonomy (NCBI): domain Eukaryota; kingdom Metazoa; phylum Cnidaria; class Scyphozoa; order Semaeostomeae; family Ulmaridae; genus Aurelia; species Aurelia sp. 3 sensu Dawson et al. (2005). The sequence goes on along the minus strand of OZ026574.1, from coordinate 27,913,305 downwards.
TTTAGCGAAAAGTATCGGTGGTGTAGAAACTCTCTGCTTGCTAATGACAATCTTGTTTGGTTAAATAATTTGGGATTGGAATACAGGCTATGGTATGGTTTTGACGTTCACATGTGCAAGATAATGAATCTGATTGAAGACTTATACCGGATGAGCCAGAAAAAAATTCCGACTCGTTTCGTAGCACCAAGAGTACATCACGGATTTGAATGATTCAAATTTCAGTTAAAGGCCGAAAGATCCAAGTATTTTTGTGATTTCTCTCGCTTTCGTATGCAGCACTATAAGTGTTCGGTAAATTCAACTTAGAAATACTTCATGGTTGCAACATGACTGCAAAAGGGCCTAAAACATGGACAAATCCCAGCGACTCTCCTCACAATGGGCAATAGGGCGTGTCACCTCGCTCAAGAGTTTTAAGTCATATATTTTCAAACAAGCACCAAGGATTTCGAATCAAATGGCAGTTAATGTGTAAAGAATAGCTCTCACCCATGAGAAGGTGAATTTTCTTTATTGTTCTGCACAATGAGTCCTTTATGATTTGATCCATGTTTGGGACCTTTTACAGTCATTTTGCAACAATGAACTTTTTGTATCTACCTATACTTCCAGTGCTTGTAAGACAGCGAGAAAACTTTCGAAAAATACTTTGATCATTCCACTTTTAACTACAATTTGAATCATTCAAATCTGTGATGTACTCTTGATGTTATAAATTTTCAGGAGTGGGAATGTTTTTCTGCCTCACCCAGTATATTTCAGGAATCTTGCAAACATCATAGTCTAAAATCACTCATAATTATTGGAAGGGATGACCAATTTCAACCAACCAAATTTTTATATCTAAGAGTCTTTCTTCTGTCCAATGAATTTTAAAGAAACAAATCTGCAAGTAAACAGCATCTGATAAACACTGGCAAACACCCCATGCATTTTCTGATTAACCCAATATAAATATATCAAGCAAAATTAAGTGAAGTAGAAAAGAAACAGAAACTATTGTTAACAAAATTAAGACTAATTAGTGGCATAATATGATCATCAGTTTATTGTAATTCTTAACATTCAAATTTACTACACATGTTGGACACAGGTTTGATGTGAGGGGTTGGGATGGAAACATGCGTTGTATGAATCCAGCAACATTTTTATACATTTTAAAACAAGTGGTTCAACTTAGTGGTGTTAGAGTTTCTATCACTATATTGTACACATCATTCAAGATTCTACACAATTTTCACACAAGATTCTTTTTTTGGAATATCTAAACGGCCTACAAAGAAACTTTCTGTACTTAAATACTAGTAGTTTAAGATACATTCAAAACCTAGTCAAACTCTGGGTTTTGAAAAAGAAATATGCCTCACAAAGCCAGCTGTGTATACATGATGAAATTTCAAAAATAAAACAATACTCTACTATGCGTTCTACCTTGCAAGTCAAAAAAAAGCCTGGCGTTTTTTGAAAGGCTGCTGCTCCCTGATAAGCAATGGAATTGTGCAATATCTGACTGAATTACTAACAATTTCAATTAGTTTTAGAAGTTTTCCTGGCAGAAATCATTCTCTCTGTTCTCATTCTGTAAGGCATTGACAAAAAACTCCCTTCGAGAAACCTTAAAAATGAGTTAAAATTACGAGCAAACTTCCTTGATATGTTTCCTTCACAGCAATGACTTCAGCATGCTTTACCATGTGCTATCTTCTTTGGGCATTAGAAAAGTCTTCTGGGCATTAGAATAACTTTTTCAGTGGGATTCCTTTCTTCCAAGAGGGCAAAGTGTATTAACACATCCAATTGAACTTATTGCTAGCAAGGAGAATAAAGGGACATCTTGCTTGCTGTTTTCACTTGTTTTGCAAGTTTTTGAAAGGGGCTTTCAGCAGAAAATCTCCCATTTCATCCGGAAGGAAGGGCAAATCTACCCATCTGGATCTATCGGGAATAAAACAAGAAATTTTTCAATATCATTACTATGATATTCATGGTGCAGCATTTTTTGAAACGCTGTGCCTTTTTATTGACTCACCCAGTACTACTAAGGACCGAGTCATCCTTTTCTTGTAAGCTCCCTAATTTGTGCAGACTGTTTTTCTATTTCAATACCAAAATCATTTATTTGTTCTTGCAAAGAAACTAACTTTGCATTTTGAATGTCTTCTTTTGATTGTTCCTTTAACTGACTTCTTTTCATTTCTAAAAATAAAATCATAACTGCTATGCTAAATACAACAATCTCACCAAGAATATTGGCTGCAAGGTCAATAGCTGCTGTCTCTGTTAATGGTTTTACATTGACATCTCCTTGATAACCCATTTGCCTCATCCGGAATCTTTGTTCTAGACTATTGTACCCTGGAAAAACAGAAAATTGTAATTCAGTCTGATCTCTACTAAGTTTCAATGGGCATGAGGACAAAATAGCCTGTTCATACTTGAAGACGCAAGGTGAAGGTGTGTAGTTGTTTTTCAATGCCAAGCGCTGGGATCCCAGAAAAGGGGCAGACCTAATTGAGTCCATGGCCCCTTGTCATGATCCTCAAGTGATGGAGCCCTATCAGGTATTGAACCCTGTCTGCCTGACTGCTCTGGCTGCCAAGTCAGGGATTACACAACTGGACCACAGCACCTTCAAAGAAAAGTCAACTGGGTTTTCAAGTCATCTTCACCTTAATCCAAGTTGACCTTTTTTGAACTATGTCATTGGATGACCCAATGATAGAAAATGCAATAAATCCAGTATCCTCAAATTGGTCAGAGAAAGTGTTTTGGCACAGTGGTGTAATCCTCTGATTTTGCAGCCACTGTCAGGCGGAGTGGGTTGGATACCTGGTAGGGCCCCAGTGCCCATAATTCCCATTCCCAATGTTTGGCGCTGAAAGCCGCAACTTCACCTTGGTTTCTTGGGCCCAAAATTCTCCAAACAAGGTCCCTTTTTGGCTGCAGTTTTAAGCCAAAATTCACCATAAAAGTTGGCATAAAGGTATGGTTTGGAAATTAGAAGTGGGTACCTTTTTGCAGAGCAGACCCCTGTCCATCTGCAAGTCATGTACCCCTCGCTCCCCCCAGCTGAAATTTCTACTTCACTTGTTAACTCATCATTTGGCAACAACGTTGCAATATACAAGTTATTGTACAAGTTATTCTACTATGTGGATTCCTTGAGCTTGTCCACCACAGATCCCCACCAAGAAACAATAATCCTATTGTTTATATTGTTTCCTTCTATCATTTGTCATCATCTGGTCATCTTGCGGCACAGCACAGATCTGTTCTGGGGAGGGGGAACCATGGAATATTGTCCGCGCGTACGCGCTCATCATCACAGTCGCAGCCGGTTGGCTTCTCTTTTCGTACGACTGCAGTCAGCCATTGACAAATAATACGCAGATGTAGTTCAACAAAACATTCGTACTTTGCGCTGGTGAAGAAATAATCTTTTTGAAGACTGAACTGTTTCTGGCGCCAGTCTTGACAAGATTTGCGATTGGTTTCGAGGCTTGTTTGACAACGAGCACACCCAGTTTGAAAAGTGGCAGGGCAACCATCCTCTCCAGGAATACTAGCAGTTGAATCTTTTTACATTTATGCTCTTGATAGTGTCGTCTTTGCGTGCTTGTCTCAATAAAGCTGCAAACAAAAGCGAATCTGCATGGAAGATGGTTTTAAAAATCTGACGAAGAAAGGAGCCTTTTTGTAATAGCCTCATAATGACTAAAGATCATTATTAATCTACCTCGTTTTCATTATTTTAGAAAATTGATTTGCAGCTCATTACATTCGTCATAATTTTGTTCTTTGCCTTAGCTGCAGAGACAGCTAATGAATCATTGATTCAACTCAATAGAAAACATAAGTTATAGGCGTATGCAACAAAGCGAACAACATCAAAAGCTTCGCTTCCATTCAATCCTTGAGAAACGTTCATCAAACAGAAGTGGGTCAGAGGTGGCTGAGCCCTGCAAGTTTAAGAAGAAAGACGTCCGTTCTTTGAGACAAAACTATACTCAAAATGCCTCTAAAAATCAAAGTCGTGTACTGGTAAGTATTAGTATTGTTTGCAACCATCCTCTCCACAGCACAGGAATACTAGCAGTTGACTCTTCTTATTCATGCTAGGCTTTTTGAGCCTTTGCAAAACAAAGTGAAAATGCAACGCAAAAACATCTCACAACTGAGCACTGTCGCCCTGGAATGGGTTGGGTCTTCTAATCACAAAAATAATTGATGTTCGTTTCAGAATGCATGACTTGTCAGAACTGTTTTCTTCGTTGAAGGTTGATTTTTAATTGACCAAACCCAAAATGACCACGCCCTTTGTCGGCAGATTTCACTAAGATTTAAGGTTTACACCCCTTTTCTCGACTCCCCTCGTGGCGGCCCTGATCGATGCGGTTTATGTTATGGGATTTTTCTCATAACCAGTACTGAATGCCTAACATTCATCTTCCCCACAGCCCTTCTTTTTGTCAGTGCAGTCTCCACATTTTGCTAAAGGCTTTTTGAGCCTTTGCAAAACATTTGTATAACTTTAAGTGCTGAAGGGCAACCCATCTTTTACAACCCTATCTTTTACACATGAAAACAAAATTATGCAATACTTTATAACATGGACGATCATCCAGTTATCTTCTTATGCAGTGTTACTCCTCCTGAAGTACTGTATAAGTATCTTAAAAACCTAATTCTGTTTCCTTTGCAGTGGTGCCTGAGGGTACAGACCAAAGGTTAGTAGTAGCAGCTGATTATTGATTATTGGCACTTTGTCTATATTTTTCTTATGTCCCCTTGGTCCCCTTCTGCCTTATGATTGGATAATACTACAATTGGTAAATAATAGTGGTCAAGCAAACGGCTAACAAAATTTGAAAGCTATGAAATTCACTGAAATGGAAGAAATTCAAAAATCAAAAAACCGAAATTAATTTCCATTTCCAAATCCATTTTTTCTAGTATGAAAAGTTAAAAAATGAGCTGGAAAAGAAATTCCCTGGCCAACTTGAATTTGATAGCACAGCAACACCGAATGCAACTGGCTACTTTGAGGTTGAAATTGTTGATTCTGGAACCATGCTTCATTCCAAAAAGGTATTACTTGAGGTCATAGAGCATGATCCTCATAGATGTATGTCGCAGATTCCATTTTAAACAGCTGATCCCAGCTTACACATACTGTAGTTAGGTGATGTATTTTTTAAATTTTACCACTGTTCTGCAATCAATTTTGATGATGATGCTTTTTGAATGTTTGTCAAAGCTTTGAATGAGTCTGTTTCTTACTTTCTGTCATGTATGTGAAAGCACTGCAACTTTTAATGTATCTTTATCAAAAGCACACTTTCTGGACTTAACATCAGTATATCTAAGTACTTTAATTTAGTGGGGGTGCAGTGGGGATGAGGGGTGCGATGGTCCCATGTGTTGGGTAGAACCAAAACAATAGATCCAAAAACACTTTTTAACTAAAACAATAGTTTTGCCTCAATATTTGGCAAAGTGTCCACCACTGGTCCTTTTTGACATTCCATCAAAAGAAAAATGTATGATTGTTTTTTTAAAGATTCAGCTCCAACACTCCTGAAGTTAGTTTCCTAGCAAAATTGTTCTGAAATCTCAGATAATATCACTGACTCCCAAGTAAATTTTAAATTAGAATTTTTTCAGTTTGAAGCTTTACTACGGCACATTCTGCATAGTTTGTTTTGAAATTGCTATATTTGTGAAATAATGATTTATTTGCAAATCTTTCTTAGAATGGTGATGGCTATGTAGACAGTACTGCAAAAATGGAGAAGATTGTTAAAGGCATTGAAGCAGCCCTTCAATAGTGTGATTCAGTAAATTGAGGTACTGTATATTTCAAGTTTGGATAAGATATGCAAATCAAAGAGAGCATGAGTGAAGCTTGAAAGAATCAAACTCCGTAAAGACAAAGTGACTTGCCTTTCTTAAAAATAGTTTTCATGATGAATACAAAGTGAATTTCAAGGAGTCTTCTAAGGAACCATTATGACATTATTACTACTCCAAACTGTTTTAATTTCAAGAAAATTTCTATGCGGGAGTAAGAGTTATCGAGTCATCTTGTACCAAGGTAGCAAAAATAGATTTGTTTCACATTTTAGGAGCATTTGATTTCTATCCTTTCACAACTGATTTCTTGGTAGGCTATGTCAACCAAATAGTAAAATGTCATATTTTATTTGCAGATATTGCAGTTGCATTTGAACTTGAGTACCTTTTTATGATGGAGATTGCAGAAAAACTGGTTTATCCTGTTTTGTTACTCTCTTGATAAATTCAAGGAAAAAAGTTCAGAGACTCTGGAATATGGTTATATTGATATTATAACTATGTACACAAACTTAGTATATTTTGTATTGATCACTACTCATCGGTTAGTTGTTGTGTTTTAAATAATTGCATGTTCTAACTTTATTGCAAAAGAATGTTGAACATTCTACTACTGCATATTGTGTTTTTCGTATATGACGCTCTGCAAGTATGTACAATCCCAAATCATAAAGTATCTAATTAATTTGATACTTTAGTACAGTTTCTTGGGTTTCATGTACTACTGTCTTATCGGAAACCTGTATCATGGGTCGTTTAGACACTGCAGTGGTGCTTCATACCTGCCACTTTGTTCTTTTGCAGAGGAAAACTTATTTTCTACTACTTAGGAGCTAATTCTGATACCTCCTCCACAGAAGGGTATATGTTTTCCTCCCCAGGAGCATATATGCTGAAACATATCTGTGGTGTCTAACTACCTATGCCTGTATGCTCCTTTCTCACAAAGGTTGATATTTGAAGACTGGATGCACTTTAACCATACCAAAACCTTCAGGGTGAATAAATAATAAAGTCTATTTGTGATGATTTCATTCAAAAACATATTGGCATGCAATTCACTCATTCAAAATTTACAATAATTTACAGGGATTATCTTTCAAAATGTTATCAAAATGTCACAGTTTAAATGTGTCATCTATAAAATTTCGTTAATAATTCAGTGATTAACATCCTTTAGATAGACATCCGGACACTCTGCATTGTTTCATGTGCAATTCAAACCTTTCACTTCGCACACAAACATCAAACATTGATCAGCCAATCAAAGATAATGATAGGCACATGGTATAACTTTATTAACAAAGTAGCAATCTCCTTGGACACGCCCTAAACGTGGTGCATCTGGCGCGATTAGTCTGTGTTTTGAAGTTGTGTTGTCACGATGTTTTTGTACGAAGTAAAGAGCAAAGTGAAAGGTTTGAATGCCACATGCAACTATGCAGAGTCCCAAAGTGCAGAGTTAAATGCAGAGTCATTCCAAAGGATGAAGTGTCTTTCAATTGATCTTTAGCTATTCTAAAAAAGAATCAGAACCAAATGATATTTGATACATTTTGAGAATGTTTCAAACGTACACAATGCTGATAGAAGCCTGAATGCTACTCCATTGAACTCCATGTATCCGGCTCGTTTGTAGAATAGCTAATAGCAAGGTATCTTGCTAATAGGTGAATTGTGTCACACTGAGTCTTATGTAACCAGTCTATGAAGAAAATACGAATTCTAATGATGGATAAACATAGTGTCCCTTAAAAAAGCACCATTTGGTCCATCTTGTAAATCATTGATGACATCATGCAGATTCAATTCACTTGCAATTTTGTAACGTAATTTCACTTCTTTGAGATGTGATAACATTTTCCTGAGGTTTTCGCTCATGTGACCACTGATGCGTTCAGAACGATACCTGAAAGCAACCAATAAGATGGAATGTGTTAAATCTGCCTTATCAGCACACATACTTTTTTAATGGGCACTAAATGTTTTATATTTTAAGGGAGCGCCTGTGAAAAGTTCAGACGTTTAAAAATTCACAGCACCTTGGATGGATGGGTACGGAATCAACTCTTCTTGATAATCAAATACCAACGTATTTTTGTGATTTTTCTCATGTTTCTATGAGTAGTGAAAATCAAGCTAAACTAGAGTTTGTAAAATCTTTGTTTACAAATTGCCTGAAAAACGGTCTGAAACACTCGATCAAATCGTAACTAAACTTATCACACAAAACAACTTTTTATATCGTCTGCACATTTACTGCCAGCCATGTCATTGAAAAACTTCAATATATATTTCCTTAAAAATTACTTTTCTACAACAGTTATTGAATATCACGATTTGATCAAGTGTTTTGGCCTTTCTTCTGCAATTTCGTAGCTTTCACAATTTAGCGGTTTGATGAGGCCACAATCTTAAAATTGAAAAGACTCTGTAATTCTAAGAACGAGGAAAAAACGCTCCCTCTAGGATTGTGGCAAAAGTTCTTTTGCAAGAATCAGGCAATGGCGTTTCACATGCCTATTTTGATTCTTTTGTTGAGATTCGAGCCTATTTTGCAAGTTCGTAGCATAAAATGAAATTGCAATAAATCGAAATTTTTCGGCCGGAAAAGTTTCAGAAAAGCAATTTCGGACAAATTTTCGGACGCTTTCTCGCGAATTTTGGACGAAAAAACTTTCGGACAGACACAGTACCAAAATACAGGCATGATACCCAAAATATATGTTAAAACTAACTGTAATTCCTTCAAGTGCATAAGCATCGTCACATCTACAAGAATATTTGAATGAATAATTAGCTAGATTGAATGATAGTAAAGCTAATTGTGAACTGTTTACGTGAAAGAGGCGCTGTTATGCGTGAACTGTTTACGTGAAACTCTTCAAGGAACCAATTTTTTGGGTAAAAGGTTAAGGAATTTGAGCACCACTGGCAAAACAATGATACATTAACATTTAATGCTAAGTTTCTTTGCGCTCTCCTATTTTCGATGAACTTAAAACTTTCGGACATCACCAGCTTTCGGACAATTAAACATTTGCACATAGTTTTGCCCGAAAGTTTGATCGTCCGAAAGTTTTCGATTCTAATGTAGAAAATGCAAAATTACCTTGAAACAATTTCCATCATAACTGGTCCAGTGAGCTGAAAAACTGATAAATATTGCTTGAGATAATTCAACTCTCCTTTGATAATAACTCTATCAAACAGAGGATCTACCCAGCACGAAGCAGATGACAAATTGTACGCATCAGCAATTACCAATGCCTGAAAGAAAGAAAGAAAGCTCTTCTGAAACACCTTTTGGCTAATATTTACTGATTATCTCAGGAGATCGTTGACATATTTGAAAAGTTACGAAAATGATATCATTATTTACATCATCAAAATGTGTTTTTGCTCTGCTTCTTCAATAATCAAATTATTTTGAAAGTAATACAAGGTACGCTTTCATCACTTAAGAGGCAATAATAGCAACTTAAAAGAGTATATGAATCCATCTAACATTACTGTGCATTAACCTACATGTAAGCAATACGTACAACGGTCATCATGTAAGCATACAGGAAAAATAAATCTGTTAAATTAAACATGAGATAAAATCATTTAGCAGCGTGACCCCTAGCCTGCGTGCAGATTTTACTTTCCACTGCTGCGGAGAGCAAGAGCGGATGCTCCGTGACCTCAAACATGAAACATTAAACATGAAATAAAAGCATTTTAGTAGCGTGTCCACAGTGAAGGAGAGCCAAGGCGGGAGCTACGGGACCCCATGAAGGAACAAGTAATGTAGATTTGTCTATTGCTGTTAATGGTACACGTTCTCATGTCCCCAGGTTTATCCTAAGTCCTGCAACAGCAGCAAATAGGATGGGCATGAGCTCGTTACCTATGAGCCATACTTCGAATGCAGCACACACGAGTCATGCTTGAGAGTGAAATTTTTAGTTCTTGCAGCCTCAACCTGACATCTAATGTTGGACATTCTTCAGTATTTATCATCATTCTTTTTCAATCGTGTGTAGCATTGATGTAAAATTGCATGATGTTAATTTTTTCTTATATAATGCCAGCGAGTAGTCATAGTCTTTTGTTCCTCATTGTATAGTTCATGAAGTAGATATTGTTAATTAGTATGTAGGTAGAGAAATCCATAATATGTAATGTAAATCTTTTATGTAAACAAACGGAGCGTACTGTACAATAAAACAGTGCAGCAAATATAACTCACCTCATAGAAATCTTGATGGTTACGTAGCAATTTAGTAACGATTAATTTGTCAAGGCCAATTATTTGTTTTGCAGTTGGAATCAATTGAATTTGTAATTCTGCCAAACGTGCAAGTTTTCTACAGTGAGTAGAACGACGTAAGCAATCAACCTAGGATAAAATGAGAAAGGTTAAACATATCTTATCTTTAAAATCTCTAGTCATATTGCTGATGAGGGTAAAGATTTTTTATGTAGGCATGTGAGGATAAAATATCCTCAGGGGGTTCTCAGAAAATTCACAGTTCCTTCGCATGACTTTGATGTTAGCCATTCTAAGAAAGAGTCTCAAAAGACCGACATCTATTCTATATTTTGTGGAAAATGATGAAATTTCGAAAGATAAAATAATGGCGGGGCCCTTTATAAAGCTTCGAATCAAATCTGAATGCACTGTTTTGAGTAACTAAGGTCCGGGTCATATGTCGCATTTTGGCCGCGCCAAATCAAATAGTTGTATTCGGCGCGACCAAAATGCGACTCAACTGAGTACGGCAGTTGTGATTTGGGTCGACCTAAATGATAAGATTCGACTGGGTCAGTCGCATAATGGGACGCGAGAGCGTCTTGGAGTCAGACGTCGAATTTGACATGTGCCGAATCAAATGCATAAATTACTGAGAATAATAAATGTCTGTGAAAATGCTGAATCAGTTTTATCAAAATGATTTTCTTCGACCCCTTCCTATATAAAATCTGCATTACATTGGCCAAAAAAATCATATTCAATAATTGGTAACCCTAGCAGAAAACATGAGACATTAGAGCTTTATCTCTGCATGAGCAACAGATTGACAGGAATTAGCACTTAGAGGTAAAGCACAATAGAATTAACTAAGGCCGCGGATATTGTTTCGACAAAAGTCATGTTTATAAAGATCATATCAACAAAATAAACCCTCAAACTCTTACCCAACTAAAGCCAATACCCTAATCCTACAAACTAACTCTAAAGCTAAACCCTAACCCAATGAACTGACACTAACTCGCTCCATAATTGTCATATCTCTGTGGATATTTCTTCGCTGGAGGAATAGTCATTAAGGGTCATATGGCTATGGCTATCTATTTGACAACTTTGATGGCACAATAACCATAGTAAAAGTTGTAGAATCAAACCATAGAAAAAAACACTACCTTTCGATAGTTGCCAGCAGCGTATGTAAATGTCCTTGCAATTTCTTTCAGGTCGCCTTCCAAGTCTCTCAGAGATCCTACAGATACAAATAAGTCGAGATTAGACATTATTTTGATCTGATTTTAAACTCCTATCAAATAAGCCGAGTATAGGAACAAAGGAACAAAATTCATTATAGAAACGTTGAATAACCTGAAAACATAATGATATCACATCGGCAGGAGTTGTTTGCAGACCTCCTTTTTGCCTAATTTGTCTCTCCAAGCCTTCTGTCTCAGAAAAAGGCTAAAAAATTATCCAATAATTACGAAAAAGCGACTGGACTAATGCACAAAATCGCTGATGAGCCTGAATATTGAAAATTTATGCACAATTAGTTATTCAAGCTAATCTTTGATTTGGTGCATGAAAACTGAGGACATATGAGTTGGTGTACCACAAGCCTCAAGTATTAGCCCTTTCTTTTTTTCCACCTAGTAGGTGTCTGAGAAAAACTTAACTGATTCGACAGGGTATTGTCAAAACTCAGAACGCTCATTCTAAATCACTGAAATAAAACACAGGCGGTTGAATTACGATATACTGATCTAAAAAAATGTCTAATAATCAAGCTCTTTCTTCACAAAAATTTGTCCTTGTGATTTCTTAATTTCATAATAGCCACTTCATAATAAAAATAAAACGATTTCAATTTCTAGCAATAAGAGTGAAACTCGTATCGGCAACAAGTTTTTTCTTCAAAATGACAATATTTTTGTGATTTTTCAAATATTTTCAAATCAAAGAGGAAGAGTAATGAGCCCAAATTTACCAGAAAATTTATCTTTGATGATACGAATCTGTTTCTCTCCTGTTTCTTCCAGTTGCTCTCCAACTTCCCTGTACATTCCGAATCGCCTTGATAGCATATCCATTTTTTCTGTATCATTTTCATGATGCTTCTTTATGTAATCGAGTAAAGCACTCTTCAACTGCGACTCCTGAACATCCAAAACAAGACTGATTTAGGTAACAAAACAAGGTTACAAAACTGGAAAATTTTTTCAAATCATGGTCACATTTTTGGCATTAAAATATGTGTATCTACCTAATAAGCGTGTACACGATTATTAACATTAAAACATCTTTTTTTATTCAATATAAAAATTTACAATACGATGTACTTAAGACTACTGAACTATGAACTACTGAATTACATAACAAGAACGATAACCCGGGAAGAAAGAAGCCATGACCAGCCCGATTTGAAGATCTTTCCTATTGTCAAGAAACTTATTCAAATTCTCTCACTGTTATTACATTTGATGTTTTGAAATTCAACAGATAGTCTTTCTACAATTAAAACGAAGAATCGCAAGCTCTCTTGATCAACTATTCAGATCCAGTTATATTTGAAAAACAACTTTGCTTGCAGAGATATTTTTGAAAAAATATTTAAAACCCGAGTTCACGCTTCACTTTTGCTTCATTGGAAAACAAAATGATTTAAAAGCAATACTAAACATCGTTCTATAGTCAGCGCTCTACAAACGCTGCTTGAAAAAGGCAAAAGCCGAGAGCAGCCCATAAGGTGCTAAAAATCGAGGAGACGTGCCACGGTGGTCTAAAGGTTAAGACGCTTGCCCGGAAAGCAGAAGATCCGTGATTCGATTCCCGGCTGTGGCGAGTCTTAATTTTCTCGGTTTTTCCTGATAATTTGAAATATTTCTGTTTGCAACGCAAAAGGAGAAACCCTTATTGCTCGCAAGCTGTTGAATAGTTCTACCGGGTGAGTCAGAAAAAACGTGGGGCGTTTGGCAGACTGTGACGCCGTATTTTGTCATCCGATTTACGTGAAATAAATTTTTCCGTTTTTCTAAGAGTCTAACTTAGAACATAAGCCTTTTCCCATCGAAATCGGTCATTTGATGCATTTGTTAAAAAATATTTTCTTCGTAAGACCTTGTATGTAAGTCTGGCAAACTGATGAAATTTTTAGCTAGGCCCCTTCAGCATTTTAGCCTTGCCAGAGTAGCAGGTACAGGTGTAATTATCAGGGGATACTGAAATAGTTAGACCTGGTTCACACTACTTGGTTCTTTGGGTCATTGCGGTTGTGCAGAGAGACCCAAAATACAAAGACTCGGGGTTTTATGCACGACTCTAAGGACTCAAAGGACCTAGTGTGCACCAGGCTTTAGGGAAAAGTGTTGTCTACAAGCAGTCCCATTGCGATTTACTCAACGTTGATCTGCTTGAAGAAACCTCTTCGTAAGACAAAGAAGTGTACGTTATTAATGTCTTTCAAATATGTTCTTCACTCAGGGCAAGTTATCATAAGACATCCCAGGGGAGAAAACAGTATGTCCTGGCTATTTCAATTTCCCCTGATAATACCACGTGTACCTGTAAACCTTGCCAAGATAAAATGCGGAAAGGGATTGGAAAAAGATTTCACCATTTTGCAAGACTCCCATACAAAGTCTTACGAAAGAAAATATTTTTAACAAATTCATCAAATGACCGATTTCGATGGGAAAAGGTTTATGATCTAAGTTAGACCTTCGGCTTCATAGAAAAATTTTGTTCACGGCAATCGGATGGCTAAATTCGATGTCACGGTCCGCCAAACACCCCACGTTTTTTTCTGACTCACCTGGTATAATCAAAGTGATTCCGAATAGGGAAAATGTGCAAACCTTTGTTATTGTTTATCAAGACAATAATAAATATTGTTTATCATTATTTCAAATCGTTCTTCACTGCTCCAATTTTGTATCAAGGCATTCCTGGAGGGATTTCGCAGGTTGCAGTACCCCATATATGATTCTACTTGGGAGTGATTATTCCCGACATGATAAATACTAGCATTTTATCTTTCTTTTCAGAGCAGAAGAAGAATATGAACCTGCTTTTGTAGATGAAATTAAGGAGGAAAGCCGCAGGCCCTGATTAAGGTCTTTACAGTTCAAAATTGATATAAGCGTACAAATTGAGAGAAGAGCTGTTTTCCTTGGCCACATAAGAAATAGGTATCTTAAAATCATATTTTTTATCTTATAAAACACTCACTTTTTCAATGTCCTTTCTAAAAAGAAGTTCAAAGTGGTGCACTTCATCTAATGCTTCGAAAATGTAAGACATCTCCTTAAATCTCCCAATGCCTGTCAGGACTCGAACCTGAAATGGAAAAGAATATTGATGAAAGTGAAGGTGTGGTTTCAGGGCAAATCACTAGGATCGCAAAAAGCAGCGAAGACCTAACTGAGTCCACGACCCCTTGTCACGACGATCAAGTGTGAGGCTTGAAATGGGCTGGAACTTTGTTTGCCAAATTGTTCTGGCTGCAATTTCAGAGGATTACACCCACGCGCTACAACATTAATCCTTCGCACAGGCCAAACCAAGAACATTTGCGAGACAACTTTTTCCCTATTTCCTTTCACAAAATGGCTTTCACAAAATAGAAAGTCACCTTCTCAAAAAGCTTGTACGAACAATCTCCAACAATTCACGAATGCAAAGGGTACATATTGCATTATAAACAGAAAAGTATTACCATTAATGAGTACGCCTTGGCATTGATGAGCTGCAGTGTACACAAACGAGCAATTCGTAAAACTTCTGAAATGCCCTCCATATTGCAAGCAAGGGTGAAACAGTCGTGTGCACGAACAAGTAGCTCAACATAAGCCTCCAGAACTACAAAGGAAATGAAATTCATTTCACATGATGAACTGCACATTACTACTGGTTGAGGAAAAAGTTTCTACACTTGATTCAAAATGTTCGAATGATCCGCAAGGGAGCTTTCCAGTAAAAGAATTGCCAAGTTTCTACAATAAGAAAACACATCGCTCTCAAATCAAATAAGCAACATCCGCCAGGCAGTTCTTTAGATTTATCCTATTTCCTTGGCCAGAAGCTAATCACCTCTCTTAAAACCATTTTTCGCGGGCACAAAGCGATAGTTTGCCCTTCTGTTTTCAGGAGAACTTTTGCGGCTTTGTTTTTTTTGAATTACTGGTTGGGAGAACTTCTATTGTCTGCAATAGCTCAATCGACAGCAAGTGATGCGATTGCTTTTACAAAGCCTGTTCTTGTTTACTTATGCCCTGTTTTCTTAATCATTGGATTTGTGTGCAAATAAGTAGAAATTAACACAATGCAAGCTGTTTCGAGTTAGCTCAAAGCTATTTTCACGGAAAACTTGCTCGGGGGAGGGGGTGTTCTTACAAATATAGTAATGTAGGATTGTGTCATCTTTGGCATCTACGGATTTATGGGACTGCATTTCTGATACTACGAATAATTCCTTCGTTGCCGGCTTTATGGGTCTCCTTCTTAAAACACAAATTGAACAGCCCCATATTAGC
Source organism: Aurelia sp. 3 sensu Dawson et al. (2005) (assembly GCA_964020215.1). Classification (NCBI taxonomy): domain Eukaryota; kingdom Metazoa; phylum Cnidaria; class Scyphozoa; order Semaeostomeae; family Ulmaridae; genus Aurelia; species Aurelia sp. 3 sensu Dawson et al. (2005). Next base: position 27,897,684 of record OZ026574.1, on the reverse strand, counting down.
TTACAAGAGATACGCCCTCCCCAAAAGTAGAGTTCTTGGAGTAAACTTGATCTCTGATGAAAAGTCAATATGACTTTCTTTAGTTAATAAATCACATACCACTGACATCATTTTCATTTTGTTCTTCAGATATCCCCATCGATTTTGCTTCATCTAGTAAATGTATGCCAAGTACGGATGGTTTCTGCACGAGTTGCATTAAGCGTGATATCTCATGTGTATTGAACTTCATCGTGTCCGTGTATTCATCAGTTGTCATACCAACTACGCCTAAAAATAAGCACGAGACGATAAAATAAGAACATCACGGCGATTGTGCACTCAGGGAAATGTTCAAGGCAAAAAAATTCTCAGTCTAAAAAGAGAGATATATACTCATACTCTCAAAGATAGTACTAAAATATGATAGGTTATTAATGCGGACGAAGTTGAATAATGAACATGGATGAAATTGGGAACTCACAAAACAAACCAGTAATGCAATCTAAAAGTCAAGACTGAGGGAAAATCCAGTTCTGTAGTCATCTCATAAATTGAAAATTGCTGCAGGCAAAATTTCCTGCGACAATGCTGTCAGATGTTCAGGTGGGTTTTCATTCCCCGTTGTTAATGGGCAACAATTTGCTTAGTTTATTTCAAACATAATCACTAAGAATACAGGAATGATTTGAAGTATCCTTACCAATGTTTGATCTTGACTGGATCCATCGAATAACAATCTTGGCAACTAAAGCTGCAACCTATTGAATAAAATCAGATGAAGGTGAATGTGAAGTTGTGAATATTAGCACCAAGCACTGGTATCGAAGAAATAGAGAAGATCTAATCGAGCCTGCAAACCCTAGTCATTTCGGTTAAGTGGTGACTCTCTACCTAGGATCGAGAGGGGGTCTTATTCACAAATTCAAATGACAGGGATACAAACGATAGCTTTTCAGCTGTTTTATTCCATAATTTGCGGAATCAACATACAACGTCACTAGTCAAATACACAAAGTCAATTTCCCAAACCATATCAAAATTAACATGTAACTTGTTTAGCTAAATAAATGGAAGATCTTTGGTAACCTTTGGCATTTCATATGAATAGGGGGGGGCTCACTAGAGAGAGCGCCGCCTGTTCAAAATTTTGGCTCAGAAGGGAGGGACCTTTCAGAGAGCAGGCTTGATAGAGAGGGGGGCAAATAGAACTTCCACGGTAGTTACGCTACAACAAAGCAGTAAGTCACTAATCATTACAACACTCTGCAAAACTCAACTCAGTCTTAATGATGAATGAAAGAATAAATCAATGAATCAATGAATTAATGAATTAATCAACTAATTGATTAATTAATGTACGAATGAATGAATGAATGAATCAATCAATCAATCAATCAAACAGAAATGCATGAACAAACCAAAGAAAGAATGAATTAATCAACTGACGAAAGAATTTATGAATGAACAGATGTCCACAACGAACCTCTTCATCTCTCAAATCAAATGATCTTATATATTGCCTACAAATTTGTCTTTGCTGGTCCATATCACTGTAAATCACAAGCTGTAAAACTTCAAACGGATCTCGAATCACGATATCTTCATAACTCAAAGACAGCATCTGAAAATATAAAGGTTATTATATCGTCAAAAAGCTCCAATGGCGCCACAGACCACGAACTTAATGAAGAACATGGAATTATGAGTCAAAATATCTGCAATAATCCTGGTAATCGAATAGACTCATTCCAAAAGTCTCTCGTTTAGCTCCCCCTGCAGACTTGTCGACAACAACAACAACAACAACAACAACAACAACAACAAGCAACAACAAGCAACAACAAGCAACAACAAGCAACAACAAGCAACAACAACAAGCGAAAGTTATAGGGACTTACGTAATGAGTCTAGTAACCGAAGCTTCGGAGGAGGACTTGTTTTATTGCTTCAATGCTGAATATTTTAACGCTTTAATGAATATCAAAAGTTGCATAGACATGGACAAGAATAGCTGCGATGGAATTTACGCTGAACCTGCGATGAAACTGGCCGCCATGAAATCTGACGGCTTTAGTCACATGCGCGAGTTGTCCCGTTATTTATGATTGTTTTCAACAATCTTGTACAGCCCCTTAAACAGCTTTTCTACATTTTTCAAAGACAGTCGGCAGAAAAGATGTCTTCACTGTGTCCTAAAGATTGAGCTGAACATACCTTTGATATTTTAAAGCTGACAAGCACTCTTTCGCAACATTTCCTTCCCTTTTTACATTTTGACATCAGTTTCTCAATGGCATTCTGAACTTCTTCAACAAGAACCCAATCCTCCATGAAAAATCCAGGGCTTGCTGCACTTCCCGGAGTGCTTAATGATCTAGACAATGACGTATTTGGGTCGTACGTTCCAGACATTGATAAACTTCGTGCAGGGGTTTTTGCCAATATTGACTTCATTTTCTCATCTAAGGATTCCACTTGCTTTGTTCCTTGGGCTAGATATATGGATGACTACGAAATAAAGAAGATGACAAAGTTGCGAGTAAAGGATAAGAGAACCTTAACAGTATTCTCCAAATGAATAGGGAGCAGTTTTCAGATTTTCTGTATTCCTTGAAACTACAGGGTGTCTCAAAAAAATTGTTCGACGTTTGATTAAATATTGAAAAATAAGGACAACATGAACAGGCTCATGGAAAGATACCCATGTTCCTAAGATTATGAAATAAGTTTAGAGACCCAAATCGTGCAAATCGGTTGAAAATTCATTGAGTTATGAGCTCTGGAAGATCAAAAATATGCGATAGCTGAAACCAGAGACCCCCCAAATTACTTTTATTGCAAAAAGCTCGAAGACGGAAGTAAGAGAAGCTTATCCAATGTCATACATCTCGTTGATATCAGAGCAAACCAAATACGACTTCTAAAGTAAATTATTTCGTGCGATCATTTTCAAAATTCCTTAACATTGCATAGGTACAAAAACAGTGGTTCAAAACAAAATCGGCGAGAGACTGAATCTGTTTCCTCAAAACATCCATATGCTTCAAAATTAGGTTATCGAATACATGCTTGAATCCCACTTGGTTCGCCCTGAAACAATTGAGAAATAATAGAGACGACGGCCTATAGGACTTTTACCAAAAATGCCATTTCGAGGCCTCTGGTTTCAGCTTTCGCACAAACTTAAACTTCAAAAGCTTGTAACCCCATGAATTTTTATCAGATTTGCAAGATTCTTGTGCCAAAAATTAATTTAAAATCTCAGGCCAAGGGTGACTTGACCAAAGGTCCATTCAGCGTATCATTATCTTTTAGTATTTAATCAAACGTCGAACAATTTTTTTTGAGACACCCTGTATACCATATATCACATGGTGAAAATACGATCAAGATTTGTCCAAACTTATGCCGTGCTTTTTCTAACCATATTTTACAGCGCTGCAAGATATGAAGGAGAATCCAGACTCTGGAAAGAATCAATAAATTTTGGAGCTGCAGTTTTACCAAAATTAATGAAGAAGTCAGAAAATGATTCGAGCAAAATGTACTCACCAGCACGAATTCAAGATCCTTTGTTTTTCTTCCAAAAAGTGTTGAAACTCTCTTTGCTTGAGCAACTTCACAATTATCTAACAGCTGTCCAATGATGACGTCAAAAGCTTCTTTCTCCTGTCAAAACAAGGATAGCATTGTTTACATAAGAAATTTCTCAGACTAAATAAGACTATCTTAGAATCCTCCACTTAATTGAGCAGAACTAATTCCCCGAAACACATCAAAAGCTTCTACCTTGTCCTTAAATATCTTCTCCGGGACAGAGGGGAGCCAGAATCGGCAATGCAAAGAACTTCCCATCACATCCCAAAATCTTTGGAGTCTTGTCACAGTCACGAAAACCCTTTGCTGTTCATGGGATAATGTACATTTGAATCAATTCAATTCATGAGAATTGAAGCAACTTTTTTGCAAGGATATCAACTTCAGAGGGTCTGATGCCGTTGATTTTGACAACTGAAGTTTAGGTCTTACCATTTGAGTCCACTTAGTTTCTTCTTTGTATTCACTAGATCCATTTTCTTCAGTAAGTAAAAGATTATCTCTACCATTGTTATTTATTTGGCCTAATTCACTTCCGTTTCTTTGTCTTCTGTTCAGCAACTCAGATATCTTTTGATTACAGTTTCTGCTTGTTTTCCTTGCTTGTTCTGTTGCTCCCTTTTCACGCTCCTGAGACGAAAAGTACATTAATGTTGAACGCTTATCTGATTGGCAAAAACCGCTTTTAACTACTTTGCAACACAAAACTATGATACTGGATGCGCTAGAAAAAACATTCCAGCGTTTGAAAAATCGTAGTACCTAGAAACTAAGAACACTGGATGGATTTGCATGAGCAGAATTTTGCTTGATAGCTGAAAGACTCTAGGTACTACGAGTTTTCAAACGCCTGACCTTACATCAGATGTGGGACGGAATCTAGTATAGTTCAGTATCCATTAGATACTAAATTGTCCGTAGAGTTTGTTGTATTTAGGTTAACATTACATATCTTTTCATATTGGCCATGGCGCAGTCATTGTCTTTCGCTCCCCATGGTATCGTCCCTGTAGTGTTGTATATTAATTAGAACCGTACAGTAGAAGGTAGGATTTTTTGCAATATTTCTAATGAATAAAAACCTTTTTTGGCGCACCCGTACAATAATCTGAAAGCTGATTCGTTAGGCCCTGTCCAATGAGACCGGTCTTATAACAACTGAAAGATATACTGTGATATAATGCCCTGTATTATCGAAATGAACCAATCAGTAACAGCTTACGCAACACTGATATCGTGTTACTTACTTTGCCTTTTTTGCTGACTTCTTCGTGTATTCTTAATAGCCAGACCTGCTTTTCCAATTGATTCAGCTTGATCTCCTTAGCTTGGTCTCCATTCCGTACATTATCCATGCCGTTCTGCCCATCTTCAATGACTGTCTGCTCTTTGTCTGTTGCGTACCAACTGAATGCAATCGCTAGCAACAAAGCCTTCTCCTCATACGGAAGCCCTTGAGATAACTGTCCTTGTTCCTAAAGACGATTACAAAGCAGAATACAGGCCCTTTGTTTATCCCTGTCAAACACCTTTTTCTGTTTGGCCACGTCCAAAACATTGCCTGGCAAAATGAATAAGCAGTTTTTTGGGCAACGTTTTTGCGAAACGTCGCCTGAATGAATAAACATGTAGGAAAATTCAAAGGAAAAACATGAGGGAAATTCAAAATTCAGTACAAGGATTACAATTGGATGATTTTTTAATTTCTAAAACTAACTTCTTTTATTTACTTCGTAAATTTCAGAATAACCGTAACTAAATTACCTCGAAAAATCTACCAGCGACTGCAGGAGAACAATTGCACTTCTTGAGCGTGGCATCCGATTTCAACCAAAATTCTAGCCTTGCCTCGGAATTTAGCCACAATCCAGAATCCGTAATCCCACGTAGCTCTTTTTTCACCTGCATAAATAGAAACCATTGAGGTTAATGCGGGGCGATAAAAAAGAATTCGGGCTGCTACATCGTTTTACGCAGCGTCTTTACCGTTCCTATCAGAAAGTAGAAGTAGGGTTAGGGCTAGTGTTCTAGCTGGTAAAATAGAAATCACAGCTTTAGAAAAATGCAAGATTGATTAATGCATCATTCATTTGCTTTGATGGCTTACAAAGAGCTTCAAATATTTGGTATATAAGTGTTCATTGGCAATCTTTAATATCTTGATTAGCTTTAGAATCACAGCGTTTTCTTGGTTCAAACAGTTTTCCAGTTTATGATGTCATTGAATTGCTAAACTGTAAAGCACAAAGGCGACATATTCCTTACCCTGGGCCCATGTGAGTACCAGAATTCTTTGGCTTTTTTGGCTCTGGTACCAAGAGTATACAGTTCTGCTTACAGCCACGCTGCAGACCCTCATGAACTATGAATTTCTTGAAGGTTGTACTGTTTTTCCTCCATCACTTTAGGATTCACAACGATTCAAATTTATCAAAGCTTTTCGTTAATTTCCTTCCAACGAAAATAAAGACGCAGTAATTCTGAAATAGTCAAGATCTCAAATATTACCAATGAACGTGTATTAAGAAATATCTTAAGTTCTTTTTAAGCCATTAAAACAAATAAAAGATGCATCAACCAATCGCGCAATGTTTTTTAAAGGTTTGATTCCTATGCTCTAACTGGCCGGTTCATAAATCATCTAATGATATGTGTTCCAGTCTGACTGATATTTACACTTGTCTGACTGAACTGAGTTAAAGTGCCCCGACTCCAAATTTCAGTCGAAACGTTGATTTCGCATCTGTTTTTCACATATAAAAGCGCTAACTTGAAGGCAAATCTTTCTATTTCACAGAAAAACAAACCAAATATTCATATCTTTTGCAGTTGTTCGGATATAAGTGGACTTAAAACGGTCATTTTATGGCAGCTTGGGTGAAGCCACAAACAAACTGAGGAAAACACTAGACACGTGCCTTAAACAATAACTGAGCTTACAAATGTGTTTACAGTTTGACAATAGATCCCCTTTAAGCCGGGGGTGATTCCTAGCAAAGGCTGAAATGAAAATACAGCTATGATCTACGCTTTTCTGCAGCGTCCTGCTTATTTGACTTTTGCTGTCCCTGTCTCACAAATTTGTTAGCTACGATCTTCAAGACTCTTCAAGAAAATGTTAGAACAATAAACTTGACATGACTAGCTGACTGATGAAGCCTTACCTGCGATAAAGAAACCTTCCAAACAGGAAGGACCAATGACTTGGCCAAGAGCGTTGCTTTCTCAAGATGTCCTTCTTCTATCAGAAATTCAAAAATTCGATTTTTCTCTCTGTTGACATCCTCTTCCCGAAATGAGACCAGTGTCATATAATCAGGTATGACGTCAGTTTCTTTAGTCAGCTCACAAATTGTGCTCAGGTCTTTAAGCGTAGTTGCTGCATGAAAAAGATAAAAATTTGCCTTAGTACAGTCATTGGTTGAAGTATTTTTAATGAGTAAATCGTCTTTGTTCACAATAGAAAGTAACTTTTTTTTCTTTACGCAAAGCATAATAACTAGGAACTGTAAGGATCTCTAGATCCCCTAGCTTAAAACAGAACTACCCTGCCTTTAAGGCTTGTAACGATATCCCAGCTAGTATCAGAGAAATCAAAACACTAGGCTGCTTCAAAAAAGAACTATAAGCACACTTGACAAGCTGAAAAGGCAAAAAACCAACTCTGAAGTCATGTATGGTCCGTGGAATGCACATTTTAAGGTCCAAACCTCGGCGTTCCAAATGCTGACATTTTCTCTTCAAACTCGAAAATGTAGTTTAAAGGGGAAGGGGAGACTAAGGAAATGAAACTGAATACTCACAACTTTGTGGTAAAAAGTCTTGCAAGCCAGCATTGATATAAAACTCAAGCAATTTCTTCTGGTAAAATTTCGACTTCAATTTCAGCAAGATTTTGACAGGAATCATTTGCTCAAAGAATCGAATTTTGTAGTCGTGTTGTCTCCGATCTGATTCACAGACCTTGACTTTGGATACAAATGATTCCAACTGGTATTTGCAGTGGTCCCAGTTTTCGTTCAAAGTGAATGCTTCGTAGAATGCAAAGAAGGAATACATAATGTTCTCCTGCGTAGGGATGGGCGAGAGTAAATACGATGCCATAAAGAAATTAATGGATAAATGAATAAAGGAGTAGAACTGAATTTTCAAGAAAAATCTTGAAAGTTGGATTAATATTTCAGAGTGAATATTTTACAGCACGAAAAGAATGCACAAATTGCGTCATTGTGTTTTGCCGCACGAGGAGAAGAGTGAGCGTAGAAGATGTCAAAGATAAACAAATGAAATCAAATCTAACAATTTCTCCAAACTTCGCTGAATTAATTTCACCTAGTGAGGACAATTATACCTTGGATGATATCTTATTAGATCAGGATTAGTAATTCTGTCTTATAAGATCTTAATTAAAATCGGACAATTTACTGTTACAAAATAACGAAAAACAGGAAAACGCCTAATAAGAAAACGTTGTTCAAGGAACAAAATAACTTGTAAATTGTAGTATGTTTTTCGGTCTGATTAACCGAACATTTTGAAGGTGTTTTGCATAATCCAGTCCATAAAGATGCTAGATCTGTTTATAAACAAAATCATAGAGCGATACATTGCAGTGAATAAGTAGTCGATACATTTGGATAAGTAATAACATTTGCCAAATAAGTAGTAACATTTGCAACTGGTGCTACAAATTTCCGTTTTCAAAATTTCCTTAAATCTGCGGATCAATTTCAAAATCTCTTACCTTCATGAAAATTTTGAAACCTTCAGTAATAATTTTTGCGGCATCTTCTACCAATCGAATGATCTCAGATATAATTTCAAACAAAGACACAACTGTCCATCCCGAACTTTCAATACCTATAGAGAAAAGGCAGCAATGAAATAACGAAGCCAGAAATAAGTAGGGTTATCCATTTACAAGTGTTTCCTGGTTTCCAATTCGACCAAATCAAGGGAAAACAAGGATTACCATGAACACTTTCGCAGATTCTTTGCCTGTTGTCTTCGCTCGCACTTGAAACAAGCCATGTTGATAGACAGTCAATTGGGATCGAATCCTGAAAAATATGCACGGGACATTTTTAAGAGCAGAGCATCAAAAATATTTACACGTCACTCCTTGAAAATATAGCATAGGTTCCAAATCTTTAAAAGGATGTTGTAAAATTTGATGATCTATTTTCTTGAATTGAATGGTTTGAAAGAAACCTTTACCTTATTTGTTATAATTCTGCCGTTTGATGTCTTGAATAAATTTTGAAGTTACAGCCTATTCTATTTCAAATAATATGCGGGTGTGAAGTCATCGAATTTCTAACTCGTTAACCAGAAGAGCAAACGACTTGACACCATATTAAAGCCATTCAGAAACTGTGATTTTCTTGAAATTATTCTACGTGGCCTAAAATATTTTACAAATTTCAACGGTTTTACATATGTTTTGAAATTGCTTTGTAATTCGTAAAAAAGTGCAAAGCCCTCTAATTCTGAAAATATCGAAGATTTCAGAACAGTCCAACGGCAGAATTTTAGCATGGTAGCTGAAATTTCTTCCTAGCCTCTCAATCTAAATAATTTGGTGATAAAACTTTACGCTCAAATCTTTCAAATCTTTTAAAAGGTAGGTGTAAAAATCCTTTACATTTTTCTTTGAATTACAGTACTTGAAAGGAACTTTGGGTAATTTGCTGTAAATGTGCCATAGAAATTTGTTGATATTTTGATCATTTTCAAAAATTGGCACCTTTTTGGCTATTTTGGTAAAACTTCGTCAAAAATTTTGAAGAAATTAAAATCAACGTAAGTCTTAACGTAATTGAGGAAAATTGATACAACCTTCAAGAAAACCACAATTTATGAAGCTCTAAAATGTCATGGCAAGCTGAAATCTGTAGCTCTTCTGGTTAAGGATTTAGAAATATGATGATATCACAGCGTCAAAAATTAATAAATGCCACCATTTTGAAATCAATCAAGATATCAAAAAGTGCCACGGCAGATTTACAGCAAATTACCCAAAGTTCCTTTCAAGAACTTTCATTCAAATAAAAATGGGGAAGAATTTCACATCCACCCTTTCAAAGATTTGAGCCCTAAGCCCAACTTGACACCAAAAACTACACCAACAGTATTAAGGATTTGAACCTATGTTGAGAAAACTATGTGATTTTGGCATCCATATAGCTTTGGGAAGGTATCTTGTTGATTACCAGAAAAACCTCCAGGAACGCCCTAAAACGCATACTGTTTATTGTTTATTGTTTAAGTATCCCTTGGCTAGAAATAAAACAGTTGATCTACTTACCTGATAACAAGCTGCAAGAACAGCAAGAAACGGTTGTGAAAAGTCAAAGGCATATTTGAGAAGGGCTTTTGATGGAAATCCAGTTTCTTCACATTCAATTATAATACCAAGAACATCATCTAACGAGTGTAGAGTGTCGATCTTTACGGCTGTAAATGGAAGATGACATTGTATATATCTAGGCCTATTAGACGACTGAGGCATACATTCTTTTTCCATTTTCAAGAATAATCAAATTAATGGCTGAGGTCACGCTAGAATCTAATCTCGTTAGAACCTAAATTGTTTCACTTTCTTGAAATTCATCTTTGACGTCAAGAGTACGGCATTATAACAACGCAAAGACACCCGCTCAGACTGTGCCCGTCCCGAAATTTACAAAAAAGCCTTTGATGTGGCCAATTTTTTGGCGCAAAAGTAACCGTCACATGATCACCCTGGTAAATCATGATTGGTCAATCATGCTTAATCAATGCTGTAATTCAGGTCGGCACCTTATTTATCCCGTTGCTTTGGATACTACAGTTTTCTTAAGACTCTTGTTCGAGGAACGAAAGGTAACAGCGTGTGCAACAGGAAGGCTGGTCACATACAACAGCGTTGCAAGCCGGTTGTTTCGAAAGGAAACAACGGGATAAAGCACCTAGTGTGACCGCAGCCAATGCTTTGGATTGTCATAGCTGAAAACAAGATCAATGCATTTCTACTTCAAAATGAGAATCTATCAGAAACAATGGTGAAAAGGTTATACCGTATATGAGTAAATATCGAAGATTTCAAGCCGCATCTTCTTACTCAAGGAATGTTCTTATATGGAGGATTTTACTGCATGTAAATTCATCTTACCAGACTGTTCTGAAGATTGATCAAGGATACTGTCATTGCTGTCACTGCTGGGTTCTGTCATCCTCTTCTCTAATTGCCCCTTTTCCGCAGATGGCTCAGAAGTCTTTGTTGGTGACGTCAGAGCTTCTTCGCTGACAGGCCTGTTTTCAGGGCCTTTCTTCAAATTAAAGTAAAACTGAGCTCGAAAGTCTTTCTCCAATGCTGCACTTTGCTACAAAGATAAAACAGAAGAAGAGTTTTAGGTTGACGCAAATTCTATGAATTATTTCTTTACTTGAATGGCTTGAAAGAAACATTAGCTTCTTATCTACTATTCTAGCCTTGAACTTTTCAGGAAAATCTTGAACAGTTTTCCAAATTACAATGTATCTTATGTTCAAACTCATTGGAGGATGTGACGTCATAACTGTCTATGGCAGAAGAGCGACAGACTTGTGCTCGGTGCAATATGTTAGACATCCATGAAATATGGCTCTCTCAAGAATCATTTCATGTTTCTTCAAAAAAATTTTAAAATTGCTATAGTTTTAAGCCTTTTTTCCAAAATTTTCTTGATTTCTTAAAAAGAAGAAAAGCACTTCAGATTAAGAATATATCGAAGATTTTAGAAAAGTCAAAGGGTTCTACAGCAAAACATCTAAAGTTTTTCTGGAGCCATCCAGTTCAAAGAAATGGGCATAGAATTTTACAACAACCTGATTAAAGATCTGGAACCCGGGCTACAAATGACAAAGAATAATATAGCATTCATGCATTTTGCACATGGAGTTAAAATTATGAAAATGAGAATGAATAATGGATCAACAACTTTTTCGTAAATCTCACTTGCTTGGCTTGTTTTCTATTCTTCGGTCTTTTTTCCCCTACTTTCTTTGGTGATTCTCCTTTTTGGATGATCTTTGTATTTTTGATGACAGCATACATATGATCCAAAAGAACTGTATTCTTTAACGTCTTTTCCAATGATGATAGCACCTGGAAAACAAACATATTCTTATCACTAGAAGTCTTACGAGGTTTCTATTTTTCTTAAAGATTTGATTTGAAACAAGGTCTAAGCTAAGGGTATATCACTGCCTTAACATTTGGTGCATCTTTGGGAAAATCATGTTCCTTTCAAAACAAACTCCTCCAAAATCCCTAAATCAACCAAGTGGATATCATAAGCTAGTTGGTCAATACTTTACACGACTCTACATGCCAAATTAAAGCATGTAACTAGTGATGTATCATGGGTTGAAAATCCATCGATGACATTGGTTTTGCTGCCTAAGTTCTTCAAATCGAATCTCTGTCAAAACTATAGTTTTTAACATGCTTGCCTTGTTTAATATACAAATAATCATTAAAAACAAGCAAGGTCTACTGGGGTAAAAACGGTTGTGTCGATTGCTGGAAAACAGTAGACCCAATACTGATAAATCAATGTTCATTATGCCAAGGAGGGTAGTTCGAGCGGTCCTAACTAGAGGGAAACTCTGAGCAAAGATTTTGGCAAATTCATCCAAATTTTCACCCCACATATTCCCAAACTTACCCATTTCACCCCCCAGGACACCCTAATATTTATAAAAATTAAGCATATGAAGTACAAAGCAATGAGAATCAAGTGAAAAGCAGAATATGAATCTGAAATACCTGTGATGGCTTAAATTGATACATCTGAATAAAAACAATGGCATGAAACCAGCAGCCATCTTTCACACATTCTTCAATGAGTCGCGTTGGAGGAGAAAGGTCGTTTACTTGAGCGAATTGGACAGCTATCCGATAATATACGATTGCTTCAAAACTTGACCTGCATAAGGAGAAATAAATACTTAAAGATCCATTGTCAAGCATGATCCTTTGTGCACCGAATAAATAGCAAGAGAAAGGCAATTTAGGCCAAAAAAGAATTTCAGAGAATAAGAAAGTGGACTTTAGTGCTAAGAAGGACCATGCTTGACTGTAGGTCTTTAAAAGTGCTTCAAATCTAAATGCAGGTTTCTGATAATTCCTTTCTAAAACCCTTTAAATTGCGATACAAAACTGCTAATTATTTCTTGCATTGGAATTTGATCCTTTCAAGGATGACTCTTTTTCAATGAAACCTGATTTGCACAGGTTCATGCCATAAAACACTAACCAAAATCTGGAATAGATCAACAAATGATCAATTAACTAAAACTTCAATGCCACATTTACGATCATAGTGAAATGATAAAAACTGATATGCAATTTGAAAAATTTACAATTTATAGTAAAATCCTTATCTGTATACAGTTTGTTTCAAAATTAGTTGAAGGCCTACTACAAAGTTTTTGCACCTCTATGAGCAAAATGCTGAATGTAGCAATATGAAAATCGTCAAAATCAAACCAGTCATTTAAGCCCTACTATGAAAGTTTTAAAGAGACCTCAAATAAAATCTCTCGTAACTTCAACAGAAAAGAATGACCGATTTAAGCCAGGTAAATTTACCCGTCTAAGGGGACATGTCAGCTGTTGAACAAAGAGTTTTCATTATCATTGCTGCGAGAATTCGAGAACGGGCATCATTTCAAAGGGAGATCCTTTGTTTGGTCACCTAATGTTCAACAAAAATTAAAACATCCTACTTATTTGAAACAGAAAAAACCTTACCATTCAATGCCCTCTTGGCGTAAGCCAGCCTCGATGCATTCTTCAAGCATTTGCAGTAAATGTGATCTCCCATCGCTTTGACTTTTCAAGGAGGATACTATGGGAAAGAAAAGGAAATACGCTGCATCACTAGGCATAAGAAATTACTAACTAAAATTATCATTGCTAGCTATAGTAACACTGAATACTGTCAGATAAGAAACGAAGAGAAAATATGAGAATAAATACTGTGCACTAATAACAGTCTGTTTCAAATAGCTGTTGCATATAATGTCTTCGAATAAAAACATGGACGTGCTTTGCATAATAAAATCTGCGTTATTGCAAAATCTCACTGAAATCTAATATGGACAGTATTTTTCGTTTCTTCTGACAATTTGTTGTGACAAATGTCAGACAACTATTTGGCAAATGATTCAATTTCTCAACTCGGTATCTTTTCTATTTCTGTTATTCATTTGCGTCTTATTCACTGCCATCTTGATCAACACTTCACCACAACTTTCCTTCGGCTTTCAAGCAACACGTGATTTCGGATTTTAAGCATGACCTATTCGTGTCTGCATTTAGATTAAATGAAATAAATGAAAAAGAAGTAAGCAAAATCTTACCAATAAAACATTTCAATTTTGCAGCGGTATCATAACGATTATCGTCCTTCTTCTTCAAGTTTTTCAAAATAAAATTTGCACTTTCAACGTCTACTCTCATGCATCGACTATCCATTCCCAATAGATCGATAAACAGCGTACATGTCGAAATGGCTGGAATAGAATCAAAGTTTGCGATAGCGATCTTGTATACCCTGGAGTATGCTTTCTTCATTCTGGAAGAAAGAAAAAGGAAACAGAATAAAGTCACTAGGTCGTGAATATTAATAGATTAATTACACTCAAAACTTAAAAGAATCTTAGGTAACAAATTTCCTAGATTTTAGGAAACTTTGCTGCCAACTGTTTCTGACGAGTTTCTTAACTTTTGACGCATCAATTTTAGCATCAATATTCATGAAGTCATAACGAGGACTAGGGCTTTCTTTTTCCTGAACAATTAACATTATATGTAATTATCTTTTCTCATTCGCTGTTGTCTTTCGTTTTTTTTTTGCGGTGGTTCTGCCAATGGTAAAAATCTCGACAGGAGGCAACTGGCATAAGACAATCAATAACATGGAATTACCTCCGTTCCCTGTGTCCAGGAGCATCAGTAGTATCTCTGATGAAAACGAGGTATGCATAAACTGGTTGCCTCTGTTTCAAATAATAAGAATATGACATGTTGATCTGGAGGCCAAATTTCTCCACTAATTCGGGAGACGAAAAGTTAGGCAAAGATGAAAGGCCTGAAAAAGAAAATAATACGAAATAAATAAATAAATAAAGAAAGAAATAAAATCACAAGGTAGATTTATCAAGAGAAAGCATGAGACTGCATTTCGAAACCACCTTGAAACTTTTTCGTTGGTGCAAAGGCCTGCTTGAATTAAACCAACTCTTTCAAATATCACATAGACTTCATTGTCTTGAAAAAATTTCTCCCAGTGATAAAGCTGAAACTTTGCAATGCCAAGTTCCAGGAGAGGTCAAGATTTGTTATACATTCTGTCAAAAATTTTGCAAAGCAAATTACAAAAAAGGTAAAAAGTTTTCGACATAACATCAAGCAGCTCATTTTAGCCACAATCACAAGTGTCCGACAGCTAAAGAAAATAAATGCGTTACTTATCCCAGATATTTAATAGTTTGTGTGTAACCAAGGTTTTTTGGTGCAGAGATGCAATCCTTTGGCTTTGCAGCAGAAGCCACAAACCACACTCGAGAGATCAATTGTACTTTATTCATGTACAATGAATCTGCCTTCATAAGAATATGCTATCATTTTCAGAAATTTAAACAGTTCCTTGTTGAGAAACACGGTGCTACTAATCTTAGATAATTAGCTTTGCGATTTTTTGCCAAACAGACATATACCTTTTTCAGTGTGTTCCTTCGTCCGCCAGGCAAACAATGTTTCTGCATCTATTTCTGTGTTATCCTAAAAAGATTTTGATAAAATGGGTCACAGCAGAAGGAGAACGTTGCACAAAAAATTAAATGGAAAGCAGGTCTTTCATTGAAGGCAGAAATACTCTGGTGGCTCTGAACAATGTCAAATGGCAAAAAGAAGCGCAACTAAGACTTCTTGAAGTATTTTGTATCATTCCAAATTAGCACAAACAGACAAAACGGTGATTACAGTCTTGACTGACAATCAGCTAGTCAGCTCTTCATTGTCTCATCATCACCATCATCATCATCATCATCATCATCATCATCATCATCATCATCATCATCATCATCATCATCATCATCATCATCATCATCATCATCATCATCATCATCATCATCATCATCATCATCATCATCATCATCATCATCATCATCATCATCATCATCATCATCATCATCATCATCATCATCATCATCATCATCATCACAATCACCATTACCATCACCATCGCCATCATCAATATCATCATCATCATCATTACCATCACCATCACCATCACCATCACCATCACCATCATCATCATCATCATCATCATCATCATCATCATCATCATCATCATCATCATCATCATCATCATCATCATCATCATCATCATCATCATCACAATCACCATTACCATCACCATCGCCATCATCAATATCATCATCATCATCATTACCATCACCATCACCATCATTATCATTACTCACGACAAATGAGGGTCTCTGCCCCAATTACTACAAGCCATCGTGTTCCATTGCTTTAAAATCCTTTCCTCACAATGTTCTTCAATTTTGAAACATCATCCTATCTACACTATACCTTCAATGATACATGAAGAAAACTAATTTCAAATTTTCATTTCAACTTCTAACATGTCGTTTAATAATACCTGAAGAAGTTGTATTGTTGATGTTTCCTCGTTTCCATTCGTAGCCTCGTCTCTGTATATTGCAGCATAAAGCGTGCGATACTGTTTCAAAGCCTCTTTCAAGTCGTTTTCATTCAGTTTGAATATCGTAGAGTCAGGGTCATCTGATAAAAATATCTGAAAAAAAACAGTTTGCATTAAACAAAGTCAAAATACAATTCACATAGTTGACAAAAAGATTCTTAAAACTAGTGGTCTACGTTTTTGGAGTTTTATCAAATCCTAACTACATTGTCATACAACATCTACATTCTCAAACAGCACTATTTTCTTTGTATTGCCATTACTTCAAACGTAGACTTAGGACTACGAAAAAAAAGTATAAATCTTTCGTTGATAACTTTAAACCCTAAATTCACTCAATTGATCGATCTTCATCCAGTTCACTTGGGCTTTGCTTATCATTATGTGAAATAAATGTTTGTTCCTCTAACGAATGCCAGATCGATCTACATCCAACTCACTTGGGCTTTTCTTATCATTATGAGAAATAAATGTTTGTTCTTCTAATGGATACCTTACGTTTCTTGACGGTCTACCAATGCATGAAATAAGAACAATGATTTGGATCCATGTGTGACTTTGCATGAATATTACGCTCATTTCTTCAGTCTGACACAACAGGGCATCCCAGCACATAAACAACAGAGTGGTAGCAATAACATTAATCCATCTATTCATAAATTAACTAGTGTGGATATTTTCGGTCCCTGCGGTATCATTTAGTAGCACAGTAAAATGGTTTGCATGCAGTGTGGTAACATGTATCATGTAAAAATTACAGTGGAATATAAAACTATATATGGAATATATATATATATATATATCTTCATTCAAGCTTACGTCTTTGAGTTGCACAGATGATGCAAGAATCGTTGCCACGATAATCAATGGATTTCTTGTACATAATTGAGCTTCAACATCTCCACCATGAATGCTTAGGATATTTTCTGCGCTACTGAGACTCATCTGCTGCATCCCACTCTTATCTGTTGAATAAAGTTCAGATTACAACTTTCCTTACAAATTTGCTGTAAGCTACTAGTTATTGCGTTGTCTCATATCCTATGATACAGCAAGAGCTTGCTACTGATAAACCAAGCTTTCAATATCCGCTTTTTTTGGTTTGTAAACATTTTCAGAAATGTTCAAGAGCTAATGATATGATATCACAGAAAAAACAGATTCAGTAACTGCTGTATCTGAACTCAATTTGCTGATGTAAATAAAGAATTTTTCTGAATATCTCTTTCAGAGAATCTCTAACAAATCAGCCAGCAATTTCATTTGTTTTTGTTTTTGTTTTGTTTCATTTGAAAAATTGCAGAAACTCCAAAATCGTGCTGCAAAACTCGTTACCAACAGTCCATTTGATGCGACCGCTTTACCAGTTATTCGCGCGCTTCAATGGCCCACTGTTAGGGAACTTATTGATTTTGAATCTCAGAATATAGTTTTCAGATCCCTTAAAGGAGACGCGCCTTCCTACATGAAAGACATGTTCACGAGAGTCAACAATTCCACTGCTCGTTCTCTTAGGAATGCTGAAGTCGACCTCAGGTTGCCATTGTTAAAATCAGCAGGGGGGCAGAAATGCTTCTCGTATCGAGGCGCTAAGCTTTGGAACAGTCTTGGTACCGACGCTAAGAACTCTTCAACCCTGAGAGCCTTCAAGAGAGAGGTGGAAAAATGAACACTTAAACCTTTTCGTTTTTTTTTTGTTGATTTTTGAACAATTGTAATTTTAATTTAGTTCGAAATACTGGTTTTTATTGTAAATTATTAATTATTGTAAGTTTTTAGCATGGCCCCCTGTAAATCAGTTATTCTAACTGAGGGGCTACCATGGGTAAGAAATATAAAATCAAAATCAAATCAAATCAATCAATTGTGTGACGGGTTTTCATTGCAGCTGGATCAAATCTTTTTTTTTCTATCAAATCTTAAAAAAACTGCAACTAATATAATTCAATTCAACTAAGCCATTCATAGCGGAAAAAGACACGAGGTCATCGCTCAGCGTCTGAATTGTAAGCAAATCTGGTACAGAAATTTGGCTTGTTTCAGAGTACTTTTCGATGGAACGTTGTCATAAAATTGTTTATAACTTGAAAACAATACGATTGAGCTAAAACAATATTTTTTCTATCTAATATCTCCTTCCCAAGGGCAAGTTAAACCAGCTTAAGCCAAACCAGGTTATCAAATGTTGCGTTCTTATCAGTCAATCCAACAAACTGAATTTTTTTGATTGGTTGAAATCTAAACTGTTTCTGGTATAACTCTTTTATCTGTTTCAGTACTGATATTTTAGCTGCGCATTAAACATAAGTTTGTAGGAAACTGACGAATATTTGTCGAACAATGGGCTCATAAACAAACTAACATATTCTTGATTCGCCCTGTACATTAGAAAGCGTAAAATGATTACTTGTAAACATCTCAGTAGCTTGCACGATCCTTCTCTAGATCCTTCCCAAACAAATTCTTATAAACAAGTATATTTGGCCAAAGTTACCTTTCTGATAATGCCTGAATGACATCATCATTTTGAACCATGGAAATTGATCAAGATCGATGTCCTCATCTTCCAAACTTTGCTTGCTGGGATAAAGTCTGGGGAAGGAATTCACAATCAAGAATTCATTTGCTGCAAGACGATTTTCAAATAGACTAGCTAATGCAACATATTTATGACACAACCGGTATTCTGGTATCTTAAATCAGATGACTGAGCCATCGCCATCGCACAACAACACCTTCATGCAGAAACTGACTTTATACAGGGGGTAAAAAAATCAATGGCAAAAACAACGTTACCAACTGCTGAATAACAATCTTGATTTTGCTAGATTTTAACATCCATAACAGCTGTCAATTTGTTAAACAATTTCATAAGTTAGGCCAAATCTATTCGCAAATTTTGCAAGATTCCACGAAATGTAGCCCGGTTCACAATCAACATGATGTCAGAACGCTCTGACCACAGCTCTGACGTTGTGCTTTAACAGCATGACATCACTGCGCAGTTGTCACGAATTGTAAAACGTATATTCGTAGAGAAAAGGCAAAATGGTTGGAAAAAAAATACGATACAGCATTCATAATCTTTCATTTTATCTTCAATCTTTCAATCATGCTAACTCATAAAATTGTCATGTAAAGTCAAAAGAAAATGAAAGAATCTTTGAACCAGTAGAAATGCCTTACCCATGTTGATCCAGGAAAGTGTAAAGGACATCCCTCAAATTATTCTTCACGCAATATGCAATAAATTGTGATGCAAATATCATTGGAAAAGTATAAGATTCATCCGTCTTCTTGAAAATTGTGCCTTCTTGACTCATGAAATTCAGGATTTTGTAAAAATCTTTTCTCATGCCTTCAGTATACACACCGAGTCTGGAAAGAAAGGAATTTTGTGTTCAGAACATAGAGGTATACATTCAAGGTTGGGTAGGAGATAAAATAATGCCTTCTTAGAAAATAGAAATCCATGAAGAATGTTTATTCTGGAAAATTTCTGACGAACGAGCTGTCGGCACGTCCAGTCAGGGTTTTCTTGTTCAAAGTCTTCTGCTAGTTCTGCATCGGAAAAGATTCTTCAGATAAGAGGTATGGAAAGAAAATGGAAGAAACTTCAAAAAGATACACAAAGAAAAGGGTAGGCAGGAAAGCAGTGGGATTTTTGAAAGGCATAGACCTAAACGAACATAACAAAGGAAAAAAACGGAGCGAAACCAGTTGACAAAATAAGAGGAAGAAACAGTTTCCTTCTGCTGGGCTTTTATTGGGGAAGTTTGTGTCAGAATAATCTGTGTCAACTTGAATCACAAGGAAACCAGGACATAAGTTTTGGGAGAATAAAAATTGTCTGCCTTTTTTTCGAGTGTGAGTAAACATTGTCCTACTTTGTCTCCCGTGCGCACGGTCAATGTTTTACCTCAGTCTCGTGTGCTCTAAATTGCAAATCAATTTTGAGGAGCATAGGGAACTAATGTATGAAATGAAAATAGCACAGGGATCAAAGGAGGATAACTTTCATAAGAAATATTCTTTGCTTTGTAGTTGAACACTAGACCTATGACGACGAGTCTCTTGTTTCCCTGTGCTCTTTGACTTGATGCTGGCTCTTCGGTCAACAGAGACTCATAATATTACTCTGAAAAGCATGGCCCTAGTTAGGCCCAAACTCCGCGATTCCTTGAGTACCAATCACATTGGGAGATTTGTGAATTACTATTGTTACGATGCAATATTTGATTCGATCGAAGAATTGAAAACACTTCCACGGGATTGAGATTCCAAGCCGTGATTCTATCATAATTCCATTGATGATTACAGAAAATAGGGTCAGGTTTTCATTGTTTAATTATGAGTCCCTGTTGAGCAAGATTTACCAATCATCATAAGTCTAGTTGAACACTTACCTTGCAAGTTGCCGATAAATTGATCTTTGTACTTGCTCCGTTGCATTACCGCATATATCAAGTAGCATTGTATCAAATGCAGGATATTTGCCTGCTAGAGTGTCGTCCTGGTTTGATAGGAGAAATGAAGAATTCAGCCATTCCAAAATACTCTTTTCATCATTATGGTTGATGAGATATTCCCAAAATGTTTCTGCATCTGCCAATACATTCGGTTTCTCTGTGAATTTAGAGAAATTTGTGAATCAAATTACAAAAAACAACGAACCATGATGGAACTTACAGAAAGAGTCAGAAGAAGTAAGCACTGTTTGAAAAATTGTGCAGGAAAAGCTGTTTAGTCAATTTGGAATATTTCAATTCCATCAGCTAAGTAAGGCTTCAACTTAATTTGTGAGACTTTTCTCAAATTTTAGGCGAGCGTTTTCCTTCTGAGATCAGGAACTACAAAACCGAGATTGTGAGCAGATGCATCGCTGCGTAGGAGCTCAGGCTGTAAATACAGTCTGATGTTTATTTGAATAATAGTGGCATTCAATACCTGCTGTGAGAAGGGATGGATGAAAGAAATTCAACATTATCAAGTTCAGCCTGCAATCCCGTGGAAGGGAAGCAACACAATGAGTAAAATTACAGTTTTGAACCTGCCTATGATATAACAAGATAAAAGAAACCAAGCTGATGGCTTTCTTGAGGAGATAAATCCATCTTACCTGGCGGTTGACTCAGATAAGCTGCATCAAGAATCATCATTTTTCTCGACTTATCATCCATCTGATGAACCCATTGATACATCAACTCGCAATATAGGCCATTTGAAGCAGAACCCTGGAAAATATGTGACAGTACTTTGAAAAGGATAAAAGATTTGAATGGATGATAACAAGCAATATTTCCTTCATTTGACGATGAGTTAAAGCCCGAGCCGTCGAAAAAAAGCTCTGTTCAAAGCAAAACTATTTACATTGTATTTGTATATTTCCTGCGCCTTGGGATATAAGATGAGATGACATCTGTGTTGAGTGTAGCATAATGAAAAGGTTCATAGATTACTCTGATTAGCCTTATTGAGCTGGGAATAAACCAGACACTAAACATCTAACAGGGAAACTACCTCAGAATACGCATAAATTCTTATGCTAGTTTAAAAATAAATGAAAGTAACGGATCCTAGATGAATTCAAATCTAAGAATGTATTTATGGATAGAAAGATTAAAAAAAAGGGAACCAGATAATGTTGTTGAAAATGACATGTGACACCAACACAAGGAGGTAAAACAAAGTACATTTTCAGACAATGTGCTGCATGCACTGTAAGGAAAATATTTCTCAAACGATTTCATTATTGATAGGAATTTCAAGCATACTACCTAGGAAATCTCAATACAAACCTTTGAATCACGCTTTCCTAAGCTCTCCAATTTTTCATTGAAATCTCCAGTTACTTCTAAATCATCTCTGTCATGAAAATTCGCCTCTAGCTCTCCCCACTTGTTCCTGTGACAAAAAATAATTCAGCAACACAAAATCACGCAAATTAGGACATTTCTCCATGAAGAAATATTCCTTTATCAATCTCCATTGAAATACCAGTTCTTTTTTATATCCATCTAAAATGTTACAATACAAGGTTACAAACTACTATACTTTACTATATGACTATACCACACTACAGGGACGATACCACAAGGAGCAACAGACAAATGACTACCGTGTGGTCTTAACATAAAGAAATATCAACCTAACTACAAACTACATGAATTGAATCGAGAAAAAACCACGATGGCAGGCTGTGCGTCGGATCTTCCTTGAGCGAAAGATGCTTGCAAGTGAAGGACGAGTGAAAATATTAGAAGGCAGGAACACCACAATACGACGCAAAATAAAAGACGACTATTATTTGGATTAAATGTTGATTATATATATTGTATAAAATTTATACAATATATATAATCAACATTTAATCCAAATAATAGTCGTCTTTTATTTTGCGTCGTATTGTGGTGTTCCTGCCTTCTAATATACAAACTACATATCAGTTCTTGCCTTGAGTAGACAAGAACTCAGTTGGAACAGCAAAGATAAAGTGAAAGCAATTCAGTTAACTTCTCCCATCAGTAACTAGCATAAGTAGGAGCCTTACGAGCAGTGCTGTAAAAATGAAGGAATTTTAATCGTACAGCAAATACAGTGCAAAGTTTAGATTACTTCTTGTTGAAAAGTACTCAAGAAGAAGAATTTTCATAAAAATAATAACTTCGTTTCTTCTGAAATATTTCACATATCAAATGGTTCCTGTCTCGTTAAAGCTGCCGTGTTATCGAATAACATTGGTAACAAACACACGCTTATCGCAGCTGAAATCTAACTAAATGTTACAATTTACTGAATGACCCTAGAACTATGAAAGTCACCTCTTGGATCACCGCCATCTATTAATTACTGACCTGGTATTTTCCCTGTTATAAACATTGGACGGATACATTCTTTCGATTTCATCCATATATTCCACATCTTTCAAATCTTCATGTGACAAAACTTGAACATGTTGCACTTTCTTGAACTCTTCTTGCTGCAAAGATTAGTTAAGAATACAGTGAAAAGATTATATTAATTCAGCAACCGTCATATTCACCAAGAACGGGCTTTTGCTCTGGTTCAGTAATGATTCTATACAACGATTACCCATACAAAAGTCTTTCCATTACGATGTGAATGGCACTGCATACGAAATTATGTATAGAGTAGGTCATGAAAGGCTTTGGAATATCTTTCCACTCCACCTCCAATAGAGGCCTTGATTAAGTGGCTCTCAAGACATGGAATGATACAGCTACCGACATTGGGCTGTCCACACTGAATCATTTTAAAAGAACTTAAAATGTGTTCCACCCTCTGTTAATTTTTTCTAGCTTGAATGAACGGACAAATAAGAAATATACATGTCAAATGAGCAAAAGAAATATTCAATAAGACAGAATGAATACACAGCTCTAGTCAACAAAAACAAATACAAATAATAAGTACTTACAAGAAATTTTCGAAGACCCCGATCCAGTGTAACATCGAACAACTGTCTGAGGATGATAGTCTCATCAATGCCCTGATAAAGAGTAACAAACCTTAACAAAGAGATCATGTGTTTACAATGGCACAATGCTAGCTTATTGCCCAGCGCTGGTCGTATTGCGTTTTCAGTTCTCTAAAGATCTCGTCCGACAGTATGCAATGGCCAGTATAGCCTTCGGATGCTACGGAGAAACATCGAGAAATGAGACTGGCAAGTATCAGAAGAAGATATTTAGTATATATATGGTACTGTTACACCACGCAGCATGCACACCAGTGTAATTTGAAATTAAAAAGCATTCAACTTGAATATTTTAATTAATAGTATCAGCTAGCACGTTTCCCAAGTTTGTACAAGCCGAAGAAAGAAAGGATATCCAGAATAAAAGTACACAACTTTTAATGCTGTTCGCGTGACATTTTATCTAAATGATAAATCATTACCAGATTCTTCAATATATTGATTGCCTCCTCCATTTTCCGTTCAGTCAACTTGCGAAAGGCGCACCTTAGTCCAAAACGAACCAGAGATTCGAATAAGCAGTCGAAATCATCTTCAATCTGAAACGGAATCAAGATTTAGGATTAATTGATTACCCCCTGAAAACATGATGAATTGCAAATCAGTCCAGTAATATTGGATACTGCTAAGGTCTATTAAGCCCTTGGGGGGCTTATTTCATTTTGGGGACTTAAGAGGGGGTGTACAAGAAAGGAAGCTGATTAGAGAGAGGGCGTATTCATTAAGTCAAATGCAAAGAAAAAACGATAGCTTTTTATTCTTTTATATCATATTTGCAGAATCTGAAGACAATTTACAATTTGATACAGTGTTTATCCAAAAACCATATTAAAGTTGATATGCACGCTCGCTTTGCTAAATAAATGGGAAAATCTTTGGCATCCTCTTGGCATTTGATATAAGTTGCGAGCTAAGTCGAGAGGGGGCTTACTGAAAATCTTAGCTTAGAGAGACGTGCTTATCAGAGAGGGAACTCAATAGAGAGGGGGCTAAATAGAGAGGGGGGCTAAATAGAGCTTGGCAGTAAATATTAAATCATTCACATTGATAATGATGCCGTCAAGTTTAACGTGTTACCCCCTGGTAAAATACGCTTATTAAGTGAATATACAACAGCTCCTTTACTATCATGTTACATAGGATTGTTCGAAAGCACTAATGTTAATAATACTTCCCAGGTAGCTTCCTTATATTGTTCAATAAAATAAACAGTCAATCAGAAACAGTTTTATGACAGGTCAGGACACAAAATACTAATCACAGAGTGGTGTGAAAGCAACGTGGTAAAAGATATGACTTCACTTTAGACCCCTGTGGTCTGGACCTCCTTAACTGATTTCAATAATCTTGCTTTTTTCCTTGAAACATGCGATCAAAAATCGAATCATGTAGAAAAGACATAACCCACTTTCCCCAAGATGTAGAGGAAAAGCGGGATTCCACTTAACTTTATGAACTCTGTGATATTCTTTTACGTTAAAGAAAGAAACTTTTGCAAAAAGACAAAGTGCAATTTTTCTGATTAACCTTCGCAGTCTGATCAATCCGAGAGATCGCACAGGGGCAATCTTTCGCAGATTTGGTTTATGGAGAAAAATACTGGGAAATATCGAAGATTTTAGGTATTTGCAAGATTCTTTGTCCCAAACCTAGCTTTTCTATATAACGCTTTCTATGTTAAGTCTTGGTAAAGTAGGCTTTTCTGTAGTGTCGTTTCAAAGACGACTCTATCTGGAGTTATGAAACAAACTTTTATCTACTGTAAATTCGGTTGTTTCGTAGACTCGCAGATTTCCCTCAAAAAGACAAGAACAGCAGAAGCTTTAGAATTTGAAGATCTAAAAATCTTAATGTACCTTTCTCATTTCTTTTTCCTTCAATAAATACTTCTGCAATCGTGCAAGGCGACCAGCTGAAATCTCCGCTTCAATATGTTCAAACAACTGAAATGAAGAATAAAGTGGTTGCTAATATAAGAGCTGCAATGATGCAGGCCAGGAAAAATTTTATGTACTAGGTGACTAAACATTAATACAATCCGACTTTTAACGGCGATTGCTCCCTGCATATCACACAACAATATTGGCAAATATATAATTTATTTGGTTGAAATTTTCAAATCAATTTCAAAATTTTCCTGATTGAAATAGTCTAATCTTTTTTGAAAAATGAGGGATTTTCTCAAAAAATCCCCTTTCAGAAACCCTCAATACAGGCCTAAAATCACGATCAAGGCCTTTCAAACTGCAGCTGTTCTATTTTCAATCGCCAGGTAGTGAGAACCGGTCTCTCTAGTTATCAAGAAAAGTTATAAAATTTTGAAGAATGGTTAGTCGTGGCAATAAAAAAATTCGTAGAAAATGAAGATAGTTATTACTGTTGTGTGAGAATGTGATAACCGCTGCAGCACTTCTGCTTCAGGAAGTATATTTGTTCGCTCATCTTGTCTGACATAAAAACTTGGAATATCTCCAACGAACTGTCTGACATCGACAATGCATTCTACCAAAAATGTCAAAGATTCAGGAATATCTATCAAAAAGGTAAATGATTCATTCTGTTGCTTGAATCCAGATTTTGTCTCCAGAGAATGTTTTCCAATATTGTTCCAAACTTCAGAACCATCTTTTATTAGGTTGCTTAGAAAGTCCATTGTCAATCTGAGAAGCGTTTCGAAGAAATTTTTCTTGTGCTTTCCTGCAACAAAAGAAAACTTAAAGTAGTTGCAATTTACTGCTTCAAGGCCTATGCAGGTCCATCAAAATTCATAAAGTTGTTAAATTCTACTTTTATTGCAACCCTAACAGGAAAAAAATTCTCTTTAAGTGCAGAATTGTCCAATTGCTCTAAGTGTAGGGGATGAATATCTATCTTAGTGTTTACCAAAAGACATCAACTGTTACCAAGATCACCAAAAGTTGCAAAGTATTACAAAGAACTAGAAAATGTTACTAAGCATTACATAATTTTTAGGTTTCTCTAATGCTGTTACTAAATAGCAATCTACGTTTTCAGGTAGGCCCAAGACACCATCATAAGAACAGTTACTAATTAATCGTGTACAGGTTCACAAGGGTGGGTCGCGTGAATAAATTTAACGCATGTTCCTGCTCTTCTGCTTACGTCTGTAATGAGCTTAGCCACGTAGCCAAAGTTACGGGTACGATATGTGGTTCAGATGGAAGGTAAAAGGGTTTAACAAAGCTACTATCATGGCTGGTGGTTTTTCGTCTCTATTGCATTTTGTACAACACCATCTTAATCACTGCTTCTATCACGGCTTTATCCCGATTTCCAGTACCTAACTGAATAGAATTTCTTCGTAACATGGAAATTCGGATTCTGCCAGTGATCTATCCGTGCGTGTCTTTAAAAACGGGGTACATATATATAATCTGAATCTCCAAAATGACAATACGTTACCTTTGGAATTTTTGTGAATAGATTTGATAAGCATATTAACTGCTTTATGCAGTTCAGTTGGATCGATTTCTGATTCATCACTGGTTGATTTGATCATTAGTGATTTGAGTGATGATGGGCTGCTGATTACGTCATTTGGGTTCACGTCCAAGGAATCAGTTGTACTTTCTGATTGCGGTGATGTCATATTCCGTTGAGTTGCATTGCTCCAGTATCTTGAAAATGCTGTGTAAAATGGATGGCAAAACGTATGAGTCAGCGGGCATTATAAGTACTGAGAGGACCTTACTCTCTATATAAAATGAGACTTGCAACAGTCCAGTACCCCAATGCTGAATTTATAACTTCCATGATTTTTCACGCAGACTTTTTTACATTTGAATCAATGCTTCCCAGTTTGAAAAATGAAACTCTCTAACAGGAGCTATCAGTGAAAACAATGCTTTCTTCGACTTTATCTTTCGTACCAAAAATATTCATTAATTGATAACAAGATGGCTTTCTACTATAAAAGGTAAGTGGTGTTTCAGTTCTGGGTACAGCAAGAATCACTTTATAGCAAGCTTTTAAAGAATGCCATCCGATTCATTAGTACTTAAAGGGAATCGACATGGTTAAAAGCTGGCCCAGGCCAGGTCAAAAATATAATCTATTGTACTCGACAGCTTCGACGCATCCGGTTTCATTGTTTAGCTAAAGAAACAATGGATTTGTGGGCGTTTGTCTGGCCTATTTATAGCGACTATGGGATATACCTATGTCTATTCCCCTTAAGCTTCGTACTGTGAAAATAAGGGAACATCAAAAAGCATAAAGCAATGTAAATTGCGC
This sequence comes from Aurelia sp. 3 sensu Dawson et al. (2005), assembly GCA_964020215.1. Classification (NCBI taxonomy): domain Eukaryota; kingdom Metazoa; phylum Cnidaria; class Scyphozoa; order Semaeostomeae; family Ulmaridae; genus Aurelia; species Aurelia sp. 3 sensu Dawson et al. (2005). The sequence continues at coordinate 27,869,592 of OZ026574.1, read as the reverse complement.
ATAAAACCTTTATCTCTCGTTCTTAAAAAGAAAGAGATTGTATCAACTTGACGATGCTGTAAACCAACTTCAAGGGAATGCAAAGGAATGGAGAACTGGTTCCATTGATTAGCTCTGCAAATAGTCTCTGCATCTGCTATGCCAGAGAACTGAATTATCTGAAAATAAATAGAATAATCTACATAAAGTGCTAGAATTCAAGGAGATTAAGACGAGCCATTGTGGTCTAGTTGTTCAGACACTTGCTGGAAAGCAGAAGATCCATGGTTCGATTCCTGACTATGATAAGTTTTCATTTCTCGATATTTCTTGATAATTTAAAATGTTTCTGCTTGTGCCGAAAATGGAGAAATCCTGATTGCTAGCTAGCTGTTAAATAAATATGTAATGTAATAAATTCACAAGGAGAGGAAAAGCACTTGTCTGGTTGGAGCGATGTTTTTAAAGATTTTAATACGAGAGGTTGGATTGAGTGCCATTAGAGCTTCTATCACTTTCGCGCAATCGAAGAGAAAGTGATTCCTCCCTTTAAAGAAGCTAGAACATAGGCAAATTTCAGTGTTATCCTGATCAAGATGAAAAAACAGGACCTCTGACTCCCCCTTGTCCTTAATTCAATGTTGAGAAGGCCGAATGGCGTTTGATTAAAGCAAGAATTAAGGGGAATGGGAGCACGTAATCAACGAAAGAAATGCAATGACTTGTCTCGAGCATTTTGGACGATATTGTAGGTCAACACAAAGACACATACACTGCTGATGAGCTCCTCTTGTGTCGCATTAAATGTTGGGATAAACATCAATTCGTTTGTGAGGATACAATGTGGAAAATAATTGCTCTCTGATACAGCTATTGCTGCATTTTCTGGAAGACTAAAAAGAAAAAGAATTCACTTGTTAGAAATCATTTAAAGCAATAAATGAACCCAAAATTTATTCAGAGTCAAAAGTAAATGGGAATATAAACGGAGATCTGTCCGGTTCATTTTTCAAAAACATCTGCTAAATTGAAAATCATTGTGACTTCATGGCACAACTTATTCTAGATGATATTTTATAACCGTTGACAGTTGATAGCTGTTGTACCAGCTGCAAAGTAAATTCAAATCAATTTCATAAGAATCAGCAGAAAACGATTATATATACAATCTAAAGTTGGTTGAAAGAGAGAGTGTTTGCAACTGTAGAATTGAGTTGTAAGCCTCGAGGTACACAGTTTTTTTATATTTCTACCTAGCAACTGAAGATAGTTCTTAGGACACTGAAACGCTAAACTTATCAAGGCCATGACTCCTTTAGCCTGGCTTTACTGAGAGCTGGCGACTCTCCTTAATCTCTGTGGCAGATTCGTCTGAGTGGGGATATGAGCCACAAATCTTCAGAGCTTTAAACAGTTTCCAATGTTCTTGCAAAGTAGCTTCTTAAGGGCAAAAGTTCATTGTATTACAGTTTATCTAAAATCTACTCAAATGAGCACAAGGAAACAAGGAATCTCTTAGCTATTCGTTGTCTCCTGAAAAAGTTTTCACAAAAATTGTGATATAGGTTTTCTGTGGCAAGAAATGTCAAAGTGTACCTTTGAGCTAAAAACTCCATCGATTTGAGATCCAGCTTTAAAAGAATTCCATGAATATTATCCTCATCATCACCATCAGTCCTGGTTGACATTGAAGACATCATTGTGATCAAAGCTGTTTCTTTTGTCGACAAGAGATTCTCCACATGGAAACCTGAAGTCCATTCTGGAAGTCTCAAGATATCTCTTGTTTTGACTGTTCTCTCGTTCCTCTCTTCGAATGGTAAATTTTCCACCTCGATATCATCTCCATAAAATTGGCCATGAAATGATTCATAATCTGTCGAAAAAACATAATTGACATTTCTAGATATTTAAAAAGAATCCGACTTGCACGATATTCTGATAAATTTTTTCTGAAGAATATTCGGGACCAGTGCAATTTAGCAGTCGAAGATTACTGTCATACTTCTTTCGCAAATATCGAACTAAACAAAACACATAACCCTAACTTACCCAAACTAGCCCAAACGTACCCTAACTAACCTTATCTTACCCTTACTAACCCTAAATTACCCTAAGATCCCTTTCTGAAATAACCTTAACCCTTACGTATGACATACAACAGCACAACATTCGAATGCTACCCGCTAAACTGCACTCTAACCGAATATTCGAACGTGGACAACAGTGATTGAAGTTCGTATGCTATTTATGCAAACCTTTTGTATAAAAGTGTATACAAATATTGCTTGATCTAAAACTCTTTTTTAGAACAGCGAAAAGGTCCATCACAACGATGACGTAAAAACAAATGCAGTTAACGTTGTTTATACACACATTCGTTAGGTCATGTGACCATAAACTTCAGAAATCATCTCTTTGTCTGTTGATAAAATTACCCATATCGCGCTCTACACGGTATGAAGTTCTCAACTCGTATGAAAAGAAAGTTTCCGAAAAAGGGCAATCACATGGTTTTAAGCGGGTAACAATAAAGCTGGCTGAATTTATCCAACAAAAATATAATTACTATCTTTCGGTTTTCAACTTTTATCTTTACCTCAAGCAGTTTTTGGCCAAAAGAGATTGATTATAATTTGGATTCAGGGTGTTTTAGGCCTGTTTTCAAGCGATTCAAAGTCACCGATTACTTGTAAATCAAATATTACCTTTTTCCCCATGCTCAGATAAATGTAACAAATATCACAGAAACTGATAAACCTTTTTGGTATTAACCAAGCATTGATCTATTCCCATATGTCAGGTTTTCTCCATGTAACGAATTTCAAACGTGTTACGTTCTTTTTTAGCCCATCCGGTATGAAAATAATACTGTTTGCTTACGATATTCAATAATAAGATTACAAACCTTCTTTGACAGTAAAGTCTGCAGTGATTAATTCTTGATGAAATAAATTCAACTCATTTTTCCAAACTCTGTTTTGACTCTCGATCTCGTATTGAGGTTGATTTTTTCTCCAGGTTTTATCAATTTGTGTCTGTTGGCCTTCTGGTTGGATGGGGAGCACATCAGTTTCACCAATGTTTATTTCAATGATATGGATGTTCTCTTCACTGTCCAAAACCAAGATGATTGTGAGGTCATTTGATATATCACATTTCTCCACCAGATTACGACTATCAATGCTTTCTGCAAGATTACCTAAATGAAAAGATTACGAGAGTTGAAAGCTAGTAACTTGCCTCGGATGAAAATTAAGAAATGGGTGGAATTATAAGGGTTAAAGGACACCCTTTTGAAAACTTGAGTAGACTGGGTAACTTCGACTCTTTCAACACCAGAGGTAAAATCTGTCCACTTTAAATCATCAAGTCAAAAATGGATTTCCTTTCTCAAGTTTAAAGGGGCAGGGTCATGTAATCATAAACAAACCTATTATCTCTAAAATCTATATTGTTGCCCACACGTGGCCATTGTGTCCTGCCCAGAATTTGGTGGATAGGGTGAATCCACAATAAAGTTACTTCTAAAAATCCACCAATGTCTCTGCAATCGTACAACATATGAATGTTTCGTTTGTTTCTCTATGAAATTTAAGAGTCCATCCTCAAAATAACACCTTCATTTGGAGGCAAACAGTGGAAAGTCTCTGTGTATGGCCTATCAAAAATACTGCAAGATCGTCGTCTCGAAAAAAGTTTAAATACATTACGTGAACCAGCCCCTTGAATGCCACGTAATAATATCTCGATGTTTCATCGCTGTTATTTGTCACGTGAAGCACGATTTTCACCTTAACACCTCCTTCTACTTGCAGCAGTAACTGCAGATAAACCTGAGATCAATCGAAACTTGACTTTAAAAGTAGAAAAGTTGTTCTTTTATCAAATTTCGTTTCATACAATAATAGCCAAAAGAGGATTGTTCTTTCAACGTATCCCGTCCAATTCTGCGAAGACGATAAAGCTTTGTTCTGTTTCATTGCTGCATACCAGAAGCGTGGATGAAATTAGTTTGGATGTTCACCTTTTTTCGAAACTTTTCGGAAACGCATTTGATATAAATCGTTGGAATGACAGATCCCTTTATGACGAGAAAAATTGTCATATCTATTTGCAAATCTTTCTTTTAAGAGCGAACCACTACCAATTAATTTGCTGAAAAGGAACGAACGTGCAACCTTTCAAATATCGTTAGCATGGAACAAAAAGTAGCAATTGATAACAAGTAATAGAAAGAAACTACTACGAACCATCAAATTCATCTTTAAGAACGACAGTGGTATCAAATAAGAGTGTAGTGAAAACAATCTTCTTTGCCTTGAGGTCAACAACATCTGTCCACAGTTAAGGGCTATAACAGTCTTTGAGCAGGATTTCATGTAAACAGATGCATGTTTACCAGATGATCAAGGATCAAATGCAATTAAACGAAGATGGAGGTGAAGTTGCGGTTTTAGTACCAATCGCTAGGATCGCAGAAGTAGCTAAGCACTTATCGAGTCTGCAACCCTTTGTCATGATGCTCAAGTGATGGAGCCCTACCCAGTTTCAAACCCACTCCTTCTTGTTTTCTATTAAAGGGAGTGCAAAGACCAGCATGCTTTGCGTGAAGTCGTTAACGTATTCTCCACAGCTTCCAGAATAACTGGCAGTACGAAATGCACAAAAACAAAAACAAACGATTGCAACGGCTGCTGGTCTTAGCATAAAATGTTCTTGGCTCACAGTCTGGAGGGTTTATCACAAATTTGTAGCAACCTTGCCGTGTGACCCAAAAACGTAAACTGCAAAAATTTGTTAGCTGGGTGTTCCAAAAAGTACTCCAGTTTAAAAAATCACTAAAAGTCTCAACTATCATGCTTATGATAAAATTTTATTTTTGATGTGTTTGTCAAAGACCCAACATATTTAGAGTTGATAAATGGTTTCCTTTCAGTACATAAACATTGAAAGATTACACACTGAAAGCGTTCTTGAAGTTCCAAATAAGTTTGTGTTTCTTTCTGCCACTTATGAGCAAATTATACCCTTAACCCTATTAGTACTGGGCGATTTTTTACTCACTTTGTACTGGGGGGGGGGCGTTTTTCGCCCCCCCTCTTTTTCTCCGAAACCACTAGAGATATAACAATAAGACTTACTCCTATTGTTCTTTGGACAATTACCTATTGAAATGTAACAATAACGATTAATTAGTCACGTGTTTCATTGCTAGGCAACCAAAAAACAAAGGAAAATTGGGAATTTTTTACCTTTTTAACAAGAAAAATTCTATTTAATTTATCTGTGATCCAATTTTCTCCAAATTTGTCTCAAGTTGTAGGAAACATGTTGCAGATTTAAAATACATACTTTCTAGACATTTTCAGTTTCTATTTTTAGCACAATTAGCTTCTAATTGGCTCTTTGTTCTATGTACAGATTTTCTTTGCAGTTATTTCTAAGTCTTGTCCTTTTATCTACTAAATATGGACTCAGAAGTAATCCAATAAATAAGTTAAAGCAAGGGAGACAACAATTTTTCACATCTTACATTGATTCATTAGAGCAATAACGTCATAAATGTCAATGACGTCATAGATATTAGATTTTGCTGATGTCAGCAAATATGAATTATATATATATCAAATGAAACTACTCATCAAATGCAATCGGATGGTGCATGTTTGAGATCAATCGGACAAACGAGACAAAATCCATTGAGGTTTTAAGAATTTTTTTGTTGACTACTCTCCAAATATGGTATTGCTGTGGTCACGTGATCATAGTTAGAACAATGAAATGTTAAAAATTTAATTGCCAATTAAATTTGACTAAAAGTCACAAAATTTGATGGCTGAATTGAAGGCCGTTTTTGCGCAATGTAGAAAAGTGTGTTAGGGGGGGGGGGTGAAAAACGCCCCCCCCCCCAGTACTAATAGGGTTAATAACCACAAGGACATTGATCTGGTAATTATCAGTCTCTTTAGCACTATAACTCAAAAGCAGGCAGCCCTAATAACAGCTAAACTTGCTAATTATCCAATTAATATAATGAGGTCAGCTAAACCTGGGAACGTAATTTGGTCCTTGATCTGACATACTTGGCAAAAAAAATTTATGATCTGTCAGCATTGTAATCAAATTTTGGTGATTTTTCAAACAGGGGTACTTTCTGGGAGAGCTGGTATTTTTGGTAAAGGGAAGATTCTCTCACATTTTAGTATAACTAGGCAGACCTAAAAACCTATCAAAGGTCATTAAATAACGGGGGGACAAAACAGGGGACTATAAGAAAAGATACATATTACAGCATTTTGTGTAACAAGCACAAGCAAATGATCTTTTACTTTTGCATACACAAACTTATACTGTTGAGGTCCATCTCCTAACTCCAATCTGAGCTTGATGTTTGGTTCACTCCTGATGCATGCTGTGATTACAATGATCTCCTGACCATTAATCAGACATAAAATGGTCTGCTCTTTTTTGCAGTCATCATGAGTAGCTTCAAGAATTTCCACTTGATTAACATTTGGTGCTGAAGAATCAAATTGATGGTTTATCAAATCAAGTTTAACTTCTAGCCATAAATACAGTATAGGTGTTGCATACATTGCAAAGACAGTTCTTACCACTTCTCTACTGTATATACAGATAAGAACTGTTGCAAGGTATGATACTGCAAGAATTTTTCAACAACAAATTCTTAAGAATTTCCTGAGAATTCTTTGTGCCTAAAGACTAATTTCCATGCAACAGAATTTTCTGAGCATGCAGAATTTTACATAATGACAAGTCGCCCAGCTGCAATTTTCTTTCCAATTTCAGAATGAAATAAGGTCTGTATTATATAGTTAAAAAACAAGTATGAACAGAACTGGCATCTCTATCATGATGGAGCTTTCTGATCCATAGATGCTTGCAAAAAGTACTAAAAATAAGCCAGAAGAAAATTAACAGAAAATACCAAACAAAATTATTCATTGCAAGAATTTGGCAAAACAGATCAACTCTTTGCATGTATATCATATCATAATATTTTGAAAACATTTTACTATGATATTCCCTAAGGTATGTCAAGCATTCTTAGACTTTATTCAAAGTTCCACTCACCCTCTGAAACATCAGCTGACTCTGAAGCACTGTTGAAAATTTCCTTCCCAATAAATGAAACTAGCTCTCCTTTGCATGGCTCTTTACTATAACTGTGCTGCACTGAGTAGACACAGATGTTGAAACCTGCATCAAGGACAATCAGATATTCATTGGAATCAAGTGCTGTGAGATCTTCATCGCATGACCGCAAAACTTTGCTCCATATTAACCTTCAAGGGAAATTATTAAATCAATCAGCACACTGTTTGGTATGGTGTTGTAAACCACTGACTTTGCAGCCAGAACACTCACATGGGTGGGGTACATAACCACACTGGCACCTCCTGAGCATCAGCCCTGGTGTAATTAGGGTATGCCATACGCTATAAACATACGCCAATTTCCCTTGTTCTATTGACATTTCTATTGTTTAGAGCAAGTCTGTCTACCACATAAATGTGGCGTAACAGTAACATACACCAATTCTATTCTGGAGCATGAGAACACAGGGTAGCAGACTTGATTAGCACTTAACTACCTCTAGCAACCATCAACTTTCATTTTGGTTCAATAAAACAGCCTTGTCTCAATGTCGCTTGGAGATGACTTGAATTGAAGGATTCAAGTGTTTTTGAATTTCTTCTCCAGCAATTAGGCAACCCTATGCTTTGCTATGCTATGATATGTATACATATATGCCAGATGGGAAAGTTTGACATGCACTAGGGATTAATCCCTTGAGCAATTTCATGTTATCCGTGCAACCATCCATGCATTTGCAAAATTTTTACTGACAGGACTGGATATCTAGGGGCCATCCAAAAATCCATTTCATCATGGATAGCGGAATTTGGCCGTTACGGGGGGAGGAGGTTTATTACTAATCCGCTAAGTGTGATGGAATGGAACCTAACAATATTGTTAATCATATTTTGTAAAGTTTTAACGCTGGATAACGTAAAGCAGAGACAGAAACAACCTAAGAAGAGGTTCTCCTTGTTAACAGTTAAAGGTTTCTAATGATCACAATGAAACAGGAGATAGGTAAGCCCTAAATTTTGCATGTCTGTTAAGCGGAGAGGGAGGGGGAGGGGGGTTGCAAGTGGCCAAATTCCGCTATCCGTGGTGACAAAATGGATTTTTGGATGGCCCCTACTTGCATTGCATGTAAAAGTTCTATGCTGTTGAAAATCCCCCGCACAGTTTTCTAACTTTCCAATCTGGCATAGTTAATTTTCATATGTTTATCATCTTCACATCATCACAACATCACATCCGCTGACACCCAGACGTACCCTTCAACATCAATAGCTGCTAATTTTGTAATTGGCCCATTGCTCAGCGTGGTGAAGACGAACAGGCCATTGTCAGTCAACGTTGCACAGAGGGCGCCATTCTGGGAAATCTTTGCAAACAAAATGCCGCTGCTGTTCGTTGCTGCTTCTTCTTTGCCAAACTGCCTGAGAAGGCCATTTCTTGAATGAGAGGTCAGTACGTCTTCATGCATGATGCTGCACACCTAAATTACTTGCTCATTTCTTAAATTCACTCCAATCTGAGAGAATCAGAAGAGCACTCTTTCTTTCTGTCTTCGGTCAGTCGGTATGAGTTGGTTTGTTTTTCCTTTGGTTAGGCCTTCTGCAACATGCAACCTCTTGCGTCCCTGTGCTCTTCTCCAGTCCACCAAAACAGCACCAGCCCCAAGCCCAAACCAAAATCCAAAATGAGTAACGCAGTAGTAACGCAAACGTCACGTGAGAATACATAGTTGCCATTGGGGGCAAGGACCGAGATACAGGAGGGGCCAGGGGGGCCATAGCCCCTCAAAAATTTTATGTGGTTGGTGCTGTATATATATCTGTTATTCTTTTCTCTTAGTGTTTCAGAACATCAGATAAATACTCTGTGTTCTTATTTATGTCTCAATTACATTATTTACCTTTTTTGCTTTTGGGGGAATGTTTACAATTTCCATCCCAAATTACATTCACCTGTAAAGTCAATTTGCATATGACAATCAAAAATTAGCTTCGTTTTATGCCAGCTGAAGGGCTTGGTTACAAATTTTTACCAGTTGGTCATTAATATCCGCGGTTTACTTCGATCGCCACCCAATTTGCTCGTGGCCCCCTCAAGCAAAGAATTGTATCTCGGTCCTTGATTGGGGGGAACTTGTTTTCTTTTAGAAAGTATTTTCTTCTGAAGTCTTACTGCAGCTATATAAAGAAAGCTACATTCATTCGCTTGGTTTTGTGCAGAGGAAGGAAGGGCCGTAGGAAAGCAGCTACTTAATAGGGGCTATTGTTAATGAAACAATAGAAAACAGTACATCTAATCATCTAATTAATACATGTGACGTAGCATCATTGTTTTCAACATGCTTGAGCTTAAAATTTGTGCTCCTAACATTTTCAGTCTGCAGGTCCTATCCCGTCTCCCTGTCCTGCTTGATCTGTCAAGTACACCCCCTGGGGATAAAGAGCGCTTCCGGAAATATTTCAGCTTTGTTTGCATTTGTTATCAGCAAAATACTAACTGTTTAGGGAACAATAAAGGTCTGGACCGTCCAGTCTGAAAACAGGTTTCTTGAAACAAGAGCAAAACAAGCAAAACCGGTTGCGTTGGTGTCTAGGACGGACTTCTTGATCGTAGTCCATGAAAAACACAGATCGGATCACAATCGAAGCTCCAGAAACCTTCAGGTCTATTCATTTGCAAGAAATACTGAATCTACTGACAAGGACGAGAATATCAAGATGACAGAGAGAGTTGATGGTGTCTATCGAACCCGATCACTTGGTGTTGCTGCCAGAGGTATCCCTGATCAATACGCGGATGGCAAGGCAGCCAGAGTATGGAGCAAGTACATAGGGGATCAAAACAAACGAACCGGCTTTTATCGAGAGAAATTGTTGGCAACATTGAGAGAACATAATGTTGATACTGTGTATGATGTAGCTTGTGGAACAGGGTAACTTTCTGATCAATTGATTTCTTTGTTGTGCTTTAAATTTAGGGGGAAGTTTCAAGCTAGGTACACGTGGACAATGATTCTTTTCAAAATGGTGGTTTATTAGTTGTGTAGGCCATATAGGGAAGGGGTCACTTCACACTTCCATGTAATTGGGCGACGGAAAGTAGTTGGAAAGTGCCGCCCACAAAGCTGGATCTGTATAATTTCAACAGAAAGTCTCTCCCCTCCCTCGTAATTCGTTAAAATGGGTACGAAAATTGGCTGAGAATCCCCCCAACGACCTGCCTTTCTCTTACAATTTGCATTGGCAGATGGCACATCGGTCATCCCAAGACGTGTATTGCCACCCCTTGTACCCAGTCTGCGCTTTTTGTTTGTAAAAACGAAGTTCTGGCAATGAAAAGTTTTGCATTTTAAGTAATTTTTGGTGCTTTTGTTGAAAAGATCAAGTTACAAGTCATTTAAAAGGAAGCTGATACTGTCTGTGCGATTCGAAGCTTAATCCACTGACATTTGCTGCAGCCTATCCAGTATTGTGTGACATTGTACCTTGTCATAAATTTTATCTTTTACCACAAGGAACGTACAGCAACCATTGCTCAGAGATGGCACCATGGAAGAAATGCTCGGGGCATAGACATAGGAACTGGGGGCACTGGAGGCAATGCGCCCCCCCCCCCAAGATTTTGCTATAAACAAAGAAGTGCCCTTTTTATTTTTAGAGAATGCCCCCTTTTTCTTAAGAAAAGCAGTGCCCTTCAAGTACCTTCCCCCCAAGTTTGAGATGCTTCCTACGAGTGAAGTGAGAAAAGTTTTATGGACCACTCCTTTCAGATTGGCTTAAAATGCAATTTCACTCTCTAAAAACATAACAAACAAGTTATGAAAGTGTTGACAGTACATAGAAATTTTTGGAGGGGGGGTGGCTCAATGAAATTGTGAGGGGGATCCTGCCCCCCAAGCATCCCCACTGGTGCCATTACGCTGCAGTAAATATGTGGAAAGATTCAGCGCTGCCAAATCAACATGATGGTGGTGCTGAGATAACTGTCTGGTAGAATTTGAATTCTGTTCATATGAGCAGGCGAGCTCCGCTTAAAGGCAGTCTGTCACATCTCTGATTTGCCGCAACTCAACACAACAGATTTCTTTGTGAATCTGTGTATTTGAAACAAAGGAGGGCTAACCGTCTTGACTTTCTATGGCCGCAGAAAGTCAAAGGATTAGAAGCCATTAAAACTTCCTATTCTTTGTATTGTCCAAATCACCCATCTACATCTACATCTACCAGATACTGCCTGCCTTCTAAAAAGAAGCTTCTGGCAGGGTGACAGGCCAGAGTGGAAAGTCAGCAAATACGTTTGCAAAATTTTGGAACTTATAGAACCCAATGCGTGACAGACTGCCTTTAACGAGATCTCACTCTGGCTCATCTCGATATGAATAGGCCCTTGGTAGTGTATATTCTCACTTTGTAGGGTTGATTCAATAATGTTGGTTGAAAATGGATTCAAAGTGACAAGTGTTGATGCTAGTGACAAAATGCTGAAATATGCACTCAAAGTAAGGTGGGCCAGAAGAAAGGAACCTGAATTTGATAGCTGGGGTAAGTTCCAGATACCAAACTAAATGGGATAAGGTGCAATATGGATTGACAGAGTATTTCAACTTGCGCAAAATTTTTCCAGAGTTTTCTAGCTTAGTTCATGGCAGACGGAACTGGAATTAAAAGGAACAAGACCACATTTGCTTAAAAATGTAAACTCACATAGCTTTTAACAGGAATCAGGAGCAAATCACTCCAAAAATCTCATAAAATCTGAAAAGGTCTTGAAAATTTGTAAATCTCACAAAATCTGAGAAATGCCAAGTAAATCAAAAAGGTCTTTTAAAATCTAAAAGTTTCTCAAAATTTTCCTCACAAAATGATACAAATTCCCTAAAAAATCTTTTTAACAATTCTCTCAAAATCGCAAACCTGGGTTAGGGTTAGGGTCAGGACTTAGAATTACTCAAAACTGAAAACTCAAGACTTAGAAATCTTGAGAAAATCTAGAAGCATTTGAAAATATCAGAAAAATTTTTATACAATAAAACAGGAGATTTTTAAAATCCCAAACTATCTTTAGAATGATCCCTGGAGTGTCATAGTTTGCGTATCCCCACTTTTCCCTGTTTATATTTTGTTGACCTGGAAAATTCAGAATTTCCCAAAGCATCCTTAGAACTTTCAATGCAGAATCACCGACTCACAACATACGTTGTACTTGCATGATAAAGTAGTAATGCCTTGCACTCTGAACATTGACCATCTTCTTTCTTAACAATTCTTGTTTGAAAACTTTACAGTCTTTCATATTGCAAGAATCCTTTGTGAAGAATTCTTGAAATTTCTTAGGAATCCTTGGATTTGTACATTGAAAAGCTTATGATTGATATTAAATTGTCTTCAACCTAGTAATTGAGGAGGGAAACTGGTTGCATTTAAAAGATGCAGATATTGAAATTCCAGAAGGAGGTTTTGATTGTATCATCTGTCTTGGAAATTCATTTGCCCATCTTCCTGATTTTGATGGTGAAAACAAGTCACATCTTCAAGCGATTGCAAATTTCAGAGACTGTTTAAAGAAAGGTGGCATTCTCCTCATTGATCATCGTAATTATGATCACATTGTGTCTGGAGGAACACCACCAATGAGGAATATTTACTATGATGTAAGTCCAAAAATCTTTTCAACTTCTTCTGCATTTCCAGTTTTCATTTATTATTTATTTGAACAAATATTGAAAAGTTATTAAAATCATGAGATTTTGAGTTTCTTTTAGCCTCAACAACAATTGTACAAACATTCCCTGCCCACATCTGTTGTTACAGCATGGTTAAAGTTGAAGCATTTTGTTTTCAGAGCCAAGCTCCAGTCAGTGTCAAAACATCAGTTCTGTTGGTGGATGGAAAATTTACTCTTGTTACCCTTGACTACCATTTGATAAAAGAGAAGGTTGACAATGGGGAAACTAGCGACATGGAGCCAGCACCAAAGAAAATGAAGGAAGAGGCACCTGCAACCCAGGAGTAAGTTTGTATAGGGGTTTTATTCAAGATCGCAAAGTGCCAAAGCCCACATGGGAGTGGGGATGAGAGGGTGCCACCTAGGAGGTCTGAAATTTTGCTCTCTTGTTAGATTTTTTGTGATTTGCAGTTCTACTTTCGAGAAATGATGCATTGAGCCATGAATTCATTTACCCTGAAAAATATAGTCTGGCAAGGAATTATTGAATTTACAGCATATTTGTAACTGACATTTGGCATAATAAAAGTAACGCTCGATCCAGGCTCTTATGTAGAATAGCTAAAAGGTATATTAGCCAAGTCATATAATGCATAGATTTAATGTATGTTCTTGCAGCTGTTACTGTTGATTATTTTACAGTCCTGAAATTTTGTTTCATTGCTTTTCTATGTAGTCATGGGGCGGGGGGTGGGGGGGGGGGGCTACTTGACTTTCATCATACGGGAGTGTACACTAAATAGTTTTTTCACCTGGCATTGTTTGCTTCAAAATGCCAGACGACTGTAGAGAAAAATCAGTGAAAAGTATACTCCAAAACGTAAAAATTTCATAGGTAAACAATGAAACAATGAAATAACATTTTTTAAAAATTGCCCATTTCAGATACCCTGCCTCATAAGGAAGAGGCAAAACTGATACCCAGGAAGGAATGGACATCGCGTCAGCAAAACATACTAAGTATCCCATCTGGTCATGCCATGAGTGGTGTTAGACACCATAGTCTTACTTGATTACTGCAACTTTGTGCTCCTGCCGATATGCCACCAGGGAGGAGGATGAAAAAGTGACCAATAAAGAAATATAAAAGAGAAACTTGCCCGTCCTTTCTTCAATCTTTCGAAACCTCCACCCCAGAACGATATAGATCTTCCTCCGAAGGAGCATGGAAGCTGTAGCATAACTGCAGTGTCCAACTACCCATGTTGATAACTTCAGACGACGTCATGATATCATGATGACCTGTCGATTGGCAACGAGCATTCTGTTTCGTCATAGAAACAAAAGTCTAAAATCGGTTTCAAGTTGATGTGGGGTTGATGTCAGTTACTTGAAGATATCGCCAAATAACAAGAGTGGGGTACTTTGCATGAGCCATCTTGCGTTAGCGCAATTCTCACTGGACATCAAACTTGAGACAGACTCAGTAAAGTCAGCAGATTCCGTCTGAAAAATATTTGAAAAAATCCAAGAGAAGTAAGAATATTGTGTTTTGAAATTAGCCTGTTGGGGTCTTCGAGAGCCTTCAAAGTTTTTCGCATTTTGCATGCATCTCAAACGAGAAATTCATCCTGGTTTCCGTGGGTGAAGGTCTTAAACAAATCGATTTATTACATTTGCGGACGGACTAATCGGCCCTGGAAATTATTTTATTGAAATGCAGTCGCTACATTTCTGTAATTGTAATTTGCATTTCAATCAAAACTCATGAAGTTTAAGTTTAATCTGCCCTAATTTCATTTTATCATCGCTAAAGACGATGTCAGCACATTTTGAAAACTGCGAAAAATGTGACGCTACCAAAATTTAACTTGCATTCACACGAAACCGGGAAAATTTAAAACCGATTAAAAAACTTACTGGTTCTAATCTCTTTGCAGTCTTTGTGATAACGAAGCTAGGCTTGAAAGAGGAATGAATTATCTAGGCCTGAAGATTCAATCAACTTCATTTCAAAAGCGTCGAAAAGTGTTCCCTTTTACATGTTTTCGATTGTCCACATGACTTCGTTTCAAGTTGTGTCCCATGGAATATAGTTTTTAAATTCTGCCGTTTCCAAATTCTACCGGCTAGAAATTTGCAGCTTTCGTGTTAACGGAAGGCGTATCTCCTTAACAATCTCATGCCAACATTGTGTCGGTGTCGTAGACTTTCCTCGAGTCTATTTTGTCAACTAGAATAAATTGACGAAATAGACTTGGGGTAAATCTAATGTTAGGGCCTCAATTTGACATATCTGTTTTCTGTTGCAGGAAATTCCGTCTGTCTTATTATCCTCATTTGCTGAAAAACTTCAATGGTCTGTTGGAGAAAGTATTCGGTAAAGAAGCAAAACACACGATATTGGGAGACTTTGAGCCGCTGGATAAGGTTGAAAATCCTGCATACTACATTCATATAATTGAAAAGCAATGAATTGGACTGAATTTGAACTTGAAATGTGTAAATATGTAGTTTTGTAGGGCAGGATCTCTTTTCAGGGACAAAATAGCCTGAAGTTATTCTGTAGAAAGGGGAAAAATTGCTTGGAAATTCGTTTTGTTTACGAAAGCTCTCATTCATTCATTCATTCATTCATTTCACATATTTAAGGAGGGTAGCCCTTCAGCAATGCTGATTTTCAAGGGGCCCTCATGAACCTTTTCAATAATTTACTATACTACACCCCAGCCAAGAAACCAGCGCTTTGCAGACAGATTTCGCTTGGCTTTCTCACTTTTTAGCAGCCGTACTCAGTGGTCCACGCTATTTCACGGGGGTCCTACTAGTGTTTAAAATACAATGCCTGGTGGCCTTGGATGTTTCTGATTGGCTTCTTATAAAAGCGCTTCTTTGGTAAATTTCGCGTTTTGTTCGTCAATTGTTTCAAAGTTTGAATATGTTAACACTTCATACCCTGATGATGATATGATGGGATGCTTTTCAAATACCATTCGAAGTAAAGAAGATTGCCGTTTCATGATTCCAAATTTTGATATTTTGTTTAACAAACTTGCCTCTGACTTTGTCGTTGGGTGCAATTCCTGCAGTGAAATTCTTGTAGATTTACCTAAATGCAGTACTAGTTTCAAAGGTGGCATAAATTCATGTTGTATGAAAATCATTTTGCGATCTCGAACAGAATAGTTTGATTTGAATTCAAAGTCCAAGAAAAAAAGAAATGACCGCAATGCCGCCGCAATGCCTACCGTTTGCATAAGAGCCTTAAGGCTGATTTCCACTCAGCTGAATTTTCGAGCGGAATAAGTTTTACACAATAAAATGCTTGTCAATCACAACATTCTATTCAAATTCAAAGCAGCATTGTCTCACGTTGACATAAGGTTTTCAGTCGGCTCGGAAATTTTGACTGAGTGGAAATCAACCTTTAGAATGCGTTCACAAGATGCCGGCACATTTTGAAAACGGTGAAAATGTGACGGATAGGCCTCCCGTTCACGAAATCGGCACATTTTTTTGCCGGCAGATTTTGAAAACGGTAGATTTTGAAAACGGAACTCTAACCGGCACATGCTGAAAACGGCATGGCGTTAACACTCGAAGTGATGAAAACAGAACGTTCTTTCACAGTTTTTGAACTGCTAAATTTCCTACCGTTTTCAAATTGTGTGAACGCTGGCTCAAATTTTTCTACCGTCACATTTTTCACCGTTTTAAAAATGTGCCGGCATCGTGTGGTCTTACTTTCTGGAAGAGGTTGAGGTTATTGCAGTTTCATTTCGGCGGTTTCGTAAAAAGAATGACGGTATTCCCAAACTTGAATATCTTTGTAGTAGTGAATACGTATTTTGTAATTGATTGTTGTGTACTTTGTAAATGGAAATTGATTTTGGAATTCTTTTGTCTTCTCGTTGAGAAATTTTGATTTCGGAATTTTTAGTATTTGAGCACCTTCTTGTTGCAAAATGGTGCATTTTGTTTCTTGATTTCTACCTGGCGTCGGAGAGTGGTTTTACAATACTGAGAAACACAGCTTACCAAAGCGGTGCCCTGGTCCTTCCCCGTGATACGACCACAACACGTGATTCCCAGAGGCGCCGGAAGGAAGACGAAGCGGCGGGGGCAGCCAATTAAAAAAAGGCACTGCAAATCGGAGAACTGACACACTACTCTCTGTGTCACTTTCCAGCATTTCTCGGGAAAGTTCTTATCCTACCAATCTGCCGTATACTCATCAACTCTTTCTACTTGTTTTTAAAAAAAGAACACCGAAAACCATCTTTTGACAGATGTGAATCGCATTTGCAGAAGCTCAACAGGCCAAAAGTTTCAGATGTAGCGGATAAACGAGAAAGGTTTGTCTGAAAAGGGCACTTTCTGCTCCGTGCTGCCCACGTGCCTAAGTCTTTGTCCTTTGGGTTTTCGGCACGACCTTAACCAACCAAACGACCAGGTTTTAGATCTATTGGTAGCCAAATGTTTCAAAACTGAGCCAGAGCCAATGATATTTTTGGTGGAACACCTAATATTTTTGGCTAAATTTCAGTGCTTGGCTCCAAGTTTCGTATGTGGTAACGGGAACGGTGTATACTAAATGTGTAATACACCGTATTCGTCTTATCATATGAGAGCACATTTTCTCTTGATCTCGAAAAAGTATTTAAAATTCTTTGCTTAAAGTATTGCGCTCCTTTCCGAAACGGTGCATACTAAATGATTAATTGACACGCTATTTCAAGCGATTAGCCATCACAAACAGAGAGAATTGCACAGTTGGGTATTCAATGTATGGATATTGACAAAGCGAGCGGGAGAAGTTTCTCTGAAACATGGATGGCCAAGTCAATCATTGTGCATGTGCAATTGAATTTCTAAGATACGAAACGAGTATGCAAAGAGGATGTAGAGTCTCTAAAATTAGGTGTCATGTGAAAATGTCTGCGAATAAAAACAGTAGAAGTGTATCGTACCTTTTTTTGCGAAAACGCAAATTTCATGTGATATCAAATTTGAGACAGACCTTGAAAGCCTGGAAGTCGAGAAATGCTTGAATCACATGCAAAAATCAATTTCAGAAGAATAAATGCTTTCTGTTCAGCTTCTGAATTGAAGAAATAACATCTTCTCTTTCGATAAATAAGTCATAACTGCTTTTCTGACAAAAACTCTCTTTCGTTCATAACAACTGACTTCTTTGAACAACAACAAGTGAATGAAAGCAAACCATTTGTTAACAAAATTTAACCAAAACTGAACAACAATAACAAAGGGTGTACCTAATATTTAACATTTGCATTCAAACCTATTATGGGAATACAATTTTGTTTTCCTAACATCATAAAATCATTTCAAAATATTTCCAAAAAGAAGTTGTAATGCAAAACTTCGGCCAAATGAGGTTTCTTTTGGATCCCAGGATGCTTAAACATTAGTGAAAGTGTTCGCCCCGTTGGTCAAATAGTATAATTCTTGGTAGAAAGTCTGTTCACCATCTTTGCAGTATACGCGACAAAGTCATCAACTCCTGCACAGCTGCATACAGCTGCAGATTTTACCACGGAGGCAGAGATGCCTTACTGCTGAATGCTACCAAAACAACGTCTCCGAAACTCTTGTTCATTTTCCTACATGGTATCAACGGTTAGAGTGGACTTTTGTCGCCAACAAGAGCACAGGCCTTGTCTTTATGTTTTCATTACATGACAAGGAGTGAATTAAAATCTGGGATGAGCAACGCAGTGGACAGTCACCCAATTTGCAGTAGCTGTGGTTACCATATTGATGATAAATATTTCTTGCAAGCTTTGGACACTCTGTGGCATGATCGTTGCTTGAGATGCGACTGTTGCAATGCACCACTTGCCGAGTTATCACCCTCATTTTACGTCAAATATGGCAGAAAATTTTGCAGTAATGACTACATGAGGTGAGATTTTTAAATATCCCTTGCACACAGACAATGTTATGCCAGCTTGATCACAAAACCAGGTTAAATTTCAACCAATTAAATGCATTTGATTTGTTGCTGTTACACCTGTGACACGAGAACCCTGCATCCTTGTATCCCTGCGGTAAACCTTGCTCAACAGGACTAATAATGAAACAGTGAAAAAGCTGACCCTATTTTATGCATTCATCAAAAGAATTATGATAGAATCACGGCTTCAAATCTGGAATCCCGTTGGACTGTTATCAGTTCTTGGGGTTCTTCAATCGAATCGAAATTCTATCGCATATGCCTTAATAATAGTAATTTACAAATCTCCCAATCTGATTGGTACTCCAGGAAGCTCAGAGTTTGGGCCTAAAAGGATCAAGTTTTTCAGAATAATGCTATTTTGAGTCTTATTATGAGTCGAAGCACCATATTCAAGGTAAAGAGCAAGGGGAAACAACGAACTCCCGGTCATAATTCCAATACCGTGGTTTGGTTGGACTTGCCCAAGTCCATGGTTTGGTTTAAGCTAGCTTAACTTGCAAGCGTAAATTGGGTATTCCTCAATTCATGGATCAACAGAACTTGAATTTTACAACTCAAGAATTCGGTGCTGAAATATCTGGAAAAGATTTGTCAATGTTTATTCAACAACACCAAAAATGCAAAATAATGTTACAATGGGATCTACTAGTTTTGATCGACACCCACGTAGAAAGTGATTAGTGATTGCCAACAAAAGAAATTCCATGACGTGTCGGTGCAGCCATGAATGAAAGAAAGCTGCAAAAGTTGTCTAAAACCCGCGTAGCAACCTCGTTTTGCTTTCCAGACATGTGTTTTCGTTTTCAGAGCAAACATGAGCACATATCGAAAGAAGAATGATTCATCTGAATATCTGGCTCGGGCATTTTATTTGCTTGATTCAGAGGCTCAGCAGTAAGTGTTTTAATTGCACTAAAAAGTACAATAATTGAACCGCCTGCGAATCGGCTTCTGAACCAAGAAAATAGCTGCCGACGGTAGATCTTTAAATATATGCTTATTCTTTCGAAATATGCTCATGTTTGCTCTAAAACACAATTTTTGGCATGCACAATGAGCAGACTAACTACCTGGGTTTCAGAGCAACTCTTGCGGCTTCGATTGGATTTTTGTTTATGACTTGACCGACGGGACACCTTGATTCTCCTTTGTCTGCAATGTCTGCAATCATTACTCGCTTTGTACATAGATGTCAATTGAAAGTATTGGATCCTGTTGTAACATTACCTCTCTCGTTTAACTACATCTACTTTGATGCAAGTCCCTGCATAACTCGAGAATGCTCCAATTTTCATCTCTGTTTTTCTTCGTTCACTCAGGTTATTTGGACCAACTAGCAAGTGTACTTCTTGCACGAAGATAATCTTAGCATGTGATCAAGTTATCAAAGTTTCAAATGACGTCATGTTTCATCTTCATTGCTTTAAATGTTCTTCATGCAGCAGAAGATTCTGTGTCGGCGATCAATTTCATTTTGATGGAGAAACTAAGCAAACCTTGTGCACAAAGATGTGTTCAACGATATCTCCTAATTCTGCATCAGGTACTGGCCCTTGCAATGGTGATTCAAGCCAAGAAACTGGGTGTAGCATTTAGTTTATTGCTCCTTGACCGCATTCACGGAGGCCCACGGATATAAGGGCATCTTGTAGTTCCCATAATGTCCCTATACCCCATTACTGGGTGAGTAAAAAATGATCCCGGTTTTGAAAGGTTACTGCTCCTCGGATGTCAAGGCAATGATGTTGACATAGCGGCAGACATGTTAAAATTCATTTAAAATTTACCTGACAGAAATCGGTCACTCCGTTCTAAAATTATAACCTTTAAAACATGCCAACACGTCTTAACACGCCTTAACACGCCTTATCCTCTTGAGAAAATGAGGTCATCCGAAATAATTGGGGGGGGGGGTATCTTTATACTACATTGCTCCAGAGTCTATCTGATGGCTCTCTGCAAAAGCAATCTTCAAACCTTGCATAAACCCTTTCTTATCTTTAACTAAAGAAAGCCCTTATATCCATATTTATGCGGCCTGGTAGCAATTCCAAAAGTTTATTGAAGCCAGATGATCCTTTCGATCATACAATGATGTTGAGGTTCAGTTTCTCGTCTTTCAAATCTTTTCCAAATATACATACACAAAGTTCCCTTTTAAGGACCTCATAGCAACTGTCTGCTTTCTTTTTAAAATCTGAGCAACTGCACAGGTATGAGCTGTACACTTCTTGACAGGGCTCGTTCAAATCTCTTTCGAACTTTAGACATCCAGAATCTTGCCACTTCTGCGATTCGATGTTGTGCTAGAAGGCAATTACTGGGAGAGAGTTTAGTATCACTTAATAGTAAAACAAAATTCGACCATACGGCAGAGGAAAGATTAGTGCATTTGTTTTCAAAACTTCAGTCCGCTTGTATACATAATTCTATTCATAATTTATGTGGGAATCTTTTGAGAGGCAAAGTTTACAAAATCGTAGCAGGTATATGTAGTGAACATTCAGCGTTAGCACAACACCAAGCAAGGAAAAGGCTCCAAGTTTAAAAGGGATAAGAAATAAATACAGTATTTATTTGGCTTTGGAGCAAAATTCATGTCTTATTTCATTTTTTTTAATCGAAAGAGATTACACGGACAGGTTCCAATTCTAAGTATATTTCCACCATCTTGAGGATGGAAAGACGAGACCGATTTGAACTAACACAATTTTCTTATCTAAGTTGGTCTGTTTCTTTAAAGTTCAGATATTATCGAAAACGGCCTTCGGAACAGACAGGCGTGCAGACAGGTTTTTCAGGATTACACAATAACTGCTGCGAAATACGAAACCTATGTTGAATGACCTATGTTGAATGATCGATGTTGATTTGACGCAATTTCAGTCAGTATTTGGCTGAAGGGTAAAATATGATCCACAAGGAAATAGTTGCGTCCTTTCTCGTGACTACATTTTTTTCAAATTAGAGCATGGACAATAATGCACTGTGTTTGTAGCTTGGAAATTACCTTGATTTTGATTTTACCATAGTTTTCTTCGTTGTTTTCCCTTTGGCCAAAACCTAACCAGTAGTGCTAGAAATCAAATTCAAATGGTTCCTGCGCGTCTGACCTGTTCGCTCCTACACCGCGTTTATTCTAATTTCAAACTGGAGGAAGTTTGAAACGATGATGAACGCTGTGTAGGAACTAACTGTTCAGAAGCGCAGGAGCCATTTGAATTTGATTCCTAGCAGTGGTTAGGCTTCAGCGAAGAGAAAGAACAAAGTAAAACAATAATATCGAGGTAACAAACTTTAATTTCTTGGCTACAAACACGGTGCATTATTCCCAGGGGGGACTCCCTATTAGTAAGTGACGGGGGGGGGGGGTGGTCAGACATTTTTTGGGTTTGTAAAACGTTGTCTAGTATACCTTTGGGTACGCGATTTGGAGCATAATCGGTATATTTTTGGGGTTGCTGATGAGAAAATTTGACAAGGCGAGTGCTAGGCTGAGTTTTTCACCAAAATATCGCAGGGCAATTGCCGAAAATGCTATAAAACCTTTAATTTTCATGTACCTTGAAGCTGTGAGTATATTTTTGGGGTCTACAAATGTCCTAATTGCAGTATATTTTTGGGCTGAGTATATTTTTGGGGTCTAAAATTTCCTAAATTTAGTATATTTTTGGGTTTTTCAAAAATTTACTGTATCTGACCCCCCGTCACATACCAATAGAAGTCCCCCCCCCCTGGGGCATTATTGCCCATTATTAGAGCTGTAAAATGGACACCGGTTATTCATACGCATGCTCCAAATATGAATCAACAAATACTTATCCTGTTTCCTACTGAGGTTACTTGACGACAGGTGGGTGCAACGAAGTCAAGCAAGCTGTGAGTAAGAAAAAGTACCTATTAGAATCTAGAACACCACGTTAAAAATGTTTAACGTGTTACAAACTCCAGTAGATATCCAAGTCATAACAACGAGGTCACAGAGCTCCATACCGAAACTGAAGGAGTCGTTAAAAACCAGCAAAAGAGAAATATGAGAAATAAGGTTGAACATGAAACCTGAATTACTTGATATATACAACTTTAACAATCAATAAAATACCCGAACTGTGGTAATTTCATAAAATATTGATGGCCTTAGCTACATCAGACATCGACACCCATTGCGCGTAATTTGAGGTATTTTGGTTTAAACCTCCATGAAAAATGAGCGACATATGTCGAAAAATGTACTCTAAAGTTGTTTCAAACTTTTAACTTTTTCAATTTTTTTGTGCAAGAAAACAAATTTCTGGCAAGATGAAAGCTAAATTCTGAAATTCAAAAAGCTACAGATTTCTAATATAAACTATATATTTATAGATAAGTTTGCAGTTTCATAGCAAATAATGCTATTCATTTTCATAGCTCTGATCAAAAAGTGTCAAGCTCTGACAAAGCACTCTTTTCATAAAACTAGCTACACAAATTCTTCACAAAGAAATAACAGACAAGTCAGCAATAGTGTCTCCTTGGAAAGAAAACGAGGACCTTGATCATCTTTCCCGGATCTTTGAAGAACAACGCAAAACTATATCTTTTCTCTCTTCTTACAGAAATGCACGAATTTTCATAAGAATCTGCTTACAAAAACTAAAACTCTCAGATCGCCAAATGATTAAGAAATTCCCGTAATGGGAAACAAAACTTGAGAAACTCTTTATTTTGACAAAGAAGACCCTTAACATATCTTTACTCTATTTGTTCACTTGTTTACTATAGCATATTACTCTGAAGGTACGTGAGTAATGTCTAAACATGGGATAGGCTTCAAATAAAATTGTTTCGAAATTTTCATGAGGGCACAGTTAGTCGAGAAACTCGAAAGAAGCTCCGAGCACTCAAAATCTGATAATTTTAAGAAATTTTCAAGACTGGCTCAAATTCTTAGAGTCTTATAAAAAAGTACGTGTACCAAATGAATGGCTGTCCTTTTGGAGTAAATTTGCCATTACTTTTCTCTGATGTGACTTAATTCCATTTAATAAAATGAAGAAAACTTACCAACTACCATACATCAATTTAAATCTGAAGATCATCATTTAAAAAATAACGAACAACATAAACATAAAATTTACGCATTACACAAGTACACAAAGTTAGTTAAATTTGTTCCTTTTGGACAAATATTACAAACAACATGGGTCAAAAGACGCATTACGTTCAGAAAGCCAAATGGTGTGAAAACTTTTTTGCTAACACAAACTAGAAAACTTAGAAGAAGCTGAGAACACTCGAATAGTTTCCTTTTGTGTTGCTTAATCTGAATTTAGCTGACATGCCAAGTTAATCTATATGCATGATCCAGAGAAAGCTCTAACACTCTTGTTTCAATCTGACGCTTTCTCAGACTTATGTTCATAATCTTTCCAATAACTGAGTTGAGGAAACAAAATTAGGACTTTCGAATTAAGAACCGCTATATCAAGGCACATTAATCTTTCACCGACAATCGGCGGGTAGACTCCCTACATGGTCCCGGTAATTGTGACAAAAACAACACTTTTTGCATTGTTTTACACCTTTTTGACGGGTGTCGAGTTGGAAGGCTCAACGAAACTATCACCTTGTTCTAACAACCATACATCGTTTTTCGTTGTTAAATTCTTTACAAACATATATTTAATCTAAAACTGTCTAAAATCTGTCTCAAATAGGATATAACGTGAGATTTGCGATAACGCAAAACTGCTCATGCAAAACTCTTCCGTTTTTTCTTTTCGCGGCATTTTCACATGACATCTAATTTGAGACAGAGTTTAATTCAAAACTGAACTACCTACTAAAATCGTAGATGCGTAGATAGCAGCGAATTATGGTTGCTTCATCGCAGCAAATTGCTAAATTTACAACTGTGCCGCATCGAGAAACAAAAAGTTAGCAAACAAATGCCTTTCCAGCTACCAGAAACACAAGATCTCATGAATGTAAGAAAGACAATTTGCATGAGCAGTCTTGCATGAGCAACCACAACAAATCCGAACAAAACTACATTGAAACAATACTATAGTTTCTTTAATTAAAATCAATTCAATGAAATGTATGAATTCAAACCTTTGATTTATGTGATCCAAATTGCAACGAAATTGCAGCCAGTGGCCAGTTGCAAATCTTATCATCCTTTATGAATCAATCATTGATCAATGCAACTTGAACCCTGTCGGAATAAGAACAGTTATTGTTACACAAACAAAATCATATACAGCGTTATTCACTCCACATTAAAGGGGCAGCGTCACGCGCAATGTAAACAAACTTCTTTCGAAACGATGATTTTTCAGGATTTTTGATAGTCCATATCACAGAGATTTTCCACTACTTTTCTCAAAATATAGGTGTTATTTTGAAGATGGACTCTTGAATTTTCTTGAGAAATAAACCAAACACTCATGCATTGTAGGATTGCAGAGATATTGGTGGATTTTTAGAAGTAACTTTGTTGTGGATTCACCCCATCCACCAAAATCTGAGCGGAAAACAATGGCCACGTGTGGCCAACAATATAGATCATAGAGATAACAGGTTTGTTTACGGTTACGTGACCCTGCGCCTTTAAAAGATAATGTCATCTCAAACAACTCAAGAGAACAAATGCAATGAAATCTTGATGGTGCAATAAAAGTTTCGTAACAAACATGCACTTGATTTCTGAAACGAATTCGCTCAGCATTAAGTCACCTCTTTGCTTTGTAGAAATGTTCGTTTACCACGGGAAAAAACTCGACGACGAATGATAAATGGAATCATTGTTTACGAGTATATTTTTGAACATTTTCTCGACGCATTGAACAAAAATTAACTTCACGTTCTGACTTCAACATCGACCTTCAGTTGCAAACACTCCTTTTCCGTAGGAATCCTAGTTTAAAGATAACCTTTTACGTAAAGACATCAAAATATTAAGAACAATTCTTCAAGTCCTGAAGTGCGCTTCAATACGTATTTAACCAAAAATCACGTGGAGCAAGATGAAACAACGTCTTCTGAGAAGATAATACAAGAAACACTCACTTGACTTCCATGTTATCTTCATTTACTGCATTTTTTGTCCACATTTCCACATTTTGAACCATTTTTTTCAACGACAATTCGTAGTGTAATATTGTTCTTTTTTAACGGTCCATTCAACGCTGCAAAAGCTGTCCCGTCCGTTGTCATGCCAGAGGAACCTTTGTCATCCATGCGAGCCCCTCGAATTGCATTAATTTGAGTAGATTGAGGATTTCCTTTTAAACTGAGCACACCCTTATGTGCTGAAACTAACTGTTGACAAATTTGATTTAGATCAGGGTCAATTTGTACTGGTTCAGGAGACTTGGTTTGTGCTTGCATAGACTTAGCATTCTGTTTATCACCACGCATGGCATCATAATTTCTTTGTAATGCATCAACTTGTTGTTGTAGTTGTGACAACTGTCGTTGGATGTTTCGAAGTAGGGCTCCATGATTAGCTACACTACACTGTTCTCCTAAAGATGATGCATATGGTCGTGTATAGGCATGGTCGTCATCCCTATTGTACATCACACCTTGGTCTTGCCTAATAGATTTACTCCCAATATCACTCCTAACAAAGGGTTGTCTGTCCAAATGATACCTATTATCACATGCAGACAAAGGGACATTTGCATATTTCTGTTTACCATTTAACAAATATGGAAATGATGCAATTATTGCTTTTTCTGGGTCTATGTTATCAAATTCTAGAGCTTGAAAAACTTCAGCATCATGTCCTATGGTAGGAAACTGACGAGGCCCCTTATCACTGATAGCAGAAGAAGACAATGATGAGGCATCCAGCTTTACAGTTTGTGTAATATTATCAGCAGACCTCTCCTGTACTGTCATTGCTGATCTCTGCTGCATTTTAGCTGCAGAGGTCTCCTGTGTTTTCACAACTGAATCAAGAGTAGAAGCATTACCAATAGCCTTAACATTTACAAAATTCATTAAAGACTTTCTAATTTCCTCTTGAACAGGCAATGGAAGAGAATTGGCAGACTCCTTGCAAACGACCCCTGTAGATTTACTGGAAAGTTTAATCCCCAATTTCAACTGGTTATTTACATCTGTTGGTGATTTTCCCTGAGATATGATTCCATTTGCAGCAGGAGTCTTCTTACACTCATTTTCCATTTTGCAAAGCCCAATTGGTGACTTGGAGTTGCTTTTAAGTGGCTGTTTGCTCTTTGAAGATACTGCCAAGGCTCTTGAGCTCCAGCTATTGGGACTTTTATTCATATTCATTATCTTTTCATTTAATTCCCCAATTCTTGTGACTGTTTGTTGTTGTGGATTGCCTGCAATTTCTTGACATCTGTTAAGTAAATCTGCCTCTGCTTTTAAAGGTACAGCTTTTTCTGAAACTAGTTCTTTCTCTTTACAACATTTCTCAGACAATGACCCCTTCCTGGTTCCCTCTTGGTTAGGTTTCCTGCCAGGTTTACATGGCAAATTATGCTGTTTATTTGATGATACCTTTCTTAGCTCAGCTGGTCCTAAATTTGCCACAGGATATTTTGAAGAATCAGTTGGTACCTCAGTTGCATGGATATTTGCCAAAACCTCTGCAACTTCTTGTTCATCACGAACATGATCCTTTAACTTTTTGTTTGTTGGTTCATCCTTTATTTTCTTTATGAGACCAGCCAGGGCAATTTCCTCATCAGACTCAAAATCACTTTCACTGTTTGTTGATAGTACATCAAACGATTTTTCGTTCGCAGTGTCTGTTTTGCAAATTGAATCTTTTGGCACAATAGAAGTAGTCAAATCCATTATATTATGACCATCTTTCTTCATTTCTGATAACTGACTGCACAGGTGGCTCTTTAGTACTTTTGAATCGTTTGATGGCCAATTTTTTGCATTGCATGTTACAGCATTATCCATGTCGGCATTTGCAGCATGAACGTGATCATCACAATCAATAGCTAGATCACAAGAATCATCCAAGCATGCTCCAACATCACTAAAAGAGTCAATGGGGGACAATACAGGAAAATCACCTATTTGGCCTCCAGATTTTCCATTTGGTCCAATCACAAGATCATTATTACAAGTTCCTTGCACCCCAATTGTTGACTGTAGAGGTTCTATCATAGATGCAGTGACACAGTTTTGGAAATCATCATTTCCAGCTTCTTCTTTGCTGTGGACCCCTGTCATTGCCTCTATGGCTGAATTTATCATTCTGTCAATATGTTCACTGACTGGTTCACTTTCTGAAATTTTGAGTTTCTTCCGATTATCAACCTCCTGTGTTTCAATCTTCCTCTTAGTATCACTTTGTTTTTCTATGACTGATATACCCTCCTCGCCATTTGCTCCAAAATGAAACTCAAAAATGCAAGACTGCTCTGTAGTTTGGCCAACAGGAGAACAACTCTGTTTTTCACAAGCTGGTTTCCTGGAGCTGCTCACTAAATTGTCCTTCTTCTTCAATATTGACCGAAGCGGCTTGCTTTTCGCTCTTGCCTTTTTCTTTCTTCCTTTCTTCTTTTCCATATCCCGACCCAGAATAATAACTTTGCTTCTAAATCTAACAGCCCGCTTTTTAGCATTGGCTCTACTTTTTGTATTGACTGAATCTAGACCAGATGGTACAGCAGAAATACGATCTTCATCATCCTTTTCTTTGCATTGAATCATCCCCCCAAATGTTGATAGCAACAACATCTCATCAGAAGTCTCATCTTTGGCAGACACTTCATCAGATTTCTTACACTGAGCTGATTTTCTTTTTGACTCAAAAGCAGGAAATTGATTGTCTTTTTGATTTCTCTTTTGTTCTGCAGGTTTTTGTTTTGTTATGATATCTTCACCGGCTTCAAAGATGTGCTCTTTCGTGATCTGGTTAG
Organism: Aurelia sp. 3 sensu Dawson et al. (2005); assembly: GCA_964020215.1. NCBI lineage: Eukaryota > Metazoa > Cnidaria > Scyphozoa > Semaeostomeae > Ulmaridae > Aurelia > Aurelia sp. 3 sensu Dawson et al. (2005). Next base: position 27,840,951 of record OZ026574.1, on the reverse strand, counting down.
CTGTTCCTCCAAAGTTGAAGAGCTTATTCACAACATCTAAGTCAATATCCATGTTTAAACAATATGAGAGCTGAAGTCAGCTGAGTCCTGAAACACAAAAGAGAATTTTTGTAACACTTGCTAAATTCTGCTAGACTTATTACATGATTTTTAACTTTTTCAATTGAACTGAATGGCTGGACAGCGGTCCTTTTCGTGAGAAAAAATGGCATGCATGCAGCATTTTGCACCCATAGATCATTTTGCATGTGTGATCGCACATTCTATGAAAGTGTGAAAAGTGTTGTCAACGTTTTGTATATTTTGACACATATACAGTACAGGCATAGTAGAGGTATATCCAATGGATCAGTATACTGAGTTTAAGTATGAAATTCTGTGAAATTCAAAACAACTGGGGTAAGCACTAAACAGTCTCCTTTGTGTGACAAAATGGACTCATACATCAATCTGTGTGTGTGCTTACGTGTACGAATGTGATCAAACATGTCAAATGAAAAGGCCTGCTAGACAGTCAACCTGTGACTCAAAACAAGAGTTAGCTTGCAAGGTGCATATCATGAGTTCTATCCAGCAATAGCAAATCAATAGCAATTATAGTTATGAATCAAGTGTAGTAAATCTGTGGGAGGTTGGAAAGTCTGCAAATAACACTTCAACGTGACCCTGCTTTCTGCTACGATGAGCACGGAAAGCTGGTTTGCAGAAATCATCCCCTCCAGAAACTTGTAAATTGCTCTGGAACCAATTGGTCTATCAAAAAACTGTAAAAGGTTCATGGCAACTACATTACCCACATTCATGGCAACTAAAAGACATATTAAACAGAATGGTTTATTTTCACAGCTTTGGAGAAGGCTCATTTCAAATATCTTAATGGCTTCAGAAGAACTTCATTTTCCACTTGGTTAATCTAAGGACTTTGATCAAATTTTTTACCATGCACACTATGTGTTTACAGACACCAAATCAACATGGGTGAATCGACCAAATGTTGGCCACAGTGACCATGCTGGACAAAATGGTGGTTGGGCGATGATATGGAGGTTGGCCAAAATGGCCAGGTCTAAAATGTAGGCACCTGGACCAAAGAAGGACAATAGTCCATGGTTTTATCATCTGCATCTTAAACATGGATTACAATTTCAGAGGCAGTTCAAATGAAACCAATGTAAACTTTTAATTTTCCATGTTCTTCCAAAAGCAAAGTCAAAGACATCCCAGGTTGGAAAGTTCGTACTGCGCGCCAAAGAACTTCGGGGTGCACTTAAAAACTTTGGTGCGCGAATGTAAAAAAATTGGTGCGCAGAGTGGCATAAATTTGGCATAAATTACAGGAATTCTTGCCACAATGGTCTGAACAAGAGGGGCTCTGAGTTTTTATTGGTATTTTACCTAAAGTTGAGATGAGCCAGAAATTAAAATTTGTCCAACTGAACGAGAGCTCGCTGAACATGATAAGATTATAAAACATTATCATAAAAAATCGGAATTGGGCCATCCCTTGCTATTTCTATTTTAATTTTGGTGCGCACATTAATTTCATTTTTGGTGCGCAAAATTTCATCAGTCTCTTGGCATTCAGTGCGCAGTTGACAAACTTTCCAACCTGGAAGACATCTGGGAGCGATTCTAGAATTCCCCCCTCATCAAGAATGAAACAATGAGATCTAAAGATTGAAACAATAAGATTTAAGAGCGAAACAATGAGATCTAAGAACGAAACATGAGAAGGGAGGGTATTCTAGAATCTAGCAGACATCTGTCATTGTTTTGTTTTATTATGTTGCACAAATCTCTCATTTACTACTGTGTTTCAACAAGAAGGAAACACACAAAGCACCAAATCATTCTGGTTTACCTAAATCTTCAACACAGACCTCTAGGGCTAGGGTAGTCATACTTTGAAAATTATAGGCCTTTGCTATTTTGCAGAAGGACTTGAACGAATTTTTAGGCCTTACTTAAATTTAAAGGCCATTCTGATTGATGTGTGCGTCGGTGCGGTGTTGGTATTGCTTTCCATACCCAAGCAAGTATTGGCTTGGTGGGTTAACGGAAATAATGAACTCCTGCTAAATAAAGTCATCTTACCACATCGAGTACTTAATAGTTCCTCACGTTTCTCCTCGTACCTCAGCCGCCATTACATTGGACAAATCGCACTGAGCACGATTTAATTCAACTCAATTAAGTCATACCAGACTCATAACGAAAGCTCCTGATTATTTTAGTTGTTGTTGCTGTAAATATTTCCTTTGTAACTTGGGATCAGTTTGAAGTAGTGATAATAAGAGACTTTTGTAGTAAGTTAAACAATCCAGTTTCACAATCTTTCCAGAATGAGGCACTTACCCATTACGAGGCGAATTGAAGATGGTTTTTTGGCGCTGAAAATAAATTATTGAGCTTGTTGAGCGTGAGCAGCGACCCGTGGCAGAAGAACATAAATTCTTGACCTGGATGAAAAACCACTGATTGATAAGGATCACACGATGGCTTGGATGTTTGATGGTGTACAAGGTTGTGAATAGCACTGAAGAGCAATACCAAAAAATGCAAGGCTGAATTAGACTTTTAAGTTTTGCCGCAAAAAAGTTGATTGATGTCTTGAAATTTGCAAGCTGGGTAAGCTGTCGGTATGGTAGGAAAGTATGGGCCGTTGCGGTTGTTTGAAAGAGCCTAACTAGCCTAAAGGCCATAAAAAATTTTTGAAAGAAGTCCAACCTCATCGCCTTAAGCCTACTTGTGCAGAGCAGACAAGAGTGGCCAATATATGGCGATTTTGAACACTTTGAGCATTCACAACAAATAGTAATACCAAATTAAATCTCATAACTAACCTGAAACTTTGAAAACTTTGAACCTGAAACCCTAAACCGAAGATCTAAACCTGAAACAGTGAAAAAATTTGACCACTGTCTTTTGGATTTAGGTTGACTCATAGATCATTTTCTGTATATCATCATTTGACATTAATTGTTCACAGCAAATCAAATTATTGTCAAGTGCTGTTCAGGGATGGATCCAGGAATTTTGGTGACAACAGGTTTGAGGTGCAGAAAAGCCACAGCGGGAGGGGTTGTTAGGAAAGAAGGGGTCCAGGAGGAGAGAACCTGTAAGTTTTCCCTGTTTGTTCTGTTGTAGGAAACACAAATTTTCTGTGCAATTTTTGGGCCACACCTTTAAGTTTTTAAGGGAATTCTGTTTTGACTGATCAGGCCAGTAGTGCAGTGAACTCTTTTCCATTCTTGAAACTCCACCAACTCCATCATCAAATTCATAGTGTGTTCCTCCATTTGATAAAAGTGCGTAAATAAGGGATGGTTCTGATAACCGTTCTCAGGAAAAGTTACAAGTGAACTCAAACCTTCAACCTGGGCTGGAAGTACTGTATAGTTTGAATCTCAAAATTGTTGCAACAATCTGTCTAGAAAAGGAAGACGTTCTAGTCCCAAAAGAATAGAGAGTTATATTGCAGCCTTGTGAACCCAATAGTACTGGCATGGCTCTAACATTCTTATATGTTGGCTTTCCTTTGTTGATTTTTCTCAATACAAATCTTTTGCAGATATAGAATCATTAGTATGCTAAGATGTCTGGACAGCTATATTTCACAGATCGTGTTGCAGATTTTGTTGCAGGATGGGTTGCTGGTGAGATTTTTACTTTAAAGTACAGGCCATTTGAATTCATTGTTTTCTTTCTTACCAAACATTGCATTAACTATTATAGTAATTGCTTTGCTTAGAGATAATATTTTCAAATTGAGTAGTGTTTGCACATAGATAAAGGATGTTATGCAAAGTTTAGACAAACAATGCAGACATTACTTCAGTCATAGATGGTTAGATCCACCAAAATTGTACCAAACTGGAATTTACAACAAATTGCACCATACAGTATGTTCCAGAAAAAGTTTTCAGAAAATCCACAATGCAGGCCTTTTCTTGAGGAAAGTTGCACGAGAGTGCCAAAACGCTCGCGTAATTTCGTTTGCGCGAGCGATCACTCAGGTAAAGATTCACAAGCACTGTTTATTCCTTGGAAAAGCAAGTTACAATGAATCTTGATATTATCATTGTCAAATTAGAATGAATCGTTGGAACACTAAATGTTAGTCTTTTCAGTCATATTTTAAGCATGGATAGGATACCATCGTTTTTTCGTCTTGTCTCATCAAAACGGATGAATTTTTACTTTCTATCTTCTGTTTCTGGAGTGTATTTGTTCTTACTATTTATCAACTCTGAACATCGGGCAGGGAATTTTCTTGGCTCCTTCTTTAATTTAGACCACAATTTTATTCGTCGTAATTCCGTTAAGATACGGTAAACAGTATGATGCTCTCATATCGAAGGACTTTAAATGGCAAGAAAGGTTTTACATTCAATGATAAAAGTAAAGGATCGATGCACGTTGATTGATGAAATGACGAATCTGATGTCTGGCAATCATATTTGTACCATCGATGAGCCCTCTCCTACAATTTTGATTCCCCATTTGGGGTTTCTATGAGGATGATTCCTTGTCTTCTTGAAAGACTTAAAATTTCCTCTTAACAAACTCTTTGAAAGTTGGTTCCCTTCTTTTAGTATTTTAGGCCCCGTTCACGATGTTGAAATTCTCTAAATTACATTTCCTTTGCTCTTAGAACCAATGTTTAATTAAATCATCTCCCCTACCGATCCCAGTAAGATACTTTCCAGCTTTAACTCTGAGCTTATAATATAGTTATTCTAATATCAGGTTTCTATCGCATGTTTATACTACTGTATTTCGTTTTCCCGAAAAATATGTTTTCTTGAAGTATGATCATTTCCACCTGAAGTCAAATCCATTCATTCCGTTTTTCACAACTTAACAGAAGATTTGTTCATTGATCAAGGAGGATTTTATCCTGTTGCAATTCACAAGAAATTGTTGAGAGCGATTTCCCCTAAAATTAGCAATTTTGCGAGAGCGATAAAGAGCTCGCGTAATCATGTTTGCGCGAGTGCTGACGTGATCGCGAGCGATCGCGAGCGAAAAACGAAAAGGCCTGCCACAATGCCAACTTTTTGTTAAAATTGTTTATGTAAGATTTTGTATGTATCGCTGGTTGCTTTCTACCTCTGTAAAATGCTCATAAATTGTTCAAACTTCAGAACGTTTTTAGGTACACTTATAATTGTCTGTACTTTCTTGAAAACCATTAAAATTAGGAAAATTGCTCCTGGGTTTCAAAAGTTTTGGGTAACCAAGTAAGTTCGAGAATTTAATACCTCCTACGGAAAGTCTAGAAAGTCTTTGCATTCTCTTTCAGGTTGTGCTGGTGTGTTAGTCAGCCATCCATTTGACACAATCAAGGTACATCATTTTTTTCCTCTAGAGAAAATCAGTAAAACTGACCAAAGTGTTTATTACGGTACATTTTATGAAACTTTTCAGCCCCACAAAATCTATTGAATTTTACATCAGCATCGCCATTGATCCAACCCAAGCCTTATTCATTACCAGACATATGTACAGTAACTATCTTTGCAAGGATAATGAGCTGCTACGAGTTTTGAGTTCAAAAAGTTTGATTGCTTGTTGCAGCTACTCAAGGTGGTTGTATTCAGTGATGAGTGGGACAAAGGGAAAGTTTTGCATCCCCTGCCCTAGAAATGAGAACCGACTGGAAATGAGGAGAAATTCATATTACTTTGAGGGAAGAAGCCTTTGCGTTTTTGTCCCGAGTTTGTGAAAGTTTATTCCATAAAAGTCTCTTCCTTTATAGTAGTGGGCAGGAGATTTGATCCCTTTAACTAATGGTCAAAGCAAGTCTGAATTGTTGCACAAATGCCATTGTTTTCAAAGCAGCTTTGTTTTTGCTCTCAAAGATCTTCTATGTGTCCATGCAACTTTCTAGACCATTTTTTCAATCCTTTGATATTTGGTTAAACAAACAGTTTGTACTGTGCATGCAATGCCATTGATTAAATATATCTGTATTATTTCTTTTGTTGATACCATAGGTACGACTACAAGGTCAAGGAGTGGCAGCGAATGCTGCAGTCAAATATACTGGAACAATACACTGCTTACTGGAAACCGTTAGAAATGAAAAGGTAAGGTATCATACCAATGCAATATGTTTGTTTCAACAGGCTTTGCCTACTTTGGCAATTGAAAGAAACGCTAAAAATAGAATGATTGCATATGTGTATTTGAATGACATCAGAAGCAGACAACACTGAGAAGACTCTATTACCAAAATATTTTCAGTTGAAATTATCTCAAGCACCCTAACCTCAGATATTGCCAGCAACTCCAAATGGGAATCCCAAACAGGAAAATTTTCTATCGAACGCACTTAGGACGGTAGGAATTATTCACAACTAAGTGTTAGGTATCACTATGACTATGGTAACCATTAATACAGTTTTTCTCTCTTTTCATATCCCAATGAAATCTTACAATAAACAAATAAAGATGATGCCATAAGGAACATGGAAATACATAAGCAACCCTGTGACCATAACATTTGTCACACTTAAATATAACAAATAATATACTACAAAGAGCAAATAACAATTACAAATAATTCCGACAACAAAAGATCACAAGAAATGAATATATGACAAAAGCAAATTACACGAGAGAGGAGACAACAAACTCACGAACTCTTTTGTCTTTGAGTACGATCTTTTGGACTCTGGTGGCTGAGCAAAACCATCCGTAATTTCAATCATACACATAATTAAAAGAGATATTATGACCGTAATGGCCGTAATAATTACGAATTCTTCAAGAAGTAGATATTAACTGATATATAGTTATTGAAGTAGAAAATTATGGTATTTGTTGGAATTCAAATGATAAAGAATTTCGGAAAACTTTTTCTTCTGATTTAATACCATAATCTCAAAATGTTGCCTTATATCGTTTATTTGGTCGTGATTTAGTTACGTAAAATATCACCGATTTTGAATTTTAGGTCTTTGGTTTATTCAAAGGTATAACACCACCTCTTCTGGGAACTGCAGCATGGAATGCGCTTGTATTTGGTGTTTATGGAAATACAATGAAAGTATTAACAAAGGTGGAAGACAGAGAGAAGTATTCAGTTCTGCACACAACCATTGCTGGTGTGGCGGTAGCATTTGCCCAGAGTGTGATCATATGTCCGTTGGAATTAATAAAATCGAGGCTGCAGATTCAAACTGATTCAAAACATAGGCTTTATAAAGGTGGGTTCGTATTCAATGCTCCTTTTAGATCGTATAGGATTTTCACAGGTAACACACGCCAGTTAAAAGCAGCAGAGATGATACACTTTTTGATTGGACCTCGCTTTCAACATCGCCATCTTATTGGACCGATAAAAACAAGTTCTGTAACACAAGGAGGGTTAATGACACTTGTGTTAAAATGATACTTTTGGCGTTATCTAAGCAGGATGAAATCCTATCTCCAGGAAAGTTAATCCGGTCAATTCATCATGTTATCACATGGTCTTTGAAAGATTTTCGCGCAATAAATCTTTCTGATGTTCAAACCTATTTAGCACTCACGTGTTTCGAGTACCTGAGGGTTTAATCTTCCAGAGCAAATTAATCACAAGTCATTGCGAATGTATCTGTGCCAGTATAATAATAATAATAATAATAATAATAATACAGATATCTAAAGAGGAAAGCCTCAGTCACTCGAAAGTGCTTTTCATGAGGGTCCTCTATTTAACTAACTGTAGCGATTTATTTAAAACATTATAATTACATATTTCCGAATAGTAAAAGAATAGCTCTATCATAAAATAAGGCATAAAATAGTTCATAGCTTCCAAAACCTCTGTTTAAAAATATTAAAGTTTCCTGCCGACTTAATACTAGTGTCCAGTTTATTCCAGTCATCAATGAACAAATAGGATGACACTTGCTTCCCCCAATTTGTCTTTACTTTAGGTAGATGGTATAGTTCATTGTTCCTTGTCTGGATGTTGTGCAGATCTTTTCCTGTTTTATTGCTGAAAGTGTAGCTTATATCACTTATCGTTGACTTGTAAATGGTAGCACATCGATGGAACTTTCGTCTGAAGTCTAGAGACTTCCAGTGCAGTGAATCCAAGGCTTTTGTGCTGGAGTCATATGGCTTCATATTCAATATTAGCTTCGCACATTTGTTATGAAGAACTTGCAGAGTCTTCATCAAACATTGGTTATTTCTATCCCCCCAAACAGTATCTCCATAATCAAACAATGGTATTATCATAGTGTTTACCAAAGTTAAACGTTGTGCCCTGGGGATAAGATGACCGATCCTTTTGACCGTGCCAGTATTTGATGGAATGATATTCTCTCGCACCAAATCAGACAATCAGACAGGAGCTTCTCTTCATAGATCTACCGGGTGAGCCAGAGAAAAGTTCCCACTTTTGAAACTTCATAACACCAAGGCTACTCCATGGATTTGAATCATACAAATTGTAATTAAAAGTCGAAAGATCAAAGTATTTTTGTGATTTTTCTCGCTGTCCTACCAGCACTACAAATATGGGTAAATTCAACTTTACAAAAATTTCATGGTTGATTGATTACTGAAAAATGGCCCAAAACATTGATCAATTCATAAATGACCTCTCGTACAGAATAATGAAGGAAATGCAACTTCTCATGGGTGAGAGATATCCTCTAGGCGTTAATTTCCTTGGCATTGAAAATCTTTCATATTTGTTTGAAAATCGATGTCTTATAACTCTTGAAGGAGGTGAAATGCCCATGGCCTATTGTTCGATTTGAATAGAATCCTTTCGATTTGATCAATGTTTTAGGCCCTTTTTCCGTGATTTTGCAACCATGAAATTTTTATAAAGTTGAATTTACCAATATTTGTAGTGCTGGTAGGACAGCGAAAAAAATCACAAAAATACTTTGATCTTTCGACTTTTAATTACAATTTGTATGATTCAAATCCGTATAGTAGTCTTGGTGTTATGAATTTTCAAAAGTGGGAACTTTTTTCTGGCTCACCCGGTATTTCTGAGTTAAGATAAATTCGAGGAAAATCATGAGATTCCCTGTACGGCAAGAAATCTTCACCATATCTGTTATGTTGCAAATACAGGTACAAAACTATTTCATGCGTTGCTGAGAATGCGCGCTTTTGAGATTTAGATACACATCGCATCGAGGCAAATGATGTTCCAGGTTGTGTTTCAAAAGAAGTGACATCATTGTGAAAATGGTCTATTCGTCCACCATATGTTGTCTGCTATTATTGAAACCGGTGTATAGTCTATCTCAAATGATAGTCTGTTACGTACAAATGCCCTGGAATAGCAGTAATCGAAATGTTTTGCGTAGGTGATTCTGCGTTATCATTACCTTACTTAAGTTTCAAAAACGAGGCAATACAGAATCCCGCCGCTCCTATTGGTCAATTTCCTGCGGGTATCCCGTAGCCATGTATAATACGATACGAGGACGCATTTTTGTTGCCACAGCAACTGCTTTAAGCTTGCGAGATTTACAGTAAACTCAAACGACAATGACTGCAACTAAATGTGTTTGATTAAATGATGCGAGTCAAGATTAGAAGCTGTCAGGTAATAAAACTCATGCTGTATATTTGTCATATTTGTCGTTGTACATGAAAATATTTATCCCTTGGCCTTCATGCACAGACCTCGCAAAGCTTGGTCTACTTTTAAGACCTCGCGCTATATATTTTCCTGTACAACACAAAACCGGTTAGTACGCCCACGTTAATACATTTTTCCCATCTTTTGACCTCCTTGCCATTTGTAAATTATTGAATTTGATCTTCTTTGTCTCGTGTAGCTTTCTTCTTCGTTACCATTGCTGCAAGTCTGTCCCTAACATCTCCGCTAAGATTTCTTTGTTTCCACACTCCATTATAGTTGCTTTTCAATTTCGTTTCAGGTACCTTAGACTGCATCATGAAAATTCACCGTGCTGAGGGAATCAAAGGACTGTTTCGTGGAATGGGAGCTACCGTTATTCGCGATATCCCTGGATTTGTATCCTATTTCAATGCATACGAAATTTTGAGTTCAATTATAAGTGGAGAAGAAAATAGTGATTTAGGCCCAGTTGCATTATTGCTCGCTGGCGGAATGGCCGGCACCATTTCATGGGCACTTGCATTCCCTCCTGACGTCATAAAGACTCGTATTCAGATTGACACCCAAAAGAGATTTAATGGATTCTTAGATTGCCTTAGGATATCTTTTAAAGAGGAACGATGGAATTTGTTCGTTAGAGGACTTGCACCGACACTTCTTAGGGCTTTTCCAATGAATGCTGCCATTTTTACCGTGTATACAATGCTTATGAGAATTTACACCAATTATACAATAGCTAAAGAATTAGATGAATAATGCTACTATATACCCACGGTAGCTACTATATGAAAGAATGCAAAGTTTATAGGACTTGAAAATCTCGTTGAGTAATGGAAAGCAATGGAATCAAATCTTCATAAAGCGTTGGGTGATGCGTCTTTAGTTTGAATTAAGATCAGGTCCTTCGATGTAAGTGTTTGTTCCAAGAATTCACGAAAAGCTTTGAAAACGATCAAAGTCGTTGTGAATCCTAAATGAATCGAAAGAAAAACAGTACAATCTTCAAGAAATTGATAAATAAGTTTATGAAGACCTTTCATACGGCTGTTGAGCAAAAATCTGTAGCTTTATGGTTTACGATTTTGCAATTTGATGATGTCCTAACCGAAGGAACCTTTTCAAACCAAAGGAGACCTGTTATGCTGAAAATAATCAAGATTTCAAAAATTGCGAATGAACACTCACAACGAAGTACATGAAACTCCTGTCAAACCATTTAATCAAGCGAAAGATTCAGTTGAATTGAATTGCATTGAATTGGAAGAATAATCAAGATATCAAAGATTGTCAATGAACACTTATAACGAAGCACCTGAAGTTTCTGTCAAGCCAGTAAACCTAACGAAGGATACAATTGAATTGTTTTAAAATAATCGAGATATAAAAGATTGCCAGTGAATACTTGTAACAAAATGCCTGCAGTTCCTGAAGTGCCATTGGAGCAAACGGAAACGCATTAACTGGTCATGCAGTGTTCTTATGCTATAAGTGAACCATTTGTTAGTTATTTTGGTCTTATGCTGATTTGAAGGAGAAGAAATCGATGGTTGGATATGACTACAATGATAAAACAATAATCTTGAAATCATTCAAAAACCAACTCAAGTTTATTAAGAATTGGTTTTTTAATGGTTCCATTACTCAACCAGATTTTCATGCAAAGTGCCTCACCGCGCGAAAACTTTTACATTTTATTCTAGTTATGCTTATATTTATATATATATAAGCATATATAAATATACGAGCCATATATACCCTAACCCCATTCATACTTGCAAATTTAGCCAGATTAAAAAATTCAGGTTATCGCATATTGCCTTCTAATTAGACCCTGTGCCTATTCTACAAAAGATTCTGGAGCGAACAATACTTTTAAGCAGTCTTTGTACCAAACGTTCGGTTGGGTGGCATCAAAGCGGCGCTCCCTGCATCAAAGCTATCACATTGCGCACATTCGAATATTCGACAAAATGTACATAACTATCGTTCGTTCTAGAGTGTTTCGAAGAATAGCTGCAAGGTCTTTTGGCAACTAGAATCTTGATACACAAAAAGGAAATTTAATCTGGTAATCGTCAGTGGTTTATGTAGTGTGTTTCCAAAATAAACAGCCTTTACGGGGAATGTAAGCTTTTAAAAGGGGCTCAAGCCACTTGCGCTCAAATTCTAGCCTATCAGATGTCAGGATCATTTGTGCTGCCGTAGATCAGGTACTCAAATATGGTGCTTTCATATACAGTATGCTTAGATTCCCTTTAAAGAGCTGAATTGGCTTAATTTTAAAACTAACCAAAAGATTGCGGTACCTGGCAAGATAACTTTGGTCTTTGATCTTCTTGCCAAACAAGACATTTGAAAGCCAGCCATGTTGTAAAATTTTGGTAACTTTACGAACAGGAATTCTTTAGTTCAGGATACCTGGTACTTGCGATTTATTTTACCATCTTTTGTTGCTAAAATTAATGAGATTGGTAATGTTCTATTGAATTGCTTGGAATGAAATGCCAATTTTTTGTGGTTTCTTCAGATCTCATCTAAAGTATCATAAACATAATTGGATACTTTCTGGCGATGTGCCACAATCATTCTTAAAGTGAATGAACGGAGACAAGCGGAGGCAACCCTATGAATAGCACAGAAAAAACTCCTCCATATATCATTGTTCCTCCAGCTAAACAATAAAGGCCAATGACCACACAATTGTAGACGTCATCAATGCAGTGGCCTTTAAAAGAATACCCAGACTGCTCACGCACAGAGCTTTATCTCCGTTGATTCTATCAAACGAAAATTTCAGCGAAGAGCACTGCTCTCAGCAAATCATTCCTTGAAGCAATGTCATTTTAACAAGGGCAAATTTCGTGAAACAAAAACAAAAGATTTCGCTTTCCGAAGAAACAAAGCCATTTGTCTTTCCGAAGGATTCACACCATACAGTTTCACATCTGTAAGTGCTCTCACTCAAATCAAAATGAATAGAGAGAGAGCAAGCAGAAGGTATGAAATCTATCCTTGAGGCAGTCAGAATATACTGTACATACAACAACAGGCGTTTTCATAGTGTGAAGACTTTTTAACACCACAAATTATTTCCTCCATATTCTAAATATTTTAACTGATACATTTTGAAAAGAGTATAAAGAGTCTCTAATTAAATTTTAACGAGCGTTTCATCATCTAAATTCAGTCCCCTTATCGATGTCACTCGCCAACCAAAAACGCTAACAATTTTGCGATAAATTATGAAAATCTGTCTTCTGAAAAAGACAGTAACTAATACTAATATAATGATATAAAATAATTTCCATCTGAATTCATGCTCTTTTCTGACATATTCTTTCCATGATCTGAGTTCATCAACTTTCAAAAATTTGTTACGATATGAACGCGGAAGTTCAAACTGCGACTGTTCCGGGAATAGCGATTCCAAGAAATCCCTCAGTATTGTTCGTATGAGCTTCGCGTTATGATCATCATGATCTATGTTATCGTTCAGGCAGACAAATTTACGACGATTTTTCCTGATCCAATCAAGTTGATAAATGAAGTGAGAGACGTTATTTCGAATCATTTTGAATGTTATGTCCTCATCGCCAACAATCTCAAAATTATAGTTTTTCTTTTTCAACGACTCTCGCAACGAATCAGCAATTGGCTTGCAACTCACTATAAGTTCTTTTGTGGCAGCTAAAGATTCTTGCCATCTTGGATCATGTTTTGATGTGTTGTGTATTTGCTTAGAGCAGTTGAGTAACATCTTTTCCAGGTTTCGTATGTCTGAAGATTGGAGAGGCAATGAAAACATTCTTGCTGCCAATGTACGTAATTCTCTGTCATCCAGAGTACCTGACAGATAGGAAGAGATAAATAAATAGATTAATTTTAGCTTCAAAGTCAGATTGTGCGAATCATATGATGACGTCAAAGGTTCACATAAAAAAGGAATATTTTGTTCGAGGTCGTCGTCTTATCAATCATAGTCATAAAAAATGCTCTGATTACAGTCAGAGCGGAAGAAGCCTGCCTTGTAAAGTTGACAATCGTTGGAAAATTAATAGTAATGATTGGATGACTATTCAAATATTGCTTTTGTTATTTGACTCTATTTTATTCGAATATTTCTCCCGTTGGGGGGAGCTAACTGGATTACGATATGAGCTCTTTCCTCTGCAAACGACAATCAACATAGATATCCAAGGATCTAGTGATGCAATCAGAACAAAATTCAATGAAGATACGATTCTGGTTTCACCATTGAAAACAAAGGTGGTACGGTTCTTTCGCTTTGACTGCAAATGCAACGGGACAATACAACTTAAACGGATGATTTCCAGTCGGTGGAATTTCCTGAACAGGGCGAAATTTTAAACAATAAAAGATTGCTCAACAGTAATTTTCAATTCAATTTTAGCGCAACGTTTCCTTTCGTAAACAGTAGAAGTTGCACCAGCTGGGAAAATTGCGCTGACTGGAAATTTGTCATAAAATGTTGCCTTTGCCTTATCTTGTGAATTGAAATATAAGTCCAATCGCATATTATGATAATTTAGCCACGTTCTTTATCGACCCTAGATTCAAAATAACGTGATTTGTTTCCGCGCACCACTAGTACGAGTCTAGCAGTAAAAAATTTTTATACAAAAATGTCTTTTTACCTCCATCGTTACTGGTACACATGTTAGAAAAGCTTGCTTCGTAGATGCAACTAGGTGGAACGTGAGATATGGAAACTAAAACCCTTACCTGAACCATCTGTATCTAACTCATCAAAGGCAAGCGACATATTCATTCGAGCTGGTACATCCATCAAATAATACGCATATGAAAAGGCAAACTGCATATCATCCGTTCTTCGGATCTTATGCGATGACGTCACATCAAAATATCTCCAAAATTGTGTCTGCATATTGTTGATGACGTGAACATCAACCATATGGGGCATATGCGCAGGAACCTTTCTCGCTTTGTATCCAAACGCACGGTTGAAGATCCTGCTTACATGAAGTAACGAGCTCGCAAATGTATCCAGTAACATACGGGATGGCTTACGATTAACCACGTACTCTTGTTGCCTACCAACACGCTGCCTCGCAGTGACAATATCCCAGAAGAACTTCTGCCTCTCCCAGCGATGTGGGCTGGTAGACTGTGTTTCCGTTATTGGGTCCCAATGCCCATAACGATCGATCCAACGACTTAATTGGCTAATCCTTTTTCGCTTACTGTTCTTTCGATTCTTTTTTCTCTTCTTGGCAAGGGGGCTGTCAGAAACTGTTGATACGTCATCTATGATTCGAATTGCAAGCAGCTTTTGCTTAGATTTCTCTGGTGGGAAATTGAAATTTGATTTTGAATGAGACAATGCTTCGTCTTTGGTAGATACAGCCAATAAGTGTCGACGCAATCTTCGAGGAGTTTTCTACGAAAAATGAAAGATGGGATGGTAAATAAAGGCATTTCAACAGCTCAGCAGTCAATCGACAAGGGCGAACAAAACATACTATCAAAGATTCCCTTAAACCCGAGTAGCTAGTTCACGCATTGTACATGCGAAACTGTATTAAAAAAAGAGAATAATCCAAACATCTGTTGCATAATTCTCATCTTTCTGATTCGAACGCTGAACAATGGGCAATATAATTCTTGTTTATTTCCATGTGTACCTAGACATTTAAATATCTCTGAAATTTCAAACTGAATGAACGGAGCTACAGTAAGTATAAATAGGGCAAAAAAACTCCTACACACGGCATTGTTCCTATAGCTAAGTAAACGCTATACACGCACGAGTTGCAAGCATTAAACATAAAAGACCAGAAATGGAATACCCCCGGGGGGGGGGTACTTCACTATAAATTCATACGGGGGTGTGCGCCGCAAGGATTTCTGTTACGACCCAATCCCAGAAATTTGGTCCGATATTGATACCCAATCCCAGAATATATGTCAGATATTGATACCCAATCGAAGAAGTAACAAAAGCAATTCGACGTCAAAAGGATAAGGGATAGAGGGCTGGGAACGATTATTTTGGTTCCAAGTGGCCATTGGAACGAGGTTCTGATCTGAGGACGTTTTTCAACACAAAAATACTTGAAATCAGTTCACCTGAAACTGACCACGTGTTGCTCGAAAATTCATCAAGTTGTACTTTCATTCAACAGCCATTACAGAATTTTGAGTAACCCCCAATCCCAGAAAATTCCGAGTGAAAGTATACCCCAATCACGGAAATTTTCCATTAAAAGGATACCCCAATCCCAGAATTTTCAGGCCAAAAACTACCCAAAACTGGCGCACATCCCCGTCTTACCCAAAGTGAAGTACCCCCCCCGGGGGAATACCCAGACTCCTTCCGTACGGAGCTGTTATCTCTGCTCATTCTCTTTAAAAGTTGTTTAGTCTATTTGCTGAAAAATCAAATTTTCATTGATTTGCAGCCATTCTAAGAGGTTGATTCATCAGTTTGTGATCATTGAGTGTAGACTCATTGAATGGAATTCTCTTAAGCTTGTTGACCTCACTGTGAAAACTAGCTTCTGCTAACATGAACTTCAAGCACATTTAAAACTTTTAGTCTTTGCAATGTGTGATGCTCAGCCAACGCACACACTAAGCAGGCAAGCACAAAACACCAACCCTTAACCCTCTTTTTACATCAAACCATGAAACAAACAACTGAGCCAACAAAAAGCTATGTGATGGAAGAAATAACATAAGATTGATCAAATGATTCTCATAAGTTTGTTGCATACCTCTTTAACATCTTTGCTTTGGCTAGCATCCATTAAATCTGTCTGGTTGAATTTGGTTTTGGATTCAAAAATTGGGAGAAGTATTCCATATTTTTTCTTCTTGTAACCCTGCTCTGTTATATCACCATCTTTGAACTCCTTTTCCACATCATCCAGTTTTAATAATGAGGAATTAGACAATATATCTTTGTTCTTTTCAAACCAATCAAATACCTTGTTCATTGTTTCATTGCTAGCTGCTAACTTTTTCTTGTGAGAAGTTTCAAAAGTGCTCTTTTTTCTTGAATTATAAACAGTGTATGGCTTTAGGACAGGTTTCTGCTTCTGGCCATGCGTTGACAATGTTGTTGTTATAGTTGTTGTTGTTGTTGCTACTGGTTGTTTCTTCGTGTCAATACTAACATTAAATTTAATTTCAAATGGCATTGTTTGGTTCATATCTTTAAATCCTTGTATTTTGAAAGCAACGGTTTCTGTAAAGTTTGCATATAGGGTAACAGTCATGATTTTAAACTTCTTTGAAAACGTTGCTGTACGAATAACACTTGCTTCAAGAAAATCCCCTTCAGTAACCACCCCATTCTTTACAAAATTAGTGAAGTTGAGAATGAATGCCTTGACACCTTGTGGCACTTTTACAACTTCCGGGAGCCCAATGACTTCAAATGATGGAAGCTCATTTAATTTTTCAACTCCGCAATCACCAGCATCAAAACCACAATTGAAAATGTTGCAATTTGCATCACAATACCTATCTCCAATCCAACTATTTGCACAGCCTCCATTGCAATACTCTCCTATTGCACTATAAGCAGATCCTGTGAATGAATGTGCATTAAGTACCCAGCCTGATTTGCCGTTTGTATTGAGACAATCTCCACCATCCCAGTCACATTCTGACACGTTGCATGGCTTGTCACAATATTTATCATTAACCCATGCAGCAGGGCAGCCTTCATTACAATTTGGAACAGGCCAAGTCAAATAAAGCTTTTGTCCTTTTGCATGTGTGTAGAAGTCATCAGGCCAGACATTGTCTCCAAAGAAAACATCATCATTCATGTAAATAAACTTCTTAGAAAGGCCTTTGATTCTGTGTATGTGTGTTTCAATAGCTGGAGATGAGTATGTAGGCAAATGACTCTTGTTTACAAACAATTCTTCATGTGTAACAATCTTGATTCTTGGGTGATCTAAATTTATCCATGATGGGATTTGACCATTTGTGACAATAAAAATCTTTCTTATCCATGGTGCATATCTATCCACTGAACGCAAAGAATATTTCAATTCATCATTATCAGCAAATCTGCTGGATGAAACATCTTCCTGGATAACTTCTCTTCCAGCTTCTAATGGAGTTAACGGCCTCCAGAGATAAGTTGCAGGAAGGATCTTGAATTTCCCCCCTCTAATTCTTATTTGACCTCTAAGTGGACCTAAGAATTGTTTAGCTCTTACAGGATATTTGAATCTTATAACAGAAATATTCTTTGCAATAATAACATTTGCTTCCTTAATTTTGGCATCACTAAGACCATCTTTGATATCTTGCTTGCTGATACTTTTTGGCAAATAATTGATGATTCCAATACCATCTAATTTTTGTGATCCAAGACGAATGGTACTAGATATAAAGACTTTTGTAAAATCTTTCTTTTCCATCTTATAGCTAATTGTATGATTACTTATCTCTTCAGTATCATAATTTTCATCGAAGATTATCACTTTCACAGATGGGTCTGCAGAATTTTTAAAACTGCTGATTCTGAATGATGGCAGATGACTGTTCTCTTCAGCAATTTTTTCTTTGGTAATGTTATCTGGTAGCCCTGCAACTGCAATGCCATTAAATGGAATACAATTTGGATATGGGCATACATTTTCATCTTTCCATTTAAATTTTTCAGAATTTCCAGCAGTCTTAACCACCTTAGTTTTTGCATCTTTATTCACATCAGTTTTAAGTATATTTTGAATTCCTACAGTTGTATTTAGTTCACTTATCAGCTTTACTTTCACTTCAGTAAGTTCTTTAATCAGCTTTGGGTCACTGCCGTTAACCCATGTATAAACAATATCAATTGGTCCTGGCAGACACAGCCTGTCTTGAAAAGACTTCCTTCCAATATTATCATGATTATTTGTTAGTCTTTCATACTTTTGCATGCTCCATTCCAAAAACACCTCTCCAAATTGTAATGCTGATATTGCCAATAGGATCAGTCCTCCTAAACAAAACCATATTCCAGCTCTCGTAGAAAGGCAACTATATGTTTGCCTCTGTAAAAGCTTGAAACAGGCATGTAGGGGCCGCATTTCTGTGGGTTTATTTATGAAGCTTGCAGTATTGGCCTTCCAATGGATAACCCTTTGTTGTTGGCCTAAAAAATTGACCCCTCTTTGGCTGTCACTCAAGTCACACAACAAACGTTCATTTGATAAAGAATATGGATTGTAGCAAAATATACATCTTTGGTTCTCTCCTTCTTTTGGGATCCATTGATCAATGTCTTCCCAAAGTCGCCAAGATGTCAGGCTGCAGTCTTGTGATTTGTGCACTTGCCTTTATTTTGCCATGTTGTGAAAGGTGCCGTCTAGATGCAATACGTCTCGAGGCGGTTTTTCAGACCTCTGCGGGCTACTGAGCAGCACAATTCCAAACAATAGTGTGTGTGCCATGCGCAGAGTCACAAAGCTGGACTTCACAAATTTTTCCTTAACTTTCTCAGGCCTTTCTTTTTGACACCATAGAAATCGATAGAAATGAAAACAACAGGCAAGATTCATTTCAGACGATTGCTGTTCATGCAAACCATTCATGCAAACAAAAGTGTTTTCTCTTTTCTGGTATGCATCACAAACGAAAGTAAAGGAGCATTTTGAAATATTGAGCAAATGCAGTGTTTTTGATTGTTCAAATTCAGACAGGTGGAACAAACAATATTGATGTGAATGTTGCCTCAACAGAAAGCTCTTGCTGCGAGAGAAATTTTCGGAAGTTGTAAAGTCTCTCCCATTCTCGTTTACACGAACCATTTCTGCTCATTTTAGTTTGAAATCCTTTAAATCACTTTTTTACGAATGTGTAGAATTTGCAAAATAAAAGAGCTACAATATCTGGAGGTTTAAAAATGTTACAATGATTCGGGTGAAACAACGGGGAAACGACAGCCTTCGCAATTTCAAAGTCCAACTTTCTTACTCTGCGCATGCCTGCCTCCTAGCTTTCTTTCCTTTGTTTCAAAGTGTGCTGTGCAGTGGCTCGTAGGGGTCTGAAATACCGCCTCGAGACGTATTGCATCAAGACGGCACCGTTGTGAAAGGCCGTCGCCTCGCTTCGACCCAACAACCTCGATGTCCTGAATGTCCTGACTTACGACACCAATCCTTTTCACAAGGATTATCTACTAATAGAAAGTTTAATGACGTCATCCGATCAAATTACAAAGGATCTTCACAAGAGGACTCATGTAATGAGTAAATTTCCATGGAACGTCAGATTCAGATCATTTCCAAATAGAGGCTGACGGTTATTTTGGCGGGAAGAATCGGAGAGGAACGGAGAGGCACAGAAAACGTGCAGAGGAGAGGAACAGAACGGTAAAAATTGAACAGGAATGTCAAAGCAGAGCAATCCAAAACAATGCATGAACCCACTGTTCCTGAGTTGGCTTGAAGGCTGGAGAGATGAGGCAAAGGAGAGAGGGACAAATGCACAATGGACCTACGACAAGGTACACCTATAAAAACTACTCGGACGGAAGGCTCGAAGTTCACAACAAATCAATCTCTAAGTTAGATACCTTATGTTCCCATGATTCTTTACATATGGTAGGCCATCAAAAACAAAAGTTTGCCAAAACAACATATTTTGAACATTTAACCCTGGTTGGAATTTTTGTGCACACCAAGCAAGAACTTAAGACTTAGTGAACATTTTCAGGGATAAAAATAGAAAACAATTGTTTGCAAGTAAAGATGGTCTAAGTAAGGTTTTTACAGAAATTTGGCAGTTTCTTCAACAAGACAAAGCAAGACAAAGCAGAAACTGCATAAAATGACATCACCACTCAATTTGAGATAAGATTTGGATAGATAAGCTTTTTGGAATGACAAATCAAGAGTTTAAAGGGGCATTCCATGGGAAAAAACCAGATATCGGCGAACTATGTCGTTTGCGTTTAAAACGAACATTCATATGGTTATCAACATTTCCCGATATTTCTCAAACTTAAACAAAGCTCAAACTGGCAACAAACGACAAACCAAGAACTCAGCCATAACCTTGGATTTGAATCCGAGGCAGAAAACGAGAATTGTCGATAAAGCCGATCATTTCTCTTGGTCGTAGTCGATCGTGGACAGATGAATGAACCAATACAACAGGATGTTCAAACTCAATACTAAAAGTGACATGCAACAAACCCATCAAAACTCGCCGACGACCAACCGGCGGACAGTAACGAGAATTTGGAACCTTTGTTCGCCAACAACGAAGCATACAATAGTAGGGTATTAAAATTGAAATCGGCCTAGATGTCTTTCTCCATATCTTGCATTTGAGAAGTGCGATCGAGGAAAGGAAAACTATTTCTGAGGGCTGACATAATCTACTTTTCGATCGGGATAACGATATGAGCCTTTGCAAACATTTGATTTTCGCGGAATGTCCCTTTAAGATCCCTGAAATAATATCAAGTGTTGCCTAATTTTGGGATCTGGTGCATGGAGCTAGGGGCAATCAAAAATGCAAGCTTTCACATATGCGTGCACAATTTGTGCTCTACTGCTAAGCAAGAATCTTCAGCCACTTGCTACAGCCATGCAGCCCTTGTCCATAATAGATAATCTGCAACCTGCCTTATGCAACCTGCATTATGCAGATCACACCAGCCGGAATGTTAATGAAGCCATTTCATAGGGTTAAACAATTGATCATCTAAAATGTACTACATGTCAATTCTCATACCATGAAGTCATCCCTGCCTGTACCATGATTCACCTTATCTGATTTTTCTAGGCAATAAAATCACTCAGGAAATATCCGCTTCCATTAAGATGTGGACAAGATGCAAAAATCCTTGAGAATATTGGTGAGTACAATGAACATGAGACCCCAGATTGCTCCAATTGAAACCCTGATGCCTACCTAAAGTAAAAGGAAAGCAATATTGGCTGATTGAAACTAAAAATATAAGAAATGGAAAATCATTCAAAATGTGTTCTTCTTCTAGGTGATGGAATTGCAAAGAAATTAGACAAGGCTTTGGAAGAATTTATCAAAAATGGTGGAGGTATTAAGTGATGATGATAATGATTCATGACACATATAAATTAAAACTAGCCACATAATATATGGTTTCATACAAGATCTCATTAGAAGTATTCTGTGTTCGTGAGCAAATGTTAGAGCAAAATGTAATATGCCCACAATCAAAACACTCTTGGTACAGCAACGATGCCACCAAATAATATGTAATAATGGTTTGTACTTGGGAGTCTTAAAGAAGTCGGATCAAGTCTGAGGCACTTACCTAAAAACATAACTGTCTGAAACACCAGCAAATTAAAAACTTGCAAGAATATAACTACAAATAAGTATGCTTCTAATATGGGGTTTAATGCTAAGCAGATTTAAGACTCTCAGTGACATTATATAACTACTGTATGAATATTCATGCTTTTGAAACTACTAAGATTATACAGTAGATGTAATGTCTCAGTTACTGCTAAAAACCAGTTCATTTCTGGAAGAGAATTGGTATAATAGGACAAGAGACAATCAAGTGCCAATTGCTAGTTGAATATACTGACAGTCTGCATAAATTTATACAGTAGGACCTAAGTTTGAAGTTTGCATTGTCAAGTAGATTTTTAATTCAGCCATGTCTTTTTTTATTTTGCATTGTTTTAACCAGATATCAGTGTCATGCATGCCTTGCCTGTACCTGCTGCAGCAATAAACACTCAAGTAAACAAGAAAAGATCTATTGTAAACAACAAGCCAAACCATCCAAAACAAGCTACGGTTTCAACAAGTGACAGTCAATCAGATGGAGTGGAGCCAGTGGTAATTAGGGTTCATTTTCTTGATTGATTCAAGGCTGTAGTGATCATATTCATACATGCAGCTAGACTTATTACGGAAGTCTCAGCATTGCTCATTGAATTGGATGATTATATGTATGCGAAGTTATGCATTTCATTTCATTTTTTTTCATTTTAAAAATATTTATCCTGGGATACAATTCAGTTAAAAAAATAATGTAGCAACTGCTCTCCAATTGTCCTAGCAAAGGAAAAAAAAATTAATAAGATCTAAGCCTATTTACAATAATTTATACTTAAATAGCTATAAAAACGTAAAAGGAAAAAAAAAGGTAACTCATTCGATACGATTCGATGCAGATCAGCTTTCCTTGAATGTTCTCAATTCGAAGCTTTTAGTTTACTTTTAAATGACTGAAT
This sequence comes from Aurelia sp. 3 sensu Dawson et al. (2005), assembly GCA_964020215.1. Classification (NCBI taxonomy): domain Eukaryota; kingdom Metazoa; phylum Cnidaria; class Scyphozoa; order Semaeostomeae; family Ulmaridae; genus Aurelia; species Aurelia sp. 3 sensu Dawson et al. (2005). The sequence goes on along the minus strand of OZ026574.1, from coordinate 27,818,118 downwards.
CGAAGGGGCTAATTTCATTTCCGAGTCGAGTTTATTCCATACGTTGGCTCCACGAAACGCAAATGATTTTTGGCCATAAGCTGTTCTCATTTTTGGTAGAGCAAGATTGCATTTGGTATTACGTAGAACCCTGGCATGAACATCAGACAACTTGGAGAAAATGTTACCTAGGTTTTCAGGTGCGAGGTCATTCAAAGATTTGAACACCATTGTACAAGTTTCTCGATTGATAAGTTTATCAATTGACGGCCAGCCAAGCCTCTGCAATAGAGGAGCGGCCGGAGTGTCAAACGGGCTACCTGTAACAATTCTAGCAGCTCTGTTCTGTAATTTCTGCAAGGTTTTCAGTTTAGTTGCCCCGCAACATCCCCAAACGGAGCAACAATAACTGAAATGTGGTTGAACAATGCTAAGATACATGTTCCTTAATGTATCCTCTTGGACATAGTGTTTTGCATACTTCAAAAGTCCTATAGCTCTGGAGATCTTCTTCTGTGTACATACAACATTGCTCTCCCACTTAAGATTGTCGTCAATCATGAGACCAAGATATTTAGTTTCCTTCACAAGATCGATATCCTTTCCAGGATATCGATCTTGTGAAGGAAACTCAGATTAAGAGAAAATGAAACATCAGATTAAAAGTACTGAAGGAATACAAGGAATCATGGTTGTAAGTCTACGACACAGCTAAATGGAAAGCAAAACCACACAGTGGACCCAGGGATGGAAATAAGTCAAAAAAATTTTCTTCTATTATAGCAGCTCAAATTTTTTGTTTGAAGCACAAGAGTTGTGTGACCAAAATGCAAGAAACCCCATGTCAATATCTCTTTTCTAAGTACAAATATCGTACTTTGAAGTAACAGTTTTTATCGAAGATCAGAAGTCTTGACAAATTTGGTCACATTATTTTGCAAAAGTCACCTGTCTTCATAAAATCAACACTAGAGGCACAAAATTGCTCAGATAACCTTCATAACTGGTTTCTAATGGATTAGGTAGATGGGTCATTTAAAATCATCATTCAAAAGGCAAAACTTTATGAAGAAAACAGACATTTTAAGGTTTTCAGAGGTAAAGACCCATGGCTTTCCCCCTGTTTTTAAGCTATTTTTACCCAGATGGTTTCAGTTTGCATGGAATTAGAGTCCAATCCCCACCTATGGGCCCCCTAAACCATATAATATTTGGAAAGCTCATTAAACAAGCTTTCAAATTATGTATAGCAATTAAGTATTTGATAGCAGTTTAGAAGTAAATTACACTTTATTAACGGGTACACTTACCCATTGAAAAGCCGATGATTTTACCATCGTTAGCAACTGAAGTCACAAAATGACTCCTAAAAGTGTAGAATAGCTACTGAACCTTCACACATGACTTCAGATGGGTTATATTGATGGATTATTCAAAATCAGCGTTCAAATGACAAAAATTGAAGAAGAAAGTATGAAAATCTTAGGGTCGTCGGAAGCACCAACCCACAGTTTTTCCCTGTTTTTAGGCTATTTTCACCCCAGTGGTTTGAGTTTGGATGTAAATTAGAGTCAGATGCCCATCCATGGGCCCCATAAACCATATGATATTTGGAAAGCATATTTAATAAGCTTTCGAATGATGTACAAAAATTATGAATTTGGATAGCAGTTTGGAAATAATTTATACTTTTTCAAAAGCTACCTTTACCCATTACAAAACCCAATGAATTATTTTCTCGGAAGCAACCTAAGATCACAAAATGATTCATACGCGGGTATGAATAGCTCAAAGAACCTTTACATGCAACTTTTGATTGATTGGCTTGAGTGATTACTCAAAACTGACATGCATTAGCTTCAGAGTACAAAAAGTCCTGAGAAAAATGCAAATTTTAGGGTTGTTGGAGGCAAAGATCCATGGTTTTACCCCTGTTATAGGCAATATCACCAAATATTTTCAATTCGCGTGTAAATTTTAGTCTAATTTTGACACAACAGGTCACCTAAGCCAAACTATATTTGGCAATATTATTTCCATTTCATTTGGATCTTTTGAATGTGCAACAGCAATGCTTTGTAATGTCCTCAAGTGTGATGCCTCGACAGTACTCCCAAAAGTAGATGGACAACACATGTTTTTAGCCGTAAAGTTTGTATTCGTCGTCACAGCATCGTGAAACAGGCGTCAATCGGAAGATCTCAAAGAGCAGAGTTTGAAAATTGGGAGGAATTTGAGTTTTGATGTAAGAAAAAGGGGGTTTGGTCCCTTGGGAATTCTAGCAACTTTTTTGTTTTAGATCATATCAATATCAATCTTACATCATTTGAAAGCCCATTTCCCCTCGACTTCAAATATGTAATCCAATTTCTCGTAAATTTCGTCATTCTGGAAATATTTACCAAAGATTGAGCCCTTGTGTCGGTTACTCCCCGCAGCAAATCTATCTGTGACCTGCCTGTCAAATATGGCTTATGACCTTAAAAGGACAAGTGATATGAACATGCGGTCTTCAGATTTGGCATTAGGAGGAAATGGACTCACTGGTGACGTAAAATTGATGTTGCTAAGATTTGAAACGAAGAAGTTGCTAGAATTCCCAGGGGACTAAACCCCCTTTTGCTACCTCAAAACTCAAAATGGTCTCAATTTTTAAACACCGCTTCTTGAGATCTTTTGATCGATTACAAATCACCATCTAATCTTGGGGTATTAGTGTTTTAAAGACTTATTTCCAAAACTTAGCGTTCTGGGTCCACTGTGAACCATGTTTTTTGTTTTGAAATCATTTTTGATTGGTCATTTTGGTATAAATCAAGATGAAAAACTAAAACGTTGATATATTGTGCACCTGACAGTCTTGCAAAACTGATAAAGCTGATTCAGAAGCAAACTACAGCTTTCTTACAACCAAAACAGCATCATTGAGCATTGCAAAAAGAAAAATTCTCTCATATACTTTTTCTTTATTTATTTACCTGCAAAACCATCTTTGAAAATATCTTTCCCATTTTGTTGAGTTTTGAATTGTTTAGATCTTCTGAATCATTTGCGCAATGACTTGAGAAATTGTCAGCATTCTATGCAACTGAATGTTGTTCTCATTATGTTTGATTTCAGGCAAAAAAGAAGAAGAGAGAATATCTTCCAAAACAGAGGTCTGGTCCATATGCTTTGCTTTTGACTTTATACAGAGAGAGTCAGGTAATGTCAATTTTTATATGATTATTCATAACTAATTTGAATTCTTCACTGCTAGACTAACACCACATATTGCAGAGAAAAGTCAGTGGAGATTCACAGTCTGTAGAGTGCTAGAAGCTTACTAACTGCAGTTTTATAAAAATGCTACCAGTTGAAAAGTGCAATTTTCTCTAGAGTGAAAGATCTTACATAAAAAAGATTTTCTGGAAGCCCAACTCTTGTTTTCATTGGATTTATGGTTTTAGCAAAAACCTTACATCAAACAAGAGCACAGGAGTCAGGATTTCAAAAAATTAATATCTCGTTATTCATGTCAGATGTGCCATTCCAAAGAAACTTCATTTTTCCAGTCCACAGCCTCTGTTTTCCCTATATATGAATATATACACAGTATATGCTACAGAGATTGTTATTAATTTTTTAGCAACTTTCATACAAGGGATACATGCTGAAAGATGAGCTGCAGCACAAAGCAGAACCATTGTTAGGGAAATCATTCACTATGGTAATTGCTAATTGTTAGTTTGCTTGTAATAAAAGCTAGAACTAATGAAAATGGTATTAAGATGATGGATTAGCAATGAAAACAATAACAGGCATAAGATTAAATCCTTTTTTCTGCTGCCTGAAAAGGCCTTGCATTTTGTCATGAGAGAACTCATGCCCCAGAAAACATATGCCTCATTTGGGTTGTGGTAATAAAAATGTTTTCAGTGTAAAATCAGTGTTAAAGTCTATCTAATTCTGTCAATGAAACCTAAAACTAAGTATTGTTTTGTAATTGATGTGTTCATAAGTTTCCACTCTTTCATCTGCCACCTAGAATACTATTTGTTCCACATAGAATTTAGAACTATGTTATCTTATTTGCCTGTTTCTATCATAATTCAACATGCTTTTGTCACTGATAATCGTTGAAAATGAAAGCCAATTACAATCACAAGGCCTCTTAGAGCAAATAGAGTAGGTTTCCACTTCTAATCCCTTCTGTTCAATTCTAGGCAGAAGCTGGAAGCCACTATACACCTTGGTCTTCAATGTCTACTTTAACAGCAAAGCAACTGGTCAACAGATATAGTAATCCTTCCAAGTAAGTTCAGTCCTTCTAAATGATACAAATGTTAGGTAAAATTTGCGATAAAATAACAATACGGCTTTGCAACAGCTTTTTTTTCCCGGAGATATTCACACTGGACATTTATTTCAAGACCAATCGTACAGTGCTCAATATCTTGACGACAAAACGGAGAGCAAATGCTTGTGCTGTAATTTTGCCTTCTATCTAAAGCATCATAGGTGCAATAAATGTATTCCAAAGCCCCTTTTGCCGTCAAATTTGATGGGAACTATGCTCGTGAAGAAAAACTAGTTTACACAGGATTACTAGTTTCAATTTCTCAATTTTGACAAATTTAAAATTTTTCAAGTTCAATTTTCATCTTCCAAAATCAGTTTTCTGTTTTATGTTTTTCGTTAGTCTAGCAGATGTCAGTTTTCGTCGAAGGCTGATAATCAAAGGTTATTGTCAAACAAGTTTCTAACTTCTGTATTTCTATTACGTCATGATTTATCAGCCATCATCTTCTCTTCAGGTACGCAATAACCGATGATGGTTCACGTCTAGGACGAATTCTGGACGAAGCAGAGAAGGCCAACCCATCCTTCAAGATACCTGAAGTGACTGCATTCTCGCTAGATAGACCTCATGATAACTCAAATGAGAGGACACCCTCTTCGAGCATAACATCGACCGCATTTTCACCTCAAGGAAATAACAGACCTGTTTCGAACACATTAGAAATTGGGCTGCCTTCAACTTCACGTATAAGTCATGCAGTTGGTGGTAATAGCACACAGTACGTCTTCAGTTCTCAGCCTGTAAAGCATCTGTGCAGCAGTCTAGAGGTTATCCCACTGTGGCACTGTCTGCTATCCCCTCTGCCTTACTGCATGTTAACCTTCCAATGACACGATGTAATCCCTCTGCCTTACTGCATATTATCCCTCCACCTTACTGCATGTTATCCCTATAAGTTTACTGTATGTTATCCCTCCAAAGAACTGAATACCCTCCGAATTACTGCATGTTACTCCTTTAAAAACTTGGTCTGATCTCTCATTACATTGAACAAAATCTGTCTGAATAACCTCCAAACTACTACACAGATTTTCTACGTAGTTGTTCTTATTTGGTATTACTGTAAGTAATTGCCTTCACTAAACGAGGTTTAACTTTGCGGATTGGTTTAAGCTACATGAACTTGTTCGTAAACAAATGAACTGAACAGAATGAGCTGATCAATCATAGTTTGACCGTAGCGTGGTATTTCATTGCTTCTTTCATATTTTTATAGAGATTTCTGCTACTGGTATGTCGAGGAAACAGGCAAAGTATCAACTGCAAAAGACAATGCCCTCGTGACTGTTGAAGGTAATCTCTTTCCTCGTAATACAGGTTGAGCCAAAAAAAGTTTACGCATTTGGCGAGCTATGGAATGAAAAGTATCTGGCCAATATTTAAAACTAAAATGTTGATCTATCGTTTAAAGGCTAACTTAGATGTAAAATTGTTTTTTAAAATCTCTCATCTCTTAGATCAAGAAATTAGGAAAGTATTTTCCTGATTTTGAATGGGAAGGAGAATTCCGCTTTCCATTCTAGTCCATAATTTAGTTAGCATTGAAATATGAATTCAGTACAATTGTCAGTTTCAGAAATAGAATTTTAATTCCAATAGCAAGTAAATCATGGACCAGAATCTAACTTAGAATTCTTTCTCCCATACAATCCCCTTACCGACATTTTCCCTAATTCTTGGGTCTAAAAGATGAGTGATTTCATCTGCAAAATTTTTTCACCTGCTTTAGCTTTTGACTGATATATTTACATTTTGGTTTTCAACATGGGAAACGTGTTTTTTATTCCACAGCCCGTTATAAACGTGTAAACATTTTGGCTCAATCGGTGTTTCATCGTTTTTACGTTTTCCTAACTACTGCATGAGATGAGTCAATAATGTTAAAAAGTTCGTTACCTTTTCTTCAAAATCTTCGATTAATATCCTATTTACATATACTACTGGTCATTTTCAGCATAGGTTTCAAATCTTTAAATCGCTTTAAAAATGCAGATTTAAGATTATATGACCTATTTCTTTGTAAATGAATGACTTGAAAGAGACTTTTAGCATGATTCTATAGGTGGAGTTTTCAAAAGTCTCAAATACTTCTCGAAATTAGTGTACAGTGGAATCTCTTTATAACGGTCACCTTTGGAACCCATGTACACTGTAGAGAGGTATACGCTGTATAGAGGTGTCACCTTTTTTAATTCTGTATTTTGGGACGAGGATGTTTGTCCGTTGTTCGGAGATGTCTGTTATACAGAGGAGTCTGTTAATGGAAGTTCCACTGTATTCATTTATCAACTCATGCGAGGACGTGACTTCATCGCATTTCTAAATCGTACACCAGAAGGGTGATAAATGTTTCTTGATACCGTATATTGTAGACATCCATGACTATGGTTTTCTTGAAAATTTTGCCATGGTTCGTCAAACGTTTGGATGGTTTTAAATTATTTTGAAATTTTTCTTTCAGTTCTTAAATAATAAGTAAGCACAAAAATTCTAAGAGTATTGAAGATTTCAGGAAAGCCAAGAGGTACACTTATAGCCAAATATTTAATGTTTCCACGGGCAATAATACAACCGTGTTTGTAGCTTGGAAATTAAAGTTTTTACCTCCATATTACCAAAATTTTCTACGTTGTTATCCATTTGGCCCAAGCCTAACCTGTGTTAGAAATCAAATTCAAATGGCTCCTGCGTGTCTGAAATGCTAGCTCCTGTGTAGCGTTCATCCTAAGTTTGAAACGAGGAGGATGAACACTATCTGGGAAGACGAAGCAGAAACTGCGTAAAATGACGTCATCGAGCAATCTGAGATAAGGAAGTGTTTGGATTGAAAATCTTTTTGAAATGATAAATCAAGAGTTCAAGGCCCAAGGAACAAAATATCAAGTGTTGGCGAATTTTGGAATTTGTTGCAGGGAGCTAGGGGGGCTCAAAGTCACGAGTTTTCGCGCATGCGTGCGCAGTTTCTGCTCTGTCATGTAGGAACTAACTGGTTAGACGCGCAGGAGCCATTTGAGTCTGATTTCCACCATAGGTTTTAAGCCAAAGGGAAGACAACAAAGACGACTTTGGTAATATTGAGGAAGCAAATTTACTTTCCAAAATACAAACACGGTGCATTATTGGTCATGATGTTTCTTTGATTCAATTCAATTCAAAGAAATAAGTCATAGAATTTAAACCAACCTTTTAAAGATTTGGAACCTATACTGCCATTATTCTACTTATTCAATAATTTCCGTGGCAATCATTTTTGAATGGTACGATTCCGTTGATGTGCTTGTGTCCCTCTTAGAACTATTCTTTGTGTATGTTTTCGTCCTTCTGATAGATTGTTGGCGGTGTTGACAATCATTTGAAACTCTGTTTTCTTGCAGTTTTTCAAATCGAAGTTTGGTCAGTATGAATTTCCTCGTTTTGCTGTTACCATTAATTATGATACATGCGTTGACGCTTGCGTTGCTTAGCACGATGAAATATGCCCAGAAAAGCGATATATTTAATACCATGCTTGGATTTCCCCGCTTCTCATACTTAAAATAGGCCCAATATGCAGAGACGATGTTATAAGGACCATACAAGGCAAACATGGTAAACACAAGAGTCTGGATAGTTTTTGTAGCTGATAGTTCTATCTTTGATACTAGAGACGATCGCTTTGGTAGTTCTATCACCTCTGCACTTCGACCCGAAACTTCTTCTTCAACCTCTGTTATTGTTTCGAGTCGGACTGGATGCATAGTTATGATAATTGGCGTCATTGCAGTTTTCATGTGAAAGGCAAGCATGTTACTATGTGCTTTTAGCTTCCGCAAAATGATGACATAGACCAGCGATACAGCTATCATCATTGTTATGTTTGCAACATTGAACACAACTTGCATGTTAAAGGAGGCAGCGAAATGTAACGTTGCAGCTAAGATGTTTGCAATTATGAAGCTAACTATGACCAATATTTTCATTCTGGCATTGTTCATGTATGATTTGTAGCGATTTAGTTTTGTGATTGAATAGTATCGATCAATTGAAATGCATAGAAGCATGAACCAGGAGAAATTCGCTGATAAAAAGACGATGTATTGAACAAATTTCTCAAAAGCACAGTTTCTGAATATCCCTTTCAAACTGACCATGATAACAATTAATGGCTGCCCCAATACTCCCATGCATAAATCAGATATATTCATCATAAGAATGAGTTTATTGGAGATTGAGTTTAGTTGTCTTGTTTTCACCAATGCGTAGACCAAGAGCGAATTTGAGATGATTGTAAATGGACATAATATGGCCTGTGAACATGCAAATGTGACCAGATGGGAAAATGGAATATCCAGCGGCCATATTGATACACAAAAATACGGGAGACTGTCTTGGGTTTTGTTGTTTGACATTCTTGCTCCAAATTTTTCTGGCTTATGGAAGCAATTCTTGAAACGGTGTAGTCGTTCCTAGGATGTTTGTACTTTGCGACGATTGTTCGATGCAATAGTTTGCAGAATTCTCCTGCTCGACGTTATCATATGGATAGATTTACTATTCTCCTAAACTTGTATGTTTATTCAATCTCACGAACGTAAATATCTCGGAAAATGTATCTCTAATTCCTTTGCACATGCCTTGTCTGATATTTGAGTGGGATAGATCTGTTTCATACTCTGCCTAGCGAAAGCGAAACATCAGTTTTCTTGGTTTGCCTGCATCTTTCTTTTAACTCCTTGGTGTACTTCTTGATCTGGCATTTTTCTGGTTTACTAAATTTTTGTTTACTTTGATTATTGTCGTTGTAGCCTTTGTTTGCTTACTTTATTCACACGCTGCTATATATTCTACCAATCTAGATTTTGTCACCACTAAAAGTAGTTCAAGCAGTCTTTAGTGAACTATCTTTCATAAATTACCTCGATGCACCTATTCGGGAAGAGAGACAAAATATCGTTATCGTCTGACGGGAGTATCTTAGAAACTATCCTACGATTGCCTAAACAGAATAATCTAATAAGATGAGAAACTTTTTAACATGGACATATTGGATGGATTGAGCTGGTCTAAAAGTAATCTGTTGTATTTAATGTTCTTCAGTTCTCCATATTTGATCAAACAAAAGGACAATGACTGACATTGCCATGTTTCCCAAGCAATCTATCTCTGCAATATTTCTACCAAACCCTACAAAGTTTGCCAACAGCTTATCTCTCTCTCTCTCTCTCTCTCTCTCTCTCAGAACGTGGGCAACCATGGTTTTTCACATTTCTCTATCTTTTGATCCTTATTGAAGATATTCTTAACCCTATCGCAACCTTTTCCGTTACCCTACAAGCTAACCTTAAACCCTACAACAACAACACAACATTTAAATGCTGCCCGTTAAACTGCACTCAAGACTTAATACTAGGTAACCCGAAAGTTCTAATGTCTCTAATGTTGAACTAGGTAATAAGTAAATAGCCAATCGTAGAAATAAATCAAGTCCTTCGAAATGGTACCAATACAACTATTAATATTTAGAGTTGTGGCTTGCAGGCAAAGTAATAAAAATCTTAGGATTACCTACCGTGTTTTCGCTTTTTCGCCGATGTGGAGTCCCAGTGTCAAAATGTCAGGATGGTTGTTGTTACGTCACGATAAGTTGAGATTCTAATGTTCTACTGTTATGAATTCATTCGAAATCGAAATTCGCTCTCTAAAATCGAACAAGTTGCAAAGGATTTTCTTGAGCAACCATCCGAAACCATCCGTCTTTGCCCTTACCAGCAGTGTTTCTCCAAACGAGCGACGGGTAGTTAATCATAAAATTTTTGCAATTCGTTCGACTTTAGAATGCGAATTTCGAATTCTCATCAAAGATGAATGTAGACTGATTTCATGAGTCCATCGCATCCCAATAATAAATCTTGAAGTCAACCTTGATCAGCAGGGACTCATGTTGGCTTATTACGTCGAGTCCCAGGACTCGCTGCCACCAACCCCTGCTGCTTGCTCACAGGTCTTAGGACTCTTAATGAAACATTGAAGAAGCTAACGTCAGTAGTTGCCTCCTTCAATCGAACTACGATCGAATCAGTATCCATGTCCTTTTCAACCGTCACTCCTAAGAAGAAACTCATTGTACCTGCTACTAGTAAATAAGCCTTGTTATGCCAGTTTTTTTAAGTTTAAAAATTATTTGCAGCCAGCTCCCACCCAGCACTTGTGAAGTCATAGAATTATGTCATGAAATATTTCCTGGTATAATCTAAATGCAAAATATTAATACCAATCAAATTTCTAATTAATTGCAAACCAATAATGCTGTATTGAGCTGACGAGACATACAGAAAGACACATTCGTATTACGTCTCACAATGACATTTAATCTACTTTCAGGGCCTTCCACGACTTCAGCATCATTATATAAGGACCCTCAAGTTATGCTCATATCATTGAGTTGAATTGTTGTTGTTGTTGTCGCTCCATTGAGGATCCGAATCGAATCCGAATCGAACGATAACTTGATGCAGTTCGAATGCACACAACGGCGATAGAAGCTTTAACACCACTTATACCCCACTCACAGTGGCAAGCTAAACCAGCTTTGTCTCAGCGTGCTTAGATTTCAACCAATCAAATGCATTCGATTTGTTTGACTGGCCAATAAGAAGGCTCCATTCGATAACCTGGTTTAGTTGAAGCTGGTTTCACTCGCCAGTGGGAAGGGGGTATTAATGTAACCTTTCGTAGAACAGCTAAAAGGTTTCAGCTCGGAGTATGGGAATAAGTCGTAGTTGTAGCGATATCAGTTCAGGCAAAAGGCGAAACTACGACATGTGATCGAGTCTGCCAATACGGTACAGTTCAACGTGGAATTTTCATAGTCAATTTTATACGCATGGACAATAACACAAATAGTTCGCAGATTCTTGGACCCTGCATTCTATCACATCCCAAAATTACCGCCTTTAACAAACCCACTTTATGACTTCAACTTATTGTTCTCCCCTAATCAGACAATTTTCGAATGTGCACAATTGTGATAGAAGCACTAACACGACTCGATCAAACCTTGCGTATAAAATTGTATCAAAAAAACGCTCGATCCAGGCTCTTTTTTTGCTGAATATCTAAAAGGTCTATTGTTGTCCCATTGTTCCAACAAAATTCATCCTCTGAGTTTCGTAAGGAGCAGCCTCTTAAAGATGGAAATTTACTGTACAAGTCTGTAAATCTACTTTATCAAAGCTTTCAAATGATCTATCTCTTCAAAGCATTTATTCAAAGCTTCTCTTTAAAGTTGAGTTTGACTGTTGCCATCTTTTTGATAACTTGTCGATGTTTGATCGTCAACGGAAACTCTGTTTGCTTGCAATTTTTCTAATCGAAGTTTGGTCAGTATGAATTTTCTCGTTTTGCTGTTACCATTAATAATGATACATGCGTTGACGCTAGCGTTGCTTAGCACGATGAAATATGTCCAGAAAAGTGATATATTTAATACCATACTTGGATTTTCTCGCTTTTCATACTTATAATAGGCCCAATACGTTGACACAATGTTATAAGGACCATACAAACCAAAAATGGCGATTAAAAGTGCGCGGACAGTTTTCGTTGCAGACAGTTGTTTCTTCGACTCTCTCGACGACTGCTTTGATTTTTTCCTCGATTTTAAGGCGCAACCTGGGACTCGAGATATCTCTTCAACTTCAGTTATCGTTTCGACGCTGGCTGTAGACACCATTGCGAGGTTGGTCGTGCTTGCAGTATTAATATGACTAATGAGGTTATTGTGTGCTTTTAACTTGCGAAGTATGAAAACATAGACCAGCGATACAGTTGTCATCATTGATATGTTTGCAACATTGAACACAACTTGCATATAAAAGGACGGGGCGAAATTTAACGTTATAGCTAAGATGTTTGCAATTATGAAGCTTACTATGATCAATATTTTCATTCTGACATTGTTCATGTATAGATTGTAGCGATTCAGCTTTGTAATTGAATAGTATCGATCAATTGAAATGCATAGAAGCATGAACCAGGAGAAATTCGCTGATAAAAAGACGATGTATTGAACAAATTTCTCAAATGCGCAGTTTCTGAATATCCCTTTCAAACTGACCATGATAACAATTAATGGCTGCCCCAACACTCCCATGCATAAATCAGATATATTCATCATAAGAATGAATTTGTTGGATATTGAATTTAGTTGTCTTGTTTTCACCAATGCGTAGACCAAGAGCGAATTTGAGATGATTGTAAATGGACATAAAATAGCCTGTGAAAATGCAAATGTGACCAGATGGAAAAATGGAATATCAAGAGGCCAAATCGATAGACAAAAGTATGGGAGACTGACTTGGGTGTTGTTGCTCGACATCTTGGCTTCAATGTTTTAAGACTTCAAATTTTCAGTAGAATGTTTGTTATGGTTCTGCGATTTAGTTTGGTGCAATATTTGAGGTAGAAATGTGACTGATGTGCAAGTCCAAAAATCGTCTTCTCGTTGGTTTCAGCAGTCTTTTGGCAATTCAATCTTACAGATATGATGTACTGCGGAGAATGTATCTGTTGTTATTCGGAAGCATGAATTTTACGTCTTATCTTTGAATCAGGTAGATTTGTTTTGTACTCTGCAAAACAGAAATGGAAAGATGCTCTTTGCCTGTAGCTGCTTTCGACTCGCTGGTTTTAACTTTGGTGCGGTGTTGGTTCCAGAGAGTCTTGTTTGTTTGTTTTTGTTGTTTGTTTACTGTATTTACCGCTGAATAGTTTTAATTTAGTTCCCTTCTAAGAGTAGTTGTACCTCATTTCAGCAGTCTTCAGTGAGATATCTTTCACAAGTTGCCATGGTGCACCTTTGGGAAGATAGACAAATTTAGTTATGATTTCACGAAAATTGAGTTTGTGAAATCAGTCGTTTGGTTCTCAATTACAAGTGATTTTATAAAAACGCTGTATTCCAAAATCCTCTTAGGGCTGGTTGCTTGCGTGAAAGATTTTGGAGAGATGTATTTTTATAAAATTGCTTATAATTTAACAACGGTACGACGGATTTTGACATCTAAATTTCCTTATTTAAGTTTATTGTTTGCTGCACCAGTAAAATGTTTTTATAGGAATTTGATAAATGGTTTTAGGGCAACAGACGTTCAAGTTTGTGTACATACCTCTCTATGATATATGTGCTCATAAGTTTCCTCGTAAACAAGGACAATAGAAACAGTTGCTTTAATTGACACCTCAATTCAAAGCGATTAGCGACTGTAGAGAAAGGAACTTCTCTCAACCAGTGAATCAAAACAAACACGGTCGCAAAAGTTGCCTCGAAACCAGTAGGGCAAACTCTCGCCTATGCAAGTGAATGATGGATTAAAGCTAAATTAAAGATGAATATGTTACAGAAGAACAATAATGATACCAGTTGCGCTTTTATGTCTGCAACGCCAGATGCACTTGTGTCAATAAGAAACGTAGCTTGTCTTGTTTGCTCATTCAAATTGATTCAGTTCAGTTTTGTTGTTTAAAACTAGCAAAACATTGCTCACGACATTTTCGGTTGCGTGTCGCAAGTCTGGCGAATTTCTCCCGAAAAGTTGATCGACAATAAAGTTTCCATAAGGATGATAATGATAACAGCCAAGTATCCATTTCGGAGCAGTTGCCTGAAGCTAAAATCAGTGGGGATATTGCAGAAAATCTTGAACATGCCTGCTGATGCTAGATAATGCCTTGTCGTTGTTTCTGAACAAGCAAGTTTTACCAATTCTAAATTTACCTGAGAAATAATTACATTCTTCCAAGTGTTCAATAGATGCATCCTGGGCTCCATGTCTCCTGCAAAGAGTATTTCTAAACTTACCCTTAAAATTTGCATTCAATTCAACCATGTTTAGCTTAACTTTAAGCAACAGAAGTCCTTCTTTACATATGACATTTTCTTTCATTCCAAACTTGCCATCTTTTATGAACTTCAGTTTAGTCATATTGTTACTATTGTTCCATCACTCATCAAGCTTTCACCAAGCAGATATCAATCCATCAAGCGGAGTTTCCATTTTGAAGTGTTTGGGTTTGAACTCAGAAAATGAAGCTTTGTCCCTTTGAGGAATCCGAATAATGTTTTGTTTCAAAATCGAAAGGAAGCCAACTTACGAAAGAGAAGCCATACATTATGAGGAAAATCTTGAAAACTAAGTCGAAGCCTCAGTAAGGTGATGGAATTAAAATTTTACAAATTGGCTGTATTGGTAATCCTGTGCGATTTTTCAAACAGTGCATACACTTTTCTGACTTACCCTGCATATCGCTCAACGAATTCACTCACCTGTTCCTCCAAATAGCTCGATTGGTAAAAATCAATCAAAGATATGTTTGATAAACCATCCAGTTTCCGTGTCCTTTCAGATACCCGTGCAATAGATGAAATCCAAATGATTATGAATTCAGAGTTGTAGACCAGCATTCATGTAATTTATATCAGAATTATATTTTTATTCATGGTATCATTATCCAGGATGCAATATTGACATGAAATATTTACACTCAGTGCAATTACTTGGTTTCCTCAAATTATTGGTTATTGTTACTTTGCGTAGGTTTTTCGATCGGTCTTGTTTTGCGCTGGATTGAATTATTGCGCGCGACGAAGGAGCGTGCTTACTAATTGCGAGGTAGTGAATTTTCGTTTGCTGGCCACGCATATTTGTTTTGTCTATTGCTTCATTGTCGCTGTGCAAAACGTTCGCATACCTACAACTTTCCTGATCACATGCATTGATCGGCGACGATGCAGCAAATCGAGCAAATAAATGCTCGTCAATAGGATTAACTTAACACAATCATCTGTTGACCCTGCTTTCATCACCCTCCTTCTAGTCATAAAACATGGAATAGGGAATAATGGAACAATTAAATCCAGTTCAAGGGAACAGCAAAAAAGTCATTTACGAATTTAGTGTGGCTTTATTTGAGTTCAGAAATATCTTAGAGTGCGCGCAGTTGATAACTTTTAGTTACTTCTAGTTTCTAAAGGGAATAGACATATATATATCTGGTAGCCGCTATGAATAGGCTAAAGAAGAAACGCCCACAAACCCATTGTTTCTTTAGTTACACAATGAAACCGAATGCGTCGAAGCTGTCGAGTACAATAGATTGTATTTTTGACCTGACCCTGACCAGCTTTTAACCATATCGATTCCTTTTAATAGTCACATAATTACTGTACTCTCCACTTAAACTTAAACCGTATGAAATAACAGTGCCATTTTGAAGCATGCTCTTTAAGAGAATCTATGATGTTTAATGAAAATTTCCTATTTTACGTTATTCATGATCATTTTAGTATTGCATTACAGTGTGTGTTTAGAACCAAGTTAGAGTTTAAAAGCTATAGCCTCAAGTAGAAAATTTGAAGCCTGATGATGTAATCGGATTTTGTTGATCTTTCAAACATTAGATTACATTTTGGGGGCCAGGACTCCCCGTAGATGAAGAGAAGTTCTACCCATTAAAGCAAATGAACGGAGATATAGTGACATGATCTAAACATAGCACAAAAGAACGGCAGGCGCCACTTATCTTCCTTTTGTTTCATAGATCGAAAACATCAAATACAATAGGTTATATTTAGATTACCCAGTCCCCTAGCTAAGTTTGCGTACAACCCCGTTGATTTACTTTAAATTGACTGAAACGAAAGTGTTTCAGTGTTTCCCTACAGGTTACAGGTTTATTGTACGTCCATTGGTTAATTATGATGAGTCCGCTATTTAGTGCTATTTTGAAATGGCAGCTCCACCAAATTCCCTTTTTGATTAGATATTGTTACAGTAAAGCAACTAACCTTCACTCCTTAATGCTTTGTGTCCTTCCGTATAAAGAAACAAGTTCAGTCCACACTGTGCTTCATTCTGAGCTACTTCCACGTAAGTAGTTGTAGCAAGAGTACCCTCTGATTTCACTCAAAATAACTTGAATTACAGGTGAATGCATTATCTTGATCGGGGCCTGATCGTCCTCCTTACTGGTATGCACCCCTTTCACTTTCAGTCTGTAATATCTTCATGAGAACTACAAGCAGTTGTCTAAATGTTCGGCTGATTTACTCAGCTGTGATAATTTCTGTACCTGAGATGTCTGTTCAGTATTCTTGTCGATTTGACTAACGGCGAAAAAGCAATCTGGCAGATGACAAAATGATCTTGTCTGTTTGACATATGCAAATTTGATTGATTTACTGAACAATTGATAAAGCAGACTTATGACAAAAGCCCTTGCTATCAGACTTTGCGATAAGACAACCACAACAACCACTCACCACAATAGGTAAATTCAATCAACTTTTCTCCGGAGTGAAACAATGAACCACATCATAAGTCTATGAATGCTTCTTGATGATCACTGGGTCGATGCAAGCTGCAATCAGTGATTTCAGCTGCGTTTGAAGTCTCAAACGTTTGACTCTCTTACCCGTCTTCGTGTAACCAAGCCTATTTCCTCTTTGCATTTGGTCGTTGAAAGTCAGTAACAAATCTCTGCCCACTCTGAGAATCTTGTGAGTCTTCTTGTGTATCTTTTACCCCTGTTATTTTATTACGTCTCGGAATGAACGGATAGCCCCTTCATAAACTCGATTTTGAAACGGCGATGCACACAATGGATCAATGGCAAAGTCGAATAGCTACGTCGGAGCAAAGTACTCCATTTTTTATCAACAGACTGAACTCTTTGGCCAATATTTTGCATTTCTTGTCTGTCCAGATTCGTCCTTTCATCAGTAATGAAATAAGCCATGCTAAATATCTTATGAGAATAAATTTTTTCATGATGGTCTGTCAATGTTAATGTTCTACAATCCAAACTTTGTTTAATTTTTGTAGATTTTGTTTGGGAACTTTCTGGATCTTGTTTGATCACGAAGGCGGATTTTGTTTGACAGTTCATGGGTTTAAAACAAATAAACGATTGTTTTTTCGCTTATTTGATTGAGAAAATCTTCGTGTTTATGTCCATGTTAAATTATGTAAAAGTTGATGATTTATCTGAGTTTTACTTGTTAAAGGGTTTGTTTGAACCAGCATGATTTGCATATGTCATCTCTCGGTTTTCATGATTTTCATGGCCCATGAAATGGTGACAACGTAAGCTAACAAAGAGATGGCACGCACAAATATGCTGATTGAAACCATGGTTGAAACGGACCCTTCACACTACCAAGTACCAAGTGCCAAAAGTGTACCAACAGCAGTACACAACTTTATAAAACCTCGTTCTGCAATGCGCAGAAATGCATATTACAGAAACAGGAGGAATTGGAGGAAACTCCGAAGTTCCAAAGAAACCCACAAGAGACCTTGAGTACTTAAGTGATGAGCATTTTAAGAAACTTTCAATTCTGTATCAAATCCTTAACGTCCCATCGAATATTATGGTTTTTCCAGTGGGAGCATCGTTGCTATGGAACTTCTGTTGCATGGCAGACGATTATGCCAATGATCTAAGTTAATCTTTTGGCTTTACAGAAACATTTAGTTCGTGACAATCAGATGGCCACAAGCGGCGTTACAGTCCGCCAAACACCCCACGTTTTTGCTGACTCTCCGCAAGGATATCTCAGAAGAGATGTGACGTGAACATACCCCGAAAAATAATAACTGAGGCGTTTTTCGTGAGTTATTCTTGCGTTATGGCGAATCTCACATGACATATAAACCTGTGTCGTGACTCGTGGCTCTTCCTAATTGAGAAATAGCAGGAAGACAGTCACTTATGCAGCTGCTCGACTGAAAACGATTGCAAGAATAGCATAAATTACTAATTCTATCACCTTAAAAGGTTGTCTGAAGTGCAAAATATGATGCCTTACACACGACATTTCTTCCATAAAAAACGTGGATCCGCCTATTGGACCAAAAGTGATTTGAAAATTTCCGGCTTTCAGTACAAACTCTTAATTTGTTTTTTTTTTGCGTTCTACGATTATGACGCAACATCTGCTATCAAATACATTAGTCCTTTTTCGCAGTATGATTCAAAACCAGGCTGCCCTTACACGCTTTACAAGAGCTCATTTGTTAATTTTGAACCAATCAAAACGTAAGTTATACGTGGGAAAACGATTCGTTCCGTAAACTTCCTGCCAAGCAATTAAAGATGGCTGATTATATTGATTACGAAACCGTAGTTTCAAACTTCTTCAGGGCACAGGGCAGAGATCTACTGACTGTAAAGTCTGTGCTCTGCAGAGGGTGGTGAGAGCTATTTCAGTGGTATCTTGCTCAATACGTCCTTCAGACAGGCTCTGTATATTTTTACTTCTTTAATAGGATTTCTGTGTCTGTTGTGATGTGTTGAGTGGGGATTATCTCATCTTTCCCACTAGATTTGTATTTTCTTGTGTCATGTTTGAACAAATATTGTCTGATGAAATGTCTCTTTTTCGTGTGAACATTACTTCCTCGTCTGACGCTCGAGAAAACAGATAGAAATGTCTAGCAAAAAATACCTAAGAAAGGCATTGTGATAACACGTGGGGAGGGATGTTGTCGTCGCAGTGGTTGGAGGCGTTTTTATTTCGCATGATGGCCCAAATGGCCGCGTGGCAAGACCAGGTGGCAAGAGTTCTATGCATAAGTTGCATTCTGCCCATTCGTGGAAATTTTAGGTATTTAATCGTTCCTGGAAACTTGATCGACTATTGAGCCCATTCAGCAGGCTGTTTTTTTGTTTGTTTTCAATTTGTTTTGAGTGGGCTTGTCAGGATTTCTAGCTACTGAAAGCTAATTTTAGGCCCACTGTGCATGCCACATCAAGGCATAGGACCCCTAGTGTAACGTCCCTTGTGAAGAACGACGAGGTGAGTTGTGAGGCCAGATCTCCAAGGTCACCTAACCGGAGTTTGACCTCACTCGACCGAGCTTAACTTCAGTCACTTGACGATAACTGTTTAAGCGACTCGGCCACTCACCCCGCAGTATAAGTGACTCGGCCAGTCACCCCCTGCTTAGCATAGGCCTCAAATCTTTCAAGTCTTTAGTAAGGTTGGTGTAAATTTGTATCATATTTTTCTATGAATTGAATGACTTAAAATGAACTTTGGATGATTTGCTGTAAATCTGCTGTGGCAATCTTCTGATAGCTTCATTTTTTTCAAAATGGCGTTATTTGATTATTTTTGTAATAATTCATCGAAAGTTACAAAAAAAATCAAAGTCATCGTAAATCTTAAATTACTCGAGGAAAATTAATAACATCTTCAAGAAAACCGTAGTTCATGAAGGTCTACAATATGGTGGCAAGCAGAAATCTCTAGCTCTTTTTGTTTAGGATTTATAAATATGATGACGTCACAGCCTCAAAATTGATAAATGCCACCGTGCTGAAACTAATAAGGATATGAAAAAATTGCCACGGCAGATTTACAGAAAATTACCCAAAGCTCCTGTCAAGTACTTTAATTCAAAGAAAGATGCAATAAGTTGAGAGCTAGAACGACGAAAAATATAGACGACATGTTTCAATTGATTCGATGATAACAAAGATGTAATAGAATTTTATACCAACCGTTGTATATTGAATCAAAAATAATATTACATTCTTTCTTTGCAGACAGCCACATTTGGTTTCTCATAAAGTGCCAGGAAGCAAGCTTGCAACGTTTTAAGCCATTGTACAAACTAGATACTACAAGGTGAGTGTATTGCTTTATATCAACATGTCTGTGAATGGAATTGCAAACTTTAGTTCAAGGGATGGTTAAGCTTACAAAATGGCTAAATCAAAAGGATTTCCAATCTCTGAGAATACAAACTCCCGTGTCTAAAGTTTTTAAAGTGAAGAACATTTTTTAATCATTTCAGACAAATCTGTTCCAACTTATTAAATCATTTTCGAAGTCATCAAAAGGCTGTGTGCAGAAACTATATGAAATTTATTTGTCATTGAGAATGGCTTCAAAATTTAAAAAATAATAGAAACCTGGACCGTGTAGTAAACATTGGCCTAATTGACCTATCTGCTGCTTCATGTTTTATTTGCTGTTTGATTGATTGATAAGGCTTGATTGATTGATTGATTGATATGTTGCCATGGATTGACCAGTAGCACACAAATAATTGATGTACGTCAGGGGTTATAGCTTCACCTTTTGATTGTATACTTTCATGTTATAGCAAGTAAGGACCGTTGTAAATCATCTCTCTTCATATGATTCCTTCATTCCTTAGACCCCGGCAAGGACAGTTTGTTTTTGCATTTATCGCTGACCAAGATGCCAAAGATGTCGCGGTTCCTCCAAAAATAAATCCAGGTATGAAATAGATCAATGTTTCTAAGCTGAAATCGACCGAAATTGAAATAGTTTGTTTTGAGATTAACCGGTCAGAAAATATTGCAACTCTAGTTTCGTGTTTCAAAAGTGCCTATTTTCTGTTTTTGCATTTAGTATTGCAAGTTTCTTATTTTGTCTCATTTCTTAAATGCAATTAGTCTCTATTTTTATTCAGCTTTTCAGTTAGCTTGTAAACCAGATATTTGACACATAAAGAAAGATTTTGATTGATTGATTGATTGATTGATTGATTGATTGATTGATTGATTGATTGATTGATTGTCTCTAAAACTGGTATAGATATGTTTCTTGACATTTAAGACATAATGTATATATAGGAATAAAACATAAAACGGTCGGTCAGTACTGCTTAAAGATAAGGGCTCAACCACATAAACCATAAAATCGTTGAATTTCTAGATCTAAAGGCTTGTGCTTGCTTCTCAGACATAATACTATGGAGCTTCGTATGTTTATATTTGGTTCTTATAAGATTCTTAAAGACTTATGTCGATGGACAAATGAGAAAATGAAGTTTTTTCACGAACAAAACAGATATTTTATTTGTTTTTAGAATATCCAAAGGCTCCTGTCAGCAGGTTTCCTTCAACAGCTGTTGGTACAAATGTACGCCCTATCCTGCCAGCTACAAGCACAGCTACAACAGCAAGTCTTCCTGAAAAGTTGAGGTAATGACGTATCTTTTTCCAAAGTTGTGCTGATTTGTCTTTTTCAAATGTTCAGAATTGTCATTTTGTTATCCAAAACTTATCAGAGCATATTGTGGAACTTTCTAAGTTTTCTATATCTGATTTAAAGTACATATGTCATGAACCTGATTTGTTCACACGATACAATTCTCTTTATTGTTTATTACAAAGCAAAGGAATGAGGCTGGATTTTCATTGTAATGAAATTTCGTGAAGCAGAAATGAAAGGTTGCAAAACAATGGAATTCCACTCCATACTTATTTGTTGTATCAAACCCATTGCTAACGTGACATATGCCCCTAAATCTTGAGATTTGCTATATGAATTTTAGCTCAAATTAATGCAATTTTCAATTCATTTTCGACATTTTGCAGGTGTCTCCTTGTGTTCTGGTCAAAATTCTTAAAGTATTTAGAATTTGTCAAGTGAAAGATGTCAGTGCTTAATGCAATTCGTATCAAAGAGTAAAAATTATGCGATGTTTAGTTGTTTATCGCTTTATCATAGCACTACAAGCAATCACAAAAAATTAATTTCTCTTTCAGAGTTGTTCCGATTGAAAACACAACACCTTTATACTGTATGAAACCAGGTGCGTATTAAATCCGAGTATTTCCCAATTAATTTCATCTTTCATTTCCACAAAATCGCTTCCTTTCCTCTTCCTTTCCTCTTTTAGACCTATTTTTGTTTATTCTCTTCTAATTTCTTGTTAGGTTCATTTGAAATCGTATTGTGTGTCGATCAGATGGAAGTAGTAGGAGGGTAAGATCATTTATTTCTTCTGATGATATCAAATTAAGAACACAACATAAAAATGTGAAACAGTCATCAAACTTCGAATGAAGCTTTTGTTGATTCTGTCAATGAAGTTCCATTTTTCGTACTGCGTTGCACGATCCTCAAAGGCCTAATGCCTATAATTGCTACTAAGAGACAAGCATCTTGCAAGACTCATTCATTGCTTTCTTCGCAAAAAGTTTTTGATTTATAACGAAGTTTTACAAGTAGGAAAAGAAACTTTCTAATGTGCAGAAAATTTCCAATGGCCTAGCAACCATTGTGAAGATTTGCTGGGAGCTGTGCTCCCGTGCTGTCACATTTTCTCGATTTTTGACTAAATTTTTCTTTTTTCCCGAAAGGTCGAATACGAATGCAAAGAGACTGATGCTTGACCAGCTTAAAAGAATGAGTAAGTACATTTTCTCTAACTTTTCTTAGACAACTTTGATCATATGTTCATGTTTTACAGAATCTAAGAATGTCATGTAAATCTCAAACCAGTCATAGAATTATGCTGTGAAACTCCTTTTGATGCAATGACACCCCTTAGCTGCAGTCACTAAAAACCTAAGCTATCTAACAGTCTATCTACCGGGTAAGTAAAAGTAGACTTAACGCGTTTGGCGGTCTGTGAATTAAAAAGTATGAGGCCGATATTCAAACTGAAATATTAATCCATCATTCAAAGGCGAACTTAAATGAGAAAATTTGGTTTGGTAAAATCACTCTCATCCTGTAGACCCAGAAATTAGAAAATTCTGGTAAACGGCAAGCTTGAAAATGAGGATTCCACATTCCATTCTGGTCTATGATTTTCTTGCCTGACACTGACAATGTAAACTTCAATGTTACATAAATCATGGACCAAAATAGAATGTGGAATTCTCGATTCTCATACAAGTCCCTTACAGGCATTTTTCTGATTTTACCAAATGAAATTTTCTCATCTAAGTTGGTCTTTTTAGTTTTTAGTAAATCGGTCACATACTTTTTATTCCAAATTCTGCCAAACGCTTAGACTTTTTTTGACTCGCCTGGTACATGTAATACACATATGTTTATCAAAGGTACCTCGCAGAGGCTTGTTAAAATAAGAAAAGAAAAATGGTGCAAAATTTTAAAGTCTAGAAGCTATCATAATTAATTAAAAATTTTACACCCATATCAGTAGCAGAGCAGATAACTCATCTGCGAGAAACTTTACATATCTTATTGCAAACTTGAAAACTGCATATTTAGATGAGAAAGCAATTTGTAACACAGGATTTGATACAATTATATCCCTTAAAGAATACAAACAACCTTATCTACCATCGTTATTGTAAAATTTTGCATCCATAGCAGCTGGCAAATCTACCAGAAACCTTAGGTAACGGTGAAGTTGCGTTTTCAACGCCAATCACAGAAATAGAGCAGATCAAATCGAGTCTGCGACCTCTTATCATCACGTACCAAGTGGTAAGGTCCTACCGGGTATCGAGCTCACTCCGCCTGGCTGTTCTGGCTGCAAAGTCAGATGATTGCATCACAACGCCTCAACACCCTCAACCTTGCATATCTGAAAGCAGACTTGAGAATTGTATATTTGAATAAAACAATAATTTGTCACACAAGTTTTGAGACAATGAAAACCCTTTAAAGAATCCTAACAACCCAACCTATCATCGTTAATGCAAAATTTTGCATCCATAGCAGCTAACAAATCTTCAAGAAACCTTATATATCTTATAGCAGACTTAAGAATTGCATACTTGGATAACTTAGTTTCTTTTGGATGTGTTGGAATGACAATTCTTAATTCTTCGAAAGCAGAATTCAAACTTTGTTGTCTTTGCCTTTCCCTTGAATTTGTAACCAATCGTTTGTACTCTGGATCTTTGAATTGTTCCCGCCTTATTCTCCGCAACGTTTTCACTTCTTCTGTCAATGCCAGTTTGCTCTCATTGTTGTAAACTGCAAAATGGAGATCGCGTTGTTAAGTAGAGAAGCCTTGGAGAAATACAACCGGGTGTAGATGTACCAAAACAACCAATTTTGTTGGGTCTCGTGATTAAAGTCTAGCTTTAAGTAACAGCCAGTCATGTTTGACATTCCTAAATACTTAACTTTAGCATATACATAGTGAACATTCATAAAGTAGAAGAGGGACAACATCTACAGAGAGTTAATTTGAACATAGATATCTTGTTTGTTGATGGTGTTGCTTTGAGCGTTGAAATGTTAATTTGAAAGATCAAGTTTGCAGTTGACTCTGAACCAGATCTTTGGCTGTTTGGCCTAAACAAGTTCTTAAAGTACAGCGAACGAATCAACAATTGTCTTGACAAAATTTGAACGAATATTTCATCATTCCATATTATATTTTCTCAAACTCTTTTTTTATGCAGATGTTTAGCGTTTCTTTGATTTTTTATCTTAATATCGGTGTGCTTGGGGTATTTGTTTTTGCCAAAGACCATAGCTCTGGTTTTGATTCGTGGTCACAGCATGTTTAACTTTCAAGCTTAATTTTGCAACACTCAAAGCATCGATATAAAAAACAAGGTACCTATGCTAAAAGTAACTATCGGGGAACATTTTAGTAATGATTAGCCAGTGCTCATGCTAAATTTTCATCGCCATTCCCAACCAAATTTGTCTTCTTTGGGGAATCCAGGTAGACATTTAAAGAAATAAAATTAAGAACAAGAGTGAGAATATCAAGAAAAAAAGCACTCTTACCTCTCATTTGGTAATTAATTGTGTTAAATTCTTTCGTTTCAAGTAGCAAATCAAGAAATGACAGACCATTATCTTTTTTGCCATGAAAGTTCATAAAACTGTCGTATGCCGCTAATGTCTCGGTCATGATCAGACTTGCAAAGAGGTTGCTGGCTACCATACGTTGGTCCTGTTTTCTTCTCTTTTGTGAAATTGCCGTTCAAACATTCTCTTCCTTCCTTTTAAGTGGTGAAAAGATTTAATTTATACCCCCACTTACACGGGGCCACACGGGGGAGCGTTTCTAGTTCGATTTCATGAAGTAACAGGTTGCTGTTACGTAACGGTGCATTAGCCCGTTTGTTCTTCTCATAATTACCCTCGGCGTCTATTTTAGAATGGCGAAAGACAGGCGTTTATTCGTTGAAATCCTCTCAACGAGAAAACAGTGGACTGGTTCTTTGGTAATCACAGATTTGCTAACTCAAAACATGCTATTTCTGGCTACCACAGATAGTTAGATTGGTAGAGTCAAGGATCCTTAAAGCAATGATGTGTAACTAGACATTCTGTGCCTCAATCGGGTCATTTTTAGTGACTTTAGGTGTTAGATTTGCTGCGTATTTCATGATGCAAAGAATTTTATAATAGCTTGTGTCTAAGTTAAAGAAGCTTTGCAAAGTGCTGCATTAATCCCCCTGAGGGATAATTTGGCCACAATGACGACCTTTCTCACGAACCATTTCAACTGATATCATCTTCACCGGTGATAAAACATAAACTGAACTACTTTAGATACGACAAAGCTGTGCATCTTTCCCATGCTTATTATATGATTTATCCAAGTAAACTGTAGAGTTTTTTCGCAAAAGCATGTCAAATTTTTCTACTGAACCAACTTTGAGTTGGTACGAAAAATGGAAGGTATTGGTTGCAGAACTTCTCAAGACACAGTCTGCTAAACTATCATTCATACTGTTCATCCGGTTATGAGTTTGCCGATTCTTTCTAAGTAGCGGCATTATTTCAGTAAATGTATAGTTTTCCCAGATGCAGGACAAACTGTTATACTGTTGTATGATTAAAATTTTTCTCAAGGTAAGCCTACAAAACCTTTCTGTTTATCTTTCCCATGCATTTTCAGCATCCACAGTTTTAAATTTTCTCCAACAAACTGATTCATTTTGACAGAGTATTTTCTGGTCGATCGTGCATTTTCAGCTAATTTGTAGTTGTTCTCCAAAACTGAAAGTTTAAGATTTTCGCTTTTGAAGTAAACAAAATAGGATATCATTGAACCGTTTGAAAAGCTTAAATGTATTCTTTAATTTTTCTTGTCATCTTGGTATCTGAAGGAGAATGCCCGTATAATTCGACATGCTTCTTTTCCTTGGTCCTGCGCTAATCTTTAATGTGAAGTGCATGTGTTTTCCACAGGTGTCAACATGGATGTAAGAAAACTGCAATTAGGAGATTTTCTTTGGATCGCCAGAGAGAGAACGAATTATGGAGGTAACATTAAACATATTATCTGCTTATTTTGTTTAAGTATATATTATTGAGCTGACGTAGCCCTGTTGGCCAGAACTTTGTTTGGTTTGGTTGACTACGTTTCTATTAGCTTTTTACGCATATGGGCTTCATAATGATAAAATATATAAGTATCTCATACTCTTTCGACACTCTTAAAAGTCAACTTATAAAAACATATTCAGTCGACGCCATATTGTGATGCTTCACAATATGGCGTCGACTGATGAGGACCGGAAGGTCGAATCATGTTTTTATAACTGTTAAGTTGACTTTTAAGAGTGTAGAAAGAGTATGAGGTATTTCATATATTTTATTATTATGCATTACACAAACTCTTTTCTTGCCTCGGTAACAAATCTATCTTCACGACGTTTATGGACTATTTTAAATAAAAGATGCAGTCACTACTACTTCATGATGTATTAACACGAAGAGCAAGCACGAGAGACGGAGGAGCAACGAGAAACATCCTTTTCCTTCACTTTAACAAATTCAGGGCAGGGTCACAAGGAAAAGACAAAGAATGCTTTACACGAGGCGTTATTTTCTTCTTGTCCAAACGCACATCTTATCAACCCAGTTTAATCTTCTTTGACTATTGACAGGAACCAGGCGCGAAGTTGTTCTAGATTTCATTGTGGAAAGGAAAAGAATGGATGATTTAGCTGGAAGCATTACAGATGGCAGATTTAAAGAGCAAAAAGTAAGAATAAAGTTGTGCTAACTTGCGCATAGGAGCTATCTTACTTAAAAAGACTAACATAAATTTGCCATAAGTTAATATAGTTTTGATCCTGTCCGCCTTTTTTATAGTGTTTTGTCTCTGAGAAAGGTGGAAACAACTATCATACCAGTACTTTAGGGACAGGAAGAAGACAAAGGGCTAGAGTGAAGCAAGATTAAGTGCGTTTATAGAGCGTTGTAATTTGTAAGTTGGGGGAGGACAGAACCAAGTTGGTTGTTCCAAGGTGTTAGAATATGATATAGTGCGAGAACTAGAGAGAGGAACAGTGTCCATGATTGACAGCAGAGGGTTCAGTTGGGCAATTTTCTCTGAGAGCAATACGTTGCTCCTAGGAGCAATACCAGTGAAAATGGTTATAGAAGAGACACAATGTCAGCTGCAATTTTGCAATACCTCCGCCATTTACATTCAAGTTTGTCTTGCCAGTTCAAGTACATCTGTTATAACCAATGCCTCGTTTTTTGCAGTTCAGACTAAAAGCTTGTGGCCTAAAGCATGTAATTTATCTGGTGGAAAGCTATGGTTCAATGCAACATATGGTTATTCCAGAGTCAACCCTGAAACAAGCAATTGTCAACTCGCAAGTATGATACTTAGTTTCCTTGGTCAGATACAATATGTTCAGCTTGCTATGTTTTATAAAATCCATCATGGTCTGGTAGCAGTTGACAAAGATAAATATATCAAACAATCTTCAAGAGTTTCTAGACATAGCCATAACCAAGCATATGAAATCCCAAAAACTGGACCAGATTATTATAACTTTTCTTTCTTTCCCCATACGATTAATGACTGGAACAGGTTGCCACAGTCAGTGATAGACTCCAAAACAATTGACTTTTTTAAAAATGCTATTGTTTAACTTAATGAAAAAAATCGTATATGTAAAAACTAAAAAAAATGGCAAGAATTGATAAATAGGGAGGGTTGCAGAGCAGTTTTTAATGTGAGCCGATGTGTTACTAAGAACCATGAGAATAAACTATCACAATCGCATAATCCATAGGTTTAACTCACCATTGCAAATGTGCTATTATTGCTGCTCAGTTGCCAAACCTATTTATCAATATCTTTTCTTCCTCTCTAGCAATTAAATCTTCTTTTATTTTCACATTATTATTATTATTGTTATTTATTTATTTTTTTTATTTTTTTTTCCTTTTTACATCAACAGAGCCTTCATTATTGAAGTAGTTGATTAAATTCGTAGAAGTAGAAGTAGAAGTAATCTTGCTTTGGTATAATATTTCAGGAGTATACAGTATGACGAACTTGTCCTGGATATCGATGATGGTTTATTGGTTGTAATACACACCTCATCTAATGAAAGCATCTTTTGTGGCAAGTAGCAATTCACTGTATTCCGAAGCTCTGAAGGGGGGTGGGGTTCCCACGTCCTTGCTCCTTCTTAAAAATGCCACCATAAAAAATTAGCATGGTTTTCTCAAATGTTTCGTGTTCTCTAAAAGTGTGTGTCGCGGTATCCAATGTTCCTTGATTTTTAGGTCGTGTGCCTTTTCTCCAACTCCTTTAGATCCTGCTCCCTTTATCCCAAACCCCTATCAGAGCATCTATGTTTGACAAAAGTTTTTGCGGGGCTTTTAACAACGTCTCCACCTGTGGCTGATAAAGTTAAAACTGATTTTTTCCTTGTTTTTAGGTCGTTGATGGTTTGTTTATTCGAAAAACCGAAGGAACCCATGATTCAGCAGCATACCTTACACGCATGACTAAACTTCTACAACATTTTTATCAGGTTTGTTTATCTCGTCAATCAATCAATCAATCAATCAATCAATCAATCAATTAATTAATTATTATTTTTTCTTATTTATGGTTACTCCTCTGATTTTTGCTGGTGTCTCTTATTTTAGAACAAAACTCTTTGGGCTTACACTGCAGATCACATACGGAATTTAAAGAAGGATCAAGACTTTCGAGAAATAATTCGAAATGACGCCCAGAAGCTGATGACATTTGATGAATTCTATCAAACAACAACCAAAAACAAGGTAGCCTCCATACTGTGCAATGTCATCTTTTGTAGATTGTAGAATGGTTAAAGTTTTCTCCCTCTTTTGTTAGCTGATTATGTGGAGAATTATTTTGCTTCTTGTGCAGCAATCAGCAAAAGTTTTGTATGAAAGCTGATCTCGATGGTTTAAAAGTTGTAAAAAGTGGAAATCTTTTCACCCATCTTCAATGCCAGATCACGATTTGCACGGATGAATGACTCTCATGAATTTTGAACACTTTCGAAAACTTAAAATTTTTCGAAATATCTTTCTTCAAGTTGTGTTTGTCAGCCTATTAGCTTGAAGGTCGTCTATATAGTTATATTTTGAAGGAAAAGCTTGCTTATTTTCTTCCATCATCTCATTTCTCCATGTTTCCATTCTCCAGTTCTTCAATTTTTCCATTTTTATTTTTCAATTCGTAGATGCTAAATGTAAAAGAAATGTTTGCGAAGCAATTGATGCAGTTGAAGGGAATTTCAGCTGATAAAGCAGCAGCTATTGTTGAAACATACACAACACCGAAAAGGTATATAAATAGAATTTAAATGAAAGTATGATTCGAGTAATCACTTTGCATTGCCAATTGTTTTTTTCCTGCTTCCATTGGAAACGAAGCTGCTATATACAAAATTGCTTTTTCTAGTTTTGTTGCAATTTGTGTCATCGTGCATTTATTGGCTTGATACAAGAATGTACAAATTGAGGCTTCCAGTCAGGTGCGCTTAATGTTCAAACCTGCCTGGGAGCGGTAGAAATTGCCTAAAACCTGCCTGCATGTCAATTTTATACAGCTAGGGTAGATAAGCCTATTACAAGAACCATTAAGAATGCAGGTACCATACAATAAGTTTTTACAAATGGAGCAGCAAAATAATTAATCTTGTGTTTGTGATTCTTCATCATCTTGCTGCAATTACATTTCATGAAAAACTATTGAAAAATTGCCTGCAAATCATTGCTTTGGAAAAAGCTGCCTGGGAACTTTTTTCCATGATCCCATGGTTTATACGCGCCTTCTTCCAATGCTCAAGGATGTCTCCTTTCTGTTCGGCCATATAACGCTCTGCCTGAAGACTGTCCATTCCTTCATGAAAGATTTGTGACAAAAAGTCACAGATAACGATGTCGTTTTCTTGGCAGTCGTTTAATATTTTTGACTGATTTTTAGCAAGAGCAGTTGTTGTATGCTCGTGAGGCTATTTTTATTCATGTTCCTTGAATACCATTTTGAATTAATGCCAATTATTTGTTCTATCTGTTTAGTCTAATCCAGGCTTTCGAAAGGTGTTCGACGGACGACGAAAAGGAATCATTATTATCAGAGTTAACATTTGGCAGAGGACAACGGTAAGTTCTACCGCTGATTTTGATTTTAAAATTCCTCATCTCCGAATTACACAAGACATTTTTATAAATGCTTACAATAAGACGAGTATACAAAGTAGCGAGAAAATATAAAATACAGCTTGTTAGAGATAATATTTAGAACATTCCAGACAGTATATCGCTTTGAAAAATCTGGTGGATGGAAATTTCTTTAGTAGATCTCTTAGCTGGTAAGCTCATGGGAGGGCTAGCCCCTTACAATTATTTCAGATTATAGGAATTCAAGTATCGCCAAGGAAAAGTTATCCCAATACAATACTCTTGCCTAAATTAGTGAAGGATTAGCCGACTCAAGAACATAAAGAATAAGTGTAACATTTATAAGCAGGACTTTAATTGACTTTGTTTTAATTTCATAGAAAAGTTGGACCGATGTTAGCAAAGCAAGTTCGATTGCTGTACTCAAGCAGGACACCTTTGACTTAAGGTACTTAGTACAAATTGTAAATATTGCAAAATTTGACTTAAGGTACTTTTTAATGAGTATAATTGTGAAGTTGCTAGCAAAATATTTACATTCTATTAGGAAAAGGAAATATCGTGATGCAAAGTTTTAGTTGATTTGTTTGATAATCTTCTTTTGGCCGTTTCTGTAAGCAGTGATGTAACATTGATACATTCTAGCCATTTATTATTTGAAGGGCTGCATAATGTTGTAACGTTCTCTGCATACTTCAGACATTTCTTTAGATATCTAAAAAAGAAGAGAGGTCTGTAGCTAACTGCACAGTAAATCCCCGCATATAAGAACCTACCAAAATAAAAACATAGAGACTGTTTTTTACCTCAATTATACACCTTGTAATTAAAGAGAGTACAAAGACCAGCAGCCTTTGCCATCGTTTGTTTTTGTTTTTGTGAAGTTCGTACAGTCAGTTATTCTGGAAGCTGTGCAGAGTAAGTCGTTGACTTCGTGCAAAGCATGCTGGTCTTTGTACTCCCTTTAAGAACCTGTTCTTATTGCAGGGGTGGCCCAGGGTGGCACAGTTGATTTTTGATTGCTGTTAAACCATTTTTGTCCCAGTTAATAGGGCTGAAAATCTTTTTTAAGACTCTGAAAGGGCCTACACAAGTCTATCTTGATATAAGAACCCCTATACCCTGATATTAGTCATAGTGTCTTTGGAATAAGCACCTATTTCAGCCTGGCTGTCAAAAAAGTAGGTTCTTATTTGCGGGGATTTACTGTATTCTGAGCAATGAGCACTGGAGATTATTACTGAACAAAGATCCTCCTAAAACTATTGGATTTCTAGGCGTTGTTACGGACATGTTTCAATAATGTCTAGTCATGTTGATTCAAAATATTGCAGCATGTTTTCTTCCAATAAAGCTGACTCTGGTACTTTGTGCTCTTTTGTCGTTCCACTACTCAACTCATTTGCAAAAAAGAAAG
Source organism: Aurelia sp. 3 sensu Dawson et al. (2005) (assembly GCA_964020215.1). Lineage (NCBI taxonomy): Eukaryota > Metazoa > Cnidaria > Scyphozoa > Semaeostomeae > Ulmaridae > Aurelia > Aurelia sp. 3 sensu Dawson et al. (2005). The sequence continues at coordinate 27,786,216 of OZ026574.1, read as the reverse complement.
CAGATTTGTGCTGTAGCACAATGATGTAATTCCCTGACTCTGCAGCCAGATGAAGCAAGCGGGCAGGGCTCGATTCCAGGTAGTACCCTACCACTTGAGCGTCATGACAAGGGGTCGCGGACTTGATTACGTCTCAGCTTTTGATGCTAAAAACCGCAACTTTACCTTCACCTTTACTTTCACTGTTGCGACATAGCTGGCAGCTTGTTTCCTTACTAGAAGCTTTCCTTCACAGAAAAGAAGGTATATCGATGTATATTGATATCGAACCCATCATAGCCGATCTATGCCAGAATCTAAAATAGGATCATATAACTTAGTTGAATTAAATCGGTACTTCATGACATTCATGGGCATTCAGATGTACGTTCGTCCCTGGTCATTTCATAATGAAAAACTAATTTCCCTACCTAATTGTTTGTGTTTCTGCTTCTTTAGGTTTCTCCGTCACTGATATAACACTTTCAACTGACACAATTAAGATCATAAATGACCATAGAAGAGTCAATAATGGCAAAACACTCAGCATATTCAGATAATTTTGTCGAGCTCTTGACCGAAGGATTTTCTGTTCCCATTGCATTTGCTTTTCTTTGAATGATTGTAAAACCTGAAAGAGAGATTTGATCATTTAGAAGATGTACGCATAATAAGCAAACGTAAATTTGTTCCCGAAAATTACATGTTGGTCTGTTCGTGGCAAACTGTTTTCATGATTGTTCCTGATTGTTTCTGCGACTCATATTCCAGTCCCTCAGTTTGTGAGACTATCTCCAAACTATTAATCTCGTTGTTCGTTTTCTCATTCCTACCCTTAGATCTCTGTATTCGTTTTAATCGCTCAAGTTGTGTTCATTCACCCATGCATCTCACTACTTTTAACAATCTAAAGATAAACCATCAGATCTACATGAAACTCCCGACCTTCTTCAGCACTTTCAGGACAATCTTCTTGAAGTGAATCTTAACGCTATACATATAATATCTCACCTGTCCAATCGCCAAACTGCATTGCTTTACAATTTTCCGCAATATTCCATTAATTTCTAGTTCACCTTTAGGCCGATGCATCACCTCTCTGTTTTTCTTGATAAGAATCTTGATGGAGTTCCTTATCAATTCGACACTGCAATCTTCCTTTATGGTACAGTCTCTGAAACTAACTTCACATATCTGGAGATATTCTTGCACGACATTTTGCAGTTCATCTATGCTTTTCTTACCCTTTGGTTCTTCAGTCATATCTTGTATTTTCTGCGTTTCTTTCTCAAAAACTTCCATTTGGTCAACAATCGATTGTATTTCTCGGCGCAATAATGATATGGGGTGATAAACCGATCGATAAGTTCTCGAAGTACTATCAAGTTCGCGCAAAATCTTGAAACTGTCAATCAATTCTCGTCTCCATGGAAACAAGTATTTCAAACAAAAGGAAATTCCAATGCAAATCACGTGGTTAGCGATGACGACATCAACATCTTTGAAATCGTATTCACCATGACTTAGACGATCTCGTAATTTTGGTCCTTCTGGAAAGTAGAGTATGTCATACAGCATTTCTGTCAAGTTGTGTCCAACCTCTGGCAAGAGCTTGTTCTCTTTGTTATCTTCAGTTTCTTTGGCTAGAATCTGCAAATCGAATATCAAATATACTTAATAATGTATCTTTCACTGCAAACTTTAGAATACCAGAAGTACAGTACATTCTTTGCGCATATTGACATAGCAATAATTTTTTACATTAAGGTAAGAGTTCTCGAGGCACATGAATTATTTTGGTGACATAAACTTTTAACGTAGTTCCAAACTTTTCAATCAATATTTTAGCTCCTGATATACACTAAATCTTTCCTGAGAGTTGTATCTTATCACCCTCCCAAAAGGCATACAAGATTATTCTTGAAAACAAAAGGATTTTTAAAAATTTTAGGCAATTTTTACAGTTTTCCTTGAAAACTAAAGGCTTTTTGCCAAAGGTATATGAGATTTTTACAGAGTGATGCAGCCCTTGGTTTTCCCCATACCTCATCAAATGTTGTGTAAAGTACATCTGATTCTGCAGTGAGCAGCCTGTTTGGACATTCGTTGACAACAGTAAAAAGGCATCTTAATGCATGCTCCAGTTGTGGTAGAAAAAGAATAACTGCATCAGAATACCTAGAAAGGATATAAACCAAGACAAAATTTACATCTACATATTTTGACACAAAAAGGATATGATTAATTAGCAAGCTGTTGAAGCAAGTCCTGAATAGCTAGCATCAGCCCATAGAATGGCTGTGCAGTAAGTAGTCTGGAGGCTATTCAGTAAGATGAGGGTTGTTCAATGTGATGCAAGTATTGTATCATGTTGTTGGAGGGATATTTGAGGATATTCAGTTATTCAGAGGGATAGCATACAGCAAAGAGGAGGGATAACATCATGTTGTTGAAGGGATAACACATAGTAAGGTTGACATCATTCAGTTATCTGGAAGGATAACAAACAGTGCAGCAGTGATAATCTCCAGACTACTGCACAGAAATTCTGCAGGGTGAGCACTTTAAACTTTCTTGCTGCCTGTTTTTGAACAAACATTTACCAAAAAGAATAAATGCGGCAAGTCCTCGAATAAGCCCCTCACCTTTGAAAAGATAAGCTTCCACCCAAAAATATTTCTGCAAATAAGCCTCCATCCTCAGATGAGCTCCTATGGTGAATGCCGTTTGTTAAAAACTGTTTCTTATTTTAGTGAATACTAGGATCCCCCTTTCTGACCAACTTTTTCTGTGCTTTATCAACATACTCAGGATTAGATATTACATTGAAAACAATAAATCCCAATGCATCTGCTGTTTTAAGCAAACTGACCAGCCTGAAGTACGAGAAGAAAATTGGAAAGTTAGTTACATTTTTTTGGCTGCTGTGAAATAAGCTTTCACCTGCGAATAAGTCCCCGGGAATAAGCCCCAACCCCAAAATATTTTTTGTGAAATAAGCCCCTGGGGACTTATTCAAATACTTATGTGTATATAAGGTTAGTTACTACCTTTCTGCAAAGAACATTTCAAGTACCAGTTTCCAAGCAGGGAGCATTCCCAGAGGAATAAATGCTGTTGATTTAAAGAGCTTCAGTAATACATCTTTATGTGAGGTGTCCAGAAATGGGAAAGATCTTGAGGTCAAGTTTGCAGAAGGCATGTTTAACTTTGGTCTGTGCTTAATACAGATTTGTTTTTCTTCAAGAATATGCCCCAGTTTTGTGATCATCTTTGTAAGGAAGTTGCAGTATCTGAAATAAGAAATATAGTGGAGTGATAAAAATTTTTTTGTACAGTTTAACATTTGATTCCTTATCAACAGTAAATACCATAATATATTTTTCATCCTCATTTTCAAGTAGATGCCATTTACCAAACAAGAATGATCACATAACCCCTCCAGTGATCCTTTTATTGTAGTTTTTACAAGAGATCATTGATCAGCACATTAACAGGAAAAGGGGCTGTAAATATTCAATACGTACAAATATGGTACTTCTCCAAGCATAGGGAAACCATGCCACAAAACATTTCGTAGATTGAGACTAATAGGAGGCCCCATCAATGTCTGCAAAATTGTAACAGCAACTTCACCAAAAGTTTTCTTCAGTTCTTCTGTTTTCAGTAAATCTTTGAGCAATGAAGGACATTTGCTGATTTTTGAAACAGTGATAAACACATCACCTAATGCCCTTTCAATGATCACTGTTAGTTTCAAAATTGACAGGTTGGTTAGCAAAACACTATCACTAATACATTCAACAATTTCAGCAGTTGCTCCTGTCCAATGGAAAAGTGACAGCAATATTTTATATCTATTTGATTTATACTGCTCTGCAGCTTTTTGAGCTATCCAGATGTGTTCTGCATTTTTTAAATGCTTCTTCTTATCAGTACTGCTACCTGTAATGAAAAAGGGCAATGTTATGAGGACATCAGTCACAAAAATGTATCAAAAAGGTACCTTGTTGGTAGTATATCACTGAGGGCTTTTTATTTTTCACTATTTATCAAGTTGGCCCCTGGCCTGGAGTTTGCTTTCATCTAAAGTTTGTCTATCTTCATTCATAGTGCCTGTGTTTGAAAACTTCATGCAAATTAGACATATTCAGTTAGCCATCTCAGGGCAATGGTCAGTGACATGCAGTTTTCAACATCAACAATAAATCTCGCACAACAATTTGGTACCAACCTGGAAAGAGGCAAAACAGTTGTTGATTCCTTTGACTCAACTGAATGCATCCGCAGCAAACTTTTATCTGTTGCAGATTTTTCTCACTCTTTTTGGGTATCTCGCACAGAATGTGGAAGACATGAGGAGACAAGTAACTCATGTTCGTCAATCAAAGTTTGTTTACTTTCTGCAGAAGCATAATGTTAATATTTGGTACTCTTTGTACCTCTACTTCCCTGTTGTCTCCGTCTCCCGCGCAAATCTAAATCGGTAGCATATTTGATGTGCCTCGTTTTGAAGATTGATTACAATCAGTGATTACAATAAGAAATGCAGCAACAACAACATTAGAGGGCCTTAATGGAATATTCGGAAGAAGCGATGCAACAAAAAAGGCAAGATCAAGAACTTGAGAAAAAAAGCAAGGAAAGGTAGGTATTTAATCAGACCCCTTAAATTCTCCATAAAACAAGCAGATTCACAAGCAATTTTGATCTGGATGGATCTGATCTGGTACAGTGTGGTGCGTGAATGTTTCCTGGATGGACCTGACCAAGTCTTTAAAAAACCTGCCTGATGACATGGCAAAATGTGTTCTTGAAACGCTCAAATCAATATAGAAAATAAAGATCACTTCAAGTAAATTCTTGCACAGCTGACGGTTAGGGGTTTTTGTAAATTGTATTAACAAATTGCTATGGGAGAGACGCTATATACAGAGTTATGGCATGGTGCAGCTGAAAGCAGTGAAAGTGGCATGTGGAAGATCTTCCTTACACTACAAAGAAAACAACCTGGCCTAGCTATGATGTATGAAGCACCAGTGCTGTACAGGAAAATTTGGCACTTTTGCACACCCAAGAAACACAACAGGGTATTCAAGATAGAAACTAAGGACCCTTCTTGCACACCAGAGGTATCGGAAAAAATTGCCATTCTTTCCACACTGGCCACCAGTGCTGTGTTCTTTTCTGCTACTTGGTACCAGGCTGGATAAGTAAGTTTACCTTGATGGTGCAAGGACTAATCTGCATGCAGACTAGGTCTGTTTTGTCACTTTTGATTTTATGAATTTATTCTATACACACATGTTACCATTTTGCAGCCCCTGCTATTTTAGTTGGTGTATCACTCAAGTGCCCTAAGATGACAACAACAATAACAAAATGTGACTTGTCAAATGATGAGATTTCAAGATACTCAAGGCAACTCATTTTACCAGAAATTGGAGTTAATGGTATGATTTTGGTATCTTTTTAAAGCTGTTGTCATAATCATGACAAATGTGTATTTATCACTGTCACAAACTAGATTTGATGATATAGTTCACCCACCAAAGGCATGAATGGTAAATTTGTATAAATAAGGAGTTACATCAATTTTGTTTCCAGCACTGTAATTTGAAAGCATTTTCTTATTTGGGATCTTAAGAATAGATCTTAGCTATTAAGCATATTTGACAAAAAGTTAGTTGTTTAGAAGTTACAGCATTTGGCAACTTTTTTGCATCACACAGTTCATTGTGATTGAGACAACAAGATTTCAGATCTATTTTCCCAACCTTCACACCAGTATTTCTCCCTACCTAGGACAACTGAAATTGAAGAATGGTAAAGTATTGATAGTTGGAATGGGTGGACTTGGCTGTCCAGTTGCCATGTATTTAGCTGCTGCTGGTGTAGGTTTGTATTCCATCATCTAAAATGTGCTGAACAGTCAATTTAACTAATATCATTCAGAATTACATATCAGTTTTGTAATGCGACATATTCCCATGAAATTAAAAATTTTTCAAAAAATTTTTAAAAGACTTTCAAAGTAGACTGAAAGAGACATTGATCTCCTTGAAGCAAAGACTAAGAAAATGTTATTCAAGAACTTGTGAATGTCTTTGCAAATTTACTTGATAAGTTAGAAAATGTTCGCTAAAGGTGTTGCTACTAAAAACTATATCCTTTGCAATTAACTGCCATTAGTTTGTTTTTTTCATTCCTATTTTCATGAGAATTTATCATGTCCAGGTACACTTGGATTACTAGATTATGATTCTGTGGAACTCAACAACCTTCATCGTCAAATCTTGCACACAGAAAAAACCATTGGAATGACAAAAGTTAAATCTGTATCACAACAAATTGAAAGGTGTGTCTTGTTACTCATTCAAAATTTACATCATTCTTCATTTAACAGTCTTCAGCAACTCATCTTTCTGTGGTGCTGTGAGAGGCAAATCATTCCCTGGAAATTTCGTAATAAAACTTTTCAAAAATCCACCTCTTTTCATTTTGGAAATCCCTTGAAACCTCCAAAATTACTTTTTAATCTGTGGAGTCTTGTTCTTTTTTCTAGGAAATGATGCACCTTTTGTTTGATAGTTGTATCAAACTTTTTTATCATTCTTCCCCTAGGATGAACTCTGGTGTCAAATGCTTTGAGCATCACCTTAGTTTGGACAGCAACACTGCATTGGAAGTTATCAATCAATATCCTTTTGTGTTACATTCTCGTTCTTTAATATTACAGGAAGTTGTCTGCAAGATCATGTTTACTGTTCGTTGATTTCATTTTATTCAATGTTATTTCTCCACATAAGTCGGAAATTTAAGTCTCTTCTCTTTTGATAAATTGAAGCTTTAAGACAAAACAGTCATGTCTTCAAGGAGCTTGAAAACAGTCATGTCTTCAAGGAGCTTTTGTAATGGTCTTCTTTATAAAAAAGAATTCAAGAAACTTGTTTCAATTATTTCAGTTTCAATGAATTTTAATTAGTTAATCGATAAAGATCAAAGGTCAAAACTTCACAACATTTTGAATTCTCTATTAGATCATATATCGTTCTTTAAGAAGCTTATGCTTAATCCTGTTCGAAAAATGTAATTATTGGGACTAACTTTTTTGGCAATAGTGATATTTCTTTTCAGAAAATTGCTGCAAAAATACAAAATATTTCAAATATTTCTCTCAAGACACTGAGCTGTGGCCATATGAAGAACCAATGAAGTTGGTTAACTTGACATCATATGATCGACCTCATATGAACCATTTCGTATTTGCAAAAATATCGTTAAGACAATAAGGAATATAATCATAATCAAAATGTGCTATTATTCCCGACACTATCCTCGACTGACATTTCATATATGACATCATCATTGATGCATCTGATAATGTACCGACCAGGTAGCTATTGGCAGTTTTGTGTGCTGCTCTCACCTTTGTTCTTTATTCAGACCTCGGCATCAAGGTAGCGTAGCCCTCTTAGACCACATTTACACTGTGCCGGTACAGGTTTTATTCGTCATTAAGTTCTTTACGCATTCTGTTAAAAGTCTACAACAATGCACATTACAAGATACACTACTTACAAGCTATCTACACTACTACTAAGACAGGACCACGTGGAGCAATAACAATGTCTACCCCACAGCCATAAAATTTGTTACAGTTTGAGAGTGGAGCATTGGCAGGCAATCGAAGCTTCACCAAGAAACGGAATACTAGAATTGTGACGATAATCATGTTCATATTCAAAAAGACATTCCAAGTTTGACAATTCCAAGGTTGTTAACAGTTAAGTTATGACAAATCTGATAGTCAAAGATATCCAAAGTTCAAGAGCGCTTTCACTACTCCGGCAAAGTCATTCTATAGAAAGAAGGAAGAAACGTGTTACAGATTTGCAGGAACAGTATATGTTGTTACGAATCCAAAGTTGTACGCGGTGTTGTGTAAACGGGATCTTGTTGTTGCTTGTTTTATTGCTTGATGACATTGTTTACTGGTTTATCACACACAACACCCTTTGAAGAGACAAGTCTTGTCTTTGGTGTGCTTGAACCTTAATCGATTACTAAAATCGTCGATGGAATCATCAAAATATCATTATGTTGGGAATACTGGAAAATTATTTTTATGTGGTGAAATTTGTTTATTGCTGCAAAGACCAAATTAATTTTAGAGATGATTGTTAATCATTCATATGCTGAGGATATGATCAAATCATAGTATCAAGCAACAACCTTCGTTTTTAAAAATATAATTTTTGCCAAGCATTGTGTAACTGCCTTTTCCAAGCTATGATCGTCATTGATTTAAATACTCAATATTCTGTAAATATTCAATATTCTGATGACTTTGATCAACTGTCTTCGAAGGTACCTTGTCAACGATGCATGCGTTCTTACTGGAAAACCTCTTGTGTCTGGCAGTGCTTTACGATTCGAAGGCCAGGTTGGAATAATCATATTTAATGCTGTTTCTTGCAGTGCTGTAGTGTACATTTTTAATGTTTATAAACAAACGGGTCCCTTCCTTCTTAGCCAAAATATTGAATAAGCCCCCACTCTACTAACTCCCCTCTCTAGTAAATATCCAATTTAAAATGTCGCCCAAGATTTTCCATCTATTTAGCTGAATCAGTTTGGACGCTAATTTTTGAATAAAACTGCGTTGAATTTGTGTATCTGACCATATATGATCTGACTTGCCAAATCGTATGTCGATTCTGAACAATGCGAGGTAAATGACCCAAAAAGCCATCATTTCTAGCCTTACAATTTGAGTACATGAATAAGAGTTCTCTCTGATAAGCTCGTAAGCCCCCTACAGAGACTGTAAGTTGAAAGAGTACCCCCGGGCTTGTTAGACCTTTTACTGCAGTGATGTGATAGCTTTTGTTACAATTGTTTTTCAGCTAACAACATACAATCACAAAGGATCTCCATGTTATCGATGCCTGTATCCCAAACCACCACCGCCCGAAACCATAACAAATTGTTCTGATGGAGGAGTAATCGGCGCGGGTAAGTTGAAATCTTTGAAGTCCGTTATAACGTCAGAAGCCTGTCGAAATCAAAATCTTTCAAATAAACTCTGCCAAACGAGTGTGATATACCATCAAATGTAATGTTACCTTCTGTTAGGCTCTGTTTTCCTCGTATCTGCATAAGACTGCCGATTTTGTGGGTTGTATTGTGCATCTGGAGTCACAAAAAATTTCCACACCTTGTAACAGAATGCAGATAAACCTTATTTCGATTTTTACTTTCAATTGGCCTGAAGTTTTTTAGTTTGAATTCCCTAGCATTGAAGACTCTAGCCAGGCACCCTGTTCATTGGTTTCAGCTATCAATCTGGAGACCTCTAGTTTTGATGTTTTGAGTTTTTGTCGCAAGAATTTTATTTCCTTTGTTACAACGTGTTTGCATAGTTTTGGCTGTTAGTGTATTTGTCATAATGTTTTGAGACTTACCTTGAAGAACTCCCTTGAACAATTCAACAGTGATCACGCTGACCAGTTTAACATAAGGGAATTACATGGATTTCTTGACTAATAGTATGAAAATTTTCTTGCAGTTACTGGTTTCATAGGATCCCTGCAAGCATTGGAAACAATAAAGATTTTAGCTGGTTTAGAGGGTTAGTTGGTTTTAAAACTTTATTGTTTGTACTACTCAGCGAATCTTTATCAAGCAAGCATTAACTAAAGGATATCAAAGGCCTATTTACATTGCAGAATTATTTTGGCACGGCACAGATGAAATTTTGGTATACATGCCAACAAAATTGTTTCAGAATAGCTTTGAAACCTTGTAATTTATGTGAGCCGAATCAATATTCAGGGTATTATATGTGGTACCCATACCAATTTTATAGCTGAGTGGGGACAACCTTGCCATTGCGCATAGCATAGATGAATTCGGTACGAGTATTAGTTTCGCCTGCGTTAGAAAACTTCTGCAATGTTTCTATTGGGCTGAGTTTAATTTTAATATCAAGAATTTCAAAGATTCTCATAGCTTTATGTTATGTTAAATTTTTTCAGAAATTATGTCTCCTGTGATCCTCTGAAATCTCATTTTGTTGTTGTTTATTGATTGCTTCGTAGCTTCGTATGGTGGTCGTTTGTTACTATTTGACGGAATGTCTGGTGATATCCGAACAATAAAATTACGAAAGAAGAAAGAAGAGTGTCCTGTTTGTGGAAAGCAACCAACGATAACAAAGCTTATTGATTATGAATTATTTTGTGGATCATATGCAACAGATAAGGTAAAATTCCAACAAGGAATGCTTTCGTCATAATAGCATCAGTTATTTTTATTGATACTCCATTTCAAAATGATTAGTGATCGTTGACAAAGAGAATTTTCTCAAGCAGCAAATCAAAGAAAATGAATCACCAAAAGATTCTCTGAAACCAGTATGGCTAACTGCCCTGTTGTGCATGCAAGAAAGCGTGCTTAGAGAAGAAACCAGCATCTTTAGATAAAAGAAAAAGTCTCTTAATATCCGGCTTGGGAATTTTATTCAACTCTTTATGACAGTTTTGTAAAATTCATCTTGATGTAAACAGAGAATGTTTGTCAAAAGTCATTACTGTAGAAATACCTTGTCACAAGGCAGTTACAATTAGTTAATACTTCATCTGTTTTCTCGACAGACAAGAAGCTTGGGACTTTTGACAGCAAACGATCGGGTATCTGTGAAGGTACGTCGAATAAATTTGACCAAACTATTCAACAAATTATTCCAGCTGTTCCTTCATCTCGTTTAAAAGTTACTTGATTAATAGATATGGTTTACCATGATCATTGCTTGAAAACATTATCTCCTAACAGCAAAGATTTGTTGTGTTTAATTTCTTGTTAATAACGTTATTAACAAACTTCAGATCAACAGTAAGAAGTTCCAAATATATTCATCTAATGATGCAACGTTTAACAGAAAAAAATTCCTCCCCAAGCTGTGACAGGTTCCAGATTAACGTCAAATAAACAACGCTGAATCGTTTGCTTGATCTGAAAGATAAAATAACTTGTTTGGGCGTCCAAGTGGCGAATGACTTGTAACATAAATACAGGGTGTCTCAAAAAAATTGTTCGACGTTTAATTAAATACTAAAAAATAATGATACGCTGAATGGACCTTTGGTCAAGTCACCCATTTCCTGAGATTTTTAATTAATTTTTGACACAAGAATCTTGCAAATCCGATAAAAATTCATGGGGTTACAAGCTTTTGAAGTTCAAGTTTATGCGAAAGCTGAAACCAGAGGCCTCGAAATGGCATTTTTGGTAAAAGTCCCATAGGCCGTCGTTTCTGTTATTTCTCAATTGTTTCAGGGCGAACCAAGTGGGATTCAAACAGGTATTCGATAGCCTAACTGTCAAGCATATGGATGCTTTGAGGAAACAGATTCAGTCTCTCGCCGATTTTGTTTTGAACCACTGTTTTTGGACCTATGCAATGTTAATGTATTTTGAGAATGATCGCAAGAAATAATTTTCTTTATAAGTCGTATTTGGTTTGCTCTGATATCAACGAGAGGTATGACGTTGGATAAGCTTCTCTTACCTCCGTCTTCGAGCTTTTTGTAAGACAAGTAATCTGGGGGGTCTCTGGTTTCAGCTATCGCATATTTTTGATCTTCAAGAGCTCGTAGCTCAGTGAATTTTCAACCGATTTGCTTGATTCTGGTCTCTAAAATTATTTCATAATCTTAGGAACAGGGTTATCTTTCCACGAACCTGTTCATGTTGTCTTTATTTTTCAATATTTAATCAAACGTCGAACAATTTTTTTGAGACACCCTGTATATAACAGTAATTTCTAGTTGACAATTTTGTTTGTTTGTTATTTGCTATTTCACATTGCTATTTTAGGAATACAAACAAATACTGGAAAATGACAATAATCATGTCCTCATCGATGTCCGACCAGTTAACGAATTTGCAATTTGTTCTCTTTCCAATGCAAAAAGTATCCTTTTCAGAATCATCTCTTCAAGTGCTCCTTACACTTACTCCAAGTCTAATTCGTTTCTTCTTCAGTCAAAATGTATTGAGCAAAATGCGAAGGAGCGAAACTTGAAAACGAGGCGCGACAGGGGAAGGAGAGAAAAGAAGGAGGTAGACCAAGCCTGATGCTTCTAGGCCTGAAACGTTTTTAATGATCGTGTTTCAGGAATTTTACTGTAAACAAGGCCTTTGACATGCTCTTGCAATATCGTATATCTGAAATATGAGATATTGTGCATTTTTCTTGTGCGTTCTAAAATTTCAATTGAATGATAAATAGTTCCATCAATCTATGCAAACTGCATATCATTTGATGGAAGATAGGTTCCGCTTTTGAATGATATGTATTGCATCTATTCAGTTATTCTTCATTTTTGAAAATCTAAGTTTGAACTATGAGCTGCATCTTTATTGGTAGATCCTGCCCTGAAATCATTTTTCATTTAATCTAACAAACACAGTTCCTTAACGACCATCAGATTTCCCGATAAATAGCTTCAACAATGGAGAAGTTTTCGAGTTTATGAAAAACTCACTACAAGGAGACAAGAATGAAGGTTTCTATAATAACTTACACGTGATATATACATTTTATCTAATGTCTTTTCCCTATTTTTATGTCCTGTTCACATGAAATAGATTAAACTGTGTCAGATAACGATCCAAAACTGCCAAAGAAACTTGATGCAAACCCTTATGATCCCAAAATGACTCTTTGAAAAGAGTCCGGGTGAGTCAGAAAAATGCACATCCTTGGAGGGGCTACTGTTCCCTAACATCGAAGCAATAATGTATGCTAAAATCTGATTTGATAGGTGACATGTTCAATTAAACTTAGAATTTTTCCTGGCTGAAATCAATTTCTCTGTTTCGATTTGTTAAGTGAATTGAAAAATCTTCCAAAACAACGATGTGCCTTGAAGCTCTGACTTGTACATGCATTAGCACGTGTTGTCCTCTTGCAGAAATAAGACATTAATCCCCTCTAATTTTAAAATATCATTTAAGTGGATTCATCATCCTCCAAAGAGAATGCTACGTGCTGACACAGGGTATTTTTGTTGTGATGCAGGAAAACCGACGAAATTTGATCATGATTTCCAGCCATTTTTTGAAACTTTTTGAAGATCCTTTACAAAACGTATGCCAGTATTATTCCTTTTGACATTCATCTGTCCAAACATCATTCGTTTTTGCCCTCACCTTGTACATATTTCAAATTTTTCTTGCAGGGGAGCTTACTTTACTAGAATGACTAAAAAATTTCTCTCGTCGTTCTATTTCAGTGTTTGTTGTATGCAAGCAAGGAAACGAATCTCAGAAAGCAGTTTTAATGATGAAGAAGTACGTGGATCAAGACCTCAACAATTCAAAAGAATCTGTCAAGATTAAGGACTTAATTGGAGGTTTGACTGCTTGGAGTTCACAAATCGATAGAACGTTTCCAACTTATTGATAATATTGTATATCTACAGGGTTTATCAGAAAAAACGCAACCCAACTTTTTTCGAGATTCTCGACGAAATGATAAAGCTTGAATCAATAGACCTCTTAGCTATTCTCAAAACGAATGTGGATGAACGATATTTCATCACAATTTGTAGAATTTTCGAATAAGCACAATTGCGATCAAAGCTCTAACGCCACTCAATCGAACCTCGCGTATAAAATTGTATAAAAATATCGCTCGATCCAGGCTCTTTTGTAGAATAGCTAAAAGGTCTATTGGATGCATACCATCTGATAGTACAACCTATCTGCTTTCCAATGATATCCAGGTTTGGAGTATTAATTTAACTATTCATCGCTTCATTGGCATTTTGGTAAGTATGGCCCATTTTAGATTCCGGAAAGTGATAGAACATTTGCATAGACAAAAACCCATCTTTGTGAGCATTCATTGTATCAATATTAATAAAGGCACCTTGTGGGAATAAATTTTTCTCAATTGCTTCTAGGCGTAGAGACTTTTTGGCAAAATCTGTTTCGTATTTTTTAGGGTAAAGAATGTGCTGATTTTGCTTTTTACAGCATGCTGCATTTGAAATTGGCCATACCTACTAAAATTTCCATCAAATGATAAATAATTTGATTGATGTATCCAAACTGCACATCATTTGAAAGAAGAAAGATTGTACTTTCAGATGGCATCGATCACATATACTCAAAGCTTGTCATTTTTTGAGGTCTTTAATTATAGCTGGCTTTCGTCTTTTTCTGCAAAGCCCTTTAGAGACAGGTTGTGAAATATAGTAAGGTTTTGGATTGCTTTCCTCAAACTTTTGCTCATAATTTTGCTCAAAACTTTTATTCTAAGCTTTGACAAAATCGTATTTAGCATGATTTGAATCTTCTAAGAAGGTTTGCATTGGCTAAAAAAAACATTGAACGAGCTTGTTTTAATCTTTTTCAGATAGCAGATTATACCTAGACCTCTACAGGAGAATATTTAAATGCTTTAGCGCTATTCAACATTAATTTGAAACTCACCAGTATTTGAGCCATGCAAATACTTTGACTCGCTGGCACTATTTTAATTGATAGCAATGAATTGCAAAAGTGAATTTTTGTGCTCCATTTATTGGTATTCTATACGTCAATTTCATACATTTTCATGTCGTAAGATAACGTCAACAATGGACTGGTAAAACATTTCAGATTTCAAGTCTTTTTTTAACTAATATTGCAAATACAGTATAAAAAAGTAATTTTAGTAAAGGTGAATAGTTAATGGTTTACAAACTGTTCCATTCTTGCGTACGGCGGCTCAGTTCTTGGCTGGATCGCAAGGCGATCGGGGGTGCGTCCCATACTTTGGAGGTGAAGTGATGCAGCATTTTGTGACATCATTCCGACGAACCTATTCTAAAGAATCAGCTTGACGAATCGTTGTTTCTGATTCCTGGCAGTAGCAATGCTGATATTTGTTCGTGCCAATCGATGCGAATCCGACGTTTTCTTCTGCATGATTCGTTTTGCTTGTAGTCTTGTTTTGAGGCTTTGTTGTTCCTCGTTTGCTGTTCCTCGTTTGCTGTTCCTCGTTTGTTGTTCCTCGTTTGTCGTTCCTCGTTTGTTGTTCCTCGTTTGCTGTTCCTCCTGGGCACTGCACAGGAGATCATGCAGTGGACTCTGTGGAAATATGAATGGTTTTAAACATTTCTTATTTGGACTATCACATTTTCTCCTTTTATTTAATTTATATTCTTTACACACGTCAGCTACGGTTGCTTTTTTAGGGGGTCGTGACAAAACTCTAAAATTACACTTTAATAAATTTGAAAAAGATGAAACAAGCTAACTACAAAACTAAACTAAAAGTCAAATAAGACGTCATGGGAAATGCCTCCGAATGATAATAATAATAATAACCGAAGAGGTTTGCAGGAGTCATTCTGCGTTATCACAGATCTTATGTGACATTTGACATCTTGGCAAAAAGTTTTGCAAAGATTCAACGCCAAAGCTACCATTACAGTGTAGACAGTGTCCAAATGTAAATCAGCCGACAATCAGGAAAGACAACGCAACAAATCTAATAATAAGACTTACCTCTAAAGAATCAAAGTGCACTGACTGGATTATGATATTCGTGTCTGTATTCAATGAAGACAATCTCAATAGTGACTCGCAGCAATAACGTTGTGGTATTTGAGACTGAAGATAAAAACTATGACTAATCAATGATCAACTAAACATAAATCATCGATCAATCAATGATGAATCAACGATCAATCAATAATCAAATATGGCCAACCTAAAAACTGAAAACCTGATGAATCATCAAGGAATACCATCCTCGTTTGAGAACAGTTTTGAGTCAAATCTGAACGTCTCTTTAACTCAAAATGTGTGTCTACGCTACGCTCCTATGGCTTTTGGCGAAATGGTCTCAAAATTGTGGTTTGAATCAAGATATCTGTGGCAGATTGTAACCAACTTTGTTCTAAATTGGGCGTCCCAAAATGATGTATCGATGTTTATCGAATCGCATGAACCACCGGGTGAGCCAGAATAAAGCTCCCACTTTTAAAAATTCATAGTACAAAGAGTACATTACAGATTTGGATGATTCAAATTCCAGTTAAAAGCCGAAAGATCGAAGTATTTTTGTGATTTTTCTTGCTGTTTTACCAGTACTAGATGTATCGGTAAATTCAACTTCATAAAAATTTCACGGTTGCAAAATGACTGAAAGGGGGGCTAAAACATTGATCAAATTGTAAGGACTCTCCTTACACAGAATAATACCCAATGGGCGTTTGATCTCTCCCAAGAGTTATACGACATCAATTTTGAATCAAATACTAAAGATTTTCAGTCCCATAGCAATAAATGGGGAGTGGATATCTCTCACCCATGAACAATCGTATTTCTTTATTGATTTGTGCAAGGTGTCCTTTATGATTTGGTCAATGTTTTAGGCCACTTTTCAGTCAATTTTCAACCATGACAATTTTGTGAAGCTGCATTTAGCTACATTTCTAGTGCTGGTGAGACAGCGAGAAAAATCACAAAAATTCTTCGATCAATCGGCTTTTGTGGCCATAAATTCAAAATGAAGACAGATATGAGTGTCAAACTTTGGCCATTTAAGAAACTTTATTCGCAGAACAAGATTTTAGCCTCAAAACTGCAAAATATCAAACAACAAAAGACCTCCACTTTCACACATCTATCTTGAAAAGGGATTCTGGAAATAATGCTAAAGTTACATATTAAATTAAAGGAAATAGACATAAGCCATATCTCGTAGCCATTATAAACAAGCTAAAGAAACGCCCGCAAACCCATTGTTTCTTTAATTACACAATGAAACCGAATGCGTCGAAGCTGTCGAGTAGGAATGGATTATATTTTTAACCTGGCCCAGACAAACTTTTAACCATGTCGATTCCCTTTAAATGGATTCGACACGGTTAAAAGCTGGCCCGGGCCAGGTCAAAAATATAATCTATTGTACTCGACAATTTTGTCACATCCGGTTTCATTGTGTGGCTAAAGAAACAATGGATTTGTGGGCGTTTCTCTAGCCTATTTATAGCGGCTATGAGATATAGGTATGTCTATTCCCTTTAAAGTGAAGAATAGTGATATACAAAAACATTGAACCAGTGTCATCCTATCATACTGTCTAAATATTTACTTACATATTCCAGCAAGGCCAAGGAACGCCAGTACCATTCTTTTCGCCAAGATGCTGTGAATATACCCAAGTATTGCAAAAAAGAAACCAAACACATTCAGGTACTAGAAGATCAATGAAACAACGTTAAAAGAACAACGAAAAAGATTGTCGCTTAAAAAAGCCATTGTCATGCATGGTCCTTTCGGAATAGTCTGAAAATCAAATTCAATTTAAAAAAGACTCTTCTATTAGTTGAAGCACTGCTGACCAAAGACACCTAATTAAAACCCATTTTGTCGGCTAGTTCGGGGTCTGCACCCCTCCTAATTTTCTTTAGCTACGCCCCTTCACAAAACGTTGATCTAATCTAGGGAAGTCGAAAGTCTACAATGAGTTCTTTTTTACATGGTCCAAGAAATGTAAAATAGCAACATGTTACTGATTGAATACCATGTTTGAATAAATAAAAATGAAATAAATGAAATAAATGAAATAAATGAATGAATGAATGAATGAATGAATGAATGAATGAATGAATGAATGAATGAATGAAAAATGAATGAAAGCATAATGTCGCTTATGCTTTATCTAAACCAGTTTAAATTTCAACCAGTCAAATTACTGGATTTATTGGATTGACCAATAAGAAGGGGCATTACTTACCAGCACTAGAAAAGTAAGGTTTTGAGACGACAGATATGGGTCTTCTTTAGTCTTGAGCGCAATGACATCGAACAAAATCATGCCTGCATTTACAATTGCGAACAGCATTGATAATATCACAAAAACTGTTTTACGATGCTTCAGTATCTTTCGAATTTTCTTTCTTCTCCTCATGTCACCATTGTGGTCCTCCTATGAAGCAATCATATTAATTTGTCAGCAAACGACAAGATCGTAGCCTGCATGCGGGCATGTCTGTGGTGTAAATTGAACAAAAGACAGACAGACTGTACACAGGCTAACATATATTATTCTCTCTTCACAACGATATTCCTTCAGTATACTAAAAAAAATTATCATAGTAGTTAAGAAACCTGATCTTCCAGGGAGTCGTTCTTGAGGGGGGTTGAATTAATTATCAAGGCTCATCAAATGTCTTTTCAGATGTGTTTTAAACTTGCGTAGTGATGGCAGTTCTCTGATGTTAACTAGAATATCATTCCAAGCCTTAATGCCCGAGTAATGAAATCCTTTCTTGGTTAATTCAAGGTTTAGCTTGGGAATATGGAGATCTCTATAATTCCTCGTATTATAATTTGAAATAGAACATCTCTGTTGGAAGATATTCCATAAGCTTTCAGGGCTTTGTTTGTTTACAATCTTATATACCATAACACAGCGATCAAAACTATCAAAATTCACTATTTTTACACCATGGGTCCTTAAATCTTGTACGCTTTATAATTGATAGGGCTCTGTTTTTGGCAACGTTGAAGTGCTTTGACGTTCATGGAAACGTTGAAGTTCTTGTAACAACATTCCCGGTTCTGAAAAATTGGTATTTTCACAGTCATGTATGTATTGCTCTCTATGTGACAGCTTCGGGATAGACACAGCCTCTTGCTCCCCGGGATATCATCGTGGTAGCATTAAGAGTAAGTTTGTACGTAGTGCAGCTCGTGCAATGTATAGTAAAATTTTATTGGAGACAAGAAAAAACATCAACAACAAGGCCCAAGATGCTGAAAAATGGATTTTTGAATAAAAGAATATTTGAGCACTCAGTATACAATACCTCCATTGATATTGCCAGTATTCTTCACTTCTTCCAAAGCATCACCTTTCACAAGCCATCTCCATTTGCATT
Source organism: Aurelia sp. 3 sensu Dawson et al. (2005) (assembly GCA_964020215.1). Classification (NCBI taxonomy): domain Eukaryota; kingdom Metazoa; phylum Cnidaria; class Scyphozoa; order Semaeostomeae; family Ulmaridae; genus Aurelia; species Aurelia sp. 3 sensu Dawson et al. (2005). The sequence goes on along the minus strand of OZ026574.1, from coordinate 27,767,287 downwards.
GACACCAGAAAAGCTGCTTCTCAACCAGAGAGCAATGTGACGTCATATTAAGCAACATATGGGTCTCATTCAAAACGAGGCAGATCTGCGTTTATTGTGAAATTTAAGTAGACTCCTTACACGCGTCCTTTTAACTTTAGCTGGTCGTTGTTGTTACCGCTTCATTATCTGCTCCGACTTTTATCTATACAATTCCAGGCTACGGCAAATTGCCGATTTCAGAGCTGTCAGGTCATAGATGTCAGTTGTAGCAACAGATCAGTTCGGGTAGTGAGACAAGTGACTTTGAAATGAGTCTAAAATTTGCGATCCAAAATCAGTCGTAAAGGCTATATTAGCCTTATTTCCTCACACCGGCATTTTGCGAGCGAGGAGACATTTTATTGTTTAATTTGAAAAGAAAGTAACAGATGAGCGCTACGAAAACTCGCAAAAGTGGTCGTCAAAAGCATTTCCACGAGTTTGCTCTTTATTTTCATTGTTCACGTTGAATGCATGGAGATCCGTATTCATGACAAATCGTTGCAATGGCTTTGTTTGTCGATCAACGACAGGACGAGTGGCGCAACTGAATTGTGGCAGTAGACTCCTTTTCGGACTGAAATTGACTTTATTTCACTTAGCACCGCTCCCAAAATATTGATTTCAACGCTTGGAATGATTAGTTGTGGTGCTTCGCAGCAATAAACCATCTTACCGCTCTTGCAGGGTAGTGTTTCGTCAATTCAACGGCATGCTGTTATTCAAGATTGATAGAATCCTTACAAACTATGCAAACATATCCTTGCAAAGATATTCTGGTATCTGAATAAATTCAACATTTCAAAATACAACAGCAACCAACACGTAGTAACTGTTCAATATTTACACACTGAAATAATGTTAATGAGAATCTAAAATTATATTGATTGTCCAAACAAAAAAGGGGGAAGGGGGACAATTCAAATGATTTTGATTTAATAGGCCAACTATCTACGATTCAACGTTGTGTTCAGAACGTGAGATCTGTGCAGGATTTGCATGTGTAAATTGGTAGGCTGGAGGTATATGGGTGAATTGTTAAGTCAGCATCTGCAACATAAAGGAGCTTAGTTTGAACAGTTGTAACCAGCGAAAATCTGTGAATGAAGATCTTTACACTATTCATTCATATTTTGTTTTAATCTTTTCATCTCAAGCTTACCCAGTTCACTCCGGTAAACCCTGCTCGATTAATAGCAGTTCCTTACTGAAAACCTTCAGAAAATAGCGTAAAATATTACATGACGGCAAGTGCTATTAATGACAACCAGATTTTATTAGACACTACCTATTCGATCGTAAGGGATAAGTAAGGGGAATAAATTTGCAAAGAAGGAGGGGAACGTGGTAAAGAAGAGAATGTAATAAACCCTCTAGCTGTGCTAAAGCAGACGCCGAATCTAAAGATATTTTTATACATTTTGCAGAATTTTCAATGTGCACAAACGAGAAAGGAGCTCTAATGCCACCCCATCGAACCTTTTATGTGAAAGTGAAAAGGAATAAATATATGGCTTGATCCAGGCTACTAAACAGCTAAAAGGTCAATTCCACAAAGAGTTGCTGCGGTAGACGTAGCAAGCAATTTTGAAACACAGTGGGTAGAAGGAACGGAAATAAAGTTACGGTATGAGAAATTGAAATCTATTCCCCTTCCTCAAAACCAACGGTATCCTTCCTCTTTCCTGATTGTGACCTGAAGGTAAAATATTCAGTCATGAAAGGCACAAATATGAAAATGATCGATAGTGATCACTAAAAAATAAACCTGTCTCTAGTAGCCTGCTGTCTGCAATTGATACAATCTTGAACCTTTTTTGATGATGAAATTCTGGGCATTCAAACTCTCAATAAAATCTTGAAAATTTCCTGTCTGTAGTTTCAGCATCTGAGATTGAAAAATGAGAAAGTCTCAAGGCTCCGACCTTTCGTATGAAGCAAATATTAGACAAATTCTTTGCCAAACACCAGGCAGGCATCAAAGATGTGGTATGTGCTGAGCTGAGTTTTTCACTAAAATATGGCAGGGAAGTCACCGAAAATGCTGTAAAACCTTTAGCTTTCATGTACCATGAAGCTATGAGTGTATTTTTGGGGTCTAGAATGTCCTAAATTTAGTATATTTTTGGGTTTTTCAAAAATATACTGTGTCTGACAACAGAAGTCCCCCCCCCCTTGGGCTCGGTGGTAATCTTTAATATCTTGACAGTTTTCGAAGTTACAGAGTTTTCTTTTGGTTGACAGAATTCACGAAAAGCTTTGAAAAAGAATTAAATTCGTTGTGAATCCTACATAAATGGAGCATACGATACAATCTTCAAAAAGATCATAGTTTCTGAAAGTCCGCAGTATGGCGGATAGCAGATATCTGTAGCTTTTGTGGTATGCGATATTTAGCAATTTGATGACGTCACAACTGGAGAACTGTTCGAAAATAAGAAGACTCTTTAATTCTAAAAGCAATCCAGATATCAAAGATTGCTAACAAAAATTTATAAACAAATACTTAAAGTTTCTTTTAGGCCAATGAATCAAGCGAAAGATACGTCCGTAAAATCGTGAATTTTTTCAAAAGATTGATTCCTTTGCTTACAAATATGATCAAGAAAATTATCAAATCTTACCGTTGCTATTTGTCTCATTTGGTCAACATTGAAGAGGGAGTTGCGATCACGTTCTGAAATCTTAGTTAGCTCCGTCACAAATCTCTTTACCTGCGAAATCAAGCAATTTGTATTAAAATCCACAAACAAGACACAACAGCCTTCACTTTGAGAACTTGGTGTTGTAGAGGGTATAATTCTTGGGTCTAAGCCTTCAAAATAATGGAGAAGAGGGCCAGTTGTACTCAAAATCAATTTTAGGTACGTATCTTACTAGTTTCGATAAGTTTTCACAAATCAAAATATTTAACGGCTTAGATTCATAGTTCCATGAACGATCAAGACAAAAAGAGCAGCTTACATGAATAAATATCAACATGGAAACATATCTGAAAATTGCAATTCAAACTCACCTGTTTTCGTTTGCTCATACCAGAGCCTTGGAAAGATCTCTCCAAATTCATTGACCCCATTTCGTCAACATAAATATCAACAAGACTGAAATAAATGAAAAATAAATGTCTATTTAACAAAGATTATCTGAAAAGCATGCATTAGAAAACTGTCCTTTCACAGAGATTCTGAAAGAGCAGAAGTAAGCTCATAGAATATAAGTATTAAAGTTGTAAAGTACGTTCATGAAATACTGGCACAATTTAAAATGGTAAAAAATGTGACGGTAGTTCAAGCGTTAACACGAAACAAGCACAATTTGAAACAGTAGGAAATTTGACGGTAACAAACTCATTTGAAATCTCTCCAAGAATTTGATACAAAAGAAAAGCTGCTGCAGCTAAGTTTTAAAGGGTCTGTTTCATCCAGAATTCCTTGCATGTGTCGTCTCTTGGTCTGCCTTTGTTGTCGCCATTTGCATATATATAAAACGATATAACGTGGCAACGCCACACAACGTTTTCTCAGATGTACATCTCGTAGAGCAGCAACAGTGATGGCACCACGAGAGTCCACCACCAGAGCTCCCAGGAGCTCAAACCATGCGGTCCAAAAGAAAGCTGAAAAAAAGTTTAGCGAGACTGGGCAAAAAATTGAAAGTATGTTGAAAAAGGCAAAAAAGTGAGGAGAAAATTCTTTTGGACAACAAGGCTCAAGAACCATAAAAAAGCCCGTTAGCAGACCCCACAATGCCACCACTCCTGCCCTCTATCGTTTCAAAATATCCTTCCATTTTTTTGCGATCCTTTGCATGGCCCATGAAAATGGCGACAAACAAAGGTTAGCCAAGAGACAACACTTGCAAGGAATGCTGGATGAAACAGGCCCTTTAAGTATCTATCAGCCTCGTTTTGAAAAGAGTAGATAAATGTTCCATTTCATCCTTGAGTGTTCACACCATATCGTTTTCAAAATGTGCAAGTTAGAGATCTATTTTCGAAATCTACTGCTTTCAAATTCTGCCAGTAAAAATATGCCGTTTTCGTGTGAACGGAAGGCCCATCAGTCACATTTTTCACAATCTCAAAACTTTGCAGTTATATTTTGAATGTAGTCTTATACCAGAATTTGACTATTTCGATAACATCCTCTGCATCTTTGCCTGTTGCTTCTTCTCTTAATTCCAATTTTGCACGGGCCTACAAAGATTCAAACACAATGATTTAACTATTTTAAGGAAGCTTCTCACCAGTCGTGGAAAAAAACACATCAAGTTTGACCAGCTTAGATTATGCTTAAACATGTACATTCTGTATCCTTGTTATGGCATGGAAAGGCTCTCAAGAAGAGCTGCCAGACAAGATTGCACTTACCAGAAATAATTTTAAACTATCAGTCATTTAACAGTTTTCTTGAAACCCCAATGAATATCTTAATCCGCTGAAGGACTTGTTCCAATTCTCTTCTGTCATTTTCTAACCAATGAGAAGTAGCCCACTGGAGCAGACACACAACGAAACTTCGGAGAAGGTGGCAAACTTACCTCAGTTAATCGAATCAAGGATTCCAGTTGCCTGGTTGTAACAGGGGTGCTGTCAGGGCCACGATATTGTCGCCGAAGCATCAAATAGAAATCCTGTTCAGAAAAAAAAAGCGGCAAAGATGAAAATCGGATGGGATAAGGGATATGATAAATGGTACCACAACGAGGGTGGAATCGTGGGCCTTTTCGAATGACAGAGGAGTTAACCATTTCAGTATACAACTGCTGTAAATTCACTGTGTATCAAATGAAACGATTGCATTCTATTTTGTTCAGACGAGAAGATCAGATTCATAAAGTAAAAAGGAGATGACAAAAAGAACAATGATGAACTAATTATCTGATACCTGTAGGATAGTTGCAGCCTCAGGAGAAAGCGTCGGGTGCACATACTTGCGTGCATATGCGATGTACTGTAAGGATAGCAGAAAAATGTGAACGCAAAGCTTAGTGGTCAGCTAGCAGGCTGAAGCTATGAAATTTTAGAAGCGAATATAGGCTTGCATACTTTAATCTTTTGCCAGAAATACCGAATATAATTCTAAATTTGTGGGCAGAAGTTTCAGGACGTATGTAGCTTGTGATCGTCTTTCTTTCTGGCTTAGTTCTTTTTAAAGCGTAGTGACAAGGTTTTAGCTCCAGGTCTTTGGTGGCATTTGCGATGTTTAACTCTAGGTACATGAACTGTGGGTACAGTACCGTACCTTTAACTGACACCAACTGAAACCCTGTCTCATGCTCTGGACAGCTCCAGCTCGAATGGGTGAAGATTGGAAATTTGATAGAAGAAATAGGAACAAAATTAATTCAAAATTTACCTTTCGTAGGAGCTGCATGGGAATGAAGTCTATCTTTTCGTTTCTTGATACCTGCACAATTATAAGACTCTCAAAAATTTATCGGGAAATAAGGCCTAAATTTTCAAAACCCAAGGAGAGGTGATTGATTGCAGTTGCAAGTTTTATTTTCACAAATGGTGACAACAACCCAAACACCGAACGAAGGAAGATAAGACTTATTCAGACTTATGACAAAGAACGAATGAAAATAAGATTTTTTCAGACTTATAAGGACCATAAAAAATGTTCTAGATGACATGTTGATTGTTGAAAAGTCTACAAAATAAACGTGTCAAAACAAAACAAAAAATTTAAATAAGCATTGAGAATTGTATACCTTGAGCCTCTCTGACAGAGCTTTGTCAGCCTCCCATTGACTTCTTGCCTCGTCTGTCTCAAGGAGCTGAAAGAAAAGTTCAGATTTGTACCTTAAATGCTCAACAAGGAAATATAAACAACGTTACAAAATAGACCTTTCATGACAAACACTTGATAGTTTTATGCGTGCACTTTTAATATTTAGGGGTCCAAATGCATCTTGTCCCTTTGGTATCAAATTGCCTGATTTGACTGAGTTTGATAAAACTTAAATCTTTTTCTTCATTAAAAACTGGAAAAGAGTGGTTTAAGAATACATACCAGGATTTCGTTTTGTGGGTTGCCTCTAGAACTAGTAGGATGTTGGCTGCAAAGTTGAATTAAAAAGTAAGACTCATTCCGATAGTCAGTTTTTCGATGCACTTATGATGCGGGATTTTGCAGATGAACGGTTGCATCTCTCAGAATCACTTTGAAAGATCAGACAAATGTTGTGTGAAAAAAGTAAAGTTGGGTTGAGACATATATTTGATGGGAGAGCTCAGAACATTAGCAAACATCACATTGGTCTCGACTGAGACGTAATTATTGAAATCAGAGAGCAACTGATCAATAGATCACTGATAATAAATGAATAAGTTAATCAATCAATCAATCAATCAATCAATCAATCAATCAATCAATCAATCAATCATGTGATAAATAAATCGATAACTGTACCTGCTTCCTCCTGAGTGGATAGCCATGACATGTTCTGAGAGAATGCAATCCAGTTCCTGTTGAAAAATGAATGTCTTCAAAATTCATACCAAGCTTTCTTCCTGAGACAAACGTTACAGCAACAGGCACAAACATTTTAATGAATAGAAATTATATTTGGGAAATGAAAGTTTGTGATAGGCTTACCTCGTCTGGATTATCAAGCAGTATAAACACCTGAAAGAAATTGATGCACTCATTTTATCATCCTCCTCCTTATCCCTATGTAAGATAAACTTAAAAAGCAAGGTCTCTGCTCATTTTCATAGAATACTCTGTCACTACGACTTGCCGCAAACCACTGGAAAAGAATTAGAGCATTGCGATATCTTTCCACCTGTCTGTCTGTGGAGATATGGCAACTTGGTCATACAACAATGAATACGTCAGTAACGGTGTCAACAAAGCCTTCTTAATCTGTCTCTTATTCTATCCAACATACAATGCAATCAATGGTTTACAAGAACATTAATATTGTGATGTAATGCCAACAGAACTGAGCTGACAGCAAGAATAAGCGGTCGCGAGACGGGTGGAGGGGGGCAAAACATCTTGTAATGTCAACGGAACCAGAAATGCCTATTATTTACTTTCATTCCACTTGAAGTTGTTTCCATTTCCGAAAATGCCGCACTCATCGACTAATGTCATTGCTAGTTTTACAATTACAGAAGATTCACAACATCTAAGATTTTCATAAAGTTAGTTAGGTATGACATTCATGGTCATCTTCGAGAAAGATAAAAATCGAAACTTACCAAATCAAAGCGAGAGAGTAATGCACCATTCATCCTGGATGAAGAAAAAATAATTTGAACATTTCATTCAGGTCTGATTACAGCTTGAGACACATTCAAAAGAACTTACCTTTAGTAGATACTCTTCGTTGGAGTACTGTAGATACCGGACGAAACAAATAGCTGTTCCACAGAAACAAATCTTTCCTCTTCAGAGGGTAGAAACGAATCTCTAATATGAGGAAAGCAGTTAATGTATTACATCTAATGCGGCGGACAATAGGGGATGAAGGGGTGCGGTCACCAACTCATGCATGGGAGGGGCAATAATCTATTGGTGGGCAAATGAGGGATGCATAATCCCTGACAGGACAATAATTCATTGGTGAGCCACCAGGGAATGCATCCATTGTCAATGAAGGCACGCTTATGCTTTTAAACACAATTGCAGGACTCACTTGAGATTCTCAGACACAGTTTTCGCCTTATTGTAATGTCCTCCTATTGGATTTGCAGCAGCGATGATTGAAGTTCTTGCCGGCAAGCTAAAAATAAAAGAACGAGAAATGAAATACTTGCTCAACAAACAAAAAAGTTTGTTTAGAAACAAAATAAATTTTTGCATCAGTTATACTCACATAGGGTAGTTGACCTTTTAAATGGTGTATTAACATTGTTTTAAAAGATGTAGCATTGGAATCCCATTACGAACAGCAGAATATTTCAATACACACCTACAAACAATTCCAGCTTTGGCAATACTTATACTTTGCTGCTCCTAGGAACAAAATGAAAAAAATCAAGAAAATCTGACAGAGACAACCCAAAATGAAACGAGCTTCCTTATCATTCTATCATAGTATGTTGACTATGTATTCTTTCATTCTTGCATATACAATCAACACAAATTTAAAGTCCGTAGCATGACAGAGAATGTAAAGAATATTTGAAGATATTTTTTTATGAAGACTGATTAATTCCAAACTTACCATAGCTTCAAGAAGTGCTTGATGCTGAGATTTCATTTTATCAAATTCGTCGATGCAGCAACAACCTGAAAAGTAGCTTTTTATTGTAAAGAGAACCGATTCTTTCACAATCCGAGAAACTGTGCCTTTTCTACAAAGGGTGCAAAAGGTTTTCTGGCGCAGTTTTCACAAAGACTGTCTTTCATATCGGATCGGAGCAGTTCTTTATTCTAGATCCAAGAATCAAGTTCGAAAATTCCAGTTGTTCCCCAAAAAAATTTCCGACCAATGAAATGTTACACTGGAAATAAATTGTGTCAATATCGCTGGAAATATGTAAATACTAAAGAGAAAGAGCATACCAAAAGCATTTGCTGAATGCAGAGTTTTTTTTTTAATTTTTGGTTTCACTGAAAATATGGGCTTAGCTTACCTTGATCACCTAGAACGAGGGCACCAGCTTCTAATGCATATTCTCCAGAGCCACTTTCTCGTGTTAGAGTCACCTAAAATATTGTAAGCATCAAAAAGTATAAAACTGTTAAGATCATGAAGTATAAACAAGGAAAATCTAATCAACAAAAAATGTATCGTTGTCTTTATAAGACTTTCCTCGCATCTGGTCTTTAGCCTCTCCATTGGAAATACAAAATCTTCTACAGGCATTCTAATTGGTTAAGGCTGAGCCTGATGCCTTGTTCCTCTATCCTCTAATGAAATGTGGCGTTTTGTACATCATGACGTTTATACGATTGTATTCATGCAAGCCATAACCATACTACATTTCAGCAATGCAAAAGATAAAGACAAGCTCAGATAACAAGTAAGTGGGCAAACTCACTGTCAGTCCAGATGTAGTTGTATTATTTCCACAGACAAATACTCCTCTTGGTGCAGCACTTGATACCGCCTGTAACATCTGCAGTGTGAAAAGTAAGACGAGCATACAAACGATGGCAGTACTACCAAAGCAAAACGCTAACTCTGAAAATTACATGTGGAAGAAATTACATTGTCAAGAAAGAACTTAAACATCGGCTGGTTAAAGGCTGCAAACGATTGGCATCAAAATTAAGTTAATTTGCAATTTGTGCATAGCTTATCATATACATACATATCTTATCAATACAAATCTTTGAAATGGAGACATTGTAATGTATGAGAGCTTGGAAGACATCGAATTGGTTTACTGTCAGGATGTCATTTGGAAAACTAACCTGACTTTTCCCCAGTCCAGGGTCTCCAACAACTAAGATATGTGGATCACTTCTGATTGATATCCGGTTCTGTATAAAGATGAAAAAATGTTATTTTGTAGTTTTACTTTCTATGTCTAAGACAATAAAGACATCAACTCAACTCAGCACAAAACCTTTTCCAATATAAAAGGAAAGATATCCAGTAGACAAAGCGCATTGAACAATGAATTAAGAGGTCGTAGGTTTGAGTTCCATTTGGCCATCATCTTTCTTTCCTACACTGAAAATACAAAAAGCAGGTGCATAATAAAATCACTGCAAACAAATACAGGCACTCACCCTATCATCAGTATTTCGAGGAGTTCCACCAAACAGTCCAAGCACAAGGCCAGCTTTTACCAGCTGCATTTACAAGATATACATCATTACGAGGCCTAATCTAGCCAAAGAAGCATTTGAAACACGACATTTTTGTCTTTCTAAAGGCGGTCACCTTATTTAATGCAATCATCCTCCTTATTCTGCAATCCATTTAACTAATCTGGGGACATGAGAGTTGTAGTTATGGTACGGCACAACAAGAGGACAGAGAACGATCGCTGGAAAAATACAATCATAGGAGATCTTTTCAACAATCAACAACTGCGAGTCACGTTGGCAACAAACCTATGTATCGTTCATCATATCTTAACTTGAGTAAGTTCAATATAAGGTAACTTTGCAATCATCGCATCCAAAGAGGTCAATCTGAATTTGAATTATTTCACAGCTTCTCCTGAATCAAATACAAGACATAACGAGGCATTCAATTTATCGAAGATTACAGCTAAAGTTGGCTCTGGTAGTACTGAAAGTTTTAAGCAAACAATTCCAATTCTAAGTGTTATAAACTCTTAAACATCGCTCAAATACTTACTTCATGACCATAGATGGTTGGACACAGCGAGCTGAAAGGTAAGAAAATGATTACCAATTAAGTCGAGCAGAACTAAACACGCAGAAAGATAAAATTACCAACATTGCTATTTAGCAACTTCCCATGCAGCTAACCAACAATGTATAGATTTCTCCATATGCATTTCAGACATGGTTTGGATAAATCTAGTAATTTTGGCTGACTATTACATGCAACGAAACAACGACTATATGCTGTAAGTCCGTTTCAGACCAAATTTATGACTTTTCCCTTTCAAAACTACCTGAACATTGACCGTCCGGTGATACAAACCTCTCCTCATATTCGTTTTAGGATAGAACAGAAACTTATCCATGCTAAATCAAAGTATTTCAGATTATTGATATCGCAAATCAGGAACCCTGCCCTCACAGCATATGCGCAGTGTGTTGAGGGATGGGGGCTCTGGGGGAGGATCAGTGACAGTAGCAATTGCTGTTGTTGCTGTTCTCTCTTCCGGGGTTCCTATTATTCAGTACCTTTCTTCTTTGCTGGCCTGACATCCAATGTGAAACAACTTCGAGTATATATGTGTAATTAATCGTATGTTCAGCATTTTGTAGTTATCGATTTAATTTTTAATATTTGCATGCCTTTTTTATGATGGCCACAGGGTAGTCATTGTGTTTTGCTCCTTGTGGTCTTGTCCTTGTAGTGTTTGTATAGTTTATGTATTGTAAAATTTTAGATGAATGTAGGAATATTTAGCATAGCAGTATCCTTAGATACTTACCCGACGATAAGTTTGAACAAATTCTTCTCTGAGTGAATCTCTCTTATTCCATAAAGTTCCTGAAAAGAAAAGACCATTCATAACAATGACTATCTGCTTGATACAATAAGTCATCACCTCCCTTCAAATAATCATATAAATGTAGCACAGACGAAAGTCTCTAATTTTCTACCTAAACGTTCTCAAGATAAAAATTTTCTATAAAACAATTATTACCTTTAAACTGAACTCTGTTTTATGGTCTTCAGCATCTCTCTGTGTTTTTGATTCCTTGCAATTGGCTACTGAAATCGCTCGAATATACAAAAGAAACATACACTTTTCTGAATTCTTCCTTGCTGCATCTGACGAAGGGAGAAGAAAACAGGAAAACAAATTCGCTAATCGGTGTAGAACTGACACATTAGAGCCACGAGCAAACCGCTAGGAGTTGAAAACTCTTTGATGCAAAGGATTTAAATTTCAAAAACTTGGTAAAAAATTCTCCTAGGATACTATTTTAACCATACTTTTACTGCTTTATATTCACAACAACAGATCATGAATTATGCATTTCATATAATACATACCATGACGCAAATCTAACGCACACTGAACAATCAAAATCGTACGTAATTACCGTACAAAGTTGTCTCGAAGTAGTGGAAACAGTTGGGACAGAATTAAGACTCCACAACTTTGATCATATCCAATAGTGCTTTTCCAGTAAGTTTACAACGTAAACAAACTCTAGAGACATAAGAACGAAATCAAGTACATACGTTCGTCTTGGTTAGAGAGTTGGACGATCCCTGTAACAACCGCCATATCACCAGGCACACAGACGTCCACTACAAAGTATATAACTGATATTATAAACGGGTTACGATGCTCATCGCGCTATAAAATGGTGTTCATTATTCATATTTCACAAGAACAAAATAAAAATAGCATCAATCAAGGTAATCAATCTATTCCAAAATCAAAGTTGCAAGAAATTCTCTCTCTAAGTCAAAATCTTTCGATTACTCGACATTTTCAGGCATCGCCATAGTACGCGAGCGTGCGAGCGCCGCTAGCAGGCACACTTCTCAATCAAGCGAATATCTCGGAATTGGGAAACAATTATCACGATGTTAGTTTTTATCAAATGTGTTTGGTAATTGCAATAAAACGATTTGAAAGATCAAGAATGATAAAAGTAGACTTAAAACGTGATTCCTTGTATTCGTTCATTTTTTCAATGAGGGATGCTGAGACTTATGTTATGAGTATATAAGAAAGCACAAGTGATTTGGACGTCAATCTAATCTTTCAACATCTCACATGGAGAACAGTTTCCTTATATCGCAGCTATTGAAGAACATTTATTCATTGAAAATTTTAAAGATTGCGTTGCGGTTGAACATAGTGAATGTACCAGAAAATGAGCGGTGTTTATAATTTCAAGAGTTTTTGAAACGACTCAAGAAGTATCTATAGCATTAGGCACTATCCAACTTTTAGGGCCAAAGTGTCCCTCACTTTATCAAAGTATGCTTCATGTGATAAACAGGATGAATCTAAATTCAAGACGATATGCGTTGAAAAACTTTGCAAGCACTTTTTTTGTGGAGATCTTGCGCTCAGACGTGCAAAAAATTTTGGCGAGGTCTTGACATTTTAAGACTAGAAGTACCTCACCTCGCAACATACCTAGATCAGCAAATAGTTCGCATTCTATTGTTCGAGGTATTCGTCCAGTTTCTCGGTGCTCATCCAGCATAATTTCTTGTAATCTGAACAAAACAATGCGTTTATTACAAATCAATCAATGTGAAAGTTTTTGGGATAAGTACAGAGGACGCCCTTGATACTACCATACTACCTTTGTAGACAGTATCAGTTGAGTAAAAATGTAATCTAATTTTCTAATAAGTTAGCTTAATGAACGATATCTTAATTTTTACTTGAAGAATATGCCTTTTCAATTAACGTTCTCCTTTAGGGATTTTTGAGAATTTCTTGATACGAAATTTCTGACCACATATTTGGATTCAGCATCCCGAGTTTAGTCTAACGGCAAAATTTTCATATTCCTAGAGTTAGGAATGTTAATTTTATGGTGATAATAAATTTGAGAATTTATAAGGAATTTAACCGAGCTATTCGTTCGGGGTGTAACTTTACACCCTCAGTCACTATTCACGGTCAAATCCCTTGGAAACTTTCAAATTCACCCTCATAAGATTTAAATCGTTAAGACTAGGATTATGAAAATTTGTAATTGCAGTATAATTTGGTTTCTGAATGTAAATCAAGGGTCAGAAATTTCATAAAACGCGAGCTAACGTAATTTTGAAAAATTCCAAAACGAGGCCGCTTAGTTAAAAGGATGTATTGTGAAGACATCTTGCAGAAGAATTTAGTTTCAAATGAAAACGTTTCAAACAATCATTTTGATCGCTTTATTAAGTAAAGTCTTAACAAGCGTGTGATCTGGCCTTGAAATTGATAAATATGTCGCAAGATTTTCTTATTACATTTGGCAAATACAGAAACCATAAAATAGCATAAAAAAATAGTTAAAGGGTTTGATTCAACCAGCATGCTTTGCAAGTGCCAACTCTTGACTTATGCCTTCTCGTCCCTTGTTTCCCTGCGTTCTTTGACTTGCTAAGGAACGCAGGGAAATAAGGGACGAAAAGGCATCAGTCTAAGTGCCATCTCTTGGCTTAGTTTTGCTGTGGCCCTTTTCATGGGCAGTGAAAATGGCGGCAAAAGAGACCAACCAAGCGATGACACGCGTGAAGTATAATGGCTGAAACAGATCCTTCAAAAACCGAAACCTACTTGATAATTTGACTGTCAATTGTCTTTGTGTGTGGAGATCCTCTATCAGGAACAAACGTGCGCGCTCTACATTCAGGAGATATGCACTAAAAGACGAAAGCAGACATGAGATCATGAAAAAATCTCAAGATTCAATGATTGAAAATATTCGGTTGACGAACGTTTGTTACAAACTTGCAACCCTGATCTTCAGAAACGTTTAAGTTCCTCCTAAATCAATTGTGCAATGTTTTCTCTAAGGATTTGACTCCTATGCTAAACTTTATATCGATAAACTACTTTGCAAATGATAGAAAAACGTTGCGTAGTAACTATCAAAGATCCTTTTGCTTCACTTACTTTACTCGGCGTACCATATTTCCCATCTTCAAGCTCCAAAACCTTGAAGGACAATAGATTCATTTACTACCATTGAATAATATGGACACTTTCTGCATTTAAAGGACAAATTTTCGTTTTTTAAAGAACAAATTCTGAGAAATGAAAAAAGGTCTATCTCTCCTAGTAATCTGTCCGTGTGAATACAAACTGAGTTTCCAAGTAAACATTTTCCATCTTTCGTTTGAAAAAACATGTCACAAATTAAACACATTTTACAATGTCATCAAAAAGTTAAAAAAATTTTACCTGCTGAGCTTTGCAAGAACAACAAGTAAAAGCCATATGGGTTGCAAATGGTTTCACGTTTCCAACTCGCACCACTGTTCCACGAATCGATACAAGCTTTCCTAAAAATGCATAATTCATTCGTTAGGGATAAGTTTCTGGATCTCTGAATCTTCTCTTACTACCGGGTGAGTCAAAAAAGCCCGGCGTTTGAAGGTCTACTGCTCCCTGAGTATACAAGCAATGATATATTGCAATATCTGAATGAACAGCTAACATGTTCATTGACTTTTAGAATTTTTCTTGGCTGAAATCGCTCACTCCGTGCAGATCCTGTAACATATTTATTTTCTAAAAATCTTCTTTTAGAGAAACCTTCAAAAACGTGCTAAAATCATCAGCAAGCTTCCGCGATATGTTTTCTTCACAGCGATGACTTCAGAACGCTCTAGCACGTGCTATCCTTTTAGGGGATTGAAAAAGTCTACTCCCTTGTACGAATGAGTTATTCAAGGGGATTTCGTTCTCCCAAGAGGACAAAATACATGGACACATCTAAGTGTCATTACTGCTAGGAATGAGAACAGAGGGAAATCTTGCTTGTTGTTTTCACTCATTTTTGCAGGTTTCGAAATCGGCTTTCTGCAGAAAATTTCCGATCTCGACAGGGAGAAAGGGCCAATTAAAGTCGGGTAAATTGCTGAACCTAATTGGACATATCGAGAATGAAACAAGACAGCTTTCAATATCATTGCTTTGATATTCAGGGTACAGCATTTTTGCAAACGCTGGACCTTTTCATTGACTCACCCAGTATTTACTTCGCAATCTTCCTTAATCCGCACCCTCGTTCCCCCTTCGTTGCTAGAACATCATCAAACTTTTGCAAAGAAAATGAGGAATTTTTGGCAGATTTGCAACGCTAGCAAATAACAAGTTGGCAAAATAAAAACATTTAAACATTAATAAAACAAGGCAAAAATGCAACACAGCTTTCAAAGAGCTTTACTGCTGATGTCTACTAAAATAAGCTATGCAACATAAAGTCTCAAAACATATTTTAGTTTATAGATGGATCAGTTTCAACAAAGAATTTATCTTTCCCTTACCATAAGTGCTTGCTTTTAAGTTCTTCAAAAGCATTGTCGGCTCGTAGTTAAGAATTCTCGTGTTTATGTAAGGAATATCAAAGGGAATCGCAAGACTTTGTGTTTGTGGTTCATCTGCATTTTGGTCGTCTATGAGCGCCTACAATATAAATGCATCCCAAGAATGAGGAACAAGTCCCACTGTTTGAAAAATTATGGTACGGAAGTGTCTCTTTCTATGCAAGCAAAACACATCATGCCAAAAAAGTTACAAGTAAATTCATTATCAAAAGAGAATAAAGAGTCTCAAACAAAGAGAAAGAGTTTACTACAGTGATTTCCACATTCATTGCAACTTAATTGATATTGAGATGCATTTCACAGATTATTTGAAAGGATGATAAAAACAGTTAATGGGACAGGTGTAACAATCTTTTGCCGTTTGTTTCATGTTGTAGACCCTTTCTGTTGTAAAAGGTGCCTTCTACTTGTAGGCTACAAAATTCTATACATTAAGCCTGGTTTTCATTAAATCGTAATTCATCGCCGATCATTGTCTTAGAGCATCACCGATCATCGCCGACGCTGTAAGATAATGATCAGCGATGAATTAAGATTTACTGAAAACCAGGCTTTAGTACTCATGCCATTTGCAGTGGAAAAGGCACAATCATTTTGTTTCAGTTGTCAATGAAATAGTTGTCAATGTCAATATCTAAAAAATTGTTCTTTTTGATATATACCCAAAAGACTGAAAAATTTCTACAAAAGCATCTTAGGAAAGAAAACTCTCAAGTATATTTAGAGAACTTGCCTTTCAACGTTACCAAGATAGCTTAGTGGTCAACATGCAAATTACGACCTTTGATAAAAGCATAATTTTACACATATATATGTACTGATCAAAGTAGCTCACCTGATGAAAAGCAACACTAATGGCTTTTAAATGCAGCTCAGGATTGGCCTTCAAGTCATTTGCTAAATTAGGTAGCTCTCCCTTCAAATCTAAACATTGATAACAAAAAGTAAACAGCTTTTTAACTTTTGGAGATTGCTCAATGGAAATTTCAATCATATAAAAATTTTGCAGTGAAGGTCAAAAAAATTCTTCTCTCAAATAGATATAAATGTTTATACAGTATATGACACTCAAATATTTGACACCATATCTTTAACACATGAAGTTTAGTACTAATTTTGACAAATGGAGACCCCTGAACAAATAGTCTCTGATCTCCAATATTCAAATGTCAATTTCCTTAATTCCTAAATACCAGAAGAGCTCTATGAAGTCCCTGGGGGGTAATTTAAATTTGGACACTCCTGAGGGGGGCTTTCTAGAGAGGGGGCTTATTCAAAAAAGTTAGATGAAAAGAAATAATATAAATGATATAGGTTTATCAGTCTTTTACATCATATTTCGTGGATTCAACACACAAGTTTATAAGTCAAATACATAAATTCAACTCAATTTTATCTCAAACCATATCAAAATTACATGAAAACATATTTAAGCTAAATGAATTGAAAATCTTTGGTATCTTCTGGAGTTTGACATAATTGTGCGGGGCTTAATGGGAGGGGGCTGATTTAAAATTTTGGCTCAGAGGGGAGAAGCTTATCAAAGAAAGGGATTAATAGATAGGGGGCCTAATGGAGCTTTTACAGTAATGAAAAGCCAAAAAGTTTGATTCCTTAAACAAACGTAATAGTATCTTGCTGAGAAATATTATCACAAGTCTCAAAAAACATAAATCAAGGTCTAATTGTTGTAAAGCTGGTCAGATGTCAGAAGCAACTGCTGTAGAAGGATTGATAATTTTTAAAAAGAAAGACAAAAAGGTATAACATACTATCATCATTTATCAAATCATTGTAATCCACATAAATTGCATTTTTCTTTTCTATCTCTTCCTACAACGGGAATTTGTTATGAAGCATATGATGAAGACAACAGTTTCATATCAGAGGACAAAATGCTAATGACAAAATTAAATTGAAACAAATGTTTCACAAAATCAACAAAAATGTACATGTTGAGATGGCTTCCTTCTAGAAGTTGAAAGTAAATGCTGCAAATACAACATAATATTTACCAAGTTGAACATGTCCAGCTTCGCCTCAAAGTATTCCAGAAATTGATGAACTTCATTAGCCAGGTCATCTCCAGGCATATACACTGTGAGGAAAATGAAAAAACAACGTAGCTATAATCAGTAGTGGATTTAGGGGGTAAATGGGCTTAACTGTCTCCTTCACAATGAAATTCAGTTTGGCACTTCTTGGAGAGAAGAGTGTGCCTCATCCTGGCCCTTATGCATTCTTTTTCAACTGTATTGGTCTGTATGTGGGGTAGCATATAAATCAAGGTGTTATTTAAAGGAAAAACCAAAGATTAATTCTTCTTATAGCTTTGGCATCCCCATTGCAAGTTTTTCCTTTCAATTTTGGGCTGCATTGCCCTTGGCTACAAATTGATATTTTTCTTAAACTCACAAAAGAAATCTTGGTTTGCACTGTGATAGCAACTTTTTGCCAAGATATCTATCAAACAAAAGAAGGTCTGAGAAATATTCTTCTTGAATTTTGAACTGAAAATGATGTTTGGATGGTTTTCAATAGTTCTGGTGGGAAAACAACTTACTCCAACTAAACATGGTTGTAAAGGAAAAGTAGTTATTTCAACACACCTTTATCAGGGAAGTATGTGTACCACTTCTGAAATGGACAAGGTTGTCTGTTTATTGCATTTCTTCTTTGTTGTGATGATGATGTAGCATTTTGTGTATCCCCTGCAAAGAAATTTCAGCTTGAAACATTAAAGGTATGAGAATTTTTGCATCAAGATTCCTGCCCTTTTGAAAATGTTGGGATCCAGAGGCTAGAAACTGACATGCATGAACAGTTGCAATATCTGGAGGACAGGTAAAGAAACATGAATAGCCTAGACTGGCTAAGAATTTAAACTCTCTTTCAATATATATCACTTAGGAATGTAGCAAGCAGTTGCTGACTGGGGGACTTTTGTTTTTAAGACAATACAGGACATTCATCTAATTGCACATATTTTTAATAAGAAACTGCTTATAAGAAACTCAACTCTCTGATCAACAAAAATTAAGAAGCTCCTCTACTGGGAAAACATATGATTTCCAGACTGGAAAGTTTGTATCTTGCGCGGGCAACTTGAGATGGCCTACGTAAGACTGCGCTGAAAATTTGTGGTTGAGAACAATAGATTAAAACAATAGATCCTTTGTAGATTAAACAATAAATCCTTTGTTTATTGCCAACTTGCAGCCAAGGTTGAAAACCGCGTACATTCCTGTGTGTGCAATATCTTGTGCGCGCACAGTACAAACTTTCCAGTCTGGTATAATCTAAGAAACTATTTATTTTGACAGATGAAATACTTAACATATTTTACTTTACTTTCTCTTGTTTCCTGTATAATAATATCTAAACATTGGAAAAGCTTAAAAAACACTGTTTGAGATGTTCATGAGGGAACAGGAAGTGAACACAGAGACTGCTACGAAACCTTTAGGAAATTTGTAAGAAACTCTGAGTACTAAAAATCTAATATTCCTAAGAACCTTTCAGTACTGGCCCAAATTCTTAGTTTGTTACAAAAAAAGTGTAATGCTTGTGATCTAGCACCATTTGCTTTCAAAGCTATTGGGGGCTTGGAATCCCCTGCCCCTTGCTCCTGCTTCCTTATGGGCCTGCCTGATAGCATTTACTGGCTTGCTTTCTTTAGAATAGATATTTGACCAAGTAAAAAGAGGGCAAATGTCATATGCAAGCAAAAACTGGACAATCTGTAATTGCAAAGAATGCTTATTCAGTGTCCTGATGAAATGACTTTTATTGTTTGATCCTCCTAAGTTCCTTTATTGCTTATTGATTTCCTGGACAAAATTCATGCAAACCCATTCTACGCTCCATTTTGCCGTCCCCCCCCCCCCCCTGTATGATTACTCTCGTAAATAAAACCTAAATTTTTCAGGCCACCGTATCTTTCTTCGATGACAGTTTGCCTGCTTGACTTTGACCATGGATTTTCTTAGGCCCGCGAAGGCATGCAAAAAAAGAAAACTCAAACCAAAAAAGTTACATTTTACATTGAATCATTAAAACATACCAACTGGCCTTGCTCTTGGAGTGCTAATAATATTTTGAGGAGGTCTTTTATTTGAGTTTCCTCTCCAGTCTCCACCTCTTTTGTAAGGATTAAATCTCCGAGGTTTCTTTGGTCCTTCCATCCTCCATTTCTTCCTGAAGCTTTTCCCGCGCAAATACAAACTTAGACGAGCTCGTTGAATTGAATTGCATGGGAAATAGGACACTTTTTATGGTTAATGCGCTCAAACTTATTTATAGTTCTCACTTGATGTTCTGATAAAAACAACCATACATTGGGTACAGTAAGGTGTCCTGTGAGTCTTCTGTTAATAAACATAGACAGCAAACATTCCAACAAAGCTCTATTATGGAAAATGAAACTCTTATTGGCCCTACCGTGATTTTAAAATAGGCATACCAGAGGATATTGGTATGAAGGGACAAGCCCGAAACGTTTAACAATACAAGCTCTAGGCTATATTCTCAATTTAACGAAATTTATGTATTTACTGTTATTATAGCCGCATGTACAAACAAATACTTTATATCTGATGAGACCAGAGGATGGCTCTAACTCTACATATATGCAGTAACTTGTCTTCCCACCTGAACTACTGAAAACTGTCTAAACATCATTTTCAGTTCACAAGTCACAAGGAAAATTTCTCAGAGCAGTTTTATTTGTTTAGTAGATATCTTAGCAAACCCATTTCTATGCTCTAATCCCACTTCGAAAAGTAGAGGAAAGTAGATGTTTAGTTCGTTCTTTAAGACTGCTGTTGACTGGCTCACTATGGTAAGTAACACAGATGAAAAACAAAACAAAGACAACTAAGATATCACTTATCCCTTCTCTAGATATATGCATATCATATGTCACCAATGTCACTGAAGCTACTACCTCAGTAAGTAAATGATGTAAATGATTTACAGTTCAATATTCTTTGACAAAATTCGGCAGCCGTTTATTCGCATCTCAAAGTCAACTTTTGCAATCAGGATAACTTCTTTATGCAGCTATCTCTAAGCCAGCTCTATGAATTAAGGACTCATTCTTGAAAGTTTCTGTCTAAAAATTATTTTCTGAAACAATCTAACAGTTGAATTGACTGCTCACTAAATATGACAATCTAAAAAGTTCAGTTATCAGAAATTTTTATCATTGCCTAAGGACTTAACAATCAAAACAAAAGTCATGATCTTTCTTTCAGTGTATGATTGAATATTAGATATCTTCCTGAATTCTAAAATACCTTGTTAAGTTCTCCGACATGAATGATCTAGAAAAATGAGTCCTTAGCTTAATAAATTGCATCCATTGAATCATTAGTTTGAACAAGTCTTTGGTCTTAGTATTTTTCTCATTAATTCAATCTCTGCAGTCCCAAATTTTGAGTACCATGGTTTGATCGATCAGGCAAATTCTTTATCTACTCATTGCTATGTTTTAAAAAGTAAATATTTCTGTTCTGTTTAATATCATATCAAGCTATAACTCCGTTCAAAATCAAGGCAAATCGTACCCAAACATCCAATAGCTTATTGATCAAGCTTTCAAGTTTGAAGTGATGATGCACCCCCCTAAACAATACCCTGTTCCCACTCGAAACAAATGATTGTCCATATCACTTATGCAGGTATGGGATGGGATGGCACGAGTCATGACTGTGTTTGGAAATTCCCTACAACTCCGTAGCAGACTGACTTGAGTTTTTCTTATCCTGCAGATCAGGCCTAACATGCCGCCCAAAACAGCCAAAGAACTGCTTTGTATACGCCCGTAGCTCTCCGCTGCAAATGATTAAAATAATAGCGTTGAGTGTAGGATTGAGCAACAATGCAAGATAGCTCCAGCGTTGCAAATGAACCACATGCTGTTTGACTCTTTCGAAAGTCTCTCTGTCACCGTTCATTTTCAGGATCCTGATAAAAACAGTACAACTGAGATTTGGGACAACGCATAACAAAAGTGACAATGTGATGTACATCATTCCTTTGGCGAATTCCTGATCTGGGCTTCGTCTCCGATTTCTGGTCCTTGTGCCACTTTCCTCGATCTTGCTTGCTCTTAAGCCTGCTGCTGCAGTATTTGCAGGTTTAAAGCTGACCAAACTCTCCACTCTTTTCTTGATCGAGCGATATGCCCAGAGGTAGATGAAAAAAATGGAAACAATCAGGCCAATGTATATGAAACTGAGGATCACTCTGTATGTTCGATATGCAGTCACATGTCTCCATAAGTTGTCCAATTCATAAACGGGCAACAGCTTCGTAACTGTGACTGTATGCGTTGTAAATATGACATTTATCACAATTATAATAACTCCTCGACGTTTGTTCATGATGTTATTGTAACGTGTCATGTACCTCATGTGAATAAAACGATCGACAGCAATTATCAAAATGCAGGCAAGAGAAAAATTGATAAAGAAATTTTGAAATGCGATGATCCATTGGAAGAACTCGTAGAGAGGGTGCTTTGAATCGATGATCCTGACATCTGCTGATGTGAAAGAGTTTCTTACTATTCCAAGAAAGCCCATGAAAATGTCAGATATACTGAGGTAAAGGACGAATGTGTATGAAACCAAGGATAGTTTCTTTAATTTATGAAGTGCATAAACGAGGTAACTGTTGGCTAACATTGCAGCAAAACAGAGGATGTATTTGAAGACAACAACAAATAATGGCTCCATGAGGCAACAGATATCTACTTGTAAGACTGGTAGTGTTCGCTCGTATAGTTTGAAGTCAAGTCTATTTCAAGATGTTCTTTCAAATGACGTATCTGCTTCACTTCAACTTGCTTGTTTCACCCATTCGAGTTTTTTTCTCAACTTCATTCCACATAAATCTAATCCGTCAATTGAATTACCCAGTCCCTTCCATGAAGACGTGTTTCGCGAAATGCTTCTCCTGGAGTAGAAATTTTGAACTGTTAGAAGACGCAATGATATTGTGAAATCATTAAGTTAAATCAGCATCAGGCTGAAGCCTTTCAATCCTGATTTAACGACAGGTCTTACGATTCCTCTGCAGCTGAATGCAAGTAAATTCGATAACATCGACAATGAAGATCCCCACATCTTTTCTTAGTCAAGATATCACAGATGACAATGCTGCATCATATAGAGTGTCTCTAAAATTGTCCTGTTCAATCTCGTCCCCAGAGTTCGTTGTTCTACCTATTTATGTGTTCATTCGGCTTCGTGATCAGCGTATGACGTAAGAAAACCCTGGGAATGAGGTTGTGCCCTGTTTGCATTGCTGCTGTAAGCTGCAGCTTCATTTGTTTTGGTTTTTACACAGTTGCATAAGTCAGGCTCCAACTTAGAGCCTGAGACCTCGTTTGAATTCATCTGACACGTGGCTGTTTTTTTATGGTGCAGGAAAGGCAAAATATGTGGTTGCTTCAGAAACAGTACTTCTGTTTGTGACAACAATGTCAAAGTTAAATAGATTTTTAGCAAAATGGTTCAAGCGCAGTGTTTGAATTTTCAAAATAGTTGATAGTATTGTTTATCTGTAAGACAACATTGTAAATATTTGATGAAGTGATTTGTTATTTATGAAAACCATCAACAATAAGAATACCTTACCTCCAGTTCTTTTGACATAGAGTCATCAATTGTGAAAATGTAGCTGCTAATGTCAAGAATTTTTTTCGTCAAGATGACTGAATTCAATGAGTCAAACAATACTGTCTATCGTGGGTGAACTACTTTTCATGATTGACATGATATTATAGGCGTTGTCTGTGACATCCTGGTTCTTGGCAGATTTCAGATTTCCCAGGCCATGGAGAGCTAATATTAGGGGATAATCGCAAACAGGGTTGGATTTGATCGATATATTAGAGTGAAAAGCGTGAGAATAATTCTAAGGACGTCCTAAAGTTAATTCATAATTGCTTTATGAAATTTTGCTTGCTCATATAGATGGTCACAACTGAAAGCTTGCAAGAAGAATTTGAAAGAAAACATCCTCAGTTCACTTCATCAGCTAATGTTGTCGATTGTCTTTATCGGTACAGAATCAACTACTAATTCTCAGAAGCGCCGGGAAGGGGGGGCAAGGGGGGGCGGTCGCCCCTCCAATGTTCTCCAGGACCAATTTTCTAATTCTTCTAATTCCGGCGTAAAAATTGTGGGGGGGGGGGGTAAGGCCGATGATCTTGGCAATTACAATGTGTATGAGTATAGGTTTCTACAATCTTGCCATTTTAATTCCATTCTTCCACGATCTGTACAGCATTTCTCGTGCCGAAGCACTCAGATCCCCGTTCGCTCCACGTTTTGTATATGTCAGCAAGATACCTTCGAACGAAGAAAAAGAATTTTTCAAGAAAGTTTACACGAACGAAGAAAAAGAATTTTGGTAGTTGGGTATAGATAACGAAGTGCATGTTAAGAATCTTTCGGCGAAATGCTGGAAGGTTGCTGGGAGACTTGTGTTAAAGCCATAGCATAAGTTGGCTTTTGAAAACTTTTCAAGACAAACTATTATTAAATTTTCCAAGACTTATCGTTTTTGAGGCCATGGAAATTGGATTGTGAGAACCGTTTTAGGACAAAGTAGATTGTGTTTGCGCAAACATTTTCCTGTGGATGTGATTCATTGAAAATAGTTACAAAATTGTGAAAGTTTCCCTGTTGGTCTTGCTAAAGATGGCATTCAGGATACGCATTCTAAGCCAAAGAATACCACGTTTAAAAATTTTACTGGAGATGCTAATTTAAATGACAGTTGCAAAGTGATCAACAATTCCAATGTAGCACAGGTTAAAATGTGATCGGTAGAAGTGTTCTAAGCCAAAGTAAAGAACGTATCCACAAAAATTTTCCTGGGGGCTTCGCCCCCAGACCCCTTCAACGTCTGCTTGACTTTGAACTTTCCACTTAACCCGATGCCTTCTTTTTCACAAACCATATACACTTCGTATTTCTGAATCTGAGAGTACATGATAACTCTTTTGACCATTCCATTACCGAGTGGCGCATGTTAGATTGGTCGCAAAAATTTTTGGGGATCCAAAAGTTGGACGCTCGGTCCCCGGTTGGACGTCATTTTCTATTTGTGGTACCCTACTCGTGTTGTTTAACAGACTCATTCATCTTAAGGTCAATCCATAAGAGGGGCGTTGGTCGCATTTACAGCCAAAGTAGAGGGCGTGGTCCAAGAGAAAATTTTCTGGGGCTCCGCCCCAGACCCCATTCTTTTTCGCCCCTCCAATAAAAAATCCTGGCGGCGCCACTGCTAATTCTAAATGCTAGGGACCGGTCAGAAAACTACACCAAGACTCAGAAATCCGTTTGATTTTTGGGAAAATTCTACCCTATCTTTAAAAATCCTTTTGTTATTAAAGAAATCTTGTCCTTCTTTACAAACTTGATTTGTCACTCGAGCTAGATTTGACAAGGGACATCTGAAAGGGTATTCCCGGATACTAAATAAGAGAATTAACAATTAACATTTTGTCTGAACAATGCCAATACAGTCACAATTCAAAACAATGGATGGACTACGTCTCCTTGAGACACCTTCAGCGCGGCTCAAACCCCATTTGCTGGCAAGGGTTATTTTATCATTTTGATAAATTCCGTAGTAGATATTTTTAACTTTAACAAACCGTCAGTGATCTTACTAAGATAGGATTGTGTAATTTGATTTACCTTTGTTGAGGATTTGTTGGACTTGCTTCAAGTCTCTCTCGCTTTTCTTCCTTCTCCCGTTTTTTCCGCGAGAGAGACTTGAAGCAAGCCCAAGGATTTGTTGGATCAAATTTGAAGAATGTTACTGATTTCTACAAAGAATGCATGATCTCACTCGTGAAGCTTTTCTGGGCCATCATGTGTTTATATTCCTTGCTGTGATTCAGGCAAGTTGATATTTGTCACGAAGTTTGTTTAAAATCTGCAGTTGCTTTCTTACCTTTTTCGATTCACGAACAAAGCTTGTAAATCTATGTATTCATTATTGAATTGTGACATCTAAATCTCACATATTTTCATGCTTGAAATTGTAACGGATGTCAAATCAGCTGGAAATCCAATCAAATCAAGAAGTCCTCTTCTTTAAACCAAAAATCTTTCTTGCGTTTGACTTTCGATAATTCCTGCAATTAAGAACACTTACAAATTACCACCACTCATACAGCACTGCTTAAACAATCTTAATTAAGTTCATATACAGCTGCTACTAAAAGCAAGCAAACTGAAGACAAATCTAAAGGAATACCTCAAATGTTAGCTACGAAAGCTTCAGAAATCAAGTCTATGCCAAGAAGATTTAGAGAGCTTGTTTGTCACCATTTTACATTTTGTGCAAAATGATTGAAGACACTCTAATGATATTGAAATGATCCAATTCACCTGCAGCCAAATTATGACCTATCAGATATTAGTATTTCATATTGACGTAGGTCAGCTACCCAAATATGGCTCGTCATGTGTCTTGGCCTCTCGTATTTACGCTACCAGCTTATCCAAGGCGTATAAATGTTTATATTCCATCCTTGCAAGGATATTTAGCCATGATGTTTTCGTCATATTTGCTCTAAATTATGGAAATTTGAAGATCGCTTATCAAGTGTTTACAAAAACAATTTCTCGTAAGTTCTCCAGTTTCGATTTGTTGCTTGCTTTTCAATGTAGCTGAGAAATTCTCAGGACAAGATATTTTGTCAGAGAGCTTCGATAGGAGGAGATACAGTAACGGAAAGATGACTTGATCAGAATGCTATTTGAAATGGTGAGAGAGTATGACAAAACATATCTCATTTATTGTACAACGTATTTCAAATGCATTTATGTAAACATCGAAATAGTCGATAAATTGATGGATTGATTGATTTATTGGTTTCAGAGCTACACGCTCATAGTTTTAGAAGAAGCATGTTATAAATAGAGAACCGTAGCTGTCCCTTCCAGAAAGTAAGGGAACTCCACAGGAAGAGATCATTGGTCAATCAATCAATCAATCAATCAATCAATCAATCAATCAATCAATCAATCAAAATCTTTATTCATGTGTCAAAAATATTTAGCTTACAGGCAAATTGGGGACACAACAAAAGGTAGAAAAATTTAATTGGAATGCACTATATAAGATAAAAATTAGAGTACGGTTTATAAAATTACAATCCATATGTTACAAATATCATATACTGATCCGGAGTTAAGAAGCTGCTTAAAGACTTTAAGAGAATCGACATGGTGAAAGCTGGCCTGGGCCAGGTCAAAAATATAATCTATTGTACTTGGCAACTTAGAGGCATCCGGCTTTATTGTATAGCTAAAGAAACAAAGGATTTGTGGGCATTTCTCTAGCCTATTTATGGCGGCTACGAGATATAGCTATGTCTATTCCCTTTAATCATAGGTCATGAGTTGCAAAGTGCTTCCAAGCACACGTGCGACTCAACTGATAATAAAAAGCAAGAGTTTTCTTCATGATTTGGTTCCTTCCTGTAGAAATCAGAGTATTGGTGGGAAATCGAAGCCTCACCAAAAAACGGAGCACAAATCCAAGTTTGACAATTCCAAGGTTAAGACAAATCCGATATTAACAGAAAAAACTTTGATGTTTGACTAGTCCATGCTCACATAATTATTGACGTTTGGAAGCAATTCTCCGTGCTTAATCATCAGAATAAAATGTTCCAAAGCATGAGGCGCTATAGCCTGAGATCAGGCTCACTTACGTAAAAAAATTAAAGACGAAAAAATAAATTTTCCGGGAGCCTGATCTCAGGCTAGAGGCGCCATTTCTACCCATAACGACAATACACAATCAAAAGTGCATGTTTACTGGTTTACATGTTTAAAGTGCATGATTCTTACATGTAGTTCTGTAATGCTCTAGACTCAAAAATAGTGTTTTCATTGAATTCTGGAGAATTGCGATTCAGTTTCATCAACACCTAAGAAACTCTAGCAGAAACTTTTACTGCTTAAAGTTTTCCAAAGTTATTAAACGTAAGCAAAGCTTTTTGCATGAAATTGCATCAAATGCAATGCCCAGCCAATAATGATTTGTAAAAATGAGTGCACGCTCTTTAAATCATTTGGATATTTGTTCCTTTTAGCTAGTAGGAGGTGAAACACTTTCTCGTTTGATATTCAGTTGTCCATGCCAAAAAAATCGTGTCCCGTTTGCAAAGCTGCTGTGTATGAGCCATAAATTCAAAGGATCGTAATTTTTTCTAACAATTGTCTTGTAAGAAATCTGAACAAAATGCCAGAACTAATTCTCTCAAAATTTACTCAATTCTTTTTATTGTGTGAGAACAAAGGAAGAGCAGTTTTGAAGTAGAAGTAACCACTTATTTTGTCTTTCCTGCGTCATAAATCACGGGCAATAATGTATCTTAGTTTATTACCTCGAAATTACTGTTCAACTTTGTTGCTTTCCCTGCGGCTGAAGCCTAACCAGTGGTAGGAATCAAATTCAGATAGCTCCTGCGCGTCTGAACAGTTAGTTCCTACACAGCGTTCATCCTCGTTTCAAACTTCCTCTTACAATCATATTGAAATGAGGATGAACGCTGTGAAGGAGCCAACAGTTCAAATACGAGGGAGTCATTTGAATTTGATTTCTAGCGCTGGTTAGGCTTGGTAGCCTCACGACATAGTCCCAGATATCGCAAAATAGCAACAACGACAACAACGACGATAACAACAACAACAACATTTCCTTTTTTGCTCAATCTGGGCCTTATGGACTTTGATATAAATTTCTGAGACGGAGATGCACACGTTTACGTGTGCCCTTTGGAACGAGGCTGCAGTGTAGTCTCGGAAGCGAGGCAAGTGACCCTCGACAGTTGGAAATTCTCAATGCTGCGGTGAAGTTCATGGAAGCTCATTGGCCTTAAAACTGAGGAACTCCTGATTCACAGTGAAAGGTTTGTTGATTCTTGGATTGAGGAAACATTCGTATGGATACTTATGGCTTTTGTTCATGGCTAATGTCACTGTAAACTTGAATTCTGAGCTGTTTTAACATTGGAGGTTCGAGCCGGCAACTTAGGCCCATCCACCATTGCCTGGTGTTCGTACAGTGTTGCTATGGTTTCCATACCTAGTTATGAAATCGATAGGGAAAAACTTCATCCCAAATTTTAGTATCAAAGTCCATAAGTCGTACTTTGAGCGTCCATCAGTCTATCAATAGCGATAAGTACGAATATGCAATCAGTCTATAGGCTTGGGCCAACGGGAAAACAACGAATAAATAAATCTACTGTAATATTCGAGGTAACAACTTTAATTTCCAAGCTGCAAACACGGCTGCATTATTGCCCATGCATGAATCAGCAACCACTCGTCAGATTGACTCAGACATGGTCTCAAAACTCGAACATTGAAGCCTTTCCCATGCCACTGTTTAGAAAACGGGATAATTGAAGTTTAGCAGCTACTCCAATGAAGTCACACAAATGGAACATAATGTTTAGTAGGTACACAAAGTAGACATTTGACAAATTGCAGCATCTGTCTTACCAATCATAATGGTAGTAACGAAGGAAGTTTCCACAAAAAGAATTTAAAAAGGTTTGCCAGACAAAACTTGTTAGTCTTGTGGCTGTTCACCTAACGTTAACATGAGGAAGTGCTCTTTAAAACGACTCTCTTTTGGAAGTAAGTTTTATATTTGTTTATAACAACTTTTCAATTCAAAATGAGAATTATTCTGTCCTAGTTGAAAAACGAACAGGTGAGTTTTAGATTTTTTGCCACCAATTAAGGAGATATTGATAAAATAATATGATATTTCTTTAATGATGCAATTTCTGCATAGATATTCAGTGTCTAAATATTTGATATGTTCTTATTCTTCGACAAAAAGTCATAGCTTTTTATCAGTATTATCAATAATTCATTTCATTTAGCTTTTTCATACATTGACTTCAGTTTATGTTCCAATAATATGAGATATTTGTTATTACAAATAAATTTACAACCACGATCCTTTTGCCTCACAGAGCCTAGGCCAGAAAAGACTGCATATCACACAAAAGTCGGTAAGCAATGGGTCATTAAATCAGTGAATCAGATCAATGTCACTTGATCGACTTCATCATTATAAGAGCTAATAAACGAGATTTTATGCTTTACAGATGCTGTAATGAAAACAAGATATTATTAAAGTCAATAAAAGGAAGTCAGTTCTTAAAATACATCTTCGAAACTTTCAAAACAACATTGCAATAACATTCGAAATTTCATTGGATACTTTGCAGCCTCGTGTGCACGCTACTTTCGTTTTGACTGTAAAAGGAGAGATCGGAAAAAGAAAGGACAATACGAGAAAGTGGAAGAGAGAAGCTGTTACAAAATGATGCATATCTTAATATTGAGGTACATGCTGTATGCTGGCTGTATAATCAGCAATTCATATTTGATTCATGCACTTCGTAAGCTAAAGAAGCTGGGAAAGCTGTCTTATCGCTTTGTATTATATTTAAGCATCTCTGATATTTGTTTTGGCATCTCTGGGATCTTAATGGATAGTATAGCGCTATATGGCAACAAATGCAAATGTATCAAAGTGTTAGATCCATTTGTTTGGCTTATAGCTGGGCACAACTTCTGTTCTAACTTTTCACTTGGCTGTGTCTTAATCATCGCAATTGATCGGTTCTTACACATGAAATTCTTGACACGATATGAGACAATGATGACAAAATGGCGGGCAAGGATGCTTCTGGTTATCAACGCAGTATTTACCACACAAACCATAACAGTGATGAGCATTCTTCCATACTACGAAAAAACATTTATCATCAAAAATTACGAAACTTATCGCATCTATCGAATCGTTCTGAGTTTGATTTACATTGCTTTGATCTCTTCAATTTTTGTCGTGTATCTCTGGACATACTTAACAATTCGGAAACGAGTCGCTAACCTAACGAGCATTCAGGGGAGAGAGATGGTCCCCAAGACTGTGCAGTCCAGGAAGGAGACGGAAGATATGGTCCCCGAAAGGCCAAGGCCCGGGAAAGCGAAAAACGACCATCAAGGCAAGATTTCAGCCTCCGGCACACCAAGAAACAGAAGAAGTCCTGATCAGGAATTTGCTAGAGGAATGGTGTACATCGTCCTGTCGTTGGTTATTTGTAGTCTGCCTAATTTGTGTATACCAGTATCCCAATGGTTGATCTCTGTTTATGGCAGCAACAAATTATTCGCAAAGACCATGGAGCTAACTGCGAAGGTTCAGAGATGGACATATTTGATGCTGGTTTTAAATGGAGCTTTAAATGCCATTTTCATAATTGCCTTCTGTAGAGAGCTGAGAAAATTCACACGAAGAAATATCGTTAATCTCTTTAGTGAAGGTCAAGACAACGCAGGGCAATGCATTGTGCAAGGTAGTAGAAGAGACAGGACGAATGACACATCAACTGTATAAACAAAAGGCAAACTGTAGGAGGCTTCCTTAGCTGGGAGGGGGGCACAACACTTCAAGCGAAACATTTATTAAGTTAAAAGGCACTTTCTAAAGCAAAACGGTTCATTGTACGCTATAAAAGGAAATATTGGGGCACGTATTGCCCCCAGAACCTACGTCTCTAACTGAAGGGAGAAAAAAACTACCTTAAAGGGGCTCTGCCTCATAATTTTTGTCGAAACGGTCGGAAATGGTGATTGATTTGGCAGTTTTTGAAAGGCAATATCACAGACTGTTTATTGAAAGAGCTATTCTGAACAAATATCTTATATCCTTCACAGAAATGGTGCAGAGATTCGGATGCAAAAAAAGAGAAGATTTAGCACACTGAGGTCTCTCTGACTTATTTCAATTTTTTTGCATCTGAAGCTCTTTGCCATTTCTCGTTAAGTTTCATCTACCAAAGATATACTTCTTCACAAAGCAAGCATGAGCCAGAATCGAACGTAGAATTCTCGTTGCCATGAAAACAAACGCCTTGCAACAACTTTCTTCATCTCTCGGCCCAATAGATGAGTGAATTTACTAAACAAAATTTTCACATCTAATCAACCTTTGACTAGTATATCAGCATATTAGTTTGAGTAACGACCACGTACTGTTTATTCTACAGCCTACCAAACATTTAAAGCCCTGTTCTCACCCCCGTAATACAACTGAAAAACATGCCTAATTCTCTGCGGAGTGTCAAGGAGTTTTGATAACTTTGTAGTTTTACTGCAGTTTGTTAAAGGCGATTTAGTAAAAGTAGTTCTTAGTTCATGAAATCATGTCATCATCAACAAACAGTGTATATTAAAGAAATGTTGATTCAAAGTTCAGTATGCAAATCAAAAAGTTTCTTGAAGGCATTTTCAATCATTTGCAACTTATTCTCTTTATTACCAGAGAACAGTTTCTTTAGCTGTGCAATATCTAGGAGATCTTCGTAATCGAAATAACTTGCAATCTTCAACACTCCATCAATCTGCTTGAATCTTTGTTTATATCTGGAGTCGTTTGGAATTTGTGGTAGCAACACTTTCTTAACGATTTCATCAGCGACAGGCAGCAATACTTGAATCAGCGTTGCGAGAGGGGATGGGAGGGGGGAATAACGAGAAAATAGGCCATGCAGTTGCGCTTGGCAATGCCTTGCAAAGATAAGATCAAAACAGAGCTTCAAAATGCTTCGCTTTTTTTGGTCACTAATCATATTCATGAGGGACTGCTTTGCGTTTTCATTTAAACTCCCATGTGAGTTTAGAATATGTTTGATCGCTGTTTCAAACAATTTATCCGCTTTCTCGAAAAATTTATCAATTTCTTGTTCTGTATTATTATCTTCAGATTCTCCTTGTACTTTCTTCGAATAGAATGACACAATCTTGTTGATTCTAGGCCCACTTTCTCCAACAGGATCTGCAATGATCTTTTCTATTCCTTCGCTGACTTCAGCAGCCCTTTTCTTGTCAAGGTATTTGAATAAATTGTTTTCTGGGATGAAATAATGTCTGAGATGCATAGTCTTCAATGCAGATGCTAATGCCTTGAACAATTAAATGCAACAAAAAGCTCTGTTTTCTTCCCTCCATATCATCTCTTCTGTTTCTTCTAAGACCCAGTAAAATATAGTTTTCAGATGATATGTTGCAACTATTTTAGGTTCTTCTTCCATTATTTCGTAATAATACATTTTGAAAATTCTGTAGCATTCTCTTTGAAACTGTGTTACACTTAAGGCCAATATCTCCTCGGCATCGTTAAACGATAAGCGAAAAGTTGTTGTTGTGTCGCTACCAGAATCTTTTGAAATTTTTGGAACCAGATGAAAACCTGCTCTCAACACCTCAGAGACAACATTAGGGTGTGGCCAATGTGCTCCAGCAACTCTAACATGCCAACTAGTAGAAATTTCTGGAAATCCTTCACAAGCGATTGATGGCACCATATCTACCGCGCCGACCAGGCTCTCCTCTTTCACCTCCTCTAAAACCGGCCTTTTTTCAACTTCTTCCATCGCTATTATCTCGAAGTATTTACTTGCTTCTGTCAGACCATACACATCACTATTATCGATATAATTTCGGCTTAATTCGTTCATTTTTCGATAATGTAGCAACGTAGCAAATACGATACCATTGTCAAACTTTTGACTAAGTGTTTGCAATGTCTCGTATCCTTTCTTCGAGTTAGATGTTCCATAAAGATCAGATATTTTGGCAATGGTCATAAAAGTGTTGATGAATTCCTCCGCATGTTGCTTCGCATCACTTTCTAACAAAGGCATGATATGTTTGCTGTAACTTCGAGAAAGCACATGAAAATATTGATTATGCTCATGAATCAGGCCACTTTGAAATGAACCAACCTGATCGTATGTCGAAGATTTCCATGTTAATGTGCTGGCAAGTTTTTCTTCTTCAGCTTGCTTGAATTCATGTTCTAAAGACTCAACAACTAGTAGAGTTAACTGGAGCTCTTTCGGATACCAAGTGGCGTCAAATTTTCGTAAACTAGAAGCACTGAGGTATTTCACGCCCTCCTTTTTGACATAAGGGTAGCTCCACTCACGAAGACGCTTGATACGGAAAAACCCTGGGTCACCATACGGAATCAACGCCATACTTTGCTGCTTCTTTGACATCTTTGGAAAATCAGAAACAAAGACAATATCTGCATCTCCTTGATCATTTGCCGAAACGCATTTCAAATTCTGTGCAGCACTCCCCGAAACTTTGATGAATTGAGCTGCCTTCTTGCCAAGGGCTTTAATCAGCATCATTTCCACCATTTTTGAATAATAAAGATCATCTTCTATGTTTACAAATGAGCTTCCATTTTGACTGATAACCATGCCACGAAAGTGTTTCGTTTAATAGCTTGATTTCATCGTTTCTATGTGTTGCAAGAAAATCATCCAGCGACAAGTGAGGAACTTTCTCATCTACGGGAAATGGATGAAGTACCAGATGATAAAAGTGAAAATGCAATTAATAGCCTTGGTGAGTCAAAAATGAGTTTAAACGTATTTGGCTGGATGTGAAATAAAAAGAATGAGAGAGACCGATATTCAAAACTAAAATTTCAATCTATCAGTCAAAGGCTAACTCAGATGCGAAAATTTTGCTTCTTAAAATCACTCATCATTTAGACCGAGAAATTAGGAAAATGTTAGCCTGATAACCAGCCCATTATTCTAAAGGAATAAGTCAATATTCTAAAGGACTTATTTCTTAGAATAATGGGCTGGTTATCAGGCTAAGAAAATGTCGGTAACGGGGGTATGTTTGGGAACTAGGATTCCACATTGCTTTTTGGTCCATGATTTACGTGCTGTGCTATTGACATTAAAAATCTGATTCTGAAACTGACAATGTAAACTTCAATGCCACATAAATCATAGACCATAATGGAGCATGGAGTTCTTGATTCCCATAAAAAATCCCTTACATGGATATTTCTAACTGTTGGGTCTTAAAGGTGTGTCACTTTACCAAACAAAATTTTCTCATCAAAGCTGGCCTTTGACTGATAGATTAATTAAGGCCCTGTTTATATGAGGAAAAACACCTCACCTGCCAGACCCGGGGCTGAGAGGCGAGGTAGATTTCAGTCACTGTTTATATGAGATTTTTCACCTCACCTGTCAGCCCCGGGGCTGAGAGGAGAGGTGGAGTAAAGTCTCTCTTCCGTGAAATCAGGATGAACTGACCAATGAGAATCAACGAATAGATTCAATTCACCTCACCATACCAGTGGTGTTTCGTTTATATGGAAAAATTTCACCTCAGCTAGGTGAGATTCCACCTCTAGTGAGGTGGGACTTCACTATACCGGTGGTGTTGTGTTCCTCATGTAAACGCGAAATGAAAGAACAAAGGATTTTATTGGAAGGTGGAATCTCACCTCTCAGTACCGGGCCTGGCAAGTGAGGTGTTTTTCCTCATATAAACAGGCCCTAAGAATTTAGTTTTGAATACCGGTCACATACTTTTTATTCCATAGCCTGCCAAATGGGTTAACTTTTCTTGACTCACCCGGTAGTTTTAACGGTTGTTGCATCGTATCAAATTTCCTACCAAAATAATTCAAAGCTCTCTCTTCGCATGAAATGAAATGGTTGATGGAAAAGAGAACCGATTGCGGAGGAGAACAACGTGAAGACGGGGGACACGGGGATTTATTTCAATCGTGGTAGGAAAGAGAATGTAAGAAGGAATGGCGTCTAAAAAGGAGGGAAGGGGTCGAAAGGGGTGGGCGAAGAGTGATATGAAACAGGAATTGCTTAGATCTGTGTGCTTATTAATGTAGAAATTTCTTTTTAGCAAAGTCGTGGAAGTTGATTTCAAACAATGTTGGTCCACAAAATGTTTAAATTTTCCAGACTTTATTGAAATGTTTGTTGGCAAATATAAAATGAAGAGATAGGATAGCTTTACCTTTGTGCTTTTTCGATGTCAGAACAAGCTGTAATAAGGTAAACAATACAATGACCCGTATTTTCATCGACATGATGATTCCCTGCAGTGTAGCTCTAGAAAGAAAATAAGAGAAGTATAACATAGATTAACCGAACAAAGACAACTTGTGAAATACATCACGTCTTTCCAGAATACTGTTCTTCATTCAAGTTATCAACACTTTTTAATGAAGTATTTCTATTCATTTTCTAGCCATACAAAGTTTAGGATCTGATTTTGATCAGACTTGTTCCCTGAGTTCCTAATTTAAGAGATCATCATATTTTGAAAAGTTTCAGTGTACCAGGAAATTGGACTTAATTTTATCCAAGAAACATTCCAAATACTTCCAAGAAGAAAATAGTGAAATCAATGCTTCACATTTTGTTTTCACTTTCAGTCTGCAAAGCTGTTTCCTTCAGGCTTTGATTATTGATAACATTATCATTATATTGTGTACTACATGAAATCATGCATGGCACCTATAAGTAAACTAAACCGTAACCAAATCAAACGTAACAGAAACAGGACTACATGAATAAATTGAAAACGTTGCAACAAGCGGTTACCTGTTTATGATTCAAAAGATGAACCAGAAAACCCACTTGTTTGATCACGAACTGGAAAGCTTCATAAAAGACACAGATGACAAATCTTGATGGAATTCCAAGTTCCAACATATGAAAATCACCCAGAACGGTTCAAACTTTGAAGTAGGAAATTGGAAGAAGTACAAAGTTCTTGGAAAAGGGAATTCCCCATTTGATCATCAACCTCGTTCCCAGGGTGTTCTCACGTCATATGCTGATCACGAAGCCAAATGAACACCCTGGCACACTTCGATCACATATGCCTACAAAATGGGCAGATTTGCAGCCATTATGAATTTCACGGTTTGCTAGAGAACGCTAATCGACGGAAACTGGCCGTTGCTCTAGCGCTACAGAAGCATTTTTAGCAACTTTTGTAAATAAAGGTCGCCTGTCCAAGTAAAAAATCTGTTTCCTGGACACTGCATGTGAGAGCGTAGCATCTTGCCCGCGGTCGAAATCAATCACTTTCAATCACTTCTCAATAATTTCTCTAGGAAAATTTTCACCGAAATCCAAACAAGAACTTCAGAGTCTTCCGCAAAGGATCTAAAACTAAAAAAATTCGAGTTGTTTGTTTACGAAGCTGTCCTCTGTTTGCTGAACAAACATTTGTTCTCAACTGCAAATCGCACATGCGTGCTCAAGAATCTTTAAGAGCACTTAAGAATCTTGGTTAAAGTTTTCAAACATCTTACTACAAACAGGACGTATAGGAAGCTTGTAAACATTCAAGACCGAAAATTCTCAGGCGTGTTAACGCTCAGTTGGTTAACTGTCAGTAAATCTTGAATTGTGACAGAACATCTTCTTGCAGCAAAAATGCAGGCATCAACAATACCGTTATACATCATATACGTGTTGAGTATCGTGTTAAACTCTTTCCTCATACATGCACTTCGGAGGTTAAAGAAACTTAACACAACATCCTATCGCTGTGTCCTATATCTAAGCATATCAGATATACTTGTTGGCCTGTTTGGAACATTGCGACTCAGCATATCCATTGCGAGAAGTGAGCTCAGCCAGAATGTTTTCCGTGTTGCTTGGAGGATCAGTGCATTTTGCAATCTCTTCTTCTTGAACACGACTCTCAATTTCATTTTGATAATCGCAGTTGATCGATTTTTTCATATGAAATATCTAATCAGATATAACAGTGTTATGACCAAGGGCAAGGAAGCTGTACTTGTTTTAGCAAATATTATGTTCACGATGCATACCATGGTCATAACTTTCCTTATACCAAGATTTCTAACAGAATGGATGTTAAGAAATTACAATACGTATGCAAGCTATAAACTGATTTTGAGTTTCATCTACATAACACTGGTGTTTTCAATTTTCATTATTTACACTCTGACTTATGTGTCAATCAAAAAGCGAATTGGCAACCATGTAAGTGTCAACGATGGGCCTAGCAACGACGGGCCTAGCTCGAACAAGACTTCAAACATATATGGAAGCACGGGGGGGGGGGGTTCTTCCATAGTAAAGGTACCTGGGGATGTGCCGCCCGCGAGGGTATACTTTTTCGGCCTTCTAGTCTAGCCAAGGGTGTACTTTTTGGCAATTTTAATCGAGTTAAGTCTAGGCAAGGGTATGCTTTTTGGGAATTCTGGTCAAAGAGATGTTAAAATTCGGTAATTTTGGTAAAAAACCCAACTTTTTTGGAATTTTGGTCGAGAAAATGCGAAAATTTGGCAAGTTTTGCCTAGAAAATGCCAATTCAGAGCACTTCTGAAGGAAAAATTAGTCTAGCCAAGGGTGTCATTTTCACAAAAATTGGTCTAGCCAACGGTTACATTTTGAAACTGTGGGCGGCACCCCCCTAACCGAAATTTAGCCGAGAACCCCCCCCCCCCGTGTATGGAAGGCACAGATATCGTCGAAGCCCTGACCAGGAATTCGCCAAAGGTGTTGTTTTCATCGTAATCTCACTGCTCATTTGTTCACTGCCGAATTTATGTGTTGCAATGGCCAACAATATAATAGGACTCTCCCGTGAGACCAAATCGGCAAAGAGAGATCAGATTTTTTATCATTTATTTGAATGGACATATTTTACAGTAGTTCTGAATTGTTCCATAAATGCCATCATCTTGATTTCATGCAGCAGGCAGCTACGGCAATATACGAGAAGAATGTTTAGCTCACTGACAAACATGACAAATGAGAGTGTAGTTGAGAGCGTTCGAACAACAGCTTTATAACAGAGGCATGAACATGAGCGTTTCATTTGCAAGGAAACATGCCGAAAGGCGTTTGAACTTGCTAGAGTAACGGTCTGATAAAGAGACTTCTGCTCTGTGCCACATTTCACTGTCAAGTAGAACAATCAACATATGTCTACTCAATTGCTGACATGAGCTTTAGACTACTGCCAAAACAGTTATGTTAGAAAATCACTGATGCCCACATTTACCATGACTGTCACTATAAATCGTTGCACCCAATTTGAAGTAATGCTGCAGATATGCTGCAGAACCAAGTAATGCTGCAGATATTACCAGCACTTTAACTAAATGCAATCTGTTGTTTAAGAGCAATCTGACATAAAACATTACCAAGAAGATATCGCAATGGTTTCAGCAATTTACAATCAAAGGACATACCACAAGAATATACCCAAGAGACAGTCGAAACATTAAATTGAATGTGGATATGATGCTCAAACTTTTAAATTGATAACTAACGACTTTCATTTACATTTTGAATAATAAACATGTTTTAAAGGTTATTTATCAACTGCTGTTAAGTGGGAAGTTTCACATCCTATCTTTCTTTCTCTACAAGCAGGACATGGAAATTTCTCTCCCAGCCCCA
The DNA here is from genome assembly GCA_964020215.1 of Aurelia sp. 3 sensu Dawson et al. (2005). Taxonomy (NCBI): domain Eukaryota; kingdom Metazoa; phylum Cnidaria; class Scyphozoa; order Semaeostomeae; family Ulmaridae; genus Aurelia; species Aurelia sp. 3 sensu Dawson et al. (2005). Next base: position 27,728,274 of record OZ026574.1, on the reverse strand, counting down.
TTCAGTTACAACTACAGAAGTTACAACGGCCTCACTCTACTAAACTTTCTCATCCTTTTGCACCCAAATTTCTTTCCAATCATCGCTGATAAAAATGGAAATCTTGAGGAGGGTGCATTACGGCAAGGGATGAACCATTAGCAGCCTCTTCACTGTATCAAAACTGGGCGCAATTGTCTATAATGTAAAGACACCTTGATAGCTTTAACAATCTGAATCTTTAAAACATACTAAGTGTATTCCCCTGGACTGGCTTCATTTCCCTTCGTGACAGGAACTCTTTACATGTACAAAGGGGTAACTGCGATAAATTTCTCACGTCCTAGAAATATCAGCAACTCTAATATTAGGATTAAATTTAGGGTCGAGATGTCGATCGTGATCTGCAAAACCTCGTCCAACTCGAGTTAGTATAAGAATAACTGTCATGAATCCAAGAACAACTAACAGCATGATTATTGAAACTTTTTTGAATGTAATATTTGGATCATCTGCTGCATACTTCACATTGCTTCGTAGCCTACAAAAGGGAAGAAAAAACAACCTTAGTCTAAGGTGGGTAAGTGGGTTGAGTGACCGAGCGGCTTATAAATTTTATGTTTGATGACTGAAGCTAAGCTTAGTTAGGTCAAAATCTGGATGGGTGACCTTCCATATCGCTGACCAAGTAACTTACTTACTTTGATATCCTTCAGCAAGGACGATAAACTAGAGGTACCGTACCTGGATGCAGCATTCTTAGTGGACTTAAGCTGGCTAGAAATCGCAAGAAATCTGTTCAACCTACTTTGAAAGAAAATACTGAGTAAAAACGATGAAAAGTTGTGGCTTTTACTGATTTCACATTGTAGAATATAGATCACTCTAGATTTACCAACACGTATCATAGGTTTCAAAAGCTGGACGTAATTCTGTGACCTATTCCTTTAAACTGAACGGCTTCAAAGAAACTTAACTATTTTACAATAAATTTTCCGTTGGACTTTTCTGAAATCTTTAATATTTTCAGAAATACTGTGTTTTTCTTATTTTTTAAGAATTCAAGAAAATGTTCGAAGAAAACTTAAAATCAACGTAATTTCTAATCCTGTTGACAAAAGATCAAATAATTTTCGAGGAAACCATAGTTTATGGATGTCCACAATATGTTATCAAGCAAAACTCTTTCACTCTTCTTGTTTGTGACTTAGAAATTTGATGACGCCACATCATAAAATGAGCTGAAATATAAAATAGGCTGTAATTTCGAAAAATATTCAACATTTTTGAGAAAACTAACGGTAGAATCATAGAAAAGTGGCTAAAGTTTCTTTCAAGTCATTCAGTTTAAAGAAATGGGTCATTGAACTTTACACCCGCCTTTTTACACCGCTTTAAAGATTTGGAACCTATGCTCCACACGTAGCCAACTTTGAACCAAATCAAGTTCCATGTGACTTTCAACAGGTCCCCTGAATTGAACTGTGTGAATGTAACTACACAGAGTTGTTTCTTGAAATTTTAAGAAATTATATCTTTGAGAGCCCTGTAAAATCATTCCTAGACATATACATCGGTAGGGAGCATTACAAAATCAAGTTTCAGGTGAATTTCAATAGGGGGCATTACAATAGGGAGCATCTCAATAGCAAGCAATATTAAAAAAATTGTATTGAAATTACCACTTCAGTATCACTTGGTTGGCTTCTGATTAGAATATTTCAAACTAAGGCTTGGTAACAGAGGCCAATAACCCCCGCAGCTCCCCCCCCCCTAGAGATCCCTTTGGCCCACTTTTCATATTGGTTGGTAGTAGACGTCTTGGAAGTTTCCTGAACGTCAGCAAACTGCTTTTCTTTCTCCAATGGCATTTGTGTTGAGATGGATATCTGCTGGACTGATCACAAATTCGTAGCGATAGCTATTGATAGACTGTTGGATGCTCAAAGCTGCAACTCATGGACGTTCACATCGAAAATTAGGATGAAATCATTCCTTCATTTTAATTTCCTGATATGTAAACAATAGAAACATTGCATGGAAGCTGAGTGCTCCAGGCAATGGCGGATGGGCCTTTAAGTCAAGTATCGGATGCTAAAATGCATCAAAATTCAAATTTTTGAAGATAAGCAGAGTCACTTGTATCCAGACGAATGTTCCGTCAATCCGAAGTCAACAACCTTTCACATTGAACCAGGAGTTCCACATTTTGAAGGCCAAATAGCTTTGACAAGCTCCACCGCAGCAACGGGAAGTTTCAACTGTCGAAGGTTGCCTTGACTACGACTCAGCTTCATTTCTGAAGGCACAGAAAAATCTGTCTGGCTGTCTCAAATTTCTGTACGAAATTTACAAAAAAAACAAACGATGGTAAAGGCTATTGGCCTTTGTACTCCCTTTAAAGTCAGCAAACTTCTTATCTCCAATGACTTTTGCGTTGTGATGAATATCTGCGACTCGTTGGTTTAAAATCAGTTGTTATATTTTGGTTTTGTTAGAAGATGCTTCGTGCGTCAAAAGAGGCTGGTGAACAGGTTTCTGATATGATTTATCGCAAATCGCGAAAACGTTTTCTCCAAGCTGAACAATTTCGATTAGCAACCTTGATTCAAGAATTACCTGAAAAGTCTTGATAACCAATGTCGAACTCCTTTGCGTCTGTATTTATCATCATCATGGTCGAATGTTAAGTCAATCTTCTCTTCCTTTTTCGTTTCTCCAACTCGTCTTGATGCTAAAAAGAAGAAGAAACATGCACCTTAAATGGACTGGTGAGGAAAAATGGGTTGCACTCGATACATGTTCCTGTGGAAGGAAGAAATACTTCGTCAAGACGCTGCTGATGCAGTAAGGGGGAATTAGCAACTTGTTTTGAGCACTTTGGCAAAGAGACTTCTCGGTCCCATTTTCTGAGTCATTCAATTGTTCTAATTGCCAAGAAATGACATATGTCTTGCTTTACCTTCTAAGCTGAAAGCAAGGTATGATCATAGAGATCGACATCGAATATAGACATCTTTTTGTCCACTTACCCTCATTTTGAAACTTCTCCCTGACATATGTGTTTTGTGGAGTAACAACTGCTTGTTGAAGCAAATGCGACTGATCTTTTGATTCTGAGGGAGTTTCAATATGAGTGATTCTCTCAGTAGAATGATGTGTTTCGTGATGCTCCATTTGCGGCTGAGTAATCGAGGATTCTTCTTTTTTCATGGGTTTTGGCGTAGACTGTGCATCATGTTGTGCTATAGAAAGTTATGAAAATACAAAAAATCATGAAATATATGTCACAGTATCGGCTGCTAACTCAGAGCACAAAATATTGAAAATTTCAGTCTTAGAACAATTTTTGAGACATTCTCTTCAATTAAATTATTCTTCTGATCTTGAAACTCTCCTTTAAGACATCAGTATTTGTCAAGTTGCTTTAAAGCACAAAAAAATCCATGCGTTAGATGATTAACGAGACAAAAATTACATTGCTATAGTTATAATTGCCTGTAAATTTTCAGAGATAGGATAGTCTAAGATTTGAATTTACCCACGATTCAATCGAATTACCATCAGGGTTTTTAAGCCATCTCAATCCAATGAAGTTCGCAGGGAACGATGCAAAAATGCATTAACTAAATCTTGACAGACAGCACAGAGTAATAGAATTGTTATATTTTGTGTCAAAACCTTTCTTTTACGTTTAGTCACATCGTATAGTTTTATGAAGTCATTATTGACATCTTTAACTACATTTAATTAAGTATATAAGCTCTTATTTTGAACCAGGAAGTAAAACGTCTTCCAGAATGAGTCACAATTGCTTTTTCACTGTACCTTGGAAAGGTTTAGGAATCGAAGGAGCTGGAGTCTAAAAGAAAAATATTTTGCATCAATTGATTAGTAACAGGAAAATTGGTGAAATCACAGCATTTGAATGTGCAAGCCTATGGCTGCATTCACATTACACAATCTTTTGTAAGTGCATAAACGCTCGTGCAGAAATCTGCCATACTAATCCCATACAGTGTTCAGAATGCAAAATATTTGCATGAGGAAAGAAGCTTGCTCATGCGAAAAAGCTTTTTGGTTAGCAAGCAGATTACTTTCATGCGCATGAAAATGAGATCTATTGTGAGCTTTTCATTTCAAAAGAAAAAGCGACCTGTTATATGGGCTCCAAGGGACATATCAATGTGAATGGGAAAACGCAAACAAAAGCGCGTTTATGCAAGCAGAAGCATGCATGCAAAAACAAGCCTTTAATGTGAATGCAGCCTAAATCTTGACTTTATTAACAGATGCTTGGGTAAATTCAAGAAAGTAATCATATTTGACTATGCAAAGTGCAGTTGGTTTACAAAACTACGGTCTGGATACATTCAAGCATGAACCAAAGATAAAAAATACAGTGTATTACTGGTTCAAATTAAGAATATCATAACTTGGAGTGAGATATGATATACAAAATAAATTGTGACAATTCTCATCTTTTCATGGCAACATTTAAGCAGCTCAATATTTCTGTAATTATTCTGTGCATTCAACTGTCAACCTACATACGGTAAACACACAATAACAAGTAGTCGATGAAAGCATTCATTGCTGGCCCAAAAGGTGTCATTTGCTAAGTAGAGCAAACATTTTCAAATCATGTAACCCAGAGAGACATGAAAGTCTTTCAAAAGACAGTTTAATGTGATTGAACCTGCAGCAGAATCAATAGAAACATTTCATGATTTTAAGAAAGGAACACCATCCTCCACATCAGCTCCTCAGTGCTACCAAACTTTCAAACTGCATAGCAAATAACAATTACCTGTACTGGTAGGCCAAGCCTCTTTCTCCCCCAAGCAACAGTTGCCAACTTCTTTCTTACAGCATCAGCAACAGGGGAAACCAATTTTTCTGGTGGGAATACACTGGTCTATAAAAATCAATGGAAAAACTATGTAATTACATCACACTCTGAAGTTAGTATCAACCCATTAAGCTAAAAAATATAATTTTGGTCTATTTCTCATTTTTTTCCATCAACACTATTAGCATTCACTTTACGACGGGTGTAATTTACGGAATCCGGAACTACGGAATTTGGGAATCGGGAATCACGGAACTATGGAATTACGGAATTCGGAACTGCGGAATTACGGAACTGCATCATAAGTATAAATTGCAGACCACGATTTCCCTATATAGGTTATGGACCAAAGATTTATGTTAAGAGGTATGATTTAAGGAGAGATTTGAACCATAAAATTGTACCATATATCTTCAAACTTTCTATGTTTCGTTACAATGATTTTGATAAATTGATAAGGTTTAGGAAATCTATGTGGAGTCACATCGTAGCATGAACTGAACTGAAAACTAAGCATGCAGCAAAAACATAAACAAAACTTTATACTCAACAACAGAGACATGAGAGGTGTAGGATAAGTAGGAGCACCAATGCGACAGTAAAATGCCACTACTCTTATCGTTTCTTTACTTATTCGGTTGAGCGGAAGCGGGCCTCACGGCTCACTTTCTGGCATTAAGGCCTCGTTGGCAGGTCGATTCCTGCCGAAGACACTAATCTTTAAAGTTTGTTTGCTAATGGCTTTTTGCTTGAGCTGGGAAATTCATGTGATAAGGCACATGAAGAGATTTAAACCTTTTGCAGTTTTTGTAATGCTATCTATTTCCTCTGAAATAAATCTCTCACAAGAAAAAACTTTAGAAACTCTGCAAAGATGGATGTTGTTTACCGTAAAAGCTCTATTAAGCACCCCTCTCTATCAAGTCCCCTCGCTAATTAGCCCCTCCCCTTTGAGTCAAAATTTGAAATTTGATTATTATCTTCAAACTCCTTAAGAGAAACAGAAATAGAAATTAAGATGCAATATTGATCTCCACTAATTCTGCCTCCATGTTATTGACGATTCATCAATATTTCAGTTTAATATCACAAAAGTATAGTTTCTTAACGTAGAAACCTTACAAAACGATAGAAGGTTACAAATTTTGGAGCTTGGCCATTGCAGTTTCACTTAATAAGGTACCAGAAATTCGTGGTCTGCAATTTATACCAATGATGCAATTCCGTAATTCCGCAGTTCCGAATTCCGTAATTCCATAGTTCCGTGATTCCGGATTCCAAATTCCGTAGTGCCGGATTCCGTAAATTACACCCGTCGTTCACTTTACAATAAGTGAAATGTTGGTGGGAAATTAGCAAGAGTGAAGTCTTGCAGTGTGAAGTTACTGAATATTGCACTTGTACATTGCATACAGTAGCTATTTAACTAAATGCACTCTTTTTTCAGTGTTTCGTTCTGAATTCGGGGAAACATATGAACCAAGGCGTTATTCAGTAGAAAAACCAGAGAAATTTCTTGAAAACATCCCAAAAATTTTCGCAAGCCTACTTTCCATTCTGTTTTTGGTGCCCCCTCTCCAAATTGCCCCCTTCAACTTAATGCAGGATCCTCCCCTGTATCATATTGGTAAATGCCAACAAAATTTACAACTTAAAAGATTTTTATACTTAAATTAGATTTGTATAACTGGCAAACAAGGCAAAGAAATAAATAACCATTTCATAGGATTCACCTTACAAACTGTACAAAGAAATCCTGATGAATCCATTTCTCCTGGCAATTTTAATGCTTCTCGGTTTAAACAATCCCAATGAAACACATCTGTCAAATAATGAATATGAAATTGGTCATCTTAGTGAATGGATGTGGATAGCCTGCTGGCTTATTTCGTAAAGTCATGGCTTGATCTCCAGAGACATACCTCAATTGTCAGCACTCACCTTTTCAGTTCTCCTTTGGTACTCCTTACAATTTTACCAAAATCATTGACGATTACGGAATAAAAAGACTGACACTGACAAAGTAAATTCTCATTTCAACATAAATGAATTCTTAGAGAAAATAACTTAAAAGGAAGTTGCATCAATGCAAATTGGCAAAATGCCCTACATTCATTCTACTCATCTTGCAAGGGACAGATGATACATACGCAAACTTTATCACCACAGAAGAATGTATTCCCACAATTTTAGGGCAAAGTTGATGCTACAAAATAAGTTAAACTTGGGAAACTCACCATAACATGTTAACCTGATGCATTCACCTTTTGCAAGGCCATTACCGCATATTTTGCATATTGGGTTAAAATCACTGTCTTGCAACCAATGTAGATAGGAATTCACAATACACTAAAAACACAAAAATACATTTAAGGTTGTTAGTGTTGTTGCTGTGAAAGAGATCGTGAAAAGTAATTTACACTCGTAGGCATAATGTTGCATCTGCACTCCAACTAGTCTGCAAACTCTTCAGCAAATTGATATGCATAATACAACAGTTGAATTTAGTTGTTTCTCCTTCAAATCAAGTTTGTATTGTAGAACATACACAATTTGGATTTACTATATAAACAAAATACTGTCACACATGTTATTGTTTTCTTTATGAGCCTTTTTGACCTAACTTTTTCATCATCACTCTCCACAAAAGAGATCCCACTCTGCCCTGTATGGAAAGTTAAATTTCTGTGCACTGCACTTGTCCACCTAGAAACAAAGCGAAACAATAGAAGCCAGGGACTTTGTGCACATGTGCCGTGCACACTACTCGTTTCTTTCCATTAGGCCTACTGGCACATTCTGCTGACTGAATTCGAACATGCATAAATTTCCACTTTTTAAATTGACATTAAGGCCCTGTTTATATGAGGAAAAACACCTCACCTGCCAGACCCGGGGCTGAGAGGCGAGGTAAATTTCAGCCACCGTTTATATGAGATATTTCACCTCACCTGTCAGCCCCGGGGCTGAGAGGCGAGGTGGAGAAAAGTCTCTCTTCCGTGAAATCAGATCGAACTGACCAATAAGAATCAACAAATTATTTCAATTTGCCTCACCATACCGGTGGTGTTTCGTTTATATGGAAAAGTTTCGCCTCACCCAGGTGAGATCCCACCTCTGGTGAGGTGGGATTTCACTATACCGGTGGTGTTGCGTTCGTCATGTAAACGCGAAATGAAAATACAAAGGATTCTATGGGAAGGTGGAATCTCACCTCTCATCAGCCCCGGGTCTGGCAGGTGAGGTGTTTTTATGGGGGTTAAATGGAATTTAAGCCTAGTTAATACGGCTCAGGAGGTTTCTTTTTACTGTTTCGTCCTTGACCGGGAGCTCAGCTCCTTGTTCCCAGGTCTGAGCCTGGCCTAAAACATGGAACGGTAAATGAATTTGGCTAGCTTTCTGGGAACGTCTCATCCCGAGGCAGTTTATGCTTGTGACTTGTAAAGGCGCCATATCCGTCCCGTTAATCTGTAAGGTATAAATATGAATGGTCTAATATCCAACAAAAGGAGAGCACATTTGGCAGCTTGTTGGGACCGCCCCTAGCGTCTTGTCGGGATGTTTCATCCTCTGGTTGAGCAGCCAGCATGCGTCACAAAAAGAACTAGGATATTTACCCTGTGGGGCTCTGTTATTCGACCTCATTCTTCAAATGCGAGCCAGCCATGAAGACGAATTCTCCCACCCTCCCTGTCCCTTCTTTTGTTTACGTTATTGAGTTTATTGTTTTTTGGGTTACTTTTTAGTTCTTTCAGTTGTCCAGTCGGACTTCCTGACAGGTGCATTGGCCGGAATATCGTATTCCATGTCATCACCAACCGTAAAAGCTACCCCTGTTCAGGCAAAAGGGCCTAGTGCACTCTCCCCCGCGGTCAGTTCAACCCGTTGGGGCGTGAGAGGCCGATGCACTGACAGCCCATTTTCCTGAGGTAAGTATTAGCCTCATATAAACAGGCCCTAAAAGAAGGGTACCAAGTAAAAATGACTGAATACGAAGTACAGGTCTTCAGTCGATTGTTTCTTTGTATGCCCATGGTATGTCCATACAACATTATGCCCTTAACTGAAACATTTTATTTTGGGCCTAAAAAAATAAAAGTGAGCATTGTTGCCGAAAAAGCGAAAAGCCAAAAATGAATAACCGAGATCAGTCCGAGATCAAGCTGAATCTTACCTTTGGATGACTTGATGTCAGGCAGAATTCGCAAACATTGACTCTGTGTTCGAAACAAAACTGATTGGTGACTTTTCGCTTTGGGCACTTGCACAAACCCATCTTCTCTTTCCACTCACTGTGAGGAAGTGAATGGGCCTAAGTCTTATTGGGTTGCCACGTATTTGGTGATTACGACATGAAGGACTACCATGGATCTTAAGACATCTTGCTTTGCCTCGATCCCAAACGAAAAGCTTCATCAATTTTTTTTCAAAAGTTTACCAAAGAAAAGAAAATCCCCCACTTTAAGCCCTTTAAGGGTAATGATAGAGCATCCAAGTAGCGTTTCAGTTCAGTGCTGCATCTTTAAATCAGGAAAATTCATCCTTGCAATGTGCACAATTGAAATCAAATGAAAATATGGGCAAATGGATATGAGAAAACACCTGAAAACGCCCATTTTCAGCCTCGTTTCAAAACGAACTCCAAGTAAGAGCAGAGCACACACATCAGAGGGAGCGGAGAAGGTAAATAAAGCAGAGGTTATACAAGAATTTCTTTTCGGATGTTACAACTCACGAATCAAACAGTGTCGCAGCTTTGTTAGCGCTGTTTCTGCATTTAAAATGAAAGAGAATTATGTACTACTGTACTACTGTTTGTTCACATCACAGGCAGCATAAATATGAGATATTGGGCCGTAATAACAGGAGCAGGAACTGGCATTGGATCAGCACTAGCAAAAGAACTAGCATCACATGACGTTCACATTCTAGCAATTGGCCGCAGAAAGGAGCCCTTAGAGCTGACAAAGAAGCAATCAAAAAGACCTCAGAATATTCATCCACTTGCAGTAGACATCTCGAGTAAAGATGGCCAACATCAAATCTTTGATGCCGTTCCATCTTCAGATTCAGTTAAATTTCTTGTCCAAAATGCTGCTGTTGGAGTTCCAGGATGCCTTTCTGATATTAATCAAGATGATTTTGAATATGCTATGCAGGTTAATGTTACAGCACCTCTGATGTTAACAAAAGGTTTTTTTGAAAGGCTCAAAGTGTCACAAGGCCGGATAATACACCTGGGGACTGGTGTAGCTTTTAACCCACAGATTGGAACAACAACATATGGAGTGACAAAAATGGCCTTCCATCGTCTCTATCAACAGCTGCAAGTAGAGCTCAAGGGATCTGGTGCTCAAATTGCTAACATACTACCAGGTGTTGTTGATACAGAGGGACTTTGGGAGCACATAAAACTAGCCACAGAACAAGCATTGCCCCATGTTGAATACTTTGGTAAGGTGCAGAAAGAGGGACAAATGCTTAGCGCTGAGCTATCTGCAAAGTTCATCAAATTTGTGCTCATGGATACAACTTGTGGTGAATTCTCAAAAGAATGGAACATTCATGACCAAAGTCATTGGCCAAGATGGAAAGAGTAGGGACTCAGTGAAATCTCAGTTTACACCTAAAGTATTAGTTTTTTTTAAAGTTTCACTGTGTTGGAAATATTACAAGACTTTGCTCTGATAAAAATTCATTTGATTATTTTTTCTACATACTGAAAATTACAAGACATCATTTTTGTGTGTTTAGGATATTTTTAGGATAATGATGAAATCATCTCAAGTAGAAGATTCCAGACAGTCATACCCTTATAAACAGGCAAAACTGGCCTGTATATAAAAGGCATACAGTGTAAGATACTGACTAACATACTGATCTCTATTTACAAAAGACAATTAATAATTAAGGAGTAAATCTATGTTATGAATGTCAAAAGTCTGCCTAAGGAGGCTGTATGTAGATGTTATAGCAGCACCTATGGAGTTGCCTTTGTCTGCCTTGCCATTGCTGTTCTTTTCTCCATGACACTGTAAAGCTGGTGCACATCTTCTTTGTTGTTGCTGGGTGGTATTACGTAATGACAACATCTTCCCTCAACAACAGCATAAATAAACTGTACTTATTAAGCACTGAAAATCTTCAATGAAGTAATGTATGATGGCATGAAAATGTAAGCTGTATAGAGTGACATTATAAAAATACAGATCAGCACTGTATTAAAGAAATTGCGCTCCCATGGTTCGAGCATGTAAAGGGCAGAGTTCACTTTGTATTGGTACCATTTTAGGCCCATCCAGTTACTCAAACTTTTCTGTCCCGACTTTCCTTTCTTTCCTGACATCTTTTGTTTTGGAGCAATGCTTCGTTCCACCAAATACTTCTTCCCTTCGATATGATCTTCTTTGTCTGTTGTGATATACCTTCCGAATCAGATTAACCGATTGGTAACCAACCAGAACTAGCCACGCCTTCCTTCCTGTGCTTTGCACTTTCTTGCCAAATCATCACATATAGATTCCATAAGAATCACATTTCATTTCAGTTCCATGTTGAAACAGCCTCTCTTTGATGATAATCCACAGGGAACCAAATGGTAAATCGAAGCTGCACACTAAAGGCAAATGTTTTCAGCATTCACTTCCAGATATTGTGAAACAGCCAAAAAGCTTCACAACAAGTGATTTTGCTTCTTCAAGGCAATACCATGAAGAAAATTCGAAGGTATATTTAATTTTGCAAAGGCTCTCTGTTATTAGTTGAATCTTCTTTATTAGTTTGTCAACGATTATGTATTGTCAACAACAATTCCAAGAACAGGCAGATTAGAAACTTCTGAGTGATGGACCTCGCCTACTAGTCGACCTCTTATGGTCCACTGATAAAACTGTTTTACTTCCTTGCCTGTTTTGGAATAGGATTGCCTGAAGGAAATGGAATGATGAATGCAGCCACTGTGAGGAAACAGTGAAGTTTTACAAATTGTCGTCCCCAACCCTGGTGGAATGTACGCCATCCGCAAAGACTTACGCCATTTTCTTTTGTTCTGTGGTCATTACTTTTGTTTAGAGTGACTTTGTCCGCCAAAGATCTTTGGCGGAAAGGGGCCCGATTCCATACTGGGTCCCCAACCCCGCAAGCTTGAAAGTTCCATGTACAACAGGTTATCTTAAGCACCACTAAATTTTGTCTCTGTGTTGTTGTTTCAAGTTTTGTTTAAAACATCCCTGTATGCATCCGTTGATGTTCCAATTTTTGTTGGATTGACAGGATTTCCTAAGATCAAAGGAATTACTTGTTCTTTTCTTCAATCATCAGTTCAGTTTCATTATTCAAAATTCCACTACATACAATGCAAATTGAAATTACATTATACACACAGAAAGAAAATCATTGAAGAGAAACTACCTAATAAAAAAGACACAAGAAAAACTAAACGGGATAGGAACTGAATCAAACAGAAATTTTCTCATTTGGTGGAATAAACTGGAAAGTGGAATGACAACAAGATCCCATTTTTTCAGAAGGAAGAATTACTCCAAAAATTTAGTCAGCATTAGTATCATTTGACTGATCTAAGAAATATCTGCATATTGAAAGGTTTCTGCAGTATACTTATCCTTTAGCCCTGATAGACCATTTACTGTACACTGTATATACTAAACTAGACCTATTTCTTTCATTAGTATCTACGCCTTTCATTGCTTTGGTTGCAATGGTTTACAATGTACTTCAAGGTCTTTCCTCAAAACTTTATCCCTTTTCTTGATTTGAAGAAAGAGTAACTGGATGTCACTGTATATGGCAACTGGAGCAGAAGTTATCTTATTCCTGCTTGTACTCAGTGGCAGAACAATTCAATTTACATATGCAGAGACAATCATTTCAACCTTTGTTGGAAAACTTGGGCCTGGAAACTACAGTTATTTTAAGCTTCATGAAAAAGGTGCAATAACATTTGTTTTGGAGAGTCTTGTTGGTGATGCTGACATCTATGTTTCAAAAACTGCAGACAGGCCTTCTTTTGCGGACTATGATTTACAAGCTACTACATGCGGAACAGACATTGTTACAGTTCCAAAGGTGTTCCCAAGACCTGTAAACATTGCTGTGTTTGGGCATGTTCACTCTACTATTATCAAGTACAAATTAACAGCCATTCTTGACTATGAAGGCAAATATGATCCAAGTACTTCACAGAGTTATTCATATGACCAAGGAAGTGATTGGCAGAGTGAAGATGATGACTCTCAGTCATTGAAATCGCTTTTGTGGACAATTATTGTTGGCATCTTGAAAATCATTCTTGAAGTGATTTTTTGATCATTTTTGTACAAACAGCATCATTCAAGTTTTGCTAGCATTGCAGTCAAATTGTAAAGATAATCATATCGGTACAGGGAAGGAGATCTCAGTACCTCCAACCTCCAACAACAGCAAGGGTGCTGGAGGCACAGGGCATTGGGGGCAACTGTCGATAATTCCATTTTGACAGTTTGACAACTGTCGACAAATTCCATTTTGAAACTGTGAACTATGGGCGGCACACCCCCACCCGAAATTTAGCCGAGAACCCCCCCCCCCCGTGGATATTTGCTAGAAATTGCTTTAATGCAAGTAAACTTTATCGACGAAGTTCAAGGGAAGGTATTTTGAACCCAATGGCCCAAAGGATACCTTTTTGCATGAGTACAAACGATTAATTTCAGATACAGTGTACGTCTTCTTATCGACACAATTAACAGCCAAAGGTTTCTGTGCGACATTGTTTTGGACAATGTTTTGGAAACTTTTTTGATGGAAATTTTGCTTATTTCAAAGTTAACCCTGCGCCAGAATATTTGCATAAATTTATAGGCCCTTTTCTCTCAAATTATCTGCCAAGATAACGAATACTAGAGCAGTCAGTAGTAAGGTTTCATACCAGGCCATGTTCGATCGTAGTCACATTATGCATTTTCGAAACAAGAGAGAAATTAGGAAGCATAGTGAAGCAGCCCCTGATCGTACGCCATCTGGCTCCGTTTGTGGTACACTTTTTTGTTGTTTCTCTTATCGGTAAAAGGAAGAACCCACACTAGGTTAAAAAACCTGTCACAAGTTTTCAAATGTTTGCGTCCGAAATGAAATTGTCAAAATCAGCCAAATTCTCTCAAAAGGGTTTTTCTTCGCAACTATCTTTTGCAAAACTTTTGATTGTTAGGTCTTTATAGCTTAATGGAAATGTTAAAATTAGCCCCCCCCCCCAATACTTTTGTGTTTTGTGAACTCGTCAGAGGCCCTGAAGATCTCACCAAGTTGATTTTACCTTCTTGTATTTGTATAAATCAAGTCTCACAAATGCTTATTTACATTTATCCTTACAAAATTCATTACGTTAAATGCAAGAAACTTTGTAAAAGCTTGGCTTGTTGTTACTTCAAACCCTTTGGGGATAGTGCAAAATTTGTTGTATTACATGGCCGGTGCAAAATGCAGTAGGACCGTATACTTTTTCGTATGGGGTCTGGAACACAGGCTGCAAAGACTTACTTTTTTGACGAAGGGGCTTAACACTTTTAGGTTGGCAAATGTTTATGCAACAGTAACTTTTCATTAGCTCAAAATGGAATTTGAGAATAAAGTTGTTCGTTTTGCTGACAAATGGGTATATTGTGCAAAATGAGGACCACTGAGAAGTTTCAAATGATATAAAATGTATCTTCTTTCAAAATCGTTCAAAATTCGTTCGAAATTTATACGGGTCACGTATAATTTTCAGTATATTTAGTATATTGGATATTTCAGTATACTGTATAGGAAGGGCTGACGGGGCAGCTGTTTTTTTGAGGAAAGTATGTACAGGCTCTTTTCAGAAGAAACTGGGTGATAAGAAACTGGTATTAAAGATGGCCAAAATTTTAAGAAACTCTAGTACTATGTCTGAGAAGTATCAAGAAACTTTTAATAGCATGGATATTACAGCAAATATTTCGTTGATTGAACCTTTGTTCTCGAGTAATGTCAACTGACCGTTTATGTTTTGAACATAACAGAACACTGTTTATTCCTTTATGATGCTTTAAATGTCAAGAAACATATCTGCAGCAGTGTTAGACCACATTGATAATTCATGCAGCCATGCGTTCAAAAATGAGAAATAAGTTAAAAAACTTTTAGTGCTAAGATCGACAAATGTCCATGTTTAATTAAGAACTTTTAGTTAGTATTATGGCCTGATCCAAGTTTCTTATAAAAAAACTTTTTACGGGTTAGCAGATTACTTAACAAGAGTCTTTCTTGATAAGTTTTCGCAAATGCTTTATGGAGGGTCCGCAAATCAATTTTCTCAATTCTCAGTCATATTATGAGGGCAACCGCAATCACTTCCATGCACGAACCATAATATTTTTCCCTATCAAAGAAAGACCAAATACTGTACAGTAAAACAAGATTCGGGTCTTCGAAAAGCGATTTGCCTTTCTGAAGAATAGATTTCACACCTCTGAGAACAAATTTAATCAAATCAAGATAAACAGAGAAAGCAGAGCATTATGGCATATGATCGGCAGTGTTGAAAGAACAAACAAGTAAATAACATAAAAGGGGGGTGACAGGGTAGTGGTACCATGGTACCAGAGGGGTGGTACCTGGTACAACATTGTGCAAATGTGGTGGAACCTGGTACCAAAGATAGGGGCACCGGTACCAAGCTTATATGACTCGGTACCAATGAAACTTTCGTCCTTGGATGATTTTGGAATTCCTAGAACAAATTTTTAGCTTTTACAGTGCAGACAAAGACACAGATGCCACGGTGACGTGCTCAGGAGTGGTTTGGTCTTGCTCATTGGTCTCACGAGGAACTGACGTAGACCTCCTTTCAGAATTCGTCATATTCATGATAGCTCCTTCCCACAAAATTGGTGGTACCAATACCTTCAATTTGGGTGGAACCTGGTACCTTATGAGTTGGTACCGGTACCAAAGATCACCCCCCTCATAAAATATAAGCTCTTTGATGCGAATTGAAAGAAGCATGTGTTGAAAGAAAGCGTGAAATCTGTTATTTATGCTGTGAGATCTCTTTCTCTTAAACAGAACTGTATCCTATGTTTTACAAAATGCACCCTTGCAATTAATTCGTTTCGTAGTGTTTCTCTCCTAGTTATCCCACAGGGAGACCAGGATATGATTGTCGCTAAAAATAGAAATTTTCTTTCGAAATAAAATAGAAATTTTCTTTCGAAATAATTGTTGCTAAGAATAAAATTGTTTTCCTTTGCCCCATCCCCCCCATTATACTTTTGTCCCCTGTGTTGTAGTTGCGTAGCAGCTCATTGCAACATGCTACGCAACTACAACACAGGGGACAAAAGTATAATGGGGGGATGGGGCAAAGGAAAACAATTTATTCTTAGCAACAATTATTTCGAAAGAAAATTTCTATTTTATTTCGAAAGAAAATTTCTATTTTTAGCGACAATCATATCCTGGTCTCCCTGTGGTTATCCGGGAATCACCAAAAGGTCCTTTTGATCAATGCAAAGCTTTCACGTGATTTTGGGTAACCACAATCCCTCAGTGTAAATGCGCATGCGTTCAAGCATCAGAATCAAAACAACACATTTTTTTAAAAACAGCCGGCGTCCTGCACCGGGATGAAATGAAGTTCTCGTCTCAAAAATATCATCTGTTCTGCTTGTCTTGATTGACAACAATAATTAGTAGAGCTAATTTCAACGAGTGAATAAGTAGAATATTAAATAGGCTTCAGCGATGGAGTTGATCGAGGCATTTCGTGAACGACTTAGGCCCAATAATCAAGGGCTTCCGATTTTCTCAAAATTGATGTTTTATGGTCTAATTGGATTCTTCACAGAAGTTGTCTTCACTGCAGTTTGGATGTTTATTGATCCGAAATATGAAGCAGCTTGGACACTACATGGCTACACATCATTATGGTCTTTTCCCATGTATGGCATTTCAATTTATATAATGGAGAACATGTTTTTACGACTGCACGATAAACCTTTGTTGATTCGAATCATTGCTTACGTTTGTTGGACATACACATGGGAATTCACAACTGGTATGATCCTGAGACAGTTCAATGCCTGTCCATGGAATTATTCAGGATATACAAAATACAATGTGAATGGCTTAATCACATTGGATTATGCTCCTTTATGGTCACTTGGTACAGCTGCCTGTGAGAAGGTGGTGATCAAAAGTGCATTAAGTCTGCAATATGTTGAACATGCTAAGTCTCAGTAATTTTAAATTAATTAGAAATATTTACATTTTGAATGAAAGTTTTAATAATCTCAGTGTGGCTAGAGGTTTGATTATTGACAATGTTCTGTGTCACACATGGTTGGAAAATTTGAATTCCTTTGCCCACAAGAAGAACTAGTAGTTATCAGAGCTGACAGCCAAAATGATGGTTCTTGCTGGAGTGTGAATTCAGAGCTGTCATTATTTTTGTGACTTTCTTTCATTACATTTTAAACTAAAATTGCAGCTCACACCTTGTAATTTATTCCCCACACTACCATACATAGATGAAATCATGCATCTTTTCCAGTCTGTGTGACACAAATAAAAACAGCTAGTTAAGTCTTTGAGGCAATATACTCTATTTGTTTGTGGATATTTTAGTCATTAATGAAATTGTGTAAATCGTAGTCTGGTATGAGACTTGAAAATTATTGTATATACTGCATTTAATCAAAACATTTGTTGAGTATTCCAAACTGAACAGTTAAGAAAATATCTACCAAACTACAAATCTACCAACTACAGGGAATTAAAAAAGATCTGAAAAGGATTTTAATACTGACCAAGAATGTTTGAATGCCTTATTGAATCATAAAAAGAATCCTCAAAAGATAGTTTTGGAAGAATATGTAAAGAAATTTTTCACCATGTCTTTATATTTCCAACAGCAAATTTATAGAAAGCATCTCAAACATAAGGGGCACAACTCTTCAAGGGCACTTTTTCCTTAAGAAAAAAGGGGCATTTTCTGAAATAAAAGGGGCACTCCTTTGTTTATTGCAAAATCTTGGGGACACGTGCCCCCAGTGCCCCTTTGTTCCTACATCTATGTACAAAGAATGCAGATACTTTGTTCACAAACTTCCATTTGGTGCATTTGGTCTAATATGGCCAGCTCAGTCTAATTTGTATTGGAATAAGTGCAATCATTTTGCTGCAAATGATCATTTTCTTAGAACTGTCTCCTAAATGTATTTGCCATATGTATTCTGTATTAAGACTTGTTGTGTGAGGTTTATTGGCAGATATGGTCTTTTGTATTGTTTTTGTTTATTTATGTAATATTTACTGGTGTTGGAGTTATTTAATGACAAATGTATTTGTTTTCAAGTGACTTGATTTTGATGGTCTCTTAGCAGTAGCCTTCAAAATCTGAATTCTTGTCATCTGGCACAGTATTTTCATAATTTTTCTATGGATCAATAAATTTGAATGGATATAAATGAAAACTATCTTGCAAAGACATTGTGTGACACTGGACACCAAAAGATAGCCTTTCCTATAGAGAAGAAAGTTTGCCGTGAGAGAGTTCAGTGAGAAAGAAGGCTTTGCCGTGAAATTAAAGCATTGCCGTTAGAACAAAGTCTTCCCGTGAGAAAAAAAGCTTTGCCGTGAAAAAATTTTGCCAAGAGAAAAACTTTTGCCGTGACGAAAGAATTTTGCAGCTTTTGCTGTAAAAAAGAAACTTTTGCCGTGAGAAAGAAACTTCTCCGTGGACAAGTTTGCTGTGAGAAATTCCTCTGCCCCGAAAAGTTTCGCGAAACCAATTGTGAAAAGTTTTCTTCACTCAGGTATTTTTCGAGTGATACGGAAAAGAGGAACAAGTGTTGATAAAGGAAAAGGAATTCCTTGACCAAAACAAATTATTGTGTAATTTCTTTTTCCCAGTACCAGATTTCGAAGGAAGAGTTACTTTTCAGCGGTTTCTTAAAAAAACACGTGTTACTGAAACTCGAACTGAACTGATTTGCCCAAAGTTTTCTGTTTTCAGACCCATTTGAATTTAATTGGATTTGTTACAATCTCAGTTGAATTGGATGCTTTGCAAATTTAACACCTTTGCCTTTGACACCCTGTGGTCGGACATCTTTGGTGTTGCAACTGAAAAAGATGGCGATTTTGATACAGCTGTCTTAGAATGGAGAACGGAGGTAAAAGAAACTCAGTAACGCCATCAAGACTATTTAGTTTATTTGAAGAAAGCTCTGACCAAAGACCTACGGTAAGCCAGGAAGGAAAATCTATAAGCTGAACGTTTTTGTTGGGACTTTGCGTGGCACATGCTGTGCACTTTCTCTGCGATGCTGAGAGTGACGACTTTGTATTTTTGAGAAATGTTTTGAAAGCCTTGCTTGGGGACAAGTTTTAAAGTATAGATATGATACAATAATGGAGTGAAACGTCAGTTATTTGAAGTTGCTGTCTACATTTTAAGATATTTATTCGTCGTCAGTGATGGCAGAAAGATTGCCTCATGGCCAAGCTCAGGCAGCAGATACAATCAGTGATACAGTGTATACTTTTTTATGTTGCGCTGCAAAAGGAGACAGCAGACCGCAAACCAACGCCTTTCTGTTGATGAGCTCGGCGGAGAAAGAAAGAGCAACTTCAACATAATCTAAAAATATGCACAGGCAAATCCACTGAGAGAGGAACACAGATAGTGTGGCTTTGCCAATAGGAAGGAAATGGTCACATGGTTTGTTGCCAGAGGCAACAAAACAATGGCGACCAATTTTCATGGAAATTTTTCCTAAGTCCAAACATTTTACAAAAGATAGTAATCATGTCAAAGATGGAAGCAATCAATTTGACCCACTTAATAACGAACATTTTGCAAATGTTCTTGAGGTCTTAGTTATCCCAGGAGCAAAGCAAGGAAGAAATAATTCTGGGCAATCCAAATGCCTCATTTGGGTGAGTGCAAATCCCTTTTACACCCTGGGCCTAACCCTGTCCCATATCCCATTAAGAATTATGCCTTAGGTATACCCTGCCCCATAGAGAATTTCCTAAACTTTGATACCCTACCCCATAAGTTTCTAAAAGGGCATCCTGTTGAATGGTGCATCCTATCACATCAAGTATGGGAGTATCCCCTGAGGAAAATTCTTACCACACCAGGAGTTAATTTGTCAAGAAAGGAATCTGAGGCAAGCCCCAAGGGAAATGTTTCCTTATCACACCCCTTGGTCTTTTGACCAGATTGTGATGATGAGCCATGATGACAAAATATTGCACAACTGAGCAAAATTTAGTGCTTTGAATAACCAACCTTACCATAACAGCTTTATCAAGTCCCCAAGGGAGCTTGTTTAATTCTGGAGAGCCTCCAGTGGAGACTAAAGAGGGAGGTTTATTGGAGAAAGGGCTGATTAAGAAGTTTTGCTTAGCAGGGAAGCCCCAGAGTACGAGGCAACTACAGCAGAACTTTCATTGTAAATCACATTTCAGCACCAAGTAAATTGATCTAGGACAGCGCAACAAATCTACCTTCTTTATTCCTCTTTTGACGTCGTTTTGTTTTCCAACCTTCAGCAACCAGTGATTACCAAAAATGCAAATGTGCAGTATTCCACACAAGCATTGCTTCCTGGGGAGAATGTGATTTTGCAGCAAGACAATGTGACATGTGTTGGGACATTGAGTAATCTGGCAACTGGTCTGCTTTACTTGACCAATTACCGTCTTGTCTTCAATGGAACTTTTTGCCATGTAAGTCACCTTTTTTCCTTTTTTCATCAAAAGACTTTCTCCCCCAGGCCTTCTACTTGTCTATTTCATTTTCCTCAGGTACTTATTTGATAGAAGTGTTGTGTGGAAGCAGTTCGGCAGAATATGGTTATTTACATGTTACATCAGATTGATCTTATTTTACCCCTTGTTGTTTTATTAGTGGTCTGTTTAGAGCTAAATGCGTCCTTGAAAACATGTTTCTACTTACTTGACTGTGATCAGCTTTTACAAGTTTTGGTCAATATTGATTGCTAAGCTTCAGCTTGCTATCAATCAGTTCTTAACTGTCATTGTTACTGTATGTCATGCTTTGGGTGCTTTGTTTTCAGTTCATTCATCCCCAATGTTTTGTTCAGTAAGTAATTTGCTTGACTATGCATACATAATTCTTTCTTGAATCTGATTGGTGCGTGAGTGTCTCTCTGCTTCTAAGTTGATTTTGGTTTATTGAATTTTTAAAGATGATTTTCACCATTCAGTTAATATGTTAATCAACAGTTGGGAAGGGTGTCCACAAATAATTGATCAACATTATTAAATCAGGAGCTACTAGTGAGTAAATAGAAATGTGCCTTTATACTGTATTTGTTGGAGCATTTCATTTTGGAGTTGTATTTAAAAGCCGCTGCAATGTAAAATACTTTCAGGCTCCACTCTCTAGTGACATAAGTGAAAAAGTGTCTGGCTGTGAAAAAGGTTTGATTTTTGCATAATGGACAATAGCAGCTTTATTGTGTGGAATTAGACTTTATAAAGTATTCTACCATGTACTGTATGTAAATATTCCACAGCATGTGAGTAACTAGGATTTCTTCTTCTCTGTGTGTACAACTTTATGTATATAATTTTGCTATTAAGATGAAAAGTAAAGTTATATAAAATGGATAATGTAAAGTTTGCGAAAAAAGAGGTCTAATTGCAGGGTATTAGTATGATGTGATAAAGTAAGTATAAAAAGTCAAAAAATGTACTTTAAAATGGCAGGGATAGCATTAAAAGGTTAGTGCAACTTTGTTTCCATAATCCAAAAGTGTCAAAGAAAAGTTTTCACAGAGGAAAAGGAAAACATATTTTCTGTCTCAAAAGATGAAAGAAATGCAAACTATTGTATCATGTATTTTTAAGTCATCTAAAGTCTTAATAATGAGCTATACTGTGGGTATACAGTGTATACATTGTATTTCAGGACTCAAGCAGTGATGGCAAATCAAACCAGCTTGATCAAGATGAAATGGCAAGAAGAGGTTATAAATTCCAAAAGAAAAGATATCAGTTGCCAAAAGTTAACAAAAAATTGAAGAAAAATATTTCCTTTATTGGAAAATCTGTGAAAAAAACAGGAAGGTATGAAATTCCTAAGCCGAAAATGACTTCAGATGATATGAAAGTAGAAAATAGACTTTTTGCAATACAAAGAACCATGTTCAAGGGGGTACATGACTTACGATGGATGGGTGTCTGTCACCCGGTTTCCACAGAGCTTAGACCCTCTTCTTACCAAAACTTGCCATCATATATGGCCAGTTTTTCAATGAATTTTGGCAGGAAACTAACCCATTTTCGACTGTTTTTGCGTTTTCCTGCCAAACCCACCCATGTTTAAGGAAAATGTGCTGAAAAGGTGACCCTTGCTTAGAGAATGGATGGCACATAACCCGTACCCTCCACATTTTATGAACCCCCCCTGGGGATCATGTTTAGCAATGTGTCTTTAAATGCATTCCAAACAAAGCTACTCTTTAATTTTTTAGATCGATACAATCATCATTCAAGAAAGGCCGAGACCATGTCTTTTACAATCGCTACAATTTAGAGGAAGAAGTTGCTGAAATTGATACAGAACCAGAAGAAACGAAAATAGATCTGCTTAGCATGCGTCTTGGAGCTCATTTAACTTTGCAGAAAAGAGACAGCGCAGACTCAGACAGTGACGATGGTGCTTTTGGAGGTACGTTTTGAGTTGAAAATCGGCTTTATTTATGCCATGTCCACACGATGCCCGTAGAATTTGGAACGGCAAAGGATGTGACTGTACTTAGCTGCAGCTAATGTTCACACAGTACCGGCACGATTTGGAAATGATTAGAAATTTGACATTTCTAATCTCGTTGCAATAAGTGTGACAGAGGCTGGATTTTGACAACAAAGAAATTTATGTTGGCCAAGAGGATCGATCAGCCTCATTTTGAAAGCGTTGAAAATTGTTTCATTTTTATTGTTTATCTGTTTACACCACATCGTTTTCAAAATGTGCGAGTTAGAGTTCCATTTTCAAAATCTACTATTTGCAAATTGTGCCGGCAATTAATGTGCAAATGTTGTGTAAATGGGAGGCCTAGCAATTTTATCGTTTGAGCACAGTCTTAATCATAGGTAACAGACATTTTTGCCATTTAGAAATTGGCAAAAAACAAACAATATCCATGGCTTCGGTAGTTATCATAGAAATTAAAAGCATTTTTTCTATTTTATTTTGTAGATTGTCTCCAGAACGTTTCTATATCATTGCCAGTAGCAAGTATTCATGATGTGAAAAAGTTTCCGAAACAGTATTTGGATAAAGAGAAACTAATGATGTTAAGAGACGGTATCGAAGTCGTATGTAACAATTTAACTACTGTCAAGGTAAGACGCCATAGTTTATGATAGATCTGCTAGAAGGACCAGAAATCAATCCACTTTTGACAGGCCACCATAAATTTTATGCTTGACCGAGTTTAAAGATTTATGACTTAACTTTAAGCCAAATTTCGGAATTAGATTCTAATATTTTTCGTAAATTTGTTAGTCTATTTGTGATATGAGCCACAAGCAATTTTCTGAAAATTTTTCTGCATCGAAAAGACTGAAAATGACCCAAAACGTCGATTAAGACTTATAGTGAAAATACTAGGGAAAAATTGTTCATAGTGATTTAGAGAGTTATTAATAGATTGTTATAACATGCTGCACGAACGTTAGTACAGTTAAGGTACATTGCCTGGCAGGACGTATGTCTCTCTATGGTGGACGTTTGGCTGGACGTATGCCTAGGATGTATGCTAAAGGGGCTGGATCACGTAGCCGTATACAAACCTGTTATCTCTAGAATCTATATTGTTGCCCACAAGTGGCCATTGTGTTCTGCACAGACTTTAGTGGATGGGGTGAATTCACAATAAAGTTACTCCTAAAAATCCACCAATATCTCTGCAATCGTACAACATCTGAGTGTTTCGTTTGTTTCTCAACGAAATTCGAGAGTCCATCTTCAAAATAATACCTTTATTTTGAAAAAAGGCGTGGACGATCTCTGTGATATGGCTCTTCGAAAATACTGCGAAATCGTTGTTTCGAAAAGTTTGTTTACATTACGTGGCCCAGGCCCTTTAATGAACTCTGTCTGGCTGGACGTAAACATTTTCTTCAGGCAATGATTGTTAGTGATTGCAATTTGATAAAGTAGGAGAATTAAGAGATGCTAAACGAAAAAGGCTTACAAAAACCTCACAAAACTTTATGTTTCGATTTAGTTTCAATGTTAAATTGGAACTTTCATATTTGCAAACTGAGAAACAGAGAATTATTTTACCTTGTTTAGTATTTACATATGTTCTTTTTTCCTCTGCAGTTTTGCATTGGTGGTTCGGATAACTATGATGTCGATCAGTTATTACCATTGTTAGAAGAGCATTGTAAAATCGAGGTAATTTTACAGCTAGCTGTGCAGCCATTTGCCGTTTTGTTGAAAGAATTTATTGCATTCGAAATAAAGCACTGCATTTATTTTTAGTGAAGATATTATTGTAGCAGAAGGACAAAGTTCTGAATTCTGTTGGAATTTCGTATACATGGAACGAGATTTACTGTATATAGTTATCAAACGACATGAAATCACAGACTCTTCAAAGTACGAAAGACGAGAAGGTTTATCTAGAAATGTTACAATACGATACGATATTGTAAAAGCCTGCATATAAGAACAGAGTCTATTGCATGTCCTATTTTCGCATTTTGCCAGACCTGATAACGCTAAGGCTTATACAATTTTGATTCCGCCACAATAGTTGCTAGTAGCCCCATCCTTTATCACAGTATTATGTTTTTACACAGAGATCCTTCAACGACGTCAAAGAGAGAAACTTTGTTGGGAAAAACTCTGTTGCAAAAGTTAAGAAGCTAATTCAGCAACCTACTGCCTCATTCCATAGATATTGTCAATTGCATAAGAACCAAAACAGGTCGGTTGCAAAATTAATGTTCGTATATATGCGGATTTTCACTGTTGTAAGAGGACAGACGCTGAATTTTAGAATTTGCGGACGTGCATCTGAATTCACCATATGCTATCAGATTTCATCAATTTGCTGTACACAATGACAACTAAGCTTTCTTCTTTCTCATCCTAGAATGTAAACAAAGCATTTGCATACACTTATGCAGCATCTTTGAAGATACCTTCCTCATGTCATGCAATATTGGAAGATCGAACTGCACAAAATTTCTACCAATTTTCAGGTATGCAGGAAAATCTCAGTTTGTGATCGCTTTGTTCTCACACTTTTTCGGGTACCTTCAAATACTGTACCGTTATATTTGTCATCCAAATCTTGTCGTGATATAAGAAGTTTTAGTTGATATTTTCTTTCAATGCTGCAGACAGTTGCCTTTCAAAGCTAAGTTTTGTTAGCGTTTAAGGAAATCTCATTTGAGTATTTAGTAAAAGTGACGTTTCTAAAAGAAAGATATAAATTTTTCTTGTTTTCTGATTTACTTTTCCAGATGAAGTACGAAGACTGAAATTGGACCAAACGCACCATTTAGCAACTATTGGTTCGTTTCTTTCTAAGAATAAATTGTCTTAATCACTCTTAGGTAGACTTAAAGTGATTTTCATTATAATCGCATAATATTTTTGGATGTGTAAACACTGTTCTTGCTGAGGATGAAACAAGCTGTCGTGAAATATTTTGTTGTTGTAATTACTTAGACACCAAATATGTCAAATAATTTTAACATGGCCCGGCATTTACTGGTCAAAACGTGAACTTTTCGAAGGAACTGTAACACTAGATTAGCCTTTATGAATTATCATGGTTTAAACAAAACTGTCTTTTTATGACATCTACTGGTCTAGTCGCAAACATGATATTCGTCACACTCTTTTATTGAATTGCACCTTAAAAATGCATTTCCCAACTCTCAATTTCTGAATGTACGTATCCGTGTTTTTGAAGAACTTTTGTTTTATTACATTTTCAGTTCTCATAACTTCCAGAACTGTTTAATCCTGACATTCTTATCGAAGACATTTTAATGTTTGTTTACTCTTCAACTTTGCGTTGCTATCACAATGTCATACTGAAAATGTTTTCTTTTGGTTTCACTGTTCAGCCCAATTTTCAAATTCTTATAATCACAGAACAAAGATGTTGTCCTCGATATCCAATTAGTGTCATCGTACCTTCATGTGTACGTGATAAAGAAGAATTACGCAAATTAGCTGATTATCACTGGTGAGGCCATTGATTTAAACACCTTGCGCTGAACTTCTTGTTGCCTTTATAGATACTTCTGCCGTTTTGATACCCTGCTTTCACACAAGCATTTTCATTTTAGTTCATTTTGTTTCAGTGCCATATAAAAGCTACCGTAAATCCTAGAATATGCGCCCAGGCGTTTATTTAATTCTTGAGGGTCAAAGGGGGCCGCTTACGCAAGTTGGGCACTTATTGGAGCGGGGTGCTTATTTGATTTTTCTGAATGTTCTTCTAATAAATATATAAAGATGAAATAAAGACCGACAAGAATAAAAGCTAGATCAAACTTCGTTGTTTATTTCTACTCTTTTTTGGCTAATTTCCTTCCCCGTTCATGTAAGACTGAAACTTACGTCTCAGAAACAAATTTTTGCTAAATTTCAAATAAGCGCCCGTTTCTTAAGGTGAAGATGTTGAGCGCTTATTCCAAGGGGCTGCTTATTTTATAACTTTCCTGCCAGGGTAGGCGCTTATTCAAGCGGGACGCTTATTTGAAGGAGGTTCTTATTCGAGGATTTACGGAAATTGCAGCTTATTATTAGAAACATTCCAACTCTTGAATAAAATCTTGTCTGATAGCTGCATTTCTTTCTTTGTGATTTCAAGTTTGTCTTTTAACAGAAGAGAGAAAGCCAGTTTTTACAATTTAACTGATATTTCCTCTCATGTACTGAATGGAACCATTACCTAATTGAGAAGTATCAAAGTGCTGGAACAGGTCATTGTTCACTGTTTCAATGTCTTTTATTTTTCCAACAGTAACTCTTGTTTTCCAATTGTAACATGGAAAAGCCCAAGATCTGGTGGATATCTTCTACGCTCAGGGATTCCAAGAACCTCTAGGTAAACAAGTCTTTATTTAATTCCTTGCAGTTAAATAATCCTTTTGGTCGAATGATTTCCTTCGTGCTGAGCAACTTATCATCTTTGATCGTGCCGTTATGACCTGTAAGATCATGAACAGACTCTGCCTAGAAAAACTCTGGAACAAATTTTCAACGAAGATCCAAATACTCCAGCTATGACACACGATTCTGCAGAGATCTTCAAGACGATTGCGCTAAGATGGCGGCGAGGAATTTTTTGCCGAGGCGGAGTGCGTTCTTTAATCGAATTCCTGTAGAATCGTTAAAGATTTTTAATTCGAGCGCGATGCGTCTCGGTAAGAAATTCCACTCGCCATCTTTAGCGCAATCTTCTATTTAGAGACTGTCAAAAAGGATTTTCCTATTCAGCCCTTTAAGGTCTGGGATGAAATCCCGATAAGTATCAAGGAGCTTCCTACCTTGTGCCAATTCAAAAACTAACTAAAAGTAGATTTGATGAGCTGAAAGCCAATTAAAATATGATTCCCTGGAAGATCAGCAATGCCGTTGGTTTTCAGTATTTTTCTTGTTGTGAATGATATTAATCAATAAAACTTCCTTTTTGTAATATTAGATTTAGCTGAAGGGATTTTGTTTGTAAATAATTTAAAATGAAATGAAAAGAATGAAGCTCTTTTACCGTAGAAAGAATCGTTTTCATACGCACCAAAATTTAGCAAATTCTGATGCGATAACGCGGAGTTTGTCTCAGAGGCCGATAAGATGCTTTTTTTCCTGGGCATGGCAAAGATTGCATCAAACTTGCTGCGAAAATGTTTTTGATTTGTACCCTTTTTCACCACAAGGGGCCAATCTGACGCACGATGTGAGACAGACGAGAGGCTGATCAATGAGTTAGGAAACCTCACGTCGAATCGAGATGCGAAAGTTTGGATCTTTACAGAACGGTAAGTTTTGATTGAATGGGTTAAGATTTCTTATCCAAATCCACAAATATCAAAATTGGGGGGGGGGGTGGGGAGGGGGGTGATGGCTCAAAGGTAGCACGCTTGGCTATCAAGCTAAAGGTTGGTGGTTCGAGTCCCCGCCCTGTTGAACCAGTCAAGTAGAGTGAGAAGAGACGCCAACTCTCTCTAATTCCAGGCTACAGTAAAAACTTGCATACAGGGACCTAGTGATTAAGAACCTACGGGCTGAAATTTCGAAATTAGACCCCCCATTATTTAAGAACCCATTCAGCCTGAAATTTGAAATAGGTTCTTGTTTGTAGAGATCATTGCTAAATCATTGAACCTATAAAAACTGATAATGCCATATGTGCATATTGCAAAGAACTCTGAAGATGCTTTGAAAGGTGTTCATTGGATTTTATGAAATGTGTGATTCTTCCTCAAACTGCTGTTGTTAATAAGACGTCGTGATCTCAAATGCTGTGGACTGACAGTAAATAATAGTCTTGAAGTTTGAATCTGAAGAAGAGAAAAAAAGCTGATAGAGAAAACGCATAAATCTAGCTGAAGTTCTTTTTATTTGGTGAATATTTAGACTAAGATCTATGTTTTGAGAAGTAGAAATGATCTGATCAAGTAAGATGGTGAAAATATATCCTTTTTTGGAACAGGAAGCCTTTTGATGCCAGACTTAACTCTTCGACAAGACTTCATTTTCAGGCTGCTTCTTTTGTTTTGAAATTATTTCACTAGATTTTGTAGTTTTTGTTGATATATCATTAGTTTGAGATGTTTTAGTAAGCTGTGATGATTTTGTTTACTCGGTATTGATCAAACTACTTTCCCCCTTTATATTTCAGGTCCAAGATACCAGTTCCTTCAACGAACAATGAAAAGAGTGGCTTGACAGTAGCAGAAGGAGAAGGTGATATCTTTAACTGTGTAATTTGTGCGACAAAAATCATGATTCTTTGAAGGTCTGTGAATATACTGTATTATTCATGGGTTAAGCAATGCACAAATTTGGTGCAAGTATGATCAATAAATCCGACGAATAATTACACTGATTTTACTCACGCTTTCCGGAGCAGCAACAGTTTGCCAGCCTTAGTTCTTCGTTAACATCAAATCTAATTCAGATACTTCTGACTTTTAAATGGAATTATCATCATTCCTTAATCAACAAATGCTTGTTTCTTCATCAACATCTGTCGATTTGTTACCTGCATATTTACCGACGCAACTGTAACTATTTTTGGAAATTTCATGATTTTCTGGATTTTAGGGGATTCTCACATGAACACCTTTATGAGTCATCCCCCAGCTCGTTGCCCTCAGACCAGCATTAAATTTGCTTTTGTTGAAAGTAATTTGAATAACGTTTTTACTTTGCAAAGTTATAAGTTTGAATGCTTTTCAGCGTTCTTTTAGCAACTTCCTGAAGTTTATCTGTTGCCTAATGCCCAATATTATGGAATTCGTTGTTCACGCCTTGGTTATAAGGGTATTTAATGTTCATACTCATCTTATAGACTCATTCCAAAATCTCTTTGCCCCAAGTGACCTGTCGCTGAAACGATAACAACAACAACAACAACAAGCAAGAATTAGGGGGATCAGGGACTTATATAATGAGTCTACTCATCTTATTACTTTAAACGCTTGAAACCCTTCTCCTTTTAGCTTACTACTATCCACATTGCTCATTTGTAAACGATGACAACTTACCCGATGTTCAAACAGTCCAACAAAGTGGCCTAAAGTTGATGAATGCATTCTCTTCGAAAGTGTGAGTCTTGATGAATTATACTTTTCTGTCTTTGTACAATGTTTTGATTTTAATAATGATTCACTTCTTTGGTGAATTGACCTATTTGATATCTGAGCTTCTATTTGGAGGCAAACTGAATTTTGCCAATTAAAATGATTGACAAGATTCCAAGATTCTTCTTTGACTTTTAATTTTGCTTATCTTTTGACATTGCAAGCACAGTTTATTATCAAATAATCAGTCACGAGCTGCTACAACAAACTATGTGAAATATATTTTTCCTGATATTCTAGTCGCAATGGTTATTGTTTCTTAATATTTTGCTGTGATTTGAATAGCAAAGTATAGAGCGATGATTGTTTATTAAAAGAATATTTGCAACCAATAGATGCTAAAGTTTCAGTTTTGTCTATTAAACTCACAATATAGTAAAGATCATTTGAGTACCATAAGATAGCGTATATTTATAAAACACAAAAATTATTTATCAGACTAATCAGTCAATGAATCAACCGGAGAAATTAGGTTGGAAATGAAATATTATTTTGTTTTTTCAGAGATGATAGCAAATACCTTTCGCAGTTAGAAGATTCTGGATGGTTAGAGCAAGTTCGAAAATTATTGGAAATTTCAAGCGCAATTGCTTCTTTGATCGAAAATGATAAATCAACTGTTGTGGTTGCTTATGATACTGGAGTGGACAGAACTTCTCAAGTAAGTACGGTTTTCTGCCCATGATCTTTCAAACTGGCTAAGGTCTACTGTCTCTTAATCTTGCGTTCATTTATGCAGGATCGCTTTTTGTCTGTCTTTTGGTAAAGAAAATCCAATATTTCCAGAACCAATGTGAAAAGGCTGCTAGTTGGAAGCTGTGAGCACACTTTGTTTTGTCATAAAATCTAGTTGAATCCTATTTAGATGTATATCCTATTTAGAATCCTATTTTCTTGTATCTTATAAGTCTAAATTATCACAGGCAATGCTAAAGAGTATGTTAACAGTTTGTGCCAACCTATTTCTTTTTTCCACAGGTTGTTAGTCTCGTTCAGTTACTTCTTGATCGTTTCTACCGTACGACTGACGGATTTCAGGTTTGTCCATTCAATTTTCATGGAGTTTTAAATATCAAGCTTTTTTCGTTTAATCGCTTGACTGGGCAGGAAACAGGGCTGACTTCCCAAAGTTCATAATTACGTGTGCCTGAAGCTGCATTATTGCAATTATTTAATCCCCCCAAAAAATTTCCTCTTAGCCTTAGGATGAATTTCTCCATAGGATCTCACGCAATGTTTCATACGTGTTTACCGAGGCACTCCAGTTAGCAGAGCAAGCCTTGCTCAGAAATCAGACCTTGAAACACTTACAGATAACGACAGCTCTTCCTTACATTGTAGGTACTGATTCAGAAAGAATGGTTATCAATACGTCATCCATTTGTTTCACGAAACCTCACTGCAAATGCAATTGATGATGAGCTTAGTCCCATATTTCTTCAATTTCTGGATTGTGTCTGGCAGGTTTGCGAATCTTGTTTCTTGTCTACGTTTTGCCTTGATTTCCTTTTCTCTTCTTTTCTGGTCAGAGTTACATCTTGTTAGCTAAGTTCCCTAGCTAGAAATCCTGACAAGCCCACTCAAAACAAATTGAAAACAAACAAACAACTTTAGTTAGAAATTCCTATGAATATACAATCTCATCTCTTTTATCTTTTAGCTTTTCCAGCAATGCCCTACACTTTTCCAGTTCAATGAGCATCTGTTAGAGGTGAGCCTTTCATGATATCTCTTATTTTTGTAGTTCTGTAAACTGCATTTCTTACTAACGAATTCTTTCTCATTGTGGACCGAGTAGTCACACAAGTTATGTGTCAGAATGATCTCATTTCAAAAAGATCGGAATAACAATTATCGGAATAACAAGAATAATCAGTTTTTTTTTTAATTCAACAATGCGGTAATGAGCTAACTTTGTACTAGAAATTCAAAATTTTTATTTGTCGATTCGCAGATTTGGAATTTTAGACGTTTCAGAAATAGGAATCGAATTCGATTAGCAATCTTTTAACTTTATACTTAGACTTTGGCGAATCATGCATATTCAGGACGATTTGGAACATTCCTCGATTTAGAAGTAAGTTACATTCCTTTGTTTCTTCCTCAGTTGATGGTCTCATGTCCCAGTAAGCATCTTCAGAAAGAATTTTTGGCACAATTTAGTTTCACAGTTCCTTTATTTCCACGTTTTATCTTGTTGTAAGCAGGCACAGAAGATCCTAAAATATTATGTTAATTTTATAGGTAATGTGTCCATGTAAGTACAGCGGCTTTGCAGGGGGCATGCTAACTTCACGTGATCTTTCATGTGATCATCATGACAACTAAGTTTACAAGATAGTCAGGTCTAATATAAGGAGACTGATGACTTATTTGCGGCTGCGCTTCAAGAGCTGAACCACTGCAGGTAACCTTGTTCAGAAATTAAATTTTGTTTGCATGTGATTTGTTAAATTCTACCAGTCACATTGTGTTTTTGAGAGTCTTTATCAGCATTTTGTCAGCATATTTTGACTGAGTGTACATGTGGCTCTATTTGCATGGACACATTATCGTGCTACTGTAAACATTCGTCAGATCAACAAAAATGTCAGTGTTTGAAGCCTTTATATCAAATTATTTCACTTTGTTTTGTATTCATTCATCTTTTAGAGCAGTGGGTTCGGCCCAAATGAGCCAGTCTCCATTTGGACGTGGTTAAACATCGTCAGCCTCGCTCGAGATGACTTTTCAAACAGCAATTATGACGATAGTGAAAACATAGGGTAATTAATTTTTGTTTCTTTTTAAATCTCATAGGGTTTCTTGCCTCGCAGTAATGACAGTTAAGTATGTGATTACATGTTATTTTGGCCGTTTTGAAGTATCTTGAAAGGGTTTTCTCGAAAAATTGTTCTTAAGTTCACGGCCGAAGTGGCTGATTTCTGTCAGGTGAATTTTGAAATTCAGTTGAGTATGTCTAGTGACAAAATATTTGGTCAAAATTATTGTCTTTTATCTTCAAAGAACAGTAGCCATTTCAACGGGGATGTTTAATGACTAATCCAGTGTTAACTTTTCTTTTTAGGCCTATATATCCTGTGATTTCTGCTCCTTGGCTGCAAATTTGGACATGGCATTATCGATATAAAACAGAGGTAAGAGATCAAATCTTAGCTTTAGATCTTTATTGATAAGAAATTTTTTGTGTCTTTGTTTGTTTCATATTAGCTTCTAAACACCTATATTTTATTGGTTTTGAATGATACGTATCGCAGTCAAGGAAACTTTTTAGTTCAAGAAACTCAATTTACTCTTCCGGTTATCACCAAGCTCGCTGCATGGCAACGTGTGAAATTGGGATCATGGTGTACGGTTACATACGGTAATCAATGTTCTCAAAGACATGATTCGCCGTTCCTGTACCAACTTGAAAACTTTGTGTATATCTTGAACCAGCTTCCCCCAATATGATTTAAGTTCTTTGTGTTGATGTCTCTTTGCAGGAAAATCTGGTACTAGCTGATGGTGTTGCATGCATGCAGTTAGAAAAATTACAAAGAAATTACAAGGTATGATGAATCTGTTGTTTGAATTAATTAAAAGTTATATTAAAGACAAGTGACGGATATATAGCGTCTAGTTTAAAAATAGAACCAAAAGATGGGCGCCTGCCATCATTTGTCCAATTGTTTTGATAATCTCTAAAGATCATCAAATGTAATGGAATACAATAGACTATATTTAGATTGCCTAGGCCCCTGATTTAAGTTGCCTTATATCTCCGTCATTTGCCTTTAAGCTCTTAAAATGCATCAATTTTCTTAGTAGCAATTTTCATTTAATCTAAATCTATTTTGACAGGAGAAACTGGAAGAGTATCGTTCATTACTTGAAAGATTATCAGATATTGATGCATCATATGCCAGTCAATATGCATTCCATACCAGAACTGGTAGTACTATGCTGTATGTATGCTTCTATCGCTTCTATTTAAAGACCCTGTGCTCCCCATGATCCTTTCTGGTCTGACAATGAATTTCATGCTGTATGAAAAAGATTATGGCCTAGGTCGCAAGGCTTTATTGTCGTTTCAACCTTCAAATGAAAGTTGTAAAATCATCGCTTTGAACTCAAGCAAAAGACCTTCCAAAAAGTAATTGAAGGATTAGGGAAGCTTTTCTCCTTAGAGCTATTTATTTCCCCATTTTCTTTGGTCAAAGTGCGTTGTTTACAGTAACTGTGATGTTTTGCTGGCTTGTTCGCATACAAAGGATCTTGGGAAGCACAGGGTCTTTAATGCCGTGTTATAATATTGCATACCCTGATGATTTAGGTCGTTGTGAGGGATTTTGAGATGAAACAATTTCATATAAAGTCGCATGTGATTTGAAAATAATACGTCCGATTTTCACAAAAAAATTTTCTTTCCAAACCTGATCTGTTACCTTACATTGGTATTTCAGTTTCCAAGAATCTGATAAATACTTTGAGAGCTGCATGCTTTTATACGTTTATACGCTGGTCTGACCATGAGTGGTGGGACACTAGTAAATTAGATTAGGTTAATTTAGCTTCTTTACCTACCTTGAAATGCCATAAGATTCTCTTCCTTGACATTGGCAGCCTTTCTCAGCCATAGTTCTTGCCTTGAACTGAAGAGCTCTATCAAATGTTTGGGCCTAAATTGAACTTTGTTATCTCCTGCGCATTGCTATGCCTACGCAGTGGTCGATTTCGAGACCACTGCGTAGGCATAGCAATGCGCAGGAGATAACAAAGTTCAATTTAGGCCCAAACATTTGATAGAGCTCTTCAGTTCAAGGCAAGAACTATGGCTGAGAAAGGCTGCCAATGTCAAGGAAGAGAATCTTATGGCATTTCAAGGTAGGTAAAGAAGCTAAATTAACCTAATCTAATTTACTAGTGTCCCACCACTCATGGTCTGACTCACTTGTTATCGCACAAGCCAGGCTCTTGAACTAAAAGGTCTGTTGCCTTAAAAGCACAAACATGATTAGATATGCCAATAGTTTGTTCTTGAGACACCACAGTACTGTTCGGATCAAGTTGCTGCCTACTTCCCTTTGAGAAACATGTGGAGGAGTTGCACTCAGAACGCATTTCGTCTCGAAATTAGAACTATACTTAATGATAGCTTTTCACTGCTTGCGATATAGAGCATTGAAAGAATGACTAACTTCTGTCTCAAATTTGATGTCACATGAAATTTGCGATAGATGCAAAATTATACATGCAAAGCTCTTTCACTTGTTTCTTCGCGGGAAATTTCACGTGACATCTAGTAGACGATTGTGCTAAAGATGGCGGCGAGGAACTTTTAACCAAGATACACTTTATTCTTTAACGGAATTTCCATAGAATCGTTAAATAGTTGTGATTCGAACGCAATGCATCCGGCCGCCATCTTTAGTGCAATTGTCTATTGATCGTCAGTCGTATACAAAAGTGATCGAAGCTCTAATTCCTTTCAGTCGCATCAACGGCTCGATCCAAACTGTTTTGCAGAATAGCTAAAAGGTCTATTATGTTATACGGGATGCGCACTCGCTCCTTTTTATTCATGCAAAATTTGATTGCAGGTATCATCGATCGGAATCATGTGCAACTAATTATTCCTATCACCTCGACACGAATGATGAATCAAAACGGAAAAATCTTCTCGCATCTTTGTTTATGAAGAAAGCCAAGTCATTAGATGATTTGTTAAGCATGAAAACTTCAAAACAAGAAAAAGTTGGAAAAAGCACTTTTTACAACGACACTGAAGAAGGTATGTGATGTTGTTTTAGATTTTTGAGTTATTACAAGCCACCCAAGCCATCAAAGAGTAACTCTACTTATATCCAAGCAATCGTAAGAACGTGTGGTTTGTTCATCTATCGAGTAAAAAGATTTATCTTGAAAATAATGCTTTCATTTTGAATAGATGAAAAGCGTGCATGACGTTGCCATTACAGAAACTGAGAAAACACTGTTTTTAAAAGATTTGGAGATTGTGAGCCCCTTTCAGAGGGTTGTCTAGACTACACAAGTTTCATGTTTGTTTATGGATTGCAGCAATGCTCAAGACTAAGTGAAAGCAACAATATCCTATGTAACCAACTATAAATATTTTTAAGCTTTGAATCTATTTATGAATAGGGAATTTTTCGTTTCGAAGCAAACATCTTAAACAAACTGTCCTTTGCAGTATTCATAGCGGTAATATCGACCATTGCAGCCTCTGCAACCATAACCTTTGTGACCTCTTCTTGCCCATGATCTTTTGCCCTAATATTCTTCGCAGTAAGCACCATTGCAGCCTCCGCATCCATAACCTTTGCGACGCCTTCTTGCTCACGACTCTTTGTTCCAGTATCCACCGCAGTGACCAACTTTACAGCGTCCGTATCTGTAACCTTGGAAACCTCTTCTTTTCCATGAAATACTAATGATATGATATCAATGATACCGTATAATCCTATAGGTAAACTTGTTTAGCAAAATGGATATGCTGCTATGAACAAGGACCTGTGTCAACCTAGTGTACCTAAAATACCGTCTATGATTTCTGTTTGGGACACTATCATTGAAAGTTTCTCGGACTTTCTCCAGAAGAGCTAGATCCCCGTCTAGAATTTTTGGATTATGCCCTCAAGTGATTTCAGAGTTTGTGAATTCGCGCATGCCCCAAAACGACTCGCTCATCTTATTGATCAGCGAGCTTGTCAGAGTTAATTTCTTTTCGTTTGTGATTTACAAGAGGAGGGGGGCAGAAGCGCCGGGAAGGGGGGGCAAGGGGGGGGCGGTTGCCCCCCCAATGTTCTCCAGGACCACTTTTCTAATTCTTCTAATTCCGGCGTAAAAATTGCGGGGGGGGGGGTAAGGCCGATGATCTTGGCAACTATAATGTGTATGAGTATGTGAGTATAGGTTTCTACAGTCTTGCCATTTTAATTCCATTTTCCCACGATCTGTAAAGCATTGACTCGAATTTTTTTCTCGTGCCGAAGCCCCCAGATCCCCGTTCTACCCACTACCAACGCTCCACGTATTGCATATGTCATCAAGATAGCTTCCAGAGGACGTAAGTCAAAATCTTTTTCACGAACGAGGAGAAAGAATTTTGGTAGTTGGGTATAGACATCGTAAAATAGAAATGCTGGAAGGTAGCTGGGAGACTTGTGTTAAGCCATAGCATAAGTTGGCTTTTTGAAAACTTTTCTAGACAAACTATTATAGAATTGTCCAAGACTTGTAGATTTGAGGCCATGGAAATTGGATTGTGAGAACCGTTCTAGGACAAAGTAGAGTGTGTTTGCGCAAAAAATTTTCCGGTGGACATGATTCATTGAAAATAGTTACAAAATTGTGAAAGTTTCCCTTTTGGTCTTGGTAAAGATGGCATGCAGGATAGGCATTCTAAGCCAAAGAATACCATGTTTAAAAATTTTACCGGAGATGCCAATTTAGATAACTGTTGCATAGTGATCAACGATTCCAATGCAGCACAGGCTAAAATGTGATCGGTAGAAGCGTTCTAAGCCAAAGTAAAGAGCATATCCACAAAAATTTTCCTAGACCCCCTCAATGTGCCTGGACTTTGAAGTTTCCACTGAACCCGATGCCCTCTTTTTCACAAACCATATATGCTTCGTATTTCTGAATCTGAGAGTACACGATAACTCTCTTGACAATTCCAATACCGAGTGGAGCATGTTAAATTGGTCACAGAAATTTTTCGGGATCCAAAGGTTGGACGCTCGGTCCCCGGTTGGACGTCATTTTCTAATTATGGTACCCTACTCGTGTTATTAAGCAGACTCATTCATCTTAATGTCAATCCATAAAAGGGGTGTTAGTCGCATTTACAGCCAAAGTAGAGAGCTTGGTCCAAGAAAAATTTTCTGGGGCTCCGCCCCAGCCCCATCCCGTTTTGCCCCTCCAATAAAAAATCCTGGCGGCGCCACTGGAGGGGGGGGGGGGCTCGCAGAATTCCAAAAAAATTTATGATTAAAATGAACTAAGAAGATAACAACAATAGCGGGGGAGGGGGGAGGATGATCGTTTTCAAACACGTATCTTTTTTATACTTATTCGAAATTTATGTTTACCGTCATTTCCTTTTTCAAGAAATAATAAAACGGAGGTTGGAATAAAGTTGTGGGGAGGGGTTTGAACATTTATCAAGGATTAATAAGCGGCGGAGAGGGAGACGATAGCTCTATACAATGATAAAGTTAAAGAAATTAGTTTTGAGTTTTTTCATTTTTTTCCATTTTATAATATATTTTTTTTTATTCATTAAAAGTGATACAACAAATCTTACATTCTACTATACGGATCTAATTACTATACAATACTACAGGGACGATACCATGGGGAGCGAACGACAATGAATACCCCATGGCCAATATGAAAAGACACGCAATGCTAACCTAAATACAACAAACACTACGGACAATTTAATATCTACTAAACTAGATTCGGTTCCACATCAGATGTAAGGTCAGGGTTGCGATAAGTTTACGTGCTTTGAAGTAATTTCAAATTCCTGACATCTGATGTGAAACAGAATTTACAAAGTAAAAAGGACATTCACGTTAACGACGTGGTGGTTGCTTTGTGCATAGCTGAGGGTTGAATGATTTTAGTCAAAGCGACCAGTTTCGCGAATGAAACGTAAGGTCAATTCGAGTATATTTTTATTCAGGTCATAAGAAAGGTCTTGATCACCATATAATAAAAGCTGTGTCAAAGCGTCATTTGAGAGATCGGTGATTTGCACAAATGGTCGTAATAATTCAGCAATTCCAGCGAGAAGATCTTGTCGTTGAGCATCAAAAGAGGGGCAGAACAACAAAAAGTGCTCCGTATCCTCAATACCATCGCTTGTTGGGCACATCGGGTTTATGGTATCTCTAAAATTATGCTTGAATTTGTGGAAATTTAACTTGCTAACACCAACCCTAAGTTGAGTAAGATGGGACAATCCTTTAGGATCGTGAATTCCATAAACAGATTTTGCAGGAGGACGGATTATTGACAAGAGTTTCTTCTTAAAAACAGCAATAGAAGGTGCACCTCTCAGTTCAGGCTCAAGCTTATTCCATTCGGATAAACAATTTGGATAGAAAGTCGACTTGAATTTTTCTGTCCTTGCATTCAAACGCCCAGTGACATCCTGGTTGCGAAGGCAGTACTGCGACTGGTGAAGAGGGGGAATTGGATCTACTGTATACTCAGGACTAAGATTGTTTACAAACTTGTAAAACAAGGTAAGACGTCTACTCCATCTTCTGGAACTCAGGGACTCCCAACCACGCTCTGTGTACAACTTCTCCCGAGATGTTCCTCTCCATGTGCCGGTAACAGCCAAATTTTATAATATTTACACAGGTTAACATAGGTTCATATATATTTCAACCTGACCTGCTCGAAAAAATTGAATTCGATTAAAAAAGATAAGAAGTCAAAGTTAAAATCCTTGGCAGTCACTCTTAAACTTCAGTTACGGTATCTGTAAATTCTTCGATATGTTCTTGGCCGCTTTGTTAGCATTCTTGTTCTTTTGCCGAATGGGAAACGTCTGCGAAGTCTGTATCCATAACCAATCTTTATCCGCAGCTGCCGTCTTCTGCTTGCCCACAATCCTTTGTTCCTTCTTCTGGTCCACGATCCTGGGCAATAAGGTTTGCATTTATCAATTAAACGCCTGATGAGACGGTACCTTCGTTTATATCTCCACCTGCGATACCCCAATACTCTTCTGTAGCTTCTGTAAACTCTCTTGTTTCTTGGGTTTTCAAGTTCGGTGTCTGAAAGATAAATTAGTTTTTTTAATTCTTTCCGTTCAGTTCTTTCTCGCGAATGTTGAACTTTTGACTCGATAGCATCTTAGAATGGAAACTATTATTATTTTTTCAATTGAAGCTAGACTTAAGCAAGAATTCGTAGGCAGCTACAAATTGAATGATCTCGTTTGTGGAGACTTTATTAACTGTTTATTGACATGATAGGAAACCATTCTAGAGAAGAGAATCATGGGTAAACTGACCATCACCATCATCATCATCGGCTTCAGTTTCATCCAGCTCATCAGCCTCGTTTTGGTCAGCCTTGTCGCGGTCAGCCTCATCTTCATTTTCCTCACTGTCGAAATCGGCAGGCTTATCCTCTACATTGGCTACATCATCTTTGACTATTTCTTTGGAAGCTCCTGTACCTGTTGATAGATTCGAATTATTTACTGGGTGACCCAGAAAAAAGTGACCTAAGAAAATCTATTATAGAACGAAAAGTAAGTGGCCAATTGAAGTGCTTCAAACGTTGTTCTGTCCTTAAAAGACCAGCTTTCGTTATGAGTATTTTTTGCAATTTTGTTCGGCACGGTTAATTTACCGAATTAAGAATTTCGTGGAGAAGGACTTGCTTGATTTCTTCAAAAAATTGTCAAAACAGGGGATCCAATTTAAAGCCATTTCAGATCTTTAAACCAATGGGAAGCGTGTATCATTTCACCTTGGGGATACTTTAGTTACCTACCAACTATTATCTCCCTGCAATCAATTAATTTCTTTTAAAATACGACTTTGTACTTGAGAAATGATAATACACGACGTTTCGAGCAGTACTCTTCATCAGGTGTCTTCATCGTTGCGTACTACACACACAAAACCAACTTTGTTATTATCTCCCTGCTTTGGACACTTTCAATTGAGTTTCCTGTTCCCAGGCTGAAATGGAAACACGCTCTTCGTTGTTTTCAAGATCTGAAAAGGCTGTAAATCGATCCCTTGTTTTTGGCGACTTTTTGTGAAAATCAAGCGAGCCCCATTCCACAAAAGACTTCCTGGAAATGATTACGAAAAACTCATAACGTAGGCCAGTCTTTTAGGGACAGAACAACGTTTGAAGCATTTCTGTCAGCAACGTACTTTTCTTTCCATAACAGATTTACTTGGGCCACGTTTTTCTGGGTCTTCCGGTACAAATTGAACCTGTAGATTTATGTTGCAAAGACACGTACAAACTATTTCATGCGTTGCTAAGAGCAATGCACGCTTTTGAGATTTAGATCCACATTAACGTCATAAGAATTAACGTCATCGTTAAAGTGGCATATC
Organism: Aurelia sp. 3 sensu Dawson et al. (2005); assembly: GCA_964020215.1. NCBI lineage: Eukaryota > Metazoa > Cnidaria > Scyphozoa > Semaeostomeae > Ulmaridae > Aurelia > Aurelia sp. 3 sensu Dawson et al. (2005). The sequence continues at coordinate 27,687,438 of OZ026574.1, read as the reverse complement.
GCTATTAGGCTAAATGAGTTGCGTTAAGGGCGTGTCCAATCAGATCGCTGCGGTAGTTAGACGATGTGCCTATCCTTTAAGTTTGATTGTTAGACTGATTGGACCAAAGTTCGATTTTCATCGCGAAGCAACAGACGAAGCGAGGTTCCATTTTTTGTTCGACGTTCGAAGGAACAGACGAAGCAACAGACGAAGCGAGGTTCCATTTTTTGTTCGAAGCTCGAAGGATACGATCAAATGTTTTTCAGATGTTAGCCGGTGTTTAGAATCTGTTTGGATGTGAGTCCTTTATACCAGTGAGAAATTGGCATAACGTCATCTGCCTAGGCACAAATTATATTAATAACATGACTTACCCTGCAGGCAAATTGCTGAGCCAAGAACGAAAAGGATCCCCAACGCCTTCATAGTGAAAGTTGAAAACAAAATAACAAACGATTTATTTTATAATGCAAGCATGAAGACCTATCAATGTGAAATGTTTTTGATTCCCGTTGGAAAAGCGCGTTTTCACTCATCTTGAAGTCACACTCACTGGAAGCATAACAATATAACATCGAATGATAACAATAGTAATAACAAACAAGGAGTACACAAGAAATCCTGGGGTTTGAAAGCTAGGAAAACTTCTTTTGCGGAGAAATTTGTTTATCAATGAATCACTCTTTACGTAAAACAAATAAATGTATCACGTAAATACAAGCAAGATCTTACCAGTTAATTTGATAAAGGTGATCCTGTTTTTTAAATGAATACAGCATTATGCCTACAATACTTGCCAAAACAACTTGAAAACAAACTTCATTTTGCTGCTTTTTCGTCTGATTAACCATATAAAATATATCGCTGGAAACGTCACACCTCACGCTTCTTTCCGCGCTCCCTGCCCCCCCCCCCCCATCCTCTATGTTGGTCCGAGAATATGATTACCAGACTTGAAGGAAAGCAATTTGGCTATTTGATTGTGCCATAACGCACAAGAAGCCAACATTGTACGGGGAAGGGGGAGAGAAGAGGAAAAATATGCGATTTTTTAAAGAGTTTTGGCCAAGATTCGTGGCTTAAAGCTAAATACTGATTAACGTGGCTTATACTGAATACTGATTAACGTGGCTTATACTAAATACTGAGTAACGTGGCTTAAAGCTAAATACTGATTGCAAGAAAACTAACTAAAATAACGGTTTAACATACCAACAGTTAACAAAAGACCAAGAATATTAAAAGGTGATAAAATTTGCAAGTGGCTTTGTGCAATGTTGTGTCATTTCCGTTATTTCTGTTCTCTTTTTAGTAGCCTTGCTTCGCCTCGCGTAGCGTTTTTAGTTGCCTCCAGTTCGCTAGTACCGAGATGTTCACTTCTTTATCCAGACTAAGGATTCGCCCGAAGAGTGCATTCCTTTTCTATATCCAAGTTAGTGATCTCTTTGATCTTCGAGTTAAAGAATCCTTCCCGTATTTCTTTATAGGCCTTTCATTCCAAGAGGAAATGAATTTCGTCCTCCAAAACTTGGTTATCACACTTCGTACACACCCGGTCTTCAAGTTTTATGCTTTTATGTCTTCCAGTCTCGAAGCACAAGTTATGATGATTGCAACGAAATTTATTCATGGTTCGTCGCAGTCTGAAGGATTTTTTAGGGTTTCAAGGTACTTCGCCATTTGGAAACAAGTTGCGAATTGCTACTGCTCCCTGGGTACCAAGTCAAGCATTTGTAAGAATGGACGTGTCCAAAGCATTATTAAAATCCTCGCGACTTGCCATCGGCCGCTCCGTTCGAAAATGAAGGATTTTCTCGAAAACCTCTTCGAGATACCTTCGCAAACAACTTACAATGACAATCAACGTTTCCTGATATTTTTGCCTCACAGCAATGGCTTGCAGATCGTTTAGCACGTGTCATCCCTCTTTTGCAGATAAATGTCAGCTCTAAGAGCACAACAACATTGTCAGGCGATTTCATCCTCCGAAATGGATAGGACTAGCCTGCGCGCAGCTTCAACTCCTGCGAGGAGGAGTCGTGGCTGCACTCAGGCTAAGAAAGGACGTGCTACAAAGCGTTTGGTTCATTGCTGCTTGATAAACAGGAATATTTTGTCGTGATTTTAGGCTCATTTTGAATGCTTCTTGTTGTAGCTTTCTTGAGAATTTCTTTCATAATTTGAAAATGAGTGGCGTATTTCAATTAGGAAAACTTCCCTCCCCTATTGAAGAAATTTATACTTGTCGTCTTTTATAGAGATTTTTTAAACTTCGTTTTTTAGCGACTCCCGGTGCCGTGGCCAACAACGTAAGAAGCCCTTTTCCGCTGCGTTTGAAAAGCGTCAGAGATTTTCATTGCACTCGTATTCTCAGTCACGAAAAGTAATCGTTATGAAAGTAAAAGTTTTGAATGCGAACTTCAATTCTGGAAAGAAACAGGTTTTGATCATGCACAAAGTCAATTTTTGGCATCCAAGAAATACGAAGCCAATGAAGAAACTTTTCTTGGTCAATCAAAGCAGAGTGGAAGAAAAATGAAAACAACGATGTTCTATGCAACCACTATAAATATTTTAGACTTTTATTCATACATATTATTCCAGGCAAGATCAATTTTAGTCAGTGTATGTCCTTTAGTAATATCCATGGCGACAATATCGACCTTTGCAGCCCTTGCGACCTCTCCCCCAATATCCTTTGCGCCCATATCCTCCACAGTAACCACCTTTGCAGCCGTATCCATAACCCTTGCGGCCTCTTCCCCAATATCCTTTGCCTCCATATCCTCCGCAGTAACCACCTTTGCAGCCATATCTATAACCTTTTCGGCCTCTTCCCCAATATCCTTTGGCACCATAGCCACCGTATCCTCTGCAGTTGCCACCCCAACATCTGCGACCCTTTCCGAGTCTACCGCGCCAAATTCCTCCGTATCCACCATAGCGCTTTCCGCCATATCCTTTCGAGTATGGATTCCCAGTATATCCCTTGCCGCCATATCCTTTTGAGTAGGGATAGTACGGTTTCTTGTGTCCTGGGTCTTCAATTTCTGTGTCTGAAATTTAAATTTATTGGCAAGAAATGATTTAGAGACATTTTTTTTAACACGGAATCAAAGATTCAACTTGATCAAAAAGTTCAAATTCAGCTTGCTCCTATTCAGTGTGTTGTTTGAATTTGAAAATTGGTAAATACCAAATGCATAAAATCTTGTTCGTTGAGACGCTTCAAATGCCAACTGCAACAAACGCAGAAGCTTTCTATTTTCAGAAATTTCAAAAACGTTGGCAAAGCTTATCGTCGAAAATGCTCAGTAGAAATCATACAAAAGCACGAAGGGTTAAATCACGAAACATTGCATTGAAAAGGAAGTACCCTTGCGATCTGCGAACCTGTGAAAGTTTTAGCACAAGAGGAAAGTGCAAAACGAAAGACAGAAAGTTCAAAAAGTCAACTGAATTGCCGCAAAATCGGAGAACGTTTTGCCCGAAATTCATTCGTCTGAAATGTTTGGTCAGAATATGCTGCTGCGGAGGAAATTCATATCCCTGGCTCCGTAGCAGTGTACAATTTTTCCTCCGCAAAAGAAAAAGATGCGGCAATCAAACACAACTAGGCATTTAAGAGTGTCATGGTTAAACTCACCATCATCAGCTTCATCTTCATCTTCTTCAACCTCGTCTTGATCAACCTCGTCTTCAGTTTCATCACTTTCAAAATCAGGAACTTCATTCTCTACATCCGCTGTATCATTTGCTACTTCTTCGGAAACTTCAGTACCTGTTAATGAATTTAAAATCACCCTGTTAAATTTGTACTTTTTCTTAAAAAGAGTTCCAAGTTCTGTTGGAGACAAATAAAGTGCTTTGGCGGTATTTTGCATCGTTTTTAGGTAGGCAACTCGCAATTGTTCGCGCAATTTTTTTCGGCGCCCAATTAGGATCCAAATGATAATCCCTCGTGATATCGTTTGGTTGCACGAATTTTGATTTGGGACGTTCAAATAAACGATGCCGATTGTTTGAGAGCATTTTCAAAATAGGCTCCAGAGATGAGCAGCTGCTAATTTTCAGTTTTTATGGGAAATATCAAGATGTTTCATTCTATTTTAGCATCTCTTGTTCGAATTGGCAAAATTGAAATTTGCTTGTACGAAACTTCAAATAATGTTAACGATACGACTTACCCTGAATGCAAAATGCCAAGCCAAGAATGAGCAGAATTGCTAAGCCCTTCATATTGAAATCTACAAGAAAATAAACGTTTATTTTGCAGTGCAAGTGCGAAGATGCATCGTGAAACGAGTATACGTGAAATGGTCTTGATAACGAGTATACGCTCGAAACGTCGCGTTTTTAACATCTATGCTATATTGGTACTTAAATCTTTTATTTACAGTATTATCGTGAAACGAGTATGCTTCCCGTTTCGCCCAGACGCATTCACAGTTTAAGTAATCCCTAATCATCGAAGAAATCGAGGAAACATTTTGCTGAGAAATCATTGTTCGACGCAAATTTGTACTTAGTTACAAACTAAGAAACGAAAAACAAACAAAATATCCGGCAAACACTAACCATGCTCTACGATAGCCAAAATTTAAGAAAATCTTTCCTGCTTCATTTTAGGAGCGTCAAAAAGATGCATTTTAATATTAAGAAGTAAAGACGTTGTCATTGCACTGCTGTACAGGAATACATTCACCAGAACTGGTGATCTGGTGTTCTTTGAGCGGAAAAATATTTTTCCTTGCAAAATGTAGTTTATATAAAGAAACTCGTCAAGCAGCGATCGTAGATGAAATCAATTTTTGCATCCGAATAGATAAGGAACCAACAACAGTAAGCAGCAATTCTTACCAAAATATCAAAATTTTAGAGAATCTTGCGACACTTAAATTCATAATCAAAATACGTTTTCAAGAAGTATGGTTTTTTAATTAAACTCGCTCGAAATTTTGTCGAAAAATTAAGAATTTTTCTGCTATCAAGATACCCCATTAAAATTTGTTATCAAGAGAATATCTCAAAATACAACTTACCACAAACTTAACAATCTAAAGACTCGTAGATACGCTTTGTTGCTTCTGTCTTGATGAATGAACCAAGATGAATAAATCCTTCGCCGATCTCTACTTTTATATATCCCCCCACCGGAAAATCAATTTAAATTGCTTTGAAAACGCATGCCGTGATTACAGTCACCACTACATAACTTACACCATTATGCTAATGACTACAACCCCGCCAATTTATTTCAGTAATACCTTTCCAAACTTACAGTCCACCGTAATAATTAGGCAATTCAATACCAATTTGGCTACCCCAAATGCTGATACATGCCTATATGGTACATTATGGTTGCTAATTCAAGCTCCCACGCGTTCCTTTTGACCAATAACATTCGTTGTATCTTACGATCGTAAGCGCTCAGAGGTATTTCCAACGTGCTTAAAGGTTCTTGACCACATGGAAGTTATTACGTAATACGATGTCATTTGCTCTTATTGCTTTGAGAATTTTGTTACAGCTAAAACAAGTATAATGTCGTGAATTAGATCGACATTTCTGCACATAAAAATTTCAAATTGCAAAATTCAAAAAGACGTAAGCCATTTTCTTTCGCCAATGACCAGTATACAGTGATCCCACAGTTCTTCACAAAAGTAATACGAATAAATGATAAAAATCATTTTATTGTTAAAGTTTATTATCAACCAAGAAGGAATTTTGATCATTAAGAATGCTTCTGGTAATTCAATGATTTCCAGTCGTATAAGAAAGCAGAGGAAGAGTGCTTCCTTGACACTCAAGGGGATGCCTTGTCACTAAGATGACTCCAGGGCTATGGTAAGAGATCTATTGCTCCCTTGCTGCCCCTAAAAGCACATCATGCTGCCATACTCCCATCAAATTTAGCTTTGCACTCCCATCTATATCATCTTCTGAAAATATACATGTGACTCTGTAATTCACGAAGTTTAGGGTCCTGCCTTGTATTGCTTATGGCCCTTTTTAGGTCGTGTTCTTTTTCTACAAAAATCCCCTATCCTAACGACAAACACGTTAAGGTATCAGAATGAGACAATTAGACACTGATTCTCTTTCAAATACTGCAAAGGATGATCTAGATGTGGTTTTCAAACTCACTTGAAGAGCGCCTTCTCCGACCGGGTACAGACGTTTTCTATATTTGTTGGATCTTACCTTGATTTATGCCACCACTCTTAGTAGCAATTTAAACCTTATCATTCTTTATAATGCGTTTTGGATCACCATATTTTACGTATTTTATTTTACTTCCAGATATCAGCCCAAACAAAATCGGAACATTTCCTCGCTCTGGAAGGCTCATGAAAAGTCCTAAGAATCTGAGAACAGTATTACATGAGAAAGGTACGGACGTTGGCAAGAGTCAGAGTTAGAATCTGTCTCACATTGTATGTCAGAGATTTACGATAACACGAAATTGCTAATGTAGAGCACTTCAGTTGCTTCTTTAGCTTGTATTTTCGCCTGACATTGCATGTAAAATGGACTTAGGACACTTTTCATTCTCCTAAGATAAATCACAAATCTTTGTCACAAAACAGCAAAAGTAAAGATGCCTAGAGAGATCCCCATTTCCCCGAATGATCATTGTTGGTAATTTTGCTAGTTTGACAGATACACTGTAGCGTATTTCTAGAGTTAAAAAGCAACGTTGGTTTAAAGGTTTTGCTCAATTTTTCTTCTCATACAACAGGCACTGCCCTGTTTTGTTAGAAAAAACCCAGAAAGAATTAAATGGTTTTGTAACAATAATCGTTTGCCTTAATTCTAGAAAGAGTATTTAGATATTTAGATGGCGAATGACCTAACCAGAAGTCTCGTCCAATCTATTCAGTTGAAATGATTAGACAATAACATTTTATATACATTTAATCTTAAAGGTTTGCAAAGATTTTAGCTCTGGAGATTATAAGCCCCCAGTTATCTTCACATCTCTCCAATCAATCAACTATTTCATTGGTAAACTTATTCTGTTTTGATTGTCTTTTTCTTTGAAGGAATTAAATTCATTGGCGTGAGCGAGGTTAAAATAACGGAACATACTTGCAGTGGGTATCTGGTGAAACAAGGAAGTAAGTTGTTAAAACATTGTTACATTCTAACTCATTCATTCTAGCTCCGTGCGTTTTCAAATTGACTTTTCTGGTGTTTCCAAATAGCAAGATTTAGATACTCCGTGAACAACAATATTTAACGAAAAACTGCTGTATAATAGAGGTATGGGTTGATGTCTCCCAAGAAGTTTGAAAATGAAATATTGAAACTTACTCATAGTCAACCGAGTTTTTTAAACCCCACATGAAACAGTTAGCAGCACCGTTATCCGAAGAAGGCATGTATTTTCGAAGAACAAGAATCAAGAAATCGTGAAGAGGATCGTTCCATTAATTTCCACTCTTTCATTGGAATGCAGTTGATGAGTATAGATGAATTCTTAGCTTTTTCGTTTCATCTCATCGTTGCAGAGGTGCGAAAATCTTGGAGAAGGCGGTGGTTTGTTCTTGATGTTCGAAAAGGTTGCGTGGCATATTTCGAAAATCATGTGGTAAGACCTTTTCATGAACCTCCCTTCTATAAAAGTTAGATTTAGGATCTTGTACTTACCTTGAGTTATGAACCCACAAGAACCAATCACATTTTATTTTAGGTTTGAGAAGTCATCATTTAAGTCATAAGACCTTTTTAGGCCCATCGTTCCACTGTGAGCCAAAGAAGCGAAAATTAAGCCCTTTCTTTATCGACAAGGAATTTATTTCATCCTTAAAGGCCTTTCTTTTGACCATCCGAGAACTTCAATGGGCTTTAAATCCGACTATCACTCCAAAAGTATCGGCGAGGAAAGTTTTACTAAGGTGCACTGCGCTCTGATTCCTAGTCTTTAATGATTCGATAAAAGAAGAACATTTGGTAACTATTTCCTCATTTACTTCATTCAAAAGTATTAATTAACTGCGAAAAATGATGAAGTACGTAGGTAGTAGTGCAGTAATGTCATTCTAGCAAGAAGATTCCCCGGCCACAAGATATTTCAATAACATGAATTCCCAACACTAAACTTTCAAACATTGTTTAAAGGGTTTGAGGAGGGGTGGAAGGGAAATTGTACAGTGAAAACTTACGATTGACACGTAAAAACGCTATGGTTTATTAGTGTTTTACGATATTTTATAATTACGCTTCATTTGAATTTCTTTATGGCATGCACTAGGGGCAGCAGCCTTCGATTCCTATACACGTTTTTTATAAGGAACTAGGATCAGGCCATAGTACTAAAAGTTTCTTAATTTGACAAGAAATTTTGTCCATTTTAGTACTAAAAGTTTAAAATATCATACAGAAATAAACAGTGTTCTGTTATGTTGAAAACACAAATGGTTAGTTAATATTGCTCAAGAATAAAGGTTCAACGATATAGTTACTATAAAATTCATGTTTTTAACTTTTAAAAGTTTCTTCATACTTCTCATACATAGTACTAGAGTTTCTTAAAGTATTGTTCATCTTAGTACTAGTTTCTTACAAATCAATCTCTTAAAAAAAGTGTATTTGGATTAAATACTTGAGAATGATTTATTCATTGTGTCAGAGTTTAACAGAGATAATATAACTTATCACTTTTATTTATGTTGTATTTGCAGTGTGATCAACCGAAAGGAGTCTTCAAATGCATGGCAATAATGCGAGTGCAAGAACATAGACACCAAGACAAATATCCCAACTTATTTATGATCGAAACAGTCGATCGAACATATTCGATTGAAGCACCTAATGTAACTGCTTTAAAAGTATGGCTTGGCTGCTTTGAATCAATTGTTAGTTAGCCATTCCGAAAATATTGATTCATCATTGTGTTAGAATTCGGTAGATGGTAAGATCTGAATGTCAAAAAAGTAAGTATGAAGCTTTAGTCAACTGGGAAAATTCAGAGTTAGTTTAACTGGTCCCAGGCCATTTCGAGATTCCTGCCATTTCAATCAGAAAAGTGCAGAAAAGTGAAAAGTGCGGGGTGAGTGGCTAGTCTGCGTCAGGTGACTGAAGTTAAGCTTGGTCGAGTCACGAGTGAGGTCAAACTCCGGATGGGTGACCTCGGAGGCCTGACCTCACAACTCACCTCGTCGTCCTTCGGAAGGGACGTTAAACCAGGGGTCCCTTGCCTGGATGCGGCATGCACAGTGGGCCTAAATTAGCTTTCAGTAGTCAGGAATCTTGACAGGCCCACTCAAAACTAATTGAAAACAAAACATCCGCAGTTTAAAAAATCGTACGGGAAAAGCTGTTCAATTGATTTGTAAAATGTCAATTCTATCATCTTAATGAGATTTCAACTTTATTTTCTAGATTTTTCTCGGGATATAGATGCATTATTCGATCCAAAATAAGGATTTAGCTTGAATTTCAATTTCTCAATTTGTCAAGAAAAAAACAGTCAAAAGTGGGCTTTTACCTTTCATGTGAACACAATCACAATTCATTAGTTTCATCAACGACTGAGCCTTAAATGCAGGGTCTCCCCTTGAGTGACAACTTATTTGATAAATCCTCTGGGTTTAGCGACCTCTTTCAAATAGTGAAGGTGTTTGATTTCCTACGTATTGTATTATATTGGGCTTAGGGCTTCAACTGATCTTGCGAAGTCAAAGTGGATGCAACAGCTTATAACTAGCCCGTGATTTGCAATTTATTTTGCCTGTTCACAGGCTAGCTTAAAAACGCACATAAAGAGCCAGACTCTCAAACATAACTCCCTGGAAGAACAGCATTGTTAGATTTTATAGATTTTTACGTTTTTAACCTTGAAATTTGTATGATTGTAAGTAGTTGTTATATATTTTAATTCGCTGAGCGGTTACTTTTTGTACAAAGAATATAAGAAAGAAGAGATCTGAATGAACTTAAAATATATGCGAATGTCAGCTAGATTTGACAGTTTGGGCCATTTTAATTGACTTGTTTCCATATAAGTTGCCACGCAGACAAATTCTTAAGGCTGATTTCCACTCAGTGGAATTTTCTGATTGGACAGGAAATCTTTTGTTTACGTGTGAAAATGTTGCTTTGAATTTGAATAGAATGTTACGCATGACTAACGTTTTATTGTGTCAATTTCAGTCCGCTCGGAAAAGTCTACTGAGTGGAAATCAGCCTTTAGGGATCGTCCGTCTTGCTCAGATAGATTTCAATACCGTAAAATCTCTTGAATGGACCCAAGATATGGATCAACAGCCGACAAAAGCCGCTTAAATAGAACAAGGACATATTTTGTAATACAATAGAATCCGTTGCCTCTGTTCACACCTCAATTCAAAGCGATTAGCGAATGCAGACAAAAGAAATTTTCTCTAGCTGTAATTCAAAACAAACATAACCGGAAAGTTGCCCTGAAACCAGTGCGGCAAACTCTCGCTTGGTGCGGGCGAATGGACGTTTTTCAGAGAAGTTATGTGCTTATAGCGAAAGAACAAGGGTAAATCTAAAGTTCTGTCTGGCTGAGTTTGCTTATTTGATCCAGGGGCTGAGGAGTAACTGTTTACATTTGAGTAATAAATATGCAAGAATTGTAAAACCCTGTGCTCAGCTTCTGAATCACGTAAATTAAGTCCGTGAGACAGAACTACAGATTTACCCTTCTTCTTTCATCTTTAGCACATAACTTCTCTTAAAAACCTCTTTTCACCCGCACTAAGCGAGAGTTTCCTTTACCAGTCTGGGGCAACTTCTACGGTTATGTTTGTTTTGAATTACTGGTTGAGAGAATTTCTTTTGTCTGTATTCGCTAATCGCTTTGAAATGAGTTGTGAACCAAAGCAACTGACGCTATTGTATTACAAAATCTCTCCTTGTTCTTAAATACCGGCATTTGGATGATAAGATATTCCTCCGCTTTTATGGCGAAAATGTGAAGTGTCAAACCTTTCTTTTAAATGTCGCAAAGATTTAAAATCTTTTCCTTCTGCAATGCGACGATTGAGGAACCTTATCCTTTAGCAATGCGATGATTGAGGAACCTCTGCATTGGAAAGTACCTTTTAGCCGATATTCTGGTGTTCCTACTGAACAGCTGAATTCGCATGTTAAATAACTGATTTAAGGGACAGAAAATTTTACCATGTAGTAACTCTAGCTGCAACCGGTATACCACAAATTTATTGTAAACTTTGTTTAAAAGTTTTTTAACTTCCTTTAGTTACCCTTGTAATACTATGTTTCCTTCTTTGGGATGTATTTACGTCATATTTGTATAGAGAGCTGAAAATACAAAAATTTATTGTAGTTATGTTTAGAAAGCTGCAATTTTGTCATGGTTTGTTATGATGATCAATTTGTAGAATCTTTCTAATATTATAAACCAAGGAAGCTTTATCACGATATTTTGACTCTCTATTACTCATCTTGAAAAGCTTGTTTTTCCAGTCAGAAAACTGCAAGACACATTTGCCAAGCTCCTGGATAGCTAAAGTTGTTTTAGCAATCTTTTTAGGCTTGTTAATTTCTTTTATATCAAAATTCAAAACAGTAAATTCTTGTTTACATTTCGTCGATTGCCGTCAATAGTAGTCAGTCACTGACACTCAAACTCATGACGTAAGTCCCTCTAACTTTCGCTTGTTGTTGTTGTTGCTATCGCTTCAGTTGAGGCGACAAGTCTGCACTGCAGGGGGAGCGAAACAAGAGAATTTTGGAATTAGTTTAACTGACACTTACGATTAGGCGTTGTTAGAGGAGAGCGTATCTTAAAGTTTCAATGTTAAGCTTAAAGGGAACAGACAGCTATCTCGTAGCCGCTATAAGTGGCTAGAGAAACGCCCACAAATCCTTTGTTTCTTTAGCTACACAATGAAACCGGATGCGTCTAAGTTGTCGAGTACAAAAGATTATATTTTTGACCTGGCCCGGGCCAGCTTTTAACTATGTCGATTCCCTTTAAGTCAAAATAGCCTCTGTGGGAGAAGAAATACGCGAGAAGTATCTAGCAGAATGAAGTCGAGAAAGACACAAGATCATCATCTTTAAACACTCTTAAAATTTGATATTTACAAAGTTAAATTGATCATGAATCCTATCATGAGTCTAATCCTAACGCTCTTTGAGCCACTATATTAATGCAGAGAGAATTACTCAGGATTCAACAATTTTATTAAAAGTTATTTTCATTACAGGCCAATAATGAAAGATAATATAACAACCCTGGCTCGTGCAAGAATGTTTCTGGCAAATTCTCAAGCGCTTACAAGACTGGAGATAGCTTTTAAAGGCATTTTGCAAAAATCATTTTCCATATTCTGACTGAAACAACGGGTGCTTAGTTCCACGTTAGAAGAGAAGGTTTGCAGTAATTTGGTAAGATTTTTTGCGTTGTTCAGGGGAAGGCTTGCCTGTATGTGATATGTGGAGGCCTTTGTACCCAAATGTTTGCAGATATTTGGGGAGGCTCAGGTTTAAATTCAGGAATTTCTGGATGGTTTTTTCCAAACATTTCGATAACGAAGAAAGTATTTTTCACCAAATCCTACGGTAACGTAAGTTAAAGTTGATTATTGGAGTTATGTAAGTCGCTAAAACTGTTTTTCAAGCACTGGTACCGCCGTGTATTTTCTCGTTATCAGGTTGTTTTTGTCGAATCTTTGTGACTATTGGGATTAAAACAAATAGACAAAATCGGCTAACCCTGTTCAAGTCATGTGACTTTACTCTTGGAACGCTTCAGTACTATTCTACCTGTGCTACTCATGGCTGTAATGTCATGGCACGAAATATGTTGAAGAAATCAAAATGGGATTGATCCTTGAACTTCAAACAGGTGTAAACAAACCTTATACCGCATTCACACTGACACAGTTAAACCAGCTTGATCTAAACCAGGTTAAAATTCAGCCAATCATATACCTTCGATTTGTTGAACTGTCCAATCAGAAGGCTCCATTCGATAACCTGGTTTAGTTTAAATTGGTTTTACTTGCAAGTGTGAATGGGGCATTAGCCTGTAAGTCTATATATACAGTAATTGCTTTCCCCAGAATAATAACTTGTGATTTCGAATCATGTCTAAAATAACTAATAATATTTATCTATTCATTATGAATGTCGGTAAAAATTGGTTTTAAATATTTCGAATCAAAACCTGAAAATGTTCTTACAAGCCATGACTTTTCAAATTTCTTCTTTTCGACACGATCTTCCTCTGTATTACTCGGATCATTAATATCAATCAAACTAAGTCTCTTGGCTTTAAATTCTTCTTCAATTTCATCGATTCCTGTTTCGATTCCCAAACATTTTGTAACAGGCAGCGTCAGTCCACCGAAGAATATCACCGAAATTACGACAATCGAAAGTGTTGCGGTTAGCATCATCTGCCGTGGCATCGAAACAGTGTTGCGTATTGCAAGCGAAAATGCGATAGCACCTCGTAAACCAGCGAACATCATAGTATGTTGGTGTTTGCAAGCGATCTTACGTGTCCTGCCGCAGTTTAGTAGCAACGATAATGGGTATATGTTCAAAAATCGTCCAATGTGGATTGCCAAGAAAGCAGTACCGATGAAACCGAAATTCCATTGATGGTAATTGAACAAGAAGACAGAAAGTCCGATATATGAAAATATGAAATTTTCAGCCAAGAAGTTCAGCAACTCAAACGTTTGTATCGTTCTTACGGCTGATTCTGGCGATAAGTTTTTATATGTATAATGTCGCTGAGTTATACCACAGAAGAGAACGGCCACGATTCCAGACCAGCTCGCGACTTCAGCTGCCAGGAATGTTGTATACGACATTAAAAAGAACAAAGCTGTCTCAAGGATTGGGAACATTCCAATTTTTGTCAACTTCGTTAACAATGCTGTTACACAAGCCATTGCGCAACCGATTAGCAAAGATCCAGCGAAAATTGCTACAAATTCACCAAGAGCTGTGAAAAACGAAAACACATCGAATTTACGCACTTCACTTGGGTTGTATGCCAGGTATGTTTCGATTGCACGATACAAGACAATGGCGACTGCGTCGTTCAAAACGCTCTCACCGAAAACTAACGCGAATAAATCTACATCGACATGAAGATCGTGAAATATGGCGAGAACCGTCACGGGATCTGTCGCTGAAATCATTGCGCCGAATAATAAGCATTCGGGAAAATCAAACGTTTCTATGACGCCTGTTAGTCTATTGAATCCATAAACCATTCCTCCGACAACAAGGCATGAAATTGTCGTTCCGAAAAACGCGTAGGTGCAGATTGCGCCGAGATTTCGGAAGAAATATCTTCGTTGTAACTGGTAACCTTCGAAGAAGATAATCGGTGGCAGAAGAACATAGAAGAAAATCTCAGGATTAAATGACGATTTATCTTCAAGCTCATTTCCTTCAGCTCCTTTTCGTGCATGTTGTACGATTCCTGACAGCAAGTATGAATATTCAGTGCCGTTGATTTTCATCCATAGTGTCCTAGGTGCTGATGTTAGATTGTCACAATTGTGAACAGTGACGGCTTTTTCTAACCCTTCTTTCTCTTCGGAGTATCGAATAATCGCACCGACTATGATACCAAAAATCATCGCAACTCCTGTTTCATGAAAACAGCTAAATCGCCTGATTTTGAAGAGCCAGATCATAAGAACAGTAGCTATCAACAGAGATATTAAAATTAACATACTAAGAGAGTCAGTTCGATGGCTGCTTGAAATTTCATCTTCTTTCTGTCCTTCGAGGTTGACATCATCGGTCAAATCTAGTGCCATTCCTATGCCGAGAATGGCTACAATTATCCATAAACTATAATTAGCGGCCATTTTTCTTCCTCGTCAGTTCCTGTCCGTTGCTGGTAGATGGAGGAAGAAGTGTGACCGGAGATATAATCAAAAATTCACTGATTGCCCATGTGAGCAGGTTGTCGCATCCATGTTCGATCATGCAAAGACACATTGGGTACAAACAATGCTATTTGTCTGTGGGTAGTGTTTGGAGCAATGAAAGTAATAACCGTATCATTTAACAAGCAACGGCATCATGATAATTCTTTGGGCTGTCTATCATGTTGAATTGACGTTTATTTTTGAAAATGAATCATTGTTGCCTTTTATGGGGTACGAAAGAGTATGTTCATCTGCAGATTTTAACATTGTTTTTCAAAGATAATTCGCAATTCTGGTTGTCACTTTGACAATCAATTAGGTTTGAAAAAGCACAACGCAAGCAAAGAAAGCTGTTGGACACTAGCAAATCAAGTTTTTAACAAATTTTCAAAAGATTCATTTTTCATTGGACACATAATACATAGCGCAAATTGTAAAAATCCGCATCCTGGACCAGCCCCAAAGTAAATAGCCAGTAAGCACTAGTGGTAAGGACCAGTACATATGGCTGTTTGTCAATATTTAAGTATGAAGATGTATGAGTAGGTTTTTACTACAAGACAACAGAATGATGCAGTGCAGTACATGATTTCAATATAGTACAGCAAAAGTACGACAGATGCACTATGTTCAAAACATCAATTAAATTGATGTGTAACTAAAGCAGTTTTCTAGCTGAACTCTAAAAAAAGTACCAATTACAAATATATCCATGCATTCTTTTGACTTTTATACAGTCAGGTACATCAATGATATTACAACATGATAGCTCGATACTATTTCAATTTGTCCAAATGCGGTAGTTTGGGGGTAATTTTGACACAGGTAAAGGAATCTGCATTTTTTGCGAGCAAAACCACAGATTTCAGTTAAATACTTGCTCCAACAAGATCTCAACAGGCATGAACTTTTCTTTATTCGATAGGAAACCTGCGTTATAGAAATCGTAACTCCACTTTTGTTGGAACTTTACGAGTCTCCTGATTCATTCTGCTGTTTCTCTATTTCATCGACCATAAACTGCAACGGGTTTTCTGGCCTCTGGTGGACTATCTGTGTTGTTATGTTCTGAAGAGAGGAAGAAAAAAAATTGTAAATATTGTTTTCGAAATGCAGTGTGTGTTCAAATTTTCAGACTTTACTCCCTAATCAGAGAGATTTATTAGAGCTGGACTTCACAAGATATCACATCACATCAGCAGTTGTTTAGCATTTAGCTATTTAGCATTTTTGACGGGCATTTTTGTTTTCATATTAGGCCCTACATTTCAATGAAATTTACGAGGGGTATTTCACTCCAAAAAATCTCGTACGCCTTTGGCAAAAATCCTTTTGTTTGCAAGCAAAATCCATCAAAAATCCGTAAAAATCCTTTTGTTCTGAAAAAATCTCGTACGCTTTTTCGAATGAGTGAAATGCCCCTCGGAAATTTATAGCTTTTCACATGTTTGAGACATTTTTTGTTGTGCTCAGAACCAAAACCAGTGTATGGTATGGTGGGCAACGAAGCAAAATTGATAGCCAAGACCTAGGGTATCGGCGGTAAATTCCGGACGGTTAAGGTTCGGAGGTCGGAGGTCTGAGGAGCCGAAAGTTTCCGTCCAAATTGAAAAACAGAATTATCACGTTCAACTTACATTATTTTGTGTTTCTCATCTTAACAGTTAACAATTTTTCGCATCATTCTGTGCAGGGGCGGATCCAGACCGAAGTTGAAGGGGGGGGGGCAACTTGGAGAAGGGGCGCCAAAAACACAGTGAAAGGTTAGCGCGCCGAAGGCGCACGAAAATTTTTGGGGCTTTATTTGAGAAAATTCTCTGGTTTTTCTACTGAATAACGCATTAGTTTATATGTTTCCTTGCATTCAGAAAGAAACACTGAAAAAAGAGCGCATTTGAGTCAGAATAAGGGGCGCTTTTCTTACCAAAAAGGGGGCGCCAAAGCTGAATTTTCATCGTGAAGGGGGGGGGCAGTTGCCCCCATCTGCCCCCTAAATCCGCCACTGATTCTGTGATTTCTGTAGCTCTGCTTTTCCGTTGGGTTGTTTAGGCCTAATTTCTGGTATATTCCGGACGCAAAGTTAATCGTCGATTTGGCGTGAAAAACGTTACGTTTCGTTAGCGATTCTTTTATATTTTATTCTGCTATTTCTTGAAAGTTGCTTTGTGTAGTTTTCATCGGCATCATTCTGCTTGTCTTGCATATCTGACAAGTTGAACACCATTGACCAGTTGCTTGCAAAAAGGAACGTTGAGACCATCTTTTCGAATGCACGCAGGGGCACTGTTCGTTTATGAGGGATTTACAGTTAGCAGGACTAATAGATGGAGAACATGAAAATAAAATGCAAGTTTCCTTTGCAATTGAAGGATTTTGTGAAATGAGTTTCATGGACTGATTGTCCGACAAATACCGCCGTCCGGACGGAATTTACCGCCGATACCCTACACCTGCCTACCTAATAATTGTTAGTTTCGAAACAAGGTATCGTCGAAAAAAGATTACCTCAGTGGCGGCAATTTGTAAAGAGTGTAGGTAAACAGCGGCACTCACAGCAGTAATTTCATGCTGTGTTTCTGCTGTTACAAAAGCCAGGCCTGTTGCTTGCTTTATTAAATATTTGCAAGTAGGGTACCTGAAACAAGTCAACAATATGATGCTTCTCCAAATAATCAATAGCTCCAATGTATGGATCTTCTAAATCAACTTCTTTCTTCTGGTCATCGTTTCCTTCCTCGTTGTCATCTGGGTTGATTGCTTCCTCCACTTCCTGTTCCGCTTTCGTATCCTCTTCGTCCGCCATGTTTTCTTCGAAAAACTGGCATCGTTTCTATGGTTACGGGTCTCGCAATCATTAATGAAAATGAGGTCTGGCCTTGGCAAGAAAGAAGAAATTCAACGAAATTCACAAAGGGAAAGGTGACATTGTTGTTATGATATTGTGATGTCCTTGTTTGGTTTGCTGCAAGCTGGCTAGTCAGAAAGCTTGTAAATTCTTGACCTACCAAACGCTTCACATTCAAAGTTTGTTTGTAACATTTTCCTGCAGTCTCAAAAGCTGTCTACCGTTTTTAAAGGTCTGTGAGATAAGAAGGATTCATCAATCAAGTATTGCTGGCCTAGCCAAGAAGAAGAAAGTCAAGGGCAGGAAGGAAAATGCCAGCCACCAGCAGACTGATTGCGCCATTTCGCAGGCTAATGATCAGCCATTGTAGCTGTAGAATTTGGAGCAACCAAATACCAATGACCTCAATGAGTAGAAGGTGTGGTGCGAACGTTGCATTATCCACAGATGCATCAGAAAGAAAAGAGGCATGTCATGGTTTTATTATATTCAGTAGTGGCCCCATCGATTTTGGTATTTTTAACAGCATTGGCTGTTAAGGAGAATGGGGTTCTTACCCTTTTAGGCTGTTAAGAAGATGAGAAGTTACGTGGAAATCTCTGTAAGGGAAGGTGTTGTGGCGCAGTGATGTAATCCTCTGACTTTTTTGCAGCCAGAACAGTCAGGTGGAGATGGTTGAAAACCTGGGAGGACCACAACAAAGGCATCATGACAAGGGGTTGCAAACTTGATTAGCGCTTAGCTACTTCTGCAATCCCAGCACTTTGCGCTAAAAACCACAAGTCACCTTCACCATGTCTTGAAAAACATGGGTGAAAAACTTGACAAAGGATGTATAGAATGTAGAATAGAACAGTTTTACTATACCTCCTGATATGACATATCTACGGTTGAAGTCCAGCGAGTTCCATGAGACATCTATTTGCTGCCCTCAAAGTCTGATTACAGCAAAAATTGTTAGGTTAATTGGAGACACTGTTGGTAGAAGGGCATTAACGAGGAGGGGTGGAGTTCTGATCTTAATGTTCAATTGCTGTTAAAAATAGCAAAATTGAAAGCTGATGGCCCCTTAGCACTAACAAAAGCTAAGAAAACAAAAAATATGATATGAGAGTGTGGAGCTTGGGGTCATACTGCTGAATTTTCTGCAGTTCAATTATCAACTGTTTAATGCCAACATCTTTGCACTTGGAATTACTCAAAAAGCAAAAAAGGAAATGATGGTATTGGAGTGGCTTTGCTGCCCAAGCTTTCAGGGCAATTATTATATCAACTTCTAATATGCATATTTTGCTTACACTGTGAATTTTTCTTTCACAAATATACTTAGGCAGGAAAACTAATGTTAATGTGTGCAAGACCTGTACTGCATATGTAAGATTCTCATTTATTTCAAGTGAAACAAAACTATTTCTATGTTTATGGTAGACACAATGAATGGGAACCTCTCATTTAGTTTATTGATTTGTCTGTTTCTTTCAGGAGGAAACAGAGAAAATTTACACACATCATTGGGTAGAACCACCTGATCCAAACTCTAACCTTCGAAAATTTGTGTTTGCAAAACCAAGAAGTCAAAATTCATTAGATGTTGAGCTAGAAAAGCAAAGAGAAGCAAGTTATGCATGGAACAATGAATTTTGGAAAAATCATAACAAGAAATTCTTTGAGGTGTGCAGTTTTATTTGAAGATGTAATAAAAGCAGGGGTGGAAGCTTTGTCAAATATTTTGGGACGAAGCCATTGTTTGTTAAGAAGCATTGTTCATCACCATTGTGTTTCCAAACAAAAGATATCTGCTCTAGCTGACATCAAGGGGTGATTGCACCCTCTCACCTCTCCCGTGTTCACTACTAGTTGGAATGATTGAATGTCATTTCACTTCACAAGAACATGGCATTGAAAGTCTTTGTCAGTTTTCTTTGTCATTTGTATTCTGCATCAATGATATTTCATGTTTACATCTTTGCACTCATGCATACTGTATTTTTGCCAGTAAAAGCACTTACTAATTGTCGATTCACTTAGCATGAACCATTTACACTTTCAGGAAAAGAAAAACCATGCAAGAAAAATGGGGAACATAAATGATAGTTCTGGTGAGTTGAATCCACCTAAAGCTTTTCTTGAAGTTAGTTGATGGAGCTTTTTTTACATATTCAATAAAACTAAAATACATCAAACAGATAAAAAATAAGCATTTTTTTACCTTCAACATCAAAAAATTAAAGTACAAAAATTTGTTACATTCTACTTTGCCATCTAAAGCTGGAAAAGACACAAGGTCATCTGGCCCCTTCTTTAGATGGCACTTACAATTCTAATACTTTAGGAAAAAAAGGTAATCTAAGGTAGCTTTGTATCAATAAAAAAACCTTAAAAGTGTTTAATGTAGAATCCAATCATGAAAATTGCTTGTCATGAGTTTGTCAACTTTTTGTGTCATCAAAGTTCTCCCTCACTCATTGTTTTAGAAAAAGAAACATCAGATGAAATGTCAGTGTTTTACAAAGACTTCCTTGACAGACACTACAAATTACACATGGACTACAATAGGTAAATTTTACTCCCAGGGGGGCACTCAGCACATTGCATATGGGGGATCAGTCCAAGAAATTCTCAGGCAACCCAAAAATATCAATTCAGCTTCATTGCAACCCAAAAATATCGGCTCATTTTATACCTAGAAACCTGTAAATGAACATAAAATACCCCAAAAATGCAAATTGAAATCAGGATTGCCTCTTGCAAACCCAGAAATATCAGTATGATTATGTTTGGTGTCAAAAAATATCATAATTATAGTTTCAGCTTTATTCATACCCAAAAATATCGGACTTACCTCCCTGGATGTGCATGTGCTGAGTGCCCCCCTGGTATTTTACTGTCTAACCTACCTAGCTATTTTCTTGCTCATGAATATCCCAAATATGTGTAATTTTAGTTCTCGAATGTAATAACATGTTATTCAATGCATCAGATTGGATATCTATGATGCCAAAATTTTAAGGATACTCTAATCAAAATGTTGTTCTTTTCATCCAATAGTTTGAACAGATATAAAAAATCTCAAATCGAGCCAAAAATTATTCTGATGCATTTTTCATCACCCTACGATCGTCGACCGAACAAATTTCTATCAAATTCTTACTCACATGAGAAGTGAGAACCAAGCTTCAAATTGTGACAAATCTTTCGGTCCATTGGCATGTTTTTACGTGTTATGACAATGAGCGAAGTCAGTCGAATTGTCTATCTTTGAAGAAATCAGAGTTCAGAAAAAGTTCAAGACTTCCTCCGGATGCTAACTTTGTTCTTAAAATCTTCCTCATTTCATCATTTTTTTAAAGTAAAAATAACAAGGTTTTTCAAACCCACTGCGTTGCTTATTATTGTGCAGTTCATGTAATTTGCCAAAATAGTGCAGCATTTTTCTTCATTCTTACTAAAATTACCAAATCTTCCTCAAATATAACATTAAAAAGCACACCTTCCTCCGACTCTGGGAGAAATTAATACATTTTTATTCGAATTTTATCCGTCTAATTGACACACTTTGCTAGACACCTTTCTGTCATTGATTGTCCTTACTTGTATATGTTGAAATTTATTTCCTGAAATTTCTCAATTCAGGGAATGGTATAAAAGAAATTTTGGGATGCTGCTTTTGGCATTTAGGGCATCTCTCAAAAGAATGTTCCAGCGATCATAATTTGGTCATCGTTGTCATCGTGTAAGAAGAAGTATGGAATCTTTTGAATTTAATTTCAAGTAATTTTTTGGAAAGAAATTTGTAGGCATAAATTGAAAAAAGAGCATATTGGTTTTGGTATAAGAGTACGAAATTTGGTTCTTTCAATCGATTTTAGAACTGATCAAACTGAATATCTTTATTTTTTATTGTGCTCATCATTTTGCCGTAGCATTCATAAGAGAATTCCAGGGGCGGGCAAGTACTGTAAAATATTTGACCCTATGT
Source organism: Aurelia sp. 3 sensu Dawson et al. (2005) (assembly GCA_964020215.1). Taxonomy (NCBI): domain Eukaryota; kingdom Metazoa; phylum Cnidaria; class Scyphozoa; order Semaeostomeae; family Ulmaridae; genus Aurelia; species Aurelia sp. 3 sensu Dawson et al. (2005). Next base: position 27,665,729 of record OZ026574.1, on the reverse strand, counting down.
TTGTCCGAAGAAATTGGAAAAAATAACCGGTTCTTTTATTACACAGTACGACTTTCTTGTCAAAAACAACCAGTTTTTGGGACAAAGGTGAAATTTTGAATTCAGCCTTCCTTTGCCATCGATTCGTGACGAAATTCAGGTTTTTTAACCTCCCATCTGATGAAAGTCCTGGAGCTCATGAATAAGCTGGTTCTACCTTACTCCACCAAATTTAAACAAAAAAGACCAGTATGTCAAATTTTCACATAAGCGGTTCTACCTTTGTCCGCTAAAAATTAACGGCAAATGACCAGTATTTCAAACTTTCACATAAGCGGTTCTACCTTTGTCCGGCGAATTTCTCCCTAAACTACCAGGATTTCAAATTTTGCAGCAAATCGGTTCTACCTTCGTCCGGCAAACTTAAACAAAAAAGACCAGTATTTCAAACTTTCACATAAGCGGTTCTACCTTTGTCCGGCGAATTTCTCCCTAAACTACCAGGATTTCAAATTTTGCAGCAAATCGGTTCTACCTTCGTCCGGCAAACTTAAACAAAAAAGACCAGTATCTCTCAGAATATTAATTACCAAGAAACATTTTTGAGGGACGAACTACCGGTTTTTGGGACAAACATCTTCAGTGATAAATCATGTTGGAATTGTCCGCCAAATTGAAGACACATAACAGCAGAAAATTTTCATCAAAAAAGACCACTTTTTGGGACCAAGGTTGTGCAAAAATTTTTGGTGAACTACCGGTTTTCAGACAAAGGTCGAACCATCGTAGCCAGTGTGGCATGCCCGCCCTTGGAATTCCCCATAAACTTTCTTGCTTTACTTGTTTGCAACCTTTGCATGTTCCAGTTTCGTGACTTTATAAAATCTCAATAGTTCAAAACGAAAAACTTGTTCAAACCAGTTTCGTTGTGACAGACCCATAGCAACTAACGGGGCCGGTCGGGCCCATGTCCCCCAATAGTTTCCAAAACTGGTATTTTTTTCTTGTTCATCATAATAGCACAGAAGCACCTAGACTACAATAATCTAAATCATATCTAAACTACGAGAGCTCACGGTGACTTTTGATTTCACAATGCCCTTGACACAAAGTATTCTTGTCCTGTAGTTCAATTTCAGCTTTCCTGTTTGAAATATATGTTTGAAATATATTTGGATTCGTAAATTTCCCTTTTTTCCTCCAGGACCTCCAAAGGTGAAATGCCCCTTCAGCAATTCACAGAAGGGCGTTGCAAAAAAAAAGAGGACTTGTCCCCAAAAATTTTTCGGACAACCGAGAACTTCACTCTTTCGTTGCGAATTGATGCCTCTCCAATCTAAAAAGTTCCCCCACGGGCCTGGTAAGATCCATGTACGTGTAAGAAAGGCTTGAGGATGACTTCACTTTCACTCTTTCACATGTATCTTTCTCTTGTCTGTGTTCCAGACCCTCCTTTCCTTTTTTCGGATTTAGGGCAGAGGAAATTTTATAGAACCATACAGAGCATGATTCAAAATCTCTTCTGCAAAAAAAAAATACAAAGTTTCCTCTTCGGAAACATTCAAGCAGAAACATGGCTGTGGTGCTGATTATTGTCAAAACTACCCATTGTGTGTGCAGCTAAGAACTTCCAACTTTTCTGCCATATGTTGTGTTCCATTTCGGTATCTGAGTGATTTAGTGATTCGTTCCATATTCTCGTTCTTTATGAAAGTGCCGAAGAATAAACTTCAACGATGTCTCGTTCTTGACTTGATCTCATTTGAAGTGTATTTTTAGTATTGGAAGCAAAAGCTTCTTGATTTCATTTACCTGAGCCACAATCTTTGCCAAAACTCTTGAAAAAAATCGCATATTTTTCCTCTTCTCTCCCCCTCCCCCATACAATGTTGGTTTTTTGTGCGATTATGCAGTGCGTTAGGGCACAACCAAGCAGGCGAATGGCTTTCCTTCAAGTCTAGTAATCATATTTTCGGACCAACATTGTTCAGGGGGGCAGGGGGCGCGGAAAATAGCGTTAGGTGAAGTTTCCAGCGATATATTTTGCATAGACGAAAAAGCAGCAAAATGAAGTTTTTTTCAAGTTGTTTTGGAAAGGATTGTAGCTGTTTCAGCGAGAAGTTGTCCTCCAAACTCTCCAACGATCAGAGTCTAGAACTAGCTCTAATATGGTTAAGTAGGTGCAAGTTATCGTTATTTCAGTTATAAAGGGCTTTTGTTGTTTCCGTTATAAAAGGCTATAAGAATTCAGATCTCCACGAGTCATCGTTGTCCATATGAAGAAGTGTGTGAAGTCTATCTATCGCTTTTTGACGCAATTTTTGAGCTCAGTGCACTACGACTTCATTTCCCACACAGGTCTGTTAACTCCCAAACATCAGTCCAGGTGCAAAATGCGAAGGAGCTAATCTCAAGGTGGGAATTTTGAAACCAGCAAAACCCGCATTACCAGCCGCTAAACCGCAAGTCAATGCTGCTGCGCAGGGTAATCCAATTTATTGTTCAAGAAGGCAGCAGCCTCCACTAAATGTCATAGCTGATTCCCTCACAAACATCTCCAGCTGGGTTCTGCTTGTTCTGGGAAATGGGGAAAATCCTTTTGAATGGTGGCGAAACATCCGCTTTCTATAAAAAGAAGTTGCGACTTGAGAACTTTGAATTTAATTTTGCATTTTTCGGCATCGACGAAAACGAAGAAATCTTTCGCGAAAATAAAACGACTTTTGTCAAATGGGTACGAGTTCTTTTTTTGGCATCAGTTTGCCCCGCAGTCTAAATATTTCTGTTCTTAATGCTGATTTCCACGCAGTAGAATTTTCCTAGCGGACTGAAATTTAGACAATAAAATCTTGGTCATGCGTAACATCCTATTCAAATTCACGGCAACATTTTCACACATTAACAAAGGATTTTCTGTCCAATAGGAAAATTCTACTATACTGAGTGGAAATCAGCCTATACCCATCAGATGGACTAATGACCATTCAGAGAAACGGAAAACAGGCTGAGAGTGGTACTGTGGTTAAAATGGTCCTTGGTACCTAAATTTATTGCATAGATGAATTTTGGGGCCTGTGAAGACCAGTACACGAACTGAAGAGTGCTGCCTTGTGGAGCCTGTGAACAGGGAGGTGCGGAGGAGGGAAGAGAGGAAAGGCTTTTCTTCTTCCTTTTGCCTTTTGTGTTCTCTTTTCAAATGTAGAACAACTTTTGACCCATGACATAATGTTAGAAAGTAGATAAAAGAGCACGCGGCTGGTGTTGACTCGTTGCTTTGTTTTCGTTCCGCGTGTCTCTATTGTTTTCACGCTAACTCTTTTGTCTCTGTCTCGTGCACACGCTTCTCAACTGATCTCAAGGGTATTCAAGACAACAACAATCAACCGTTTCATACACAGTGCATGTTCAAAATGGCCGCTCGCTCGCATCATAACTAAAGCAGTGAATGGGTTATTAGCGGTATTCAAGGCTTCTGTTTTTCGTTGTATTCAGAGACTGAAGAAGGAGAACTCGCGACGATAAAGGAGTCAATTTCAATCGCATTTGTTCCCTTGAGATGTAGAAATCATAGCTGCATTCATGCGACCAAGAGATTTCCACTTCTCCGCTTTGCCTTTGGAAATTTGGAATGACTCGCTTGAACAACACCTTTCGCTCCAGTTGTAAGCTTTTAAATAGGACAACAAAGCAAGAAAAGCAAGCTGGCCAGACGTACCATCTTAGGAGCAATTCAAGGCTTATTTCATCCTCAAACAGTTCAGTTTTTTTAGACCTTCATTTTATCCAAACTGGGAGATTGTTTGGCACCAGATTGCATGAGCGGGCAAGGCGGACTAAGAAACTTTCGAGGACGCTTCGTGTTATGGATGTGGCGAGACAAAGCAGCATGAAAGAAGGGTTGCAGGTAAAGTTGTTGTCGGGTAAAGATATTTCAGGTGATTTAATCGAAGGCAGAGTGAAAAGTTGTGCGTCTTTTACCGGTGAGGCTTTGTTGTCAGTTCGCAGGAAAGATGACGGCCTAAAGAATGATGCTGAAAATGTCCAGCAAGAAAAAGAATCGAGTGATTCGAACCGTCCTTCAGAACACCCAACGACAATAAATGGCGACATTAAAATCGAAGCAATCGTTAGAGCGGACAATAGAACGCAAACGAACGTGAAAGCCGTTGATAAAATGTTATTAGACCTTGATAGTCATTCACTAAATGCAATTTCTGGGAAAGTAACTCATGAAAACTTGACTGGAAATATGCCTACACTGGATACTGAAAATGGATACGTTGACCAAACTGTAAATCCGACGCAAGAGGAATCTAATTCCATGACAAACTGCAAGCTTGATGGTTGTGGAAGGGTAGATGACAGCCATAATGGATCAACTGAGGAATGGACTTTTGAAGCTAGGCCAAATACACTTGTTTTCATTTGTAAGAAAAATGGAGCACATTCAAGCTTAGATCTGCATAGCTCAGAGAAACGGTCATCAAGGACTCAGGAAGATGGTCATGTCAGAAAACAGGCTGAAGTTGAGAGTGATATTTTGAGCCCTCCATTATTAAATGGGGATTCTGTAGGCTTGAACTCAAAGTCTGGAGTTGTTGACATCCCAAAAAATGTAAAGGTATCTTGCCGCAGTGAAAAAGTCTGTGGAGAGAGCAATGTAAGTGATGGAACAGAACACAGTGTGGGTTTTAGGAGTGTCTGTGATAACTTTGATAGAACAGGCTGCAATGAACAGTCTGCAGTGGGAGCAGTAGCAGTGCTTGAAGCATGCAAGTGTGAAAGTCAGAGTGATAAAACAGATGACAGAACTCAAAAGAGACCAAAACGAAATGTCAGGAGTTTGAAGTTAAGGGATGATGATGAGTACTTTATTGATATCAAACTGGGGAAAAGAAAAATGAGAGAAAAAGACGAGACTAAAAAAGAGGGAAACAAAGTTAAAAAACCAAAAATTAAAAAGCAGAAGAAAGCTGAGAAGCTCAAGATCAAGGAAAGTGGTAGTGTTGCAGAAAAAGATTTAGGGGCGGAAAAGGGGAGTTGTGAAATTCATTGTGATGATGCTTCAAAGCAGGACAATTCAGAAAAATATGTTAACGTTGAGTGTGTGCTTGGAATGAGGCAAACTAAAACTAGACAACCACAAATTCTTGTGCAGTTCACAGATGGAACAAGTAACTGGATTGGAAAGTCAGAAATGCAGTCACCAATCAGCTCACTGTCAGACTATTTTACCTTCTCATCTCAAGATCTTGCTGTTCTTCATAGACTTCCATTCTGTTGGTTTGGAGAGCCTTTGATTGAATGGGCCCAAAGAGATCTAAAAGCGTCTGATTTCGGAATGATAGAAGCTGAAGAAAAGACAAAGTTGGCTTCTTTAGCGTTGGAGAAAAGGGAGGTTGAATTATTAGAAAGAAAAGAATGCGAGTTATCATCACGTGAAATGCTACCAGTATCAGAAAATGAGAGATCAAGAACTGAGAACAGTGTTCAAGGACAAGTTGATAATTTTGATGACAAGGCTACAGTTGATGTTGAAAAGAATGGAGTAATCAAGGGAAGCATTGTTACAGGCACGGAAATGGATGGTAGCAAACAAGCGCAAAACAATGAATATCTAATGGAACACAATTTACAGGAAGGAGTTAGCATTGTCAGACATCATAAACAATCAGATAGTACCATAGCTGATAGCAAAAAGTCATCATTCAATCAAACAAGAGTTAGAACTAATTGTAAAATGAGTACAAATTGGTTTGAAAATGAATCGGACATCATAGGCTCAATTGGAAAAACCTTTGGACCACCAGATCTAAGCTATGTTGACAATGTTGGAAGGGTAAAAAATGCTTCCAGAGATACTGTGAAACCTCTTGATCTAAGTTTTGTGGACATGAAAATCAATTCATTAGACTTGAGCACTGTCAAAGGGCATTTTGGCCCACCAGATTTGAGTTATATAGATGCAGATAGTAAACTCATAACACCCGATTATAGTCAAGAGCAACTGAGCCCATGCAAATTGAGTAATATGGAAAAAGAGCAAAAGAAATTAGACAAGGGTCCTAAGAAAAATTCATTTTTATCAAAAGACAGATCGTTAACTGGATCAAAAGGTTCTCCAAATGAAGAAACAACAAGAACGCACCCAACATTTATTTCTCGGAATGGTGAATTAGAAGTTTATAAACAAGGTTATATTGAGATAGTTTTGAGGCATAAGGATAAAAGATCCAAGAGAATAAGATCAGAAACATGTGATAATTTGATTCAGCAATTGGAGTCAAGAATTGTTGATGATGAATGTCCATATATAGTAATCTCAGGCCTGGAGGAGTACTTTGCGTCCACCATGGATATGGACAAATTGTTGAAGTTTCCTGCAGAGGCTGAGAAAACACGCTATGATGAAAAAATGGCAAATCTTAGGTATTTTTGTCTTTCTATTACTTGTTGTAACATTGCCCATTATCTGGTAAGGTTCTCTGCCGCCACCCATCCTTCTGAACCTTTGAACTCCATGCAAAATGAGGTTGAATGCCTATGGGGTACTAAAGAAGATTCTTTTAAACACTGGTGCCACCAGCCACTAAAAAGTGAATGGGGCAAATGAAGAAAGGTGAATCAATCATGCATACCGTGTCCTGGAGGTAAAGTTGGTGGGCTCTGTGCCAGCACCAGCTCTAAAAATTTTGAAAGATGTAAGGGGGATTCTGATGTAGTTTTTCAGCCTCAAGTTATACCCAACTAATTTTATGCCAATTTTTCTTTGGCAATTTTTGCTTATGAAAAAAATTAAAAGAAGAGGCCACACCCTTTTCTGGAAACATCTTTAAATGCTGTTTTAGAGAGCTAACCCACTGGTCAGATTGCTAATAAACTACCATACAATGGTGTATGGCCAAATATGGAAGGCGAGAGAATCATACAATTTGATATTGTCTGTTTTGTCTTACGTAATGTCTTGTTTTTCACAGGTATCTTTTCCAGACGCTGAAGAATTACCCAAAGCCCATAGTAGCGATTGTGAATTCACCAGCAACTGGTTTAGCTGCTGCCATTTTGTCATTAGTTGACATGGTGTATGATCAGGTAAAGTCTGTCTTACTATTCTAAATTATCTTTCATTGAAATGGCATTACTACTGTATCTAAATTCAGATATCGGCGCTTGCTGTTGTTTTTTATTATCCACGCAATTTTTCATTTGAGGATAACTGTTTCAGGATCTTTTGAGCCTTTGTCTAGCGTATGATTCCAAAAATTGATGCGTCAGTAGCATCTACAGTAATGTGTTTCAAAGCATCAAACGAGATCAGCCTGTTTACAGCTCACGGCAGGTCTGTGTCCATAAAATCCAATTCTTCAATGCTGTCTGAAAGAAGGAACCTTGCAGGCAGCCATCTAGCGATTTCAATACACATAAATGTTGAAAGCAGAATGGCTAAGCAATATGAAATCAAGACAACATAAATGTTGCAGTATCTTAATTGCGTAGAATGCTATATCTACCAGACTATTGGCCAGTGGACAACAGGATCATTGGATATGTTACACAGCGCTTACTGACAAGGGCGGCGCCACAGGGTGGACTGGGATGGACATGTCCACCTCAGTTTCCTCAGATCAGAATTTATTCCTAAGCAAAAACGATATAAAAAATATTAGGTATACCTTCTGGCAATCAATTCCATCTCTGGTCCACCCCACTTTTTCAGTGCTGGCTGTCGTTATTGCTTGTTTCCATATCTAAATTCCAAAAGTATCTAAGTATCTGGCAGGATAGACCTATCATTGAGTCTACAAAAGAGTTTGGATCGACTTACAACTTTTACATGAAATGTGCGAGATATTTGAGTGGCATAAGAGCTTTGGTACATAGACAGAGCAGAAGCTGCGCTCGCATGTACGAAATCTCGTAACTTTGAGCCCCTTAGCTCCCTGCAACAGACCCCAAAATTTGGCAACACTTATATATTCCTTGGGCCTTAAACTCTTGATTTATCATTTCAAAAAGTTTACCTATTCAAATTCTTCCTTATCTCAGATTGCTCGATGACGTCATTTTACGCAGTTTCTGCTCTGTCTGGTACATATTCAAAATTTTATAAAATGTATGAAAGTATCGTTCCATTCAGGTTCTTTTGCGGAATAGCCACAAGGTCTATATCTCATGCCATGCCAGTTGTAACTTACAGTGTAGTAATGAAATTGATGGACGGAAAAGGAGTGGGACAAATGTGATAAGTGTACTTTTTAAATGGGGGAGCCAACAAATTTGGCAAAAACTATTGCGAGGTGTAACGTCACTCTGCATTGTGCCTCCCTTTCCTTTGGTGCTCCTCGATCTTGGCCCTCCAATAGTGCATACTATTTATGCTCCCTGTATTTCTTTGAAGTGCAACAGGGCCAGGGGTTATAAACAAAATTCTGTTCATTTTCAGTCACTCAGTGAAAGCAAGAAAAATGGATTAAATGGCCACTCTCCACGTTTGCCTATACTCGCTCCAAAGCTGATGGGACTGCAGCACAAAAATGAAGCCTTGTTGATGGGAGAAGCACCAAATCAGGTACTGGAAAAGCCACTTAAGAAAGTAAAGAAATTATTCAAAACAGCTCAGTTTTCAAAGGATTTAAGCTCAACGTTAGATGAAATGAAATTAAATGAAAAACTTGCCAGCGATCGACCAAGCCCCAGGAAACGAGGTCGTCACGTTAGTACATCTCGAAGTCCAAATGTCAGCATGGAATCATGTCATGGTGAAAGCAGCACACAGGTGTATGTGAAAACAAGAATGGCAAGGTTGCGCTTTCCCGACGCACACAACGACACAACCCAGGAGAGCCATGACATGGAAGAAGAGCTTCTGGAAGAAATTACGAAGGAGAAACAGTTAGCTACGAAATGTATGATGGAACTTGCTGAATTCTGGAATGAAATTGCAGACACGGCTAGTTGACCAGTTAAGTTGATTTTCATGTGTGAGTTAGGCCAAAATAGATGATCTTTTGAATTGAAACGGTATCCATTTTCTGGGATTTTGTAAGTGATGGATCTGATTCTACTGAATAATTTGTGAAATTCAGCTGAAAATTGAGAAACTTCAATAGCACATTTTGTCTTTGCCCATTCCCAGAGCGGCAAATTTTTGGAGCTCTGTATTCCAAATGACTGAGCTTTTCCCTGTATAGCTTCAAAAGTGCTCCATGATGAATTGTATCGAGAAAAAGCCACCCGAACAGGCTGTGTGTTGGTGCTTCGAAGTGTAGTATTAAGGTTTTTGAAGCCAGGAACACCGCAAAATACGTGTTAAGCAAAGACGACTGTGTTTTTAGATGAATATTGCTTGTATATATGTATGAGATGATGCATCGCTTCGGTATACGAGGCGTCTTCAGAGCTAAACATATGATGTTACCAACCTACCATGATGACATGTTGACTTGTTCTGTGCTCTAATGCACTGATGTCTCATTTTACCTAACGTGGGCCGCAAAAGATCAGGGTCAGCTATTGGTCTATAAGTTTCAAAAACTACATGATGGGAGACGTTTATTTTATGCTGTTACTCCATTTTAAAGATCACCTTTTTAGCCTAAGTTTTATTGTCATGCAGCTTATTCAATAGATGATTTATTTCGGAAAACGATATTTTAAATAGAAGCGTTTTTAAAGTTGTTAACATCGTAGCTTGCAAAGCAAATGCGTTTGATATTACAATCCCTTCAACAGACAACGACGAAACATCATCTGCATTCAGTATTCATAACAAACATTGACGTTGAGAATTGTTTCATTTCAATACATCATGTAGTTCTTTATTTTTGGGCTGATGTTGCGTCTTGTTTTTGAACGATTTTGTAGCAAGGTTATGTAGCCTTCCTAGGAAGGTAAAAAAGGAAGGTAATACAGCGTCGATTTCGCTTTAACTTTTGCCTGGAGCAGTTGTTCAGTTTAAGCCAAGTTTATGAGGATTTTTGCATATCTCATATGATAATTTTGTCCATCATTGACAAAAGTGACTTCTCTTTGACAAGCTGAGAAGACTTGTATTTTCCCTTGGTGGTAAGAAAGAGTATAGAAGACTATTTTTCATTCCTTTTGAAAACTGATCCGAGATGGTCATAAACTACTCTATAGAAATGGATATCTTTCCAGTCCATTTGGTAAGGGATCCTCATTTTTAACTATCCTGGAGAAATCTGTTTGTCTTCTGTTCTAAGGAAACAGTTAGAGTCAGCACCCCCCCCCCACCCCACCCCCCGCACGCAGGAAGTTAAGTAACAAAACTAGTTTACAGTTTTTGGTTTTTGCAGAACAGTTTTGCTTCCGCAGTAATTTTCAAAACGTTTCAGTTTAGAACAGCGCCACCGTACCGATTTTTCAAAGTTACCCAAACATTCAAAAGAGAAAGTTTGTTGGGGGGATCAGAGTTCAAAAGTAGTATGCAGTGTGAATTGTTCCACGATCGAATATTGTTTGATCCTCTTATCAGGATGAGCGCTCGTTCAGTGCCTCTTCTCTGAGAAGGTAACATTCCTGAAGTTTTATCGTAAGAGGTTTTTTCGGCAAGGTTTTTCATTGCTGCTAGTAATTTGTAATTTGCTGCAAATAGGAACAATGTTTGCAGCTATGTCAAGACGCAATTTATTTCATACAAAGTTCAGCTTAGCAGTGTTTTGGATACACATCAAACAGTTGTTCTGCAACGCAAAAATAGATCTTCAAGCCATTAAAAGAGACGTAAGGAGTAGTATTGTATACATTTTGTGCCTTAACTCCACGCTCAAAAGACAGCTTGAAAAGTACAGTAAAGTTCCACCTTCAATAAATCTACTTTCAACATCAGCTTATTCCTTTTCTAATTAGCATATCATTCTCCCATAGTTCAAGCAAAATTTCATTGAGTTTCTTGTAAAGTTATGTCTTGAAGGCAGGACTTTACTGTATAAGACACGTTGATATTTAGTTTGCTTTGATGCCTTTCATTTTGTGAATTTGAGACAAAAACTGGACGTACTCAGAGTCTATTTCTCGAAGTTTCATCTCGACATAGATCTGTATCATAAGCCACGGAATGGTGGGGCTACAGATCCTTGAAGTGCTAGATTGAAATCGAGGCTACAGTCAGATGGTCTTCGCGAAATAGATTTTGGACAGTCCAGATAAGAACTAACATAGTTGACTTTGATGCGCGCAATTATCATGAAAAATGTTGCATAATATTTTGCTGTAAATAAAGATTAAAATTTTCAATTTCATCATCATGTTTTGTAGCTAATTGTTTTTCAACCAATCTGAATTAATATTCGTTCTCTGATTCTATTGCAGTACGTTTTGTTACAGTTGCTCAATTTTCTGTGGACCAAATCTGTTATGAAGTGATGGGGCACCTGCCTCCAAGATCTTACAGTAATAATGAATTGTGCCCTTTTTGTTTCGGACAGTGTTTACTCACCACCCTTGGCTCGAAAGAACAGTGACAGTGCCCTAGAACTGCGTGCGCCCGAGTTTAGTATGTTTCCTATTGCCCTTGATAGGAATAATAAGTTATTAGGACTTCGTTCATAGTTTGTTGCATGCACAAATTTTCCTGGCTCTCTAAATGTGAATTCAACATGAACTAAAGGCAGAAAGTGTCACGATGAAAGAGACCCAACAAAGTATGCAACTAATAGACCTATTTCACAATTAAATTCAATTCGAGGTAAGAGATGTGATTCCGTGTTCAGCAAGGAATCTACATCATATTATGTTGCAAATACACGTAAAAACTATTTCATGCGTTGCTGAGAGCAATGCACGCTTTTCAGATTTAGATCCACATGATATCGAGGCAAGTGATGTACCTGGAAGTATTTCAAAAGAATTGAGATCATTGGTGAAAATGGTCTAATATTCAAATAACATATTGCTCTGTTTTTAACAATATGTATCTGGATTGGAGAGTCGAGCCAAATCAGACAATCTTTAGTCAGTCAACTGCAACTACCATTCAAAGCGGTGTGTTTGCAATTGAATTTCAAAAAGCATGTTCAAATCTTTTAACTAACAACAAGAATGGGTTAACCTCTTCTTAGCTCTTAGCTCTTGTCATCAAAAATGACCAAACTGTAGCTGGAGTGATTTTTTCCATTTCATATCGAAGATCTATCGCAAATTTCCCATTCTGTTCAACGCTCTGAGCCAGTTCCATATTTTCTTAAAATGCATTCCATGTGAATTGAGCCAAAGCACTGCTTTCAGTCTAGGGATGCTCCACAACTGAACATCAAAGTGTACAAAGAGATCATCTGAAAATGACATTTAGAAGATTGTTTTACAATTTGATATTTCTTAATTGCATTTACAAAGGAAATCAACAAATATTTACAATGATAGATTATTGCTTTTTAGAAATAGAGTCCATTAATTTTGATTTCCAACTATCTTCTGGAACAACTTTGGCCCAATCAGGTATGTTGGGTGTTGGTAATTTGAATCCAGCCATAGCTTGCTTCACCATTTCAGCATGTGCTGCAATAAAAAGAATATTTTTAGTTAATTGATATCAATGAATTTTAGATGAAAACCTTGCAGACAATACTCAGTTGCAACTTTAATTATATGGGAAATGGCAAAAATGGCTCAGCAGAATATAGTAGATGCCCTACCACTCTTAGAATTTTTGGGGATTTGAAGGTTGATTGCTTGGACAAAAGACATTTTCTGATTCTCAAATCCTCCATTATTGAGCATGATTTTGTCAAAGTCTTTGATGCACTCACCATCTGTCATTAGCATTCGCTGTTGAGAATGCAAGTCTGCTTCTCCCTGACTTTTTTCACTGGCAGTAGATGTATCATCACTGGCAGGATTCTGCAAAATAAGTAAAATTATAATTGCATAAATGCATTTAGTGGGAACAAAGGTTAAGTTATGTCATAGGATGTAGCAACCTTGAAGGGTATCAGTCCTAAGGGTTTAGTAAAAAAATTGTACCAAATTGAGGGGTTTTGTTATCAGAAATTCTGCCAGTTTTAAAGATTCTGCATTGTCTTTTCCGTGATTTTGGCTTAAAACCCTTAGGACCCTTAAAATATGCAATGATACAAGTTTAGTTTAGTCTGGCTCCTTACTGTTTCATTACAGCTGTGTCCTTGATGGGGTACATCAGCATTCATGTTAGAATAGCTTGCACACTCCATGTTTTCACACATGGCACTACTAAGTTCTTCATCTTCCCCTCCATAATGCGGTTGCTGTTCTAAAACCGTATAACCCCTATATGCATCATCAACTTCTCCTTCGTCGCTTTCATCTTCACTGCTGGGATCTGAATCCATCAATGCAATATTTGTGATAACCCCTACTTCTAAAGTCCCATTCCCTATTTCATCCTCATGCCCTCCTGGTCCTGTGTTTTCACCATCTCTATTTGCTGGGACATCTGATGGTGCTGGTGAAACTTCTGGCGTCATTTTCTGCAAGAACAGTTTGTGATGATATTTTCCTCTTTTGCATCGCCTTGCTTTTTTCTCTCAAAATACAAGGCGAAGGAAGGACGTCCTTCGATTGAAATTTTGTTTTGAATGCTTTTGGCTATCGCCTTAAGTTTATTGAATTGAATTAATTGAAGTGAATTGATTACTCTTTCTCAGTACGAGGTCGTTGCTTCATGTTTCTGGAAATTCTTGACACTTCATACAATCTGTTTCACCGACTATGCTCTAAAAATTTCGAAATTTTAGCACAAAGTACTTTCTAAGCTCATATCAGCTAATTTGAAATCATTCTTATTGGTTTATGAGCAAATTTTGAAGAATTAAGATCCATTTCATAGGTTTCCAGAGTATCCAGCTTAAGCGTCTCTGCGGAGGAAAATGGATATGAGTGATGCTTTTTAACATATAGAAAGCATGATGTTTGATCTGCACTTTCTGGAAGGTTCTTGAGAGAAATAATAATGGCGGACGAAGAGGTAAGAACGATCTTTTCCCTGACATCTACTTCTCCCAGGTTCCTTGTCTCCTTCCGTACAGCCTTAGCAGATCAACACATGCCTGTAATTTTAAATTATTCATTTTTGATAACTATTTTAACATTTTTATTCAGCACGAAGGTTTTTGCAGTGGCATGGCTGCAAAAAAAGTTTAGGCCTATTTTGTAAAGATAGATCCAGTCAGAGAAGCTCTTCTCATCTCGCAATCAGGAATGCACTTCTAATCTTGCCAAAGTGCAGAGGCAAAACACACAAAAAACCTGTATGGAGTTTAGGACTTGCATGACCATGAAAACAAACAGGGTCATATCAGGATCTCACTCTGAACAATGCCCTATTCCATAGCAAAGATGTGTTTAGGCCAGGTGAATAATGTGGACCCCGCGGACCCCGCCATTTTGGTCCGCGATATCAAGGTCCGCGTTATTCAATTCCACCTAGGAGAATCTGAATAACGCGGACCTCATGATTTCGCGGACCCTAATAATGAACTGCCGTCTTTCTTTCCTATCAAATCTGTGTTTAACTTTATTGCAAAGCATTTCAAACGTCTTTTGATAAGTTTTACTTCACCTCTTAATCAAAATTCGAAGAAAACAAGTTGCAACAAACTTAGGTCCGCTAGTGCAAATAAGTTTTCCCGCAGAAAAAATGATTCGGAAAGGATTTATACCCTCTTAGACGACTAGCAACTGTTCATATTTCTTGTGCTGTAGTAAAATTAATCTTCCTTTTGAGCAGAGTAAGTACTCTGGAATAATTTAAGCAGGGCCCGCGATATCAAGTTCCGCGTTGTTCGTTGTTCAGTTACAGCCAGCAGAAACTTAATAACGCGGACCTCGTGATTTGGCGGACCTTAACAGCGAAAATAGAATTTCTCCATTTGACTAGCAAATGATTAATACTGCCCTCTTGTTTCCTATCAAATTATCATTCCCTTCCAGTTTTCTGCTTTCGCCGGTGTTTCTCTTTGGGAAACTTGAGAAAACACAATGAGAAAACTCTCGAGAAAGAGTTTCACTACATTTAAACATTGCTAATCAAAACGGAGTCCATTTGAGCATTCCCCTTATCCTCATTCTAATCGTGCCATGGGGGCTTTTACGTCTGTTCGATATCTCCCCAAATCGATACTTTCTATGCCATTAGTACACAATAAGAAACCTCATGGGAAAGGCGTTCAGGAGTTTTAAACGTTGATATCGAAGCAAACGAAAATTCTCCTAGAGAAACACCGGCAAGAACAGAAAGCTGGAATGGAACAATAATTCGATGGGAAAGAAAGAGGGCAGTATTAAGCATTTGCTAGCTAAAAAGAGAAATTCTATTTCACTATTTTCCCACAGTAATGAAATTCAACTAAAGTCCGTGAAGTCGCGAGGTCTGCATTATTCAGTTCTGCTGGGCGTGATCGAACAACGCGGACCTTGATATCGCGGACCCTGCTTAAGTCATTCCAGAGTACTTATTCTGCTCAAAAGGAAGATCAATTTTACTACAGTACAAGAAATATGAACAGTTGCTGGTCGTCTAAGAGGGTATAATTCCTTTCCGAATCATTTTTTTCTGCGGGAAAACTTATTTGCACTAGCGGGCCTAAGTTTGTTGCAAATTGTTTTCTTCGAATTTTGATTGAGAGGTAAAGTAAAACTTATTAAAAGACGTTCAAAATACTTTGCGATAAAGTTAAACACAGATTTGATAGGAAAGAAAGAGGGCAGTATTAAGCATTTTGCTTCTCAAAAGGAGGAATTCAATTTTCGCTTTTAGGGTCCGCGAAATCATGAGGTCCGCGTTATTCAGTTTCTCCTAGGTGGAATTGAATAACGCGGACCTTGATGTCGCGGACCAAAATGGCGAGGTCCGCGGGGTCCGCGGGGTCCGCGTTATTCACCTGGCCGATGTGTTTACAGATTAGAAAGAGGCTTCTCTAAGATTTTGTTTTAAAAAGTAATAAATTCTAGGGAAAAGTGCAATTTAGTGAGTGGAGCTAAATGCAATGTCCTTTTGGAGATAATGAAGAAAATAAACCCCCACCCCTAACTTACTGTAACTAACCTACATTTACCCTACCTGAGACCCTAGCCCTAACTTACCCTAACCCACTGAGACTAGCCCTAAATTACCCTAATAACCCTTTCTGAAACTAATCCTAACCCTTGCCGCATGCCCGTATGACACACAACCATAACAGTTGAATGTCACCTGCTAAACTGCACTGGGGCCGAATTCTGTAAAAATTACATTTAAAGATTTGCCCATGAGCTGTCATGATATTTAACCATAGCCACAATTAGTTTGGAAAACTAAGTCCCTGAAAAGAATACATAAGACCTACAGTATAGCTACAATGGCTAGACCACAAAAACTTAGAGACCAGTTAGCAAAAACAAAGCAACTTAGGGACACTATCGCTGAGCAAACTAAAGATAATGGAATTTAAAACCAGAATGTATTTTAAAATGCAGAACTTAACCAAGTTAAAGATTTTTGCATTGATGTTTAAATAAAAACCTGATTAAAAGCTTAAAATGTTTTGTTTTGATTTGCAGGCAAATCAGTTGAAGGTAAAAGGAAACAAACACCTTCAAGAAGGGGATTTTGACAATGCCATCAAGTGTTACTCTGAAGCAATAGAACTTTGCCCCAAAAACCATGTGCTGTTCAGCAACAGATCTGCAGCATATGCAAAGAAAGAAAAATATAGCGAGGCACTTGTGGATGCAAAGAAAACTGTTCAACTGAAACCTGACTGGGGAAAGGTAAATTAGAACAAAATATTTTTATTCCTGAGCAAATTTACCACAAGGAATTTCTTTAATGAAAAGAAGAAATAAGAGTGATCATACAGTGTATACAGTATCTAAAAGTGTTATACCAAACCAAGATGTTTGAAAGTTTTGCTTCCAAGCGGCATTTTAAAATGATATGAATTCACCCAAATTTTGCAACATACTGTATGATAAACAAATGAAGATGCCACTGCAGTACACTGCAACCCTGCGTCTATGACACTGAACTTAGAGTTCAAATTGATACAGAAATAGAGCTAAGAAGGAAATATTTTAAAGCACCAATATTCAGTGAACTTTTATGCAGCAAACTCTCAAGAAAACCACAAAGATTTCCAGAGCTATGTTGAACCAGGAGCATTAAAGAAGGGACCTAAGCATTGCTTCCTAGCGGCTGCAAATAACATAATTGCTTCAGTGCAGTCACCGGAACTCATTCTTATTTTGTTGGCTGAAAACAGTATACAGTATGTTTATGATACAGTATTTTATAGCGTTGCTAAACCAAAAAAATTTCAGATGATAAAATTTGATACCTTGATGATTTAAAAGACAGCAGAAAGATTTATGTAAAGCTAATGGTTGTAAATGGTTGTGAGTTTTCTTGAAGAGCTTGAAAACTCATCAAGGAAAATATTATTTATGTAAGGTGCTTTAAGGGGGGTCCAATTTTCTTACAGGGCTATTCCAGGCTGGGTGCAGCTCTTACATACCTTGGAAGATATCGAGAGGCCCAGAAAGCATATGAGGATGGTTTGAAACATGAGCCAAATAATGAACAATTGAAAAGTGGACTGGAAGATGTTAGAACACGAGCTGCATCATCAGCAAGGCAAAAGCCAGGTAATATTGCCGATTGTTTACCTTTTGGAAAATCCTCTTGTTTACTGTTTGGAAAGTATTATTTTAGGATTTATTAAAGTAAAGTCCATTATGTGGAAGTAAAAACAGGTTAAATCAATGATACTGTATACATACAGTATATACTGTATTATATACCACAAGCAAGAAGTGCAAAATCTTGGAAATATTGATGGTCAAGACATCATCAAAATGGATGATGCTTTAGATGTGTAGATATTTTCTTAAAACGCTAAATTACCATAAGCTGTACATTGATCCCCAACTGTATCAGATAAAATTGAAGGGACATGGACCCATTTTTGTTGGTATTTTGACAGCAAATCCATTTGATGGTCCTAACATTGAAGCAAAGCTTGCTGCTGATCCTTCCACAAGACAGTTCATGAGTGACCCTGGATTTTTGAAGATACTCAGTGACATCAAAAGCAACCCAGAGGCACTTAAAATGTAAGTCTTTGTAGTGCAATGATTTTATTCTTGCTCAAAAGAATTTTGCACAGAGATTATTTGTTACAGGAATTACTGTATATATATATATAGGTGCAAGCCTAGGATATAACTGTTGTGTAGGAAATTTTCACTCATTGTCACTATATTTGGTCAAGAATTCTTATCATAGTAAATGAATTTTTGTCCCGTTTATGTCCACAGGGCCTTCATTGTGCATCTGCCCTTCCCTCTTTCTTTTATTAGTTTATCAACATAGAGTCATATTTTTGTCCTGTAGAGAGGACTGATTACCTTTCAATCATCATAGAGATTAAAGTATCGTGAAAGTTACAGTATAACAAAGTCTTTCCAGTTCTTCATTTCAGCAGTGCGAAGGTTAATAAATCCACTCAGAGGCCTATAAATCTCTATCATACAATCGTTTCTGAAACTCCTTTTAATGTGACTGTCATAACATGGAGAATTCTCTCATTTGTTATAACAGAAATGTTTTGGAACTTTCTGAAATGCATCTGCAGTATCATAGTAGATGGAAATCATATGCACCTTTGAGTCAAATAACTTTTGCAGATGAATTTGCTGATCAGACAAGAACATGGCTGTTTTTCAATGTCATGGTTCATCACATATCAGCAGACAATATCTTACATTGAATTCAATTCAACATAAATAACATTCAATTCAATCTAACATGAATTCTAATTCAACTTACTATTACTCTGACTTGTTTTTCACCACAGTATGGCTTGTTAAACACCTGACTTGTTTTTTAAGTCATCTGACATATATACTCTTTAAATTTTGGAGTTTTGAAGCTAGTGAATATTCTTATTGTATATGCAATATTCAACTAAATATTCAGTAACTGCAAATAAAGTATCAACTCTACAAAATGGCCTTAAATACCAGACACGTCCCACAGATGCAACAAAAACACCGTTATCTGTAGAAAGAAGACTTACTGTATACTGTAACTCCTGTAAAAGAACAAAAACAAAAAAACCTGTAACTAGAGAGAAAATTGTTGAAACCTGCAAGAGAAAAACGACTTGATCTTATTTTATGAAGGGAAAGAAATAAGGTACAGTAATAACTCACTAGTAACTGCAATAAAGAATAACATTGAATGACCAACAGCGTGTTTTGTCACACACTCTTCAGTTCATTTCATGTGAAGAAGAAAACAGTGTTCTATCTAAAGATTACTGTTTTTTGTTGTGTCTATTGGTTTAGTGTAATGAGTCCATTATTTAAGGCTAAATTACAAAATTTTGTACCACAAATGGTTTGTTTACATGCATTAACTTTGCATGGACAAAATTCAACAAATCGTTGTTCAGTGCATAACCTGATTGGAAACTGTTTACCTCTCAAAGGCTTTTGAGATGCTGTATTTCAAAGTCTATATTTGTGTATACCAGGTATATAAATGATCAGCGTGTGATGCAAGCTCTTGGTGTTATCCTTGGTATTAATTTACAGACTACTGGTGAGTTGATCATCATTTTGCACATATAGTATAAATTGCTGTATGTTCAAGTCTCTGCTTTCTCTATTTTTCTGCTTACGTATAAACTGATAATAAATGATAATACCGTTTTCAGTGTTAGTTTTACAATAGCATGAGCACTAATATGCAGTAACATGAAGCAAGTCTATAGATTCCTTTATGGAACTTATTGAAAGCAAACTTTGCAGGAGCATTTATTTTCGAAAATCAGTCTTTTATGCGAGTTTTGAATTGATTTCTATTTCTGGATGACTTTATTTCATTTGGAAGATAAATCCAAATCTTTGGACCCAAAAAGCTAATGGATTTTATACCATGATTTTAGTTTAAACTTTAGGAATGGATAAAACGTCTCTTTGAATATTATAGCTAGCAGGTTTTGATTATAACCACATTTTTGGTTAGTGATTGTAGCTAGATTTGTCCTGAAGATATTTGTATTGAAAACTGTTAGAGATGGATTTAAAGAGTGATTTTTCAAAGCAAATTCCCATCTTGCTGATCTTGAAAAAATTTTTTTCAAATGTTTTTTCATAAAGATACTGACATGGATGAAACACCAAAATCACGTTCAAAAGAGAATGGCACAGCCAAAGAAAAGACTGAGAAAAAAGAGGAGGAAAGCAAGAAAGTAGAGGAAGTTCCAGATAACCAAAAACGGGTATGTATTTTTCAAGAAATTCTTCAACGTTTTTTCCTCAGGTTCAGATTTTGGAATGACAGGCACTTCATGGCTTACATTTGTCAGGTAATTTCTTTGGTGTTTATAATAATACACTTATCTTCATGATGAAGCGTCTTTTTCATTCGATACTTTCAGCCCAAACAGATTGAACTCAGTAATGTGTAGAGCAATAAGGTGCAGTAATAGACCTTTTAGCTATTCTCCAAAAGAGCCTGGATCGAGCGATATTTTTATACAATTTTATACTCGAGGTTCGATTGAGTGGCGTTAGAGCTTCGATCGCAATTGTCCACATTCGAAAATTCTACAAAATTTAATGAAATATCGTTCGATGCAGATTCGTTTCAGAATAGCTAAAAGGTCTATTCTATTCTAAATGAAGGTGTTATATATATATGTTGGTTGATAGCATTGCATATAATCACTCTTCTTTGGATTTCATTGAGCAATCTTGTGATAAGTGTCCTATTAATATTTCTAAGCAAATGATTCTATGATACAACTCAATTCTTACTGTAAGTCTTTCTGCTTGATAATTCAAGGCTTATTTTTTCTTCTCTGTAGGCACAGGAGGAGAAACAAAAAGGCAATGATGCATATAAGAAAAAAGATTTTGAGACTGCACTGACACATTATGATAGAGCTTTTGAATTGGATCCAACAAATGTTACTTACCTTACAAACAAAGCTGGTAAGTTTTATCGATTGATTGATTGATTGATTGATTGATTGATTTATTGATTAGTTTAGTGGATTGATTGATTGATTGATTGATTGGTTGATTGTTTGGTCAATTGATTAGTTTATTGGTAAATATCTTTGTAGAGGATGCCTCAATCACCAAGAGTTAAGGTCGTCAGTCTAGATTGATTGTTCCTAGGCCACAAGATGTTTCAATAGTATGAAATTTCAACTCTGAAACTTGAAATGTCATGTAAAGAGTTTTGGGGAGGGATGGAAGGAGAAATCGTACAGAGATTCTTGCTATCGACCTTTGAGAACACCTCGTTTCCTTAGGGTTTTATATAATTTTACAAGTGGATTTCATTTGACTTCCTGCGTGGCATGAAGTAGGGGCAGCAATTCTCGATTCCTGAACAAAGTTACTTGTTGTGTTCTTTTCTGCTGTGAATAAATTCATTGATTGATTCATTAGATACATTTCAAGGTGCTAAAGTTAAAGTATCTTTTGCTTTCAAATAGCGGTTTATTTTGAGCAAGGAAAATTTGAAGAATGTATCAAACAGTGTGAAGAGGCTGTCGAAATTGGACGAGAAAACAGAGCAGATTATAAAATTATTTCAAAGTAAGTGAAATTATTTAGTTTCAAGTTTTCAAGAAAGACATTGTTTTTTAACACCACTCTTTAAAGAATTGAGCTGACACTGACCCGGTTTACATTGAGTATTAATTTTCTCCTGTTTTAGGGCATTTGCAAGGATTGGAAATGTACATTACAAACAAGAAAATTACCCCGAAGCTCTTAAATATTACGATATGTCACTTGCAGAACATAGAGCACCTGATGTTCTAAAACGTTCTCAACAGGTATGAATGCATTGAAAGCCAAACATTTCGGATGTCAATCTTTTCGGACATACATACAGGTCATACAGGTCAAAAACAGTCGATGTTGTTGTGTTGCAGAATCTGGCGTAGTTGGTTGATTGCTTTTACTGCGGAATGTAGAATCATTTTGTTCAATAGGTGACATTTGATGAAAATTTCATGTCACTTTTGAATCTCCTGAGAGAAATATTGCATCTCTTTCTCGCAAAATTTGTAAAGTTCCAGGCTTTTTGAAAGAGAATGTCTGGTTTCAACTGCAAAAGTTCATTTTTAGCAAGATTCAATGCAAAGCAGTTGAAATCCCTCATTCATTCCTTTTCTACTCCTAGAAAACCTTTTATGCAGCATTGGTATCGAATTCATTTAGTTGATCCTTCTGTTAAAAATCATTTAGACATTTTTAATCATTGTAAATTACCATCTTTAGATGTATATGATCATTATCATTATTATATAAGTCAAAGCATTATTTTTATTATTATCATCATTATTGTCATCGTCCTTTCCAAGACTCAGATCAGACTTTGGTCAGAAGCAAGTAAAAAAATTTCAGAAACAACCAGGGAATCATTTTTGATGAGAGCTATTGAAAAATCAAAACTTTATCTGTTAGAACGTGGTATCGATAAATGGAGACTGACTTATGACTGACAGAAAAAGTTTTCTTTAGATTCAGAAAATGATGAAAGAAAAAGAAAGACTGGCTTATTTAGACAAAGATAAAGCGGAAGAAGAGAGAGTGAAAGGGAATGAATTATTCACACAAGGTAATGTATTTTTTTGTCGTTGCTATACCGATGCGCCAAAAAATTGGCCAGTTTTAAATTTTGCGGTACCTGAAATATGTACAAGATGAGAGAAAACCCTCTTTTAGGTACGTTATAGACTGTCAATTTCGATGTGTTGTTATTGTTGGCGAAGCAAAACCTAGGGAATCTGCAATGCTTTGAAATTGCCGAGGGACGCAAAATCTTTCTTCATCGTTACATTGAAAAACAGCAATAGCCAAAGCAGAAAATTTAAATTGTTTTTGCAGTTTTTCATTCTAATAATTTGGAGAGAAAAGTTTCGTACTTGAAATATACGTGGATGATCAGAGGAACCTGGATTACTTTCATTATCACTGGCGAACACACAAATATATTTCATGCGATTCATAGCTTTCTGAACTATTGCATGCTAAATATTTTCTATCCACTTACTCAGGAAACTTCCCAGAAGCATTAAAACATTACTCAGAGTCAATTCGACGAAACCCAGAAGATGCTAGAGTGTACAGTAACAGAGCGGCTTGTTATACAAAATTAGCAGAGTTTAGAATGGCTGTGAAGGTACGCTAATTTGTTGTCTTGATTGCTTGTAAGTTTATGCATGTTACCCAGGACGGTTTCACCTGTTGTTTTGAAGTTTTGTGTTACCTACATATTTTTGTTTGAATTTCAGAACCAAAAAATAGTTTGAAAAGAACTTGAAACTTGGTAAAGTTCTGCTAGTTGGCTAACTATTTGTTTTTATCAATTTCAGGATTGCGACGAATGCTTGAAACTGAACCCCAATTTTGGTAAGTTCTGTTTTTTTTATTCATGGTTTTCGTCTTATTTACAATTATGATACAAGTAAACTGCAATGTAGAATTATTCGACTTACAGCATGTACTGTCAAATCGTTCTCGAAATTTCCAAATCGTATTCTAAACCGTTCATCAGTTCGCACGTCACAAAAAGGCTAACATGAACATGACAGAATGTCCATTTCATCATATGAGTTTGTGCAGTCATGATTTTTGGCTACTGGCATTTTCTTCAATGTGTGAAAAAAAGGAATATTGGATGAACTTTATGGCGTACTTAACTCAAGGATTATCTTTTCCTGCTCTTGGTAGATGAGCTGAAATTTTCTTTCTTTGGCTTTCTTTCTCGTCCTAAGGACGTTCAACTAGGGGTCCCATGCCTGGATGTGACATGCACAGTGGGCCTAAATTAGCTTTTAGTAACTAGAAATCCTAACAAGCCCACTCAAAACAAATTGAAAAACAAACAAACAAACAACTGAAACAATGTCTGTGTGATGTTTCTTTTTGATACAAAATGTTGAAAACAGCAGTCAATCTGGTTTGTTTTGCAAAATAGTACTTAATGTAATATTTTGTGTATTTAGTAACAGCTTTCTTAGAGCGCCTTTACAACATCCAGACCTTGCACGAGCAATCTCTTTGTTGGTGACTATCTTTGTGGACCATGCAAATGGTGGCAGCAAAGAGACCACAAAAGGATGTACCCACATTTTAAGTGCCCCTTTAATCAAAACTTTATCCTCTTCAGAAATTATCATATGTTATTTTCATGTTTACAGTGAAAGGATATTTACGAAAAGCAGCAGCTTTGCTGGCAGTGAAAGAAACAAGAAAAGCTCAAGAAGCGTACCAAAAAGCACTTGATCTCGATCCAAATTGTCAAGTAAGTATCGCTTTTCATATTTGAAAAGACAGGTTGATTATCTGCACAACTTAAACTCAGGCTATTCCTTTATAGCAATAAACTTTAGTAAAAAATGATTTGTGGTTCGAAATTTTAAAATAGCCTTCAATAGCGGACTCAAAACACTATCAACTCCTGTAAAAGAACAATAATCAAAATATAAGATAAACCTGTAACTGGAGAGAAAACCGCGTTAAAGCTGCAAGAAAATCAAGTAATCACTTGCCAAGAACGTTATCATACCAAATTATTACACCAGATACGTGTTCCGTCGCACACTTATCAGTAAACTTAGTATATTGCATTAAAGGAAAGAACGGCTAATTAAGATAAATCTACAAAATTACATATAACAGATATACAGCTCAATAAAATTTGCTGTCAGACATATGGAAAGAACTCACAATAAGATAGGAATCAATTGCCTTAGCAGATTTTTGCTCGTGGCCCATGGCGGGAAACCTTCAAAGCCTCATTTTCATGGACCAATCAGACGGCGAAGAAGCGACAAAGACAGAAAAAACGTGTGAAACTTTTTCTAAATTTTATCTACCTTCATCAAACGCAACTGCTTTGGATGGCAAAGTAGAATGTAACAAATTTTTGTGTTATAATCTTTTTTGATGCCGATAGAAAAAATTTAGACGGAATTTCATCCGCATCCATTGCGTTCTTCAAAGCCAGGTTGTGTATTCTGAAAAGTTATTTAATCGTTTCAGGAAGCAAAGGAAGGTTTGTACAAAAGCGCATCTGAACGTTTCAGTGGTGACCCAGAACAGAGGCGGAAAGAAGCGATGAGCGATCCGGAAATTCAGGTAATTTTACTGTCTTTAATGCTATGCATATTGTATTTTTTGATACTTTACCAGACGAGTCGAAAAAATGTGGTTCAGTTGCCAATCCTTAATGACGCAATTTACCTTGCAAATTCACTCCTTTTAAAATTCATTGCATGCAATAAAATCTCACCTTTAAGAAACTCGTTTCACAAAAACAGCCTGATTGGTTTCTTGTGTAAAAATATACTTCTTCAAAATAGGTTGTGTATACCGTCATATAAGAAACACTTGTAACTTTAAGCATCTGTCAAATTTGCTAAAAACATTTTTGAAATATGCACATTTGTTCCACGAACTAATAGTTGTAGGTAGCCAGTACTGAAACTTTCTTGAAATTATAACAATAGAGGATTGCGCTAAAGATGGCGGCGAGGAATTTTTTACCAAGATGCACCGCGTTCGAGTAACAAATCTTTAACGATTCTATAGGAATTCGATTAAAGAACGCAGTGCATCTCGGTAAAAAATTCCTCGCCGCCATCTTTAGCGCAATCGTCTATTTTGGTTAAGATTGCTAGAGAACTGTCTGTAAGTTTGGGTTCACTCTTATTGCCAGAGAACTGAGACACATTGGAGACATATCCAACTATATGCCATATGATATTACTATGCACCATTGGAAAAGAAACTGAGCATGAATCAGCCGGGATAGTTTCTTGTAAAGAGGAATTTTATTCAGCAAAATCAGGCCCGAGTTTCTTATAATGCAGTTTCTTATAATGCAGTTTCTCAACCTTGGCTTCTCAGTAAAATTACGTCACAATTCGCATAAATTAACCTCTCCAATAAGTTTTGATTCCAGAGCAGCGAGACCGCGAGAAAAACTGTTTCAAGCAAATGTCTGAAAAATAACTCTAGAAAAAGAAATTGTGGCAGGAAATTCGCAGTAAAGGAGTGTTGCAATTATGCTAGAAATTGAGTGTGGTGCAGTAGAATTTTGAGGACTACATAAAAGATTTTAGAGCACTTTAGTTGGGCAAGCGGTCAAAGCTAAAGTTGAAGACAAGAATCGTGGTTTTTCTCGTTTCGTTCTTGAAAATGCAAAACATCAAGAGTAACCTTTGAGTCGTTAGTAAACTGCAAGTATTTTTTCTATAAGAAACTAAGAGTTTGGACCAGTACTGAAAGTTTCTCAAAGTTATCAGATTTTGAGTACTCACAGTTTCTTACGAATTTCTTAATGTTTCACGACGATCTTCGTGTTCACTTACTGCGTCCTCCTGAGCTTTTCAAAACAATGTATTGACAACTCTCTGATGTTTAGGCATCACCCAAGTAAATTCAGAGTAATACGATACAGGAAACAAGTGAAAAATGATGTAAAATATGTCAAGGGTTTCCTTTGTTAAAAATAAACAATTTCTCAAGTTATTTCTTCCCAGTACGGGAGTTAAGTTTGATAATTTTTTGGCGATCTGACAGTCGTGTTTCTTGTAAGCATTTTCTTATGAAACATGCGTGTAGTACTGAAAAGATATTTGCTTAAAGTTATCGTGCATTTTGTTAAAAATGAAACCATTCCGAGGAGGTTACAGAAAATCTTTCCCGGTCTTCGCAAGACCACGACGCAAATATTCTAAAATAAAACGATGAACTTAACGACGATAGGCATTCCTAGAAATTAAACTCTGTAACTGCCTATTGCACTGCAAAAATTCATGCAAAAATCATCGAACGTCTACAATCTATACCCAACACCATAGCAGCAGCCGTGTTGTCACCACGTTGTCACAAAGCGAAATAAAAAATAACAAAATATCGATATTTGCTGACTCTAAAATGTGCGGCTACGGAAGGCAACTTTGTGAACGCAGCTAAAAGAAACACTGAAAACATTGCAACTTTACGCCAAAAATGTTCAAAAAAAGCCACTAGAACAGTAAGAAGATTCAAGGCCATGCACAATTAGGCGAGACTAGCTACTGCAGGTGAACCCTCGCAATGGAACTATGAAACTTCCACATCAAAGTTGAAACTTCGAACCTTCCCTTCAGAACTATTGTGGAAGAAGCCGGTCAAAGCGAGTGATTTTCAAAAGAGAATTCGATCTTGTAGCTACCTGGCTTCGTGGCTTGCAAGAAAGCTGTGCGAATGTCCAACAGTTGTTAGTGGCTTGTTTGCAGCCAATCTCTCTCTTCTTTTTCGACATTTTGCGTGTCTTTTTGCCAAGATTTGTAAATGTTTTGTGGAGCTTCGCAGCTCTGGGCATTGATTTATTTTGAATTTCTCGCAACTCTCATTACTGAAAATGCCTTAGTAAAATCACGTGACATGTTGTCTGGCTGGATGTGTTTCATTGAGTTTCAGTTGGGGAAAGTGGTTATCTCCATGGTAATCATGGCCGGCTGCATAAATTAAAAATCCATAATGGTTGCAAATATTGCCACGAATCGGGAATCCGTACCAGGGCCCAAATCGGTTGACGGTTGAGATTGCGAGAAGACCGTTTGGGGCCTGGGAACGAGGTTGGCAGTTTCTTAAAGGCAGGACTTTACTGTAAGACAAAGTTTGACTAAGGTATGAACATTTATTTGGTTGAAACCGGCATTTCCGTTTCATCTCCATGCAGTTGTGAACTATGAAACATTGAATAAGCTGACTCTAGATTCTGTAATCATCAATGGAATTATGATGTAATCACGGCTTCGAATCTCGAATTCACCCAAGTATCTGTATCACTAAGTCCCAAAATAGATACAAAAAGAAATCACCGTTTTTGTGTCACTAAATTTCTGCAACCTAATTATTTAATTGTCTTCTGTATCATAGAACCCGATCTCACTTGTTTTTCGCAAAATTGAAATTATCTATTTGTTCTTTCACCCATCCAGGAAATTATGATGGATCCAGCGATGCGAATGATCTTAGAGCAAATGCAAGAAGATCCTAAAGCAGCTGCGGAGTAAGTACACGAATTTGTTCTTGATGACTTTACTTCATCAAGATCCTGTATCTGTACATGTGTGTTGCTCTAGTAGCTCCTGTTACGTTTCAGGGGATAGTTAGTCTGTTGGTAGACAAACTTGATGCACGCTTGTTTTGGCTGTGTCAATTTCTTTGCTTGTTCGCTTGAAACTTGCAATATCTCTGCGACATCTTGCAATATCTTGCAATACCTTTATCCATGGGTCAAGGCTATATAACTTGGTTGATGTGACAGGGCCGAAGCCATTGAGAGGGGGCTAGGGGTGGAGTGCCCCCAGGAGACGATTTGTCTGAAAGTTTGCTCTCTTGTCGGATGTTTTGTGATTTGAATTTCTAATTTTGGAGGAGCATGGACTTATTAGTGTGAAAAATAAATTTCAAAAGGAACTAACCATTGAATTTACGGCATATTTTCGATTGATATTCACTGATTATTTTGATTTCAAGTTTGGATTGCGAATTATTGCTAACCTTTAGTTGCTAAAGAGTTAGCTCTGTTGCAATGCATAAATTTAACGTATGTTCCTACAACTGTTGTTGTTGCTGTTGTTGCGCGCGACGAAGGAGTGTGCTTACTAATTGCGAGGTAGTGAATTTTCGTTTGCTGGCCACGCATATTTGTTTTGTCTATTGCTTCATTGCCGCTGTTCAAAACGTTCGCATACCTACAACTTTTCCTGATCACATGCATTGATTGGCGACGACGCAGCAAATCGAGCAAATAAATGCTCGTCAATAGGATTAACTCAGCACAATAAGCTGTTGACCCTGCTTTTATCACCCTCCTTCTAGTCATAAAACATGGAATAGGGAATAATGGAACAATTAAATCCAGTTCAAGGGAACAGCAAAAAGTCATTTACCAATTTAGTGTGGCTTTATTTGAGTTCAGAAATATCTTAGAGTGCGCGCAGTTGATAACTTTTAGTTACTTCTAGTTGTTAATGGTTTTATCGTCGGAAAATTTTGGTTCTTCGCCCCCCTATGCAATCATGACTGGTATCGACCCTGGGCTAACATTATCATCTATGTTAATGCTGTATTTTTAACACGGCATTTACGTGCGATGTACTTTAGGTGTTGCGTAAAGATAATATTTATCTCAAGATTTGCGTAAGCCTGAGAGAGAAAATCAGTTTCTACTCAACAATGTCAAGACCACTGTCAAGTCGTTCGTTACCCCCTGTAAGACAATTAGACAAATCGTGAGGAAAAATCAAGGAAAAGTCTCTAAGTTTATATCATAAAACTGTTTTTGTCTGCAAGAAGTGGTTTTCCGTCCTACTTATCCCTGCTTTTTATCAATTTTAATTTTTCAAACACTCTTTCAGAAATATTCTTTCAACAATTTTCTAAATATATTTTCCTCTTTTAGACATCTGCGGAACCCAGCTATCGCTCAAAAGATCCAGAAATTAATGGAGGCAGGAATTTTATCAATGAGATAATGGCAAAGATCTTTCTCGAAGATTGTCCATCATTTACTGGCTTGCGGAACGTTCCCTCCGTACGTTGTTTTCGCTATGCCGTCTTTACAGCTGAAATCTGCTTAAATTTGCAAAGTGGAATTATGGAACTGATGGCTTTACAAACTGTTCAGAAATCAATTCGAAATATCAAGCCCAATTGTCATAATGATGATCCCAAAATTACTTGTTTTCTCGTTCACTTTTTCTTCAATTCATGTTGATTGAAATTTTAGCTGGTACTGCATGTGGATGGGCTGCTAGGCTTCATCAAGAAGAACGGATTGAGGGGGAGCTCAAAGGGCCAAAAGATGCACGAATACTGTCACCCCTGTTTTCCTGTCGATTGCTGCTATCGACAATGTTATGATCCAAAATTGAATTGTTTCACATGCGATTAATAATTGCTGTGGGAAATCTTCTTATATGTGCAGAAGGGAACCGCCATGCCACAGAACTGAATATATTTAACAACAGCTTTAAACGCACTGCAACTTTTTAGACCCTGTTTTCACTGCACCGATAACGCTTTGAATCCACAACGAAAGTGTAATGGAGTAACGTTAAAATCCATGATACTTTTGCTACATCTACATCTACGGCAATACTGAGCAGGACCACATAGTAGTATATTTGCTCAGGTATAAAATAAAGACAAAAGATATAATAAATTCAAAGTTGCTCCTAATATATGCAGAAAAATTTTGAGCTGTAGCAGTGTAAAACGCCCTTGGACCGTAACAACTTTATACCGAGTGAGTCAAGAAAAGTTATTGGCAGGCAGTGGAATAAAAAGTATGTGGCCAATATTCAAAACTGAAATGCTAGTCTATCAATCAAAGGCAAACTTAGATGAGAAATGTTTTTGGTAAAGTCAGTCACCAGTAGGACCCACAAATTAGAATGATGCTTGTAAGAGGTTTGTATGGGACTAGAGAATCCACATTCCGTTCACATTCCGTTCTAAATCCTTCATATATTTGGGAGTTCTTTGTTAAGAAGGATATTCCTTACAATCTCCGCACCAAAGAGCTATGTAGGCTTCCATCAGCAAAGTCACATCGATATGGACTAAATTCTCTCTCGTTTAGAGGCAGTCTCCTGTGGAACACTCTAGATGATGAATTAAAGAGAGCTGATACCTTGAGAAGTTTTATGTAAAACGGGGATCAAAGAATGGGATGGCAAAGGATTTAGTTGTTTAATTTGTAAATAATTTTGTATATTGTAAATAGTTGGTTTAAATTAGTTTTTAGTAACTATTCTTTATTTTTAACCAACTGTAAATAATGTTATGAAATGAAATGAAATGTTCCTTGATTTATCTGGCATTTCAGTTTCAATTTGATACAATTGTCAGTTTCAGAAATAGAATTTTTTTTATCCCAATAGCAAGCAAATCATGGGCCAAAATAGGATGTTGAATTTTCGTTTCCATAAATGCCCCACACTGACATTTTCTAATTTTTGGTTCTTAAATTTTACTGTTTTTACCAAACAACATCTTCTTATCTAAGTTAGCCTTGGACTGATAGATTAACATTTTAGTTTTGAATATCAGCCAGCCACATACTTTTTATTCCACTGCCTGCCAAACGAGTAAATTGTTTTTGATTCACCCGATAACAACCTCGTTCCCAGGGCCGCCATTGTCTTCCTGAGAGGTCAGTACTGACGTAGGAAGCTGGCCCTTGGAACCAGGTTGACCCGATAATGGATCAATATTTTACGCTGTCTTACTTTTGTCAAAACAGATGCTAAGACGCCGTTTTTTATCGCAAAAGTGTCATATCAAATTTAATGTTTGTCAGAGTTATTACTTATTGCTCGCGATTCTTATGCGCAAGACTGCTTAGGCCGCAGGCCTAGTTGGTATTCTGTACGCAAAATGGATGTGCAGTGACCCGTTACACAACGAAACAAGCACTCTTGCTAATTAATATTACGGAAAATGGGAATGATGAAAAAGAAGCAGTATTACAGGTAGCTTAATACAACTAATGAAAAAGATGCAGGCCTAGGCGAAGAGATTTGTTTTCGTAGACAGGGAATTGGTTTAGGGAAATGTGGGTTTTTGTTACCGTGATTTCGAGTTTTTCCATGATAATCATTGTCGCACAAGGGAATCTTGAGCATGAATTTGCACCGTCAACCTGGTTAGAAGATTGGGACACTTGTAGATGCGGTAAATCATCCGTTTCGATAGCACAAGAATCCAGATCAGGACAAGCAGTTGGGGATATATTGCTGCATTTTGAAAGATCAACTGATGAGTGGAGAATAAGAATCTTGTTTAATCAAGCAGTGAATTACTTGAAGGATACTGCGGGGAGAAAGGCTGGGTGTGACAAGAGAGCATGTGTATTAGAGAGCAAAGGCAGCAAAGAGAGGAGCAAGGAGGTAATAATGGTTCTGTCTTTTCTCAATTTAAATGAAGGCTAAGCTTATTAATGTGGCTCAAACATTGCCGTCTAATTCTAGCCTATCAGATATCATTACTGCCCATTTACGCCCAGTTTTGGTTCGGCACACTTGAAGGCCCATTGTTTTCCCCCGGGGGTTAACTCGAGTCATGGGATGACAGGGAATAAGTTTCATTTCACTTTAGGTGTACAATATGAAAGTATAGTTGCCACCAACCTAATTTCTCAGCTAATCTGCAAAAATACAACGCTGCAAATACAAAACTCCACAACTTATTCGATAAAGTAAAAAGCTACCCATTTTTAGTAAAAAATTTGAATTCTGAGACCAACATTTATGAAGGATTTTCGAGGTTCTAAACCCATCCCTATGGACCGCACGTACCCGTTGCTACATATATGGAAGTTACTATCCCGGAGCTTTTCCACAGTTATTTTCAATTTTTCATCAAGGCCTACATCTGCCTAGATTCCCTTTAACC
Source organism: Aurelia sp. 3 sensu Dawson et al. (2005) (assembly GCA_964020215.1). Classification (NCBI taxonomy): domain Eukaryota; kingdom Metazoa; phylum Cnidaria; class Scyphozoa; order Semaeostomeae; family Ulmaridae; genus Aurelia; species Aurelia sp. 3 sensu Dawson et al. (2005). The sequence goes on along the minus strand of OZ026574.1, from coordinate 27,633,287 downwards.
AAGATATCGTAAAGAACTTTGTGATAAAGAACTTTATGATATCTTGCTTTAACGCATAGATCATTATAGATTTCACAGTGTTCTTTAGGCCCCGAACTGCATACTGATAGTGTCTAACTTTCAAGGTGTGTCGTTGATTCAATTAGCTAAGAACTTTAACTTGGAATTTGATGTTATAGTCGTTATAATTTGGCCCAATGTTGAAATGAGAAGAAGACAATTTGAATCTAAATTTTTATTTCCCAAATAAGGTAGCGCAAATCGATTTATTAAGTTCTCTTTTATTTGCAGGGATCTACTTCGTTGTTGAAAATAAAACTCATTGCTGTGGTAAAGGAACCCAGAAGTTTAGCAGTGGAAAAGCTTGATCTCTGTTGCGACAAACCGAAAACTGCAATGTTCCAGCAATCAAGCACCCATAAAGTGAGCTCAGTGGATGGTTTTCCTTGGGCTTCTTCGTCTTATACTGATCCAGCTGTAGGTGCTCTTGGGTCGACAGCATCGTACATTCATACTGGTGATCAAGTAGGAAATTCTCCTGCGCCGACTTTGTCTTATAGTAATGCCGCTGGTTCAAGTGGAAGCTCTGCAGAGGCGGCTGCATCTCATAGTGTTACAACAAATTCCATTGGGGGCTCTCTAGGGGTAACTGCGTCACACAGTCTTACTGGTGATGAAGTAAGAGATTCTTTTGGGCCAACTTTGCCGTATAGCAATGTCGCTGGTCCAAATCTAAATTCTCCAGGGGCAACTTCATCTCAAAGCTTCACAGCAAATCCAATTGGAGGCTCTGGCAAGGCGACTTCACTATACAGCCATATCTATTACACATCAGTAAGGTCTCCTTCTACTGACAACAATGCCACGGATCAAACGTTTGGTTCTTCTCCATTGACGAGACCATCTGATAGTCATACCATCGATTCAACTGAAGGTGCACTTACGGCGACTTTATCTAATAGGCATTCTGCAGGTCCAAGTGGAGGCTCCTCTTGGGCGACTTTATTTAGCAGTCATGTCACAGATCAAGCCATAGGTTCTTCAAAGACTGCAGAGACTAAGTTTTATACCAACGTTCCAATTGCAGGTTCTGCTGGGGCTACTTCATCTCACAGTCTTGCGCTGGATCAGACTGGAGGTTCACATGGGGCGACTTCGTCATACGATCGTTCCATTGGTTTCAAAAGGGGTTCTCCCACGGCGACTTTATCTTCAGATGATCCAAGGATAACTACGGCAACAGTTGTAGCGACGGAGACGTGGCCACCAAATGATAAAATGGCTGCTACTAATTACTACCTTCGAGTTAATAAACTTCCAGTTGCGAAAGAAAGAAGGTTGTTTAAAAAGGCAGAGACTCCAACTGCAACTATTAAATTGCCTTATAAAAAAAGTGGTCTTGCTTTTAAGACCTTGAGAAACCAGGCAGAAAGGAAGCTTTTGAAAAGGTGGATGCGTATATGGCCCCTGTACCCATCCCCTGATTCAAATTACTCTTTATTTACCAAAGTATTTGGTTTTCCAATATTTGGTGTCAGGGAGTTTACCAGTGAATATTTTCAACATGTTGCTTCAGTAATGGCGGAACTTCTGGATAATGATCAGGATGGGTGTTTGGACACTCCTGAAGTTGTCAAAGCAATGATTAAATCGGAACATGCCTTAGCTTGCTTGGTAGAAAGACACCCTTCAGATCAACCGGAGTTAATTGGCCCCTTTAAGATTGGCATGAGCATCCTTAAGGAAGAAGTAAAGCTCGACTGCTCTCCCAAAAATAGAAGTTCCATTTCTTCTGGCAGTGAAATATGTTTTGATAAAACTTACAAAGAAGCATTTCATTTTATCTACAAGTTTGGATACGCCACTGCTTTTCCTCGAAAATTTGGAAATAATTTCAACAAACTATCGAAACTGAACAAGGCAATGGACAAAGCAAGAGGAGGAAGATTTTACAAAGTGCCGGAATTATATCCTTCAAAAGCATGGTTCACAAATTATGATACAGGATGTAGATACTCTTGCCAAGTGAATCAATATATCTGGTTAGGTATTGCAAGTTATTCGAATGCTCTTGCTCGTCAAAATTTTTTGAAAAAGGATTGGAAATTTGATAGTCGAGATAAACTCAGAAAAGGGGATGTTTTATTGACAGGAATAATCGAAGAGACAAGGACATATCGTTTGCCGATAAAGAGACCCACTGGAAGCTACTTTGGAAGTAAGGAATGCTTGATACATGACCAAGATGGACTTATTGCAAAAGGCTAAGTGCACTTTTAAATTGTACCATACCGACGCAGTTTTGACTCGCAGCAAATACTGCATTCACATTGCCACAGCTAAACCAGCTTTATCTAATCAGGTTAAATTTCAACCAATCAAATACATTCGATTTGTTAGATTGACCAATTAGAAAGCTCTTTTTGATAACCTTGTTTAGTTTTAGCTGGTTTAACTTGCAAGTGTGAATGGTATATTGTCGCGTTTCAAGACCGTTTACACTGCTCCAGATTATTCAATAGCTAGCAAAGCCGTAGCCTGCGTGAGGACTTTACTTTCCACTGCAAAGGAGAGCCAAGGCGGAAATTGCCTTGGCTCTCCTTCGGAGTGGTTGGATCTCCTTCGGAGTGGCTAGAAAAGTAGAAGTGTTCCAGTTCGCGGGAGCAGTGTAAACGGGCGACTGATTCGCTGCACTTAAATTGAAGATCCATAGTGTAAATAGGGTCTGAATGTAATCGTTGGGATGTGGAGGTGTCAATCCCCCTGTTATCTGAGAGACTAAAAACTTATTATCCAAGAGATGTTCTGGGTGACCAATTGCTCTCAGAAATCGGTAGCTGTTGCCTGAAGTTTAGTAGCATGCTAGACGTATCGACTAATGTATCTATTCTTTCTGAAAACGTCAAAATTACGACAATAAAGATACACCCCCAGATGGTTGACTTTTTAAATTTAGGTCGAAAGTAGCTACGATGCAAGATGAAAACGTGGTTCTGATTGTAATTTTTAGCTTTGTAATCTTAATCAACATCAATCTTCTTTGCTTTTTCATTTTCTGCGGTTTATTTCAAAGTCTTCGAACAGCACGATATACACGTTACGTTATTATCACTAATCATTTTGAATCTAAAGCCTAATTAGCACGAATACGTCTTCAGTTCAAGATGAATTTTCTCATCTATCCTGAAATATAAACATCTTATAATCGCACGACATACATACCGTATTCAAGATTCTGTTTCAAAAAGATAGGAAGGTAGAAAAACAAGAGAGATGTCAAAGACAGGTGTTGAGCAGTAACTTTATAACTCTTGTATATGTTTTCTACCGTAAAATGTAATTTCTTAGGCAGTATAATTACTTTTTAGTCCACTGTAGTGTTGTGTTGTGTAACAAATATCTGTCATGCAATGCAAAAATTGATTACTTACAAGAAGATCAACCATGTGTCTCAAATGGAATGCAGGATCATTGGTATTAAAATAACAGATAACTGAAAGCGTACCAGTTGTTTACCCGCAACTATATCCTTGCAATTTCTCAAATACCACGGAACGATAAGAAGTATTTTCCAATTAATTCAGCGTTCTACTGTTCCTGTCCTTGTCCTGTTTTAACTTGTATCAATCCAGAAATTATCACAAAGCATTGGTGGAAAACTTTCAGTTAATCTAGCATTCCCTTTATTCTTGTCCATTCTCCTGCTTGAACTTTTATCAATCCATAAGATGTCAAAGGATATCCAAGGAAAGCTTCTCAAAGATTTAACGATTCTGTATCTCTTGGCGTCGCTTCTTTTGATTCTGATGTTCTTGGCGTCGCTTCTTTTGATTCTGTATCTCTTGGCGTCGCTTCTCTTGATTCAGATGTTCTTGGCGTGACCTCTTTTGAAGTCACATCACTTGGGATCTCACTACACGATACCTCATCAGTTTGACTTTGATCAGGAGAAACTTTAACACTGGAATAATATTTGCTAAACCATTTCTTATCTTTCTTTACTTCTCCACTCAACAAGGACATTCTTCTTTTATGATCTCTTTCTTGTTTCTCCAATTTCTGATTCTCTTTTTCCATGTTATAAAAATACATGAAACTGGATACAATTATGGGTATTGGTAATGCCAGAACAACCAACCCACAAGTGGCACACAAACTGCCGATTAATTTGCCCACATAAGTGACAGGCACACTATCCCCGTAACCCACATTCGTGAGTGTAATGATTGCATACCAAAATGCATGGGGGATACTCTGGAAATTATTATTATCAGCATAATAAACTGCACTTGAAAACAAAATGACTGCAATCGCGACGAAGAACCCAAGTAATATCAGATCGGAGAAACTCGACATGATAGTAAGGCCAAGAATTTTGAATATACGCAAGTGACGAGAGAGTTTGAATACACGCATTACCCGTGCAAGTCGAATTACTCTCAAGAACTCTAGTGGTGGAGCCTCTTTGCTTTGACGTACCATGTTTGCGATGAGTGTGGTGTAAAATGGCAAAATTGAAACCAAATCAATTATATTCAAAGGTGATTTGATGAATTTGAACTTTTCAGGACTTGCAATGAATCGCAGAAGTAACTCGATTGTGAACCATGCCACGCAGAATGCTTCCATACGAAAGAAGACTGTTTTGAATTTTTTGGTTGTAAATTGAGGCATTGTTTCCATGCAAAATATGAAAACGGACAAGCAAATGACTGCCATGGAGAAAAATGTCACTGCAACTGCTGGCTTCGATTTTGGATTTTCGAAGAAGTCCCAGATCTTCCCACAAACAGTTTCTGTCGAATAGTTTTGTTCATTGTCGTCCTGTGAATAACGAACTTTCGTGATAAATCGATTTATAATCTCCTCTCCCATTTTGAAGAACTTCAGTTCCTCAATAAAGAGTTTTATTCCAAGATTAGAAGGTTTAATAAGTTTGCCATATGACTGGTAAAAAAAGAGAATACTCTCAAAAGCCTCCCTGTTTCTGTCGAAAAAATAGACATTCGTTTTTTCGTCGTAATACCTTTCGCGCAATTCCTCCGATCCCAATAACGTAAGTGGAAATCTTTGCAACGTTTTCGCAAATGTTTCGAACATCATTCCACTTACGTTGAAGCGAATTCTTTCTTTGTATGCAACCGGGACAATATCTCCGTTCTCTTCAATCGAGGCATTACGAAGGTCCGTAAAAAAGTAATCGCTGTTCTGCGTTCCCCTGCGGGATATTGGCGGTCTACCACCAGCTCTGCTTGAGTTAGAATCGACATCTAAAGCTCTTGTGACAAGCATTGTGAAAGCTAAAAGAAAAGGGATTATTAGACTGATTACATATTCGTAGTTATCGCTATTGATTGACTGATGGACGCTCAAACTACGACTCATGGACTTTCACATTGAAAATTGGGACGAAGCTTTCCCCCTTCGTTTTAATAACTAGATATGGAAACCATAGCAACACTGTACCAACTCCAGGCAATGGCGGATGGGCAAGTTGCCTGCTGGAACCTCCAATGCTAAACACCTCAGAGTTCAAGTTTTCAGTGATATTAGCCGTGAACAAAAGTCGCAAGTATCCAGATGAATGTTTCTTTGATCCAAGAATCAACAAACTTTGCCGCGCTTCTAGACCACACCTAAGCCTCTCTTCAGAGCACACACCGAAATCTGCCCATTTCCGTCTCAAATTCTTATATGAAAGTCCATAAGCTGTGGACGAAAGTTTGCTTAGGAACGGTTCCTTCATTTCTTTCCTAGGCCTCCGTTCACACGAAAACTGCACTTTTTTGCCGGCAGATTTTGAAAACGATAGATTCTGAAAACGGAATTCTAACCGACACTTTTTGAAAACGGCTTCGTATGAACACTCGAAAACAATGAAACGCGAATATTTTCGACGCTCTCGGCACGAGGCTGATCATTCATTTATTTTCATGTAATCTTATTTAATCGATTCTTTAGGTGCAGGTAATTTTTTGGGATCAAAGTCTTGCAATGAATTTGTGATCGTCAAACTTCCAACCGTTTTCAAATTGTTCCTGTATCGTTTGGACGCTGGCTCAAATTTTGCTACCGTTACGTTTGGCACCGTTTTCAAATGTGCCGGCATCGTGTGAAGGCAGTGAACGAGAAAGCTCTCAGTCTGTTTCACATAAATCGCTTTATAAACTTTGAGCAAGATTTTGCTGCTATAAATTTACGAATATGGGTTACATTATTCTACAACCACCCGGTATATAGCTGAAAGGAAAGATGAGATGGTCTTGTATTTATCAACGAAATTGATATCGCACCGGGTGTAACGAAAAACATGTTAAAGTATTAATCAATGCTAGCAGTGAGTTCTTTGGAAATAGAAATCTTAAATCCAGCTAATAAAAATAAATCATAGGTAACTTAAACATCGATATTTGACTTTTTGGAAATGCTAAACTTGAATTTAGAAATATTTTCCTTTCATTAATGATATTTTATTCGGTTGTGATTAAAACGACATCGTGTTTATCCCAGGTGAGTAATAAGAAGTTAACATGTTTGGCGGGCCGTGGAATAAAAGGTTCGCAGCCGATATTCAAAATTGAAATGTTAATCTATCAGTCAAATTCGAACTTAAACCACGTTCTTTTCGAAATATTTGCATCGCTTTATCAGTTTGAGTATTTTGATAAATAATGTGGTAACAAAATCGCTTGGAACTAAACATAAGTTGCACTTTTTAAGAGATTACAGACTTCAAATTATTCGATTGAACCTCTTGCAAATTGTTTTATCACATCTTTAAAGCCGTAATCTGAAGATGGGAATGAATTTCAGCTCTTTGCTTCTTATCTTCTAATCACATTAACAGCATGGCGAATTACGAGCCTTGAAGAACTTCATGTGAAGTTTCTGAATCATTTGCAAGAACTAACCGACCTACTTTCGCATAAGCATACTTCTTACATCGCTAGTTTTGATGGTAAATGAAGTCTGAAGGCAGAAGTTTAATTGAAATTTTGCTCAGAAAGTAGATTTAAGCTGAGTCTAATTGTCATTGTCCAGGTCCTTTAAGGATCAGTAACTCTCAGCAATCCATTTTGTAAATTGCTCTTTCACGCAGCTTTCTCAGCTGACAATGCTTTGACATAGGAAAGGAACTGATACATGTTTCTTTCGATTTAAACCAGGACAATTTATCGTCGTTATTTAAATGTTCACGATGTTTTTGTAGTTTTGGTTTGAATTCTACAGTGCGTGCCGTTTAGGTGTGAACTGGTCGTTAAAATCAGCATTGCTTCTTTCAGAACAACTCTCTTTCAAAACAATTTTCTTTCAAAGCAAATTCATTTAGTTTGGTGTCGTGGCGTAAATTTTGCAAAGTTGCGAGAACTTCATAGAATTGAAAGTTGATTGGCAATCATAATTGAGCGCAGAATTTCTGATTTGATTGTGTTTCTTTGATTACGCAAAATTGATGAACATATCATTTCATGAAATAATATGAAAACCTCTGTCTACGAGTAAAATCTTTGCAATTTGGTTGCCAATCGCTGAAACTGCTTAAAGTTGTAATAACATGAAGTAAAATAACTCATACCTTTCACAGCTCGCACTTCGACAAAAGTTGCTCTGACTGTCCAAACATGTAATTATGCCTTGCATTCAGTTGAATATGTTCGTAGTTACCATGGACACAAGGAACCGTTAGCTGGTGCTATTCGTAGCTAAACATAATCAACTATTCATATTCAAACAATGAGTTCTTCATTAATAAACAATACGTCATTCACTAATAAACAATAGGTTATTTATAAATTGAACAGAAGGCTAATCATGTGAATACAATGCCGAATGTTATGATTAGCTGAAGGCCACGATGATGCTAGTTTTCGCAGCTTGAAAATTTTTGAAGCAAACATTCGCTGTCTGAGTTTGCAGGTGGTCATTAAAATCACTATTCATTTTGTTTGCTGTTGTATCTTTGGCAAAGAGATGGAAATTTTGCAAGTCAATACAAGTTTTATCAAATTTAAGCCTCTTTAAAAATGCAGTGGATTCCAATGATTTGGCAGGGCAATTTTGCAACCAACAAAAAATTCATGGTTTGGAAAATCGATTTTCGAATGCGGGTCATTGTTTACTCATTGCGCAATGATAAACCAGATGTTGTTTTGTGGTTTAGATTCGTAATTTACATTCGAGAAGCGAGATGACTGACGTCTAATTTCATTGCACATGGATATAATGATGTTTGGAAAGTTTTCTTTACGGTTCAAAATTTGAAAATTGCTTTGAAAAGTGAAACCATCAGGACACATGCTGCAAGCTTTTTCACAGGCATCTGATCATTGGCAATAATGTACCGTGTTTGTAGCTTAGAAATTAAAGTTCATTACCTCGATATTATTGCTTTTCTTTGTTTTTTTTCTCTTCGCCTCAAGCCTAACCAGTGCCAGAAATCGAATTCAAATTGCTCCTGCGCATCTGAACAGTTAGATCCTACACAGCGTGGTTTGAAACGACGCTGAACGCTGTGTAGGAGCTAACTGTTCAGACTTCAGACGCGCAGGATCCATTTGAATTTGATTTCTAGCACTAGTCGGCTTGGGCCCAAGAGAAAACAATAAAGAAAAGCAGTAATGGCGAGGAAATGAACTTTGATTTCAAACATACATAGTGCTTTATTGTCCATGATCTGACACTCATTAAAGTATGAAGCGTTAGTTAAAGAGTCTGTTTCAACCAGAATACTTTGGAAGCGCCATCTCTTGGTTAGCGTTTGTTGTCCTCATGAAACAAAGACAAATGCCTATCAAGAGATGTTACGTGCAAGGCATACTTTTATAAACAGACTATTCGTACACATCAGAATTCATCGAATCGAATAGGTTGATTTTTTAGACTTGCTACTCTTGTTATTATGCAGCTCTTGAGTTGGTTGTCAGTCTCTGTTTAATACATAGATGACGAAAGGATAATTTTATTTCGATCTGTGTTACAGAGACTTGAAACCTAACAAGCAGTTCTTTCTGTTGAAAGTTTGATTTATCTGGTTTAGTCTAACCTATTTGTGACCGGGATGAACCTTGGTTGATCCTAACTGGTGTAGACTGCTCAGTGTGAATGCGGTTAGCTATGGTAATAGAGCGAAGCGACCTCCTGTGGTTTAGAACTGCACACGAATAATGAATACAGCATATGGAGTATTCACCATAAATGACTCTGCAGCGATTTCAAAAATAGACTTTGATTGACTAGATGCTTATCTTTATTACCATCTTGAATTTTTTATTGACTAGATTCACCTGAATTTCATATTGTTCCAGAATTTGGTCAGAGCAGATGCTCATACTAACTTGATAGCTTTTTAATTACTGCATTTTATTTGTTCTTATTTCAGATCTGAGGATTTGCCATGACCGACCACAGTGTCCGATGAAACTCTTAGCTACATGTTTGCTTTCTGCAATCTCAGGAAGCGATGTTATAGTTAATTTGAATAAATATTTTCCTTCCTTTTCGTCTATGTCACTTACAAATAACGCATGTTATTTGTCAAATAAGTACTTTCTCGAAAGAGAGGAGGGCAGAGTACTCTCTCGAAACAGCATTCATTGCACAAATGGAACATATTATTGATAAGTAAAAGAAAAGAAAATATTTGTTCAAATTAAAGAGCCATTGTCACCCAGAATCCTTTGCACTCATTGTCATCATCATCAAATGCAGTTGCGGATTAGCCCACCGGGCTACAGGGCGAAGCTCGGAAGGCCCCAATAATAAACAGCCGTAAAATTACTTTATCTGGTTTAATTCATCTAGAAATTACAAATAAATTATTAAGTAGACCAAAGATATTTCGGATAAGTTGTAGTGACATTCTTTAAAACGCGAGAGATGTGAGGAAATCGTTGAGTATAGAAATGTGGTGGTGCAGAAATTTGGCAAAATTGTTTCAAGTTCCATTTTACCAATGGCAATTTTCCTGTCGATGTTGATAAACAAGATAAGTAACTTGAAAATTGTCCAAATTTCATTTCAACTATGGCAAACGGGATCAAAAAAGGTACCATATTCTAAGCCGGAGGAAAGGGCGTGGCTTTTATGGGGCTTCGCCGCCTGACCCCCACTTCCTTCAGTCGAAATTGAAAATAATCAAGACAAGGCTCCATCGTATTCATTAAAAATCGAACATCTATTCAAAGCCTTTAATTTTGAAAGGTGTCGAAATAAGGTTATTGAAAACAATGTTGAAAGGAAAGTTAAGCTCAGAAGCCTCGCTTGTCAAAATGCCACAAATTGAACTACGTTTTGCAGTAACAAACATGACGAATAAACTGAAAACGATCATTTTGTTGAAAATCAACATTGGCTCAAGTGGTCTGGGGACGAAGAAAAATGGCGCGAAAATTTTGCAAACCTCAAACGAGGCTATTGGCCTAAGCAGGAGAAAGAAAGAAATGCTTCGAGGAGGACAAGCATGTGCTGTGGATTAAGACAAGAAGACTCTTAATGAAAGAATCTTATTGTTGTGTAGTTTGTATTGAGTTAAAAACAAATGAAACACCGCAAGCTGGCAAACAAGCGAGAAGGCTAGACGTGAAAAACCCTGGTCCGGCATTTTTGTTAGAACTGCACAGCGTTCTCTCTCACACAACAAGACCAGTTCTTCTAGCACATTTTTAGTCTTGACTAAGTGGCCTAAGTGTAGTTTAGAATCATTTCAAAAGCAATAAGAAGCGGGGATGATACGACAGGTTTACCACTTGCATACAATCTGAAATATTGGCGTACCTAAATAGATAAGAAACAGTGCCGGTTGGCCTGGGCATCAGTGCTTGCAAACACTGCAATTGCTTAGCCTTTGACCTATTTATCTACAGGGTGTACTTTCACCAGAAAGCAGCAGAAACCTTGATTAGATTTTCAAATAGAAAGTGAAGCAATTTGATTAAACAACAGAAATGATTGACATTAAAGACAGGAAGCTTCTTGGCATATTTTGTGCTTGTCAATTGGTCCTTTTAGGCATGCTGATGATAGTGCAGCACTTCATTGGGCTAGGATTTTGCCTAGATAGCCAGAAATGTATAAACAGATCAGTGAAAATTTGTCTGGCAAATTCTTATATATCAGTTATTATTGGTTGGCTGGCCTCTGGAGGACTCACTGATAGTACCACAATGATCAGCAAAAAGAAGAAGGTGTGTACTCTTGGATTCATTGATGCTAAAAATGCATGGTAATCTTGACAAGAGACTGATGCAATATTGATTTGTTTTGACAAAATTTATTGATAAATTACCAAATGTAGAAAAGGGGATATACCCTATCACACACAAATTAACAGGCATGCATCCTACACAAGGAAGGAAAAACTTTAATCAAATGCAGCTTAATGTTTACAACATCTTTTGATAAGGCACATGCTTGGGAGTCTTCATCACTGGACCGACCCTACTTATTGTTAGATAGAATCATTATTGTAACTATGATTCTTTGATATTGTTATGAGTGTGAACAATATTTCATTGGTAAATCGAATTTACCCTTTCATGTTTATCAAATATGTGTCACATCTAGGGTGGCCTAATTTGTGCAAATTTGTCCAAAATCTAAGAGCATTCTGGCTTGATTAATGTGTGGCTTAATTTTGGCATTCTTAATTATGCATATGGTTTATTTTTGTGTAATAAGGTACATGTACCAAAAAAGGAATCAATGCAAAGCATGCTGTCTGAATTTAAAAAAACCAACAATCTCTCCAGAATATTCATTGGTTTTCATTCAAGTAAAAACTGGTTGTTTAATGGTTGTGTGGTGGTTCCTTTCCTCCCTAGATTACTTGTAAAGTTGCAGAGTGCAAGGCTGCTTGTTTGTAGGTTAAGCACTCTTCTTAGATTTGTTCCAGTGAGACTTTAAGTAGCCAAATAATTTCTTTGAGGAACTTTTGCTGCTGGGCCAAATTCTTAGTTTTCTTAAGGGTTAATGCAGTATGTCTGTAACACTCATAGATAGCATCAGAACTGATAGCAGAATCTATATACAACTGCAAGATGTCTAACATCACATACTTTTCTCCCAGGTATTCTGTGTAATCAAGGCTGCCATGATCACCTTTTGTGGAAATTTTATTTTCCACTTTATAACAATACTCTATGGAGCACCACTTATAAAGTAAGTATGATTTTTGATGCTCCTAAAATTCAGAAGTGCTGAATCATTATTTTATAAGGTATTGATTTAGAATGCTTCAAAGCAATTGGCTTTGGAAATTTGAAAGTTACCTTGAAATGGAATCATGTTCAAATACAAATTAAAGAAACTTGAAATTGGTGCAGTTGCAATCTAGTTTGCAATGTACACCTTTACACCCCTTACATGGAAGAGGCCAAGATGAAAGTTAACATGGCAACTCATCTAGTGTTGAGATAATTTAAAATGTCCAAGTGAATGGAAAAATTCTGATATGTTTGCAGCACTCTGGTTTCTTTTCAATTGGATTCATCAGCCTAGCATCAGCCCCGTTGAGAATTCATTGTGTTGAACTCAACAAAGGCTGAAATTTTTGGGTCTCTCAATCTATGAGCAGTTGGCCTTTCTTTAGCATAAGAAACTAAACGAAAAATGAGTTATTGTTTTTTTTGCTGTTAGTATCGATGCTAGTAACGACGCTCCTTATAAAAGTGTAGCAAGTTATGTTTATATAAATTGAAATTGAATTGTTCAGGAAGACATGCCCACTTTGTAGATTAATAAACAAAGTATTTATCTTTTTAGGGATTTTGAGGAAACATATATATTTTCATGTTTGGTGTCTTCAATGGCTTTGTTTCCTTTGATGCTTGTAACAGATGGAAGATGGACAACAATTTTTCAAATACTTGAGTTTCAGTTGTAAGTCATTTTTAAGAAGACATAGTTCATAAATTTTTTGCTGCTTCTTTTGACACCAAACTTCCACATCTTAAACGCTAAGCAACTTCTGTTTTCCCTGTCATGATTTGTTGTTGTGAAAAATTGTTGGAAACATATGTAAGCAATGCTTAAAGGGAATCAACATGGGTAAAAGCTGACCCGGGCCAGGTCAAAAATATAATCTATTGTACTTGACATCTTAGACGCATCTGGTTTCATTGTGTAGCTAAAGAAACAATGAATTTGTAGGCGTTTCTCTGACCTATTTATAGCGATTATGAGATATACCTATGTCTATTCCCTTTAATGTTTAAATTCTTCAATGCTATAAACAGCTTTCCCAATTAAAAATCCTCCAAAAGCAAATAACCTGGGAATTAGAGTGATTTTATCATTATCATAGAATCTTTCTCTCCCCATGTACACAGTCATTGAAAACAGTACCTACATGGTTTCGAAGAAAAAATCTTTTGACATTTGATTAGAAATGTATTTTCAGGAATTGTATTAATTTGAATCATTAGATATCTCATTTTCTTTCTCCATGTGCCTTTTGCTATTTTCAATATTTAAATCTTTATGGTGACTTAGTCATGTTGAAGAGTGAACACTTATTACTACTCAGAAGTTTAATGTCAAATGCCACAAGAATGGCGTTTTTGGAAATATTGCTGGAAAACTTTCTCTGCAATTTACCTTCTTTACTGATAAGGCAATCCCCCTGTTTTTTCAAGATACAAAAGTGGGAAAATTGTTGATAGTGTGCGGCTGATTTCATTCATGACAATGGCTGGAGCTCTGATTGGTTCATTTGCTATTCCATTGGATTGGGATCGACCTTGGCAAGTAAGTAAAACTATTGTTGCGACAGATCAAAAAGTTCACAATAGTCTCATCTAGTATTTTGTGCACAGCTTTTGGGTCTCTATATCCAAATCAAACTCTAAAATCTTTTTACAAATTGACACATATTTATAGTCCCAAGAAGTATTGCTGGAAATTTCTGCCCTGGAATATTCTATCCATATGTGGTATCTAAGTGATAACAAAGGAAGAATAGCTTTAAGTTTGTTTTCGAGAATGTTCAAGTTCATGTTTACAATGTTCCAGATTGTTCTATCAATTTCGTGATTTTTCGCGACTACCATGTAAATTTTTATTTCTTAAAAATGGAAAAGTTCTGGAAAACAGAATTTTTGGAGAGAATTTCTCCAAAAGCTTGTTTATTCGAATTTGATAGCATCTGAACCTTTTGAAAACGATCAAAACTGTGTTTTCTTAGCATCTTGGTCATTATACTTTTACTTCCAATCATTCAATGCGGATGTTTGATTAAAGTTCTATTAATTTCATTCCAATACAACCCATTTCAAGTCAGCGATTTGATGCTGTAAAACTTCCAGTTGTTTCAAATTTTTGAGAACACAGGGCAAGCACGACCACAAGAAGAATCATGTTCTCATTGTAATCAGCACATCATTTTCAAAGATGACATTTGACAAATTCAAGTGACATAATTCTAATTAGAACGTTTTGGATCAATTTTGTCATCTGAAATTTATTGTGCATGCAAAACTTTTCCATCCGAAAAATTTAGGTATTTGTATTTCTTATGATAAGCATTGTTGACAGGAGGCTAGCTTCGTAATTTCGCTCAGTTTTTTTTGTTGCCTTGTTGCCACGTCTTTCCGACATCCAAATATTCAAATTTTGTATTTTCCTTTGCAGGCCTGGCCGGTGCCTTGCTGTGTAGGAAGCGTAGTTGCCTATATCATTGGACTTTTGACATTCACATTGTTACCTTTGGTGGAACATATCAAGTTGCAACGAGAACGGAGAAAGACTAAGTACTATTGAGGCATCAGTCTTCAAAAGATATTGAATGTGCCAGGAATATGGACCTTTGATGCAAGAGCAGCAGAATTTTTTGATGAGGAGCAAATGGACACCACTGGATACTGTTTTTGCCAAAACTAAGATGAACTCAGCTACTCAATAGGACCGGACTTTGCAATGGCTCTTTGCAACTTGTTATGGGCCTAAGCTGTTTAAAGAATGCTCTTTAGAGAAACTTCTAGTGTAGCTGTTTTTTAAAGTACATTTATTATTGACTTAATTTTGAGAAGTGGAAAAAAATTAGCAAAGTGAACCTTCTCTGACTGCGATCCAATACGACTTAGCACCACAAAGGATTCTACTCCACGTACGAAGTGAAACCAAAGCATCCTCTGACAGCATAAGAAGCACATTTCCATTGACCTCGAAAAAGTTGCTTTAAAATTCCGTTCTTGTCTCATATAATTGTGCATATAGCAACGGGAACAGTGTATACCAAATGTGTATTGTTTACCTTGTAACGGGAAAGGTGAATATCAAATGTGTATACACAGTTCCCTTAACTGCAGCAGAAGCGCATTTTCGCTTGACCTCGAAACAAATAACAAATTAAAGAAACATTGCTGGCACAAAACTGCAAGGACGCTACATTAAAAAATTCTGAAAAAACGAGTATTGTGGTAGCTGACAATTGTATAAATAATGAGGAAAGTGTTCAATAACAGTGGTGCATCTAGTCATACTGCTATTCTTACAATCAAACAATCAATCAATCACTCAATCAATTTTACATTTAATGCTGATTTGAAGACTGATCTGATGTTTGCACAAATAAAGAAAAACCTGTTCATCCAACACGCCATCAAAACAGTACGTCAGAGTAAGAACAACATATATCAATGATAATAATAATGATAATAATTAAAGTTGTAAAATCCATAATCATCATAAATTCAGTAAAATAATCCGGGGGTCTTCCACTGCAGCTTTAATCTTTCTTAAAAACGTAACAGCCTCTCTTCCATCTACCAATCTATGATCATATGTCAATGCTACGTACATCATTGGACGTATTACAACCTGCGAAGAAAATAAATATGTTTGTAAAATCAATGTTATATAGTGTATGGCTGAAAAGGGCCTAACTACCCAAAGAAAATAGGCATTAATTTAGCCTTGTGCGCTTCCACTTTTCTTTCAATCAGGGCTCAATAAAATTTTTTCCTTTCATAGCAGGCTAAGTACTTTCGTTTCTTCTTACACAATTCCTTCTTCTTTCCTTATATACCGCCCCATTCTACCTCAAACCCTTTCTCTCCTTTCTTTCCCTTCTTTTCGCTTTCCTTCCATCTCTTTTCCCTTTTTTCTTGCCTGGGAAATTTGAGCATTTCAGCTATCTTCCTGGTAACACCGCTACCACGCTACTTCATTTTGTTGAGCCCTACGCTGCGCTGGCTAGTTTCGCACACTATGGCGTCTTCAGCCATCTTTAGTTGCTCTGAATATATCCTTGTGGCTAAGAGTAGTCAGCAATGAAAAAGAATAAAAAGCGCAAAAGACCAAATTGATGTCAATTTTCTTCGAGTAAGCTGGGGCCTTTTCAGCTGGGCAATATTTACTATATCAATTTTACTACACATAGATATATGATTTATTTTGACGCAGGTTACAATTAAGGCAGATTAAAAACTAAGTGGACCTGCGAATTAAAGATAACGCAAAATGAGAAATTAAGCCTATTTACAATCAGATTAGCTATTCTGAAAATAATAAAAAAATTCGTCCCTTTGTTTAAATGAGGAGTTATTAAGATATATTCATTCTAAATATCTGCTGTTCTCTGACAACCCTCTTTTTAAATTGTCGTAGCCAATGAACTTCTTTATTCAAAAAGGTTAACCTAGTTAAAGATTGTTAGAATTCTCGTCCGATTGCTTAAATATGGAATTATCAATATAAACTTGTCCTAGTATCTGTTGTTTTTTGATTACCTCTTTCGAAAATTGTCACAGAAAGTGGCCTATCTTATTCGCAATCAGAAGACCTAATCTAAGACAATCGAAATTTCCGTCCCTTTGATTAATCGAGGAGTTATTAAAACATATTTCTTCTAAATATCTGCTCTTCTTTGACAACCTCATGTTAAAATGGTTAACGCTAATCACTTTCTTCAAGTCTATTTCGCCGTAAAATGGTTCCCCTGTACAAGGCCGTAGTTACATTGAGGGTGTTCTGGGAGTAAGGCACCCCCTTGGCAAAATCTCAGTCGGCAGATCACGTAAAAGCTACATTCAGTCGGCAAATTGAGAAAAAATCCAGAAATCAGAATAAGAGCAGTTTTGCTAAGTTATGTTACAATAAAAACCTCGTTTCCTTGGCAGAAGCCAGTCGACAAGTGGTCTGTGAATGACTAAAATGAAGCAAGAATTCCAGTCTTGCACTGATAAAAGACTTCTTGGCACAATGCAAGCCAACAAGAGTATCAAAAAGTTCTGCTCGTTTCGCTCGCATTTCGGTCCATACATGCGTCAGTGTATCATTAGTACAGGTTGCCTTGCTATGATGTGTAGGCACGCAGTTCAGTTTATATAATTTTAAAAAATTATAATTGGCAAGGCAGCTTTTTCAGCTTCAACGAATCCGACTTAGGCATCTTTTTTAACATTATATGTGTATGCTTCCAAAACAGTTTCTGACAATGTTCGATTTTGGTCCTTGTATTATAGTCTGAATACAATTTTGTGTAACAGTTGTAGCGCGCGGCCTAAACTGATAGTGTGATATCGTAAATTACTGCCCCGTCATTTCAGTCTCAGTTTTCAGTTTATATTTTTTAAAATCCCACTGCGTAGAATTAAAAAATATTAACAAAACACACAAAAAACTGGACTACAAGGATATAAGACAGGTTACATAAAAATTGATACATCTGGATAGAAAATTAATACAATGTACAAATACTAACAGGGGGCAAAATGACTTGAATGCAGGGAATTCAAAAAGCTTAGCTCATGGTGATGTCAATCATAACAGTCTACATTACTTGCCTGCATTTAAGACCAAGACAAAATGCTTCACATAGATAAAAATTGATCGAATAATCATCTGAGTATTTTCGTAGTATGCTGCAAAACTAAGAAGCTCCATATATACAGTAGAAACCCACATAAAGGACATAATTTTGTAAGAACCTCGAGGCTGAAATTCAATGATCAGAACTTTTTGAACAAGAACACCCAACAGACTGAAGCACTTTGGATTGATTCTGACACATAAATTTCCCCATCTATCAAAGCCGATATGTTTCGATAAGTAAGCTACACAGATGTTATCAGGTTACAGAAATCTGACAAATGATTTGTGAGCAACAGGCTTTCAAACTTCAAACATTTTTCTGGCTCACCCGGTGTGATAATGGGACACAGCAATGCATTCCTTACCTGACCATTAACAGCAACTGGTCTATCATTAATCGCATGTAATCCAAGTATAGCAGACTGAGGTGGGTTAATGATTGGAGTTCCCATTAATGATCCAAATACACCTCCATTTGATATCGTAAACGTCCCACCATCCATATCTTCTATTGCTAGTTCACCTTTACGAGCCTGTCGTTTTAAAAAAGGAAAAACAAGGATGAGTAAGATTTGCATGTGTAACTTAACAAGCAGTGAATATTTAAAACCTCACCAACGAGAAAAATTTGTACCTCATTGATGAAGACAGTAAAAACAGGAGTACCAACTGTAAGGCTGCACGCTGAGCCAATGGTACTCTCAAGGGAGAAAAAATGCCTGAGCTGAGGAGGTAATGGAATTGCCAAGCACCTTTAGATATCTATTATAGTAATAGCGCATTACCTAAAAAAATAAGTTTTCTTTTTAACTGGGAGGTTTTTTGCTGTCTTTACGTTTCTTGGGTCCACGCCATCAGGAATACCAATAGGAGCCATGTCATGATAAAATCTGAAGAGTTACGTTGCTTTTATAGAAATATCCGATTGAAGCACAAGATGCATATAAATTGTATATCAAAATATTAAAGATTTTATATCAAATGAAAACAGCCCAAATCTAAAACGAATCTCTGCCTCAAAAAATCTTTGAAAATTGAATTTGGACTAATCTTGTGTCGTCTCATAGAAAACGAAACAGCATTTACCTTTTCCCCAAGGTCATTGATACCTTTCTCTATATCCAAATAATTCATAGACTGTACATCTCTCAATACTGGTACAACCAGACCCTACAATGGAGAATATCATCAAGATACGAGATCATACGCAAACCTAATCGTTTCTTGTTTGAATGAGGATAAATAATAGACTCAGTACACGTCGTAGCTTTGCTTCTTGACCCAACTGGCACCGCTTCAATCACGACTCAGTTCCCAACGCCTCGAGAAATGGATTAGCCTTGCACCGATTCAATTTGGCCTAAATCATTTGCTATTTTCTTCTTAAAATTAGCAAGCCTAAATGAGAAACAAGCAGTTCTATGGTGTTGTGGCGCAGTGGTGTAATCCTCTGATTTTGCGGCCAGAATAGTCAGGCGGAGTGGATTCGATACCCGGTAGGGCCCCAACCACTTGAGCGTCATGACAAGGAGTCACGGAATCAATTAGCGCTAAGCTACTTCCGCGATCCCAGTGTTTGGCACTAAAAACCGCAACTTCAGCTTCACTTTCACTTTACCATAAAAATAGCCATTGGTGGATGAATGTCTCTTCAAGCTATAATCGTAAAAACGGCCTCTCTCTTCGCCATATTCTGCTTGTTTGCAGATGCTGGAAAAAATATCTTAAAACTGCTCAAGTATCTCCAAATTTGTTTCTCCTAAGCCGTCGTTGAGGGCCTCTGAGCAGTAAGGCTACGCAGATTGAAATGATTAAATGAGTTACCTTTGGAGTAGCAACAGCAACACTGATGTCAACATAATCACGATAAACAACATAACCATCTTCGATAACTGAAATATCAATTGATCCCACATTACTTTTGATGACTGAGATGCATTGCAACCCTGTTTGTAAACATGGCCTAATTTCATCTTGCACTAAAATAATGTTCTGATGTCACTCAACGCTATTATACCTATTGAGGGTGTGTTTGATTTGTAATGATTACCGTATGGTCTGTGCAGCAACTCTGTTATGCAAGCTGATTGGCTGAAAACGTTCGAATATGACATATTGATAGGAAATTATTATCCTGTAATCCCCGCTCAATAAGTACCAACTTAGCTTCAAATTCGAAACACAGACCAAGTGCTTCGAATACTTCGAGCAACAAATTCGATCAGCAAGAAGTGGCTTCGACTTCATGTTACTCCATGGATCATTTTCGCTTTAAATCATACTTTTTTACATTGTTAAAAAACGAAAGGCCTTCACCCTACCCAGGCCATAGGGCAACCAGCAATATTAGACCTATTTCCTTCGGGCAATACCGAAAACATTAACCCTCAGCCTGCGTACAAAACCTCCGGCTTCGGGTTTATATTTTCTGGTATTGCTTCAGGAAACACTTATTTTAGGCTTACTCGAACCTAAAAAATTAGGAAAACGGAAGACTTCGCAGAGACGGAAACATATTTCCCAATCATACACAACATTCTTCAAAACAGCAGGTTTCACATTCATCTTGATGAGAACGAGGCTTCAAGTTGAAAAACACGAGTCTGGTGGTTGGTAAAAACTTTGCAATGTCTCCATTACCGTAGCAGCGTGGGAAAATTCGCCTTGTTTCCCAGAGTTTCGCAAATGAAAACGAGAGTCTCTAAAGTCTGCTAAACCTTCAGTCTTCTAGAGTAGAAGGCTCAGCAGGCCTGCCAAACCTGCCATTTTTGGAATTCTGGAGTCAATCAAATACTAATTCCGAGTCTTCCAAGTCTACCGAGTCTTCCAAGGCGCCAATCAAACACATCCTTAGTATACAGAAATTATAATACAGCTTCTTTTGATAACTTTGGAATGTTTGAGCAATATGATAGACGAATATGAATTACGATAATTGTGGTTGAATTGCCAACGAAGTTGATTAAGGATTTTAGACCTGATTTGGAGTATTTCGAGAAAAATCAATTTGATAAAATTGCTCGTAATTTGAAAACGATACGGTTGATTTTGACAATCAAAATTTTCTCCTCTATGGTAATGTATTTGCTACAAATGGTATTATCATTCTATGGGAACCAGAGTTATAGGCTTTCAAAAACATCTGAAAATTGTTGGCTCACTAAATGAAATACAAATGCATGAAATTACAAACCTGCATTTACAACTGGCATCGACTGCAAAGCGTAACTGCTTGCTTTGGTAAAAGCTGACATGAAACCAAGTTTTAATCCATGACTTTTTAAGAATGCATCTTTGTGTTGTTTTCGCATTTCCATTATATTGCTGCGATAGAAAAATAAAACATCTGATTAAGAGAAGCATAACAAAGCTCTTTGTTATAAATTCTAAAATTATCTATCTTAGTCAAGTCACAATGGCCTTTGCTAACTGCCTGCTGCACTGATTTCTTCCCATCTTGTTTTGAAGATCTGAAACTTTACTTCATCTACAGAATTTTCCGTCTGCTACTGACCATTGCTATTTGATTGAATAAAGGAAACATGAGGAACAACAGTCTCTGCAAAAATGCCAAAATTTGCTTCTGTGAGTAAGTTTAATGACCCGGGCGAGTAAATAAAAAAATCCCCATTTCAAAGGCCTCTGCTCCCTGGAGATCCAGGCAATGATATGCGGTTATTAAACGATTGCGAGGTTAATGCTGGAAAATATTTGGAACAGTTCCGTACAAGGAACTAACGTTCAAATATTTTGTCCGGTAT
The DNA here is from genome assembly GCA_964020215.1 of Aurelia sp. 3 sensu Dawson et al. (2005). Classification (NCBI taxonomy): domain Eukaryota; kingdom Metazoa; phylum Cnidaria; class Scyphozoa; order Semaeostomeae; family Ulmaridae; genus Aurelia; species Aurelia sp. 3 sensu Dawson et al. (2005). The sequence goes on along the minus strand of OZ026574.1, from coordinate 27,611,718 downwards.
GGATCGAGTACTTGGGGACAAGGGGATGCAATCGCCACCCTCAGTGATGGTCAGCACAAAGATCTTTTTGTTTGAAAACGACAGCAATGGTTTTTAACTGAAACAATACCTTGGCCCCCAATATTGGGCAAAATGCCGCCGCCACTGGTTACATTCTGTAAAATACGGGTTACTGAGTTGATTAAAGCTTGGAAAAAGTTGAAAAATTATGATAACGGAATCGCTCTTGCCTCATATCTATTTCGTTGAATGTTGTAAGCATGGCATTTACATTTTGGGCATCTTTCAGCCGTTGTGCTATTCTCTGGCGCATTCTTGACATTTTTACCTAGAATTGTAAAAATCGCAATTTGATTCATACAGAGAAACAATTCCTGCTAAGAAGAAAATAATTCGCTATTTCCGCTGTAGGCAAGAAAAAGTCAGAAAGCTATTCGTCTCACCAAGGACGACTCAGAAACCAAATCCCTACTTTTAGCTCACAAACACGATGTCTCGTGTTTAGCTCTCTTCTACCGCTTGTTCCAAGGAAACAGCTCCCGAGAGATCAGAAGCACCATGTCTGAGCCCAGAATTATGACCTCGAGTCTCTTGTTTCCCTACGCTCTTTGACTTGATGATGGCTCTTCGGTGAACAGAGGCTCATAATATAACTCTGTAAAACTTGACCCTATTTGAGCCCAAACTCTGGATTCCTAGAGTACGTACCAATGGACCTTTTAGCTATTCTGAAAAGAATCAGAATCGAACTGCATTTTGCTATATTTTGTCGAATTTTCGAATGTGCACAATACTGATAGAAGCTCTTACGCCACTCCATCGAACGTCGTGTATAAAAATGTATAAAAATAACGCTCACTCCAGTCTCTTTTGCAGAGTAGCTAAAAGGTCTATTAGATTGCGAGATTTGTGAATTACTATGATTACGGCAAATGTGATAGAATTCTCGATTCGATGGGACACTGATAAAATTCAAATGGGATTCGAGATTCGAAGCCGTGATTCCATCATAATTCCATTGATGAACGCAGAAAATATGGTCAATTTTTCACAGTTTCATTATGAGTCCCTGCTGAGCAAGGTTTACCGCAGGAATACAAGGGATTCATCGTCATAAGTCTAGTCTGAGGCTCTGAGAGCCTGTCAAGCCACCAGAAGATGTCACCATATCAATTGCAAATACTGTGTTCACCTCCAAGAGCTTCAACTATCTCATATTCTACCTTGCTCATTCCTTGAGCATCAGTTCCCTCCAATAGTCTTCCTACGACTGTCTCCCAAACTAGTTATAACCTAGCAGCCTTCAAGCATATCATCATGTCCTTGTCTCCCTTAGCTAAGTCTTCTCTCTTCCCAATGTCTAGGGTTTACACAAAGTAATACCTTCCCTTGGCACAAAGCATTAAAAATCAATCGAAGTTTGTTTTGGATTCCTAGCAATATGATTTTTGAAAAAATTGAACTTTTCTCTGAGCAGGTCTGGTTACAACTTACTAAAATCTACCTCGAATTAGTTATCATATGAGATTTGCGATCACGCAAAATTACACACGTAAAACTCTTGAATCGATTTTATTCGCGGGCATTTTCACGTAACATCTAATTTAAGACAAATCTTACCCTTATCTCTTCCCGCGATCCGCCTAATGAGTTGGGTGCTTCTTTAGCCTCTTTCTGAGTGATGCCTTGAATTTGTTGGCTTGCTGGGGGTGGTGGTGGAGGGGTTGGTTTCGTGACTTTAATTACACCGGCAGGACTCTCAGCAACTAAAAATGAATTGCTGTGATCATCAAGGCAGCATGAGGTAGTGTTGGTAAAAGGGATTGGAGTACAATAGCATTTGTCAAACATGACTCTAGAAATTTCTTCTAAAAATTTCTCATCTGTAATAAAGACCATGCACTCTCCATGACCGCACGGCAAACATCAAATCACATTGGTAACAAACAACGCATTTTAAACCCATCATAGATACTGGGAATATGACTACCTACAGGGAACAAATCTTCAATAGACCTTTTAGCTATTCTGAGAAAGAATCTCAATCGAACGATACTTTGCTACATTTTGTAGAAATTTCGAATGTGCGCAATAGTGATAGAAGCTCTAACGCCACTCGATCGAATCTCATGTATAAAAATGTATATAAGTAACGCTCGATCCAGGCTCTTTTGCTGAATAGCTAAAAGGTCTATTATTTCAAGGATTTTCAGTATTTTCGAGGTCATTCAATTTTGCATCAAACTTTCAGATTTTCTCGTACCTCTCATCCATCCCAATATTTATCGTGCTGATGCTTCATTTCTGCACTTACCTGGGGGAGGTGTTGATGGAGTCGCTTGCCGCACAGGTGGCGGTGTTGGTGGCTTTTCTACGACAGGCTCAGGAGTAGAGGGCCTTGGAGCCTCTTCTTTTGGAGCTTTCGCTTCTCCACTACCAGCTGTAACAAAATCAGATCGATGATGTCAAAGACATTAAACAACATTGATTACAAGTTAGTAAGACCCATAAGTCTTAGCAATAAATGCTCCATTTTTTGCACCTTTTTTGAGATTTCTGGACAAGACGGGGAAAATAGATGTTACTATACCGATGAAAAAATTCAAAATAAATGCCTGCTTTACTGATTACTAACTCTGCCGGTTACTGGAACAGATTCGGTGAGATGTAGCCTGCAGGCTTGTTTTAGGTGAAGATGACTGTTAGGAGGTGTTGGCAATCTAAGTTTTAGCAAGTTCTGTTCCATTGCTTTTGCTGATCCTGAAGTTGCTGTGAATTATGTCCTTTACGTTGTTGTTGTAATCGTGTGATGTCACAAGAGAGCGTGCGCAGGCGCTTTAGCATCGGAGCGGCAAGTAGAACACCAGAGTGAGCGTGTAATGCTAAGACTAATAAATGAATTAGCAATAAATGAATAGCACGAAATAACAATGTAGAAGCTTCAACTTTCAATCCTTTAAAACATTACACGATTTGGTTGATGAATCTTTCCTTTGAGTTAATGGCTAGAAACGAGCCCCAGGTATTTCGTTTCTAATGTCCAATGGTGACAATCTTTTGACTTCTTGGCTTTTTCGAGGTTACAGCATCTTCTATGTTTCAAACAGTTTTCCGGTTGTGACATTGCTAAGTTGCTAAATCGTGAACCAAACAAGCCATGGGTTTCTGCTAATCGTCATATTACGGTATAAGGCCAATGTACACGATCATATTCACATAAAGTTTGTTTCATATTTTTTTGTACGATCATAGAATGTGATAGTGTAAACAAGCTTCAAACGTTGCTTGAAGTTACGCGAAGCGACCAAAAGAAAATTAATCCACTTTAATTTGCAATCACAGATTTTTCATTTGACCAGCATTCAAATTAAAAGTCTGTGATGCCCAATTAAAGGGGATTAATTTTAGTTGTTTCAAATAACTTCAAGCAATTTATGAAGACCATTTACACGATCATCACATTCTATGATCACATAAAAAATGTGAAGCAAATTTTACGTCAATATGATTGTGTAACCCAGCCTTCACAATAAGATTTCCATAAAAAAGTACAAGACATTTCAGAAGCAAGGTGAAAGGTAAATCAATGAATGGTTGATCAAAATATTACACATAGTAATCACCTCCAACTTCAATTTTGAGAAGTTTGTCTCCTTTCTCCACTTTTTCTCCATCTTCAACAAACAACTCTACAATGACTCCAGCAGCAGTAGCAGTAATTGGTATACTTGTCTGTAAGATTATTAAAAAGGGTTCAACAAACTCAAAATTTGCCTAAAGATTTTTCTTGTGCTGTACAATACAAACCCATTTGGATGTCTTGTTTGTACATATTACCATGGCCATAATACCTATATTTGAAACTGTAAAAGATACCCAGAAGGAGTACATGACTTGAGGATGGATGGGGGTCTGCCACCTGATTTTCAAAAAGCCATTCCTCCTCTAGTTACTAAAATTTGCCCTTGTACCCTCTTTTATGATGAATTTGGTTGGCAAAATACCCATTTCAACTACTTTTTGTGAATTTAAGCCAAACCCACCCATGTGTATGGAAAATCTGCCAAGAAAGGACCATTCCATTGTTTAGAGACGTTTTGGGCCCAGAAACCCACCCATATGTGATGCACATACCCATTTCCTCAAAATGGCATGCACCTCAACCACAAAAAGTTAATTTGATAGTAGCAGGAAATTCACAATAAAAACCTGTGTTAATACTGCCTTTAAAGAATTCAAAAAAGAATTTTCAATGCCTTGCAAAACATCCTTGACCTCCAAGGTACTGCCACCTCTTGTAAATGAAAGATAATGTGGAGCTAGATCTCTCCTTCTTCTTTGGCTAACTACAAATGGGCATGTTGCAAAGATGTTCAAGACAAACTAAATGTATTACTCAGAGATTTGTCCATATGATTCTCATTTTCCCTAAAAGTTCTTGGATAAAGTCCCATGATACGCTATTGAAAGCCACTAGCTGTATGGAAGCATATTTCAGCTACTTTACAGAAATGAGTTTCTGGAAGAAATATGTTTTCAGAAAATTGCTCCTAGATAAAATCATTCGTTTACTCCAAGAAATTGGGCCTTCAATGAAACGTTTAGCAACTGATGATAGATTTATGCAAGGGAGGGATTTCTGCTTGTCAGTTTTCATTTTCATTTCTCAACATAACGAAAAATAACAATCATCTAATCTCCTACAACCCTTCTTTGTTCTTTTTTTTCATTTTCAAACTTTTTCAAATCATATTCACAATTCACACAACAATAAAAGAGTCTAGTCATGGTCTTAAATCTGGCTATTTCATTATCTTCCTTTTAAGTTTTCTTCAAACTATTCCATTATAGGTCATAAGGGATTTTAAAGTTGAGTTATTGCAATTTATACTACCTTATCAGTTTCAATTTCACCAACCACTTCATCTTCAGCTACAGTATCACCAACACCTTCAAATAAACGCAGAATATAGATACAGATCAAAGTATGATTATCAGATCAAACAATGGTATAGGCCTTCCACGCATTAACACAGTCTTTTGCTAAAAAATTCTCCTGTGAGTTAATTAAAGGGTCTGTTTCATCCAGCATTCCTTGCACGTGTCGTCTCTTAGTTGGCGTCTGTTGTCACCATTTTCATGGCCCATGAAAATGGCAACAACAAAGGCAAACCAAGAGAGGACATATGCATGGCATGCTAAATGAAACAGACCCTTTAACAATTCTTGTTTTAAAAATTTGACAATTTCCATATGATTCAGAAATCCTTATCATATACAGATATATCATAATATACAATATGTATACACATATCATATATTATAATGGATAGAACTCATGAATATTCTTGACATGTTAAAGTGTGCAAGGCCTGTACTATAGAGATCAAAGAAATTTGTTCATAGAACTCATTATAACTGCAGTTACGTCTTTCTAAGGTGAACTACAACAGTAATACCCTTCCAATTTGTGGCAAATAACTTTGGTAGGTAAAATGTATTTGATGTCAATGAGACCCAGATAGACTTTTGTTTTCTAAGTTGGAAATACACCAGTTCAATGTTCCATGTACCTTAGACAACTGCCTCATAACTTTTGGACAGTGCTCTGAACAAACATATGGACAAGGATCAGCAGATTTGAAAGTTTTACTCACAAAATGAAACATTTTGTTGCAAAAGCAACTTGGGAGAAAATTTTTGCTTCCAGGGAAGCCATACAGTGCCCCCAAATATTAAGGAACATCTCCACCAAAAAAGATAGCTCTCTTCAGAGACTCGACTTTACAAAATGGAATCATACAAAAAAGCTTACAAACCTTTTTCCCACCTTACATCTCCTTCTGTGATAGATTCAGCAAATGGTGGAGTGTTCACTATTGCAAATTCAGAAGCTGTGAAGAAGGAATAGCAGAGAGAGTCAACAGAGACTACTACAGCAGTACATTTAGTATATATATTTTTCTCCATAGTAAAAAATGAAATTAAAGGGCAATGACATAGTTAAAACTGACCCAGTTCAAAATAAAAATTTTATCTCTTGTATTTTGATAACTTTAACAGATGTGGTTTCAGTGAGTAGCTAAGGAAACAATGGGTGTGTACGCTTTTCTTTAGCCTATTTATAGTGGCTACAGGATACAGCTTTACCTGTTTCCTTTAAGGTGGCCCCCCAAGCGATCTGGCGTGATGCGTGATTAGCCCATTTATTGCTCGTGATGGCGTGAAAGCTGTTTTTTCCGCACGTTATGGCGTGATCCACGTTGCTTGCGTGCACGTGAAAACTAGTTTTTGAGCGCGTGATGACGTGAAGGAGGACTGAAATTTCGTGATGACGTGATGAAGGAATCAGAAAAGAACACAACGAATGTATCCTAGGCCTGTAGAACATTACCTGAGAGAAACTGAGATGGAGGCAAAGTGAATAAATAAACCCCGTTAGAGGGTCAACTGAAATCTAAGAACTGTTTTTGTACTGTAACTGCAGCATGATATTCTTTATGTTTTTTCAAAAAATTTATAAACAAATAATCCACAAGAACTAGCATGCTAAAGATCCCTTCAGAAAAATTTCCATATTTTACCAGCCCAAAACATGTTATACAGGCCCACCGGGACACCGGGAAATTTCACGGTTTGCTCTTTCGTTGCCCAAAGCTTTTTCGAAAGCCTTGTTATCCAAGAATGGAAAAGATATTATCTTACAAAAGTATCGAGCTGGACTGAGAGGGTCGTTTTCAGCCAAAGTAAAAAGTTAGCATGATCAAAAATTTTCCCAGACTAGCAATGCAGTGTTCAAGGCATCAATTTCAGGCGAAGACAAACATTAGATTGTTATTAGCATCCAACACAAAGTAGCGGTTGTTTTCTGTTACAAAAATATCTAGGTTTCCAATATTATACAAGCAAACATGGGACGAAGGGAGGCAAATTATGCTGGAGATGCTAATTTCTCAGAAACACTGTTACAAATTTTCAAAAATTCTACCTTAGCAGCAGCTTGGGATCTGAAGAGCAGCTCTGAGCCAAAGTAGTGGACATATCCTTGAATTTTCCCGGGGGCTTCACCCCCAGATTACCTTCTGATATCCCTAGTCAATTTTCTTGGCGACGCCGCTGATTCTTGGTTGTGTTTTCGCCACATATCGCAAAATTGTTTCGAAGCTGATCGCTTCTCATTCAAGATTTTTCTGGGCCTGTATCACTACCCCAAAGTGAAGCAATACGATCGTCTATCAGCTCTCTGCTGACTGCCTTTCCTGGCAGGTTAAATGGTGGCCAGTCCGCCAACAACAATTTCGTCCATGAAGTTTTTGTTTTCTTTATGACCACCCTGATTTTTGAATTCTTGTAACTCGAAAACTGTACATTTGGTGAGCCTCAGTCAGCGTTAGTCGACAAGGAAAACTGAATTTTTGCTAGGCTAAGTAATTTTATATCAGTGGCATCGTGGCCGATGTCGAAAATTTCGGCAATTTTCCACTCTTGTCGGAAGAATTGACATCAATCAATTCTTACATTTCATATGGCTCATCGATAGGAAGTGAAATACAACCGAAATCCCCACTAAGCTTTTACTCAAAAAGTAGATTTTTCGGCGAAAAAACTAGGTCTGTCGTTCGAAAGAGCAATGATTTCTTCTGCGAAAATCATTTTTGCCACCAAAAAGGGGCTTTTCTGCCAAAAGGTTCCATTTTCTATTTGAAAAAGGAGGTACAAAGCGCGAAAAATTCGAGCGAATAGATTTCGGACTGAATAGAATTCGGGCGAATAGTTTTTGGCCAACAACTCTTGGACGTTTTTCGTGAGCTTTCGGATGTTTTTACATAAATTTTGTTGACTAAAAGACGATAGATTTACAGTTTGGTATGCTTGCGTAGACTTAGATGTCTTACATTTAGTATCGTGCTTCATTTTAGGGATGCGTGACCAGAAATTTCCAGTGATTTTTCTTGAGGCTTGAGAATGAAAGAAATGATTGCTAAAACAGAGTTAGTTTCCGTGAAAGCATGCTTATGAAAATGCATACCTGGACTTATTTATGCCGAAGGAATCATACGCGCGTTTTTATTCTCAATTTTAAAAATGATCTGATTCTAAGTGATTTTAAATTCTGCTATCTTCCAATTTCACAGGAAGACCTTACAATTATTCGCTAAAAAGGGTGCTTTCCAAGAATCTACAGGGAGCTTTAGCTTCAATTGTCTTGGTGTTTACACAATTGCATAGGTCAGGCTTCAACTTAGGGTTTGATACCTTGTTTGAGGCAACGTGGCGAGTGGTTCCAGATTTATGGGAGAGGAAAGGCAAACTAAGTGGTTGCTTCAAATACAAAACTTTAGTGCTCTCTAACAATATTGAAATTAAGTAAATTTTCCAAGAAAGTGTTCTAGCCTTGTGTTTATGGGTTTTCCACATCTTGGAAGGGTTGATAATCTTGTTTATCTATAAGACACTGTCAGCCCATTTGAAAATGTAGAGAAAATCCGAATACAACGCTAGAACCCTTTCTTTATAACATAACTTGATTTTGACGATTGCTGGAGAACAGCAGAAGTATTGTTTATAAAGCACGGGGGGGGGGGGTTCTTCCATAGTAAAGGTACCTGGGGATGTGCCGCCCGCGAGGGTATACTTTTTCAGCCTTCTAGTCTAGCCAAGGGTGTACTTTTTGGCAATTTTAATCGAGTTAAGTCTAGGCAAGGGTATGCTTTTTGGGAATTTTGGTCAAAGAGATGTTAAAATTCGGTAATTTTGGTAAAAAAACCCAACTTTTTTGGAATTTTGGTCGAGAAAATGTGAAAATTTGGCAAGTTTTGCCTAGAAAATGCCAATTCAGAGCACTTCTGAAGGAAAAATTAGTCTAGCCAAGGGTGTCATTTTCACAAAAATTGGTCTAGCCAACGGTTACATTTTGAAACTGTGGGCGGCACCCCCCTAACCGAAATTTAGCCGAGAACCCCCCCCCCCCCCGTGTTATAAAGCAACCACTAATTTTGCCTTTCGTCTGCGCAGATTCTTGGTCTGCCATACATCTAGCAACTGCCCCGATAGATCGACTCATACAAGATCTCAAACTTTAAGTTGGAAGCCTGGCCTATAAAATTATGTTAAATCCGAGACCATTGAAGTTGCATCTCCATCACAGTAACCACATAACGGGCACGGGGCACCAATTTTTTTGGGATACCTTGTTCGTGAATGAGTTTTACTGCATTATTTATGCTCCAACTTATGAATAGTGATGGTGCATATTAGATCTTTCAAAAAGATACTTATACTGAGAAATTCTGCACGTGAACGTGATATGGAAAACATTTCGGCGTGATGGCATGAAACGGTGAAAAAATTGACGTGATGGCGTGATAAGAGGTCCCGCTTGGGAGGCCACTTTAAGTCTCATTTCCACACAGCAGCATTTTGCAAGCAAGCACAATTTTAAACAATAACAGGTCACTCAGCTGAAACTTTCATTACAATTCAAACTATTTCTGAAAATGCAGCTCAAGGAAATACATGACGGTTTATCTCTGTTCAGGCATTAAACTTCAGACGCTATTCCAGTGCGAGTGACTAAGGCTTTAAGGACTAAATTTAACTTGCTCTTGAATTTATTTTCAATTCCAATTCCTAATGGCCAAAGATTAAAACAAGATATATACTCACAAAATTTGGATGATGTTGTTATTGATCTTAGCCATTGATTTGAGTGTTTAGTTGCCAGAATACTTGAGCTACGAAATTACAACTGACGAATCAATGAAATGGAATGTTTTGAATACATATAAACAACTCCTGTAAGGTTCATAAATCAAATAGTTTTTCTGCAAAGATCATTTTACGTTTTAGTCCAGTTTGTACTATTTTTACATTAGATAAAGAGACAACAAATGAAACAAAAATCATCATTGAAATCAAGCCAAGTTTGGTCACAGAAATATGCAAGAAAAAGGTTGAAGTTACTGTTTGAGTTTCTCAAAGTCTTTGTGGCAGAGCAAACAACATCAATACAATATTAAGATGCTACATCTCAAAAATGATAAAATGATACATAAATTTCAAAAGATAGAAGTAAAAATTCATACCTTTTAAGAGATTGCTCAAGTGCCTGCTTTAGCAATGCTGAAATTATAAAAGTATAAGATGAGCCAACAGAAGGGCTACAGGAGGTGGTATTTTTACACAGTGATAAAAATACTTTTGGCACAGTGATGAAAATAATTTTCTTGTCTAAAAATTATCTGAAAATTTTGAAGAATTACTGTAAAAATCACTCTTTAAGAATCTGCATTCCAACCACGTTATAATTCAGTTAAGAAAATTACTCCTAACCAATAAATGTGATTAAAGCTGTCCAGCTTGGTATATGCATAGGCAAAATTATTGCAGTTTTTTTCTGATAAGTATTTCAGACTAAAAATAACATCAGATTACATAAATCAAATTTAGTAAACCTGGATTTGATGATCTTGCAGTCTGATTGATGAATTTATTGACTGGGATGCATATCTATAAATCAACATTCATTGAAAATAGTTGTAATAAAATGTTGAGAATGAGGTACGGCAATAGTTTTAGTAAGTAAATATAACTTTCCGTGTTAGTTAAACTAAAATGCCAGGAATTCACGGAAAGTTATATTTACTTATTGAAAATAGTTGTCAGAAAATACATAATCTATAGTATGAGTTCGAATTAGAAAATACACAAGAAACCAATGGAAAAGTTTGATTTACTTCTATCAAACAGAAAGTTTAATGCAGCCCTATATTGTAACACATTTGTGACACATTTGTTGGTACAAGAGAGATAGTATTTCTATGCATAGAAAGAAAGAATGGATCATTTCTTCCACAAGATTTTTGTTGTACAGCTCTATCTAATCATTTTCAATATTGAAAGCAAGATTAGCATGTCTTGCTATGTACGGGACCATTATGTGGCTAGCTCAAGGCTACGGTTTATAGTTCCCAGCTTGCGGCTGGTGGGAAATGAGTCAGATTGAGGTTTACTGTAGTCATCTGCAATCTTTGTGAGGAAACAAACAATATCTTGCTACTGAAGCGTACAAACCTATTCTGTCTCCTTTCTGTTTCTAACAACAAAGGATGCCCACCCCATCCTCACAAATCATTATTTATTTTTGCAATTGCGGCATTACCATTGTGAATGGTCTTGAAGCTAGATCTTGCGTGGCATGTCCTTTCTTCTGGACAGTGGACCATAAGAACATGGGATCACTCGTTTGATGGTCCACTGGATGGAACATTCTCCTTTATGTAGCACTACTGACTCTTATTGTTGCGGGTATATTTACTTAATGCCTCTGAAGATCAGCCACATGGAAGCTTATCCTTTGGAAAAACTCTTCTAAATGCAACTTGCAAAGTCTGCAGTATCAGGGTTACATTTTCAGATTTCATCATGTCTCAGACTGCATTTTGCTGTTCAGTGCTCCAGACGGGAAAGTTCATATTTTGCACATGCAAGCTTTAGCCTAAGTTGGATTTGTACAGAAATTTCATATTTTCCACAACTAAGAACAATTGGCTAAAACAATAGATTCTTTGTTTATTGTCAACCTAGTATATATGGAAAGTATGACACTTTGGACAAGATTTCGGGTGTAAGGTGTAGACAAAAAGCTTTCCAATCTTGCATAATCTCTACACAACCCTCAAAAAATAGGATCTTTTGGTTGTTCTGTTACTTTTCTCCCCACCAGATAAGATATGTTTGCTCTGTGCGGCCAACTTCTCTGCTGCGTACTTTAAATCCAGATTGGATAGCTTGCTTTGCACACCTATTTCACTGCCACACAATTTTGACTTTCAGCCATTAAATTTTTTGTGAAACAACAAAAGAAAACAATGGGTCCATTGTTTAGTGACACAATTACAGCCATGCAAGCGATTTGGATGAAGGAGAGATCCACCTGTGCATTCTGCAAACTTTATCACTCTGGCTTTAAATTTCAGCTGCAGTTCTAGCCATAAAACTTTTGTGAAACAACAAAAGGAAACAATAAGTCTATTGTTTAGTGACACAAGTACAGCAGTGCAAGTGATATGAATGACAAAGAGATCCCCCATACATTCTGCAAACTTTCTAATCTGGTCTCCGCACAAGAAACAAAGAATGGAGTCTGCATTATATCAACAAGATTGCCCAAGAAAGAGGAAAAGTATTTCCAGAATCAAGCAATATGGTCCTTAGAAGCCCTCCTATTTCCAGCTATTTCCATGCCACACATTCTGCGGTTCATACCAATTGTTTGCCAAACAATCAATTATTTGGTTGTTAGTCGGTGGTTTCCACATTATCATAGGGTACAATAAGGGCTAGGCCAACATTGATTCATGTGCAAAAAACTTAACTTTACAAAAAAAATACCAACAACATACCAATGAGCAACAATTTAGCTGAATGGATGTTTACATCTTCATTTCTGTACCCTCTTACGCAAGCAAAAATTACATATTGCCCAGAAAGGCCAATGATATGATTGGCTAATCAACGTGAAGGCGGCAGGCCCAAAATTCAGGCTGGTGGGGGCCTAAATGCAAGTTTGCGAATCTGTCCCAGAAAAGCACAGTCACAATAAAATCCAGTGAAAATCTGTAAATACCTGACGAGTGGAACTGCGGGCTGGGAAGCTACTGAGAAGTTTCCTAAATGCTTTCGAAGTGTTTAGACATTTACAAGTTGCCATTTTCGCCAGCAGACTTTCAGGACCGTCGAAAGGCCATCACATTTGTTCAGCAAGAGCTTGGAGAATTCAATAGATTGAAATGTCATGACCTTGGAGATGGTAGCGCTTATTTAATTTTGGATATGAGCAAATGTCTTAAAACTAAAATGTCATTGCTCTTAAGTCGATACTTTTTGATGACGTCACATATACTACACTATCTGTCAAAAACCAACTTCCTGTGAACTTCTATTCATTTCGGTCCTTCCAAAACTTCCCAAAATTGTTCTCAACAGATTTTGTAAAGATGACTAAGAGCCCAAGTCTAAAGACCAGAATAAATGAAAATGAATGGTTTTACAGTCGTGTCCTTTTGTTCTGTTCCTGTGTTTTCTTCACTTTCAAAATGACCACTCACAAAGTATTCTACAGGACTGCAATTGGATCTTCACCATCACAAATCGAGAACTCCCTTAGACATTAGGGACCTGTCATAAAGTATCTACTACAGGGGGGCGGAGGATATTACACTTTGGCCAAAATATTTGTCAAAGCCCCTTTTGAAAAGGAGTGAAAAATTCTGTGGCCCCTTCTGAAGAGAAGAATAATTTTCGTGGCCCATTTTAATTTGAAGTTTTGAAATTTGCCCATACCACCACAAGATGAAATTTCAAATGGATAGAGAAGAGCATCTGGAGAGAGAAGAGCATCTTCTCTCTCCAGTTCATCTTCAGACTTTGATTATGATATTAATATTGTTCTCGTATCACAGACCTAACGCTATTTTATACTGACCTACTGTGCATAGCATAACTGTTCCTACTAACTTAAAGGGGCTTAAAGCTAATTGTGGTTTGGTTCAGTGCTTGAAATTCATTGCAATGTCATTACCTGTAATTGAGTTATCATGGATACTAGGCAACATGTCCACTCTTCATCTTTATGATTGTTGCTCAGCTTTGTTGATGAAGCAAAGAAGCAAAGAATAGATAAAATTTAAAAGAACAGCCTTCAAGGAATTAGCCTCCAAACTTTGAGTTTGTTTTCACCAACCTCAATGCACTTTCAGCATTCAGCAAAAAAGGAAGAATTTGCAACTATTTTGTGTCGATGGGCTGATACAAGGATTTGAAGAAGTAAAACAGACTTCAGAAAGGGAAAATCTGCTTATGCTTTGAAAACAGTGAATGAAACTGGAAAGTTGAACCAGTGACTGGATTGGATTCTGACTGCATAACTGATCTGATTTTACTTTTTTTTTGAAGACTTACGAATTTTCTCTCGCATTAAGTTCACAGTATCTTAAACATTTCAAAACGCTTTTGTACGGTTACTCACCAAAACATTTCATGGCCCATTAAAAATCTGCAAATAGTTTCTGTGGCCCATTATCAAGCTTGTCAGATTTTTGGTGGCCCCGGCCTATATCCTCCGCCCCCCTGTAGCAGATACTTTATGACAGGTCCCTTAGTTCTCTCTTTCCGATCCCAACAATCTCAGAAATGGCAAAAAATTTCATAAGAGCTAGCCTGATAACCAGCATAAGAGCTGACTTTGGGACAAATGATATTGAGCTTGTTAACGTAATTTTGAGACGGGACTACTGAAAGAGGAAAAAATTTTAATGAATGCTTCCCAAAAATGGCATTGTAGGAATTGCAGGATCAAAAGGTCACAGTTTGCAAAATGGAGGGGAAGGTAGTGGGAAATATGGAGGAGCTTTTAGTCTCGTTTCGAAGTTGGTCTCAATTACAAATGTCTGGGCCTAAGTAAAAGAGCGAAAGGCGAAGCAAGTCAGCATTTTTGAAAAATCAAAGAAAAGTGACAGTAGAAGAGCAAAAAGAACTCTTTGGTTGCAGGCATGAGCTCTATTGGTACTGGAGTAAGTAACAGCGGAACGAGTGTGCTACCTCAGAAATTTCTTTTAGACAGTTTTTGTATTTGATTTTTATTTTCTCTCACTCAAGCAAAAATGACTGAGATTGTCAAAGAAACTCAATTCATTGAAGGAATTAATCATAGGGTGGAAAGTGGGTAAAAGAAATGGGAATGAAAAGGAGACCCACCCAGACTAGTACTGGAAAGTTTGTATTTTGCACACTTGTAAGTAGTGTTTTTTGATATGATTTCGCGGAACTTAATAGATTTAGGGGTCATCGACAAACAATTTTCGTCACAGTTAACGGAATTGGGCCGTTAACGGCTTGACCCCCCCCCCTCCCCCCTTCTTAACGGACCACTAAGTTTATGGCTACATTTTCTCTTGTCGCAAGTGTCCCACAGACTCTCGTTATAGGCCTATTTTGTGTCCTGGGTTGGGGCCTAAGCCTACTGCAACTTCTTTCGTGCAGATCGCAACATCAAATTTAAGTAGTGCGAGGCCGAAAACTTTACTGCTACGAGTTATTCTTTCAGTATTGATGATGAAATATTACTTATTTCAATTTTCGGGTACTGGCGGGATTTATCATATCAGGCACTGGCTTGTAAACTTGCCAATCAAAATCGATTCATCCAAAGCGACAAAAGATATTTCCTAAACATATTTCAAACATTCCTCACAAAGTTTATGCAGCTGGTTGGTTCATCTTTTCACCAACCGTGTGCGAAGTATTTTGACCAATATGTATAGATCTCATAATTTACAATGTTTTCTTTGCAGTATGACCTTTCAGCAAATCAGTTCTCGCCGGATGGAAGAGTGTTCCAGGTAGAATATGCATCAAAAGCAGTTGAAAACAGCAGGTAACTCAATTAAGCTAACAACAGTTAACATGCAAATAGTCCAACAAATACAAGCCTTGAATAGTTCGGTTCTGAGAAATGATTCAATTTCTTCCATTTGTTTGAAATTGTAACAGAATTTGACAGCAGCAGAGTAAAAAGATAGTGGCTCAAAGCCAAGTGAATCATGTAGTTTTACTTGGTTTCATTTAGTACTTGGCCCACCATCCCCATTGTGATATTTGATGGCTAAGTTTAAGTCTTAGGTGCTACAGCAACCAGATGAAAATCTTTTCATCCACAGATGTAGTAGACAGGGGGCTGGGGGCTGCAACCGCCAAGGTTGGAAAAATTGCAAAGGTCAGCCTAGAGTTGGGCAAAATTTTCATAAAATAGGTTTTTTGTCAGGCAGCTCCCTAACTTTTTTCTCCCCTTGCACTCATGTTTTCATCTGAGTAAAGTGCCAGATTAAAGTATGTATTAAGTGATCTTTCATACAATGTTATAGTATTGATGTTAGCTTCCTTATTCCTTGCATATCGTTATTCTGATAAAAGTTATCTACTGTTTAAAGCTACACTCCCATAAAAAGATCTAAGGCTGCTGGGGCTTGGCTGCCCTTCAGATATTTTCAACCTTTTCGTAAATCTTCCCTCATGAGCATCAGACAAACATAAGGTTGCATTTTCTCATCATTAGGGCAATTTGGGCTTTGAGGGAACTAGCCCATCTCCCGAAAAAGCAAATAACCCTCCCGAAGGTGGGGTTGGAAGGAAAACCTGCATTTTTCCCGCAAAACTAGTCCCCTCGTCCATGTTGGACAAAACTTTCCAGATGCATCTGCAAAAGAAAGAAGATCCAACATGAAAATGTGACAGAGGCGGGTGGGTGGGAGATTTTGATTTGCAACCACTCAGCACGAGTGTGCAAAATTTACTAAATTCTCAAATCAAACTCTGTTTTATACTGCATGGAAGAAACCATGCCGCATGCACGACTATCAATGAACACGCAGCTGATGAAAAACATTACACCTCTAGAGAGTCAAAAACAATGGTACTTCAAATTGCCAGATTTGTAAATCTGTAATAAACAATAAACAGCATGTTCGTTGCTTTAACTCCGATTAGAATTTCATTCTAATCGTCATTTAAAGCTACACTCCCATAAATAGATCCAAGGCTGCTGGGGCTTGGCTGCCCTTCAGATATTTTCAACCTTTTCGTAAATCTTTCCTCATAAGCATCAGACAAACATAAGGTTGCATTTTCTCATCATTAGGGCAATTTGGGCTTTGAGGGAACTAGCCCATCTCCCGAAAAAGCAAATAACCCTCCCGAAGGTGGGGTTGAAAGGAAAACCTGCATTTTTCCCGCCACAGAACACGAAGCGAGGAAATGAAATGAAACAAAGCAAAGTGTTCCCCCAACCCCAAACCAAGAGGAGAAACAAAACAGTGCAAGACCCGAAGCCAAATAGGGTCGAAGCGTAAATAAGATGAGAAAATGCAACCCCTGTAAGCGATAGCTAAAATGATACCTCCAAATACTTGCATTGCTATAACCAGAGGCGACAGTACAAATGATATAAATGAAAAAGAAATTTCTCACCAAATCTGAGGCTCCATGCCTCGTGCTAAACCAATGTAGAAGTGCATTACAACTGGCCAACAAAATGACCAGCTCAAACGTAGCTGAAAAGGAAAAACATGGCTCGAAGGCCACAAACACGTAACACACAAACACAAGCAAAGCCCGAAGGCCATTTCAACCAACAAAGCAAAGCCCGAAGGCCATTTCAACCAACATTGCTTGACTCGTTGTCGAGACTTTTAGCATTTTGATTTGCAACCACTCAGCAGGAGTGTGCAAAATTTACTAAATTCTCAAATCAAACTCTGTTTTATACTGCATGGAAGAAACCATGCCGCATGCACGACTATCAATGAACACGCAGATGATGAAAAACATTACACCTCTAGAGAGTCAAAAACAATGGTACTTCAAATTGCCAGATTTGTAAATCTGTAATAAACAATAAACAGCATGTTCGTTGCTTTAACTCCGATTAGAATTTCATTCTAATCGTCATAATATGAACCATGTTTTCTTCATAGCACTGCAGTTGCAATAAGATGTAAAGATGGTGTAATTTTTGCTGTAGAAAAGCTGATTACCTCCAAGTTACATGAGCCAGGCACTGGTCAAAGAATTTTCACTGTGGATAAACATGTTGGAATGGTATTATAGTTTTTGACTGTTCACGTTGAAATTTACAAAAAAATTGCAACTTTTTATCAAGTGGTCTTTGAGTTATAAAGCTTATTTTACATGTATTATGATCATTTTTAAACAGTTAGGATTGTTGTTTATAATTGTGATTTGGATGTCTCTAGGGAGACAGGCTTGTGTAGCTAAGGTAGATTATGAATAATGGGTACTCATCGCAGACGCAAGGGAAAAGGAGGATAAACCAAGATACAATGAAAAAGTATAGTATCAATGGCCAACTTACTGTACTTCTCTTCTTACTGCTTTTTTATTGAGTAATCTCAACTTTATTGTTATTACTTTCAGGCAATTGCAGGTCTTCTGGCTGATGCCAGACAGGTATGTTACTGATTGCTACAGTACTGTGTGCTTTTACATTTTCAACCAATGAACTGGACTTGCTACAAGTCTCTGTCTCTGCTCAGCGGAAGTCTTAAGATGTACCATATGAAGGTGAGGGAGATGGAAGGTAAGAGAGACTTGTTAGACTAGTAAATCGAAAGCGAGACCTTAACACAAAGAACTGGATAACAAGATTTAATGACCATTATGCAGCTACACATGTCACTCATTTAACTAACTTTCTGCCTACATCAAAGGATTTGCTGGTGGACTGAATTTTGTCCACCGTCTGTTGGTGGACAAAGAGTCTTGTTTTCAGTTTCCTAGACCTACAATCTTTCTCTCTCTCTCTCTCCACCTGTCTTTCCTCCCTCTTTCTGCTCTGCATCTTGTGCTGATAAGAGATAGACTTTAGCCAGTCCACCAATGAACAAACATGATGGTTTGATGGTGGGAATGCTATCATCAGCAAAGAAAATAGCATCCTATAGCACCCAAAATTTATCTTACATAGCAAAGAGGAAACAATTGAGGTTTCATTTGACATTGTGATTTGACTATCACGATAAGTTGAGAAGTTGTAGAATCTTGTTTCTTTTCTCACCTGTAAGTTTAAATTTCTCATCTTCATGTCTTGCTTTGTAGATTGTAGCAGGTTGAAACTTTATTTCATTGCTGCACTAATGGATTTCCTTACACCAAATTACAGAATCTAAATTTTGGAGGTGGTACATCTCATAACAATATTGCTGCAATGACATTATCAGATAACGGCCCAAACAAGCCATTTTCCTCAAGATGCTTAGTAGTTGCTTTATTTTTCAGGTTGTTAAGATTGCACGAGAGGAAGCAGCTGACTATAGGTCCATTTATGGTTCCCCTATACCTTTAAAGGTTAGAATCGTATTCAGCTAACTTCTTTTCAGGTCATGTTGTAATTTTCTCACACGTTTCATGACTTTAATCAACTCAACAGTTGGCTCTCACCATCCACCAAAGAAGAAACTATGGTATGATCAACTACAGTGCAGAAAAAATTTTTGATCAATGGCTGTGAGTGAGAGGAAGGATTTGCTTGTTAATGTCTTATTTTAGGAAGGTTTAGTAATTTTTCTAAGAAGCCTAGAAAAATGTTGGGTTATTTCCGCAACAGCAACTGGTCAATGAATTATAACGACGGGAGAATCCAGTTATCTTGAACTGGTAAAATTGGGATGGGTAGCTAATGACACTGCCATCTGGAGGAAGCTTTGACCTTTCTCTGAACTCTGTAATCAACCACTGTTTCCGCTTGATTCTTTTTAATTCCATTGTTAGTCTGAATTTTAGCATAAACCTGAATTTTTGTCTTGCAGTATCTCGTAGAACGTGTCTCTGGATACATTCATTTATATACATTATACAGTGCATATAGGCCATTCGGTTGCAGGTAAGTGAATGAGTTTTGTCCCAATAAACCCCCAATGAACCCATTTACAAATAGATCTTATTCCGAGGAAAATGGCTGCATCCCAAATATGGTACTTCTTAACCAAAAGAGCTATTGAAACTTTGCTAACTGTTGAAAAGAGTTTGTGCGTTGCTGTTTGTAATGCATGCAAATGGGAACTACGTGCCATTTTCAAACAGAGGCACTGGACTGCTTCCTTTGAGATACATATTTTTGAGCTTTTCTGCCGCGATGATTTAAAGGGTCTATTTGCACTCAATTTACTGTGCCATACCGAGGGAGCGCCGTACCTGATGAACATCTCCCGTTTTAAAGTTTTGAAAATTTTATCCCCCAGAGCTTATTAAAGCATGCATCCATTGTTTCACCATGCTTATAATCAATTTTCTTATTTTTCAGCGTCCTACTCAGCTCTTTTGAAGATGGCAAGCCTAGTTTATATATGATCGATCCTTCTGGCGTTTCATACGTAAGTCCGATCAATTATTTCCGTAGTGAAGTTGCCTCAGATCTGACAAGTGTGTCCTTTGAGTTTACTCTTCATTGGATTCAGAGGTGGATTAATTAACTGGTGGTAGCTATCCGAGATGTGATAAATCAGACGGAATCTTCCTCCAAGCGATAAGTTGGTGGAATCTCTTGATTATTCACGACGTTTTAGCTGTTCTAAGATATTGTTCGATTAGACTCTTCTTTGAGAATAGCTGAAAGATCAATTTCTGAAGTCACAGCTGATCGAGCTTTTTACATGTTATTTCACTTTAAGGTACAAAATTGTTGCTTTGACAGTTACCATTTGCTGGTGGACCATTAATCTATTGTCCAGGGTGGTGTCTCTAGCTATAGGCAGGAATTTCAGGCGAGATAGGTCAACACCTTTGTTAGCTTCTTTCAGCCTGCCACATATGGTATAAGGCTGATTCTCTTCCAGGCCAATCGTCAACCATGATCCTTTGTGCGCTGAATTAAAAGCAAGGCAAAATAGGCCTTGACTGGACTTTCAGTTCATGTGAAAATCAACTTGGGCGCCACGAACTATCTTGGTTTATAAAAGACCTTTTTCTTCTTAAAAAAGAGGTTTGGATCGAGCCTCCAAATCTGGTTCTCGGTATAACAATGCTAGCAGTGGCAAGAAGTTGCTTTGGATTTCAGAGCATTTTTCATAGAGTTAATCAATGATCACTTTTTTCAAAGCGAGTTAGGAATTCAGAGGCAAAACGAAGTTTGCTGTTTGCAACCATTGTTATTCAATTCAAGGGCGGTGCCACGGGGTGGACTGGGGTGGACATGTCCACCCCACTTTCCTCATGTTGGTATTCATTTCTTAGCAAAAACGACATAAAACCATTAGGTATACCTTCTGGCCATCAATACTATCTCTTTTCCACCCCACTTTTTCTGGGCTGGCGCCGCCCCTGATTCAATTTAAAGAAAAGTCAGCTAACAATGTATGAAAATAACGAGAACAAAGTAAAAAGATCATCGACACTTGCCTCTGTGTTAACTGCACCATTATTAACTCACTCGGCGTAAATTTGTCGGTAACAAAGTCTCTGAAAGGTCTTCTGAAACCCAAAGCAAGCCAGAGCTAGCAGTGTTTGTACTAAGAACGGGGGCCATGCTTTTGTTTTCCTTCACAAATTTTTACTAGATTTGGACGCTCAACCCAAACGTCTTTTTAAAGAAGTAAAATGATCTATTGATTGCATTGCAAAGTGGTAATAACTGCTATTATCTGATCATTTTGCAGGGTTACTGGGGATGTGCAATTGGAAAAGCAAAGCAGAATGCACAGACAGAGATCGAAAAACTAAAAGTATGCGAGTGTATCTGATCTCTGTATTATTTTCTGTAGAGATTAATGATTTTTGCTCAAAAGTGTCTCCACGGTGCTCTTTTCAACGATTCACATTGAACTGAAATTTTAGTTCGAATTCAAATAATTTTCTTTCCATTTTAGGTCACTGAATTTGATTCAAACGAAGCCGTGAAAGTTGCTGCGAAAATGTAAGTTACTAGCCTTTCTGCTCCATCATATTGCTAGAACTTCCTGCTGGATTGGTTTTTTTCACTGTACGTGATCTATTTTACGTGTTACAGGAAAAACTGAATTAGAGTACCATCGCACTGTTTCATTATGATTCCCTGCTCCTGTTGAGGAAGGTTTACCGCAGGAGTGCAAGGGACTCATCGTCATAAGTCTACCTTTTTAAACTTTTGGAACCTATGCCGACTGACCAGCAAGGAACGTCAATGTCATAGAAATATGTCTTTCTTGGAAGTAGCCAAGACATGAAATGCGTGATGGTTGTTTTTTGTTTCATCCTTGTAGTATTCACATTGTGCACGATGAAGTGAAAGATAAATCATTTGAATTAGAAATGAGCTGGGTAGGTGCAGGTAAGTCACTTCCATGGTACTTTTTTCCTCAACTTGTTTTCAAAGAGTCCTTTGCAGGCACGCTTAGTGATAATACTCACAAATAACGACAACAGTTAAACTAGGTTAAAGAAAAAGATTTTTGTCTTTCGTAGCGAGCAAGGACACAAGTTCATCGAGTTCTCACTACGATCGACGCCAGTGGCTATTTTAAGCTAAATTCACAAGACCACAATCTGAAAAGCTTAGGAAGCAGAGATTTCTTCAAGAAAGAACTGTTAGTCCTTCCGACGACCTTTTTAAAGCTGTTTTGCATTGTCAACGTTGTTGCGTTGGTTTCAATGTCCATCGAATCCTTCTGCACGCATTACTAAAGGAAATGCACAAGGACTGCCAGAAATATGTCACAAATAAAAAGGTTGTCTCGCCAGGAATTCAAGTTAGTGTACACGCCAACTAGGAAAATGTGTACACATGGTAGATGTGAAGAAGGGTTACATATGTATAAGCAAAAAGTTTTGAATTAACTGTGTTGGTGTTTTATTAAATGCGAGGAAACATTCATGTGGAAAGTTTAGGAATGTTAAGGCTACTCATTCTAAATTTCAAGACCACATTGATTTCCCATTTACAGGTTCACAAAGTGGAGACAAAGACATCCCACACTAAATTAGGCAGTGCTTAAAACAATTTGATACAAGGATAATTTATATCTAGTCGAACAAAAATATACACTACATAAATTGAACGACACACTTGACCATTATTATTTATTATTTTTTATCCTGGAATACTTTTTATATACTTTATGTTTATCAGCTTCAGATGGCAAACATAAGGCAGTACCGAAAAATGTGATCAAAGATGCAGAAGACCTGGCCAAGGTACGTTACAGTTATTAATTTTATAGAAGCTTATTTTGTCTGACAGGAATAAAATTGTCCTGTACTTTGCCTTACATATTTTACACAATTTGAAAACTTTACGAAAGTAAGGGTTTCGATCTTAGAAATTTCAAGTATTGATTCTTGTCTTGAAGTGGCCTAAGCTCATGTTCAAGATGATTCCAGAGTTACGCTTTACAGAAGGATATAGCCTTTTGGCCACAACATGTTTTCTTTAAAGACGTGAACATCAGTGCTTCTGAGCTAATGAGCGTTTTGCTGTTTCGTCTTGACTTTTTGATGAACAATTCAGAAAGGTACTAAGATGCAAGCTCATTTAACGACTTGAATATTATTGCAGCAGTTTTTATGGTAATGATATCGCTTCCTGTTGGCAATTGTAGACCTTGTAACAATCAAGTTGCAGAAAAGTCAATAATTTACCGAGAAGAACTTTTTCTCATTACCGAGAAGAACTCAGCTTTTCGCATCAAATTGGATAATGTTTATCGCTACAGACTTTTTATGAGTGAAGCTAAGAAGATCAAAGTCAATCCGTTGAAGGAATCACTTCGTCAGTCTAGGGAGGAGCATACATTAAATTTCATCAAATTTACTAGATTGATTGCGTGTTTGTTGTTATCGTTATTAATAGACTGATGGACACTCAAATTATGACTCAAGGAGTTTCACACTGAAATTTGGGACGAAGATTCCTCCCTAAATTTCACGACTTGATATGGATCCCATAGCAACAATTCATAGCAACACAGTAAGAACTCCTAACAATGTCGGATGGGCCAAAGTTTCCGGCTGGAACCTCCGATGCTAAAACACCTCAAAATTCAAGTTTTCACTGATACCAGCCATGAATAAAAGCCGCAAGTATCCAGATGAATGTTTCCTTGATCCAAGAATCACCAAACTTTCGCAGTGAACAAGGAGATCCTCATTTTCAGGCCAATTAGCTTCCATGAACTTCACCGCAGCCATGAGAACTTCCAACTGTCAAGGGTTGCTTGCCTCGCTTCTGAGACTACACCTTAACCTCGGTCCAGAGCGCACAACTAAACGTGTTAATTTTCGTCCCAAATTTTTATACGAAATTCCATAAATCCCAGTTTGAGCTAAAATAAAAAATGTTGTTGTTGTTATCATTGTTGTTGCAGTTGCTGTTGTTGTTATTGTTGTTGTTGTTGCGATAACTCTACAAATTTACTATCGTGTAATTTTCTTTACAGAAATCAATGGAAGAAGACTCGGACTCCGACGACGAATTATAGTGAAATTCAGAAACTTTTATGAACATTGGTTAATTCTCATGTTTGGAGATATGACACATATTAAGTAACAGCAGTGAATAGAAAAGATTACTGTAGCCCTGTCCTATAGCAGATCAAGCCCTTGGTGCAAAAAATTTCGGTCTTAAGTTTGTATCTTGGGGCTCATTTCACAACATGCAGCATGTAGCTCAAACTCTTTGTAAGCCTTACTTATACAGTAATCATGTTCTATTATGCCATCATGTTTTGTCATGTTTGTCTTAGTGCAAACTTTTCAAGGTTTTCCTACCCAAGTGTCCAGTTAGAGGAACGTCGACATTAACTTAAGAGAGCTTTGAAAACATTTTGAAATCGTGTGATTTTTCAATACAAAACTAATTGTCGGAAATAAGATAGACTTTCAGGCAAACATGTCTTACACGAAATTCAAACTTCAAACGCTCCACTGTTTTGTGTTCACATACCTGCTGAACACAAATTAGCAGAGAGAGGAAAGAAGGTTTTGTAGCACAGTGGTATAATGCTCTACTTAATAGCCAGCAGAACCGTCAGGCGGACAGGGTTCGATTCCAAGCTTACCCCCACAAATGTGAACGTCATAAAAAGGGGTTCATGGACTCGATTAGAGCTAGCCAACTTCTTTGATCCCTGTGCTTGGCCCAAAAAACTGTAACTTCACCTTCAACAGATAGCCAAGTTTATTCGGGTTGCTCAATGTTTCGTTTTGCGATCAGACTCTTGAATGCTCCGTCAGTCACGTTATAAGGCAAACGGTGGAAAGGGGTAGCATTAGATATTCAGAGCCTTGTAATAGTCTGTCAGAAAGTGATTGTTTTGACTAAATAGATTTGGGCAACTCTGCTACGGCAGATGTTCTCTGCTGCCCAACTGTAAAAAGAGAAACTTCAACAAAACCAGCATGGACTTAGCCTGATAAACAGAGCAGGTTTCAAAGTGTCTGGTTATCTGCCATCGATACTTATTTCCTATTTTTTCAAGCGGCTCGAAGCAAGCCACATCGAATCAAACGGTAAGTTAGTTGTGTTTTAAAACAACTTTGACCAACTTGGACATGTTCCCCCTCCCAGCCCAAGGTTCGAAGCGAAAATTACGAAGTATCGAAGGGTGTCATTGTTATCAGAGGAAACGAACATGGCACAATCACCACTACTGTTGTTGTAAACAACAGCAAAGGCGCGCAATCGCTGCTGGTCAGTCATTGGTCGTTAATGTGTAAAAGAAGTGAAGCACGCACCACACCACCAGTTCACGGGTCACTTGTCTTACCGACAAGTCAAGTGAGTTTTAACGGGTGTTCACAATTGACGGCTGTTTCTAGATTTTGAATCTGTACCTGCAAGGTTTCAGCTTCGAAAATGAAGACCATTTTCAAGGACTGCTCAGACTTGTCTTCAGACAACTTCGTTTTGTTAAGCCATGGTTTGATTCATTTTGAAACTAAGTGAGCTCAAAAGTATGAGTTTTGCAAAGGATTCGCAAGCAAGGATGCCCTTTTGATCAAAATCCGCAGGTCTGTAAAACAAGCCCTGCACACGCACAAATTTTTGAAATGTTTGCCCGTCGTGCAAGAGATGTGCACGCAACCCTGCTCGCTTCACCTGTGCCACGTTCGGGAGGTGTAATATATATGTCATACATTGCAAGTAGGTCTTCCTTTTCTGTCACACAACCAGCATTGGAACTGGAACAATCTCTATAAAAATCAAAAGTATTTCTTCGACTTGACTGGGATTAACAATGCCTTGAATTATATTTTCCAAAGTACTGCAGTCTTTTCATTTTTTAAAAGCAAGAATGATAGGATGATAGCAAGGGGGCACAAGGGAATATCAGGGATGTAGGAAGCAATTTCACCACCCTTTCACCAGTAGAGGCAAGCCTTTTAGGGAAGGTACCAGGCTCATAGGAAGTGGGGGCAGGTAGGGCTCATGCACCCCGATAATTTTGAAAAATTGTGTTAATTGGATGTATTGTTCTCTATTGTTTTATCAGCGATTGCCCCAATCATATCAGCAGCTCCTTCCTGTGGCCCTAAAAGGCTGTAGGGTTAAACTGGGGCAATTTCGAAAATCTATAGGGGAATGTGATGTGAACGGTGCCCCATGGCTCTAAACTTATGCTACAACGGGGACATGTCCCGGGGACATGTATTGTCTTCTCCCCAAACTAGACCCTTCTGTTGAACAGGTGGGAAACTGGTCCTGACATATCACAAACATCTCTTAGCCCATGACATTAGTGAATTGAAGTTGATGTTCAAGATTCAAGATGTCGTTCGACTGCAGAGGAAACAAGCGGGGAAGATGTTTGGATTGTATTGATTGCAAAGAGTTCACTCCTTGGGGGAAGAACATCCGATGTGCTTATTGCGACTGCCCACCAACAAAGCATGAATGTTTCGTAGGACATGAGCTGACAGCAACAGTGAATAATGCATCATCGCCGTCTCAACTTGGAGATGATGAACTTCAAGACAAAACCCATCTGCAACAACACTCTTCTATCTCTGTCCATCCGAGTGTTAATGAAAACAGCTTCACCACAGCGCCTCCAAATGATAGTTCAATCGGTGAGTGTCAAACTGTGAAGGCCTCTACCTTCGGCTTTAGGCCAAATACTGAGAATGAAAAATCTTCTAATAATCACAGAAAAAACAGGTTTGGGGAAAAGGGAAAAGCTATCAAGTCGATGCTAGAAATTCAGTTTATCAAATCCTTTCAGTTCATAATATTTTCAGTTCAATTCAGTTCATGATATTTTAGATATTGAACAATTTTGTTTGCCAGTGCATACCAAAGAATAATTGATATCTATTGTTTAACACAAAGACAATAATGAAACATTGAATTGCCCATTGCTTTAACCCCCTATTAGTACTGGGGGGGGGGGCGTTTTTCAATCATATTGTTACAATCATGCCAGGTTGGAAAGTTCGTACTGCGCACCGAACAACTTCGGGCGGGGCGCACTTCAAAACTTTGGTGTGCGAATGTAAAAAAATTGGTGCGCAGAGCGCATAAATGACGGAGATTCTTGCCACAATGAGTCTGAACAAGAGGGGCTCTGGGTTGTAATTGGTATTTTACCTAAAGTTGAGAAGAGCCAGAAATTAAAATTTGTCCAACTGAACGAGAGCTCGCTGAACATGAAAAGATTATAAAACATTATCATAAAAAATCGGAATTGGGCCATCCCTTGCTATTTCTATTTTAATTTTGGTGCACACATTAATTTCATTTTTGGTGCGCAAAATTTTATCAGTCTCTTGGCATTCGGTGCGCAGTTGACAAACTTTCCAACCTGGCAATCATGAGCGTTACAAACAAGTTTGCTAGAGTTTAGTTCAAAATTAAATGCTAGAAATGCTAAATAGCAAGCCAAATGGCTGGAAAATTAGCAAAAGTTGACAAATTTGCACAGGATATCAACTTGTTTCTTTACTGCGCATATGCCCACTTGTTTTTAGTGCAGATGATATCATTAGCTCTCCTATGCCTCTCCAAACAAGCAAACGTTCTTTGTGTACCTGTGTTGTTGAATGAAGTGGCATCCAGGCATGACTAGAATTGCTGTATGAATTTGTAAATTATTGTAACAGAAACAAAAATTGTTTCCATTCATAGTTACTATGAATGGGAACAATTTTTGAATGAAAAACATGAATCAACTAAAGCCAACTATGCAAAAATTTTAAGAAAAAAGACAAACAGAAAGATTGTGGACTTGCTTCAAGTTGGGAAGTTTGAAAAACATTTTCCGGACCATTCGGATCAAACAGAGAGAGACTTGTGGCAAGTCCAGAAAAGTTGAAAATAGCCAAATTCATCAAATTTGCTTAAAAGCTTAAGGGTAACCCTGGTTGCAAACAACACTTTTGAGAGAAAACTGTTGTGGTGATTCACAAAGGACATCATCATTTTCAAGCATACAGTAGAGACTATGCACCACCAATAAGGTTCCTTTGATTTTCCTTGCGGCACTATTTCCAAGGGTTATCAAAAAGTGCTTCAGGGCCTATTTACAGTACAATGGTGGTGTGGCCGAGTGGTTAAGGTGAGTGTTTTGAATCTTGTGGGGTTTACCCACCTAGTTTTGAATCTCATTGTCGAAACTACAAACCACAAACCAACAGCCAAACTCATTTGTCCATCATTTTGTGGTAGGTAAGTACTCAGAGGCAACTCTGAGAGCAGAGGCTGTCGTCCTGCAAGCCCACATCAGCTGTATAGCAGCCACATACCCAGCTTAACAAATAGATGTTGCTTTGTTTCCTTTCTTGCTTGCCTTGCTGTGATATCACATTTAGCAAGGATGTCTTGCCATGCCAGGGTGTTTTTTTCTGTTGCATGTTCACAACAGAAAGAAGCAGGAGGGGATAGAGATTATCCATACTTGTTACATTTAATTCAAAAGCCCAACAAAAGACTGATCATTGTATTGCATGCATATTGAGATATCAATTTTTCTCCCAGCAAGGTGGGATGTCCCACCTGGTTCTGTTTACATGGAGAAAATCATCCCAGCCAGAAGGGATGTCCCACCATGCCAAGACAGGATGAAACTATCACTACAAGATGGTACAGGATGAAAATCCCATGTAAACACAAGGGGAAACTTTTAATGTTTCTATAGGGAGCTTGGGTATCCCAGCAAAGCAAGATATCCTTCTCTGGCAAGATATCTTAGCAAGGCAGGATCATGTAGACAGGCCCTACCCTTTCACAGCTAATTTTCTGAAAATGGTGAATCTTTGCTTTGCAAGGCTCCGTGTACCATTCTGAGTAATAAATTACTGTACAATTAATACTTCCCATTCAAAGATTTATCTTTTACCAATTACAGGTATTTCACAAAGTGAAGAGAAAAATGTCACGGCAAATGGGGTAACTCGAAAACCACTCACCAAGCATCTTAACTGTCCCATATGCAAGAAGAAATTCAGCAAAGTTGCCAATTTGAAAGGCCATATACTTTTGCATAAAGGGAGAAGACAACTCAAGTGCAACAAATGCCCAAAATCATTTCTGGATATCAATGAACTGATGAACCATAAGAAAGCACACAAAACTGATGTCACAAGTCACCAAGGTGAGGAAATTTATGACATGTTATTCATTATATAATTAATAGATAAAGTTCTGGTGTTTGTTTGCCATGCACCTGGTTTGAAGCATATTGCAAAGTTACAAAAGATGAAAAGGTTGATTGTTTGACATCTTCTGTTTGAGTTGTGAACAATGTTTTATATTGGGGGGGCATTTTGATTATATTTTTCAGGGACAAATTAATTCCCTCATGGCAATATATGTCCTTTAGACAAAACAGTGAATGCTGGGTAATCAGGATCTAAATCGTGTGTGTTGCATAGCTTCTGCTGTGCTGGCCTAGAAGGTAGCTCTTAGAAGTTGTTTCCAATGATTTTACTTTGTTAAGTGACGTAAGAAACTTTTCCAGCATGCTGTATTTTCCACAGTTTTAGGTATTATATGTACTAATTTTTCTTTATTTTTGAATGATATTTCATTGTGAAGTATGATACAGGTCAAAGACCAGCATGCTTTGCATGAAGTCTGTGACTTACTCTGCACAGCTTCCAGAATAAATGACTTTTCAAAATTCACTAAAACAAAAGGAAACAATGGCAAAGGCTGCTGGTCTTTGTTTTGCCTTTAAATACAACAGGCATGTCCTTGCAAATTTGTCTTTATGATATAGTAGATACACATTCTTATTGGAAATTGTTTGTGATATTTAGTCAGCGCAGAGCAACAACATGAGAAAGGGGAACCAAAGAGCTCTACTCCTTCAGTTGAACCACCACCAAAGAAAAAGAAACAGAAGCCAAAAGCAACAAATGCACCTAAACCTGCATCTGCCCCAAGCTATCAGCCTGGCTTCAATCTTTGGAACCCATCAAATCAAAGCACGTTTCTAATGAGTCCTTTAACAGGTGGCTTATTCCCTCAAGTGACAATGCCTGCTCAGATACTTCAACCAAATGCAATCAACGCAACAACCAGGGTAATACATTCATCACCACAAACACACAAAACCCAAGCACAGGTTCCAGTTGATGGCCAAAGCTCTCAGAATCAAAAGATTCTTAAGTTATTGCAGTCAATTGATGCCAAAGTCAATGCATTGTCTCAGGTTGACAGGAAGCTAGATTACGTCATACATAGCCTGAACATACCAAGACAGAGTGTGCAAGATGTACCACAGTTCTCAGTGGAAACTGACCAGGTTGCCCGTTCCTATGAGCAGATCTCACCACAAGTGGAGGAATCTGGGCAAACATCACGCATGCTCATAGAACCATTGGAAGAAAAGGTGCCTTTCAAACGCGGTGGAATTTCTCCTGGCCAACCAATTCCAGATTTTGCGATAGAGGAGGCCTTTCAAGCAAGCGTTTCTCGAAGAAATCTGGCCAAAAATCTGGTATTCATGGTGTTCACGCCAGAAGAGCTGAAAGGGAGAAATTGTTCTGGCAAAGTTTATGGAAAGGGTTCACCAAAGGAGAGACTGAATCAACTGAAATTACATGCTGTGAAATTAGCAACATTCAGAAAGTACCCCTGTGATCCGTCAGAAATGGACCTGATTTGGCAAAGGGAATGCATCAAAGCAATTGATAAAGCCATACGCAGCAGAGCAATAAACAATAAACTGTAGATAACTGAGGATAACTGAATTGGACAGGGGAAATTTTTAAATGTTGGTTATTCAGAACGAAAGAGAACTAAAGGGAAAGGGGCTCTTTCAGTGGATATGATTGGTATGTAGCATCACCATTTTTTTGTTGCATGAAAATGGCAACAATGAAGTTGCTTGATCTAGGGTAGATTTTTGCCAGAGAAAGGCTGATTGTATAAACTTTGCTATTTCTGTTTGACATTTCATCTGTGCTTCAAGCGAACCTGGGGAAAACATTTATTCTAAGTATGTATTCATCTGAAACCATAAGACAAGGCTTTTTCAAGCTGTATTAAGATACCTTTCCCTGCCTTTACCCGCAAAATCTTAATATAGTATCATGATATGTCTTTTCTTTACAGTCACTCTACGCTTTGGTTACCCAGCGATGTTTGAACCTTTTTTCTAGTATTGGATTTCGAATTTTTATAGTTTTCAATCGCTTAAGTTGCTACCCTCTTGGTCCTTTGCTTTGCCTGGTTCGCACCCTAGACCAGTTCCCCCCCTCTTTGTTGAAGCATTCCCTACTGCTCACTTTACTCAGTTTCTGACCAGCTGAATTGAGCTTTGCATTTAAGAGGGAAATTGGGGAGCAGACACTGCCCTTCCTCCGTGAGACACACTCAAACTAAGACAACTTCATCGTACAAAATCATCAACTGAAGTATTTAGAATGTAAAATACGTCTAGTACCAATTATTATTTTTTGTTTCGTTAAATCATTTCTATTTGAAATTAATATTTTACGGTAGTTTACCTAAATATTTGATACTAATTATATCGATAAGAACCAGGCTTTTTATTAGCTTCGAAATGTCCCGAAAAATGTCGCTGCGTTCGAATCGATCAAATCTTGTCAAAAACAGAAGGTTTCTTGGAAGACGGGCGTGATTCCTTGTTTATAAATCAGCTTAGATGTGATACCTTGCTGCTGTCTGCCATACAGTATGCATAACGCACTGGGTTCTGAATGAAGGGTTCTCAGATAGGCCTTAAAATGTGCTTAGATAATCCAGTAAGTGATTAAGTCTAATATTTTGGCCCGACTAAGAGTGGATTTTGCCTAAAAGGGCCGATTTTGACAATTTTTGCTAACGTCAGTCGGCCGGCACCTTCCCAGCGCTCTGGGTCATACGCTTATTTCTGAAAATACTTATTTAAATTTTGTATCGCTTTTTCGTATATTTCTAGAGTCGATCAAACATGGAGACATTTTCTGGGACATTTCATTTTTTGTTCATATTTGTGGGTGAATAAGTTTATGGATCAACTTTGACTCCAAGCATTAGAGATTCATAACCATCTCCAAAGTGCTGAACTTTGTAAAGGCCTGCATCTGCTGATGTAACATTTTTCACAATCAACGAACCGTCTTCAAGTATTTCATATTTGCTGTCTTTTGTACCACTCATGCTCCCATATTTTGTACCAATAATGGACGCTCCATCTGATTTCCATAATTTGCCTGGGTACATCCAGCGTACTAGGGCAGCTTTTCCTGTAAACTTCTCGCGATCTTCGCCAAGATTAATACCAATCTTTCCATCTTTGCCAATTTTGAAACGAACACCTTCATTTGATGACCTCATGCGATCTAGAAAATCGACCAACAAGGTTTATAAAGGTTTCCCGTTGTTTTAGTGTTTATTGTTTCGGTAAGGTTTTAACAATTAGACATCAGTTTGTAGTAAAAGTGATAAAAAACACGACAAGAGATAGGTTAGTCGTTATTTACCAAGTTCTCGCTGTACCAGTTTAGTTCAAGCAAGCCTCACCTTGAAATAAGTCCTCCTCTGTAGCTTGGCGAGCAAGCCCCACCTAGCACTGGGAGGAGAAGGAATCAACTGCAGTTGTGTTCAGGCCTATTCAGGGAGTTTCTTTCTTTCCTCCCCTCCCCAGCAATCAAAGTCTGTGAGCAGGCTAGCCTCACCATGTCTACAGTCATATTTATAACTGACCCGAAAAATTCATTTTCGCAAATAGCCCCGTGAGTGCTTATTGGAGAATTTCGGAGGATTTACTGCGCAGGTTTTTTTATTGTTCTCGTATACAGTTGATCAATATTGAAGAGCAATTGTCACAACAAGGTCCTTTGCTGGCACTAGCACGAAAAGGTTCAGCTTGTGTGAAATCAAATTTTGCGTTAGTGAAAACCTTGGATCCACACTGCTTTTTAGACTCGATTACATGTCGAAGTTTCGCTGTATGATAACGCTACAACTTCGACTCATTTCCCTTCGCTTGTAAAAACGGATCAGCTCCTTTTAGCTGTTCTGTGGCATGTACACAGGTTATCATGATTATTATTGCCTTACCATAAACACTGAATGTAGTTACAACAGCTTCCCTTCCGGACTTGCAGATGTAGAAGCCAGCATCCTCGGGTTTTACTCGAGTCTTTCCCAACTCAATGTAGCCTGGGCCTTTTTGAACTTCTTGACTTCTGTTTCGGTCAGTTTTGAGCTCTGACAGCTTGGAGCCCTCAGCCTTAAACAATTTTAAGTCTTTCATTCTATTCCCACGACAGACCATATGTACGTAATAGCCGTAACTTGTAGCATAGTTTCTTCTCTGGAATTTTATACGTCTACCTGCTTTTTTAGCTGTGAGAGGAAAGAAAAGAAACCGCTAAAGAAGTAGTTAATGTTTAAACAGCGTCAAATGAAGGGCCTCATAATAATAGACACTAAAAACCAGTACTCTTCCCTTGTCAGTACTCAGTCTTCATTTGAATATCAATGATACGCAATAACATGGGAAGATAAAACAAGTGGGCTGCCCAATAAAATGTCCATAGTTTACCAACATTTTCGCCCGACTGAAGACAGATTTTGCCCGAAGAGGCATATTTTTTAGACCTTTCCGACGCAGGGAGCTGCCGTCACTCTCCCGGCCCCCTGGCTGGTAGGCTTACTTCATACAGGACAAACAAAGTGGAATGCCCGGGGAAGGAACTCCCATACTTGATTATGACTAGACGGAATGTGCCGCTCAACAGGCTGTCCTTTTGCATGGGGGCAGGTGCCCTCACAATATCATTGAGCCGCCCATCGGCACTTACTTTACAAACATTTATATGCACTGTCGGAGCTTTCATGCTTGATTACTTACCTCTTTTTATTATATTTTTAGAGAGTGTGGTCGCATTTTAAGCCCATTTGAAAGGCGTTGTCCGTAACACTTTTTCTCGCTTCGCTCACGGTTGGCACTCTGACAGTGTTTGTGTCATGGCCATGCCGCCGGCGCATTAAAACCATACACTTTATATAAAATTTAACGCAAGCTTCGGAGAATCTTCATAAACTTGTTTCACCGTAATATAGTACAAACATTATCGTGCTCGCAGTTTCTTAGCGTTCTTGCTTCATTTCTCACACCAAATCCCGGGGGGGGGGGGGGCGCACGTTAAAACGACTAATATATTTAGATGTAAAATTCTTATATGTCCACATTTGCCCCCCCCCCCTATTTCTTCTCTAGCGCTATCTTGGGGCTTTTAGGTCGCAGCATGTATCCTTTCTGAAGATTGTTCATAGTTTTTGCCTCGCTAATAGCTAATTTGTTTTAAAAGCTATGGCTTTGCATGTATGCTGAAATTTCAGACTATCAGAAAATCAAATGCGGACCAATCGCCAATATGGATCGACACTGCGTAATAGCTGAATAGATGGAAAAGAGTCAACTAGACAATTGTTTGGTATTTTTTGAACCTTTAGAGAACAAAAACGAGGCCAGCTCTGCGAACAGAAAGGAGGCCAACTTCGTTTTACATTTGGTCACTAGTTTGGTTGAACCAGAGCAGTGTAGATCCACAGTGTCTGCTCATTCCAAATTCGATTTTCAAACGTTCTGAAATTGCACCGGGTGAGCCAGAAGAAAGTTCCCACTTTTGAAAATTCACACCATCAAGAGTACTGTACTGCACAGATTTGAATGATTCAAATTCTAGTTAAAAGCCGAAAGATCGTAGCATTTGTGTGATTTTTCTCGCTGTGTTCCCGGGGGGGGGGGGGTACATAACATGTTGAGGGTACGGGTATGTGCCGCCCATATGGGTGGGTTTTTGGGCCCCAAATCTCTAAACAAGGGTCCCTTTTTCGGCAGATTTTCCATAAACAAGGGTGGGTTATCCAGAAATTGGCGAAAAATAGCAAAAAATGGGTGGTTTTCCGCCAAAATTCATCACAAAAGTGGGTATGACGGCAACTTTCGGTAATTAGAAGAGGGTACCTTTCTGAAAACCGGGCGGCAGACCCCCGTCCATCTGCAAGTCATGTACCCCCCCCCCCCCCGGGGGGGCTGTGTTGCCAGCACCAAAAATATAGGTTATTCAACTTAAATTTCATGTTTGCAAAGTGACTGAGAAAGGGCCTAGACATTGATCAAATCGATAGGACTCTCCTTATACACAGAACAATACGCAATGGGCGTTTCACCCCTCTCAAGAGTAATACAACATTAGTTTTCAAACATTGCAATAAATGTGCAGAAGATATCTCTCGCCCATGAGAAATTGCATTTTCTTTACCGTTATGTGCGAGGAATCCTTTATGATTTGATCAATGTTTTAGGCCCTTTATCAGTCATATTGCAGCCATAACAATTTTGGAAAGTTGAATTCACCTATATTTCTAGTGCTCGAAAGACGGAAGGAAAAGTCAACAAATACTTTCACCTTTTGGCTTTTAAATAGTTTGAATTAGATAGCTTGAAATATGTTGAATTATTCAGACCTGTGAAGTACTCATGATGCTATGAATTTTCAAAAGCGGGATTTTTTTCTGGCTTACCTGGTAGTATGTGTAACAATGACTGCTCACCCTTAAAACCTGAAAAACAGGTT
The DNA here is from genome assembly GCA_964020215.1 of Aurelia sp. 3 sensu Dawson et al. (2005). Lineage (NCBI taxonomy): Eukaryota > Metazoa > Cnidaria > Scyphozoa > Semaeostomeae > Ulmaridae > Aurelia > Aurelia sp. 3 sensu Dawson et al. (2005). Next base: position 27,576,138 of record OZ026574.1, on the reverse strand, counting down.
AAAGAATTTCGAAAAGATTGCTTAACACTTACTGCCATGCACAATAACTTTCGTAGCTGCCATATAGTTTCCAGATTGGCAGAAGTATTTACCAGAGTTACTCCTATCAATATCTTTCACCACCCATTTGCGTATCAGTAGTTGATCTTTGTCATTATTCAGTGTTTGACCATTTCCAAGACTGGTCCAGGAATTGCGTCGAAATGCTTGGCATGGCTCCTTGCGGCAGGCGCAATACAGCGAAACTTCGCCTCCATAGGCTACATGGTATCCGTTCGATAGAAATTTAGAGAGAGGTTCTTTTGGTTCTTTGCCTAGAATAAGATAAGTTTATGAACTGGTTCCCCTTTTCATAAATAGTTCAACGTATCACTACGGGACTATTCGTAAAGAACGGAGGGACATCGTCACTAGTTTGGGAGCGAATCAAGACAAAGCATTTGCTCTGTTCAACATTTCCCATTTCCACCTACAAAGGATGATGGATCTATAAATCCGTAAATTTTGCGTGCCTGCTTTGCGACTGTCATCGTAGTTGCAGCAAAGATGGCAGAATGATCACCCCAAAAATGTTCGCAGAATGGCCTAACATCAGGAAGGACGTCATGTGAATGGGTTTGAATCTTAGAACAACATTCTTCGAACAATCCTCTATCCTCTTCTGTAGTGAACTGAATCAGCATTTCAGGAAATCATTTTTCCACTAGTTACCAACTTGCTTTATCGAAAAAACCCAGTAAGAAGATTCATTTCTAAATTCATCGTCTGAGTACGTCACCAGAAGGTTCCCTTTGATTATAGGGGCGTATTCTTTGGGGCATCCGCCATCCGAAGTTTTCGAAGGCTTCTGAAAACGGAGAATTTGCAGACTTCGTGGGAAAACCCCAAAAGAATTTGAATTGAATTATTTTCATCGCAATACAATGCACTTTTGTGATGCAAATCCCAAGAGAAAGGAACCTACAATATGTTATTATTTTTTAGAATGTTTCTGAAAACATGAAACAATGTTCTCTGTGATCTTTCATAAGTCCTAAGCCTCGTATCTACCGAAAACAGAATGACAACGAGAATGGTGATTTCATACCTTCTTATTGAAAAACATTACACGTTTCATGTTTGTCTCTAAATTTCCACACCGCCCTTCGGCGTCCTGAACCTGGTTTGAACGGTTTGAAACTTGTGAGCGTTTGAGCGTTGCGCTCTTGCATTGTTCGTGGAATTCAAATTCAATATTCGATTTATATATTCGATATTCGATTTTAAATTTGTATTCGATTTTATTCATAAGATTTACAATATAACTAACCTGGTAGACGTATCTCTACAGATTTCTCCAAACCCCCAGCTTTACAACTGTACGTTCCTTGATCTCCTGCCTGTAAATTTTGAACGATTAGAAAAACACGAGTGTATCTTTTTCCTCTGTGGCGTATTTTCATTTCATATTTGATGTCGTCTCCTTCAATCTTCGTCTGATTTTTTGAGTTGCTTCCTTTGAAAAAGACTGTGACCCCCTTTTCTTCAGGGTTCCAGTATCTGTGCTGGCATATGATGAGGGCATCTTGGCCGTAGCTGAAGCTCCTTCTTACTTGCCAGACAATTTTCATTCTGAGCCGCCCTGCAAAATTCAGAATCTTAGTTTAATATGGATATTTTTGCAAGAGATTCAGATATTTAGCTTGACTTGCAAGTTGTGTGTTCGGCTTTATGAGCCATCCAAACCATCACGAGCAATTCGAGAAATTCTATGGGATTGCATACGTATTTTTCAATAAGAAACTAAGCATTTGCACAGCCTTCAAATTTCTTAAAGTTATCAGTATTGGAGTACTCAGAGTTTCTTACGAGTTTCTTAAATGTCCCATAACAATCTTCATGTTCACTGCTAAAGCCCCTATGAAGAAAATGCTTAGAAATCATTCAAATATTCAAGTACCTTCTCCTCTACATTGTCAAAATAAATAGTTTACAAAGTATCTTAATTTTTGGCTATCTGCAATTGGCAATTGAGTTTCTTACAAATAGTTCCTTTCAAAAAATATATGTTGGCGCATTTACCGATCGGTCTAGGGGCAAATAAACCTGTTCCATACCGGGCATATCAAAAAAGTGAAAATATTGTAAAAACATGCCATTGATTTCGTTGGAAAAATGAATACTTTCTTGAATAATATTTTGTGTACTGGGTTTTCTTAATTTTTCGGTGATGTCCAAAGAATACATGTGTGAAGAAATAACGAATTCACCTGTCCTTTTTCTCCTCGTTTCGCAAATTGCTGCCAGTGCCACGAGCAACAATAAAGATTTGAGCAACATTCTCGGGTTCATTTCTGCTCAGAAGATGACTTGGTTTCGTTCTCGTATTCAAGGAACTGTTTTGAGCACCGTTTATACAGTTTTGCCTATATTGAGCCAGCTTAAAACAAAGGTTTTTGCGAAACGTACTTTGATCACCAGAGATTAAAAACAAAAGATAATCTTGTTTTGTTTTAACTGTCACATAAACAGGGTCATATGCGATAATCTAGCCGCATAAAAACTGTCTGATATTTTTGTTTCGTCACTTAGGCTGATGCTGTGGTTGCTACATACGTCATCCATAGGTGATGAGGGTTGGGTCACAGTGAAGATGGTCTGCCCAAACAACGCAAGTTTGCGTAAAGTTTCTGCTAACACATTAAACTTATGTTCCTTTCTGAAAACTCTCGCAAACCGGAGCAATGTGAACGCACAAAAACGGATATCTTTGGCTCCGTACTCGTTATCAGAAGGATCAATGTGAACAGGCAAAAACGGATGTTTTCCCTCCGTTTTTGTACAGACACAGAGTAATGTGAACGGGTTGCTACCCGTTTCTATGCAGCAAAAACGGAGCAGTGTGAACTGGGCCTTAGAAGAGAGATTTACGTACTATGAATCGAATCGAGTTATTCCTATCCTAATTTATCATTTCGTGCACGAGATTATGTTTTCCTTCTCCTGCGAAGGAGCCATTTTAATCCCAAAGTGTGGCGCGGCAGATTGACGGAGATGGAGAATTAGAAAACTCCTCTCTTCGAGGAGTTTCCATTTGAGTGGCAGAATTTCTCAAGGGCTCTTGAAGTCATGCCAATCTGCTGTCACGAGCGAAGAATCTGCTACAGCTCAATGCACCAAGAAGCATGCTACATACGAAGTTTAAACATGTTTAAAAGTCAGTTGTACCATATGGTTAATGGTTGTACTCCTAATGCAGAAAATTTGATCCAGTCTGTAGCCTCGTTCAAGCTGAGTCACTAGAATTGCAAATGTGATATGAGATATCAAATTTTTTCTTTATTAAATTTTTAGAGTAATTCATCCATTTTTTATGCGCATTTCGTTTGTTAAATATTTTTCTTCTCAATGCTTCCGAACAGGAAATTGAATTATATTTCCTTGGTATATGCTAAATAGATTTTGGCGGAAGACATGAAATTTTCATGAAATCTGAAATCTAAAAAAAATATTTGTAACATCTGCTACAGTCATAAAAATACAGGATTGCTTTCAAAAAGTTAGACAAAATGACAGGATATAGCCTTGCACACTGAGGACATTTTGATGATGAGCATGGTATTTTGGAGAACATGTAAAGGTGCATTGTTTGGTATGTCTATGCATGGATCTACAAGTTCGGTAAATTTCAATCTGTTTCAAGGTAACGAAGGACTTTACTTCATAACATCATTGAAAATAAAAAACATTGACTATCTGCCTGTCACCTCTAAGGCAACGTGGCGTATCCACTATTCCGGAGCGGAATGTCTCTGTTTTGGCCTTGCGTTTCCATTCAAGGTAACTCTGGTTTTCCATTAGAAAATCAATCCTATCATTATCAGCATCAAAATTGGGGCAATAGCCTGAAAGAGAAAAAATACGTATAAATTAGGTAAATCGCAATTATCAAAAATTGACATGGGCATTCAGATCATTCAGTAACTTTGACTATTGAAAACCACTCACGTAAGCAGGTTCGAAACCAAAGCAGTGACCTCAAATCAATCACACAGGATCCCTGCATATGCCCATTCTTGATAATCTTAATGTACTATTGAGTTGTGACAAATTAGTGGCTTCTTCATAGATGCATCGTTGTCAAGCAGTCAAATTTTCACCATTATACAATGTGCAAAGTCAATTCGGATTAACCTCGAAGACCTTTGACAATTTGGAGGTCCTGATCGCAAAAAATTGAAAAGCTCAAATAAAACGCAGACGTGATGTGATGGAACTGTTTATTTCAGCTGTCATGTACGTATTACTTTAGACCAGACCACCTTTAGACTGACTACAGTTCGTCGTAAATTTCGCTAATATTTTCTGCGAGCGATTTTATTTCATTTCATTTCAAATCCAATTCAATAGATAAGTTAGTTCGCTCGCAGTTCAAAAGATAAGAGGGTAAAGAAGTTTACTTAATTAGTTGCGAGAACTGGGACGAATTGAAATAAGTCTAGCATTACTTTTGTTTCCTTTTTTGCTTCGGTGAAGCCATGGGTGATATGAGGGTATAAATGCATTCCCGCTTTCAAAGATTTGGCTAAAAGTTGTAATTGAAAAATGCAATAAAATGTCTTATTAGTATACCTTTTTACCCCCAGTCTGAAAATTTTGGTCTCTTAACCCCCCGCCATTTTTGTCTGGCACCACAACTGCTTTTTTCCACCTCACCCTCTAGGACACTAAAAGGAGCTAATCTTAACAAAGCAGTGTCCTCATCCTTTCCTTCAAGATGAGCAAGCCTAATGATTGGTTTTGCCTGCAGACTTAACCAGAGTGGGGAGTCAAACCAGACAGACCTTCAGATTGAAAATTAAATGCACAGCAATATCACTAGGTCAATCATGTCGTTGCTACCCCCTGCTACACAATTCAACAAAGTATATTCACATTTCAATGGAGATGTGAATATATCTAAGACCACTGTCATACCATGCCGTTACAACTTAACAAAGAGTAAAAATTGTTACAATTTGTCTTTTTTTAAACGAACAAGAAAATTACCTATGAACAGAGGACAACTGCCATACACAATTGCTCATAATTCTTGGAAGGCATGCCCGACTTTAATGAAATGAATTTCCAAATGTAAGTTACTGCTACAAAATGATTGGAAGTTGATCATAAACAGTTAACTGTTCTTGCTTGCACCCCTTGGGGAGGTACCTAACATTCTGAGGGTACGGGTATGTGCTGCCAATATGGTTGGGTCTTTGGGCTTAATACATGATTTGTGCTGGATGCTTTTTTATACTCGTGTTTATTTAGCATGGTGAAACGAACAAGGGGAACATTTTCTCCTCAAAAATTGCCCATTTGGCTACAGATTCGCTTTACGTCGTTGTGTTTAATGGCCTATACATTTCGTTTTAATCGTTTTCAGATATGCATGTTTCAATGTGTTTGGAATTACTTGCGAAATCCTGCGGCTGCCATGTAAAAGCTACGCCAACTTCAGCATAATCAAACATGACTACGCATTAGAGGGATCTGTGATAAAAACGCTGCATTTTGTATCAGAAAACCAATGCAAATCTGGCTGTGTGATGACCCCTGGTTGCAAATCATATAATAAGGAAGTTGATGGAGATCAGAGATGCGAACTGAATAATAAAACACCAGAAGATAAAAGAGATGTAGCTACTATCGTGAAAAGGCCTGGGTGGTTATTTGGATCCACGGATTTCAAATTTGATTTGGTAGGTAAAACAGTACTATCTCACTTTTAAGAATTGTTTTATAGGATTTGTTTTATGCCACTTTGGCTACAAATCTCATTTGGTAGGTAATAGCTCTGTTCGGAGACCGTGCTCTTCAAAAATTTTGAGATTTATGAAATTAAGGAAAATCTCGTCAAAGTTTGAGATTTCCTATCAAAATTTTGTTGAAGCAGTTCTAAGAATCAGTATCGAGACAAAATTGCCGTGGGATTGCCCTGAACTCTGTAACGAAGTGGATGATTTCAAATGAAATGATTGGCAGCATTATCTGATACTACACCACAGGAGGCCCAATCGCATACTATGGGGCTTACGTAGCTTACCTGGCTCCAGTGAAACAATTTATGTTGCTGCTGCTGTGTCTAACCGCGGCATAAAGACAGCAGTACATTTTCTTTAAACTGAAGAAACTTGAAATTCATACAATTTAATGGTTGATTGTTTGTCTCTGTGTCTTTCCTCGTGCTCCCAAATCATTGAAAATAAAGCATACTGTCGCTGTGACAACATCGGATATTCTGTTGCTGTTGCTGTACTGATTTGTTAGATTGACCAATTAGAAGGCCCAGTTCGATAACCTAGCATAGTTTTAGCAGGTTTATCTTGCAACATGCGGTGAAAGCTCATCTGTCCCTTATAAAATAACAGATTTTCCCTGGTGGTAAAACTCACAGGTTGCCAAATGCTGATACGATTCCTTGACCCACCCATTGATTGACTGATTGATTGGTTGGATGGTTGATTAATTGATTGACAAATGGATTGATAAATCATGATTGCTAAATCATGACTGCGCAGTGTCCCGAATGATGATACATTTTTCAACTCAGCCGGTGTCATTTCATTTCCAAACAGCTTGGACAAATATGTGAAGAAAAAGACCCATGTCCGGAGGGTGTCATGTGCAGGGACACGTGTGAGTGTCCGGGTTACCAATGCTATCCTTGCAAATATGGAAAGACTGGCCTTCGATGTGATGAAGGTAAGTCAGATTTTAAATACTACGTCTTCTTCCGTAAGGAGACAGTTAGGCCAAACAAATGTATGAATGGATGAATGAATGAATGAATGAATGAATGAATGAATGAATGAATGAACGAACGAATGAATGATAGAATTAATGAATTAATGCATAAACGAACAAATAAACAAATGAATTGATGAAATAATTGATCAATGAATGAAAGAGCAAGTACGAATGAATGAATGAATGAATGAATGAATGAATGAATGAATGAATGAATAAATGGTCCACTGTGTGACCGACTACGAATGAAGCTTGAGGATTCTCTCTCAGATGTTGGAGGAGATCTGAAAGAAGCTAAACAAATGTGAAAATGTTGATACCCCTCAGTTACTTGATGAATTATTTTCCAACTATAACGCATACCTGTTATCTACAGGGCAATCTCATTAGGTTCAAGAGAAAATGATGATTTTGATTATATTCTTCGGACTTTTTCCATAGATGATGCTTGTGCTAGTAATCCGTGCCAAAACGATGGAACATGTGTAAATGGTTTCACTTTCTTCACCTGTGCATGTGCACCCGGGTATACTGGGCCAACCTGCTCAGCCTCAACAGGTATGATTTTTTATTAAAGTATGCCTTAGTGTGCTGCCTATGGCTTGCACACTGAATTGGGGGATAGTTATGGGGATAGATATGGGATAAGATATGTAAAGGGGGATAGATATGGGGGATAGATATGGTTGAAGGAAAAGACTTGTAATAGATGTCGGCCGTAGAGAAGCACCAAGTTGGTAATGTATAGCGTCAGTTACTTTTAATTGGCTCCGGAAATGCAAAGCGATTTGCCATCACAGGGAAAAGGGATTTTTTCAACCAGGTTCATCTCGTAGAATAACGAATAACGTTTCCATAGTATAATAATAATAATGATAGTAATGCAGATATTTACAGAGGAAGGCCTCAGTCACTCGAGAGAGCTTTTCATGAGGGTGTTCTGTTCAACTAATTGTAGCGATTCACTTGAATAAAATCCAAACCAAATATTAAAAGAATTACATAAAATTTACATCAAATCCAAATACTAAGAGAATAGTTCAATGATAAAAATGGTATAAGATCAGTTAATATTGTCCAAAACCTTTATTTAAAAATATTTAGCTTATCAAACATTCGCTTACCAAATAAAGTATATTCATTGAACCAGAGTCAAGAAAAATACCAAAACTTCCTCCGAATTCCAATTTCGTTATTTTGGAACCAATTTTATACTGTACCGGTAAACTTTAGATCTATCAGCGGATGTCTCAAAAAAACGTATCCCCATTTGACTGGGGGATAAAAACAAAACGGTACGATATCACTACTCTCCGAGTTCAGAAGGAGCAACAGAGTTCAATTTTAGCAGGAGCAGTGTAAACGGGATCCAAAGTTGTACCGATGCAGTTAAAATGGGGTCTATATTTCCTCATTTTGTCCAGTTATAACAAACAAATTTGTCGAACTCCTGTGTCTCTTATGTATCCAATGTCGATGTAGCAGTGGCTACTGCTAAAATAGGCCAAAACTCTCCTAGGCTTCTCATAGCAATTAGCAAGTACCTAAGCCTTCCTAAATATGACAGAACAAGCAAAACCTTTGTCCGACTCACAGCCGTGGCGTCACCAACCTTGTCCCAAGGGCCATTTGTCATATGGAGATGTCATTTATATGGTCTCCGTCCTAATATGACAAAAGGCCCTGGGAACGAGGTTGTGGCGTCAAGACATTTTCTGGACTCTTGATATTCATGAGTTTCTGGATATTTGCTTAGAACCACCCGAAATTTTTCATCAATAATTTCAATCACGGATAGCTAGACACCGCAGTTATGTTCCAGCATTTATGTTTCTGTGGAGGAAAATTTTATGCATTTCTGCGGGGGAGGTATTATGCTAGCTCCTCCATAGTAGCAAATCATTTTCTCCTCCCCACAAGAACAAAGCTGCGGCAATGAATGCGGCATCTAATCACTCATGTTTCAATCAGCATAAATAATGCCCATATTTTCCTTGTAGCTTTGAGCTGTTTGAGCTATTCAGTGCTGTCTGAAGCAAACAGAGCAGTCACTTACGTTCACAATGATCCTGTTTTGTGTGATCGTTATCTCCAGTCCGGTTGGTACCGCTTTACGGGAGCAGCAGGTAACAGAATACTAGATGCATGCCAGGCAGATCGTGGAAATGTATATCGATGTCAAACACATGCGGCAGGTTGGTTGAATGGAACACATCCCCTGATTATTGATGGAGAGGTCAGCAGGACAGTTTGCTTTTCCTGGAAACTCAGTTGCTGTCAGTGGACAAAAGCAATCAAAATCAGAAACTGTGGAGGATTTTATGTGTATTATCTAGAAAAGGTCTCTGCTTGCAGCCTGAGATACTGCGGCTTGCAATAGAAGACGCCAAACTCCTTGGCAATAATAGATCTAGCTTTTGATAGGAAACTGAAGACCAGTCTCAGAGCCCCCCCCCCCTTGATAACGGATTCACGTGTTGATGTTTCATTTTGCACGCCATCACGGACTATAAAACAGCATTTTCACGATCACGTAGAAGAAATTTTAAGAATGCTACAGAAACAAATTTCTATGTAAATATATAGCTGGCAAAGACACACCAGGGAGCGCAGGGTGGTTTTAGCATGGGTTTTAAAGTTTCGGTGGCTAGGCTGCGGGTGAAAGGGGACAAATGGGGGTCCGGGGGCCTGCCCCCGGAAAATTTTTTGAGACTACCCCCTTCACAACGTTGGAAAACGGCATTTTTTGTGAAAATTCAAGGCATAATCATGTGCCGTAAAAGTCCATTTCACGAAATAACGATCAAATTTTTGGCAGAACACGCTGCACGGCGGAGCCTTCGATCACGAATTCACGAGTCAAAATATCAAAATCACGAAATCACGCTCTTAAATTAGCCAAATAACGCTTCACGTACAAATATGGGGGGGGGGGGCCTTGTCTCAGCCATACAACGTTTTCGACAACAGTACTGAAATTCGCAACGAAAAAGCTGTTCGATCTCTTCTTGTTTGCTTTCATTGCGAATACGTAGATATCAGTCCAGGCAAGGCTTCAGAACCTTGCCAGTCCATCGCCTAAAAACCCTGCAAACAAATTGCTAGAAACCGTTTCCACTTTTCGTCAAGTGAATTTTTCTTTCCCCGGGTACTAGAACTAGCCTGCGTGCAGACAGTAAGTGCGGTTTTCTTCTCCTTTTCGCTCCTCCGCACTTACTGTAGAGTCTGCACGCAGGCCAACCAGAACCCCTATGGAGAGATTTTTGTTTTTAGTAGAGCCTGATTTTCCTAAGGTAATTATTTCGATGCAGCATGTCTATGGATGCAGTGATCAGAAATTTTCTGCTCTGCATGTGTTTTCACAAATTTTTATAACAAATACAATTGCAAGTATCTGGTCTAGCTTTTTCAGAGACTTTCACAGCTGTGGCTCAAAAACATAGCTAAAGACAGGGCGAAGAAAGTCAAACCCTTCTCAGGTAGTTTTGGTGATAAATCGACTTTTCTGAAATCAAGAAATTGTTTTGAAAATCATTTACGAAGGGAGGTTAAAGTCTGGTTTTCATTAAATCGTAATTCATCGCCGATCATTGTCTTGGAGCATCGCCGATCATTGGCGATGCTGAAAGACAATCATCGGCGATGAATCACGGGTGAATCACGATTCAATGAAAACCAGGCTTAACAGAAACATTTCGATTTATGTATTTCGAAAATATTCACAAGATCGGGCATGCCTTTAGAAAAATAAGCAAGTTATATTGTGATCAGCACAATAAAAGAGCGTTGCCTGTTTTATGAAAGAAATAAATCATTTATGTAAAAATTGAATAAGATGGGTCCCAGCAAGGAGCCCTGGGGAGCACCTGATACAGCCTTTTGGAACGAACTATACGTATTTATCCGAACACATTGTCTTCACCTTTTGAGATAAGAATGGATGAAGACTAATGCATCTTCATCAAATCCGTATGCATTTAATTTGGCAATGGCCGATGATAGCTGACCAGCATAGGACAAAGATGTCGTTATTCATATAAACTGACTTGGTGCGAATATGCTTTGATTTCTGTAGGTAAGCCATAAATCGTTTATATTTCTCCCTCGCAAGTTTGGCATATTTTCTTATGAAGATAATCTCAAAATCTATTAGAATAAAGGTATTTTATCTTCAAGAAACATTGTCTGACAATTAGCTACTTTTTGAAGCAATTTCTTCTACGTCTTCACATTTACAGAGATTTCTGTTGATTAGAATAAGTGCTACGCTACAGTAAAAATCCGCGTATAAGAACCTAGTGATTAAGAACCTACAGGCTGAAATTCTGAAATTAGAGCCCCAAAAAAGAACCCATTCAGCCTGAAATTTGAAATAGGTTCTTATTCGTAGAGATCATCAAATTAGATCAAAACTCCAGTTGCTTTGTCATTGAACCTACACAGAATGATAGGCCTGATACTGCCATATGTGCATATTGCAAAGAAGTATAAAGATACTTTGAAAGCTTTTCATTGTATTCTGTAAAATTTCTGATTCTTCCACAAACTGGTGTTGTGAATAAGGCCTCATGATTTCAGATGCCTCTGAACTGACAGTAAATAATTGGCTTGAAGTTTCAATCTGAACAAAAAAAGAAATACCTGAAAGCCCTGAATGAAATATAGAACCAAATTAAGAACCTGAACAGTATTCAATATATAAGAACCTAATAAGGCTGAATTGCAAAATTGTAGGTTCTTATATGCGGGTTTTTACTGTGTATGTGCATATTTACTATAATAGAAATAAGCTTCTTTTGTGTGTAGTACAATGAAAATTAACGAATTACCAAAGTCTAATTAATAAACTAATTGAAACGTGAAATAGCGTTCAGATGCTAAAAATCGACGCTTAGAACATTTTTGGAACTAAAATGGTTTATTTATTATATTTTATTTAATACCAGCAATATGCGATATGGAAAAGCTACACCGCGACAGTATTTGTAGATTCTGAAATGTGTCACAACCCCCTTCCTCTCCTCCCCCGGGGGGTACATGACTTGCTGACGGACGGGGGTCTGCCGCCCGGTTTTTAGAAAGCTACCCTCTTCTAATTACCACCAGTTGCCATCATACCCACATTTATGATGAATCTTGCAGGAAACTACTCATTTTGACAATTTATTGCTAATTTCTGGAAAACCACCCATGTTTAAGGAAAATCTGCCGAAAAAGGGATCCTTGTTTAGAGAATTTTGGATCCAAAGACCCACCCATATGGGTGGCATTTACCCATACCTTCAACATTTTATGTTAACCCCCTCCGGGCCCCTCCCCCGTTGAGTGACACTGGTTGCGTATTAGATAGGGTTATAAGTTTGAAATTCTTGTTTTTTCATACTTCACATTAACTTAGATATTGACCTCTTGATATCCCAATTAGAGTGCATACGTCCTGAGCTATGAGCTTTGAAAATAAGGTGGTAGGATACAAACTAGATATTTCTTTCAAGAGCATCCGATAAAAATGTAGCAACGAAGAAAGATCCGAAATTTGCCTCCTCATCCAAACAAGTTTGGGAAAAGAAATCTTTTCATTTGAAGCCTCTTGTACAAAAAAGAAAAGGTTGCTGGGATTTGAAAACGGAAATCGGGTATACTTTCTGGAAGACATAGCGCGTAGTTTAATGCAGGATCTTATGTGAAACTGATCGAAGAAGGGGGTATGAGCTTAAGATATGCTTGCAAAGTTTCTTGCCATTCAAAAGTTAAGAAGTTCTTTCTGCTTTCTGACGAGGGGTGTATCAATCTTTGAATGCATACATGAGATTTTAGGAGAGGCAAAAAGAGATTCTAGGAAATATTTTTGGATTGTTCTCGAAAAAATTCAATGATGAGAGATTTTTGTGGGTACCAGCGAAAGTGTTGGCTATTTCCGATTTTCCAATCTTCTCCAAATACAACATCTTCAGTGGATGTTACTGTGGGTACGAGATCGGTCCTTGAAAACTTTTTCTTGAGTTATATGTGGGTATAGCAAGCACCCAGGGTATCACAGTGTCAACAAGTTCTAAAGGAGTATCCATTACGTACGCATACATTGGTAGGGGGAAGGAGAAGTTGTTCTGTATGAATCTGCCTATTCCTCTATTCAAATGGCAGGCTAGAAGGATAGGATCGGAAAATTGGAAAATATGGACTTGTATAAGTGCTTCATGAACAACTTTAACAACCATCTATGCCACAACGTCCGACTTTCGGTTGAAAATTGACCGACGAAGGCTCGCTTCAGTTTCCTTTACCGTGGCCGAGTGGTTTAAACAGTTTTCGTCAGGTAACTGAAGTTAAGCTCGGTCGAGTGAGGTCAAACTCCAGATGGGTGACCTCGGGGGCCTGACCTCACAACTCACCTCGTCGTCCTTCGGAAGGAACGTTAAACCAGGGGTCCCATGCCTGGATGCGGCATGCACAGTGGGCCTAAATTAGCTTTCAGTAGCTAGAAATCCTGACAAACCCACTCAAAACAAATTGAAAAACAAAAAACAAAAGCAAAACTGCTACTTTCCAGGAGGGCTATGAAATTCTGGAAGCCTCCATTTACAAAAGCTCTGTTTCAACGTGGTTTGGTGCCAGTTTTCTTCATTCTTCATTCAGTCGCTTGTGCCAGTTCCACAATATACTCCATAGCAAGCGGGAACTGATCCTAAATGATAAACAAAAAAGTCCCCACAATTTCTGACCTTGATCGTTTTCACGAAAGAGCAGCAATTCGAAAGATAAGACCAACATGTGGTCCTTTCAACCTCTCCTTCATTCATGCTTGGATGCGTTCCATTCAGCCATCCAGGAATATCGGTACTGCATACAAACAGCTTTGTTGGGCATGTTTCCACCATTTTGGTGCCAGCATCACCAGAGAATCGGTACCACTTGGGTTCCATAGGTTTGTCACATTTTTGCTTGTTGGCAATGCAGGTAACTGCTCTATGTGCTTCGTTCAAAAGTGTGTAATCATGACAGGCAATAACTGCGAGGAAATTGTAAACAAATATCGTTATACTGGGCGAGACAGAAAAAGTTCCCACTTTTGAACATTCACAGCACCAAGAGTGCTTCACAGATTTGAATGATTCAAATTCTGCTTAAGAGCCACAAGATCGAAGTATATTTTATCATCTTTCGCGCTGTCTTACCATCTCTAGACTCTAGTGGTATGGGAAACTCAACTTTACAAAAATTTCATGGTTGCAAAACACTTGATCAAATCGTAAGGACTCTCCTCACACAGGCGTTTCACCTCTCTCAAGAGTTATACGACATAGATTTTCAAATGAATACCAAAGATTTTCAATCCCATGGCAATAGATATGCAGAGGATCTCTCTCACCCATAAGAAGTTGCACTTTCTTGTTTGTTCTGTGCAAGGAATCACTAATGATTTTATCACTGTTTTAGGCCCCTTCTCAGTCATTATGCAACCATGGAATGCTTGTAAAGTTGAATTTATCTACATTTCTAGTGCTTGTAAAACAGCGAGGAAAATCACAAAAATACTTCAGTCTTTCTGCTTTTAACTAAAACTTGAATCATTCAAATCTGTGAAGTAATCTTTGGTGTTATAAATTTTAAAAGTGGAATCTCTCTTTCTGGCTCACCCGGTATGCCACAATGAACACTTCATAAACCCCAGAAAAATTCAGATACAACGATAGGACCCTTTCTTACAGTTTACTTGATTTTGGCATGTTTGGAGAACAAAGCAAGTGCTGTTTTTGACGTAATCACGTCTTTGACTTCTGTGTGCCATATACCAGTAACAATTTGTCAGATTGCCTGATAAAGGTCTTAGATTCTAAGTTTTAGGGCCTATCCTATCCAAGTGTATCAAAAATAGAAAAACAAAATATACAGCTCCTTCACAGCAGCCACGCAAATGGAACACAATCACCTTGATTTGGTTGTTGTTATGATTTAACTGTGAGAATTTAATGTAATTTTACTGCACTATTTTACTATCAAATAAAAATTTTCTTCTATGGCTTTGGCTGAGAAATGTATTAAATGAATGGTTTATATTTAATTCATTTCTCAAATTTCATAAATGAAAACAGACTGTTTCCTTGCTATCGGTTTTTCTTCGATTAATGATAAGTTTCAAGAGAATCTCATTCTTTTCAGCATCTGTATCAAATTGAGAAGCGAACTGTTTACATTTTTGGACAAAACTGAGATGGTGACGAGGGGCATTTCACTCCCAAAAAATCTCGTACACCTTTGGCAAAAATTCTTTTGCTTCCAAGAAAAATCCATCAAAAATCCGCATATATCCTATCGTTTTGAAAAAATCTCGTACGCTTTTCCAGTAAGTGAACTGCCCCTCGGATGGTGATCCAAAGGGAAATAATACTAAGTTTCTTTCCGGGGTTGATCCTAAGAAGTCTTTGCCTCCCATCATGTCTGTTACCTTGGGTACCAGACTCTCCCAAAAAAGAATTTCTTTTTTGGGAGAGTCTGGTACCCAGGGTACATGTCTGTTTGTTCCCGTTAAGCACTGGACGGGCAGGCAGCAAATTATTCATACTTTTAAAAACTCATACCTGTCGAGCAGGTTGGCCCAGTATACCCAGGTGCACATGTACAGGTGAAGAAAGTGACACCATTCACACATGTTCCATTGTTTTGGCACGGATTACTGGCACAAGCATCTGTGGAAAAGGATAATAAAAACATAATCAAGTGGTTATTAGTTTTTTCCCAGTAGCTAACAAATATACCTCAGATATGCCATAGGAAAATTGGTCATCACGTACATGAGGTATTTCGAAATTTTGTATGTTTTACTGCTTTATTTACCTTCAGATCTCCGCGAACTTCTGTTTCATGCCCACAATTGTGGCAAAATGTTATTGGATGATTGATTAGAACCTTGATTTTTCGCTAGTAAAGCCTCCTTCCCCCCCATCCCCCATGTGAATGTTGTTGGAAGAGACTGAAATTGAAATCAATTCACATACCATCTGATCATGGAAAGCTACAACATTGACACCGGGGGACGGGTTTGGAAAGCAGCAGAATGCTAAATCCTCAAAGAGGTCATATCTGTCCAGTAACCCTTTAGCCACGATTGCAGTCAATTACACACTAGATCGCTCATTCATTCACTTATTCTTTCATTAATTAGTTACTTAATTCATTCATTTGCCTACTTGTCTCCGTCTTCAATGTCTCTGGCAATTTTAGGCTCAAAATCTCCCACTATAACAAATCTCCTAATAGCGTTTTGACTCAAAGAAAGAAAATATACTATTTCAAATCTGAGTTACCTTCAACACATCGAAGACCAGTCTTTCCATATTTGCAAGGATAGCATTCGTACCCCGGACACTCACACGTGTCCCTGCACATGACACCCTCCGGACATGGGTCTTTTTCTTCACATACTTGTCCGAGCTGTTTGGAAATGAATTTGTTTCGGGTGATTAAAAAAAAATTCATCATCATTTGGCAAACTGTACGATCATGATTTATTAAATCAGGCAATCAAGCAATCAATCAATCAATCAATCAATCAACGATGAATCAATAAATGAATCAATCAATTACCGGGTAATGCAAAAGTACATAAGATGTTGGAAAAAGCGTTGCAAAAACTGTTCAAATTAACTGAAAATTTAAAAGCTGGCTCTGGCCAGGTCGAAAGTATAATCTATTGTCCTCGACAACTTAGACGCATTCGGTTTCATTGTGTAGCTAAAGAAACAATGGATTTGTGGGCGTTTCTCTAGCCTTTTTATAGCGGCTACGAGATATACCTTTGTCTATTCCCTTTAACCATGAGCATCTACTATAACTAAGCGGTGAGCGGTGAGATCAAACGAAAGACGCTAATCCATACGTCACTGAGATCTCCTTCTTCCCGTCCGGGTAGCCCCTGCATTTACGCGTCAAAAAATCCGCGAAAATACCTAAGTTCCACAAGTCTGCTTCTTTTCGCCCAAAAATGCCAGGCAGCGAGGCCAGGAGCGAAAAAGCCATCTTGCGGTTTCACTTGGATATCTACAGAGCTAGCCCTGTGGACAAAATCCCTCGCCCTGTGGAAACCGCATCGTCCGCTACGAGTCTTATCAGTGAACTTTTTGCAAAAAACTTCGTTCTTCGAGTCCTTGAGAACATAGATTGTTTTGAACAAGAGAACGTTATTGTAGCAAGATCAACTATCAACAGGCTTGTGAAAACAGAACGGATTTCCGTCCATTGGTCGAAAAATTAGACTGACCAAAAGCATGCTTGCCAACTCTTTAAGCGAAGGAAACTATCCTCATAACTGTTTACTTTCACCGTTTTTAAAGATTTAACTTTACTTGAAATCTATAGATAACAACGAAGAATTTACCTGTATTATTACTCTGAGTGCTGCTGAAATCCCAGTTCGAAAATATAAACCAAACAGCTTTTACTGGGCCTTTACTATGTTGCTATGGTTAGAAATTACACGACGGAGTGAGTTCAGCTTCTCCCGATTTCGTGACTGAAAGTCGATACCCTAAATCATAATCTCGTATGTAACCATAGCTGTTTGCCTTACTTTTGTTCAGTGTTGCTCATAAGTAATCCGAGTTTCATGTGGAACACACTAACAACCCGCGAAATTCAAACCACGTCTTTCAAAGCAAACTGTCCACTTTACCATTAATAAATATTGTACAAGTTTCCTATATGAATCGAGTTTTTCAAACAAGTTTCCCATTTGAGTCAAGTTTCTTATATTTATATGATTATGTGAGTTTCTCAACAGAATTTGGGTGTGGTGTCTCGAAAGTAGTAGTTTTTATTTTGTGGGCCCTAACAGCAACAAAGGATTGACCAGGAAATCGAAGAATCGTAAAAAAGAGAACGGTGGAATAACGGCCAGTAAATAACAAAATTAGCATTAAAAGTAACGCAGAAAACCAATTCTTTCAAAGGAACCAGTTTGCTTTCCCATTAAATATTGTACAGATTTCCTTTGTTTCTTATGAGGGTACCATTTCTCAAAAGAATTAGTATGAGGTGTCTTAAAAGTAGTAGTTTCTACAGGGCCGATACCAGCTATGCCTGCGTAGGGGGGCGAAAAACCAAAATTTTCCGACGAAAAAACCATCAACAACAACAGCAACAACAACAGTTGTACCGATCTAACTCCGCGGTAACTAAAATTTGGCCACATTTCGCAATTCAACGTTGAAATCAACTCAATTAGTTAATATCAATCAAAAATATGCCATAAATTCAATAATTTCTGTTGGAATTTATGTTTTTACACTAAAAAATTCA
Organism: Aurelia sp. 3 sensu Dawson et al. (2005); assembly: GCA_964020215.1. NCBI lineage: Eukaryota > Metazoa > Cnidaria > Scyphozoa > Semaeostomeae > Ulmaridae > Aurelia > Aurelia sp. 3 sensu Dawson et al. (2005). The sequence goes on along the minus strand of OZ026574.1, from coordinate 27,558,072 downwards.
TGTTTTTCTCCATTATTTCTCCTCAAAATCCTCCAAAACCAGTTATTTAGAACACAAAAATTCCGACATGAGAGCAAAATTTTCCGACAAATGGTCTGCTGGGGGGGGGGCGCTCCGCCCCCCAGCCCTCCCATTGGCTTCGGCCCTGAGTTCGAAACAATTCCAACAGTTTCTTCTGCTCAGTAGGGAAGGATCTTGCTGAAAAAATAGATCCAGCCCCAAATCCCCTTCTTGCAGGTGACTATGAAATTAACAAACATAAGGCAACATTTCATTTCAGGACTATTGAAGTGCAGGAAATCAGGGATGCATTTGCAACTGTCAAGACAGCAAAGAGCTTTGGGACTGACAACATCTCTAGCTACTTTCTGAAGCTTGCGCTGCCTTTAATTGAAAACTCGCTTGCTTTCTTGTTCAATACATCCATTGAAACAAGTCGTTTCCCCGACTCATGGAAAGTTGCTAGAGTTACTCCGATCTTCAAAGATGGAGACAGGGCTGATAAGTCCAACTATCGACCAATGTCAGTCTTGCCTGTCATCTCAAGGCTCTTTGAAAAATTAGTAACAAATCAGCTGTGCCAGTATATGAATAATAACGGCCACTTTTCATGCGGCCAGTCCGGCTTTTTGCGTCTTCATTCAACAGTAACTTGCTTGCTCAAAAATACTGACGACTGGTACAATGGAATGGATCTTGGAAAGCTTGTGGGTCTGGTGTTCATTGACCTTAAAAAGGCATTCGATACTGTTGATCATAGCATTCTCTGCAAAAAGCTTGAGCTTTACGGTGTACGTCATCGTGAACTCTCTTGGTTCAAATCCTATCTAACGAATCGGAAACAATTTTGTAGGGTTAATGGGGTTGATTCTGAAATCGGGGACATGGAAATTGGTGTGCCACAAGGTTCATGTCTTGGCCCTCTTCTCTTCCTTGTCTACATCAATGATCTCCCACAAGCAGTCCTGGATTCCAACGTGTCCATGAATGCCGATGATACCAGTTTGTGCTACCAGTCTCACGATATGACTCGGCTGAATGAGGCTATTAACAGTGATCTTACAAAACTGGACACTTGGCTACAAGGCAACAAGCTTTCCCTGAATGTAGCAAAAACTCATTCTATGCTTATCTCCTCCAAGCAGAAACATAGTAGTCTCAAGGGTCAAAATAGGAACTTGAAATTGAAAATACGTGATAGTGAGCTGGATGTAGTCAAAAAGACTAAATACCTCGGTTTGCAAACTGACTGTTCTTTGGATTGGAAAGAACAGATCAAGACAGTGTCTGCCAAGGTCTCCAGGGCAGTTGGATTTCTAAAACATGCGAAGTCTTTTCTTCCGAAAGAAACTTTGCAAACTCGCTATACAGGTATTGTGGAGCCTCACTTTCGATACTGCTGTTCTGTCTGGGGCTGCGCTGGTTCAAGTGAAATTAATCAGCTACAAAAACTTCAAAAGCGTGCTGCTAGGATAATAACGAATAGCAGCTTTGATGCTCCAAGCAGACCTCTTATCGAAGAGCTGGGATGGCAGACCGTTGACCAACTGATTTCCAGTGAGTCTAAGACAATGGTCTTCAAGTCCCTGAATGAGCTGGCTCCACAGTATCTGTGTGACTTGTTCACCCGAAATTCGCATTGCTCATCATATAGTCTTCGTAAAACTGGGACCGACTTGAGGTTACCGATGAAAAGGTCAAACAATGGCCAGAAATGTTTCTCCTATAGAGGTGCTAAACTATGGAATAGCCTGTCAGCAAAGTCAAAGCAGGCAACCTCTGCATAGTTTCAAAAAAACTATTTAGAAACAGACACTTTTTCCTTTCACTTTTACTGTAAAGTTTTTAACATCATTGTATATAAGTTTTAGATATTGTAAATAAGGTTTTATAGTTTAATTAGATCCATAGCTTTTTCCTTTTGTATTATATTGTAACTAATGTTTTTATCGGAGGGCCCCTTGAAAACCAACTTGTTGAAGGGCAACCCTCCTTAAAAGAATTAAATATGAATATGAAATATGAAATATGGCACCCAATTCCGTGGATCTGAAGAAATGAACCAATAAACCAAAGAATTTCAGCTTTGTCTTGCAATCGAGTAGAAAAAACAGTGCTAACAAATCCTCATGCAAGCTGGTTTTTGGGACAAACCTTGCCCAGTGACAAATCGTCCAAACATAGTGAGGGGAAAAACCAACTTCTCTAAAAGCAATAAAAACCAACTTTTGGGGACAGAGCTGGCCCTGAATCAGAGAAAAAAGCCAACTTTAGGGACAGACCTAGAACCACTGTCCACATAGGGACATGACCACCCCTGAGCAGTAAAGGATTGACCAGGAAATCGAAGAATCGTATAAAAGTACCCTGGGTACCAGAGCCTAATAAAAATTTAAAAAAATAAAAAGAAAAAAAGAAAAAAGGAGAAGAAAAGGAGGCTCTGGTTCCATCCAAACATAACCTCGTTCTGAATTTGCGATCAATCTAATTTCCCATTGTAATCACTCAAAATCACTTGATCATTGATCTAAGTGATCGTGTTGCTTTCTCGGAATTAGCAAAACAAGATGGCCTCGCGCAACAAAAGGCGAAGCGAAACATGGCGTAGTAAACAAGACATGGCGTAAGAAAACATGGAGTAGCAAAACATGGCAAAGTTGATCCTGAATTGTAGATGACAGAAACAACAAAATCATCAATGACTGCATTGTACTGCAACATTCCAAGTCATCAGCGGTTTCAGTTTGCCCAGTTTTGCGTGGAGTTCACTTTGTGGTTTGAAACCAGAATTCCTTATCTTTGGCCATCACAAAAAGAGATCATCATGCAGTCACTGACACTGGAGGAAATTTAGGAACTGCCAGTGAGGAAGAATAATCCTCAGGCAACAGAAAGATTCACACTCTTGTTCTTGAGGCAGCAAACAATGTTGTGCTTTGGGATCCCATATCCTGCTGCTTGCACAAAAAAAATCCTTGCTAAGGATGCAGGATCTGATTTTTTAAGATGCTTCTGTAAGACTTTATCTGGGGCTTCTTCTGCAAAATACATATGATGCTGCTGTGAAGGCAGACTGAGGCAGAGGGCCAAAAAGTGAGTTCTTACCCCCAGATTTGCTCACATTGCTTACAATCTAGTCCCCCCCCCCATTTTGAAACTGCTCCATGGTCTCTGCTCATTTGGTACATCCTGAAAGGTTTCTGTTCTTGTTAGTTATTTCATTATTGCAGAAGCAGGTGAAGGAAATCTGAGCTATGAATATAATGAGTATACTAGCATACTACATTTAGCTCTATTCAGTCTTTGATGAAAGTAACCATGCAAATGTAGAATGTTTGATACACACCAAGGATATTTCAGACTAACAACGTAACAACAGGAAGAATGCTTCTCTTTTGGTATGGCTATATTTTGATAGGCAACAAAGAGCCAAATCTAAAATTCCATTCTGAAGGCAAATTTAGAAGTGGTTTCTGATTTTTTTGTGAAACAAAGGCAGTATTTTTCTGAAAGGCCATACAACATTCAACAGTTTAAACAATTTCTGCCTGAGTTTAACTCACATAGTACAGTACGCATTTTTCATTTGGAACTGTTTAAAATTCAGCTACCAAACTGCCAACAATTAAGAAATCCAATACTTGAAAAAATACAACTGTAAAACTTGAAGCTACTTATTTTGATAAAAGAATCATCATATTTTTGCTCCCTCCTTTTGAATCATACTACTCAGAAAGTAATCAAGGACTAAGATGAGGTCCAAGGGGGCAATGGTCCCCTCAAAAATTTTCAGTAGTTGCTGCAGTAGATCTTCATTCTTTTATCATTTTAGTCACATGGTTTGCCAATGGCCCTCTCCAGTAAAAAATCGTATCTTGGTCCTTGAAAGTTATGTTTAAAGATCGGAAAAGGTTTTAAAAATTTTTGTTTTGAATTGTTCAAGAGGACCCCTTTAGCAAACATGAAGATTATCATGGAAACTTTAAAGACCCATTTATCATGTTTCTGTGTGCTTTCATTTGATTTTAAGCAATGTTTGATTTTTAAAGCTATACAATTTTTGTGCAAGATTTTAATATTTGTTGCAGCAAATGGTTTGTAAATCATGGTGTGAAAAGGCTTTACACTGTGATTGGGCTTTGTTTCTGTTTTGTTTGTTTTTGGCAACTGCTCTCTAAGGCTTTGAGTCATTTGGAGGGGGCATTTTAGGTCAAAAGTTTGAGAAAGTTTGTTGCTTAGTTGACAGTCAAGAATTGTATTGTGGCATTGTTAACCCAAAGCACACTGACTGACGATGGGTCTTTAAGACACTTGACAGAAACTCTAGAATTCAAGATAAGGTCATTTTTAGTAACTTTCAGTACTGACCCAAATTCTTATCTCTTTTTGAAAAATATGTGTTAAGTTCCCACTTGAGACTGGAAGACTGAGTATTGAAAAGTCTATCTTTTGTTTAAGTGAATTTAGAGAACTTATTGCGCAAATTATCCCAGTAGTAAATAAGACTTCACTATGGATTGTAACACTCGTTTTTTATGAGGAAACTTAAGGTGCAGGGTTGGTAGTAAGGACTGCACCGCAAGGTGGACTGGGATGGACATGTCCATCCCAATTTCCTCAGGTCGGTAGCTATTCCTAAGCAAAACGGATATAAAAACATTAGATACCTTCTGGCAATCAATTTTACCTCTTGTCCACCCCACTATCTTAAAGCTGGCGCCGCCCCTGGTTGGTAGATGGTTTCTTAAATTTTAGGAATTTTTTGCAATCAAATAGACTTAAGGCACTTAAACTTCCAAGTTTAGTGTACAGGAGATTAAGAGGCGACCTCATTGAAACCTTCAAATTCAAGAACCAGATATATGCAGTGAACAGTGATACTCTATTACCATTAGAAAAAGAGTCACGTACTAGAGGAAACAGTCAAAAGTTGAAGAAGCAGAGATTCAATACTACCATTAGGAAACAGTTTTTCAGCTTGAGGGTAACAGACTATTGGAATGGTCTTCCTGAAGACATCATTACGTCAGCATCATTGAACATTTTCAAAAACAAGATTGACAAGTTATATGGGGATAGTAAATACTCTATGGAATTTCCAATACAACCTAAAATTGTCTCACGCAGTTCAGTTTAATCCATTGTGTTCTGTGTAGACCAGAGTGGATACTTTGCTAAATGCGCAATTTCAGTCAATAACCAAACCAAATTTGAAAACCAAAGGGATTGAACTTTTACAATCAATCCTTTTGGTTTTCTACCAATTGCAAGCATAAGTTATTTCTTGCAAGCTTAAGTTGCATGCAGCAAAGTTTCCAGTCTGGTGTTTAGATGTGTTACAGGCTACTAGCCTATTTTACACTATGTATTATTATTATTATTAAATGTCTCCCATTGAGTTTCTCAGATTTTTAATTCCCTAAACAAAGATTTTCATTTTTGCTTGAACCACTTCCAAATTACTTCATTGGGTTGCAAAACAAGTGTAACACAATTCACACTTAAAACAATGCCAAAATATTGCTGTACAATGCCTATACAGTTGTGAGTGATCTTGGAAAATCAAAGCTGCAAATCTTCTTTTAAGAAAATAGGATAGCAAGGTGACAAATTTCAACATACATCTCTCTGAATTAGTTTTTGCTGTATTTTGTTGAAGGGCCGTCCCCTTTTAGATAATGGGCAGTCTTTCATGCATTTAATTGGGCAATAAGGGCAATACAAAAAGTAGCAAAATTGAATTTTTCTGACACCTCTGACTTTCTACGACCATAGAAAGTCAAGACAATTAGCCCTCCTTTGTTTCAAACACACAGATTCACAAAGAAATCTGTTGTGTTGAGCTTCGACTGTTGTGGCCAATCAGATACCTGACAGACTGCCTTTCAGCATGAAATTAGGAAATTTTTCAAATACTAAAGTGCAACTTTTATCTGCTGAGATTCTCTTAAGATTTCCTTACCATAGATTGTTCTCTGTATTAATAGTGCTTTCATTGAAGAAACTTGACAATGAAAGAGAAACCCAAAAGAAAAGAAAAGAGCTTATCAATCAATGTTGCAGTTTTACTTCTTCTCACTGAGTATGCAATTACAGCAATACCTCAATCATATATTGATTGTGGCAGAAAAAATTCAAGGTCTTCTATGTACTTTTGATTGTCCCTGTAAATAGTGTACTTTTTAAAATGATGGGACTCTCCCAAGTGCCAAAGTTACAAACATTTACTGCACACATTCGAAGTCAGACTTTCCACAATTATGAAATTATCTTCTCTCGGCTACCATCTTGATATAATGAGGTGACCTTGTTAGATCATCATCAGTCGTTCGTTTTCTTTATCCAGGTTGCAGTTTCTGTAGCTTAAATTGAATCATCGTGAAGACAACATCCCACAGAACGTGCAGGGATCCCAACTGTATTCATATCTTCAACTAATAGGTCCACATTGACTCCACATTGGCGAGTAATGGTGAAATGACATTGTCATTGCCGCCCCTCAAACTTTGATGGGCTTCTCCTTGCAAGAACCTTGCAAGTCATTGTTCGGGCCTAGCTCTCAAGCCATGAATTGCGCGATGTGAAAGGCAGATACTTTCTGTGACCAGTTAGAACATTGTAAAAACTTCTTGCTTCCTCCAAAATAGCTTTCATAATCTTCAGTTGCAGTAAAGTCAGTTCGTTTGGAAAGTGAGACCTCAACACTTTCTCCACGTCCACAGCTCGCTCCCTAAAGTTGATTTGAATCAATATTTTGGTGATCAGGTCACATGATCCAGTTTGACCAATCAGAGCAATATTCCACTTCTGGAATATGATTGAAAATTCAGAACGAGGTTATGTTTGGATGGAACCAGAGCCTCCTTTTCTTCTCCTTTTTTTCTTTTTTTCTTTTTATTTTTTTAAATTTTTATTAGGCTCTGGTACCCAGGGTAGTATAAAAGAGAACAGTGGAATACCGGACAGTAAATAAGTAAAGTAACATTAGGAGTATCGCAGGATACTACTTCTCACAAAGCCACCTGCTCACTTTCCCATGAAATATTGTACAAGTTTCCTATCACCTCTTATATAAATATGAGGGTACCATTTCCCATTAATCAGTGCTAGGTATCTACCCAGAGGGAGGGGTGGGGGGGGGGTAACATCTGAAATCGAACCAAAAGTTCAATTTGAATGGACACAAATTAGCATACCTTTAGAAAATTAAGTTCAACATAGCTAATTAGACTAGCCATAGTAGAAGGGGAAATAAAAGAACCTTCATTGGGAAGAAGTTTAAGAATGCAATGATTTTTTTGCGTGGGTAAATACTTAAGTCACCAGTATGTACCATTCCGGAAAAAATTCTGGGCCGTCTGTCTGCAAGGCGCTTTACAATTAAAAATCGTTTTGGTCACTATGACTTTTGGTCTCAATCACATCAGTTGGAAGGATAGTTCAATGCCTTCATTATAGGCTGCTCGGCACTGAGGAAGTGGCGCGCGAAGCGCGCCACTTGCTCAGTGGTAGCCGCCGCAGGCGGCCAGGCGCCGAAGGCGCCAAGCCCTCCGCAGGAGCTAGGAATTGCAAACCCGCGCGCAGCGCGGGTTTGGATTCCTAGTTTACATTTAATTTTCAATGGGCTATTTTAGGCATTTACCGTCAAACTAGCTATTTTACGAACAATGTTTCCTACTTGCTTTAGCTGAGAAACGTTTATGAATGGTTACATTTTGATTATTTTTCAGATTCTATGAATGTAAAAAGGTTGTTTTCTTAGCTTGGTGTATTGCGTTCTGGCCAAAGAGACAAAGAATAATAGATGCTCTTTCGATTAATCCCACACCCCAAAAGATTGTTTTTTTTTCGGAATAAGTAGCAGTGCCTTTCGACTATTTTGGGAGAACTGAGGAAAGATTTTCGACAAAAGGCTTTATTTCTGTGGAGCTGCATTTTTCCGTTCGAGCAGAAAATGATGGAGAGCAATTCTGCAAAGCATGTGCATAACACGAAAAGCGGTGTTTTTGCGCATGCTTCCCAGAAATACTCTCAAAAATTTGCCGCTCGGGTGGAAAACTGCAGTTCCATGGAAATTAAGCTAAGGTCGTAGTTTCAAAAAGAAAAAACGCATCTGCAATTTCGACAAAAATCTCAAAAATTAAGTTAAAACAAGAAGACGAAGAAAGTAAATGCCTATGGATCAATTAAATTACTTTGCAAAATGACTCTACAAACGGGTGATACATTTTGGGACTCATTCTGGACTCACTTTTTGTGGAAAGATGAACTTCGATGCTGAAACTAATTTCACTGAAATCTTCCACATCGTCAAAGATTCATGAGCAACTTTGTTGGATACTGTTTTGTTTAGAATCGCTTCAACAAAATTTGATGCGAAAGGCGCATCACTCTGTGAAAATCTCGTACACCTGTGGCAGCAATCCTTTTATTTTCAAATTCGCAAAAATCCTATTTTATGAAAAATCTCTTAAACCTTTTCGGAAAACTGATACACTCCTAGATTGGATGGAAATGCATTTATTTCATTGAAAGTCTCAAAACTGTTTAAATGTTCGATCTTCAAAAAGGTCTAGGGGAGAGTGGGGCAACCTTATCACAGTTGTAAGTTGTAACATTCTCATTATAAATCGAAAGCTTTGATTGGTATGAACTTTTCTGATATATTAGAAAGGAATACATAAAAGAGATTCAAAAACATCGTCGGCAAAATTTCTCTTGCTCTGTGCTTGCATTCAGTTTAAGACTGCGACAGCTTACCCCTGTGACAATTAGCCCCGCTCTCCCGTACTACCTACCAAATGAAATTTGAAATCTGTAGATCCAAATATCCACCCAGGCCTTTTCACGATAGTAGCGACATCTCTTTTATCTTCTGGTGTTTTATTATTCAGTTCACATCTCTGATCTCCATCAACTTCTTTATTATATGATTTGCAAGCAGGGGTCATCACACAGCCAGATTTGCATTGATTTTCTGATACAAAATGCAGCGTTTTTATCACAGATCCTTCCAATGCGTAGTCATGTTTGATTATGCTGAAGTTAGCGTAACTTTTACATGGTAGCCGCAGGATTTCGCAGTTGCTCCCAAGCACAGTGAAACAAGCCCATCTGAAAAGAAGATAGATCATTACTCCACCCGGAGGGGAGTAATTGATTGCTATACCGGGTGACCCCAAAAAAAGTGACCAGACGTAATCTGTTATAGAAAAATAAGTAAGAAAGCCGATGGAAATGCTTCAAAAGTTGCTCTGTAAGGTTGCTTTTCATTATATCGTAATTCATCGCCGAACATTGTCTTAGAGCATCGCCGATAATCGCCGACGCTGCAAGACAATGATCGGTGTTGAATTACGATTTGATGAAAACCAAGCTTAAAAGATTAGCCTACATTATGAGTATTTTTGGCAATTTTTTTCGGCTAGGTAAATTTTGCAAATTGAGGATTTTGTGGAAAAGGGCATGCCAGAAATCCTCAGAAGGTCGTCAAAAAACAGGGGATCGATTGACAGCCATTTCAGATCTTCAAAACAGTTAGGAGCGTGTTTTATTTCAGGGTGGGAATAGGCAACTCAGTCAAAAGTTTCCAGAGAGAGTTTATAGTCCCCAGGTACCTAAAATATGCTTCTCTCAAGGGACAACTTCTGCTTTTCGGTAAAGAATTCTTGAATTGCATGGAAAGTTGAATCTCTTTGAAATTCAGTGAGTTTAAGGGGAACGTTTATTGGTTCCCTGTTATTTAGACGAACTGGTCATATCGGGACATATCGCGAGTAAAATAAGACAGTTTTCAATGCCATTGCCTTTTTATTCAAGGAGCAACATTTTTCAAACGCCGTGCCTTTTTTTGACTCACCCGATAGAATTACCTTCCATAAGCTATAAAAGGAATCAAAATTCAAACACAATACCTACATGATAGCTGAAATAAACACCTCCATCACATCGGACTTCGATAAGGACATCAACGCTTTTTTGACTGAAGACCCATGATGCAGACAGCCAAATTGTGTGAAGATCTTTCAGATCAATCCGAATGCACTATGTACAAAATGTGTCTAAATGAAAACCACAAATGTGCCAGAGCTCAATAGTGCTTTGATGTGATAAAGAATTAGCATTGCAGGGATTCTTTTTGTTGCGAGGTCACCATTTGACTTAAGAACCTGTTATATGCTTTTTCTCTCTTCATCTCGCAAAGTTCCTAAATAAGTTGAATGTTGTTATAAATTTTTCATAATGACAATTGATTTCTATTCACTTGTGTTTCTATCACGTTGTTGACATTGATACAAATGAGTCTCACTCCCCATATTTGTACGTTAAACAGGAGCGTCAATTTCAAAAACATAGGATTCGATTCTCTGAAATCCGCCGTACGCGCGTAATTTCGTAATCCCAATAACATTCCTACGCTGTAGTAAAATCATTACCAGAAACTCCTTTGCAAATCATGATTTGTTAAAAATCTGGCCTTATTTCGTGAAATGGACTTTTGAAGAACGTTAGAGTCATGGTAACCTTTGGGGGCAATTTGGTTAAACTTTCTTGTTTCGTTAATGAAAGGAGAAAACTCTTTGAAAACACGTATCTCATTCAAACTGAAGCTGCACAGGCACCTAAACCTACACGCGCCGTGAACAATAGATCGCTAAAGAAACAATGTTGTGTCGGAACGATTCTTTTTCCTTGTTATAGACAAGCCCATTCACCATTGCAAATGCTCATTAAAACGTTGATATCAACCCAGCTTTTGGATTTTGGTCTTGTATTGAGGCTGATTTCCACTCAGTAGAATTTGCCGAGCGACAGACTGAGTGGAACTCAACCTTTAGATCATTTAGCTGGAGAGAAGTCTAATCGTCTTGTTACCAGGCCAACAACGGATAATATTGACGTCACTTTGCACCAGGGTGGGGGGAGGGGGTTGTTCACCAAATTTTGGGTAAGGGTGTAAATTTGGAGTCTGTAGACCCGAATCACCAAATTTTGACCTTCGTTGAACAAAGTTGCCAAAATTATGCCTTTGGCCAGACTAAAAGTCCGAAAAAGTATAGTGCCCTTTTAAAAGTATAGTGGCACATCCCTAGGTATCTTTACTATGGAAGAACCACCCCCTTGTTTTGAATGCATCCTCGTTAACTATAAAACTCCAAGTTCATGAAAAGTGTCTTTGTTTCAGAAACTGTGCAGCGATACCCTTTAAAGCTGGGTTTACCATGGAATAAACAACGCATTAGATTAGATGTTCATTAGAACTGCGATGGTATTCGTAGGACCTTCTGTACAGAAAGGCCCCGCATTTTAGAAACCACTTTTTCACGGCTTGGCCTAAAATGTTTCTCCTATCTATGACACTTCTCAATTATTCGGCTTGGTTTTGGTTCACTATTCATACAAAGAACTTGCAAATACTTATGACTGAGATGTACAAAACTAGAAATGGTCTGAATCCTTCATTGATGCAGGAAATTTTCTGTGAAAATCTGACTCACTACAATTTGGGTAACAATAACGAATTTATTCAACCAAGAGTGAGATCAGTCAACAACGGTTCAGAAAGCGTCCGATTTCAAGGTCCGCAGCTATGGCAAACTTTACCATCAACAATATGCCATTCAGAATCTCTTTATCAGTTTAAAACAAAGATAAAAAATTGGTACGGAGAAAATTGTTGATGCAGGTTGTGCCGCACATTTGTTCCGAACTTGGGCTTTTTATGATGCATATATTTCATCCAACATTTTTAAGTAATATTGGTATTCTATAATGTTTTAGGTTGGAATTAATAAGCTAACTATTTTTAGCTATTTTTATTGCCATCCAACTGTATAGAAATTGATGATGATAATAATAAATAGTACGGCAGAATGAGGTTATTTATAAATATTTTTGCTATATTTTGTCATGTATGTTATCAATGATAGTCAAGAGCATCAATAACAATTTACGTGAAAATCTGTTAAAATCCAACATATCTTGCTAGCAATTTCTTATGAACCTTGCATGAAATGGACTCCTATCAGATCATCACACAATTATTTAGTGCCAATTTCAAAATACAAGAACTATTCAGTAGCCTAAAAATTTCTGTTTGGTAGTTTGTTCAAAGCGGGGCCTAACTATATTCTCACATTAAGGCAAGTTTTTATCTATACATTCAAAAATCATCATTCTATGAGAGTTGCTTCATTTGGTGAAAATAACATTGCTACAGGTGACAACAATGTGCAGGATAAAAAATGTCTTCAAGTAACATGACTTGGTGCAGATATATGTATATTGATTGTCCTTTTCTCGACATATCCTTCTGCGTTCGGTTCCCATTGCGATAGACGTGCCCCAGGTCTATGACAGACTTATTACAGGTAACGAAATAACATTGGGGCACGTCTACCTTTTGCGACAGCCCCATTTCAACGTTGTTTGGTGTCAGTTTTCTTTATTCAGTTGCTTGTGCCAGTTCCACAATATACTGCATAGCAAACGGGAGCTGGTCCTAAACGATAAACAAAAAATCCCCACAGTTTCTGACCTTGATCGTTTTCACGTCAGAGCAGCATCCCGGGTGATAAGCCCAGCAAGTGGTCCTTTCAAGTTCTCCGTCATCCACGCTTAGGTGCGCTCCACTCAGCCATCCTCGAATAGCTGCGCTGCATGAGAATGCTGGTGGGCATTTTGCCGTCATTTTGGTTCCAGTGTCATTTGGTTACCGACTTCTATTTTCCAGGAGGGTTATCACATTCTGGAAGTCTCCATCTACAACAGCTCTATTACAACGTGGTGTGGTGCCAGTTTTCTTCACTCAGTTGCCCGTTCCAGTTCCACAATAAACTGCAAAGCAAACAGGAGCTGGTCCTAAATGATAAACAAAATAGTCCCCACAATTTCTGACTTTGATTGTCGTCCTCTGATAGCAGCAATTTGAGTCATAAGACCAACATGTGGTCCTTTCAACCTCTCCTTCATTCACGCTTGGGTGCTTTCCATTCAGCCATCCAGGAATATGGGTGCTGCATACATACGGCTTTGTTTGGCATGTTTCCACCATTTTGGTGCCAGCATCACCAGAGAATCGGTACCACTTGGGTTCCATAGGTTTGTCACATTTTTGCTTGTTGGCAATGTGGGTAACCGCTCTATGTGCTTCGTTCAAAAGTGTGTAATCATGACAGGCAGCAACTGTGAAAAAATTGTAAACAAACATTATTATACCTGGCGAGCCAGAAAGAAGTTCCCACTTTGAACATTCACAACATGCCCGGGGGGGGGGGTACTATACATATTTTGGGTACGGGGACGTGCCATCGGGAAGGGTATCGATTTTCACGATTTTGGTATAAAGAACGGTATCGATTTTCACGATTTTGGTATAAGGAACGGTATCAATTTTCACTTTTTACGTAGTTGGTATAGGGTCGGGTATGCATTTTCAGAAAATTGGTATAAAGTCAGGTATATATTTGTGAAAAATTGGTATAAAGTCAGGTATACATTTTGGAAAATTGGGTATAAGGAACGGGCATGTTTTTGAAACCTCGATAGCACGTCCCCGTCCAAAATTTGGTCAAGTAACCCCCCCCCCCCGGGACAACATGAAGAGTACTTCACAGGTTTGAAAAGCTGCAAGATCGAAGTAGTTTTGTCATCTTTCGCGCTGTCTTAGCATCACTAGAAGCATGGGAAAATTCAACTTTATAAAAGTTTCATGGTTGCAAAACGACTGAAAGAGGGGATAAAAACACTTGATCAAATCGTAAGGCGTTTCACCTCACCTCTCTCAAGAGATATACCACATAGATTTTCGAATAAATACCAAGGATTTTCAATCCCATGGCAATAAATATGAAGAGGATCTCTCTCACCCATGAGAAGTTGCATTTTCTTGTTTGTTCTGTGCAAGGAGTCACTAATGATTTTATCACTGTTTTAGGCCCCTTCTCAGTCATTCCATGCAACCATGGAATGCTTGTAAAGTTGAATTTATCTACATTTCTAGTGCATGTAAAACAGCGAGGAAAATCACAAAAATGCTTCGATCTTTCCGCTTTTAACTAAACTTGAACCATTCAAATCTGTGAAGTAATCTTGGTGTTATGAATTTCCAAAAGTGGGAACTCTCTTTCTGGCTCGCCCGATATGCCAGAAAATGTGATCAATATATCTTGTGGACAGGGAACTTGTTTTCAATTTTTCAAAAAGGTAAAAAAAATTCGTCAAAATTCTTCCCGGAAGCTCTTCCATCCGAAGTATTTGGATTTGATTGAATGAATTATACACTCAAGGTAGACTAATTACACGAGTCTCAGTTTTTGCATTGAATTAGATGATGTTTAGGCTTCAAACTGAGACTCAGACAGTTTCAAAACAGGAACTAATTTAGGACTAAAACAGGCTGTTCTCCTATTAGTGATAAGTTTAAAAGAATATAATTCTTTTCAGCATCTGTATCAGATTGAGAAGTGAACTGTTTACTCTTTTTTAGACAATACTGAGCTCTAGATTCTAGAATACCCTCCCATCTCATATTTCGTTCTTGTATCTCATTGTTTCGTTCTTAAATCTTATTGTTTCAATCTTTAGATCTCATTGTTTCATTCTTGAGAGGGGGGGGGGGGAGGATTCTAGAACTGCTCCAAAACTGAGATGGTGATCCAAAGAGAAATAATACTAAGTTTCTTTCCGGGGTTGATCCTAAGAAGTCTTTGCCTCCCATCATGTCTGTCTGTTCCCGTTAAGCAATGGACGGCCAGGCAGCAAGTTATTCGTACTTTTAAAAAATCATACCTGTCGAGCAGGTTGGCCCAGTATACCCAGGTGCACATGTACAGGTGAAGAAAGTGACACCATTCACACATGTTCCATTGTTTTGGCACGGATTACTGGCACAAGAATAGGAAAACTGGTCATCACGTACACTTTTTTTAGAAGAAACTGGTTTATAAGAAACTAGTACCAAGAAGGCCAAAATTTTAAGGAACTCTGGTACTATGTCGTAGAAGTACTAAGAAACTTTTCAAAGTTAAAAGCATGGATATTATAGCAAATAGATCGTTGAACCTTTATTCTTGAGCAACATTATCTAACCATTTGTGTTTTCAACATAACAGAGCACTGTTTATTCCTATGATGTTTTACATGTCAAGAAACATATCTGCCGCAGTGTTAGCGACCACATTGATATTTCTGCATTCAAAAAATAAGAAACCAATTAAGAAACTTTTAGTACTATGGCTTGATCCAAGTTTCTTATAAAAAAACGTGTAAATGAGGAATTTCGAAATTTTGTATGTTTTACTGTTTTTGTTTCTTCAAATCCCCTGGAACTTCTGTTTCATGCACAGTCAAAGGACTGCGATTCCTTGTCATGACCCTCAAATGGTGGGGCCCTACCGGGTTTCGAACCTACTCCTCCTGACGGTCCTGTCTGCAAAGTCAGAGGATCAAAGTCAGAAGCAACTTCTGTGCAGGAGAAGCAGAGGTAGATCAGCAGTATAGCGCGGAATAACATTACAACACTACTAACTCTGATTAAGACGTGAAATTCTTTGATAACTTCGAAATTTTGACATAGTCCCTCTAGGATCCCAGATCACACAAAGGTCTCGTTTTATCAAATTCCTATATGTTTGGTGGGAACATCAGTGGATTAACAGCAAACACTGCGCGGGGCTTTGGCGAAAAGAGGTTCAATAAAATCAACAGATATTTGTGATACAAAGATAACGTAAATAACTAAGATTGTAAAGGTGTGATACGTACCGATACACTCAAAGCCATTCAAGGTCTCTTTGCAATGGTATCCTGGTTGACATATTACATGAAGGCATCTGGAATCCTTGAAGAGAATATTTCAAATAATGATAACTTTGGCATTAAGTTAATACGGTAATTTTGTACCCTTTTATTCCATACTATTGGATGAATCAAGGTGTGGGCTTTGCAGTAACAAGTATGGAGGCTGATACTCAAACTCAAATGTTGATTTTAATAAAGTTGAATTTACCTATACTGCTAGTGCTGGTAAGACAGCGAGAAAAATCTCAAAAATACTTCGATGTGTCGGCTTTTAACTGAAATTTCATTCAAGTCAGCATCCTCATTCAAGTTTGTGATGTTCTTTTGGTACGAATGCTACGAATTTATAAAAGTGGGAACCTTTTTCTGGCTCACCCGGTGCTATCAAGGTCGACTTTGGACCCGCAGACGATCACGGTAAGCATTAGGACTTATGTCAAACGGAAAGTTATACCTGTGCGATTCGTTCATAATGTATCCAACCATCTACCCTTTGTATTTGAGCACTTGCGCTACTTTTATCAATATCCAAGATCTGGCAATTGTTTTCATCAGCCGTTTCTTTGAAATTGATTGAACGACAATGATCCATTGCTATGCAAAGCTGTGTACAATACATCAGAGTTGGAGCTGTAACAGAATGCATGACTTTATATCCTACTAATACTTTGTCTGTATCGGTGGCTTCAAATACAGCACTCTGTGTGAAACTCGTGCTTTGTATCTTTGCAAGCAGGCTTGTCTTCGCAAAGGCGAAGATGAATGCTAGCAAGAACGCCTCAAGGACAATCATTGTAATTTCTACAATTATGGTTAATTTTCGAATTTCAGAAATGACTAATGAATTTCCGTTTAAATTTGTAGGTACGTCGCAGTCCGCGTGCGCCCGTCCAGCTATCCTCGCCGGCTTCACAAAAAAATAGAGCCTTGCAATACTCGCGTGAGAAAATCAAGCCATGCACCTCCCATATTTCAATAAATTATTAGCAACCTTCAAGTAAGTATGTAGATGCCAGAAAGTTCCTCGTCTATTTCATTATTCTTGATAAATTATGCAAAACATAATTGATGATTAAATATTCGTAGCATTTTCATGACTGATTGTATACACGGCCCCCTGAAAAGCACTCTCTGTGGACTGATGAGCTGCCCAGACTGATGACGATGAGTCCCTTGTATCCCTGCGGTAAACCTTGCTCAAGAGGGACTCATCATGAATGAAACAGTAAAAAACTTGGCCCTATTTTCTTCAATCATCAATGGAATTAGGAAAGAATCACGGCTTCGAATCTCTAGGGTAAGGTGGGGTAATTTGGGTCTAAATTGGGCATTTTTCGAAACAAATGGAGTATCCTCACAAAGTCGTTGGAAATATTGAAGAACTTTTTTCGTTTTTCCTACATTGAATCTTTTGTCATTCTTGGAAACTTGTTCCCTTTCTTTAATTTGAAGTGTAAATATTTTTTAAGAATTTTTTACTTTCCTCACTTTTGCGTGCAATTTCAACCTGTCGGTGGGAAATTTGGGTCTATTCGAGAGAAACGGTATCTATTTCGTCAGGAGTAATGTAAATTCACAAAAATGAAATTTTAGGATTCTTTTATGGATAATTGTGATTGAATCTTCGGAGTTTCGCAGCCAAAGACTTGAAAACTTGCTCAGAGAAAATTGAAAATAAATCGTACCACCATCGGCGCATATTTAGGCCCGTTCTTGAAGATGGAAATGTAAACAAAGTTTCTGCTGAAATGATATCTAAAAGAAGTGAATCCTTGTGTCTTGTTCTGAAACCACTAAAACATGAACAAAAACGTGTACCTTATGCTGTTTTCGATGTATCATCCATTAGCTTGCAGTATTATCTCGATTTTTGTTTTGATTCGGGAGCCCTTGCAAATTCTTTCACAACGCGACTCATAACAAAATCCTATGAAATCCCAATAGACCCAAATTACCCCACCTTGCAAAATAATCGAAATAAAATCTACCGAGTCGCAAAAAAATTCCGAAAAACTTTTAGCACCTTTCCAAATGATTGAAGATGAGATTGATAATGATTTGTTGACGAAAAGAAGTCGCAAGTTGGCATAAATCGAAAGTTTTATAGGCTGTCAGATCATGATAAAAGTTTAGGCCGGTGAAAATCAGGAAACTGAAGCACTAGAAATTATCAAATAATTCTTTGACACCACTTAAACAGCTCCTGAAAGTATGGAATTCAACACCCATGGAATCATGAATCGAAATTGTCAGCTTACGATCGCTTTAAAAGCGAAAAAGCAAATAGACCCAAATTACCCCGTAGACCCAAATTACCCCACCTTACCCTATCCCACGGGAGTGTTTTCAATTCTTCAATCGAATCGAAAATTCTATCACATTTACACGTTAACAATAGTAATTCACAAATCTCGCAATTTGATTGGTACTGAAGAAATTGCTCAGTTTGGGCCTAAATAGGGCCAGGTTTTTCATAGTAATACTATGAGTTTCTATTGACCGAAGCGCCATCATCAAGTCAAAGAGCACAGGGAAACAAGAGACTCATCGTCATAAGTCCATGAGCTGCCGTGGCTAAACAATTAAGAATGGATAAATTAACTGAAAGATGGACTGATTGAGCAACAGAATGGAAAGGGAATAAAAGGCATCGAAAAGAAGCAACATGAATCGTAGGTGTGCCAAAGGACATGCTAATTAGGTTCACTAATTTGTTTTATTTAAACCATCAGGGCTCACAAAATTGCTTTCAATGAGCCAATCAAAAACATCCTTATTAGGTCTTTAGCTCTTGTGTTTTGATTATTAATAAGAGGCGCGTGAAGATCGGCGTGAACCAGGGAGCGCCGGCGTGAACTAATGAACCGCGGTGAACAGTGAAATTTTGACCTTCGTTGAACAAACTTGCCAAAACGTATGCCCTTGGCCAGACTAAAAGTCCGAAAAAGTATAGTGCCCTTTTAAAAGTATAGTGGCACATCCCTAGGTATCTTTACTATGGAAGAACCACCCCCTTGTTTTGAATGCATCCTCGTTAACTATAAAACTCCAAGTTCATGAAAAGTGTCTTTGTTTCAGAAAATGTGTAGCGATACCCTTTAAAGATTGGTTTACCATGGAATAAACAACGCATTAGAATAGATGTTCATTAGAACTGCGGTGGTATTTGTAGGACCTTCTGTACAGAAAGGTCCCGCATTTTAGAAACCACTTTTTCACGGCTTGGCCTAAAATGTTTCTCCTATCTAAGACACTTCTCAATTTTTCGGCTTGGTTTTGGTTCACTATTCATACAAAGAACTTGCAAATACTTATGACTGAGATGAACAAAACTAGAAATGGTCTGAATCCTTCATTGATGCAGGAAATTTTCTGTGAAAATCTGACTCACTACAATTTGGGTAACAATAACGAATTTATTCAACCAAGAGTGAGATCAGTCAACAACGGTTCAGAAAGCGTCTGATTTAAAGGTCCGCAGCTATGGCAAACTTTACCATCAACAATATGCCATTCAGAATCTCTTTATCAGTTTAAAACAAAGATAAAAAATTGGTACGGAGAAAATTGTTGATGCAGGTTGTGCCGCACATTTGTTCCGAACTTGGGCTTTTTATGATGCACATATTTTATCCACCATTTTTAAGTAATATTGGTATTTCATAACGTTTTAGGTTGGAATTAATTAGCTAACTATTTTTAGCTATTTTTATTGCCATCCAACTGTATAGAAATTGATGATAATAATAATAAATAGTACGGCAGAATGAGGTTATTTATAGATATTTTTGCTATATTTAGTCATGTATGTTATCAATGATAGTCAAGAGCATCAATAAAAATTTACGTGAAAATCTGTTAAAATCCAACATATCTTTCTAGCAATTTCTTATGAACCTTGCATGAAATGGACTGCTATCAGATCATCACACAATTATTAAGTGCCAATTCCAAAATACAAGAACTATTCAGTAGCCTAAAATTTCTTTTTGGTAGTTTCTTCAAAGCGGGGCCTAATTGTATTCTCACATTAAAGCAAGTTTTTATCTATACATTCAAAAATCATCATTCTATGAGAGTTGTTTCATGTGGTGAAAATAATATTACTACAGGTGACAACAATGTGCAGGATAAAAAATGTCTTCAAGTAACATGACTTGGTGCAGATATATGTATATTGATTGTCCTTTTCTCGACATATCCTTCTTCGTTCGGTTCCCTTTGCGATAGACATGCCCCAGGTCTATGAAAGACTTATTACAGGTGACGAAATAACATTGGGGCACGTCTACCTTTTGCGACAGCCCCATTTCAACGTTGTTTGGTGTCAGTTTTCTTTATTCAGTTGCTTGTGCCAGTTCCACAATATACTGCATAGCAAACGGGAGCTGGTCCTAAATGATAAACGAAGAATTCCCCACAATTTCTGACTTTAATCGTTTTCATGTAAGAGCAGCATCCCGAGTGATAAGTCCAGCAAGTGGTCCTTTCAACTTCTCCGTCATCCACGCTTGGGTGCGCTCCATTCAGCCATCCTGGAATAGATGAGCTGCATGACAAGTGCATTGGTGGGCATTTTTCCGCCATTTTGGTTCCAGCATCACCAAAGAATCGGTACCATTTGAGTTCCATAAGATTGTCACACTTTTGTGGTTCAATATAGTTTTTCACTGCTCTATATGACTCACTCAAAATTGTGTAATCATGACAGGCAATAACTGTAAAGGAATCATAGACAATATATGATAATGAACACAACTGTATGCATGGCGTCAAGTAGACTTATGACGATGAGTCCCTTGTGTCCCTGCAGTAAACCTTGCTCAACAGGGACTCATAATAAAACAGTGAAAAAGCTGACCCCATTTTTTGCCTTCATCGATCGAATTATGATGGAATCACGGCTTCGAATCTCGAATCCCTCGGGAATGTCATAAGCTCTTCAATCGAATCCAAAATTCTATGATGACCATAGTAATTCACAAATCTCGCAATCAGATTGGTCCTCTGTACGAGGTTGACACGTGGAAGCTCAGAGTTTGGGCCTAAATAGGATCACAGGTAGCGAGTATTATTTTGTTGATGAAATAACAGAAGATTAGAAGACTTGAAAATACCTCGGTTTTTATCGTTGTTTCATTTCTAAGCTGCACTTCATTTCAAACTGTACTGTAGAGGCCAAGTCAATTCCCTTATGATAACTTTCTTTCACAATACGCTGCTACCTGTGATGTGACTGTTTCCTAACAGATACCCCATGGTATTGGATAGACAAACTACATAATGCAAGTTACATCAGCAACAACAACAACAACAACAACAACAACAACAACAACAACAACAACAACAAAGTCTTTTACGAATATCAAATGATGAAATTGAGCGGCATTGTTAAAATCGTTAAAACCTGAAATAAAGTGGTATAAAACCGACTCCCATATGGTCGAAACGATGGGAAAATAATCCAGAAAAAATTCTCTAAGGAATATGATACAAATCTTGAAAGGTATGAATAAATCGAAAATGATAAGCGTATGCACAGAGAAGAGATGCAACCGACCCGCATTGTGTAAAACTAGTCACTACATGAGGAAAGGATTCCCCAAATCTCCCACTTGTTAGCAAGGCTGACAGAATCGGCCGCAGCCTCCTGAGGCCCCTTCTCCAAAATATGAAATGGTCTTTTATGATATAAAGCATTTGGAACATCCTTTAGTTCGACTGAAGCCTATTTCTTCCAAGTGAAAAATTTCTTTTCTTTCGAAGGCAGCTAATCTGATCAAAAATGGGTGCGATGGGTACGAGCCTTTCCATGAAAATATTGCGCCTAAAGGAAATCGACGAGGTGACATTGGCCTTGCGCCACATCTATTTTAATCGGTCCAATGAGATGGCGTTTGAAACTGAGGTGCAACCAGATGGTGTTTGATGAACTCTTTCAGTGTCGATTCCCTTCAAGATGACGTCTCTTTTTAAGAGTTAATGTTTACTTGATCCATTTTCCCCTGGACTGACCCATTTTGCAAAAAACCTTGGAAGAGATAAAACAGTAACACAAAACCTACTTTGTGAACATGTAGTGCCTTTATATTCTGGTGCACACGTACAGGAAAATGAGTTGACACCATCCACACATGTCCCACCATTTTGGCACGGCTGACTGTCACACTCATCAGATTCTACCGAAGAAAGAATAAGAAAAAAAATTTAGCAAATAATGGGCGTTAAGGGTACTATAATTATTATTGATACCAGCATATTTTTTATAGCTTCGGGAATATTTTGGCATATTTTCATAACCCAAGGTAAGGTGAAGGTGAAGTTGCGGTTTTTAGCGTCAAGTGTTGGGATCGCGGAAGTAGTTAAGCGATAATCGGGTCCGGGACCCCTTGTCATGACGCTCAAGTGGTGGGGCCATACCGTATTGCGAACCAATTCCGCCGAACTGTATTGGCTGCGAAGTCAGGGATTACACCACTGAGCTACAACACCAAGTAACTTCTGTGCTGGAGCAGGAGAGGTAGAGCAACAGTATAAGAGGAATAACATTACAGCACTTCTAACACTAATACTATTACAACATTGCTAAGAGCTTTAAGGTTGCCAAAAAAAAACGCAGCATATGGGCAAAAATTCTTCTCTTTCCGGGAAGCAAAATTATTGAATAGCCCTCCTTCCGAGTCTAAAACGACATCCTCCCCAAGTGGCTTTAAACTTTGTTTTTCGGTTGTATATATTGTATAATTGTAAATAGGCCTCTAAGTTATGGTTTCTTGTATTCAAGTGACGTCTTATTTTCAACAGTAGCTATATTGTAATTAAGTTTTTATCGGAAGGCCCCTTGAAAAACGACAACAAAGGCAAACCAAGAGGCGACACGTGCAAGGCATGCTGGATGAAACAGATCCTTTAAAATATTAAAATATGAATGATCCAAATATGAACCTTAATTAGGACGCGATATTCTTTCAAAATTTCGAAATTTTGTCATAGTCCCACTTCGGTTTGTCAAATTCCTATATGTTTGGTGGGAACATTAATGGATCAACAGCAAACACTGCGCGGGGTTTCGGCGAAAAGGGATTCAATAAAAACAACAAATATTTGTGATACAAAGATAACGTAACTAAGATTGTAAGTTAAAGGTGTGATACGTACCAATACACTCAAAGCCATTCAAGGTCTCTTTGCAATGGTATCCTGGTTGACATATTACATGAAGGCATCTGGAATCCTTCAAGAGAATATTCATTGCATTCATATTGCATATCAAAATTGTCCTTAACATTGCTATCCTAAACCTCGCTAACCATAAACTTTTGCAACACAAAATATATCTTTGGTCATCAAAAACTTTCTTATACTATCAAGACCGACTTTGGACCCGCAGAAAATCACGTTTAGCAATAGGACTTTGATGTCAAACGGAAAATTTTACCTGTGCGATTGGTTCATAATGTATCCAACCATCTACCCTTTGTATTTGAGCACTTGCGCTACTTTTATCAATATCCAAGATCTGGCAATTGTTTTCATCAGCCGTTTCTTTGAAATTAATTGAACGACAATGATCCATTACTATGCAACGCTGTGTGCACTGCATCAGACTTGGAGTTGTAACGGAACGCATGATTTTATATCCTACTAATACTTTGTCTGTATCGGTGGCTTCAAACACAGCACCCTGTCTGAAACTCGTGCTTTGTATCTTTGCAAGCAGGCTTGTCTTCGCAAAGGCGATGATGAATGCTAGCAAGAACGCCTCAAGGACAATCATTGTAATTTCTACAATTATGGTTAATTTTCGAATTTCAGAAATGACTAATGAATTTCCGTTTAAATTTGTAGGTACGTCGCAGTCCGCGTGCGCCCGTCCAGCTATCCTCGACAGCGTCACAAAAATATAGAGCCTTGCAATACTGGCGTGACAAAATCAAGCCATGTACCTTCCATATTTCAATAAATTATTAGCAACCTTCAAGTAACTATGTAGATGCCAGAAAGAGTTCTTCATCTATTTCATTATAGTTGATAAATTATGCAAAACATAATTGATGATTAAATATTCGTAGCATTGTCATGATTGATTGTATACACGGCCCCCTGAAAAGCACTCTCTGTGGACTGATGAGCTGCCGTCGCTAAACGATTAAGAGTGGATGAATTAACTAAACAATGGACTGATTGAGCAACAGAATGGAAAAGGAATAAAAGGCACCGAAAAGAAGCAACATGAATCGTAGGTGTGCCCAAGGACATGCTAATTAGGTTCACTAATTTGTTTTATTTAAACCATCAGGGCTCACAAGATTGCTTCCAATGAGCCAATCAAAAAACGTCCTTATTAGGTATTTAGGTCTTGTGTTTTGATTATTAATAAGAGCCGCGTGAAGATCGGCGTGAACTAATGAACCGCGGTGAACAATGAGAATTATGCGAAGAGTTGAGGTGCAAAATCAACATTGTTTGTGTTCACGTCACTGATTCTCCGCTTCTTACGTAACAGCCTGCAATAAAAATGAAAAATGAATTAACGATACTCATTGAGATATGTACTTCGTGAAAAGGAATTAAGAGCTGTAAAGCAAACCGCTTGTTTCTAAACAAAGATTTCGCTGTTTTTGGTCGGCTATATGACACAGATTTTCCATTACTGCATTTTTCTCAAAATCATATGCCATGCTTTGGATTTCAAGCCCTTGAAAGACGTTTTGGGACACTTAATGTGGTCTTATGTCTTTTTGGGCTACTCTTTCTACACAAATCAACAAAATTTATCAGTCGACAAGACAAATATTTCTTGAATGAAAGTTCCAACTTTTGGATGAATAAACATCTTCACTCGTAAATTCACATTCTTTAACAAACGAAATACACTTACAGAAAGAAACAAATTTTTTTTGGTTTGATTTTTAAACCAGCTGCTAAGATTAAAATTTTATCAATGATTAATCACATCATTTAACTAGTGCCTACAATTTTTTACATAAACTACAAAAACTTTCAAAAATTTTTAACATACTGCAGGGTATTTTTCAAGGATCTTGCACTAGTGGGGCAAACAGCCAAAAGGGCCCCAAATTTTTACCGTATGACTTTACCACAAAGACAAAAATGAATCGCTCATCACTGACAAAGTTAGGTCCCTACTTTCAAAGCTGTATCCCATTTCGTCTTCCCAATATGACAAAAGGCCCTGGGGACGAGGTTGAGCTGTATCATTAAGAAATGTTTTTGGTGCATACATAAAGCTAAACTAGAAGTAACTAAAAGTTATCAACTGCGCGCACTCTGAACTCAAATAAGGCCACACTAAATTCGTAAATGACTTTTTTGCTGTTCCCTTGAACTGGATTTAATTGTTCCATTATTCCCTATTCCATGTTTTATGACTAGAAGGAGGGTGATGAAAGCAGGGTCAACAGATTATTGTGCTGAGTTAATCCCATTGACGAACATTTATTTGCTCGATTTGCTGCGTCGTCGCCAATCAATGCATGTAATCAGGAAAGTTGTATGCGAACGTTTTGAACAGCGGCAATGAAGCAATAGACAAAACAAATATGCGTGGCCAGCAAACGAAAATTCACTACCTCGCAATTAGTAAGCACGCTCCTTCGTCGCGCGCAATAAAAGCAAACGTTTACCTGAAAATACACAAACTTACTATATTAGTAAGTGAATACAGACAGAGGGATGATATCCAATGCAATAGCTGCATTTGAGGGGAAGATTTCATTTTAGCTAGCAACATCAATAACATTGTTTTCTTTACGAGGGAAAAGCACATGAAAAAGGGCCCCATTTTGACTTAGGCCACTGAGGCAAAAGTACTGATTTTTCCTTCACTACTAGGGCAAGCAAAAGGGCCCATTGGGGCAAATGTCCCACCAGTCAGTACGTTAAAAAATACCCTGACATACTGGGCAGACAAGAAGAATATCAAGGTTTAAAGTTTCGTTATGCAGAGAAAATTTGAGATATTGAAACGAATAATTTTGGTTTTGATTTAAACGGTTGTTATTAGATTTGCAAATAGACATTTTTACTTCTTAAAAAGAAGTTTGGATCGAGCATCCAAAATCTGGCAAATTTGTCAATGAATCAATGAAAACAAAAGCATGACCCCCGTTCTTGGCTCAACGATGCTCGCTGTGGCGAGAAGTTACTTCGGATTTCAGAACACTTTTCAGAGAGTTACTCAACGATAAATTTACTCAAAAAACAACTGTTATTCAATTGAAAGAAAAGTCGGCTAAAATGAATGAAAACAGCGTGAAACAAAGCAACGAGACCAATAACATATGCTTCTGTGAAAACTGAATCATTCTTAACTTACTTTGTGCAAATTTGTCTGTAATAAACTCTCTGAAAAGCGTTCTGAAGTCTGGAGCAATTTCTCGCCACAGAAAGCAGTGTTTATACCCCCGGAGAGGGGATGGGGGTACTTGACTAGGGAACTGATGGGGTTGTGTGGTAAATCTCTCCATGCCCTGTACCCTGTAGCACAAAAATGCCCCAAAAGTATACCCTGTCGCATAAGAATGTTGCCAAAAGTATATAATACCCGTTGTTTCAAAAGAAATCTACAAAATGTCCTTCCACATGACACCCTGTCGTATAATTTTCTTATCAAACCCTGTTGAATAATTTTCAACAGAAAAGGACACTCTGTCGCGTAACTTTTACCGTAAAAGGACACCCTTTGAGCGGCACATCCCGTCTAGTCCAAACCTCTTTTTTAAGAAGTAAAAAGATCTATTGCAAGCCTTCACCTTTTGACAAACCATATTCTTCTCTTTAATTTGATTTTCTTAATTCTAGAAGTGTTCACAATAAATTTCACCTTACATCCATTCAAAACGTTAGCAACATTTGGGTCATCCTGTAGATAATACAACAACAAATAATGAATTGATTGATATAGGCGAAAATTAAAACTTGTTATAGAACTTTTCTTGCTTCTTAATCTAAACTCTCTTAATCTGAATTATTAACATTTTTATCATAGGCGTAGGAGACAGGGGGGCTGGGGGCTGCAGCCCTCCCAACATTGAAAAAATTTGCAAAAATCAGCCATAATCGGGCTAAAGTCTGGCAAAATTTTAGTAAACAATGGATCTTTTATCGGGCAGCCCTCCTAAATTCTATTTTCCCTTCGCTTATGATTGTTATGAAATAGATTGTTTTAGTATTTTGAATTTAGAAAAAGTTATCTTGCAAACAAAATTATTGGCAAATCATGACCTATCTAGACGCTTAAAAATCTAACTACAAATTATCATCAAATTCAACTAGCACCTAAGTATTATTGTAATAAATTGCATAAAAATTAGGATATCTACATATAAATTGATAAAGTTACACTTATTGTTCTATCTAGATGCCTATTTTCTTCAGCTTAGGTTCTCGATTTTGATCTGAAAAACAGAAATAATATAATTCAAAAAAGTTTGGTCTTAACGTAACTTGTTATCAATGATCTTCTCGTTTAAATGTCTGTAGAAAGGAATTCTAAAATTCATATACTGTAGGAGGGAACATGTTATTCTTTTTGATTAAAAGGTTATGTAAAAGAAGTTATCTGAATCTAAGCAGGCGTCTTCCCTAAAATGTTGGAAATGGTTCATTTTGGACGACAACATCTGCATGCAGTTCATCTAGTTTTACTGAGGAAGGGTGATTGTAAAACAAGGGAAAAAGCGATAACTTTAAGACAAAGCAATGTGGCAGCTTCAAGAAATAGATTTCACATCTTCAACGCAGCCAATCACAATCGTTGATTTTTCTGTTTATTTTGATTTGATCGAGTGGACTCAGAGGTGTGAAATCATCCCTCAGATAGGCAAACCGCCTTGTCCTTTTGAAAACTTACATTTTTTGTTTTACAAAATTTGCTTTTGCCGCCTGAAGCCCCGCTCACACTAATCTGTTTTCAGTTTGATCCGTTTCTACTCCTAAAAATTGAGCTATTTCTCCTCCCCGTTGACACTGCTCCATTTTCACATGAAAAGAATACCGTTCAATTGATGTTCTCACTTGTTCTCGTTCTCAAAAACGCACCTAATTGTCTCTTTGAAAATAAGACAAGCAAGGCTTGCTGTTGTTAGTCTATTCAAATTCCTCCATTTTTGGTGCTCACATTACAAATATGCGTTTTTCTTTACCTCCCTTTTCATTCAGCTTCATTTTGGTCAGTGTCTTCATTTAGCTCTGTCTTAGGGTGAATCAATGTGAATGCAAGCCAAAAACGGAGCTAAACATATCCGTTTTCATGCAAAAACGGATTGGTGTGAACAAGGCCTTATTGTGATTCGCTTTTATCAGATCATAAACTATTTGCGCTTAATAACCAATTTAAAATGACTTTGAACGCTTCTGAAAACTAAATATTTTCCTACGTGAGGGCAATCATTTTTAAAGGAATAAATTCTGGAATATAAGTTGAAAAAGGAAAATATCAGTAAAACTTACTTCAATTCCTTTATCTGCTGCCTCAAACTTTAGAAGTTTCGAGAAGAAATAGAATTCGCCGTCCAAAGCTTTCTGCTTGCTTTCTGCTTTGGCAAAACCATGATACTCTCCTGAAAATATGAAAACGAAAGTTTTTAAAGTTACACCCTATCATATGGCGAGTGAAATAAATTGTTTTGAGTGCCATAAGACACATGAAAAGCTTTACCGAACGATTTCTATGAATGTTGTACACGTACTTTCTTCTTTTAAGAGACCGGTTAAAAGAAATTCAACTTCCACATCGCTGAAAAAGTAAGACATTGAAGAAGCGAGAAGAATTTGGAATATCTTTGTATCTTCGTTTGTATTGTTTCCTATCTTATTTAGATAGGGGTACTTGAGTCAAGTCCAAACATCGGTATTACTTTAGAAATCCTAGTTTTGAAATTTTGACGACGGAACACAGGAATTAAACATGAAGATTGATATAGAACTTCTACGAAACTCTTAAGAATCTATTAGTACTCAAAGTTCTCTGCTAACAAGTAAGTGCATCGGTACTTGGCGAAGCGAAGACAATTATGGTCTTGAAATTGGCTACATCCTTAACTTGCTTTCAACACTTGCTTATTTTCCCATGTGGCTGGAATGTTTAAGCCTAATGGCTCAGACAACCAATTGTCAAACCCTTGATGAAATCGTGAACTTTTTGATTTATGGGAGGCATTATTTTTTGAAGTTTAACCAAAGTTGAAAATTCCTCTCAAGAGCAAGGACAAATTTTGTCAAAACAGAACATTCACAATATTCAAACAAAACGAAGCGATCTGCGTTTCTAACGAATAGATTTCACACTGAGTGCTCTAAACATGATCAAAGTAAATACACAAGGCAAAGCATTATTGTCGATTGTGAAGAAAGTGTGAAATCAATTCTCGAGGCTGTCAAATCATTTTGTTTACATCAAACTGCATCCTTTCTTGGCTTTACAAAGTTCATCCTCGCTCCTCCCAAGTGGGTTGAAATCAAACAAAAACCAAACATAAATGGCTACTAATGAGAGATACAACACTGGGTATTGCCCAAAATTGTATCGAAACATCAATAATTGATGAAAAATGTCAAAAGAGCATTGTATACCTTTGAAGAGCACAAATGCACAGGGCAGGCCCTTTTCTTTGATTGCATCAAACATTTTTTGAGCTTGGTTTGGTGGAACGACCTGCAGAAAAAATAATTTCAAAAATGTAAGAATGCAAGATGATCAAATTCATAAATTTACAAATTTACACAATAGTTCTTTGTCAAACTAAAAACAAGATACAATTAACCGAACACTTTGATCGACAAAAGGCACTAAGAAAGTTTTTACTTTAGAAACATTTTGTGTCTTTTTCTAACTGCATCAATAAATGAATTTATTCACAGCACAAAGGAAGCAATCTCCCCTTCTTCCCCTCCTCAAAACCCCCTTTAAAAAATCTTTGAACGTTTAGTGTAGGTATTTCGTGCTATTGAAATATCTTGTGGTTTACATTGGAAACAATTTTGTTGGACTGACCAACTAAAGTACATGAGTTGAGTTAACTTTTAAGGTACTTGAGCGCTTTTTGTGGTTAATAAACTAAGGGCCTGTTTATATGAGGAAAAACACCTCACCTGCCAGACCCGGGGCTGAGAGGTGAGATTCCACCTTCCCATAGAATCCATTGTATTTTCATTTCGCGTTTACATGACGAACGCAACACCACCGGTATAGTGAAATCCCACCTCACCAGAGGTGGGATCTCACCTGGGTGAGGTGAAATTTTTCCATATAAACGAAACACCACCGGTATGGTGAGGTAAATTGAAATTATTCGTTGATTCTTATTGGTCAGTTCGATCTGATTTCACGGAAGAGAGACTTTACTCCACATCGCCTCTCAGCCCCGGGGCTGACAGGTGAGGTGAAATATGTCATATAAACGGTGGCTGAAATTTACCTCGCCTCTCAGCCCCGGGTCTGGCAGGTGAGGTGTTTTTCCTCATATAAACAGGGCCTAAGTCATTTTGGTTTGAATGTAATCAAGATAAAATAAGAGAACTAGTTCTCTTATTTTATCTTGATGTAATGAACAAGGAAATTAACAAACTAAAACAATACCTGATCTAGTTCTCCTTGAAAGAAAGCAATCGGTTTTTTAAGGCGATTCAAATGATAAATAGGTGAGCGTTCTTTTGCGAGTTTGATTCCTTCAGCTCCAGAAGCAAGTAAATTGTCAATATATCGACTCTCAAATTTGTGAGTTTCTTTCATAAGAACGACAATATCTGAGATTCCATAATGACTTGACCCTGCTGCAAACACATCAGTAAAAGTTAAAGACGCAAGGACTGTGTATCCGCCAGCAGAGCCTCCACTTATAACAAGCTTCTTTGGATCAACGATTTTCTTCTTGTGCGCCAGAAATGCAGCTCCATTCGCGCAGTCCTCCATGTCGTAAACACCCCAACTGTAAAGATGAAAGTGTGGAATCAGATATAGAAACAATGGTTGTAGATATTGTAATTTACATCTAGTCATTTAATAGAATCGATGGTACAAAGCGTTCATGATATCCATAAAGGAATGTTTACGGCCCACGCAAAATTTACGGTGAAACCTGGATAGCTAAGTCATCCATTGTGCATGGGGGTATCAGGAAGAAGAAGAGCAGATATCGAAAGAAGAATAATAGATTTAGGCAACTGCCTCAATTTCTTTCTAATTTAGAGCCTGACCAGTGAGCATCAAAATTTTTATACATTTATGAGTGTAATTAAGAACTCTTGTTCTAGTAACATGTTATCTTATTTAATAAAGAAATTGATCCGTAGCGATCGTAGAAACAAAGAAATAACTTTCGCCATTCAAAAATAGGAAAAAACAAAAAGGATTCTTGAAAAAATTCGAAATGTAACTGCTATACACCCATGAGCCCTGTGGATATAAGGCGCAATGTAAGTTCCTCTATGATAAGTATTTGTGACTATTTAATCACCATTTTATGTACTTTAAGGGCTGATTCGAGTGCGCATGCCTATTAAGCTTATTTTACACAAGGCGGAATTTTCCGCACGGAATCAAGGTTTCGCGACGATGTCGCTACGAAGTCGCTGCGCATAGTGTATATTCAACTGACACGCAATCATCATTCTTTCATTTGATTGGTGGAAAACATGAAGCGGAATTTTTCGCCACGGAAAAGTTGAAATGGTTTCTACTTTTCCGCCACGGAAATATTCCGTTAAAATTCATCTTCGAAGTTTTTCTGCGCATGCGTTTGGACTGAATACTCCGCTTCCGCTAAATAATTCCGCCTGGATCTCGTTTTATCAACGAGTAGCAAGAGAATTGACAAGGGACGATGTTACTTACTTGCCATACAAGGATGTTCTGAATTTCCTACCATACCCAGTGCTGCCTCGATAATCAACATCAAGGATGGCAAAACCACGTGACGTATAATATTGTATATTGAAATCCAAAGCGAGGTTGGCAGCAGCAGTAGGCCCTCCATGAGCTTGTATGAGTAACGGTGGCAAAGTGTCTTCAGATGCTTTGTAGTCTTTATTCTATGGTATAAATATTTCAACTTACAACTTATTCACATTTTCAAGTTAAGCCAGCTTAAACTAAACCAGGTTATCGAATGGAGCCTTCTGATTGGTCAATCCAACAAATCGAATGCATTTGATTGGTTGAAATTAATCTGGTTTAGGTAAAGCTGGTTTAACTCTGCACTGAGTGAGTAAGAAAAAACAACCCATTGGAAGACTATTGCTCCTTGGAAATCAAGGCGATAACAATGGCATATAATTCATTCAACAGTGGACAAAATCCAACAAATTATAAAATTTAGTGGATTACAATTAGTTGCTCTGTTCAGGAATTATGAGATTTTCTCGAGAAAGCTCTTTCAAGAAACCTTCAAAGCGGCCAAAAATCACCACCAAATAATGCCCCACAGCGATGATATTTGAATGTTTTAGCATATATATGTTGTCCTTTGGGAGGACGAAAGTGTAATCCCTGGGAGCATACATAGGGCGAGATTTTTCTTTCCATGTTTCAGCTTCAAGAAACTTTGAAGGGGCCGCCCGTTGAGCTTCCCTTGTCAGGGTATATTTGATTGTATCATTAGTTAGCTTAAAAGGGAGAATCCATGTTATGAGTATTCCCGGGACACTTTTTGCGGTCGTGGCCTGCTTAGCCTTAGCCTGCCTGGTTTGATGCTTAGCCTGCAAAACAAACTGAATGCAAAGTCTGTTTTCTTACTTCTGGCATATACAGATATCCATAAGCCTCGATCTTAAGATCTTTCCCAGTTGGAAACGTGATTTTCGTTGGCTCTGACAAGTAACCTTTGTCAACAGGTAACTCTGAAGCAATTTTAACGATATCAACTTTTCTTGACTCTACTTCAATGCGTACAATGGCATTTGGGACAACTGGACTGTAACCAATCATATAAACGCATTTTCCATTCGGTGAGAAAAGTATCGTTCTTGCAAAGTATCCGTTTGCTTTGAGATTTTCCACCTTCCCTGTGCTGTTCCGTAAAACTGCAGGAATCTGAAAGAAGGGCAGTAAAAAAAGGTTGTAGAGAAATGGTAGTAAATGAAAGAAGTAGGTAGAAACCAGGGAGATTAAGTCCGATTTCAAACTTCCATTTTACCTGTTTAAATAAAATCAACACTGGTAAATGAGGCACTTACGAGAAATTGTAACGAAATTCAGGAGTCAAATACAAAAGAGAATAATTAGCAAAAATACTGAGGCCCTTCTGACTTATGTCGTCATCAGAGAATGACCATGAAACAGAACTGAAGAGAAGAATAAATTTTTAAAGGAAAATATCATCTAGTTCTGTTTTTAGCAACACTCTGATACGACATAGGCCAGAAAGGCCCGAGTGTTTGTCTTAAAGTTTCTTGTTTTTGCACCCGAATCTCTTCACGACTTCTTATCACTTCTACATCAACAAATGGACTCGAAAGGGAGATCTTCGGGCCTCACTCTGTATTTCTGCAATTAATCCTACGAATGCTAGTTCGAAAATGCTACTATTTCTGAATATTCTGTCCCAATGGAATCACGACAAAAGTTGTGGAGCCAAGCCACGCCATTCCTAAAACAGTTACACTAAAAGCGAGGCTAATATTCACATGGGAGCAAGAAGCACCATAAAGGCATATGTTGAAACAAGTGATCACAACAAAAGATCCAATAATATTTTGTTGACCCTACCTTATCATTTATAAATGCAATATCCCCATTATCTGCAACCGAAAATAAATCACATCCAAATTTCCATTGTGGTGATCCCAAATCGATATCCTTCTTGTACAAATTTTTGTGCAGTGTCCCTTCTTCATAAATATTCCACCAATTTGTTTCATCCGAAATGTAAAGAACGTTTCCAGCAGGATTCCACCTAGGATGCATTACATTGAGATCTTTGCGACCCTCCACCTTAAAGAGATGGAGAAATGGCCAGTAATGCTTTGTTCACAATAGTATTAAGACGCGTTAGAATTGACTGGGATTGCAAATTTTCCAAGCTCATTAGTGAAATAGTCAGATATCTCTTCCAAATTGAAGTTAAAGTTTCAGAGAGTTAGAGAGCTACGATGGCCAACAAAGGCGTTCACATTTCATGGTGTGAAAATCTGCAATGAAGTTAGACGCGAGACCAAGCAAGTTCCTTCTTTATCCTCTTTCAAGAAAATTTTGAAGAACTGTGATTATAGCTGTATGAACTTCTTTTAGAATCAGAGAGTAGATGTTTATCCTGTGCTAAAGTTTTAGGCACGGCCCTTGAAAATCATTCTTGCTGACTGAGGGAGGAGTCCTTTCATAAAGAAAGTTAAGACAAAAAACAAAACGGTGGCAGTCGAAGGCGCTGACAAAACCTCGAAATTGAAACACATATAATTTCAATGGAGCATGATGTATTTGCAACACAAAACTATTTGTGTTGACCAAACTTAGCAGTGAGAGAAGGAATCATTTTTGCCGTTATGTCAGTTTCATCCTTAAAGTCTTGAATGTTTCTACTATGATAAAAACGAATAAAAGCTTTTCGCAATGTTAGTGAATATATCAAAAGAAAAAGAGAGCTTCTTTTAACAGACTTTTTTAAACGGAAGCACCAAAATAAAGATTTTCAAGTAAATGAAAACAAATGAACATATTGGGGCCATGATATTCGTGCCTTTTACGTTTGCATCTTGAATATTGTTGATTAATGATAAAACAGATAAAAGAGTACTTCTTCATCCTTTACCTTTTTGATGGATGATGGCAAAATAGATGAGAAACTCTGATCAAATTCAGCTTTGAAGATCTCTGTATCATCCCATGGCTGGAAGGAATCACGTTATGATCATATGTTAGAGAAAGTAAATGTCAGGAATATTACAGAACACAGTATAAGTTTAATTGTAAAACCATTGTAACTTTCACACTTAGGCAGCTGGGCTCAAAATTCCCTCCAAAACAGTGTTCTAGATCCTGAACCAAAGAAAACCTTTTAGAATTTCTATAGAGCACAAGAAATCCCACATTCATTCACATTCCTTACAATGAGAATGTGGGTCAGGGTGTAACATTTTAAGGAAGCTGTCAAATATCACAATTCAATCAAAATACAAAGATAAATGAACTCTAAAAATGCAGGAAAGTCCAAAAGATTTCTAAACCTGTGGAAAAACAATATAGCCTGTAAGCAGCCTCAATAATTTGTTGCAAGCTAAACAACTTCTGTTAGATAACTTCAAATTCTCAAATACAGGCCTCTACCCCATTGTGGACTGTTCCTAAGCTGTGATGAAGAGGACAAGGAATAAACAAAAGTCATGCCAAAGAGAAGATTGACTGCAAAGGCAAACTTACCATATTAGGATGGGACCATTGCATCCATACAAGTTCTTTTCCATTTGGAGAAATCTTTGGCGAGGCATAGAAGTCTTGGCCACTGACCTATGGAAGAGTAGACAATATAAAAGCAATCATCTTTCTTAGGGTAGCAATATACAAAATCAAAGCAATGTTGCTAAGAAACAGCCCATTTTATATTAAAAAGGAAGCCACAAGGATACTAGACAAGAATACTGTATGTTATCCATTCTTCGAAGGGGGTATCGTACGATGTCTTAAAAATTCCCATTGATTCAATATACATAAATGGTGACCAACAAGTAGCAGGCCTTTCATTTGATGTGTACAATCATACTTGCACATGCAGGCACACACACACAGATTGAGGCATGTGTGCATTTTGTTGCACAAGCACTTTGTGCTTACCCGAATTTCTTTGAGTTTCACAGAGTTTCATACTTGAATGCAAGCTTGGAAAACTGTCTGGTCTGTTACATGTGCCTATATCATGTCTGTTTACATTTTAAAACATACAGGACATCAATGGCACTATTCATGCTGTTTCAGCATGTGCAATCACACATGGAAAATGATTTACGTGTGCTTTTCTGCACATACCATTTTCTTACAAAGGGACTGAATTAATAGCTCATTTCTCGTCATCTTATCAACACCTCTGGACCTTTAAAAGTACAATGTGCACATTAACAATTACAAGAAGAATCAAGACTTCTGAAGAATTTGCAAGAATTCTTCACATTTTGATAAGAATTCCTGAGTCATTTGTGAGGCAGTAAATTTTCTTGAAGAAATATTCTCGTGAAATTAAAAACATTCTCAAATAGTTCTCATGTAGGAAAACCATGTTGAAGTATCCAAAGTCTTATGCATTTGTCAACTTTCTTTGTGTAAAAGGGGCCTCATTCTCAAATCTGGCACAAAAGCATCGCACATCTCCTGGGAACTCTATCGAGGTTTTATCTCCCAGGCCCTATCAACCTACCTCTAATGCTAGAAAGTAAGAAATAAAATCTTACCAAAATCGTCTGAGAAAGAGTTGCTAAGTCAACCATAACGATGACATTTTGTGCCTCCTTTGCTGCTCCACTCTTTACCACAGTATGATCTTCTCTGATGCAAATTAATTTATTTGCTTTTAGATGAAATGTACAGTCTGCATATCGCATCTCATTTACACTTGTCAGTTGTGTGGGTTCCTGCATCGGAGACTGCAACTTGTATAAATTTTGATCAGAGTGATTTACAAAGTAAACTACACCATTGAAAACAATGAAAGATCCTCCTCCATACTCATGAACTCTTGAGCTCAAACTGATAGAACTTTTTGTCCATCTTGTAGGCTCATTATCTCCTGCCTTGAAAGAATAAAGTACATTGATGCCTCCTTCATCTGGGTGTAATTCTGTCCAGAAGACAATGTCTGTGAAAAAAGAGACATTTAATGAGTTGCAATGGCGATCTTCTCTTTAATGGTGTGGTAGACATTTTCTGAATGGCTTTTCCAGGCTTTGTAAAGTATTTAATGCAATCCTAACATAGCATTTCAACTACAGAGATCTATCAGTGGATAAATCATTTCATAAAAAAGTTTTAGTCTAAGGACACAGCTTCACATCTCACAAGTAGTAGGCTGCAATCAAGAAGTAGGGATCAAGAAGTAGGGCCTGCTCAATAACATGGATAAGTTTGGGATCAAAAGGGTGGGGTGAAAAATCTGGAAAAATTCTCGCTGAAACCTTTGCTCACAGTTGCCCTCTTGAAGAAAGGTCTCAAACCCATGGAAATTTCTGTGGAATGTCCATAGGTGGGCCAGTCCATGGCTACCGACGGCTACAGTGGTTTGACGTAGTTTTCCATGGTTTGTCATGGTTTTACTGTTTTTATTCATGATTCTTTCATGTTGGTATCAAATCACAGTTGGATTCCTTTTTCATGTCATTCCACTTTGCACAGGTGTGTCATGTAAACACTTTAGCACTGTGTAGAAATCTGAATGCCCATGGTATCTAATGGCTGTCCATCAAGATTTCCTTCCATGGACCTTTGCCATCAACAAGAACTTTGTCAGTCACAGAAATGCCAATGGCCACCGTGGACCCTCCGCACTGCAGAGTATGGCACCTTTCAATGAGACCTCTGTTAACCAAGGAGAAATTTCATTTGTTCTCTTGTGCCTTTTTTGAATTGGCTTTTGAAATCTCCAGGGTGCAAATGCAATACTCAACACATTTGCACAGAAGTTAACATGGGTTTGAGACCCTCCTCCTCTAGCTATAACCATTTAAACTACCTTTGTTGACTTATCAGTTCAGGGTCTACTGTTTTCCAGCAACCAACACTACCCATTTTACCCCTACAGACCCTAATTAAATCAAATTATCTGTTGAAATCAATCTTAGCATATTTCCCTTTCATTCTGAAATGACTTTTCCAAAAGGTCTATTATTGAAACCATCACATTGATTGCATGACACATTTTTTGCTTTAATCCAAAATCAGATCAGACATGAAAGTTTGTATATCGCACATGATATGTTGCATGAGCAGGAATGTACAAAATTTACAATCTGACTTGTACAGTTGGTGATAAACAAAAGATCTATTGATTGCAAACTTTAGCAACAACTTACTGGAGGCATCTCAGTTTGCATGGACAAAATACAAACTTTCTTGTCTAAAGACAGATTTGTCAAAAACCCAGTGTCTTGTTTGGTCAATGATGTCTCTTTGGTGATGAAAGAATACCTCCTCCTCTTTGCTCAAAAGTATTACCCGTTTATTGTTCCTGATCCTAGTTGGTCAAAGCAAGACAAATCTCACACGTTCACAGGGCCATCGAAACTGATAACAAACTTTGTAGTCAGTCTAGCATAGCTCTAGGTGGGCCCTATACCAGGCTAGGCCTTAAATGCCCCGCCTATAGCTCAGCTGGGGGTGCATGCTGCTTCAAAACTTACCAGGATTGCTGGGATCGACTCTCAAATCTTGAAAGGATGTTGAGCTGCTGCTGACAACTTTACTGCTTAATGGACTTTTCCAGCTGCCATAAGGTGCAGTCTTCTTATTGCTCTCTGTAGATGACATTGTACAACATGAAACTTTGACAGAAATAAACACCTTGGCTTCAAGGAACTTTTCGTGAAGACCCGCGAAAACTTCTTCCGCCTTCTTTCATTTTAACCCTAATCCTACCGGGGGGGGGGTGTTTTCCACCCCCCCTCATGGTTTTTTAATCGCTATTTCTTTGTTTTATGAAAAATTATCCCCAAAGTCACTGATTTCTAGTTTTTATATGTTTGCCACATATTTTTGGAAACAAAATTTCAAAATGGTAGCCAAATGTCACGTGACAATACCATATTTGGAGACTGGTCGATGGAAGTTATGTTTACTTAGTCATTTCTATCAGTAAAACTAACGAAAATGGGTTAATTCTTTGTGAGTTAATAGAATTTATTAATTAAATCCGAAATTTGTAGTTATTTTTATAATTTGATGACGTCAGTATCCTCTATTTTGTGTGACGTCATTGATGACGTCATTACTGATGATGTCATCAGAAATTTTCAAAAATATTTTTTTGAATCCTCCATTCAAAGCTTGATCGTATCCTGACATTTTTGTATCTTTTACAAGCTTTAAACATGCTTTTCTGCGTTTCTGAAGTTCTTGGTTTGCTGAAAAGTTAGCATTGGTTTTGATTTTTGAAAAATTCTGACCATTATTTGATACTGTGTGTAATTATTGGCATGTTTATGTGATCGAAATTAATGGAGAATCATATTCAATGTATTTTGAGACCATTTGCATTAAAACAACGCTTTGTGCTTGCTTCTGATGGATTTTTATCTAAAAAAATGAGAAGAGTGTAATTTTTGTGGAGTGTGTCTTTGTTATGACGTCATTGTGACGTCACAATGGGCGTCGGAAACACCCAAATCACCATAATTGTTAACAAAGCATTGTTTAATGCCTCTGCCAAGTCTTGCAGCGATAGCTGTTCGGGAAGGCACTTTTCAACAGGGGGGGTGGAAAACACCCCCCCCCGGCTATGTTAGATCAAAGAATGCCCGGTAGGATTAGGGTTAAAAAGGTCAACCTCTCTTTCATGATTCTCTAGTTTCAAAAGGGGGCTATCTCCTTCACAGTATTGCTCCTGCGCATTCGTTGAAACACCGACAAAAAAGTTAAAGAAATTAAACATCTCTGACATGAAGAAATTAAAACAAAAAATTTAAGAAACTTTAGCCTCCCTTTAGCACTCTACTTAAAAGATAACGGCTTTTCGCTCTAGTCCTGAGCAGAGATTCTGTTTTGCCAAACCGCCTTCTTCGAAAATCTGCCATCTTTCCACAAAAGAACCTTGGTTTTTCCACGGGGGGGTTCTTCCATAGTAAAGGTACCTGGGGATGTGCCGCCCGCGAGGGTATACTTTTTCGGACTTCTAGTCTAGCCAAGGGTGTACTTTTTGGCAATTTTAGTCGAGTTAGGTCTAGGCAAGGGTATGTTTTTGGGAATTTTGGTCAAAGAGATGTCAAAATTCGGTAATTTTTGTAAAAAAAACCCAACTTCTTAAAACTTTTGGTCTAGAAAATGCGAAAATTTGGCAAGTTTTGCCTAGAAAATGCCAATTCAGAGCACTTCTGAAGGAAAAATTAGTCTAGCCAAGGGTATCATTTTCACAAAAATTGGTCTAGCCAACGGTTACATTTTCAAACTGTGGGCGGCACCCCCCTACCCGAAATTTAGCCGAGAACCCCCCCCCCCGTGGGTTTTTCCGGGTGTTTCTTGGGCAGCCTGAAGGGCCCTGAATAGCTGGTTCTTAATCAAATGGCTGTTACTCAAGGTTCTTAAAAAGGATCTTATATACAGTACGCACTTTGCAAACATTAATGCTGTTTTCAGAACAAGAATTCTGAAGAACTTCATGTGAACAGCATTAGGTTAGAATTCTTGTTTAAAAATCATGCAGTCTTTCGTGCCACTGAAGACATCTGATCAGGATGTAAGAATTCTTTAAAATTCTGAGGAATTCTGTGTACATGAGATGAAACCTGTTATATAAGCACATCTCCCATCCCCAGTTTCAGCCAATGGGGGGTTCTTTTATCTTTCAGCCTCTACTCGCTAGGAGATGTGCACAAACAATTTCGTCGGGTTTCATGTAAATGGAAGGAAAATTTAAGTGAAGAAAATAACGATAAGACTGATGTCAGCGAAGATTTCCCGTGAAATTTCAATTTGATTACTAGTCTCAAGTCTTCAGTAGTTCAATTTTCACCATTCTAGTCTTGGCAATCGAAAACAATAAGAATCTTCAATGTCTTTTCAAAGAATGTTTCTGCCATTTCAGAAAACTTGATTTATCTACAAAAACTGCTCTGCTATAAAATCATTTGGTTTTCTTTTGATCTGTTTTTGTCTACATGTCTTTAGCTAAAAAATCTTATTGTAAGCTGTAAGCGTGTTGTACGATATAGATTGTGATATTAACATTCAAGAATAATCGTACCTTGAGCAGATTCTTTAAACCCGATGTTTCGAGCTGAGCTCGTTTTTAAGTAAAATTCACTTGATTAGGGGCTCAGCTCGAAACGTCGTGTTTAAAGAAATTCTGCTCAAGGTACAATTACTTCCATTCTTGTATGTTAATATGTTTTTTGCAAGGTTGTTAAAAAAGAAGCTCATTCAATCAATACATATATTCATTCATTCAGTTCATTCAATACATATATATAATTCAATTCACGTTGCTGCAACGAAATCTGTAAAGTCATGTGCGCATCTTTTGTTTAGTTTCGTTGTTCTTTCTTGAAAATTTTCATGGATACTATGGCTATTAATTTTAACATGAGATTGAATTCCTGATATCGAATTTAATATCTATGTGTTTACTTTCAGGGTAACAAGTGAAGAAAGTTTGATCAACAGATCACGCACATAGGGAACAATAATTTCTTGCAATTGTAAGTTTAGCTTTTAAGATAAGAGTTTCAACTTTTCCTAAAACTTTTATTTAGCTTTAACTGAAGGCACAACGTATTCAAAAATCTTCAACAAAGTCATTAAGAATCTTTATCACACAATCTGAAACTTGGCAGAGGAAGCCCTTTTCTTTATAAACATAGCTATTTGTTTTCATTAATTCAAAGTTTTGACATCGATCGTTTAAAAACCGGCAGCGCCATGCTGAAATGAAGATAGCAATCTAACTGGTCTCCTGGGAATATATGACAAATGCTTCTGAAATATCACCCGTATGAGCAGTCTCCAGTGGGCACAGACAATAGTTCTAAAATAGGCGTGCTGGTGTTTCATTTGAGAGCGCTTGATGGGCATTGACATTATTTGACGCACTGCAAAACATTTCGAGGCCAGGCCAAAAACATTGCAGAATATCGTCCTTGTTTATGTTGGTTAAAACCGAAAAATAAATGAGCGATGTATTAAATGCATTGTTACGCAGTTTTTGTGAAGAACATTTTCCAGTTTTTCAAGTGTTGATTTTTCTCCCTTTGCGATACTGCAATTCACTACATTCGACCGGGCGCTTTAAACTTAAATTTTACAAAACAACCTAATAGATTGCTATCTGAATGCAAAATAACATTCTAAAATTTTGGTGCGGCGATTTTGCAACTAAAAGTTCGTTGCAACTGTACAGAATAAAGCATGTGTTTCTCTATCACCAAAGTCAATAGTTCTTTTTCTATTGACTCTGCTATCACATAGCAATTAAAAAGCCCCGCACACTTACGATAAAATGGAACAAACGCTTGAAAAAATGGCAAAATTGATCGAAAAGCTTGATAAACTTCTAGATGAAAACAAAGTAAAACTAACTAAAAAAACTGTGCTGAAATTGCTTACTTGAGCTTCTTTTCGCCTTTAATGTTGTGGAATCGGTTTTTGATAAAAGTCCGGCCATAAGTCCAATTGCTACAGAAACCAATACCAAGCTAATGATTATCGCAACAAAAAATCTTGATCTTCTGGCGCTGCATACTGCTACTCTGTCTCTTTTTGTGCCAATTGGTCCGTCAGCTTCAGCCTCGCCAAGGCATTTGTTATGTTCTTGCTCCATCGCCAACTTTGCAACTCGAGCCAGCTAACAAATCTCTAAAATCATTTCATACACGGTAAAAGCGGAAGAGCTAATGTTTGACCTAGGCCACTCACAGTGCAGCTAGAATTACTTCAATTTTCACACGCAAAGATCATACTGCCTTAAACACAGCCTTCGCAGCTGACTACAGCGAACAGTATAAACTTATATAAAATCCTTTTATAATGCAATGTGTTTGAGATCAATCAAAATTTAAGTTTGACCTGCTTTTTTCAAGTCATGTGTTGTTTTCTTGAATCACCCGTTTTTGAGCTCAACAGGTGAACGTACTTTGCAGAATCTCGTAACTTGTCAATGCAATGCTGCATTAATATGCCTCCTAAGGCCTCTCACAAAACTCTAACTCTTCTCTACTCGAACAAGCCGCAACTGTTCTCTGGCAGCTGAATTTACCAAAAGCATTAAATTTTCATCTGAAGCGTGAACCGCAAAATTATGGCGATTTCGGCAGTTACTGGGTTTTGCCATATAATTTTCACCACACCGTGGCAGTTGTGGGCTGCCATAGAGCCCACGTGAATACCTTTCACACAGTTTTACCGGAGGCTCTGGTTTTACTCAGTAGTACCAAGAAAATTCATGATCATAGAACAACCATTACAGAGAGATGGTCAAATTTGTAGAACGAAAATTCAGGTTTCCGAAAAAAAAAACAAAGCGATTTGCCTCTCTGAAGAACATTTTTCTTACCTCTGAGTCTGACGTGCTCTAGCTGCACTCAGTCAAATCAAACCAAACAGAAGTCCAGAAAAAGGATCAAACCTTCCTCCGGTGCCAATGTTATTGGCTAAACCTTCCTCATTACAATCACGTCAAAGTGGACAGACTTCTTGAACTAATCTCGTTGTTTATTGCCCTAGAATTTATACGCCAGTTGCTGCTGCTGAAAACATAAGAATGTTTCTTAGATTTCTTGGTAAAGGCTACCAAACCTTCCTCAAATATGACATCAACAAGAAGTCCTTCCTCCGGCTCACAGCCGTGGAACCGTCACTTTTTCTGGACTCTTAGAAGATGCAAAACATTATAGTTGATTGAAGGTGAGGAATCTATTCTTGAGCCAGCCAGATCGCTTTGTCTTAAACAGAACTGTGTTCTTTGTTCTGTCAAAATTCACCCATATCTTGTCATGCTTGTATGGTGAATTCACGCTTGAAGTGTCATTTTTGAGGCATTTGGATATCAATCAGGCGCGGCAAAGTCTTGCCAATGCAGTAATGCAATGCAATGTCGCACTGCATAGCAACACCTCAAAATCGCCTCAAGCATGTGAATTCAGCATCAGGCAGACCATCTTTACAATAACGTGCGAACTCGAGCAGGGGCAGTGATCATTTCATCTATCATTTAAAACTTATTTATACAAAGTAGCTACGAAAAGAATAGAGTGGCGTCGCCTATTACGCCCATGGTGTCGCGACATTGTCACCAATGAATGGAGAAAACATCAGAGAGTGTTGAGTTTTTACACAAACTCTACAAATTGAATTTAGATCATTTTGGAGATGGAAGTAAGAATGGCATTTTCTTCGAATGTCGCCCATTGTAATTTGATTACTACTCCTCAGTCTTTAGAAATTCGAT
Organism: Aurelia sp. 3 sensu Dawson et al. (2005); assembly: GCA_964020215.1. Lineage (NCBI taxonomy): Eukaryota > Metazoa > Cnidaria > Scyphozoa > Semaeostomeae > Ulmaridae > Aurelia > Aurelia sp. 3 sensu Dawson et al. (2005). The sequence goes on along the minus strand of OZ026574.1, from coordinate 27,514,180 downwards.
TTTTTCTCGCCTATAGGTCATAATGCACGACACTATTTTATATGACATGCAAAATTGGGAAGGCTTCCCTTGAAGGTCTTTATGCTACATCCAAAACAACAGTATCGAAGGGTATTTTAATAATTCTATCTTCCTATCATTTTAATCTGCAATAGACGATTGTGTTAAAGATGGCAGCAAGGAATTTTTTACTAAGATGCATTGCATTCTAATTACGAATCCTTAACGATTCTATAGGAATTCGATTAAAGAATGCAATGCATCTTGGTACAAAATTCCTTGGCATCATCTTTAGCGCAATCGTCTATTCTAAATCAAATTCATCAGTCGTATGAATTTCGCTGTTTATGTCTCCATCAAAGATGGTACCTTATGTCGCAGATGGGCAAACGGTAATCGTCACAACATCTCTCAGTGGTCTAACCTTTTGTCAAGTGATTAACAGGAATACAGATATACACAAACAGCAATATATCATATCCATAGCCGTAGGAAAGAGAGGGGGCACTGGGGGCACGTGCCCCACAAGATTTCGCAATAAACAAAGAAGTGTCCTTTATTTTCAGGAAATGTCCCTTTATCTTCAGGAAGAAAAGAACCCTTGCAGTGTCGTGTCCTCCCAAGTTTGAGATGCTTCCTACGGCCCTGATCATATCTGGATATCTTTACAAATACCGACCAATCTAGCAATGAAATCAGAGCTTGAGTTCAGCTGAGAATTGGGATCTTTGTCTGGTGAAGATCTCTCACCCTCTTCTGGAGCAGAGGGTATAGCAGGCCTTCTGAATCTGCCAAACCGGCCGTTTTCGGAATTGGGGAGTCAATCAAACACAAATCCGAGTCTTCCAAGTCCACCGTTTTCAGAATTGGTACCAATCAAACATACCCTTCGTGTAAACGGATGACAAGAATGGCACACGGCACGATTTCGAAACGTTTTCATTCACCGTTTATTCTTTCACCATTGAAGGATTAAAGATAATTCTTTTTTAAGGCAAATTATCAACTTATTAAAAAGAATTATCCTATGATGGCCTCATAAATCTTCGTAAATTTACTGCATGACCCAGAAAAACTTTCCCAGCTACATTTATCAGGTAAGATAAAAGATCTTCCAACGAAAACTGAAATAATTCAAACCTAACTGTCTGATTCATTCCCGAGGCAATTAAATCCGTAAAAGGAAATTAAATTTTGAATTATTTATGGGTTATTCGGAATCATAATATCTATATTACAAAATACAAAAATTAATTACAATTTGCCTACCAGTGAGAATGTCGAAAGCTTGTTGATTAGTTATATGACACTTTTCGCTAATTTAGCAGTTTTATAATCAGCTCTGAGTTGAATGAATTGTTGCAATATTGATTTGTCCAGTCCAGCCTGAAAAGAAAGAGAAAAAGAGCTGACCTTGGCTTGTGGCACGGCACTGCTGCATTTGAAGTCCCACTGTTCCAATGTGGGCCAAGAATGCATGTTTTGGAATTTCGACAGATCGATGCAAAACATCTACATTGAAACAGAAAACTTTCCGTCCAAATTTTGTGTCCGAAAGCTTGATTGTCAGAAATCTTGTTATGTCCGAAAAGTTTTTCATCCAAAAGTTTAGAATCTATTGAAAATAGAAAGCACAAAGAAACTTGCATAAAATGTTATTGTTTTGCTGGCAGTGCTCAAGGGACCGGTCATTAAGTATCTGCTAGGGTTGGCCGGAGGGAATATGGATGGGCCATGAAATAAATTCCAACAAATTGGGTGGGCTACCAAATAATTTTTGCAATTTTGGCTGGGCCATGAAACAAATATATTGATTTATACAGCATAGTCTATCAAAAGATGAACTTTTTCAAACAATTATACATGATCTGTTTGGTGACACACTTTATAGTCCTCTCTGATTCTGATAGCTATGCCTGCCTTTTGGGGCAAATTTAAACATTTGCTCGAGATATTTATACTACACTGCAGTGCTTCCACTTTTCGAACATAGGGTTTCCTTCCAATTTCCTTTTTTTCAGTGAAATTTCCTTCCAGAAAGGTTGCTATTTCCTTCAAATTTCCTTCCATCCATAATGATGAAAATCCAGTTAAACTCTTCATTTGTGTATTCAACCTTTGGTGTTATTTCTATTTCGCTACTTCTTTCGTGATATATTTAACAGATTTTGAGCCATTTTGAGCAACCTGTGGCAGAATCCTTGACAGTGACAACCTTTTTGAAAGTTCATTCCAATCAAACGTTAGCCTGCGTGCAGTTGCCTGTGTCCCAGACCCCTGTGTGCAGACTCTTGATAAGAAATTGAAATGGGGGAGAAAAGTATTCTACGTCTCTCCCTCTCGTCACTAGTAGGTCCAAAGTAATGTTCTTATAAAATATCTTCTACTCTTCGCCCCTCTTGTTGACGTATTGAAAAATCATTATTTTACGTGCAAGTAAATCAACTAAAATGAGCATGAGCTTTTTTTGACAGGAGACTGGACTCTAGTCTTTGTAAATAAGATGGTGAATAACTCAATCACAGATCACACCTATCTTTTATTTACCTTTTTACCATTACCATTGAATTAGACTGCTGTCTGAATATTTTTTCAGTAAGATCCCAATGATTCTTTTGATAAAATGTATATTTTTCACATTGTCTTCAAATTTCTCATTTCACCATCAAATTTCCTTCCGATTTCCTTAAAATTTTCATTTCCTTCTTTTTTCCTTCCAATTGCCAAGATTTCCTTTAGGAAGGAAATTTCCTTCCAAGTGGAAGCCCTGCTACACTGTGACACACTAGTTCAGAAACCATCACAGTCACACAGTCATGAAATAGAGGAAGCTTTGTGAAACAGTGGGAATTTGGCGGAAGGGTTATGGCAAAATGTAGATTTGGAGGAAGCTTTGGAAAAATATTCTTGCAGTGAATATTAGCACAATTCACAATATACAATACACAATATAGTCAAGGTTAATCTCACTATGCTTCACTTTTGGAAAAATAGCTCTGATGATTTTCCTCACAATAGCTTTTGAGCACTGATAGATCCACTCATTTTCTAGATCTGCTTCAGTACTCTTGACCCAGTGCCACATGGCTGCCTATTATCTTCATCGTTCGAAAAACTTAACTACAACAAATTACATTTAGATTGATCCAGATCACTCGCTAGCTACTATCAACTCCGTCGATTTACTTTGATTATGTCTAAAACACAATGTGCACGGGGTTAAAAATTCACTCGTTTCCTAGTTCTGCTCGGATGTGTGTCATTTATTCTATTGAAGTTTAAAGATACCTCATCCAGCTTCTTTTATCCAGTCAAATCCGGAAAAAAAACGCAACAGTCATTGAAACTAAATTTTGCGAAGACTTGATTTCTATGCTGTAATGCATTATATCGATGTAGACTTATTACACAAGTCCTTGCTTTCACTCTATGCTCCCTAACGATATACCCCTGCCATACCAATACCGCTTCAACCCTGACCATAACAATAATAATTAACAATTTAATGCAATGGAGAAAACTTAGACTCATACAATCAGTCAAGGGGCCAGTTTCTAGTCAGTGGAATGTTCGGAGTAGAAGGAATTCCACACTGTCAGAAGTCATTCAACTTTAAATATCTATTCAATTTCAAAGCGACATTTCTTGCATAAACAACAGAATTTTCACCATCTTGGAAAATCCCCCTGGCTAGAAATCAGCACTAATTACAATGTGGCATGGCAACAGTACAGCGTACTTACGAATTGTTCATTTGTGCAAACTTCTTTGAGATTTTCAGGACGAACAACACAAAGGTCGATCAATGCATACATGGTAGAGAAGAGTCGATCCAATAATTGAATTTTTAATTGTTTGACGCAATGGCGATATTCATTGATATCAAATAGAGCTGTCATTGCACCTGAAAAAAAACAGTTTTCAAATTAGTAAATATATCAGTGGTCTGTAAGTGTGGCAATGATTCTTTTTTATGATCACACGAAGATTTGATTAAAAGTAATGCAAATACAGTAAAGTCCCGCCTTTAAGATACTCATTACACAAAGGCAGCCTGATTGGTTTCTTATGTCAAGACATACTTCTTCAAAACAGGGTGTGTATACCATAGTATAAAAAAAACACTTTTATACTCCAGACAGCTGTCGAAATTGTTAAGAAAACGTTTTTGAAATATGCACTGTTGTGCGAGGATCCAATGGTTTGAGCCAGTACTGAAAGTTCCTTGAAATTATAACAATTTGGGCTTGAAACTTTCATTCTTGATTCTAGAGAATTGAGACCTTTTGGAGACATATTCAAATGCACGCCTCATAATATTGCTATGTACCATTGTATAAGAAACTGACCATGAATCAACCTGGATAGTTTCTTGTAAAGAGGTATTTTATTGAGCGAAATCAGGCCTGAGTTTCTTATAATGCAGTTTCTTAAAGGCGCGACTTCACTACAGCCTTGAATGTTAGAGTTAGACGTTTCGGGCATGGCCCTTCATCAGTCAATCAGGGGGTTATGCCCGAAACGTCTGGTTGTAACATTCAAGGCTATTTGCATTACTTTCAATTAAATTTTTGTGTAGTTTTCAAATTAGCTTTCAAAATCTCGAAAATGCAAACAAGGAATCATATCATATATATATATATCATATCAATCATTATTAACCCTTCTATCTTCAAAGGTACAAATCAACTAAATCCCATGATACAGAATCTAAAATCTCTAATCTTTAGTGCTTATATGTATAAATAACAATTCTGTAAGCCAACATGGTCACTGTTCTTCCAGGGTTTTCGTATTCATTGACAACTCGTTCTGTAAACTTTTGTGTGTTTCTTGAAGCGATCTAATGATGGTAATTCACGGACTTGGAGGGAATATCATTACAAGCTTTAAAAGCAGAAACGTGGAGGCTTTTTTGCCAATTCTGTCTTAAAACTAAATGGCACGATAACAAATGTAGGTCTCAAGGCATCTTCTAGATAAGTAATATTCATAATTTTCCCGGAGGTACAGCAACCATTATTGGACATATGAGAATTTAGATGCTGCTTACAGTATCAAAAGTTGGATGATAACTAAAGATGTAAAGTAAACTTGCATTTGCAGTATTTTGAACTGCTCAACCAATTTATAAGAGAAATGAAGAGATCTGCCACAAGGCTGGTATCATACCCAAGACTGCTGAAGTATACCGGCATAATAAAGAAAAGGGTCACATGCGATAAATACATCGTAAACCATGAAAGAATCGCATACGATGAAGAAGTCGTATCCGATAAAAGTCACATACGTTTACACAGACACCAATGATGAAAGTGTGGCATAGGATGAAACAAAATGATAACATACCATTGCTGGTATAAACAAATTGATGCAAGTGATCCAACAATACTCGATGAAATCTAACACCAAACTCAGTTAGGACAACTTCTAGATTTTTTCCATCTAATGAGTCACGAATATACGGAACAACGTCTTTGACATACTTGCATACTTTCTTGCAAGCCTGTAGATAAAAAGAGGATTTATTAAGACAGGAGAATAAGGAAAATAAGAAGAGATAAGAATGTCAATAGCGCCCATGATTTATTTGGCATTGAAATTGAAATACAATACAATTAAATAGAATTTCAATTTCTAAAGCAAGTAAGTCAAGGACCAGATTGGAAGGTGGAATTCTCGTCTACCAAACAAACTTTTCTCATCTAAGTTTGCTTCTGATTGATAGATTGCAATTTAGTTTTGAATATCGCCCACATACTTTTATTCCACAAGCCCGACAAGCTCGTAAACTTTCCTTGACTCACTCGGTAATAAATAAATGTTGATTCATTATGCACTTTATTTGTTGAAAAAAGAATGCTATCAAAAATTCTTACCACTGTCTGGCCAGCAAGAGCATGATCATCTGCTTCATCTGTTTTGAAGTCTGTTTTCTTCTGTTCGCTACTCAATGTATTTTTTATATAGCCAGCAATGCAAAGCAGTGTTCTGCAAAGTAGACGTAAATTTGAAACTGGTGCAGCGAAATGAGAAAAATTTTTTACAAGAACTAATTCTACTGCATGCCAACAGCATTCACTAAAAGAACACCATCCCAGCAATGCGACTGATCAAAATCAGAGGATCACAGGAAAATCGAATTTCTTGTCTGTTTTGGAGTTTGCAGTTACAAAGAACATGTGACGACTTATAGCTGTGAATGAATAGCACTGACTTTCTATAAACATCTCACCATATCTCACAGGCTGAAGCAAAACTAAAAACCATGCTGCACTTACTTTTCCATGCCTTGATCTAATTTGCTTTCAAGTTGATCAATCAAAAGCTTTTTCTTCTGTGCACATTCACTGTATACTGGAGATGATCTAGATAAACGAGAAAGTCCATCATTGCAGAAAAACCGAAGCAAAGACAAAAGCAGACTTATCACATAAAAGGGAGTTCTGTTGATTCCATGATGCTGAATCAAATTCCAGAAACTGATAATATAGTTTAGCAATAACGACTTTTTCTATTGGCGTTAGTCCACCAATTTTTGGGAAGGGAAGGAAATGATAATAGAATATCTGATCCATTAAAGCAGTCCAGTTTTCAAATCTGCATCTCCGCTGATCACTTTGAGATGTAAAGATCAGTAAACTTGGAACAAAACGTTGTTTTCTTTTGTCGTTTTCTCGTGGTTCTGTTTCGTTTTGGCCCTCAGAGCTGCAATTTGCCAGCTAGTCTGAAAATTTGCCATTTGCAAGTGGAGGGCCTTAGGGAAACACAACCGAGAGAAAAACAACAAAAGAAAACACCATTTTATCCCAAGTTTGTTGATCTTTTCTGCTAAAATTGATCAACCGAGTTGCAGATTTACGAACTGGGGAAATAATGGGGGAGAAAGTTTATAATCATTGTCTTCCATTCCCAAAAATTGGTACACCATTGCCCATGTTTAAACCTATGGAAACAGGAAGCAATTGGTTATTAATATCATGTCCGAACGTTGTCAAATTTGCAAGCAAAAAGGCAAAGCTTGGGATCTCACATAAGTTGCTGTACCAACTGAATTGATTTAGAGAAAAATACATTTCAATGCTAAATCATTGTCTGAACTGGAAATACACAAAAGATCAATCTTGTTTAAGCACATACCCAATTGGTCTTAGAATAAAATCAGTGAAATGTTTCTCCATCAAATGAAATATCGTGTTTGCTTCATGAAGTACTTTCAGGAAAAGTAAATCTGGTGGTGTCTTTGGCTCAGAGACTGGCAAGACTGTAAAAGAAAGAAAAGTGAATTACAAATTATTAATTAGTTTGGTTCGTTATATGTTCACCAAATAAACTTTGAAGCAAGCTGCGTAACCGCAAGAAATGACTATCAAATACGAATTTTGTCCCTTCAAAAATAAAAATAGCTGGATATGTCACGCTCAGTAGCTTGTTCATCAAGAGCTTTATTGCTTTCTACTTTAAAATTGCAAAATTAAAGCTCTTGAAAAAATTCAATGTTTGGCAAAATCTATGACTCAAATTGATTTTCAACATGTCATTTGATTGTGTTTCTCATACTAGAATCTCATACTGTGTTTCTCTAAGATCGTCTTTTAAATCAACTATATCGCGAACCAAATTCAACCGAAAGAAATTGTTCAGATTGTTGAAGAAGTAAGAAAGAATCTCACCCATTGACAAAATGTCTTTTGCATGAAAATTTCTTGAATAAGAAAAGTTTTACATCCTGATCATTTATAATTTCAAAAAAGAAGAATTTACCCTGAAGAGTTATGTCGATGGCATATTCAAAATGGTCTTCTCCAAGATATTTCAACAAGACTTTGAAAATTCTGAAGACGTTATTTGGCAGCTCCGAGGGGCTTGATATCTGCAACATGAGGAGATTCTCAGGTTGCGAATAAAGCAACAAATTGTAAAACACAAATGATTTGGATCGAAATGGTGTATTTACGAACTCTTAACGATTCTATAAGAATTCGATAAAAGAATGCAATGCATCTAGGTAAAAAGTCCCTTGCCGCCATATTTAGCGAAATTGTCAATTAAAACAACTAATTTCCGAGGTTAAGAGCTCCATTAGAACAGCGATATCCATCAAATTTTCATCAATATTTCAATATCTGACAATTTTACCCCACCCCAAATGTAGATAAACCCATATTACAATTTTGCCCCACCCAAAATGTAGATAAACCATATTACCAATTCGCATCGCCTGATCGCAATCTTGTTTTCTTGCAAGAGATTAACTGCCACTTCCTGGGACAATAAACTATCTTTTAATGCCTGTTGTGTACGGCCAGGTATTCTACGTTGCAGTTCTTGCAGTGATGCCGGCATATCAGGCATGATGCCTTCTGGGATGATTCTGAAATCACAAATAGAACCATTTCAAACGCAATTGTAGATTTCTATGCAGTGGGTGAGTCAAAAAAATATACACATTTGGTGGACTGTGAAATAAAAAGTATGAGGCTGATATTCAAAACTGAAATATTAATCTATCAGTCAAAGGCCAATTTAGACTTATTACGATGAGTCCTAGTAATCGCTACCACCTACCCACCCCTTGGAGGACTCATCGTAATAAGTCTAAGGCCAATTTAGATGATAAAATTTTGTTTGGTAAAATCACTCATCGGTTAGATCCAGAAATTAGGAAAATGCTGGTAAAGGGCATATTTGGCAATGCGGACTCCACACTCCAATTTGGTCCATGATTTACTTTCTATTTACTTCTAGTTCTGAAATTAACAATGCAAACTTCAATGCCAAATAAGTCATGAACGTGAGATTCTCGATTCCCATGCCAGCCCTTAAAGGCAGTTTTTCCAATTGTTGGGTCTTAAAGATGCCTGATTCTACAAAAAAAAATTAGCATTTTAGTTTTGAATATCAGTCACATACTTTTTATTCCATCACTCCCCAAATGCGCAAACTTTTCTTGACTCGCCCAGTATTTGGTCAAATCTAATCTCAGTGTCAAGTAAAGGATATTTATGTGGCTGAAGGACACCTACTCATACACTAAAACATTATTTTTGAATTCTGAGAAATCAGCATAATTTTACTGTACTATTTATGTTAATTATTTATGTATCTGAAAAAACAAATTTCAGCGATGATCTATTTTTCATTCCTATAAAAAAAGATAAAATTATAGCTTAAAATTCACTTCTGAAGCGCATTCTATAATTTTTCATGTATTCCAGCGAAAGATCTTCAATGTTGCTTGCTTGAAGGGCAATACTACACAGAATAAATGTGATAAACAATTCTTGAAAATCTGCAAACAATTTCCAAATATGTATCTCATAGCTTTCAACGCTCGACATTCTGATTTCCCGTCTCTCTGTTAAGTTCCCTCCTATATCCTTCAAATTTCAATAAGCACCCCCTCCCTCACCTAACACAGTTTCAAGGGACAGGGACATATCTACAGTAGGTATGCAAACAATGAAATTCATTCATCATTGCTCTAAAAATTCTTCAAGAAGCAACACATCATAAAATGAGAAACCTTTTCGTTTCTGTCTTCTCTCGCTTTTGATGCCCAGCTGTAGCGTAAAACTTTTCGAGAATGTTCTTGGACCTTGCTTCCAGAAACTCTAGTTCATCTCTAAAATGGTAAAGATTTTCAAATGCAGGTAAGGCACGGTTAAAACAAAACTCTAAATTAGATATTTTGCAATTTTCAGCATACACCTGTCTACCGCTAGTAATGGAAGGCATGAATAGATACATTATTGCCTTGAATATTTGCCCTCAATAAAAATTAGTCTCAATATTTCTTGTCGGTATGGTTTATTATTTTTGCCTGAAAATTTTAATGTAAATTAATATTGTGGTAGATGTGAGAAGCAAATCAACAACCTAAGATTTTGTCCTTCAACCCAACAGTCTAAATTGAATTTACGTTGTATCGTAATAAGTATTCTAAATTCCATTTTTAAAAATGACGAAAAATCTGAAGTAAGTGGCAAAGAACAAAAAAAGTATCCTGCTCCAACTACGAAAACAACTTACTGTATGCTGGGGTTATCAAATCTTAGCTTACCTGAACTTAACGTTGTTTCTCATTGACCAACACTGACATCAAAGGGTGAAAGAATCAAAAGAAATTGAACTTACTCGATATATGATGAAGAATATTTGGCAAAAGCATTTTTCTTTAGCCGATCTAAGAACGTCGAATCTGATCCCAACCGGAACTCAGACAACTTCCTCGTCACATCTTTGGCCCTGGAAGAAGGAGTTTTGTTTTTAGTGAGCGAGAATAAAGCAAAAATACAAATCTTAGTTACAGAAATATTTCCTGCTCAAGACAACCAGAAATGTGAGCAGCTATAAACGGCAAAAATGAGCGGAATGACACACTTTAAGTTCTCATATTTTCTCAATAATGTCATTTTACTCATTTAATTCATTTTTAGGGAGGTCTGCTCCGTAGCTGAAGCTATTTCAAAAGAGGCAATCCAATAAAAACGTTCTTGCTACATAAACTATTCTCTGAAAACAAGTTCTCTCGCTATTAAGTTAAATAGTTTTGAAAGAGCAAAATATCACAGACCAAGAAGTGGCAGATTTCGCAACAGATGAAGTTCAGGACTGAAATAGAATTTTCGCAGTTAATGAATCTGATCAGAATGGTAGGCTCTAAATAGCTGAAGGGCTAATAGACCTTTTAGCTATTCTGCAAAAGAGCCTGGATCGAGCGTTATTTTTATATATTTTTATACATGAGATTCGATCAAGTGGCGTTAGAGCTTCTATCACTATTGTGCACATTCGAAAATTCTACAAAATGTAGCAAAGTATCGTTCGATTGAGATTCTCTTTCAGAATAGCTAAAAGGTCTATTGCATTGAGCAACAGCAGGACTTATCATATGTCTGTCTCATTCAATCTATTCTTATTTCAAAGATTTTAAATTTCATATAAAATAGCAGAAGGTACCTTCCATAAAGTTTTGCAAACGTTTCAAGATATGATTCAAGATCATCTTCTTTCTTGCTTAGTTGCTTGTAAATATATCCCTGTAAAATAAATTCTTTTATCAACAATTGAACAGAATTTTTGGGATTGAAAAAGTGTATTTGAAGGTTGATAAAGATTAGCTCATCGGTAATACTACCGGGTGAGCCAGAAAAAAGTTCCCACTTTTGAAAATTCACAACACCAAGACTAATTCACGGATTTGAATCATTCAAATTCTAGTTAAAAGCCGGAAGATCAAAGTACTTTTGTGATTTTTTTTGCTGTCCTACCAGCACTACAAATATAGGTTAATTCAACTTTGCAAATATTTCATGGTTGCAAAATGACTGAAAAATGGCCTAAAACATCGATCAATGCATAAATGACTTCTCGTTCAGAATAATGAAGGAAATGCAACTTCTCATGGGTGAGAGATATCCTCTAGGCATCAATTGCCTTGGGATTGAAAATCTTTCGTATTTGTTTGAAGATCAATGTCTTATAACACTTGAGGGTGGTGAAACGCCCATAGCCTATTGTTCGATTTGAATAGAGTCCTTACGATTTGATCAATGTTTTAGGCCCTTTTTCCATCATTTTGCAACCATAAAATTCTTATAAAGTTGAATTAACCAATACTTCTGGTGCTGGTAGGACAGCGAGAAAAATAACAAAAATACTTCGATCTTTCGACTTTTAACTAGAATTTGAATGATTCAAATCCGTGAAGTAGTCTTGGAGTTATGAATTTTCAAAAGTGGGAACTTTTTTCTGGCCCACCCGGTACTGCAGTGTTTGATAAGTTTTAGCGGGTTTTATTTTCGTTAGACATCGTCGTAAACAGACAAGAAGTAAACAAACCTGAACTTTCTTTTCAAAAACACTTTGGACAAATTGACTCATAATCATTTCAGCATTGTTTTCAAATACAGTGATGATAATTTTTTGAATTCCTTCACAAGCTGGGATGATATTCTCGAACACATCGTTTTGTATAAAATTACTCTGGAAATGAAAATGAAATCGGATAAGTAAAAAAGTTAGCACATTTGATGGGCTGTGAAATACGAAAATAAGCGGCTGATATTCAAAACTGCAATGCTAATTTATCAGTCAAAAGGGCTGCTGTGAAATTTCATAACCTACTGTTTTTTGTGTTTTAACTTATCTTTACTTGGTATACAGCCACCTTTCAGTGTTCCGTACGATTAAAATTGCTCTGTACTTAAGGTGGCTCACTACCGAAAATTTCGAAATTACGAAACAAGGTGGCTGTATACCAAGTAAAAAATAAGTTCGCAACCACAGAAATCTCAAAATACAAAAAACAGTAAGTTAAGGTAGCTCACTACCACTATAAATGTCCACACTGGATGTCCTATCGCCCATGATCTTACTAAACAAAATTTTCATATCAAAGTCAGCCGTTGACTGATAGATCAACACCTTTAGTTTTGAAGATCGGCCACCTACGTTTTATTCAACAGCCAACCAAAAGTGTTAACTTTTTTTGAGAACAAAAAGTATCAAACAGGGGTTGAAAATTCATTTACTTTCTGGGACCATTGGTGCCCTGGTCCACTTTAAGTATAAAGCACTGCACTTTGATGCTATGAAAACAATATCTATCTGAATGTATGATCCCGGGACATCTTCTTTGAACAGAAAATATTAGCAAATTAACGACCAAAATGGGAATATACGAGCAAAACAAACCTACAACACAAGCTATGAAACGGTGGCAGAATGCATTTGATAAAGTTTTGGGTTCCTAAATAACAAAAATTCATCATTATGAGAAATATCAAGAACTGATGAAATAGATTATTGATTGCAGACTTTCCAACTGTCATAAATAAGCAAAACGCAAAACAATACATACCGATAATGTCAGCTCAATCAAATCTTCATAGCATTGTTGATATCTCTACGAAAAAAAATTAGATGAAGTCATTGACAGAAAAACTTAATATTGAAGCCTCGCAATACCCAGAAACAAACTCTTTGCTTAGGTGAAACCACACACTACACTGGCGATGTGATTCCTATAGTCGTTCAATGATTTTAATTTGGCTTTTATATATTTTAACCCATACAAACATGCGAAGAACTGACACTCAGGCAATCATATTCAATCAGTCATTACAACCGGACTCTAGAATTTACAAAACTGTTGTAATCGAGGGATGAATGCCAAAAAAAATTTTCAGCTGCAAGAAAATTACACAAACACTTCAAAAAATATTAAGGGACAGTTTTCAGATGCAGAAGATTCGCTTTGTGCCTGAGCTAAAAAAATTACTGGAATTCAAAAGGACAGAATAATTTTACCAACGTTTTCTGTCTTCGTAATTCAAATTCTGCACTCTGGAAATCTATCTGTTTGATGGCAATGATTTAATGAAAAGTACAGCTAAGGTTTATCTGATTCAGGAACATATAAGGATTGCATGATCCCAAATGTAAATCGCTTCGTTGCCTAGTTAACAAGGCGCGTCTATAAACATGTGAAAAGTGAGCACCTGGCAAATAAGGTTTGTGGATATCTGATAGCGTTCAGTTAAAAGTCTCCGATAAAGCACAGAAAAGTTTATATTTATGTCCTCCAATAATCTGAAAGTCAACAGACCCGCCCATTTGGTTGGTGATAATTTTTCACTTGTATTAAAAGTATCTCTGAAAGAAATTATGAATGAAGTAATCTCCAAGTAAATAGTACTTGAGGTTACTTCAAACTCTCCTACGACAATTTTTTTCTATATAATCTTACAAAAACACAATAACTACAAAAGAATAAAAAACGATGCCACAAGAAGAATGGAAATACATATCAACCCTGTGGCCTTAATCAATACTAATTCAAAGTCACATTTACAAAGGCGGAATGTGCCTACTTATTGGCGGTTTGCAGCAGAAACCAAAAGCACTAAATTTTTGAAGTAGCCTCTCTGAGCCTTTCGTTAACGCCAGGTTGTACGACAATTTGTCATCTCAAAATAGCAGTATTTAACGGATGCACAGGGAACCAACGCTTTCTCTCTATGAAAGCAGTTTACACATATTTATACAAATTAAAAAGACAGAACAGATACAGATTTACATCGATGTCCACGAATTGAATATAAACTCTTACATCTGGCGAGAAGAAAAAACATTGTCTTTATAAATAGCCTTTGAAATTTCCAGACAGAATTTGATTAATAGGAACTCGATGTTTCCTCAAAACAAATATAAGATTTTTTTGTTTACTTCTATCAATTTCCGGGCGGTACTTTGATGCTGCAATACACAACATGCTGATTCATACTTTTATTCCCACGAGTCTAAACATTTTTCAAAGATCGTGTGATTACTATAAAACAAGTAACACTCAAGAACAAAGATTGCATTAAATTCAAAAGTGTATGATAGTAACTTTTTACATAAAACCAGGCTTTACATAAAAGTAAAAAAAGCATTTATACCTTAAACGGAAGAAGAGCATTTGCACATTTGGCCATATTTTCTATATCACCAATCTCATACGCTTTCTTGAACTCTTTCAGTAAATCTCCTTCTATTGCATAATATTTTTCTAAAAGGAATACAATCATTCACTTTTTGCTTTATCTCAATAGATATGAAAACAACTATACTACAGCTATCTCAACATGAATATTCTATGAATGCCATAGCTTTTAAACTGAAGAAAAATCGCAAAGCAGCAATGGAGCCCTTTCCTGCATCAACGACCTGGCAGACAGGCCAAAACAAGGTCACAACTCCAACTTTAAGCTTATCCCATATGTATAACGGTGCAACAGTGAAATGGAGTTGACTTTGATGCTTTAATTATGTTAGCATCGCAGTTGTAGCAAACGTTTCTCATCCCTAATAACCTAGGAAGCATCTTCATCCCCTTCAATTTAATAAATGTTGATAAGTATTTGATATTGCATTTTTTTCTGACTAGATTAAAATAGCATCTCCGGTGATTACTAACCGTTGATCCGTATCAGGTATTGCTGCATTCTTATTTCACATAAAAATCTACGTTGAAAGCAGCTGGTGTAAAAAGACCCATGTTGCAATCAACCCACGATAATTATCAAAATACATCATATGCAGATGAAAATTTCATCAAAACAGATTACTGAACAATACAGAAAAACAGTGTGAAAGGCGTTTCATTTCTTCTTGAGAAGACATTTGCTATATGACGTAAATTGTTTGTTTTGCAAATGAAAAACGAATCTTTGAGGGATCTCTGCTCTGCCTTTCAACATCTACTGCGACAGCTTTGTTAGTTCGACGTGTCATTGACAATCAACACGCTGTGACTTTATAAAGAGTACATGCTTGAAAAAAGCATCGTGTTTTCGTGTTTTGTACACCCACACTACTTAATGGTACATTAATCACATATCTATCATATGCTGACGCTATCTGTCACTTAAGTTAAACAACATTTCGACAGAATTTTTTCTCCATAGATGATGAGAAAGGTTGACATAAACGAAATGTGATTTTCTCAGAAAGAACTAATTCGTTTTGATCACTTTGCATTCTTATTTCTCTCCCATTGACCTACGCTGGGCCGCCGAGAGCTTTTGGAGGCCCAGAAACAAAACTGGGAAATTAGGTCCCCTGCCAGCAAAGGGAGCACAAAATTATTCTGATCATGCCCTGTAGATTGGCTTAAAATGCATTTAAGAGCATTTCCTGCAATCAAAATATTAAAAATCTTCCTTTATGAGGCCCCTTAGACCCTGAGGCCTGGGGGCAGATGGCCCCTCCTGCCCCATCTCGGCAGCCCTGGACCTACGTGCTAACCACGATCTCTTATCTGTTATTCTTTAAATAACCCTACATGCAGCATACATAGTGCTCTTCTACGAATGGATTCTCTCGATGATCTTCTTTGTCCAGCGTAGGTGTTTTCATTAATAATTGTGAAGTGAAGTTGTAACTTACCGGCAATGTGGTATTTGACTTCAGAGAACCTAGAAGTATCACATAAAAAAGAAATAAAGATATATAAGTATTGCATGGACCAGGAATAACTTCATCTGTTCTGTTAAAAACTCATTACACACAGAATATTTGAGTTATTGGACTGAACCAAAGTTTAGTGGATAACCAAAGTTGTATTTAAGTGATTTTTCCTTTATTTTTTCTGAGCATTGGAAATACACAAAAAGTTGTAAATTCATAATGTGTGAAAAGAGATAGATAACCCTTGATAAATTAAACTGATCAGATCTCTCAAACACATCGTTTCTCTCGGGAGTTAAGAACCAAACCTGCATGAACGCAACAGTGTATATCATCAGACCTTTCTGCAAAAATCAGTTTCTAAGCCATGAGGTAAATGGAAAGTATTTTCATGTTACTGCGAGATTACATAAATATATCCTTTTTCATGCATTTGGTGCATAACATGAATTTATTCAGTATTTATATTACTCAATCGTAGGTGTTGAAAAGTACATTAAAAATTCAGAAACTAACAACTAAGTTTCATTGTTGCTTCTGGGCTAGGACTAAATCGACAGCAGATGACTTTGGGTTTCCAATAGATGGTTTTATCTTGTCAACATTACGCAGAGAGACAGAATGAGAAACAAGGATTTGGAACAAGACTTACCCCTCAGTCTGCAGTTCTTGTGCAACCATGAATAACTGACAAATTATTGTTGCTGCCTCATGAATCTGTTGAAATGAAAAGAACGGATAATTGTTGGAAATGTTATTTGTCTCCCTTCAAAATGAAACCAATTTCATCTCTTCCTAATTTTGCAAAATGAAAGTTTGTGATAAAAGATTCAAGTAAACATTTTGCTGATCTTTGACTTCAATTCAAAAATATTTCTACATATTTTGGTGTGAACAACACTGTGAAAAACATCACAGAAGTTGTGCATTGGGCTATAACCCTGAAACGCATTTTAAATGAACATAGAAGTTGTGCATTGGGTTATAACCCTGAAACACATTTACATACCAAATGAACATAAATAAGTATATATAAATATATGAATAAATTAATGAATAAATACATGTATTGTACATCTTCTCCAGAGTGGTTTTTAATGATCACAATCTTTTTTAATATCTAAACGCTTTGTTCAAGCCAATGTCTGAAAAAAGTAGCTGATTGTCAGCAACTGATGCATTTTAAAAAAGATTTCCAATTGACCTGAAAATTTATCACATATTCAAATACATTGTAAGCTGCATTGTAAGTAGTTTACCTGCTTGTGATCATTGAATATTTCTGAAATACTTTCTGGTGAATTAAATTCTTCAAAATATTTCATGACTTGCTGGGCCTCTTTGATTCTTTGTCTTGGTGTGCTTATATTTTCTAACTGATCACCAAGGTGAACAACTTTTGTTGCAACATAATTTATTCTGTCATCAAGGTCATAGAATTTCTGAACTGATTCCTGCAAGTGGAAAATGCAATGAAACACTCCAATTTAATGGAAAAAAAAGGAAAATGTGCTTCATGTTTAAATGTGGTAGAAATTGAGCAAAGAAAAAGGCAAGAGATGCAAAACCCTGGAAACCCAAATGGGGTTCTTTCTATATTTTGCTGATGGGATGTGCACTCTTTCCCAGGTATCATTTTGCCTCCTCTCCTGATGCCACGTATCAAAAGAAGGCAATTTTTCTAAGGCCAGTTGTCAAAAGCGTTATTTCATTGTTTTCCAATGAACTCTTTACATTTTTTAGTATACTTATAATTGATTTATTCTAAAGCCATTTGGTCTTATATTCTTTGGAACTATAAGCAGATCTGGTTGCCAGTAGAACTGGGAGCACTGTGCCCCTTCAAGTTTAAAAAACCACTCTTCTAACCTAAAAAAGCACTATTTTCTCAGCTTCCTTTAAAGTTTAAAAGTGCCCTTCCAGTTTTGGAAACCCCTCTGTTGCCTTCTGAGTGCCCCTATAAGAGTTGTACCACTTCAAGCAAATACTGCTAGTACCTACAGTATATTTTCCTGTTTAGTGATGCTGAGTTGCTGATTCCTTAAAGGCTAACCTCCAATGCAGTAGTAGTTTTAGTCAGTGATCAGCATGCTTCTTAGGTACGCATGCTTTGGATTTTTGGGAGCAGCAAACATAGAATACCACCCAAAACTACAGATGTTGGCCTTTAGCACCAAAATGTATTAAAATACCTTGAATTGTTCCTCCACGGACAGTGAATTATTTTTATGTTGTTTTTCTTCATCAGCACATTCTGCTTCTAAATACCCAATTTTCCCCTCTGTTTCATTCATCAAAGTTTGAAGTGATTTGATTGTATCTTCAAAACATTCTTTCAACTTTGTGGGATCAAATGCATCAGATCCCCCTTTAGATCCTCCTCCATGTACTTTTGCTGCAACCCTTTCAACAAAGTTCACTGGATCAAAGGGTTCCTGAAAAAAAGCAGACAAGAAAATATCAGGAAATTGGAGTAGTTGAGAACACCAGAAAATAAAAAGTGCAAGAATGTCTCACCAAAGAAATTCCATCAGCTAGGAAAGGCGTTTGCAATGCTGGCATTCATTAAATTCCAGAATAAAGCAATCTCTTGAACTGCTTCATGCTAAAGTGTATTACCAAAGGTATACAGAGGATGTTGATGCTTTAATTTGATCTGTTAACATCAATCTAAAATGCAGTTTCTATTGCATACACTGTAGATTTGATCATTTACACTCAGCCAAAAGAAGGTGTTGCAAACAGATGATATTAAATCATTGACTTCCTGATATCATCACCATTTATAAAGTGAATAACCTGAGTTAAAAGATGAGAGCGTATCATAAGTTTATAAATACTTTAGTTTATTGTGTTTGAAAATCAAGCTTGTAGCAAAATTAAGCAGAGGCAATGAAAACAAGGGAGGGATTACAAGTGTTTCATTGTTTGATTTATAGACAAGCACTATATATCTCAGGTCATTTACTTTAAAGCTTTGCAATGGCTATATTTACATTCCTGGCCTTGCTTTATTAGTTGTCTTCTAATGCCATGAGAGACGGTTGTCAGATCCCTTTGTTTTCCTTGCTAATGGAAGTTACAACTTCTTCATCTTCAAAGAAATTCGAAGGGAAAACGTGCTAATCCTCATGACGGAATGATACATGCAAAGGTGACAACTAAATCATTGGCTGCCAATAACTCAGGCTCACTTTATATAGCAATAATAAAGCTTTAATATTAGCTGAAACTAATAAAGTTGTCGTTTATGTATTCAAATCAATGTTTTAGGCCCTTTTTCCGTCATTTTGCAACCATGAAATTCTTATAAAGTTTAATTTACCAATACTTCTAGTGCTAATAGGACAGCAAGAAAAATCACAAAGATACTTTGATCTTTCGACTTTAACTAGAATTTGAATGATTCAAATCCGTGAAGGTGTTATGAATTTTCAAAAGTGGGAACTTTTTTCTGGCTCACCCGGTAGAATTTTCCTTCTTTTACAAAATATTGTCTGTGTGCACTTTGCACACAACTTCCAAACTTTCCAGTATGGATATATACATCATATGCATAAATAAAAGAGACCCCAGAGAGATCTGCATTAGGATCTTCCCCTTTCCCTCTTTTTCCTGCCTCAGCCTTTACACCTAACAAACAACAGCAATTTGTTTTTTGCCTTCTCTCACCTCAAAATCTTCTGCAGCAAACATCGTGGAATAACATCAACGACTTTTCATCTCATCTTAAAGTTACAATATGGATACACTCAGGAAAACAGGTCGCAGCTCTTGAATTAGGCCTTCCTTCATCTCTTCTTTTCGTCTTTCGCCTTCCTGTTTTGATAAGCCTCGTATCCAGATGGAGGCCAAAATGGGCTCCAGGACACCATCCCAGGATATTTTCTTGTTTGTTGAGTGCAAAGTAATAACGCGAATTCTTGGAACGAAAGAGACAAGATGCAGAGATACAGAAAGCGAAGTCATTCAGTTTAAAGAAATAGATCATTGAATTTTATACCCGCCTTTTTTGGCAGATTTCAAGATTTGAAACCTATGGTAGGTATTCTAAATTCCAGCCTTCTTGAAAATTCAGAGGAATCCTGAAGACATGAAACCTTTTATATCAGAAACTCTCCCGCTTTTCCCTCCAGACTCTCCCAAGGGATTTTTGTGATTTTGAAATCACATGTTTTTTCTGTGATTTTTTTGTTTGATTTTTCAGTAATTTTTCAGTGATTTGTGATTTTTGGTGCTTTCTGTATGTGATTTTTTTGTGATTTTGTGATTTTAATTTTAGCATGTCATTTTTTGTGATTTCAAGGGAGGTGTACGAAAAAAATCAGTGAATTGCCCCTCGGGCTTTCGGGGAGAGGGAAGTGTCTGAGGCTCCTCGGCTCCACAACGTGACAATTGTGTTGTCCGCTTTGCAAATGTTTTGTTTGGTTTCTGGCTTTTCAATAAATATGTGGGCGAAGCACTTTGGAATCTCGACATTTCGGCTCATGAAAACTGAAAAAGATTGATAACTGTTAAAAATTTTATTCGTCAACAAATGTTGATTGTTGACATTTACAATCAGGATTGGAGAGCGCTAACAAAGAGCAGCGAAAAGCTTTCAAAGTTCAACAAAAGATCAATAAAAGAGGAAATATTTTTTGAACATCTCTTGTTTCTAAGGACACGGGTCGGTGCTTGCTTGTACATATTGTGATGCAAATTTTGTGAATGAAATTTGAGTATGAAATGATGGCTGAGCACTTGATGACTGATGACTTTCTTGCAGATTTTTCAAAGGGAAGAAATCGCATTGGGTTTACAAATCGACTCTGATATTTTACCGTGCATACATTAGGTCTACAGGAAGGAAGACTTTTTGATTATTTCCGCCTCAAAAGGACATCTTTCTTGAGAGGAAAGTGAAGGACTATTTGCTGCCAGTTTGGCCGTTCGCTGCGGGTTCAAGGTGTCAGAATCATCGCTACATGTTTAGCAGTTTTATCAGCCAAGATCATTGGATCGTTATTTGTTGTTATGATGGCACTGCGATATAAATGTGAAATCAGAAGAGGGACGTTTTGATGGTCAGAACAAGAAGTACAGGATGGCAATTCATCATCTCCCTTGTGAGTATGGATGTTAACGACAACCAAACGTAATCACAAAATTGGCAAGATTTTAACTTCCCACAAAATTTGTGGGATGTCATTGTATCATGTCAATTTTGTGAAAAACAAATGATCGGAAATTGATTCCATCTGAGACAAATATCCTTTTCCTCATCTGACTTCATAACTACAGCCAGGGGGGGGGGGGTAACATAACATGTTGAGGGTAGGGGTATGTGCCGCCCATTTATGGGTGGGTTTTTGGGTCCAAAATCCTCTAAACAAGGGTCCCTTTTTCGGCAGATTTTCATTAAACATGGGTGGGTTATCCAGAAATTGGGAAAAAATGGTAAAAATGGGTAGTGTTCAACCGAAATTCATCATTAAGATAGGTATGACGGCAACTGTTGGTAATTAGAAGAGGGTAGCTTTCTGAAAGCCAGGCGGTAGACGCCCGTCTATCTGCAAGTCATGTACCCCTCCCCCCGGAACTGCAGTAGAGAATGAGCTGTGGGTCTTTTCAATCTATGAATAGAGACATTTAGAGGAATAGGCGATCTGCTGTAGTTTGAGGGGTAGCCCCTGTCCGAGACCCCCTTGTCAGGACTGGAATCTACTAGGATGTGTAACACAAGTGGAACACAGGTGAAGGCTTTAAGTTTGATGACAGATAGCCCAGATGCAGAAGGTGGTGTGAAGGGGGAGCAGGGGTCCCTCTAGAATGTATGATGTTTGGTAGGCTGCTAGGCCAATGTTGCGGAAAGCCCCTTTAAGGATAATTTATTACTTCATCATAACCCCAAATATGCCCATTCAAGCCCAGTCAAAGAAAGTATTCCCCCTTACCCCTTGCCTGATTTTCAAACGATCTCTTCTACATGGTCTCTTTTGGAGCATTCAGACAAACAATCCCAGTGTAACGCCCCTCCCTTCCCCCAATATGTTACCAAGCTTGGGGTACATCAATATACCATAAAACCCATCCATATAGGAGGCTTATACTCATACCCTCAACATTTTATGTTCAACTGAGGCCCCCAAAGGGGGGGGGGGTTACTGGAGCCCTGGAGCCCATCATTTTGAAAGCTTGGAGCCCTGGAGCCCAGACAATTCCCTTTTGGCAATTTTCTCAAATTTTAACAAATAGAGCCCAGAAGAGAATGCAGTGGAGCCTATTAAAATACGCCCTGGAGACTCAGAGCCCAAGATCCCTTAGGGGGCCTCTCAACTCAGAAGAGAAAACATTGAAGAAGCTGGTTATTTCAAAGTGCTAAACAGACACCCGTTATGTCCCCTGTTTGCTAAATTTGGAAAAATTTCCAAGACTCATTAGGGCCCCTCACTAACTAATTTCATGTATAATGTGAGAAGCAACTTTCATTTTCTTGCTGTAGGCGCTGCCCTGTAGGCAAGTTTTGTCTGACTGAAGAAATGTGATTACCATAGGTAGAAACAAACATATGTGATTTTAGGGTAATATGCCCCTGAGTTCTCCCTGTGTTGTCCCCAGCCCTTCATGGACATCTCCCATTCCCATTCCATCATGCAAATGTTCTCCTGAGAAGATTGTTTGTATACTTCAAAGAATGTGCCCAACAGGTGGAAGTGCAACTTTGGGGAAAACAGAAAATATAATATTCGATCGTGAGAATTCTAGCCTAGCTTTTTCAATTAGACTTGGTAAAATTGTAGATCAACAACCTAGCTAAAGATATGGTGAAAGAAAACCAAAACTTTTTCGATTACTGTAGTTTTGGAGATCACCTTTTTGAAGTCAACAAAAAGTTTTGAAAAATAATTTGCAAAGCCTGGCTTTACGGAAACATTGCGATTTGCATATCCTTCTATTGCGAAGACCATGTTGAATAACGTCCTTTTTACCGTTTTTGATAGATCGAAAAGTATTGGAGAAATTAAATTATATTAACTGTTTTGTGGAGAGAGTGGTCATGGAAAACGGCTGCTCCCTGCTCAGTGGAGCGGAAAGCAGGGTTACCTTAATGCAACATTAAGCAAAAGTTTTGTAGTTTTTTCCCAGGTTTTAAGATGTTTTATTGCTGCTAATTGATCCAAAAATATTTCCATTGATTTAGAATCCGGCTTTTCCATTAGTCTACATAAAGAATTACGAGATTTGAGGCACCTGGTTTAGCGCGAAATAATGGGAACTGAGCTTTGCCGTTATATAGATAAATGCGATTTATCGCCTTATTTGCCCATTTACAAGATCCTGGAGTGATTTTCATCATTTGGGCCCCAAGGAAAATTTTCTTGACCACACTCTTTAAACCTCCAGAAATATTAGAGAAACGCCTTCTTGAGGAATGATACTTTTATGAAAATTTTCTCAAACTTCCATGTCAAGTGAATTAAAACCTTGAGATTGACGTACGGCAATAGCTTCAGGAAATAAGCTTACATTTTTGTGTCAGTTAAAGTGAAATGTCAGGATTTAGATACACTAAAAAGTTCTTGCAGAAGATGTGCGTTCAATTAAGTCAGCAAAGCACAAACTGTGTGATTTAATTGAGGTTTACTTGTCAAGGAGGCGCCGTGATGAAACTTTTAATGCTGATGAATTTCTTAAAAGATATATTGCTCTTTTTTACCTTGCAATAGTCGACACAAGAACAGAATTTTTACGGACCCTTTCGGAGCCCGGGTCCGGGACCTTTTATCCCCTCCAACCCCTCTTGACGGTTCTGCATACGCCCCTGAAAAAGCAAAGGTTATCGAATCTGGAGAGGCACATTCAAGATCAGGCCTTTAGCGGCTGAAAGTGGATAGCCTTGAAAATTCAAAGTCAGAGCATTAAACTCACAGACCTTGTTAAATGTTGAGATTTATAGCTTACACACCTGTTCTATATCAAACGCCATTCAACAAAGAATCGACCTGATTTATTTGTCTTCACGCAATCTAAGACAAGTTTTATTATTAAGTCAACTGCTTTAGCATATTCAGCTTTACTTACACAGTTTTGCTTGTCTAATATTTTGCCGACGGAATGACGAAAAACGCCGCTCCCAACGTAATTGACATTTGCTTTTGGAAAGTATGAGCAGAAGGGAGAAGCGCACTATAGACGCTCTTGTGCGAGTATTTTTTGCTCATTTCCCGCCCATTTGACAACCAAAAAGATTTGTTTGCGGGGACAATGGACATTTTGAAACTTGAAAAGGCAACTTTTCATCGTCCAGCGAAATTTATGATCACGAGAAACTTCAAACAGAAAATTGATTCAGTTTCTTGATTAATGTATTCAGTGTGAGCCAAGATTCGTTGTCAAAAAGTCGTGAATTTCGGCGATTTAAAAATCACCACCATTGATATACGAACATTATGCTGATGCCAATCAATCATAAAATGAACACCAAGTCATTTTCACCGAAGAAAGGAATTTATCAACCTTTTGGTCCTTTCCCGTTAAAGACCTTACTTGCTAGAAAAGATTTAGTGGGCTCTTAGGTTAGGAATTGTCTAAAATGATTCGTCATTTTTAGCCAAATTCTACCGAAAATAAATTTTGTTTCGACAAGTTTGTATTTGGTTGCTATACTATTTCGGAAATCGATTATTGGCTTGGCAGGCGAACACCCAAATAACGGCCAAAAGGATCGAATTATCTGAATATCAAATCGAAGCATTTGGCACTTTCAGCATAAAATCGGAGAAACATTCTATTCCAAGAGCCAGTATTTAAAGACATATAAGGAACTTAAATGGGGGGCCTGGGCATTCTAAATGCAGTCTATCATATTCCATTGTATTTGATGATTTCGAGAGATTATCAAAACGGTTGGACAAATGGCGGCTGGCGCCCATCGTTTGTTCTGTTTTTATTAACTGGACCACAGGGAAACCAGTATTCTCCTTTCTGTTTATTGCTTTTTATCTTTTGGACGCTGCGTAGCTTCTTTGTCGCTTCGTTAACGTGCGTGGTGAAATGCGAAGGAGGAATGTACAGTTTCACCACCACCGTGCCACAGAAGCTACGCACCGTCCAAAAGATAAAATGCAATAAAAGAAAGAATGCTGATTTCCCTGTGGCTAGACGTCATTTGTCCTCAAAGGCTCTTATTCAACCAGCATATCTTGCACGTATCGCCTCTTGGTTGGCTTTTGTAGTCGCTATTTTCATGGTCCATGAAATGGCGACAACAAAGGCCAACCAAGAGATGGCGCCAGCAAAGCATGCTGGTTGAATAAGGGCCTTTAAAGCGATTTCTTTGGTTATAATTCTTCGACAAGTGACGCCAGTTGAAGAGATGGACGGTCCCCAACTCAACCTCAATACCATTTCTTGCTTCTATTAATTACGCAAAGGCTTCTCAAAGTTTCATTATGTTGATGACACCATGACAGGGCCTAAACAGGAAAGTCTGCATGGGCCTAATGATTAGAATCAAGCAATTCGTCGTTTCTTCATAGTTCCCTTGCTAAGGCTTGAAACATAAATGTTTCATAACAGCTGCAAAGTCATTGACTTTAACGGCCTTTAACCTGCAATAATTGATTAGGTATGAACTAATAAGCAGTAAATAGGTGAAAGAAAAACAGTTAAACAAAAACCAGTAAATATTTTAATATAGAACGTGTTCGGCTGATAACAGCCATCCAGCTTTCGGTGTTTTTGATTGCATGGATGAGTTATTTATGCTAAATTAATTGATTTCTGTGAATTTTGCTGCAAGAATACATCTGCCCAAGCATAATGTTAAGTGGTTGTGCTCATTCCTTAGCAAGAGCTAAATCTTTTCGTTTTTGCTATCCTTTCGGAACCAGGGCGGTTTAATGATTAGTCAAAAAGGAATCCAGGGAGATGCTGCTTCTGTCACATCACCTGCCTGCTTGTGACATTTCATTTTATCTTTGCTTTGTCCTAAATTCGACACTTTTGGGAAGTTCAGATGGTTGAAAGTTTATTAAGAGGAGAATACCTGAGGTATTGGAATCAATCAATCAAAGTTTTAGGAAAAATTGGATTATGAAAATTCCTTCACTAGGAAATGCGTGAAGAAATGAGAAATAATCTCATCACTTGGAGGAACATGTTGATACATTTCATCTACCTCAAGGCTTAAAAAATTATTTTTACAAATGTAGCAGATTATTCGGTATGTCTATACCTTATACCTCATCGCTTTTGCCTTTATAGATATAAAATTCTGAACTCTTAAAGGGGATGAAATATGCATGAGTGAGGAAATCATTCATTATCTTCAGCTAGGGTTTTAGGCCTCTTTTCACGCATGTCAAAGTAGCGAATGTTTGGTAAATTGAATTTTACCTGTAGTCAGTTGACAGTGCTCAGAAAGCGGTGCTCGGGTATCACCAAACTTTGATTGATTTCAGTTATCCTTCGCATGACTAACTTTCAAGATGTGAAGTTGTTTTTGGTCCACCCGGTATTTCAATGTTCTTAATTATGATGGCGTGAATGTTTATTCATGAATGTGTTAGTGCATGGCTGTCTTCCTCAAGAAGTGTTTTCTTTGCTTCATAAGACACATGGATGCATTTTAGTTTAGATATCCTCAGTTTATCAGCTGTTGCTTGAGTATTGGTCTTTAACAAACGGTTTTGGTTTTTGGTTTCTGGTTGTTGGGATACTTCATTATAGAGTTGAAGCAGCTTGTGTAGCGTAAGCAGCTATGCTTACATGGATTTTGAAAATCAGTAGATGTTTCAAGGTAGGTCAAGGCAGAATACTAGTTTAGATCACCAGTCAAGACCTATGACAGTTTACGCCTGGTCTTTGAAGCCAAAATTTCTACGAATATGCAACTCAAAGTTGGAACGAAAGGTGCATGTACCTAGTTTTGTGACAAATTTGTAGAATTCTGTGGCATTCGTTGGAAATCATGACATGTGGGACACAATTAGGTTGAATTAGATTGAATATGATTCTTTGCCATAAATGCCATATAAATGCCAGAAATGCCATAAAGTCTCTTCCTTGACATTGGCAGCCTTTCGCAGCCATATTTGTGGCCTTGAACTGCAAAGCTCTATCACATGTTTGGGCCTAAGTTGCCTATGGGCATCTCCTACGCATTACTGTCCTACGAACCGGTCTCGAAATCGATAGGCGATTTAGGCCCAAACATTCCGAAAGGCACATGTGACGGAGCTCTGCAGTTTAAAGCCTGTCAAGGAAGACAACTTTGTTGCATTTCCAAGATGGGCAAAGAATCTAATCCGATCTAATTCAACCTAATTGTGTCCTACCACTCACGTTGAAATTTCTGTCGTTATGTCGCAAAAAGATACCAGATCCTGCGTGTTTCAAGATGTTTAATATTGGCTTCCACAAATGATATATTTCTAGCCAAGGTAATAAGGTAATGTCAATAACAGCCCGCCCGGCCTAAATGTCCCAGTACATTGCACCCCGGTGATTTTCTCGGTGAGGGACAAAATCAGTCCCCGGACATCGTGTAAATCTCCCCGGTATAAAATGCCTCACAAGTGAAACCTCAGCTACAAATTGGCGAACACCGAATTTGAGACGTTATTTTCAAGTAGAAACAATTCATCGCGAGTTCCCCTCCAAAAGTTATGAGTCTTTACTCTAACTCCATTTCTGGATCACTATGACCCGGGTGAACATACGATCTCTCACCGGATATATGATTTACTGTAGTTTGTCGGAGTTTGTCCAGCCCTCTTTACGGTTGTAACAATTTTGGCCCTTGTAGCTCCAAGTTCCGCTCAGATAGGCCAACGAGATCTCTCCATCTTTCCGAAATCTCTATTTTATCATCATCATCATCATCATTCATCATCATCATCATCATCATCATCATCATCATCATCATCATCATCATCATCATCATCATCATCATCATCATCATCATCATCATCATCATCATCATCATCATCATCATCATCATCGTCATCATCATCATCATCATCATCATCATCATCATCATCATCATCATCATCATCATCATTATGATTGTTGTTGTTTTCGGTATAAGTCTTTGTGCAAATGCTGTTTATTTTGCTCTATTTGCTGCAAACTGGTTGAAAACATAGCAGGTCTATTTTGATCTACAACCAATGCATAACCAATTGTCTTTCGTGATTTATTTACATTATTTTTTTCATCTCCGCACGAACACACTTCGCTTAAATCTATTGAGCTTTCCGCATCAACTGACGTTAATAGGATCCATAACTTAACTCATCTAGTTTTTTGTTGATTTCGTTAGATATGTCCATTATCATGACAACACATGTTTTTCTGGCCAATTTTTCCCTTAGCAGATAAAAGGGCAATGTTTCTGATTTGGACATCGACTTTCGTTTTGAACCCTGAACGGTTATAACTAGTTATGAGCTCATGGTTAGTGCATCTTTAGGTTTTCGTTTGCTGTCTCTTCGACAGCATCGGTTGATCTTAAAGAACCATTGTCACCCGGGGTCCTTGCGAAATTTCACACTGTTTGAATATCGAAACATAACTGCTGTGTCTAGATGGATGGATCAATGGCTTCCACAAAGGCCAAATTTGATTTTTAGAATGGAGGACCTGAGTGAAAATGCAACTGAATTTCCATAGTAATTTCCATATCTAATTTTCGCTTCAAGTTACCTTATCACATAATGGTTGTGAAAATATTAAATTGATCATGGAAAACACTTAGATCATCTTTACTCACTGGACTTCTAATTTGAGAAGACTTTAGTTCTACTTGTTCGGCTGGGGCAAACGATCACTGCCAGAGTCTGTAGAAAAATTGTGGAGGAGCACAGTGAACGATCGACAAGAGTAACTATTGGCTTTGCATTTCCTTTGTACCAATGACCATCGGGGGGGGGGGTGAAATTTAGGGGGCTGCCCCATAAAATTTTCATAGTTTGCGAAAGCTTTGTTCTATTTCAGATTGATTTCTGCCCGATTGTGGCCGCTTACCTGCGCTTTTCCCAAATTATTTCGAATTTTTTTACGAAGTACACTTGGAGCATGTTTGCTTTCCCACTTCTCTTCATTCTTGCCCGGCCCTCCTGCCGTCATTTTGCTTCGAAATGATTAATGTTTTATGCTTCATTGTAGGGTTCGAGCCTGCAGCTATATTTCTTGGTGCAATCGGAGGTACAGCTATCATTCTTATCATAATATATTTCTGCATCAAATCAGACAAATGCTTTTGCAAAGTTTCTAAAGGCGACGACTCTGATGAGCCTGAAGATGTGGAGTATGCCAAAGTGGCTTCAGAGGACTCCGGGACCGAAATCAGTGACTATACAACACCTGCGAATCTCAAAGACGCGAAGTTTGTCATGAGCACCGGGGATATTTCAAATAATAAGCTGATGTCATCAGATGATGATGAACTGGCGCCCGGTGTTGCACAGGTCGGGGAAGTCGTGTCAGAACCTGGTGACGTAAAATCAGAAAACTTAATGCCACCGCAGCGCAAGAGCAAGAGCAAGAGGAAACAGCGCAGGAGCCAGAGCATGGAAGACCCAAAAAAAGGACTTGGAAGTCTGCATATGTCATTGCAGTACTCGAGGAAAGATTTATTCTTGTTTGTGGTGATTCATAAAATTACAGACTTGCTTCCTGCTGAAGTAAATGGAATTGATCAAGTAAGAGTTAGCATGGTTTTGCTGCCAGCTAAAAGATCACGAAGTAAGACGAAATTTGTATCAACGAACGAGCCGGAATTTGGCGCTTCTTTCAAATTCTCCAATGTCAGTAAGGCTGATTTGTTTCAGTCAGCAATGCGTTTTCGGTTGTACGGCAGGCACGTACGGCTTGGGATGCATTTAGGAAAGGAAAAACTGATGGGAGAAGTGACTGTACATTTGGCAGATGTCGCACAACGAGAAAGAATAACAACAAGTAGGCCATTTAAGCCACCTAGCAAGTAGAGTAATTTGGTAGATGATTCTGACTCAAATTTGATGTCACGTGACTCACTGAGGTTTGCAAAAACGCCAAATTATTCGGAAATTTTCACATAATATTCAATTTGAGACAGACTTTTAATAACATTACACGGAAACTAACTAAAAAACTTGGTAATAATATCATTCTTGCATTTACTTACACTGAAATATTTATCTCGATACCCAGGACTCGATATTGGAAAGTAGGAAAATTTCTGAACACAAAACGTAAAGGTGTAAAGGGATGTCATCTCCTAGCAAAACAAAAATATGTCACTATTGCAGACAACACCAGGAACTCAAATATTTATGGGCCAAGCCTAAGATCACCCGTTTAATCTGGGACCGTAAGAAATGCGGTAGTTGTTCTTAGAGCAGTTTTTCCTGCCGGTGTCCCAATGCCCGTGAAGGTTGTTGTTGTTGCATCAGCTGTCCTGCTACCCAGGGTGTGGGATACAAGGAAAACCGTATCCATTATTTTTGCTGAATTTTGCTGCTGGTGTCAAGTCACTCCAAACTGCAATTCGTTTCTAGCATATAGGTTCCACATCTTTAGAACTGTTGCCATAAATTTTAAGCGTTTTCCACAATTTTACCTTGAATTCTTAATAAAGAAGAAAAATCCTCTATTTCTGAAGATTTCTGAAAAACTCGACGGCAAAATCATAGCTAAAAAGTTAAAGTTGCTATGGAGGTAATTCAGTCCAAAGAATTAGTCCATAAAATGTTCCATCAACATTTTAATGATTTGGAACGTATGCTTTCGTTCCTAGACGGGAAGAAATTATATCTTTGTTGATTTGCTGTCTAAACATGTTTTCATCTTAGATAGAATTGGATGGTAAAAAGGACTGTTCACTAAACCGAAGATACCTTTCATGTTAATGATTTTTGTTCGAGTAGGATGCAGAGGTACATATTTATTCTAAAAAATTTATGGAACGTGGGAATGAACGGTTGTAAACATTTTTGTTTCTTAAGTTGACCAAACTTGATGAAGCTTGATCAGTTCGCAATATCTAACACCGCTAGGGATCTGTCAAATTCCTTTACAAGTATGAAGCCTCAAAAGGTCCCTCCTTGTACTGGGTGTCTCAAAAAATTGTTCAACGTTTGATTAGATCTTGAAAAATAACTATCAGATGAACTGGCCCATGGAAAGGTAATCCCGTCCCTAAGATTTTGAAATAATTTTAGAGACCAGAGTCTTGCAAATCGGTTGAAAGTGAGCTCTCAAGGATAAAAAATATTCGTTAGCTGAAACTAGAGACCCCCGGATTGCTCGAAATGGCAAAAGTTCGAACATCGAAATAAAGAAGGTTACTCATTGTCATACCTCTCGTTGATATCAGAGCAAACCAAATAAAACTTCTAAAGTACTTTAATCCTTACAATCTTCGTCAAAATTTGCTTAAGATTGCATGTAGCCAAGAAGTCAAAAACAGTAGTTTAAAAAATAATCGGCAACAGACTCTTTTTTTGCAAAGCAGTCATATGCTCGAAAATAAAACCTGTCTACTTCCCATTTGGTTCGCCCTGAAACTTTTGAGGAATAACAGAAATGATGGACCATGGAACTTTTACCAAAAGTGCCAATAGAGGCCTCTGATTTCAGTTTTCAAACAAACTTGAAGCTCAAAGGCTTGTAACTCCATGAATTTTTAGCGGATTTGCAGGATTCTGGTCTCAAAAATTGATTTAAAATCTCAGGAGATGGATTACTTAACCAAGTGCCCACGAAGCATATCGTTATTTTTTAGTATTTAACCAAATGTCGAACAATTTTATTGAGACACCCTACAAATGTAATATGTTAAGAGAAATACATTGAAACCTCCATATAACGGACACCCATGCGACCAATTTTATCGTCCGTTGTAGAGAGTTGTACGTTGTATGGAGGTGTGATCTTTTTCATGCTGTATTTTAGGACCAAGATATTTGTCAATTGTTCGATGGTGTCTGTTTCAAAGAGGTGCCCGTTGATGGAGGAGACCAGTTGGCCTAAAAATATGTCTCCTTCTCAAATAAACAGTTTTCAATATTTCAAATTGCAACAGCTGTCGAAAATGTACGGGGGTTTGAAATGTCTCAAGTTCTCGTAAGATTTCAAGAAATTGATAAACTGCAGTGTCGAGAATGGACATAAAGGTTTGGGAAACTTTCTCCGTGTTGTCCCTTGAATTCGATGCGATAGGCCAGTGCTATCCGAGGGCCTAAAGATGGCAGACGATGCAGAAAGAAATTCTTCAGGGAAGTCACGTGACTTGAAGACCGGAAGTATGAAGGCAACTTTCAGTTGTGAATAATTGCATTAATGCAGTTGCACACATTTCTATTAATCTTTACTGTTTCAAACGACTTTTCGAGTTACTGAGCATTAGCAAAATTAGATTTTCAGATTTCAGATGACGACAAAGGGAAAACCACTATAATGTAACACGCTGTGTTATTTTAGCGACATTCAATCAATACATTGTCATATTTGTCAACACAAGATCCGAATCCAAATTCTAACAAAAATATCTTGTGTCACTGCCTTATTCTTCCTCAAGTTTGTTCTTGATCTTTGAAAAAGCTGGCCTCAAACAATACTCTGACAACATCGATATCAAATTTCGCTGCACTTGCAAATATCTAATTGATGGAACTTATTAAATGACACTTAAAATAGTGAAAGGTAAAGGAATTCACACTATCAGGGACAAATTCACACAACAACCAACTTTGAAGAAAGGGCCTAAGCGGTGATGTCATTTGAATAAGGAAAATTTCCTCCATGGATGTGAGTAAGTATGAAATTTAATACTTTAACTGTAAATGTTGCTCTTTGGTAAGAGATCCTAGTATTGAGTTGCCATTGGGTTATTGCAATTATGTGAACTATCCAGTTTTGGTGGGGAAAAATTGTATTCCCGTCATCGGAGTAGCGCGAAGCGAACTAAACATTGCACCGCCCCCATTTTGGCCTACGTTCGTAAACAACCCCTTGTGAAAAATTTTAGGGTGTTTTGATTGCATGTATTTTTTATTAGAAACTCCTAAAAAGAAACTCAACTCTCAGATCGCCAAAAAATTAAGGAAATTCCTGTACGAGAAATATATTTTTATTCCATTTTCACTTGTTACTTGTATCATATTACTCGGAATGTCCTTGATTGATGCGTAAACAGTGGAAAGACTCCTACATATAAACATTGTTTGAAATGTTCAGGAGGGCACTGGTAGGATGCTCTGAGCACTAAAAATCTGGTAATTTTTAAGAATCTCTTAGTACTGGCCCAAATTCGCAGTTTCTTATCAAAAAATGCGTGTAGTCATTCCAGAACCTGAAAAATTTCTGAACTGAAGACGGTAAATTTCGCGAAGACAGTAATATATTTCCTTGTCATTTGAGAAGCCTCACATGCGCTTGTTGATGAGCTAAGATAGCCAAAGTAGGTACTTTTCCCGAGAATAACATTGGTTTTTCTGTAAATATTTGTCTGACATTCATCTGAAAAGTTATTTCTTTGGATCCCTGTGGATCACTGCTGCAAATAGAATTTCTTGGCAAATCAGCCTCATATTTTTGCCAGGAAAGATTTTTTGATGTTTAAAATGTAACTGTTTGCAATGTATCCATGACTCATCTGAAGTATTTATCTTTCATTCGAAATGATTCGAAGACGGAACTGGAATCTCGAGAATATCGGACCAAATTTCTGGGATTGGGTCGTAACAGAAATCCTTGCGGCGCACACCCCCGTATGAATTTATAGTGAAGTACCCCCCCCCCCCCCCGGAAAACTGCAAGCCTCAATACGAAAAGGAGTCAGTTAAAATTAGCCCTGTTGCTATGCGACACAGCTGAGGATATACACAATAGCGTTACCACGGCTACTTTTGTTTAGAGGTCCGAAAACGACAGAAACACGAAAATTTGATAAACAGCGGTAAATTCCTCAAAGTCATCAGTTACACAGAGGCGTATTGTGGGAATAAGTCACTCTTTGTCATATTTCTTTGCATTCTTTGTGTGGTTGGATTTACAGACAGATCAATTGTTTTTAGCAAAACAGTTGCACATATTTTTCCGACTTGGGGATAAACGCTTACAATGCAAAATCATCATCTTTGTAACTTTTTTTGAAAAACTTTCTCGATCAACAATAATAACAGAGACGTTCGTAACAAAACATTGGGTAATTCACTTGGCAGAAATTTAGATGAAATAAAGGATTGTTTAGATTGAATGCATGATTGCATTTAGATAGTACACAAATTATAGCTTTTGAGCAAACACGACATGGATGCCGATGCATGGTTTCGACCGGGAAAAGCAAGAATGTTGAGTCGCTTGATTAGCGTTTGCTAGACCCGTTCTCAGTGCCTGCTGGTTGATGTAAAGATACAGTGAAATATGGCTAGCAGTATACCATGTAAGTGAATTTTATTTCTGCGATGTTGGTTAAATTTTGTCGAGTATCGTCGCAGGATTTCTTGTACTTTTCGAGCTAATAGTGTCGAGGAGTGTCCTGGTTTATCGAATGCACGTAATGATTTCAACAAAGGTTTATGTGTCTGTTTTACATTTCCTACCATAAATTGGATGGGCTTCAATTTAGTTAGTCCTTTCACCCCAAGTTGATGCTTGTCTTTTGGTTGAGAGAAAGCCCCTCGTTGAATCGAATGGGTGAAACCAAAATTTCAGCTCAGAGCCTTTCGCTTTGTCTGTTGCTGGCAAGGGAGAACGAAATTTTCTGCGGGCCTCTGCGGGAGGGAATCTTGCCATATATGGCGTTAAAAAGAACACCCCGCCCCTTTCGTGTCCTCAAAATGATGCCTTTGGCTAGACCAATTTTTGTAAAAATGATACCATTGGCTAGACTAATTTCTACGTCAAAAGTGCTATTAGTTGGCGTTTTCTCGACAAAACTTGCCAATGGCCAAGTTTTCGCATTCTCCAGACGAAAATAAAAAAATTTGGTTTCTTTACAGGAATTAGGGATGTCTGACAATTCTTTGACCGTCTTTGACCAAAATTTGCCAAAAAGCATACCCTCGTGCAGACTAAAACTGACATGCCCTTGGCTAGACTAGAAGTCCGAAAAAGTATACCCTTGGCAGGCTGCACATCCACAGGTTCCTCTACTATGGAAGAACAGAACCCCCCCCCCCCCCGTGGCTCTGGTACCACAAAACGTAACGTAACTCGTTTTCAATGCTACAAATTCATAACTCCTTTCGATTTCCTTTTCCCAAAAATTTATCACACTTCCTTGAGAACTTGTTGAGACAGAGGTCAAAAAATTCCTCCAGTTGTCATATGTAATCGGGTACAATGCATTTTAATCGGGATTTACCCAATTTAATCCAATGTTATGCGGCTTGTTACTGCATGTATGAGCCGAGATTTCCAGTCCCGCCTTTTTCTGGAAGATACACTTTGCTAAAGAAGAGAAACACTGAATGATTAATTCCAATGCGAGGAGCATTTCTCCCCCAAAAAATTCGGTACACTCTTGGCAAAAATCTTTTTGTTTTCAAGAAAATCCATCAAAAATCCCCAAAAATCCGTGAGAATCATAGACGTAGGAACCGGGGGCACTGGGGGCACGTGCCCCCCCAAGATTTTGCAATAAACAAAGAAGTGCCCTTTTTATTTTTAGAAAAAAAGCCCCTTTTCCTTAAGGAAAAAGTGCCCTCGAAGTGTCGTGCCCCCCCAAGTTTGAAATGCTTCCTACGTCCCTGGTGAGAATCCATAAGAATGCTTTTGTTCAAAAATCTCGTGCCAGGCCTATTCAAATTTCTTCAACAAAAAAGGTTGTCTTTCTTGACTTTCTCGTGTCTGAAGCAAATTGCAAAGAGATTTTGAGTTGTTTGGTGCAGATTATCATCACGGCACCCATAAATAGGAACATTCGAGGCACGCCCAAACTTGAAATGAGTATCACCAAGATCCGAACAAGGGGTGTTAAAGAATTATGGGAGTCTGGGCTCTAGGAATCAAACTAAAGCTATTTACTCATGCAGGGACGTTTACTTAGAAAGCATCTCATTTTACAAGGCGACCAGACAATGCAGCATTTGTTTGGAGAAGATGACTGCCTCAAACCTCAAAAGGCCACCCCCAAATGACCAGGGCCATCAAGAGGGGAGGGCAGAAGGGACAATTTGCCCCTGGGCCACAGGGTCTAAAGGGCCTCATGAATGAAGATTTTGGATATTTTGACTGTAAGGAAATGCTCTGAAATGCTTTGTAAACCAATTTAATGGGCGTGATCGAAAATAATTGTGTTGTGTTGTTGCAGTTGTATTGAATATTCTGATGTCGTGAGTCTAGTTTGAGCGTCGAGCCTGTCAATAGCCAATAGCCATAACTCTTAACCATGTAATCAGTTTCTATGGCTGCAAGCCTTTGGTTAAAACATGATTGATTGAAGGGTTGGTCGTGATTGAAAGAAGGGAGTACCTGGACTTACCCAAGTCTCTTCCGTGTCAAAATACAAAATAATGACCTCTGCTATCTCCTGCGCAATGGTAACTTTTAACCCTATTTTGGTTGGGGGGGCACATTTGCCCCCCCCCCACTAGATTTTTCTAAATAACTTTGTCAGGATGGATTTTATAGCCCTGACACTTCTTGACTTTACTTATTGTGTAACTTTTCAAAAAGTTTCATTGAAATATTTTGAAAAATGAGGGGGCAGGAGACAAGTTTCTGGGACTGACTCAGGAAAAATCGCAAATTCTCAAATCTCAATTTTCGCGAAAAAGGAGTAGAAGCGGAATATTTTTGCAACTTTCTTTAGTAATGTATTGTTACTTGATGCATTCTATCACAAGTATCATGTTTGGATGGAAAATGTGCTCCAAATTTAATTTTATCGCGATTTTCCTGATTTGGGCCAATTTTGCCACTTTTCTTGACCCCACAAAGGAAAATGCTGACGTGAGCAGAAATTATGGCTATTTTTAGGTTAATTTTTATACTTACAGAAAGTACATGCCTGAGGCTTTTAGCACATCAAATTTGGTTGCTCTACCTATTACCAGTCAAGAGTTAGGTAGGGGGGGCTTTTTTGCCCCCAACCAAAATAGGACTATCAAATAGCCCAACCACTATAGGGTTAAGTGGCAGTTTTTGTAGAAGTAAACACTAGAGAGACTTGGGCAAGTCCAGAGAGTACCGGCGATACGAGTTCAACGGCAATTGAAAAAAACTGTTAGTTCCTTCATCCAGTGTAATTTTTATAGTTTCATTTAAATTGCCACCTTTCTCTTTTCAGGGTACTATGCGCCGGTCATATTTCTTGGTGCGTTGATGATCATACTGTCATTTCTGGTTTTCTTACATTGGCTGGCACAATTCTGGTTGGACAATCAAGAAAGGGACAATTATCAAGACATCTTAGATTCAGATGATAGTGACTATGAGTCCGAATATGGAAAGAAATTAATGAGAGACAAAAACAGAATTCGTCGCAAGAAAGCCTTGAAGAAGGCCAGTGATGTGTATTCAAAACGGGGAAGCGTCCCAACTATTGAAATTTTGAAAGCTTCAAGCGAAACTTCCTCTGTTTCAAGCAAGAGCTCAAAGATAAGAACTAAAAAGCGTCTAGCTGTGAATTTATCTGTGAAACATGACAATACCAATAAGCTCTTGTCAGGCATGATCAAAGGCGTGATAGGCCTACCGTTCCCCGATCATGGTGGACCTAACAGAATTCGTTTCAAGATGGATCTGAAACCTGCGAGAACAAAGAAGGTTTTCAAAACGCCATACCACATACCCTTGGACGCTTCTTTGATCATTCCTTTTCAGTTTAGAATTGTTTTGAAAGAAGATTTAGAGAAAACTGTTTTACATTTGAGGCTGTTTGGCAAAATTGACAAATTTGGGTTGCCATTTGGGCCTGAACATTGTTACGGTGAAGCATATGTATCGTTAGCCGATCTTTCGACGATGAACGAAATCACTGTTGTCCAAGAAGTCATTCCCTTAGGAAGCAAACCTTTCAATCGAGAATCACTGATGATCCGTGTTTCGTCGCCGAAAATAACTACGAGAAAGTTCGATCAACAACAAACTGAAGTTTCTCCTGAAGAAATAAAAATCCATTTCAATGATGGCGATAGAGTTTCGACTTCTGACGAAACTGAAGATAGAGCAAGCAAGTATGCAGTCGAGGAAAGTTGATGCACTGGCCTTGGGGTGTTTGTTGTTGTTGCTGTCACAGGTATTTGAACACATTGTTAATTGCTTTATCAGTTTGTGATTCATTTTTACAGATAGTGTAAATATTTCACACTTCTTCAATTGATGATTACTCTGAGTCTGTTTCAGTCAAGGTGGATGTGTATGAATTGTCCTCCAAAAATAAAACTTGTCCTCAAGAAAACAAAGATTAAAATGCACCGAAAAAATAAAGATTGTCTGGCACCTCTGGGCTTCCGTAGATGTGGACTGATGCTGACTCACTGCTAACAAATTTAGATTCACGGATAAGTTATAAGTTGGCTCACTCCAGCTCACTGCCAAGTGAAGATAAGTTCAAAAGACAAAAACAATAGTTAAAGTTGGCTCTCTGCTGATAATAATTTCACACTGCACACTTAGTGTCCTATTGCTCTTGCTCACATAGCTCACATTGGAAATATGAAATGGCTTATTTAAGTTTATTCCATTCTTTGACACATCGCTAGAGCCAATAAAACTTGAGTGTATTTTTGTACCCTGGGTAATTACCATTTCAAATATGACGAGAAATAGTAAGCAGTTGCATTTGAGAATTAATTTTAAAATGCTGAAAGGCATATCTGCTGACGAACTAGCTTTACACAGAAATAGGGGACTCACGGGGGGGGGGTTCTTCCATAGTAAAGGTATCTGGGAATGTGCCGCCCACAAGGGTATACTTTTTAGAACTTCTAGTCTAGCCAAGGGTATACTTTTTGGCAATTTTGGTCTAAGGACTGTAAAAGTTCGGTAATTTCTGTAAAAAACCGAATTTT
The DNA here is from genome assembly GCA_964020215.1 of Aurelia sp. 3 sensu Dawson et al. (2005). Classification (NCBI taxonomy): domain Eukaryota; kingdom Metazoa; phylum Cnidaria; class Scyphozoa; order Semaeostomeae; family Ulmaridae; genus Aurelia; species Aurelia sp. 3 sensu Dawson et al. (2005). The sequence continues at coordinate 27,475,235 of OZ026574.1, read as the reverse complement.
AAAAAAAGTCTGTCCTGAGAATGCGAAAATTTGGCAAATTTTGTCTAGAAAACGCCCTTTCAGGGCACTTCTACTAGAGAAATTAGTCTAGCCAAGGGTATCATTTTCACAAAAATTGGTCTAGCCAACGGTTCCACTTTGAAACTGCGGGCGGCACACCCCCACCCGAAATTTAGCTGAGAACCCCCCCCCCCCCGTGAAGGGACTATCTCAAACTATCATGATACTTCCTCCCTTAAATGTGCATTGTTTCGTCCCCCCTCTCTTTGAGTAGGCAAAATTTGGGTGCCCCCTCCTCCGCTTCAAAACTCCTAGGGGAGTTCTGTATCTGTCTTCATGTTGACCACTTGCACCTTCGTCTGCAGCTCAGAACAATGTTTTTTGAAGCCTTTGCAATGTTTATACAATATTCAAGAACCTTTCGAACAATATAATACAGAACACAAATGAAAATAAAGTAGAAACATTTCCAAAGGTATATTTTCCCAATAGTGGAGTTTCTTAAATTTTTTGCGATTTCAGAGTTGAGTTTCTTATAAAAATACGTGTAGTGCAAAGTAATAAAGAAGCCGTGGACAGTTCATTGGCGGGAGAATTCTACCTTATTGACAAGGATTTGGCCAGGAATGTGTAACTCTATACCATTAAACATTTGAAGCCTTGGTTACATTAGTTTAAAGGTGGCAAAAGCCAAATCTGAGGAATCTGGTTCTTGGTTACGAGAAGGAAAAGACCTTGAAAAGCAAATATAGAGACGCCCTTGCTTCTTTATTCTTCAAGTCTGTTGTAAGCCAGAAGTTTGAAGAGAGACAAATGAATGTGGTTTTAAGGTCAGATTTGAGTAAAGGTTGAAGTTAGTGAAAGCGTGAAGCTTTTTCCTTTTGTGTTGAGTAGACCGTGATGTAATTGTTCTTGCAGTGAGCTCTTACATCGAGCAATAACCAATATCAGCCATGTGTAACATTCTTTAGTGATACTTTAAATGTAAACTAAAACGAGAAAATAATAGGATTCTCAATCAAAACGCTGATTTCTCAAGGCTGCCAATGATCCAAGGATGTGATACAAGTGTTTGAAACGTGAAACGAAGAGTCTGTGGTAGCCAATCTGGGATTTCCAAAATTCCGATGCTTTGCAATGGCTCTCCCGTGTAAGTAAATGGAATCTATTGCCTTTCTCGTGCATCTTTAGATACCATGGGCTTGATTCTTATGGGCTCAGTGCATTTCTTCGTTATGATCGAGCTTACAAGGTGAAGTTCCGTCTCAAAACCTTAAAAACAGTGCATTTTGTCGTATTCAGAGTTATCAAACGTGTAAACAAATTACAGTTTGATGGAAAGATCGTTGAACGACACAGGAAGATTTCTTGAGCAATATGTTTTGCATACAACGTTTGTCGGTACCTCAAAGGTTGGGAGTGCTACTAATCCTTTCAACTCGCCGAAAGTCTTGGCGTTTTTTTTGCATTGTTTTTCATGTCATTCGCTGCGCCTAAAGTTTGTTGGCAAGATCATAAAGAAGAGCCCTGGTTGAGAGAAGGGCAGGTCTATAAACTTTTTCGGTGGAAATTCTATCCATAAGATTCTTTTGCAAATGGCTATCCCTGTGTGACTGTTACTTTTCTCCTTTTCATGTTCATAAATTTAACTGCGTTCGACTGTTATTGCAGAAAAGCGATTATAGGAGTAAGCAAAAGGAATTGTCAAAAAAGTATATTAATTTAAATAAAGAAACGCTAGCTGTTCAGTAGGAACGGGATCTGTGCTTAAAAATGGGGTTTATGATAAAAGCCAAGCCTAGAAGCTTAGAGGCTTACTGTTTATCCAATGCACAAGCCTGAGATGCAAATTCGTACCTTCTGATCAATCAATATGGTAAACATGAACCCAATCAAGCACCAGAAAGGCACAGTGGCGTAGCATGACAGAGCAGCTCGGGGACCTCAGCTGATCATATTTTAGGGTCCACTCTGACTTGGAATAAAGTAACAAATGCTGCTGTTGAGAACTGTTTTTACATTTTCTTTTTCTTTTTATAAGTTTTTGAATATATGTATTGTACATTTATAGGTTTAGACCAATATTATTATAGATTCATTTTTATCTTTATGTTGCAGGTACATTATATAGCAGTTAATTAACTTGAATTGTAATCCTGGATAAAGAATTTAAAATGAAACAAGAATTTAAAATGACACAAGATTAGATCAAAATAAAGAAAGACGAAATAGAACCAGCAAAAGGTGGTGGCGGTATTTTCTATTTACAGTATCATTTTTTTAACTCAGGCCCTACTCCTGCAAACCTCAACACATATTGGTAAATATGTGTCTGTCAAAGTGAGAAACCTATTTTCTGGTATACGAGGAGAAATTTGATTTCAGTAATGCGAGCCGGGTGACACAGGGCTGATCGAACCCGGAGTTAAAGGACGAGTTCCAGAAGGACGATGAAAATAAGCGCACGAAGGTCGCATGAAATTCTTTGGACTGCTGTCTTAGAAAATTCTCTGGTTATTCTACTAAATAACGTCGTGATTTGCATGTTAGCCCCACATCCTGATCGAGACATGATAAGGGGCACATCCCCCGCCAAAGAGGGGATGGCAAGCTGAGTTTTCATCATAAAGGGGGTATTTGCCCCCACTTGCTAGCAAGTTGCTCCCCTAATTCCTTTACTGAGCTTACGAATTGTTTTTCGTGCAGGTTGGAAGATCATTTTGATAACAGTGTTTCTCAATTCATTGGAAAACTTTTAGTACGGAGTTTCTTGAAATCAACACGCTGTTTCTTTACAGTTGAAGTGGAACTCTGTCTTCTCCTTTACTAACGATCTAGCTGGACAGCTACTTTTAGGAAGCACTAAGGCCTAGGGGCAGGTAACTTAATTTGTCCATGGTACGGGGTTATGCCATTTTTTAAGGTACTTTTTTCATGATAGAGTCCGGATTTATGGGTATGGTTTTTAACAATTTTTTGCATTTTCTATATTTATGGGGATGGTTTCTTGTGCAAATTCATTTATTGGTGAGTTGTTTTAACATTTCCGGATTTAGTGGTATGATTTTCAGAAATTTCTCCGTATTTATGGATGGTAGTTTTGCAATTTGAATAGCACAACCCCGTATCTTGGAAACTCAAGTGACCCCCCCCGGGGGGCACTTAGGAGTTGCTCTAACCCCACCCAACATGCATTACGCGTCTGGAGACATTCCAGTTTCATTCAGCTCTTTTTGTAGTGTGAATCCTTTCTCTATTCCACTCATTCATAAGCTCTTCCTTCCATTGCATCGGTGTTTTCAATACCAACAACTAAATATTGCCGTTTGCTGTGCTCGTAAGCTCTTCACCTTTTCGACAGCTCTCTAACAGCATTATTTGGGTCATTGATGATGTGGGAACCGTGGAGCACCAGAGGCACGTGCTTCCAAGATTTTGCGATAAGCAAAGAAGTCAGAGGTGCTCTTTTATCTTTAGAAAATGCCCCCTTTTCCTCGAGGAAAAAATTACCCTCCCAAGTTTGAGATGTTTCCTATATCCAATGTCTCAGGTTTAGGTCGGAATAAATGTAGGTCAATTTTGAAAAGACACGAAATCTATTCAAGCTGATGTTATGAAACACAAGGAACATTGCGTCGCTGTTGCAGTTGGCGCTTGGGTGAATGGAAACGAAATAATTGTTAGTTAATAAAATGTACACGCAAATCATACCTGTGTCTATATCGTGGTTTCCTCGTGCCTTTCCTGGCTTTCCTCTGCATCCCTTCCTCAGTTCAACTCATAGATTCAAGTTTGCAATGGCCTAATTCAATTTCTTTGTAAAAGCGAGAGGCAATCCTCGGCGGGAAAACGAAGAAATCCATTTTCCTATGTTTTCTCTATGTTTTCTTCGATATAAGAAAGTGTGAAGGTCATTTCGAAGCAAAGGAACTTCAGCAGACATTCTTGTTCTGACATCTGACGATCTTCTCCTGCCCTGCAAAATTCTGGCTCTGCGCACGTCAGAACAAGATTGTAATTAATGGCTACTGGATTTGCTTTGCTTTGAGTTGGCATGCAAACTGTTTTAGTGAGAAGAACAGAGAGGGAAACGCAAATAAAGCACAATCTACTTGCACAATAATTATATAAAGTAATCAACGCTTTAGCCATCTTATTTGTCACCGAAATCATCAGGACGATCAATGCTAAAGCGCCATTTAGGGCAGGCCACATTTAGTTATATTTCGTTATTTTATCCGTAGGGTATCTACCATCAACATTGTTCCTGATGTTTATTATTTTCTTACTTATACTCCTGGTTTTGGCATATTGGAAAGCAAAAGTATTTCTTCAAACACCGGAAGGTGGCAGAGAAGGCTCTGATGATGAAGTGTTTGGTTTTATTCCCGAAGAAGAACAGGAACTTCAAAAGCAACCGAAAACAATCACTTATGCGAGAATGAAGTCATTTGTACAGCAACAACAACAGCAGGAACAGCTAGATCCTGATTCAGCGGAGGAAGCTGCGGTGGAAGCTGAAGAAGAATTTACAGAAAATATTGAAAACGCTACCATTGAAATATCTTTGAAATTCGTGGAGAAAAATCAGTATTTGTCAGGACTTATCGATGGCATAGCAGGTCTGAAAGACTTTACAAAAAGCTCAACAAGAGTGAACTACTTTCGATTCCACGCTACACTACTGCCAGCAAAAAAAGAAAAATTTAAAACGGGGTATCGCTCTTTCAAAGAGTTAAATGTGAATATAGCGTTTGGACTCGGCAATGTGAAAATCGATGATCTAAAAACTTGTACCCTCCGACTGCGCTTGTATGGACGTCGAATCGAATTTGGTATGCCTGTCAGTACAGAAAAGTGTCTTGGCGAGATATATGTAGCTCTGGGCAGTTATGTTGATATGTTTGAGAAGGGAAAGGAAGTTCGAAGTAGATTTGCAATTTTACCAAAAACAGATCAGTTCCCTAAACGTGACGACAGTTTTACTTGATTCTGATTTTGTATCTGTATTGTAATTGGACTTGCCCAAGTCGTCATGTACTTGGGCAAGTCCATATTGTAATATGTTTTAACAAAGGATCGTATTTCTCAATTGTTTAAGAATATAGTAATTTTTCATGTTCATTATTTTCTCATGGTAGCCCATCGGTCGAAAGGATATTCTACCAGCCGCGTGGATTCACTTCTGTATTTCCGTTGAATTGAAATGATTCAACTTAACGGAAAATGCCAACTCAAGGGAAACCGTTGGTGATGTACGCATGCTAGTATGTACCGTATGCAGTCGAAAAATAAATCGAGTTAGGCCTGAGAAAAGTTGCTCATGGTACATTTTTGAATATCAAAGAAGGAGTACTTATTTTTCACATCTAAAACCAATTTTCTCCTGCAGCTTTCAGTCGACTCGCCAGAACAAAGCGGTTTGCGGTAAAAACAACGATTTTTCACAGTCGATTTTTCAGCATAGAACTTGAAAATACACTGATCTCTGTTTTGCATCCTCTCCTTCAAATGATATTTCTCCAAGTCTGTATCATCCCCAAGCTGGTCAACATAGCTGTACCTTGGTCTGCCTGATTTCCTCTTGCCTTGTGCTGGTTCCCATAGCAACAACTTTTGAAAATCAATGGCCTACACGTGTTGGGAATAATTGATAGCTAAAAAACAATGCTATGTTTGCGCATTTTCTTTGTTCTATTTATAAAGAGGCCTATTTTAATTATTAGAAACCACGAACCACGAACGAAATATCGAAAAAGCGAACTGGACAAGCAAAATCAGCAAGCATTGTCTTCCAACTTACCGTTCGTTACATTGTAAAATTAAGCCTCGTTTCGATGTTTCAAGCCCTAGAGACGAGCACTTCAGTGGAGACGAGACGTTGAAAAAAGTGTCAATCATGTAATGCAATAGCCTGCGTGCAAACTTTACTTTCCAGTGCGAAGGAGAGCCCGGGCGGAACTTGTAAAGTCTGCGAATCAGCGTCCATTATTGAGTTCTGAACGACAGGTCCCTCCTCCGAAGTAGAGGAGCTCAATCTTGCGCAATGAATTGACTCCGCAAACGATCACAGGCCAAAGCCTGAAGTAAACGAGTCGAGTAAACGTTCTACCCTCGGAGAGGCTTTCGAAGAATTGCCTCTTGATCCTTGTGTATAATTCCTTTCAAAACATAGTTTCATCCCAAGTTATCAAGTCCCAAAGACGGACAAACTGGGCAAACTTTGTCAGCAAACTTGTTTACCACGGCTCGTTCCTCAATCTTCACGTTACGATGACGGTTTGTTGTGGTCGCGAAACACAAGACGATTCTGTCAACTTTTGATTGGGTCCTTAGAATCTCAAACCAGATGCTGATTGGCTAAAAAGACAATACCTGGGCAAAAGGCGAGAATTATTACGCAAGGTGTCAGAACTCCATAATGGACGTATGGACGCAAATTCGCAAATGCAAACGCCAACGCAAATGCGATTACGAGAACAGAACTTTGAACCCAATTCCACCATACGTGTTCTCCGTGTTGTGAGTTGCTATTAGATCAAGGTTTTTTAACAGAATGGTCATGTAAACCAGGGGGTTTAGACTGACCCTGGTTTAGAATGACCATTATTTGCTTCACCACACGACTGAGCAATAATACATTACTGTTTGGAAAAGTCTTTTAAAAATCAAAGTTACTCAAGTTTTGATAAGTAAACCAATTCGGTTTTAAGGATGAGTGATGATATTGGAGAACGGAATTCATACTGATGAATAGCGGTCTCTCTGGTTGACGTTAATCAGCTTAGGCTAGAGTTACACTATATCGGATTGCTATCGGAGCGGAGCAGAGCGGAGTGATTTTCACTCCGAAGTGATATTTAGGGTAGCAGTTACACCACATCGCTTCTCTTGCTCCCACGCCATATTCCTACGCAATTCTGATCTACACTGCAGGGTGCTTTTGCAGGCTGGCGCCAAAGTTTATTGTTTACTAATCTGGAATTTCATTGTTTCAAAGCGGAGTATATCGGATTCGTGCGATTACACTACAACGCTTCGCTACGGAGTGACTCCGGAGTGATTTTCATACCACCTCCAGAGCGGAGTGATTTTCACTCCGCTAATCGGAGCGTTGTGTATCGGATTGGTGCGGCGTAGTGTAACTCAAACCCCTAACCGATGCGAAAGTCACTCCGCTCCGATATCGATCCGGTTTAGTGTAACTGGGGCCTTAGCTTTCCTTTCGTAAGATAAGACAGGGCCTGCGTAGCGAAAGTTTGCCGCTGCCCAATGGGACAGACGGCGAATTTTCAGTTTACGAGAGGAAGAGTTTTCTTTAGCACACAAAAGCCATCCGCGTCATCACCATCCTCATCACCACCACCATCATCATCATCATCATCATCATCATCATCATCATAATAATCATAATCATCATCATCATTATCATAATCATCATCATCATCATCATTATCATCATCACCATCATAATCATCATCATCATCATCATCATCATCATCATCATCATCATCATCATCATCATCATCATCATCATCATCATCATCATCATCATCGAATTGTCATCATTGGCAGCTGAAACCCTGCTGCATTGAAATTAAAGAAAAATTTAAAAATCTCTGGAAAGATTTTTCAAATTCTTTTTATCGCTGTGGATACCCATCTGATGACTTGAAAATATTGCTACGAGTTCAGTTCTTCTTTCCAGTCGAAATTATGCTTCACTGGCATTGCAGAAACTTCAAAAGTGATCAAAAATTTAACTTGGGACTATCTAAGGAACCAGTCATTATTAAAGGACAATTCCGGGGTCGATAAAATTATTGTTAAAAAGCAACATTACCAACTGCTGAACATCAGTCATCAGTTCTTTCCAAGCTTTCATGCCTTGAACTTTCATAAATTGGGCGATTAATCTTCGTAAGTTAGGCCAAATATCGTCGCCATTTTGTTTTTTGGACAAGTGTGTGAATGCACGATAAAGAGGCTAGCTATGTGGGTGGTATAATATCAACACATTTGGCTGCCTCGTTCAGATCAACGTGAAAGACGTCATACAAAATGACGTCATTTCGCACAATTAGCAGATTGAAATATGTGGTTTCGCAGATTAAAAGAGAAAACAATTGAAGAAAACCACTATACACCATTCACAACAGTGTAATCTCTTGAATAATCAACAATTATACCAATCCCGGACTTGTCCTTTAATGCTGGATGGGGGACTGGAAGATATTTCTATCGATGACAAATCTTTTTCATAACCCCTTCATTTCCTCGTTACCATTTTCAAGGGGTCCTGATAATCTACAATCCTTCACAAAATATATTGAGACCAACACCACAAATCCCAAATTTTTAAAACCTCCTTGTCTCCTTTAAAGAAAACACGTTTTTTTCTTGCCCCTGTAGCTCCCCCTCCCCCTCAGTCAATGTTGTGATTCTAAACAATGTTTCTAACGCAGATTTACATGCAGTCACACCAAGATAACACCAATCAACATTGACTGAGGGGGAAGGGGATGCAGTCTCATAATTTTTGTGAAGGATTGTCTGAAAATTAGAAGAAGTTGTGAAGGGGTTTCTGGCTTAAGCTGGACCAACAAAATGATCTCATTCAAACGCTAGGGGGTAACTAACTGCTAGCAACAGTCAAAAGTAGAAATGAATTTAAATTATCTAATTTTTGAGAAGTTTTGGAGGGCCAGGTCAGCATGGTTTCATTTGGTTCCATCAATGAGAGATAAACCAATATCCATGACATGGAAAATGAAAAGTGTGATAGCTTACAACTCCTAAGCACGCTATTTTTTGGGATGGAACTCAAAGCATGACTAAGAAATTGTATCTAAGCATCTGAGAGTCTGAAAATCTGTAGCCCGTACTAAAAGACCTAACACTGTAGCCTAAGGCCTGAGCACAATCTGTGCTCAGGCCTATATTAAGTGTGCCGCTGTATAAGATGAGACTATATTATCCCCTGTATATCATCATCCGACATATAAAACTAAGATATAAATTCTATTCAAGATGATCTACCAGAAGTTGCTTGCAAAAAAACTTAAAAAGCTACCCACATTATATATAATGTATCAGTGGTCACTGCAATTTTCTCTGATAAAGTATGCGGCCATCATGAAACAGCTTCGTTTAGGCTATGGTTAGGAGGCCTTTGAAAATGTGCTGAGGTCACGTGACTCATCGTGCTACCACGCGTTACCATCGTGTTACTATCGTGTTACTATGCGTGTTACTATGAAATGCATAGGGATCATATAGACTTCGACGTGATACCACGTGTTACCATCAAAATTTAAAAAATATAGATATTCTATATTTTTTTATTTTTGATGGTAACACGTGGTATCACGTTGAAGTCTATATGATTCCTATGCATTTTATGGTAACACGTATAGTAACACGATAGTAACACGTGGTATCACGTTGAAATTTTTCACTAATATGAAATTTTGAAGTTTGAAAGACTATGAAAGTATCCAACAGAAAAGATGGAATGATAAAAGACAAGACAGTCTAACAAAAAAATCATTAAAGCTGAATTAACACTTGAAGGGCTGCTCTTAATGCATTCCAGATAGCAATGAAGTGCCGCATTGCAAACTGATTGATTGATTCAGCTTTGCTACAAGCACCCCATCACATCACACCACAAATCATTTCAAGTGTGAATTCACTGTAAACTATCACATGTTGATAGAGAACTCCAACCCACATATCCTTAGCTTCCCCCCTCCCCCGTGCACTTTTTCATCATTTAAAAAAATATTTTTCCAATAACGGTCAATATGGTTATCTAAACTGACAAGGGAACTGAATTTGGCAAAGCAAACAAGTTTGAGAAATCTTTCTAAGTCTAAAATTTCTTCAGACAATCCTTCACAAAATATATTGAGACCAACACCACAAATCCCAAATTTTTAAAACCTCCTTGTCTCCTTTAAAGAAAACACGTTTTTTTCTTGCCCCTGTAGCTCCCCCTCCCCCTCAGTCAATGTTGTGATTCTAAACAATGTTTCTAACGCAGATTTACATGCAGTCACACCAAGATAACACCAATCAACATTGACTGAGGGGGAAGGGGATGCAGTCTCATAATTTTTGTGAAGGATTGTCTGAAAATTAGAAGAAGTTGTGAAGGGGTTTCTGGCTTAAGCTGGACCAACAAAATGATCTCATTCAAACGCTAGGGGGTAACTAACTGCTAGCAACAGTCAAAAGTAGAAATGAATTTAAATTATCTAATTTTTGAGAAGTTTTGGAGGGCCAGGTCAGCATGGTTTCATTTGGTTCCATCAATGAGAGATAAACCAATATCCATGACATGGAAAATGAAAAGTGTGATAGCTTACAACTCCTAAGCACGCTATTTTTTGGGATGGAACTCAAAGCATGACTAAGAAATTGTATCTAAGCATCTGAGAGTCTGAAAATCTGTAGCCCGTACTAAAAGACCTAACACTGTAGCCTAAGGCCTGAGCACAATCTGTGCTCAGGCCTATATTAAGTGTGCCGCTGTATAAGATGAGACTATATTATCCCCTGTATATCATCATCCGACATATAAAACTAAGATATAAATTCTATTCAAGATGATCTACCAGAAGTTGCTTGCAAAAAAACTTAAAAAGCTACCCACATTATATATAATGTATCAGTGGTCACTGCAATTTTCTCTGATAAAGTATGCGGCCATCATGAAACAGCTTCGTTTAGGCTATGGTTAGGAGGCCTTTGAAAATGTGCTGAGGTCACGTGACTCATCGTGCTACCACGCGTTACCATCGTGTTACTATCGTGTTACTATGCGTGTTACTATGAAATGCATAGGGATCATATAGACTTCGACGTGATACCACGTGTTACCATCAAAATTTAAAAAATATAGATATTCTATATTTTTTTATTTTTGATGGTAACACGTGGTATCACGTTGAAGTCTATATGATTCCTATGCATTTTATGGTAACACGTATAGTAACACGATAGTAACACGTGGTATCACGTTGAAATTTTTCACTAATATGAAATTTTGAAGTTTGAAAGACTATGAAAGTATCCAACAGAAAAGATGGAATGATAAAAGACAAGACAGTCTAACAAAAAAATCATTAAAGCTGAATTAACACTTGAAGGGCTGCTCTTAATGCATTCCAGATAGCAATGAAGTGCCGCATTGCAAACTGATTGATTGATTCAGCTTTGCTACAAGCACCCCATCACATCACACCACAAATCATTTCAAGTGTGAATTCACTGTAAACTATCACATGTTGATAGAGAACTCCAACCCACATATCCTTAGCTTCCCCCCTCCCCCGTGCACTTTTTCATCATTTAAAAAAATATTTTTCCAATAACGGTCAATATGGTTATCTAAACTGACAAGGGAACTGAATTTGGCAAAGCAAACAAGTTTGAGAAATCTTTCTAAGTCTAAAATTTCTTCAGACAATCCTTCACAAAATATATTGAGACCAACACCACAAATCCCAAATTTTTAAAACCTCCTTGTCTCCTTTAAAGAAAACACGTTTTTTTCTTGCCCCTGTAGCTCCCCCTCCCCCTCAGTCAATGTTGTGATTCTAAACAATGTTTCTAACGCAGATTTACATGCAGTCACACCAAGATAACACCAATCAACATTGACTGAGGGGGAAGGGGATGCAGTCTCATAATTTTTGTGAAGGATTGTCTGAAAATTAGAAGAAGTTGTGAAGGGGTTTCTGGCTTAAGCTGGACCAACAAAATGATCTCATTCAAACGCTAGGGGGTAACTAACTGCTAGCAACAGTCAAAAGTAGAAATGAATTTAAATTATCTAATTTTTGAGAAGTTTTGGAGGGCCAGGTCAGCATGGTTTCATTTGGTTCCATCAATGAGAGATAAACCAATATCCATGACATGGAAAATGAAAAGTGTGATAGCTTACAACTCCTAAGCACGCTATTTTTTGGGATGGAACTCAAAGCATGACTAAGAAATTGTATCTAAGCATCTGAGAGTCTGAAAATCTGTAGCCCGTACTAAAAGACCTAACACTGTAGCCTAAGGCCTGAGCACAATCTGTGCTCAGGCCTATATTAAGTGTGCCGCTGTATAAGATGAGACTATATTATCCCCTGTATATCATCATCCGACATATAAAACTAAGATATAAATTCTATTCAAGATGATCTACCAGAAGTTGCTTGCAAAAAAACTTAAAAAGCTACCCACATTATATATAATGTATCAGTGGTCACTGCAATTTTCTCTGATAAAGTATGCGGCCATCATGAAACAGCTTCGTTTAGGCTATGGTTAGGAGGCCTTTGAAAATGTGCTGAGGTCACGTGACTCATCGTGCTACCACGCGTTACCATCGTGTTACTATCGTGTTACTATGCGTGTTACTATGAAATGCATAGGGATCATATAGACTTCGACGTGATACCACGTGTTACCATCAAAATTTAAAAAATATAGATATTCTATATTTTTTTATTTTTGATGGTAACACGTGGTATCACGTTGAAGTCTATATGATTCCTATGCATTTTATGGTAACACGTATAGTAACACGATAGTAACACGTGGTATCACGTTGAAATTTTTCACTAATATGAAATTTTGAAGTTTGAAAGACTATAAAAGTATCCAACAGAAAAGATGGAATGATAAAAGACAAGACAGTCTAACAAAAAAATCATTAAAGCTGAATTAACACTTGAAGGGCTGCTCTTAATGCATTCCAGATAGCAATGAAGTGCCGCATTGCAAACTGATTGATTGATTCAGCTTTGCTGCAAGCACCCCATCACATCACACCACAAATCATTTCAAGTGTGAATTCACTGTAAACTATCACATGTTGATAGAGAACTCCAACCCACATATCCTTAGCTTCCCCCCTCCCCCGTGCACTTTTTCATCATTTAAAAAAATATTTTTCCAATAACGGTCAATATGGTTATCTAAACTGACAAGGGAACTGAATTTGGCAAAGCAAACAAGTTTGAGAAATCTTTCTAAGTCTAAAATTTCTTCAGACAATCCTTCACAAAATATATTGAGACCAACACCACAAATCCCAAATTTTTAAAACCTCCTTGTCTCCTTTAAAGAAAACACGTTTTTTTCTTGCCCCTGTAGCTCCCCCTCCCCCTCAGTCAATGTTGTGATTCTAAACAATGTTTCTAACGCAGATTTACATGCAGTCACACCAAGATAACACCAATCAACATTGACTGAGGGGGAAGGGGATGCAGTCTCATAATTTTTGTGAAGGATTGTCTGAAAATTAGAAGAAGTTGTGAAGGGGTTTCTGGCTTAAGCTGGACCAACAAAATGATCTCATTCAAACGCTAGGGGGTAACTAACTGCTAGCAACAGTCAAAAGTAGAAATGAATTTAAATTATCTAATTTTTGAGAAGTTTTGGAGGGCCAGGTCAGCATGGTTTCATTTGGTTCCATCAATGAGAGATAAACCAATATCCATGACATGGAAAATGAAAAGTGTGATAGCTTACAACTCCTAAGCACGCTATTTTTTGGGATGGAACTCAAAGCATGACTAAGAAATTGTATCTAAGCATCTGAGAGTCTGAAAATCTGTAGCCCGTACTAAAAGACCTAACACTGTAGCCTAAGGCCTGAGCACAATCTGTGCTCAGGCCTATATTAAGTGTGCCGCTGTATAAGATGAGACTATATTATCCCCTGTATATCATCATCCGACATATAAAACTAAGATATAAATTCTATTCAAGATGATCTACCAGAAGTTGCTTGCAAAAAAACTTAAAAAGCTACCCACATTATATATAATGTATCAGTGGTCACTGCAATTTTCTCTGATAAAGTATGCGGCCATCATGAAACAGCTTCGTTTAGGCTATGGTTAGGAGGCCTTTGAAAATGTGCTGAGGTCACGTGACTCATCGTGCTACCACGCGTTACCATCGTGTTACTATCGTGTTACTATGCGTGTTACTATGAAATGCATAGGGATCATATAGACTTCGACGTGATACCACGTGTTACCATCAAAATTTAAAAAATATAGATATTCTATATTTTTTTATTTTTGATGGTAACACGTGGTATCACGTTGAAGTCTATATGATTCCTATGCATTTTATGGTAACACGTATAGTAACACGATAGTAACACGTGGTATCACGTTGAAATTTTTCACTAATATGAAATTTTGAAGTTTGAAAGACTATGAAAGTATCCAACAGAAAAGATGGAATGATAAAAGACAAGACAGTCTAACAAAAAAATCATTAAAGCTGAATTAACACTTGAAGGGCTGCTCTTAATGCATTCCAGATAGCAATGAAGTGCCGCATTGCAAACTGATTGATTGATTCAGCTTTGCTACAAGCACCCCATCACATCACACCACAAATCATTTCAAGTGTGAATTCACTGTAAACTATCACATGTTGATAGAGAACTCCAACCCACATATCCTTAGCTTCCCCCCTCCCCCGTGCACTTTTTCATCATTTAAAAAAATATTTTTCCAATAACGGTCAATATGGTTATCTAAACTGACAAGGGAACTGAATTTGGCAAAGCAAACAAGTTTGAGAAATCTTTCTAAGTCTAAAATTTCTTCAGACAGTCTGAAAATTAGAAGAAGTTGTGAAGGGGTTTCTGGCTTAAGCTGGACCAACAAAATGATCTCATTCAAACGCTAGGGGGTAACTAACTGCTAGCAACAGTCAAAAGTAGAAATGAATTTAAATTATCTAATTTTTGAGAAGTTTTGGAGGGCCAGGTCAGCATGGTTTCATTTGGTTCCATCAATGAGAGATAAACCAATATCCATGACATGGAAAATGAAAAGTGTGATAGCTTACAACTCCTAAGCACGCTATTTTTTGGGATGGAACTCAAAGCATGACTAAGAAATTGTATCTAAGCATCTGAGAGTCTGAAAATCTGTAGCCCGTACTAAAAGACCTAACACTGTAGCCTAAGGCCTGAGCACAATCTGTGCTCAGGCCTATATTAAGTGTGCCGCTGTATAAGATGAGACTATATTATCCCCTGTATATCATCATCCGACATATAAAACTAAGATATAAATTCTATTCAAGATGATCTACCAGAAGTTGCTTGCAAAAAAACTTAAAAAGCTACCCACATTATATATAATGTATCAGTGGTCACTGCAATTTTCTCTGATAAAGTATGCGGCCATCATGAAACAGCTTCGTTTAGGCTATGGTTAGGAGGCCTTTGAAAATGTGCTGAGGTCACGTGACTCATCGTGCTACCACGCGTTACCATCGTGTTACTATCGTGTTACTATGCGTGTTACTATGAAATGCATAGGGATCATATAGACTTCGACGTGATACCACGTGTTACCATCAAAATTTAAAAAATATAGATATTCTATATTTTTTTATTTTTGATGGTAACACGTGGTATCACGTTGAAGTCTATATGATTCCTATGCATTTTATGGTAACACGTATAGTAACACGATAGTAACACGTGGTATCACGTTGAAATTTTTCACTAATATGAAATTTTGAAGTTTGAAAGACTATGAAAGTATCCAACAGAAAAGATGGAATGATAAAAGACAAGACAGTCTAACAAAAAAATCATTAAAGCTGAATTAACACTTGAAGGGCTGCTCTTAATGCATTCCAGATAGCAATGAAGTGCCGCATTGCAAACTGATTGATTGATTCAGCTTTGCTACAAGCACCCCATCACATCACACCACAAATCATTTCAAGTGTGAATTCACTGTAAACTATCACATGTTGATAGAGAACTCCAACCCACATATCCTTAGCTTCCCCCCTCCCCCGTGCACTTTTTCATCATTTAAAAAAATATTTTTCCAATAACGGTCAATATGGTTATCTAAACTGACAAGGGAACTGAATTTGGCAAAGCAAACAAGTTTGAGAAATCTTTCTAAGTCTAAAATTTCTTCAGACAATCCTTCACAAAATATATTGAGACCAACACCACAAATCCCAAATTTTTAAAACCTCCTTGTCTCCTTTAAAGAAAACACGTTTTTTTCTTGCCCCTGTAGCTCCCCCTCCCCCTCAGTCAATGTTGTGATTCTAAACAATGTTTTTAACGCAGATTTACATGCAGTCACACCAAGATAACACCAATCAACATTGACTGAGGGGGAAGGGGATGCAGTCTCATAATTTTTGTGAAGGATTGTAGCTCCTGTAACTTTTTGGTAGTCCCTCTCTGTATCAAATTTGATCATACATTCTGAATCAAAAAATCATATTTTCTGACGGCAAGTGATGCAAGAAGGACATAAAAATGCTTTTGAGAGAGAAAAGTCGCATGGCACCTATGGATTTTATGTAAAATATGATACTTTGAAGAAGAACGCAAAGCTTAACAAAGGTGGTAGATGGATGACGTTTGCGTTTCAGATGGCTGAGATCAGATCTGTTAATTTTTCATGGTCCCTTATTTTACACTTAAGGTTTGCAATGGCCCCCCTTCATTGCCCTAAATTTTTTGGAACCCCTCTGAATATAGCCTCTTACCCAGCGTTAATAATGACTGGACCCTAAATTGAAAAAAAGCTTTAGCATGAACAATATCTCACATCAATTCTAACTCACCAATCAATGATGACTATAGTGTATTGACTACTACGATTGAATTGAATATATACAGAATCGGCTATCTGTCGACAAGGTTGCTTTGTAAAGTTTCATATGAAAGGAGTAGAATTTTACAGCTTCCCGCTAAAAACTGAAAGTGTCATAATAGCCCGGGGGGGGTACTTGAATAGGGAAGTGACGGGGGTGTGTGGCAAACCGCTCAACACCCTGTACCCTGTCGCATAAATATTGCTCAAAAGTATACCCTGTCGCATAAAAATTTTGCAAAAATCCATTGATTCATGAGAACTCTAAAGGGTGTCCTTCCACATGATACCCTGTCGCATAATTTTCTTATCAATTGTAATACCCTGTCGCATAATCTTTATCAAAAAAGGACACCCTGTCGCATAATTTTTACCGCAAAAGGACACCCTGTTGAGCGGCACATCCCGTCTGGTCAAGTATGGGAGTACCCCCCCCCCCGGGCATAATAGGTAGTAAAATTCGGTGGATTAGATTCACTTCGATGAAGGCATTTTAAGCTAAAAATATGCATACAGCAGGCATACATATAGGAAGCCATGCCACTTTTCACAGCTGTTGGGGCAAACAACAGACCATTTTGACATTTGAAAATGGGTCTGGGGTGAGCAATATTATTCTTGTAAATGACGGAGACAGAGTCCTGGTAAATGGCTGCTACATAGCTCTTACGAATGATATTCTCAGCCCCTACTCAGCTTCACAAATTTGTTGGATTTTAATTTACAGTGAAAACAAGGGAAACATTTTGCACGATATGGTGTAACTTAAGCGGGAAGATACAAAACTCATCGAAAGATTATAGTACATATTCGATACACAGTTACGTGGTCACCGTTGAAATTCAGCAGCTCTTGATATTCCTCTTGGCAGAATATTCTTCCACAAAGTTACACCACCCTTAGACATTGCAACTTCTGCTAAATCAACACAAACTTCCCCGAGACACTTCTCTCTTCCCGGAACTGCAAATTTTAATCTTCGTCCGTATATTCGATACCGTAGTGCGGTCGTATTTGGGTCTGGAGGTGATTTGAATTTCATCTTGAAATAGTCGTCCAGTTTTGCATTGACATTAATGTTATGGAATTTCGTCTTCAGGACATACTTTTTCATCGGCAGTAATACCAGGTGAACTTTAACTTGATGTGGACCTCCGTCCAAGGGTGATGGGACATCGTTTATTCTTGTGATCTTTCCCGCTATGTATTTTTTCTCGAAGTTGTAAATAAGTGAAATTTGTATCCTAGCGGATGTTGATTGCGTTGCTAGAATGTCTGCTCTAAGGCTTGACTGCTGCCAGTTTGGTAAATCGCCATAAGCGGAAAGCGACTCTTTTTCAAGATCATAATCTGAAACGCATGTCTCCGCATATGCTTCTTTGACTAATGTAACTGTTTGATTAAA
This sequence comes from Aurelia sp. 3 sensu Dawson et al. (2005), assembly GCA_964020215.1. NCBI lineage: Eukaryota > Metazoa > Cnidaria > Scyphozoa > Semaeostomeae > Ulmaridae > Aurelia > Aurelia sp. 3 sensu Dawson et al. (2005). Next base: position 27,457,169 of record OZ026574.1, on the reverse strand, counting down.
ACTTTCGTTGTCAGCCACGTCTAACGCGCTATCCCATGATACACTGCGCTGTACGCCTGATTTTAAACTAGATTTGAAGGGTGTTAATGCCGTCTTTTCATGCTTGTCGTCTCGAAAGGTTTCTTCTGTGTTTACTTTGGAATATGTTGCATTATTTGCATTAGTTTCTTTGAGCTTTCCTCGAAGATACCGGAAAATTGCAATTGCTATTATCGCCAATATGACTGCTGATGCGAATGCTACAATGAGTGCTGCATACCCTAGGAAATAGAAAGAAAAGCGGTAAAAATACTCAGTGTAGAAAGAACCTTTCATCTATTCTACTAAAGAACCTTGGATATGGCCTGGCTCGAGCAATACACGTATATTTTATATAAGAAAATCAGCTCTCAGATCGCCAAAAATTAAGAATCTCCAGTACTGGGAAAATATAACTTTAAAAAACCATTCAATTTTACAAAATAGATACTTAACATATTTTTACTTTATTTCCACTTATTTGCATATGGCATAGTATGCATGCCAGTCTAATAAGTTACAAAGTTGCTAATGCTGAAAATGCAAACCAGAAATTATCCTCAAACAGATTAGAGTTGGTACGCCAAATTTTGGGCAGATGTGTAGACGAATTTTAAAATGGCATCGTTGACAAATTTCTGGATCAACATGAAAACATTTGGCACTTTCAAACAAAATAGGAAAAATTTTGCCATTCCAGACTAAAATAGTCAAATGTGATCCTTTCTAACCAAATTTACTAATAGTTGGCCCACCCTAAACCAAAATTGCCAGAATGATAAACATTTTGGTAAGATTGAAGAAACATTTTGGTAAGATTGAAGAACTCCTCAGCAGCGGTTTCCGGGGGTAAGCATTTGTTTACCTCTCTACCCATGTTGAGCTCCCTTGGAAAGGGCTTTTCTCACGGAAGCAAGGCAGTGTCATACTGAAATCCAACCAGGTTACATCATTTACTCCATCATCTGACTCGTAAATCTTTTGAGATAAATCAATTTAATGTAATAAGCTTCGATCTCATTCTGATGATCTCAGATTCTGGTTTATTTCTCCATTCCACAGATGGTTTTAAGAATGGGCACTTATAATCCATCACGGAAGGGAAAACAAGTCGCTTGGTATAAGAGAAGGAGTCAATAGAATGAATGGTTAAGTAAATAAACACAAGCCTGTTAAGAAACAAATAAAAATACCCAAACAATTCATAATGCCCCTTGTTGCATCCAACCTGAACAGTTGATGATTGTATATCTAGGGTTAATGGAAAATCGTCGCATGAGCCTCGCCCCAGTATATGGGTGTACGGTTATATCATAGCATTATCTGCAGGGCCGTCGAGAACCAGCTCGGGCCCTGGAATGATCTATGGGGATGGATGCTTGGCGCAGCCACAAGAAACTTTTTGTGACCACGCCCTTCGGTTTCCCGGACGATGACGGTAACGCCCCTTTAAAGACTAATTATTCTAAAAAAGCTGCTTAACCCTATTTCACATGGGGGGGGGGCGTTTTTCGCCCCCCCAACCAAACTTTTCTACACTGCGCCGAAACGACACAAGATATGATGACCAAACTTTGTGACTTTTACTCAAATTTAATTGGCAAACAAAATTTAAATGTCTCATTGTTCTAGATTTGATCACGTGACCACAATAGCACCATATTTGGAGAGTAGTTGACAAAAAACGGCTTTGAACATCCATAAGTTTCTTGTTTCTCGTCCGAATTACTTGCAACATGTATCATTCGATTGCTCTTGATGAGAGCTTTCATTTGATATATAATTTTTGCTAATTTGCTGACATCAGCAAAATTTAATATCTATGACGTCATTTATATTTATGACGTCATTTTTCGAATAAATTAATGTATTAATTACGATTTTTGTTGCAATTTAGCTTAATCTTGTTTGTTTCATGCATATTAAGTCGATCTATGTCAGAAATAGCAAGAAAACTACGGAAAACTGCAGTGACAGTAAATAGAAAGGAACAAAGAGCTAATTAAGCGCTAATTGGTCTATAATTAGACACTTCAAATTGCTTCAAAGTACATATTTTAATTGTACAATGTATTTCCTATCATTTAAGACTACTCTCATTAAAATCCGTTGAGTATTCATTTAAATAGAATTTTTCTTGCGAAGCAGCTATAAATTGGCCAGTTTTCCTTTGTTTTTGGTTGCCTAGCAACAAATCACGTGAATAATCAATTACCATTGTTATATTTGGAAAGCTTATTGTCCAAAGAACAATTGAGGAAAGTTTCATTGTTATATCTTTTGTAGTTTCAGAGAAAAAGAGGGGGGGCGAAAAACGCCCCCCCCCATGCCAAAATATCGAAAAAATACCCCATGTGAAATAGGGTTAAAGATTCTATCTAAAAGGTATAAAATATTGTATTTGTGAATCAAGGACATCGTTTTATCTTGGTAAAGCCTAGTTCACATCAGGTCGTTGCAGTCGCTAGAGCTGCTAGAGGGAACGAACGACTGAAAAGGTCAAAAAAAGACCTCACGACACCTACGAATGACTCGCTGGGATAGAACCAGTCTCTATGAAACAAAACTATCAATTTTCAACATGTAAACTGTCATCAAAGTTGACGGTTCTTGCAATGACAATTTTAAAGCAGATAAGTTATCATAAAATGCACTGCTTAATATTTACAGGCGGGACCCGGACCTTTTACCCCCTCTACCCTCTCCCTTCTCGATGGTCCTGATCATCCATTTGGCTGTAGTAACATCAGACACTTCTGGTATTTTGTTATTAAGTGCTCATTGACTATCTTTGATACATCCAGATCAATTTCAGCGTCTTCTCTGTTTCAAACAGTTTTCCAATCGTGACGTCATCAAATTGCCAAATCGTTTACCAAAAGAAGCCACCAATTTCTGCTTTTTGTCATATAATAGGCTTTCATTAACAGTTGTTTTCTCTAAGATTGTTATGTTTTGCTCCATTAGCTTAGGCTTTACATGATATGATATGATAATATGATATGATATGATAATAACACACTATCCATTTACATGGTTTTTCGTAGTGCTACTTAAAATTACAATATACAGTATTACGCATTAAAAATTCAATATTAAGATACAATATGATAAGATTAAATAATACCTATGAAAAAAAAAATAAATAGAAAGAACCTTATAACTTTAAAATCGTTTGTATGAAAAACAAAATGTCAAAATAAGGAATTAACCTTGGCTAAAAAACTTTTGCTATTAGTTGTTCGCTGAGCTAAGGTAGGCAGAGAATTAAAGTCCGCAGATCCCATGTATTGAAACGTTCTCTTCATGCTGTTAGTTTTAGCTAATGGTAAGTGTAACTCGTTGGACTGACGTGTACAATATTGATGAATGTTACTATTAATTGTCAGAGTTTCTGTCAGATATTGCGGTGCGTTTCCTTGCAAGCATTTGTGAATCTGATTTACTCTGTGTACAAATCGTCTCTTATCCATAGTTAGCCAGCCCAGCTCGCTGATTGTTGATGAAATACTATCATACTTTCGCTTTTTTGTGACAACTCTGGCAGCAAAGTTCTGAGATCTTTGAACTCTTTGCAGCTCTTTCTTACAGGCATTTCCATAAACGATATCACAATAGTCAAGAGTTGATGTATAGGATACTCTGATTAAGTTCTCGAATGTTTTCGGATTCATGCATTTCCTAATTTTAGTCAATTGTATAAGCTTTCCATTACATTTGTTTGTCATGCCTTTTATGTGTGCATCCCATTTAAGGTTCTGATCAATAACTAGCCCTAGATTTTTTGCTACTTCTGCCCTGGTCAAAATGTTGTAAGTCTTTCATCGATTCTAAGTCTTTCAAGGCTTCATTCGTGAGTTCTTTCACTAAGGGGGGGGGGGGGTCACTGGGGGGTATGCCATTCCGCATTTCCGCAATTTTGCTGGCCTGTTTCCGCAAATCCGCAGACAGAAATTGGCTATTTCCGCTATTCTTTAAGATTATGAGCGAAGTCTTCCTACTTCATATAAAAATGAACCATTTTCTTTCCATTTTGCACGTGACTGATCATACTCAAGCACTTGCAGTCATCATGGATGATCATTCGCGCGAAAAATTTTGTTGTTGCTGTTGCCATTGTGGCTGTTGTCTTCAGATCTTTGTGATATGTATTGTTTTCGTTTGTTTAAGTGCCTTTAAGTAAATGTGACATAATATTTTGACGGAACGAGCATCAAATCTGCGATTTTTTAGCAACTAATATTAATTTTGCATAAATATCCGCATTCCGCAAAAACGCAACAAATATCCGCAATCCGCAGAAATGACGTTCAATTTTCCGCATTTCCGCACCGAAAATAGGCCGATATCCGCTATCCGCAAAACCCCAGTGACCCCCCCCCCACTAAGAAGAAAAACGCTATGAAAATAGTCAAGTTGTCAAAGGTTGCCAATGAAAACTTGCAACGAAGTCCTTGAAGAGTTCAAGTCTTGAAATCAAACGAAAGATCAATGCTCCAATTTCTGTTAGCATTTGATTCCTATGCTACTTTTAATCCTGTATGGTACCTACCTCTGCCAGAAACGTAAGAGCCGGCGCAGGGAGTTACCGTACCAATCGAAGTTTCTCAACAGTACCTAATTTTCGTCTAAAAGTGCCAGAGCATTCAAAATGTCGAGACATCTATGAAAAAGAACTAACACACCTTTCGTTAACTGATGTTAGTCCAAAATTAGAACAGCCTGACCAGGGGGACTGTGACCCTTGGAGCTGAGCAAAAGGGCCTAGTTATTTGCTAAGTACTCCTTCCTGAAGTCAAGAAAAGCGTTTAGACGTTTTCCAGCAAAATGCCCTTTCCAAGAACTGTATACCATCAAGTTAGAAGTGCTTTTCAACGGTCAAGTTCGAAGTGCATGCTTTTTCAACCGTAGTTAAGACGCGTTGAAAACGCTCCTTTTCGTAAGGGCAAAGTGGTAAGTTGTTCAGTCGGTCTAGAGATAATTCCAGTCTTGATCTCAATCTTTTTAACAAGACATTCCGCCGTAGCAAAATCATGGCTGCTCGTCTGTTCTTGCCCATCGTCCGCTATGCAAAAAGTGTTAGGCAGTGTCCGTTGAAGGCGCAGCGGCTCCACTTTGCATTGGAAGGATTATGAATGATCGTATTTGCCTTTCATTAAATCTGAAAAATCCAGTTACCATTTAATCAATGATTGTTACCAGTATGTGTAAGGTGTAAGGGGAACCAAACTACGGCATACATTAAGTTTCCAATCACACAAAATAGAAAGATTTCATTGCTTCAAATGAGCTCAAAATGCCACAGAGTCAAATCTTTCGGTCATAAATGTGGTGACCAGGAATCAAGGAGAACCATGACGCTTTTTCTTTTTCCGAAATGAGGGCCAGGTCACTCTTCAAAATGGACAGTGAGATGCTTGAGGACGAAGGGATCTTATATTTTAAAGTGTTTGTCGCAATTACCAGCAGGAGCTTTGCGAAAATGGGAGATCTTTTTGAGAGCAATTTTCCCCTTACAAAATTGCTAAAATTACCCTTACGATACTAGTTCCTTTCATTGCTTCCGTCTCTCAGTCCTTGAAAACACTGAGGAACGTCACCACTATTCTGTTCCCTCTGTTCCCAAGGACACCAGGTACGGGACAAAGAAAACAAAAGAACTGACTGTTACAGGATCCTTCGAAATGCTTCCGAAGTTTGATTTGCAACTCTGCTGGTTGAATGCAACCCTGTTCAGGAAAAAAATCTATGAATTCCTCTTTTACGCATCCTCTAAATCGACGAAAAGTTCCTCCTTCGTCATGGTTCACAGTTGGAACAAATCACCCGTAACAGTTTCTACAGTGTAACATGATATGGTCATAACTGAAATTCTGCTGTACGATACCACAAGACTCTTTCCCTTCTTTGACGATGGTGTATAATTTCAGATTTGAAGTTAACCAAATTTTTAATCAAAAAGTCTGTCTTTTTTAAAGAAGATTTCCATAGAAGAAGATATGTCTAGCTATAAACATAAATGAATGTTTTCATAGCACAGCAATACGAATTAGGAATTAAGGCTCGAGGGTGATAAATATTTAATTCTCTTCATCGACAATAAACAATTCAGGGCCTTTCTTGATGTTTAAGGAAATATATAATGGATAATTTCGAGATGCCGCTGCAGGTGCCTGCAAGGATATATCCGCTCTAGCTAGTTGTGATTTCTCGGCTAAAAGTAAAGTTTCAAACATCGTAAAACAGTATCTTCGCGTTACATATCATAATAAGAGAAGCTATGCTTGTACATTTATAAAGCAATCGAAGTAAGTTTCACAACAAATCGAAGCAAAATGAACAACTTACATGGAAAAGCCATTCCAAAATATCTTCATCTCTCGATTCTCCAACCAGCACTGATAAATCGAGGATATCTCTCACTGTATGCCTTCTACTGGAAATAACGGCCAACCCATCGTGAGGAGACGGGGGGTAGCATTTTATGTGGTTTCATAACCATTGTTGGTTGATAAAGGGAAATGAAAAATGTTATGAATAAAGAGGGAGGGAAGATAAGAGCTAGCTCAAGCATAAACTACTAAATTCCATGTGTAATACAGTTTATGAAATTACACAGTTGAACAAGAAAGAGTATAAAAAGGAAACCAGTTGAGCTGACAGCGAAGGAAAATCTTAACAAATTGTGAAAGTTCCACTCTTGGATCCGAGGCTAAGCTCTTTTTACTTCTGTTACCCATGAGCGTTGGCAGGGAGATGTAAGGGGGTTGCTAATATTTGCAGCATGTTCTCCATCACGACAGACTACCTGAAATGCATCGCAATTCCTTGAGATGCAAACAAGGCTCAGGAAAATTACTCTTGTGCGCACGTGGAAAATTACTCTTAGTGGTTAAACGGGTCTTGATCAAGAAAGGTACTACAGAGGAGAAAGAATTTGTGAAAAAGAAAAAGCCCCAGTAGCAGTGGCGGATTTAGGGGGCAGATGGGGGCAGATGGGGGCAACTGCGCCCCTTTCACGATGAAAATTAAGCTTTGGCGCCCCCTTTTTGGCAAGAAAAGCGCCCCTTATCCTGACCCGAATGCACTCTTTTTTCAGTGATTCGTTCTGAAAGCGGCGAAACATATAAACTAAGGCGTTATTCAGTAGAAAAATCAGAATTTTCTCGAATAAAGCCCCAAAAATTTTCGCGCGCCTTCGGCGCGCTAACTTTTCACCATGTTTCTGGCGCCCCCTCTCCAAGTTGCCCCCCCTCTTCAACTTCGGTCTGGATCCGCCCTTGCCCAGTAGCTGCCTTCCCCGCAACAGGTCGCTCGCTAGAGAGACGAAATCAACTTGGAGCTGTGCAACGATAGATTTGGAGCAAGTCTACCATATTTAGCGTTTATCATCACCCAACCCCCGTAAGGTGTGAATTTGCAAAGACAAGATTGATATCGAAGTAAAGTCTCGATCCCTGTGATCTGGCCTAAAAAGAGGTCATCTAAATATGTTTATTTAATGCAAGAAAGGTCACGAAACATCATTGTGGATCCTAAAGGAGAAGAAACACAAGTCATTTTTTTAATTAAAAAAATTTCGGATCCATGGAAATACAGTTGATCACATTAGCAACGGAGCGACACAACCCTATATTCAAAAGGGGTTTCATTTAACAGACTTTTCGCTTTCTGCAAACTAGTCAACTTAGCAGGACCACAGGAAGCACCTGAAGGTATGACGAGCAGGAAACGTCAAGGGCATTTTTGTCATCAGAAGGGGCGCTTTTTCATATACATCAGATTTAAGCTGCAAGAATGTGATGCAAAGCAGAAAACAGTGTCAGTCCAGGCAGATATATCTGTACCCTGGGTACAAGAGCCTCAATTTTTAAATGAAAATAATTAATATATCTGCATTGTGTCAGAAAAAATAAAACGAGAAGTAAACATCACTGGATCGCAAAGTAAAAAGTAACAAAACTAAACAAGATTTCGTCCGCATCATTCTTGAAAAGGGGCATCTCCAGAAACAAAAGGACACTTTTGGTTTGTTGTAAAATCTTGGGGGGAGTGTGGCCCAAGTGCCCCCTGGTTATCACGTTGCTCTGTTTCCTTGACAGTATCAAATATAAGCTTGTTCAAAGGAACGATATGGGATTAATCCAAATGACATGCGTTTGAAACTGATGGAGTGACGCATCAAAATAGGTGTGGTTAGAAGATTTCTAAAAAAACCGTAATCTGTAGAAAGAAGATTGTCAACTCCTGTAAATTAACAACAACCGAAAAAGACATGTAGCTAGAGAGAAACTGTTGAAATCTGCAAGAGAAAGCGAATTAATCTTAACATCTGAAAGGAAGGCATTGAATAAACAACAACGTTCCAAGAATTTTATGACGGGTAGTCTTGGAGGCGGGGAAACTGGGAAACTACGCTAATCCAGAGGGCTGGTAGTTAGTTTCTTATGGTTTGAATGTTACCGGAAGTTACTAATACCCAAAATGTAGCATGCGTTGCAGACCTGGTCTGGAACACAGGCTACCAAAATGCAGAGTTTATTTATCTTTTTTCAGAAGGGCTTCGCACTTGACTCAGAACAACAGCAAGCAGTTGCTACTTTACATTGTCCTACCCTGGGTACCAGAGCCTAATGTGGGGGAACGAAACATTGTCCACACACGTTTGAGCGATATGGGAAAATCAAAGCTGCTAATTACAGAAGCTGAGCACAAATGCTTTCGCACAGGGCCGTCGTTAGAGGTGTCAAGCTAGGGGGGTGCAAGCTCTCAGTTTGCCGACTGGTGGGCATGGCTTTTGAGCGTTGCTTTCTTGTCACACACACATACTCCTTGTTGAGGGGCTCAGGTTCCTCTCCATTAGTGGCGTAGCCAGGTTCTTGCCTTTAGAAGGGGTAAATTGCGAATGAAAGGGGCAGAAATGGGGTCCGGGGGCTTGCCCCCGGAAAATTTTTTGTAGTCCACATCCTTTAGAATGCTGTAGACGCTATTTTTTAGCCCAAGGCGCCCAGAACCATTTCAGAACCTAAGGATAGAAAGGCCATGTTCAATGAACTCGTCGCTAATATCTCGCGATTTGCACGTGCCCAAACTCTTAGGAAAAACAAGAATGTGCCCAAAGGAAACAAGAAGACGAACTTGAAATTTGGCTTGTTTTAAAACTCTGATCAAAGTCTAGAAAGAACAACGATGCTCATGCAAGGGAAGTGTGGCTCCACTCTTCCCTTTCATGAGCATTTTACTGAATACCTAGAATACGAAGAAAATGCGAGCGAAGCAAGCTGAAAATTTTTAGAAGAGCACAAGCACACAAAGAGTTCCCTCATACTCAAACTTATCAATTTTTTTGAAAATGATCAATTTAATCTATATTATGTGCTAAATAGAGGAATACACATATAAAGTTGAAGAGATGCCTAAGTCAGATTCATTGGATCATATGATTCATTGGACTTAATAAAGGTGCGTGCCTGCACATAGGCGGTACTACGATAATACACTGACGCATGTATCGATATGCGAGCGTAGCGAGCAAAAAGTTTTATGCTTTTGTTGCCTTAAATCGTGCCAAGATGTCTCTAAGTAAGTAGGATTTGTAAATTGCAGTTCAAATGACTTGCCGACTGGTTTGTGCTAAATTAACGTGCAGATTTCAGGAATTTTCTCAATTTGCCGACTGAGTGTAACTTTTACTTGATTTGCCGACTGAGATATGGCCAGGGGGGGGGGGGGTGCCGCACCCCCTGCACCCCCAATGTAGCTACGGCCCTGCTTTCGCACAATTCACAGTCTGCCGTCTCTCGTAAGATTTATCTCATCAGAAGATTTTAACAAGTGTCAGAAGAAATTGTTGCAGCATTGACCGTAGTTTCAGATAAGACTCATTACATCTCTTCATTATATTATTTAGACATAAGGCTAATTCATGGGTTAATCGTGTCTATGACTTTCACTCGTTGCCACTGTTGTTGTTGTTGAAGCAGAGGGCAACAACAGCACAAAGTTGTTCCTGGGAACGACACACGTATTTTCTTTATAAGAAACTGCTGGTTATAAGGAACTCAACTCTCAGATCGCCAAAAAATTAAGAAACTCCAGTACTGGGAAAATATAACTTAAGAAATTACTTAATTTTATAAAGGAATCCTTAACATATCGTTGCTTTATTTCCACCACGACTTCCACTTGTTTCTTGCATCATATCACTTGAGAGGTATTGGAGTGCAGTCTAATTATTGAAAAGGCTTCAAAACACCTTGTTTTGAAAAGTTCTTGATGTACCAGGTAGTGGACGTGAAGATTGTGCTGTTGAGTGCTCAAATCGACTCAAATCTGATAATTTTTAGAAACTTCCAGTACTGCCCAGATTCTTAGTTTCTTATGAAAAAATACGTGTATATAAAGTAAACTGAGTGAAAAGTTGTTGTGTCAACCTTTAGGAAAGAAAATTCTGGTTTAGTCTAATTTCAATTTGCTAATCCTTTTAAATCAAGAGCAAGCGCGAAAGATAGCTTAGCATCACAATGCCAGCAACGATCGTAATGAAGTTCTGTGTTATTTTGAAGACTTCATAAGGTGCTGTTGAGAAACATTGGATTTTCGTTTGCACTTAATTTCAATATTTACTGTCACTCTACCATACACTATTTACCCTCGGCTCGAAAAACAAGCATCCATTCTCCATTCATGTGGACTTGCCCACTCTTCCACGTCCACTCTTCAACGTTCAGACAAAATGATGACCACTGCGAAGGAGAGAGGGACAAAGCGGAATCTCCTGCTTCTATTTTCTTTCTTTTTCGCAGAGGCTTCCCTTCTTTCCTACAAAGGGGTAACTTTTAGGCGGCATGGCAGTTTTTGTAGGCACATTGTTGAAAAAGAAACTAAATTCTTCATTTACTTAGAGATTCTGCTCAGTTTGTCAAAATTACGAAAACAGTTTCAAGTGCTACTCTGTTGATACTCATTTTGAGTTCTTACTGAATGCTGTATACTTTTGAAGACCTTTTAAGAAACATGAAATAATTTTCATTTACAACATTAAAGATCTAAGAAGCCTAGAACTACTAATTAACTTAAGAAGCGTGCTACCAGTCCCGGACATGAGTTTCTTATTAACAGATACGTGTGTCAAAACAAACTACGTTTCTGTTTAGGCTGCAGCGAGAAGAAAACAGAAGACTTCCTTTCACTTTAAACGATCTACCATACCGTATAATTAATGAATTAATTACATTCATACAAAATATCACAGTTTTCTCCTAATCCAAGGACTTAAAACCGGCTTTCTATTTAAACCCGGCAATACGTGACGTAATGACGACCTTCTGCTGGGGTTATCGAAACTAGAGCTTGGAAACAAAAATTATTATCGGTAGCCTCGAGGTGAAGAGGAGGTTAAAGTGAGTCATATTGTAAACCAATCCACTCGACGACTTACATACGACTTGCGTACTAAACGTCTTTGTTAGTTACCAAGCATGGAGAGCAAAGCCTCTGGTTTGGATTCGCTTACATTCAGAGGAAGCTTCCTTTGTAAAGCTTCCTTTGCAAGGCCGTAAATGATAAAATGAAATAATTTCCTTGTGTTCGAGCCTATTTAGTCTTGCAGACAATTTACCACATTGTCTGACATGAATTTCCAAAATGCTATCTCGGGCTAATTCAGCTATAAAGAATCAAGGCCAGCGTCAGTCTAGGCATAACTTCCTGCAACTGTCCCACATTACGGCCATACTCACACCAGGCTTGAATGTCATTCACAATAAACAGAAAGGAACCCAAACTACGTTAAGTATCACTGTACCATATTTCTGCTAGTTAAAGTCAATTACTGCTATCTCGATTTGACATACCGCAAAAGCTCTATTTAGCCCCCCTCTCTATTACATCTCGTCACTAATAAGCCCTTCCCTTCCAAGCCACAATCGAAAATAAGCCCCCTCTCTAAGAACTAAAGAACCAAAAACGGTAAAACAACTAACACGCAATAATTTACACCCTCTTCATTCCACCTTGTAAATACCCCCTTGCCTATAACGCCCCCCCCCTTCTGCAGTCTTGAAATAGCTTCTACGGTATGTCAATAATTGTATTATACACATTTATCGTAATTAATGCAACCTAACGAAACGAGAAATATCTCTAAAGCTACGTATATATAGTTTCAAATCAAGCACCAGATAAGAAGAACGCAAGTAGGGCCTAGCTAGCCTGTGTCCCAGACCCCACTTTCCTTTTGGGGATCTGGGACACAGGCTAGGCCTAGCCAATTTTAAAAGTTATGGCCACACAAGGTCCCACAATATCCTGTGCAGTCATGCAGTAATGTCAGACTGTTTGAAAATCAAATTTGGCCTAAGCAGAAAATATGGATCCAAAGTACAGTAATTGATCGGACAGAAAATTTTGACTTTTTATGACATATTTTTACTCATTACATGATTTTCAATGGTATCGCTGTTGAATTGGATTTTTTCGCTCAGATTGAAAATAATGAGCGATGAATACAAGGAATCACATCGTAAGTCTATGATATTTTGAAAAATTTTTCTATCTTCTCAACTACTGTTGTATGGATACATAATTTCTGTTAGGGCCAAATTTGATTTTCAGACAGTCTGAACTAGACTTATGCCATTTTGTCCCTTGCTTCCGTGCGTTCTTTGATTGGCTGACATCACTTGCCCAACAGGGACTCATAATATTACTCTTAAAAAGTGGGAATCACTTTTTCAAAATGATCTAAACAAGCGGGAGTTCTGGTACACGCCAAAAATCACTTCAAAGTCTGTTCCAAAGAGTCGCTAAAGAGCTTGAACATTGAAAAGGAAAATGTTAGTACAAAGAATGATGTCTTCCTGACCTATAAATCGCAAAGTGCATACCTCTCAGGCAGTAATCTTCCTCTGTAGAAACAAAATACATCCATCGCAGCTGTAAGAACTCTTGGCCTCATCAACAGTTTTTTGTATGCAACAACAACAACAGTCTAAATAGCGCTTTCTTGTTGGCTGAAAACTAAGTTCTAGCAATTTGATTGGTGGGTGAATATGGAATCACTCTATGCGGGCTTAAAGCGGGCCCACTTTTTAAGAGTAATATTATCAGTCCCTATTGATCGAGTGATTTGCGCAAATAAAAGAACGCGGGAAACGCGGGGAAACAAGGGACGAAAAGGCATAAGGCTATGTTTGAGGTAGCAGGATACCTTCGTCTCAGAGCTCTTATTCTTGAGAATTCATTGCCAGCAAGACCCATATGCTACGAAAAAATCATGTAGATAGCTATGTTGCACGAATCTTTCACAGCATGCGAAATTTAGAATATTTCAACTATTGCAGGCTTGCTGGAGTTATTATGTCTCCAAAGAATACGGTAATTTGATTCACGGAATAAAATGAGTGAAAGAAGCATCACTTCTTGTCAATCATTCTTCCATTTGTAGGCAGCACAACGTTTGCAACTCCAGGTAGTCAAACAAAACTGAGAGCTTTCTCAAATCTGTCAGTGTCCCTAACAGTCTCCAAAATATTTTGGAATTGTCCTGAATAGATTACAGTAAAATTAACACCAAACTAAGCCAAGATTCGTGGTATCTAACCAACAATGATTACTAAAATAATCTATCTATGAGCAATCTATGAGGCGAGCTGGCGAGATGAGTCACTAACCATAACCTCTGAGGCTAGGGTCAATGTTGTAAAACAAAGGATGAAAACTTCTGTTTAAGACAATGCGATTTCACAGCCTAAAGAATGCATTTTGCACCTTCAATGCAGCTGACTATGATGTCCTGCTTTCTCTGTTTACTTTGATTTGACTGAGTGCGTTCAGAAGTGTGAAATCTGTGTATCAGACGGACAAATCGCATTGTTTATCAGAGAATTGGTTCCTTTGTCTGACAAATCACACTCATTATCCCCTCCTGATTTGGCGACAAACGTGAGCATCGTTTGCTCGTCTACTTATGGGGAGTATTTTGTGAGCATTTTTCGTTTGATTAATGCCTTGAAATTAACTTCAGGCCCACATATAGTTATCGCTATTGATAGACTGACGGAGGTTCAAAATACAACTCATGTACTTTCACATTGAAAATTAGAACGAATTTTCCTCCCTAGATTTCATTTCTGCATATGGAAACCATAGCACAACTTTCAGAAAAGCTGACTGCTCCACGTAATGGCGGATTGGCCTACGTTGCCGGCTTGCAACTCTGTTGATAAAACACTTCAGAATTCAAGTTTGCACAAAAATAAAAAATGTTATTGTTGTTTTCATCGTTATTGTCTTTGCTGTTGTTGCAAAAACTGGGGCTATGTCGTGAGTCTAATGAAGTACCTGAAGTTAGTTTAAAGCCATGAAAGATCCATAACGATTTTGGAACAACGAATGCCATAACTCCTCAAATTATTCATCACCAGAAAATTGACTTGGAAACATCAATACAGTTGAATTCATAAATCGTAAACTTTCTAAGTTACTTAAAAATTTCTTCGCTTCGCTGCTTATCTCGCTTTTTGATGCAGCTTTGCTCAAAGCATCCAGATTGAACGGTAATGACTGTGCTTTCCCTTCGCTCTGTGATCCGACTTGGTGAGCAGTTGGTCCGCGTTTTACTGGTGGTACATCCCCTGCTGATGCAGTTGGTTCACTTGCAAGATCAATGTCATGTAGATCCATACTGTTTAACGATGTGGATGAATCTGGAAAGAAAAACGGACTGATAGTTTGATAAACCTAACATTGAAAAATCTCATTTTACAAAGCATGGTATTGTCAGCCAGGAATCCAAAATTTAGGCTTTCATACAACAATTCGAGTCTTAAACAGCATAAAAGCTTCAAATAGGACCTAAGAAACAATTTAACGGTATTTTGTCCACATAGATATAGCGCCTTTGCCACTTTCACGTGAAATTTCATGTGATCACTTTGACAGATAAGCGAAGGAGCTAGCCAAATGTAACATAAGCGGGCTAATGACTAACTTGCGATTGTATGTGATCAGTTAAATTCTACCAATCACATGCGCTATTTGAAGCTCTTCGTCAGTATAGTGTCAGCAGATTTTGACAGAGTGTATACGCGGCTGTACTTACATGGACACATTACCTTTAAGGGTCAGTGCAGCATCAAAATTCTATTTGATAGTAACTCCTTGCGACTTCAGAGCATGCTACAAAATCTGGCAGCTTATGAATGCAAAAATTCCCACATATTGAAAGCTTTTTGAAGACTTTGCTGGACTTGAGTCCTCTAGTAAGAAAGAAAAGAGAAGACTTGTCCCGAACAGCTCCTCATTAATTATTCATAGGATGTGTGACCTGACTTGATCCGATGTTTGTAATACGACCTAGCCGAAAGGAATTTGAAAACAAAGGGGGTCAGTTGTACCTGTCCGCAAAGGTGCGCTGTTGTGGAAATACGGCTGCGCCAATATATAAGCATCTATTCGTTTTGACATCAGCAATTTATATTCCAATGCTGGTTTACCCCCATTATTTCTTTTAAGGGAAAAGCAGTATCTTGTCTACTAATGGCCAAACATCACAATCAAAGGGGTGCCACTTGCCGTGCCAAAAACTGTCCGGCTATCCAGCTGTTGTATCCAGCTGTGAGCTATTCAAGACAAGTCGTCTCCTTCTTTCTCACAGGACAAGTCTAAGACTTTGCATGCAATGTATATAATTAAAATCAATTTGGTTGACACAAAAGCGCATGAAGAATTTTCATGATCCGTAATAAAATCATAATTTTCACGATTTTTAAAAGTCGGTACTTTCTGTTACTCACTCGGTAGGACCAATATTAAGGACCAAAATCATCAGTGCATCCAGCAAAGGCAAATTTTGTAAACAACTAATAGAGGTTTCCAAAACACATAGCAATTTGGCCTCCCCAAGAATACAATCCACACCGCTGAACGCACTTGAAGAAATCGAAATAAACACAGAAAGCAAAACATCATGGTTGGCTGTGTTGAAGGTGTGAAAGCTTTTCAAATCGCTTTGTTTAGTTTAGTTACTTACCCTTGGTAAGCTGTGTTTGAAGAGATGGCTGCATAGAGATAGCACCAGAAAAGAATTCAAGATCAAGTGAAGCTGTTTCTGAAGTCGTGTCTGATCCACTGTCACCTAAAAACAAGAAGAATGATGTTCTAAACATTCTGAAAATATACGACTGAGTAGCAGACCTTTTGGTTATTCTAGAAAAAGGATCTGGATCGAAGTAGGATTTTTGTATGCGCACAATGGTAATAGAAGATTTAACGCCACTCAATCGAATCTGTTGTATGTAAATAAATGAAAATATCGGTCGATCCAGGCTCTTTTGTAGAATAGCTTCTCTCGAGTTTCATATAATCGGGGCGGGACGATGATTAACTTTGAGAAAAATTCCACCCAAGACAATTTATTCCATCCACCCCATTTATCTAAACTTGAAACATTTCCAACCCACCCCAGTAAGTACATTTATGGCTACTGCCTGGTTGATATATTTCGTTGATTTTTCCAATCACCCCATTTGTCCATTTTGAGCAAATACTTCACCCGCCCTATTTGTGCCACCCACCCCGTACCAGAAGGAAATATTCCGCCCATCCCGTCTATTCCACCCATCCCGATTATTCAAAAGTCGAGAGTGAAAGGTCTATTGCCCTACATCCATACATTCCACTTCTAGGTCTACTGGGACGGAGAAACTGCATAAAATGTAAAAGGGCATCTGAACTAAAACCTGAAAAACAAAAAATTCGAGGGGTGCAAGATATAATGACGTCACTAACCTTTCTTCAAACTTGACATCGATGGCACTCGCTGTAGGTTTAACTAAAAATTGAGGAGAAAATATCTCTGTTACGCAAATCACAATAATCAAATACTAACAAATTTAAAACAATAGCAAATGACTTGCCTTTCGTGAAAATGAAAGGCCAAATGTTGAGTAAGGAATTTTTAATAACTTGAAGGGCTTAGAATAAAATTCACACACGCTGCAAAATGCTATTCAAAATGTTTTACAGTACACGGTTTTTTGCAATACATAACTTGTCATAGAGCTAAGTCAAGAAACTTTTAGCAAGAAACATGGCCAAACTTCAACGGCCAGTAAATCACCACTGTTTACAACAACTTTCTTAACTAGGTAACTGATGAGTAGGACATTCCTATGCCTCTAAAAGTATCTGAAACTTTCAGCACACTCAAAAATTTGTTATTTTTACGTGGATTCATGTTCAAGTCAACGACTCTTCTGGTTTTGCTATCGTTTGTGTTTATACAAATATGATAGTCCTCTTACCTCTTTCTGCTGACTTTGAGCCAAAAGGGTTGGCTTTAGTAAAGAGTTCAATCTGACAGCTGGCTCTGGAATTAGTATTCCAATGGGTTCACTCGCAGTCTCAACATCCTGAAAAGGTAAAATTGGAGACATAATTATTACATCATCTGCAGAATCTCTCTTCTTTAAGGAAAAGATGTCATGTAGCTTCGTCTTGCCCAAAATAATAATTGCCCCATACAATCAGTTCAGCTCAGTCTTCACTGTAAAAGGTCTATGCCAAAGCATGCAGAGTAGCAACTTACGATGAGATACTTGTGATGCTATTGTTAGCTATGTTCAGCCATTGGGTACCGAACGAACGCATGGTGTCTTTCATTCACAGGGATACCTCGTTTTACGGAAAATCGGAAAAAATTCAAACTACAGCTTTGCAATGATCTTTTGATGATTTCCATTCATACCTGATGGCGAGCTACGCTCCAATCCCTAGCCCTCGTGTATTGTCGTTTTTCAAATAAATTTTAATTTAGCAACTTACGAAGCTAGCAACGGATGAAGTAGGTGATAACGAAGATTGAGTATCCTTACTGGGGTGCTTCCATTTTTTCTGCAAAAGAAAAGAAAGCAAAATGTCGATTTAGCAACATTAAATTCTACATACAGCATTAAATTCCATAAAATCGTACTTTAGAGTGGAGTATTTGAGATGTAATGCAAAGCAAGACAAATTTGGTGCAAACGTCGCTTCCTAGCAAACTTGCTGCAATTTTCGGGGTTTCATTCAACTCCCCCCCCCCGTCCCCACCCAACTTGATAAATTGCTACACCTATCAACAGTCTTTAAAACGTACAGCTATACTCACAATGATATGTTCAAATGTTACGTTCATTGTAAGAAGGAGCCATTTGAAGCTTGTTGAAGACATGTAACTCAAATTCCACACATCATCGACTTGTGCATCATCTGTTAACTTGCTCCAGACACATGATGACCTGAAAGTAAATTTCAATCATATGAGTAAATTTATCTGCTTTTCAAAATTTTGTGGATAAGGAAGCATTTAGTCAAAAAAGGAAGTTATCTTGGGTACACATTTACTTGATATAGAATTATTTGTCATTATCTGGCACAGTGAAATATATTCAGTACAAGTGAGCTACCACAACTGGAGGATCCTGCCTGGGATCAAACCTGGGATCTTTGTGTCAAAATTCTCTCCGAAAATCTGCGCCACTCACGTGCAATGAAACTTTGCAGAAATCTGAAGTCATTCAGATTTCAGGACTTATTCCATAACAAAAGCCTTTTTTGGTTCTTTTTTTGTGTTTCGGCTGTGGTAGCCCACTCCCGATAGATATATTTCACTGTGTCAGCTAATGCCTAATGATTCAATATTTGCATGCATGGCTCTGAGGCAGGCTTTAAGCTGACACAGAAAAAAGGCTTCTGTTGTGGTGTAAGACCTGAGGTATGAATGACTTCAGATTTCTCTGAAATGTCACCAAGCTTGAGCGATGCGGTGGATTTTTGGACAGCCTTTTGACATGAAAATCCTTGGGTTATAGAACTCACCCCTGATTCCTATCATCATCAATATAACTGTCAAGGTTTCCATTCCCAGTTGGCTGTATAGCGACAGATTGTTGACTGGACTGAGAAAAGCACGCTGAGACTAACAGTCCAACTTTTGAAGACAGACCCTGCAATAAATAATTTTTTTGCTATTACTGTTTTGTATAATGCATCTGTCTCGTCAGTGTAATCAAAATGATAAAATAATCAATGGCAGTAGCTTTCCATATTCCATCTTGAAGGTTTTTAAGAAGCTCAAGTAAAAAACTCTTTTTGGGACATTCCTGACTGAATCAACCATATAGCAATGCAAATTTCTTGTAGTTTAAGGCCCATTTCCACTTCCTTCAACCGATCTACAATGTCCAAATAGCAATCACCCTCCGATTTCACTTCACACTTCCAAGACGTTCAGATAACTGCTCATTGTTAAGTCATCCAATGAACTTACATGAATCTATCTACCACACCTGCCATGAGAAAATAATGGTAGTGGGTCTGTTTGTTCTATTGGATGCATTATCCTGATTAGCTCCTTTGTGTAAGCCTTGTCCGTTCCAAATCTGAATTCAGGTGAAAATCAAATTCTCAGAACATATCAAATTTGGATGCCGACGTTTGGATGTGAATTCTGAACACTAGCATCTGAATGCTAAACAATAGATTCAGATACGAAATCGGAAATCTGTAATTCAAATGAAGTGGAAACGGGCCTTTAATTGCAAGTGTCACACAAACAAGAGACCATGTAGCTGATCAAAGCATGACATTAGAAAAGTTGAAATCTCCATCAATTTATGAGGAAGGCTCAATTCACTGCCAGTACACAAGGAACCGTGGAAGTTGGTAACTAAAATTTCATAAGAGATGCACCTTTGAAGGAACTGATTGAATCTGCTTCTCTTTCACAACAGGTGGCCTTCCAAAACTGCCAAAATCTCCAGTTTTAGCGATGACTGGTTTACTGTCTTTTGCAGGAGATTGAGAACTGAATGATGCCCAGCCATCATCTTTTAAATCTGAATTTTTTTGCTCACTAGGGAATGCTGCAAAATCATCAAAGTCTTCATTGATGTCTTCCTTATTTGAATTTCCAGAGCCTTCCTTTGACATACTAAATTGGGCCCAGTCACTATCTTTTGATTCAGAATCAATATTGCCATCACTTGCTTTTGAAAAAGTAGCTGGAAAACTTTCTGATGTAGCAAATGATCCAAAATTTCCAAATTCATCATTTTCTTGGCCTATGATTGAGGGAGGTTTGTTTTCAGAGTTCTGAATATTACTTTCAGCGCTCTGTGCTGGATCTCCAAATGCACTTCCAGATTCTGAAGAACCAAAAGCTCCAAAGTCACCAAAATCATCACTTTCTTTATTTACATTTAATTTCTCTTCATTTTTTAAATCCAAATCTTCTCTATTTTCAGTCTTAGTTGGTGCAACTTCAAATTGAGTCTTAGACATTTCACTTTTATTGAAGGCTCCAAAATCACCAAAATCTTCACTTTCCATATCAACAGGTGGTTGCTCTTTGTCTTGAAATTTAAAATCTGTATCACTTTCAGCAGTATCAGGTACAACATCAAGGCTAGATTTTTCACTTGTGCTGAAGGTTCCAAAATCAGCAAAATTGTCATTTGATTTACCATCTATAAACTCTTCACTGGGTGGAGTAATTTCTAGAGGAGTTTCAGTTAAACTACTTGATGCAACAGTTCCAGCAGATTTGCTTGACACAGCTGCAGCTAATGAAGTTTCAAAGCTTTGTTCTGTCTTTTCAATCTTGCTAAATGATTCAAATTCTTCAAAGTCTGATTCTCCATCTATTCTACTGTCTGTTAATATTTTTGATGAAATGTTCAAAGCAGGTTTAACTGAGCTGAAATCTTTGTAATTATCAAACTCATCATCATTAGACATGTCCTTTCCATTCTGGTTTTCAGTCATACTTTCAAACTGTAAATTTTCTGCATCCCTTGATGAAAAAGATTCATCCTTCTTTGAAAGACTCTGGTCAAAACTAGCAAAACTTTCATCACCATTAGGCTTGTTTTTGGTTGTGGTGGTTGAAGTATCAATATTTTCATTAGGGTAATCAGTTGGTCCAACCAGATCATTTTCAAATTTAGGTGCAAATTTGTTATCTTTTTCAGAGGTGCTAAAAGATGCCCAGCTGTCATCATTATCCATACTAGTTCTGTTTTTATCCTCTGTTGAGTCATTGCTAAAACTTGCAAATTCACCAGTCCTAAAAGAACAATCATCCTCTTGCTCACCATTATCTAAGGTACCATTACAATGTGTCTTCTCAATTTCTACATCATCTTCATGAGAATCCATCTCTGAATTTTTATTTTCAATCAAAGCATTGCCAGATTTCAAAACCATTTCTCTGTCCAAAGATGATTCTTGCTCATTTTGTGTAAATGAATCAGTATTATGTCTGCCAGTAATAGACTTTGAAACATAACTAAAATCTTGAAAATCATCTTTTTTATCAAAAGAGTCATCAGTTGACTCAAACAAATAGCTTGCAGTTCTTTCAGTTGTATTTTCACCTGCGTCAGGATTGCTCTGCAATTCACTTGAAATTTTCAGACTTTTGTCATTATCAATAGAATGTTCAATCCAAAGTTTACTCTTTCCGTTGGATTCTCCATTTGTTTCATCCATGTTTTCTTCAAATTTATCAAAACTGTCATCGTTGCTAAATGATGCAAAATTACTATAAATTTCTGAAGAATCTGACTTCTCAAAAGAAGCAAAACTTTCACTGTTCAAATCATCACTCTTCTTGGATAAGGTTTGCAGGTTGCCAAATGTAGAAGACTTGTGGTCAATATTTGAATTTTCACTCAATACTGAAGTACTGTCAGAAATAATTCCTGATTCCATCCTGGCATCCACTGTTGCAGGTGATACAGTATGCTCACTCTGGTTGTCTTTTCCAGAGCTGACAACATGTTTAGCTGGATCAGTATCCTTTTCAACTTTTGCAAAAGAACCAAACTCTCCAAAGCCATCATCATTGTCATTTTTACCATGTTTCAAGTAAGTTTGAAATGATTGTTCTGTTTCTAAATTAGCTGCATCTCCTAAAACAGATTTTACAACCTGATGTTGCTCAATTTTTGAATCAACAAATGCATCACCATCTTCTATTTTGGTAGAAAAGACCTCACTTCTATTTGCTGCGATGCCATTCACGACAATCCCTTTATTTTCTTCCTTCTTTGGTCCACCAAAAGCTTGATTAAAATCACCAAAATCATCATCATTGCCAGCAATAGGTTTCTTTATTTCTGTTGAGGTTGCATTGCTCCATGAGCTCCAGTTGCTATCTGAATTCAAAGATCCTGTTGTTTGAAAAGCCCCAAAATCTGCAAAACCATCATCATCATTATCATCATCATCAAAGGGAGGGGGTTCATCATCAAACATAGGGGGATACATTGAGTCTCCATATAACCCTGCTTGCTTTGACTGTGGGGCATCCATCTTTAAATGCTTTTGTTGCAACCAAAGACAGATTCAGAAAGACAGATTCAGATGACATATGACTGGCTACCAATCATTTTTAATGCCAATTTTTCCATCACTTCTCTATTCATGTGAAATATCTGTCTCTGGAAAAGCAATGTGAATTTCACTAGGAACAGTGAAGATAGTCTATGCATGCATGTCTTCTTGAAGTTGATACTCAGATTGCTGATTAACGGGTGAGAAGTTCTCGTTAGGCCTACAAACAATATTGGGTGTTCCATCAAGTATATGTCAGCCAATTTTCAGCCCAAAAACTGACAGCAAGAAACGATTCGTTGATAAAAGAAGTCAATGACAGTGGATTATTTTTGCGCTTGGCATCTTTTTTTGATGATGACTTCAATGTGACGGCTTCAGTTCACTTTGTTACCTGGGTTTCGCCCCCGTCAACTTCCCCTTTTGTCTTTCCTCTCACTGAGTCTTCGTCTGAAAAGTCGCTCTTCAGCTGAAAATACCTTGAAAATATATCAATAAGTAAGCCAAATCCAAAGTTGATTTGTCAAAGTTCCCAAATCTTTAATTCATTATTTCACATCTTCAGTAACGGCTTGATTTGACTGGCGCAAAAAGGTACATGAATCTTCTCCCTCGTCGCAGCCATTTTATCCTTTGGAAAGTCACTAGTTTCCAAGCTTCCGCTTCCAAAACCTCCTTCGCAGAAGTTAAAAAAAGAACGAAAAAAAAGAACGAAAGAGCGGCAAATGACTGAAATCGAGGCTGATAAGGATGCGGCCATTTTGTTCTGCTGCAATTTTGAATGCACACGTTGCAATGAATGAAATACAACCGAGATTGGATACAGCATGAAGAAACCAAAGAAAGAAGGAAACCGTCATTTGCTTGCAGCATACAGCAAAGAGGCACTTGAAGAGTTAGCAGTGCGATTAAAATTAGGTTGGTATCACACGCACGTACAATATTAGTCTACCCTGCCTGCTCGAGCCTGATGAGTGACTAAAGTCTAGCAAGTGAAACAAAATGAAGTGAACAGAATAAAGGTCAAAATCAAACTTATTTCCGTCCATGCCCAAAAGTCTATAATCTTCATTCTATAATCTTCATTCTAATCAGGCAGAAATTCAAAATGTGCATCCTAGCTAGGTGAATCGGAGTGATGTCCCAGAATGGAAAGTTTGAAAACTGCTCAGGGGATTTTCAAGCAGGGATAAAAATGACACAGATAGCATTCCAATTTGAATTGCAAAATGGAGATTACTAGCATAGAACTTTTACATACAATGCAAGTAAATATGCAATCCTGCTAGTGCAAATTTTGCAAATGTGCAGATGGCTCCCCGCGCGCGGATAACATAAAAGTGCGTGGAGGATTAATTCCGCCTGCACATATCAAATTTTCCAATCTGGTGAGTGCCTATATCTTACAGTTGCTCATTCCTCATTTGAATGGTTAGAGGCCTGCTAAGTGCTAGCCATTGGCCAGGGCCTCAGCACCATCATGTGTAACTTTTGGCATTGAGTTTGCAAGTTTGCAACTGTATATGGGTTGGTATTGGAGTACTGTATGATTTTTTCAAAACAATTCCTTAGCATTTGATTGTGCACAGATAAATAGCATAGAAAATCTACAATACAACATATAACAGTTTTACTTTATGCACTTTAGAATTTACTTTTATGTTTTTTGAAGATGTCTCCAAGAAAATAACAGTGAAATATCATTTTATTTTTAGCATCAGTCACCATCTATGATCGTTGTAGAATATTGATCAAGAGGCTTTGTCAAAATAAAGAGAAAACAGACAATGGCCTGGAACAGATCACAATGCTGAGAGAGGTAAGCTCACTTGTGACTATTGCATTATACCATACATAGTGTGCCGATTCTATTTGCCAAGTTATTCTTCTGGTAGAAAATCACATTGGTTTTGGTTTCTTTTCAAGGTTGGAAATGCCCTGCAGGCATCAATGCAAGAAGCCATGCTCAATGAAGAAGCAAATATAATATTAGACCTGCTGGCATTTCTTTTTATAAAATGTAAATCAAAACATCCTGCAAGGAGGACAATAGCAAGGTAAGAACCAGGAACAGAATGATACAGTCCTTAAAGTTTTTTAAATTCTGAGCAAGAAGTATTGTGAGGTATGGAGAAGCTTGGTGGCTTTTTAAACAGATTCCTTAAAATGTTTTGAGAGTTGTTAAGCAGGAAAAAGATGCATGTAATGTACCTAAGGTTTCTTGTCTTTGTAGTATTCTCAGTGGCGTCCCAGAAAACGGCAGCACTGTAGCAGTTGATTGTCTCGTCAAGAATTTTCTGGCAGAGCTGCAGCTGTTTGATGCTGGAAAGGTATTTATAGCGGAACCTTTTTTGATATGATTACTTTTGATGTATTTAAAGACAGCTAAATGTGATGGTTTTACCAGAGTGATAGAAGGGATACAAGGTACAATCTTTTTATGGAGCTGGAGATGGACTTGCCAAATTCTCTTCTGCACACGTGAAATCAAAATTGCTGCATTCTCTTCCTTCCTACGCATGCGGGAGAGACTCAGGTGAGTCTAAGCTGGAGTTTGTTCACAGATGCCACAAACAGGGTTTGGTGTTTTGCCCATTCTTCATTAGTTCAACAGTACACTTGCAAATTTTTATGACATCTCTTGCATAAAAAGTTCCTTCATGATTTCCAAGAACCTACAGTGCTTGTGACCAGTCAAATGGAAAATTCTTTCACTGTTAAGTGGAAGTGAAGTCTTGTCATGGGCAATAAATAATCAAATAAACTTGTGACTGTCAATAGTTGTCTAGTTTTTAACTTTCATTACAGAAATTTAATGAGCAAGACTTTCCATCTGCATTCAGAAATGTTGTTGATACAGTCATGGCTTTTAATGAGAATTTTTCAATTGGTATGTTAAAAATTTGTTTTGAATTCTATGATAACTGAAAATTTTTGTTTTTAATGTCAAATTTAGAGCATGAAGAATTCATAAACAGCACAGGGAAATGGAGTTTGTTTTTGCACCTTATTGTGGGAAATTAACTTAACTAGCTATTCATACAATATGTATCAAAATTTATCATACTTTAAGCTGGTGGGGATGAGAAGAAAAGACCCCAAATTGAATGAATTAGACAAAAGTTTTTGCAGCTTCAAGTAATGTAAGTTGTTTGTCTCCCCTGTGCGTAAAATTGTGATCTCGTAGAGGACAAGTCTGGCGTTGGTATGACTGATGGTGTTGACTTGCTTCAAGTCTCGCTTTTGATTAAGAGCCAGACTTGAGCCAGACTAGAAGCAAGTCCACTGACGGTGAAAAGAAAGACTATACTGTTATGAATGGTGTACCATACGTTTTTTAGAACTGCCTTTTGTCTATTCTCAGTGAAAGTACTTATTACAATCTATGATAAGTGCCTAGTGACATCAGTCAGGATGAGGTCAGCATAAACATTTGATTTGCACTTTAAAAATGCGATATCAGAACGTCTGGAGGTCCATGACTCACTTTGTTCATTTGAATTTATGTAGGGAAGCTGGTGGTTTTAAGATGTTCAAATGCAGGTAAGCAGACTATCATACAGTATGCTATGATTGATTGATAGATCGACTTGTTATACATTTAATTGTTTATGATGAAAGTTTAGCATAGTTAACCATTTATTCCTTTTTCGAGTATTAAGGCCGGATCTCCACTAGGCGGAAAAATGTCGAGCCGTGAAAAGTAGAACGCATTCCTACTATTCACGATCTAACTTTGAATGACTTAGCTGTTGTTTCCTTTGCTCAGAGCAGTTTTCTTAAATTCTGCATCTTTCTTTGATTGTTGAAATACATTGCAGTTTGTTTTCTTTCCTCAGTGCTACAGCTGTTAGAAGGAGGATTACGCAAAGAATTATCACGAATCAGGTATACCCATTTCATTTTAATATGCAGCAAATGCTCCTATGAAGAATTATCTTAACTACATTTTCCATTGAAACCCAAATTTTGTTATGCTGAAGATTTGATCGTCATTTCATTCCTGCAATAAGCAGTCGATAAAATCATAGTTTGAAACTAATATGTTCAAAGGAATGAAATGAGTTCAAAGCTACTTGCGGCAAGTCTAAAATTAGAATGTTATGCCGCCTTGGAAAATGGGCTCCCGTCCACACCATGCCGGTAGAATTTGAAAACGGCATGAAAATGTGCCATTTTGGCCTCCCATCTGCACGATGCCGGTAGAATTTTATGCGAACTCCATATACAACAAAAATTAACGTCAATAATCAACCAAGATCGATAAAACAACGGCAACATTAAGGACAATAGGGAGCATTAATGACATTAGCTTCGTGACGAAAGCGGCATAAAATTCTACCGGCAGAGTGCGTTTACACGATGCCAGCAGAATTTGAAAATGGCTGAATTGCAAACTTTACCGTTTTGCTAACCGACACCAAAATTCTTCCGGCAGAATTCGGAACTTCCTTCGGCATCGTGTAGACGGGAGGCCAAAACGGCACTTTTTTATGTTGGTTTAAATTTTACCGGCATCGTGTAAATGGGGTCTTAACCAGAGAAGTAATAGATTGCGTAGGTATTCGTTTGTCCTGTTTACAGATTACTTCACTTAGCGCTATTTATTCACTTTAAGCATTATTATTATGCATTAAGCATCATTCACTTTTTGACGAAGAGAGAAAGTTTTTGTGATTCTGCGTGAAACTTCAATTCCAACTTTTAATTAGATCTCTTTCAAGAACTTAACTTATGTTTCCTTATTTTTTACTACAAGGTCGACTTCATCAATAGATGCTCAAACTACTGCGATGTTGAACTGTCTGTCAGCTTTAAAAGCAACCATAGTTGTCCTACATTACAATCATTGGACTGATAACAATAGAGAATCGCCAAGTGATCCTACATCCACTCAGGGGTCGCCACAAGCAGATCATCGACGTCAATGCCAACATGTCAACTACAAATCTTTTGCAAACACATTAAGCAGCATTTTACAGCTAGCTTTTGATATCTTAAATGATGCAAACTTTATGCTCGATTGCAGAAATACAGCAGGGATTTGTGTTGTTTCAATTCTGCAATTTTTGCTGCCATCCAGAATTTTGAGAAAGTTGATAAATGCATTAATCTCAGAGGCGCATGTGGAAAGTCATTTTGAATCACTTGTAAATGAGGAAAATGGTTTGTTGACATCTAGAACTGATTTTGCTGCCTTCAACGAAAGATCAGTAATTGAGATAGTTCGCGAATACTGTTTAACTCAGATGAGTTGTAGCTTCTCAAGGTTGATCATTTGTCATGGACTTATTACAAAGCTTGATGCTAATATACTACACGGAGGTGAATGGTTGGTCGTTGATAGAAGCTCTCCCATACGTAAGTTTTTAGATGCCCAAAGTAATTGCACTGCTTCCAGGATAAAAGATTCGAACAGTTCGGGAAGTGATGCCGCAGATGAAGTCTTTGCTTCCAAACTCGCCGAGGAAGAATGCCTGACTGAATTTCTGGAATATGAAATTGAGAAGATTAAAATATCAGCTGAAGAGAAAGTGACAGAAATTCAGCCACCAAAAGTGGATCTTGAAGGACAGGTAAATGGCTTTGAAAATAAAGATTTGCAAGAAAAGAAAACTAGCGCAGCAATCCAACAAAAAGACGATCAAAGTACAGATGGTTTATTACATGCTGTAAAAATAGCTGATACTGGAGGTAAAGATTTTCGAGTAGAGAATACCAGAACAAAAACCCAACACAGAGACCGTCAAAGCGCCGATTTTGTTATACAAGTAGAAGGAACACGCACTAAAACTCGAAACAATGAAAATGAACAAGAGCTAGGAAATGCATCTGAAATTTCAGGTGGCAATCCTAGCCCTCCAGTTTGTCCCGAAAAGACAGCAAATTTGTTTGCTACTTCAGTCTTAGACTGCCTTCTCAAAGTTTGCGCCACTGTCAATGAAAAGGGCCTTACTGTTTACGCTTTTAAAACTTTATTTTACTGGACATCTGAAGCACACAATCAATGCAAACGGTTAATCAACGACCAGAATCTGACGGATCTTAAGTTGTATTCACCGAATGGCGGTATAACAATTAATCTTTTGCAAACCTTCAATAGTTTCATCGATCACCCGATTGACGCTGTCAGACATCAAGTGCGAAATTCCCTTGAAAAGATCATCCGAATTCTCAATCTATTTCAGGATTCTGAATCCTATATCAGATCATTGTTACTGAACTGGTTACAAGGGAGTTTGAGAGTCAGGAGTAAATGCTTGTCCTTAAATTGTGTGTTAGATTACATCAATGTGGAAAGATTGTTGGAAATCCGTGTAAACCTGCCGTTAGATCTGCTAGATTGCTTCAGTGATAGTAATCTAGGTTCACATATATGTGATCTGTATGTTAAAGCAGCTACAAAACACAAGACAGGGTTGTCTGATATTGATGACTGGATCCGTATTTGGTGTGAACCGGTTTTTAAAGCTCTCTCTTCCAGTGAAAGATTAAAGCGGACTTTTCTAACAGATTATATTATTCCTGGGTTATTGAAGGCGTTTCCTGATCTGATCCGTATAATTTTGTACCGGAGTCGGATTCTGGAGGACAGCGAAGATTACATTGTGGCATCAGTGGTATTTCTTGCCAGTGCAAAAAATATGAGAGAATGTGCCAGAGTGAAATTGGATGATGAAAAGATGGAAGGTGCTGAATATTGGCATGGACTGATACCAATGCAATTTATGGAACTTTGTTTATGCCACAGAGACGAGAAGGTATGAAATTCGTTTTGGTTACGGAGTAGAGGAAAGCTAGGATTATAATTACAAGTGACATTTCAGCGATGCTGTTGAGGTTGTTATACCTCTTCTGTGACCACTCCTTGTGTTTTCTGTCTAATTGTCACATACGCAACGTAACTCGGTTAAACTATAAGTCACCTGGATTTCTATTAAGTGGAGAGTATTTTTGAGACAAGAAGAAATACAAATATCCAAGAATCGTGTCTTATACACCGGTGAAGGCACAGCGTGGACTCTTCCTTTCTATAGTTTCCCTCTACCCCAAGATAGTTTCTTGTAAACCACAATCAGACTTTTTCGTTCTCAATAGAGCAGTCTAACAATGTGTGTCTCTGATTTCCTTTGCATGCCTTAGATTCTGAATAATCAAAAACACAATTGCCTTTGCCCCCCTTGACATCGTTTTGAAGCTCATTCAAATGCTTGATTTAAGCTCCGGTCAAGCGATCCAACATCTCACCCAACATTTCACCCAACATTTCACCCAACATTCAACCCAACATTTACAGATGGTCCAACATCAGTGGTCAAACGATCCAACATTTCACCCAACATCTGACCCAACATTTTCTAGCGCCTGATGCTCAAGGGCCTGGGCAAAAGGGAGCGTTGCCTTGATGCGCGTAGCCAACAATGTTGGATGAGGTGGTCAAATGACCCAACAATTGACCCAACATCTGAAAACAATGGAAATGTTGGGCGTCCTCACCCAACATTTTTGCGCTCTGTCAAATTTCACCCAACATCGAAAGTCACGATGTTGGGTGACCCAACATGGTGGTCAAACGATCCAACATTTCACCCAACATGATGTTGGGTGAAATGTTGGGCGAGATGTTGGATCGTTTGACCGGAGCTTTAGACACTCAAATTTTCTTTATATTTCGAGCACATGATTTGTTAATTTACCTCTTTTCGTAAATTTTTCAGGTTAGACAAGACTGCTTGGCACTAATCTGTGAATCAAATAAAAGCACAGAGATCCTTGATCGACATGATTTTGAGCTGCTCAAATTCTTCATCCC
This sequence comes from Aurelia sp. 3 sensu Dawson et al. (2005), assembly GCA_964020215.1. NCBI lineage: Eukaryota > Metazoa > Cnidaria > Scyphozoa > Semaeostomeae > Ulmaridae > Aurelia > Aurelia sp. 3 sensu Dawson et al. (2005). The sequence continues at coordinate 27,426,958 of OZ026574.1, read as the reverse complement.
CCTGAACATGAGAAGCCAAAGCCCTCAATTCCGGAGCCATTTTGTGTGCAGCATGAAGAAAGCGGTTTCTCGAGTATATGAGCGATGCAGACAAGTGAGAAAGAGTTTAGAAGTTGACGGGACATCGAACGTCGGGACTGTTTTAGGCCAAGTTAAGCAGAAAAGGGAGAAGACAGCACAAGACGAGTTAACACAGTACAGAGACTTCTTGACATGGCTAATGGAATTCCTGTTTGCTAACCTACACTCTGATTCGTGTTTTCCACGACTTGTCACAGCCCTCGAAATCATGTCAACAGTTCTGAGGGTCATCCTGCCCATGGGAATTACCTTCTCTGAAACCGAGGCTGCCGCTAAGTCAGACAAGACGATGAGCGATTCCTTGCAACTTCCAGTAAAGGAAATCTTCAACAAGGCGAACATCCAAACTCTTATTGGCTGCTTATATGACTCATTCGATTCAAACAGATTATTAGCCAATGAAATCCTGTCTTTGCTACCACATGATTTATACGAGTTCACTGAGAGTGAGATCATTGCGATCTTTGAAGAAGCGATGTATTTAGCTTACAGCCCTCAGCCTGATAATACAAATGTAGCTCCGTATTTGATAAAACTCTTAGCAAATGAGAATTTGAAGAATAGTGTTGCCGAATCATTAAAAAACAAGCATCAAGGACTGAATAAGCTTCATCATGATTGTTATTATCACACACATCTGGTGATACTGAGAATACTCTTAAGTAAGACCAATGATCAAGTTACGATTGCTGGGCAGCAATTATCAGATGCAGCGAGTGATGCACCCATGCACGGAACACTTCACTGCATCAGAGAACTTCTCGCAACCATAGAAATCGATAAAATCAAGGATAGGCCTAATTGGCGTGTTTCAGTGAATGAGCTGGTGGAGCTATGTTATCGTGTAACAAATGTCGTAGGCCCTATCACGCAAAGCAACGCCCCAGAAGGGTATTCAGACGAAGACCAGAGTATTTTGGTGCCACAAGCCGCGGATCTTAATGATGTCACAAAGAGAGATGTTGAAACTCAGGCCCATCTCTCTCAGATGTTATTAGTCTGTTGTTGGCGATCAATGAAAGAATCGGTATTGCTTTTGAGTGAGATAGCCTCGCGTTTCCCTGTGTTTGAATCTGGTAGCCAATCAAAATATGACGTTTCAGCTCGCGGGAAAGTGACGAATTGCAATGAAAGTGATGGCGTAAACAGAGGCGAAATAGAAACTGATAAGGAAGCAACTTGGAGTTCAAAACAGGGAATGAGACTAGCGATGGGTACTGTAGGTTATAGCGTTTCTCTAACGGCAAACCGTGTCAAGCAAAGTGTTTCAAAAGAAGGAAGGCGTGGGCCAGGAACTATTTTGACGAGAACTCAGGAATCTGTGATAGATGAAACTGAGGATTCCTTGGGCTATATATCGTCACAAACGGTTATAAACATAAGCCATGTTCTCACCGATACTCTGTTGTCGTCCCGCCATAATGGTGCATTCGAGTTGGCCTACCTTGGATTTGTGAAGATCTGCAAGTCATGTTGGACCAGCAGTTTCGACTCGTTGAAATATCTGCCAAAACAATGGATTGGCGACTTATTGGATATTTTGAAGTCACGTGATCCTTCTTCTGCATTATGTGCCACAAGAAGAAGTGCTGGTGTCCCATTTTATATCAGCGTAAGTTTCATTCTTTATTTTGCAGGTCTGTACAATTTTTTGGCATGACGTTGCATACAGATTATGATGCAAATTATGATATTATGCAGTGATTATGCATACAGTCCCCTGGGATTTGGCTGTCAATTTTTCCCCCACCCCCGTGACACTTGACAATACCTAGTCCTTTTGCTTAAATAGTTATTGGGGATGTGCCTTTTTTCAGTGCCTGGACTTCGGGCATTCTCCAAAAATTGTCCTTGGCCACCGGGCATTTGGGCATGAAATTTTTGTTCACCCTCGGGCTGCCCGGGGGGATGATGAGGGTACGAATTAAACATGACCTAAGTAAGGTTAGCTGTTTCTCTTTTGTGCATGAAATTTTTGTTGACCCCCGGGCTGCCCGGGGGGATGATGAGGGTACGAATTTAACATGACCTAAGTAAGGTTAGCTATTTCTCTTTTGTGCATGAAAGTTTTGTTGACCCCCGGGCTGCCCGGGGGATGATGAGGGTACGAATTTAACATGACCTAAGTAAGGTTAGCTGTTTCTCTTTTGTGCATGAAATTTTTGTTGACCCCCGGGCTGCCCGGGGGGATGACGAGGGTACGAATTTAACATGACCTAAGTAAGGTTAGCTATTTCTCTTTTGTGCATGAAATTTTTGTTGACCCCCGGGCTGCCCGGGGGGATGATGAGGGTAGGAATTGAGCATGACCTAAGTAAGGTTAGCTGTTTCTCTTTCACAGGCAATCTGTTGCACTGAGCCGAGTATTAATAAGAGAAAAACTTTTCACCAAGTTATGACAAGTAAGTATTGGTACTGTTGTCTTTGGGTTTTGTCCTCGTCTCAGCTCGTCTCGAGTTTAAGTTTTTCTCCCTGTTAGGATTCATAACTTGCATTAGTTATCAGTTCATGGTTGCCTTATTAATATCCTTGTTAAAGAAACGTCGATGGTTTTATAATTTAACTGTAAATAAAGTATTTTTTCACGTTAGCTTTGATGGAAATATGCAGCTGGTCAAAGGCCAACTCAACAATAGAAGATAATAGTAAATCACAAAAGGTAAGATCGTATCATCATCATCAAGCAACCTTTTCATGGCTGCACGCTAAACAGTCACGTGGTCACAAAAATCAAGTTTGATTGGTTTAGTTGATCTCTGTTGTTTGCTGGAAGCAAATGCGACATATGCATCCCAAAATGATGTATTTATATGTGGTCATATTATAGATGGTACTTCCCCCGATGTTTAAATGATTGCTGTGTGATTAATCATGGATTATTGTTATTATCATGGTATTTTCTTCCGGTAAACTTTTAACTTTCGAAACTGAAATTTCAAGACACTGCTGCTTCCTTTAAAATACATTTTGTATTCCTTAATTTTTAATCCTAAATATAACTTGATATACCACCATATTTTCAAAGGTTATTTGCCTGAACATATTACGAGCACTATTTCGGGATTCGAAGTTTGGCGAAGATGTCTTCACCTATGTCAGTGAAGGATTGATCATTGCTATTAAAGGATTTTCATCAAGCATTTGGACTGTAAGTAGAATTTGAGCTTGGTCGTCGTTTTGTGGCTTCTAGTTTGGCTTGGATTTGCCCGAGTAGTCCTCGAAGTAAGCGTTTCGTTCTTTCTTATATGACGACTTGAGCAAGTCTAAGGTTGGCTGTTAGGTTCGTAAAAGCTGCTGGAAAAAGAAGGAATTTCGAAAAAATATAATGATTTCTGTGTGAAACAGCCTTCTTGCATAGGTATTTCTTGCAGATATGTTCTTAAGATACTCCACAGTAAATTATCGGATATAGAAAAATTATCTCCAATGATAATTGTTCTGTCTGGTCTAAGTTGAGATTTATCTAAAACAAACTAAAGAACAAGATATGTGTTTTCGTAGCTAGTGCTATCTGTAAAAGTTTTTGCGGGTTTTTCTGTGGCAAATTTAGAAATTCACAAATTCTGGCTATGGTTTTAAGTTTAAGGATTTCGCACCGAAGGCTCGTGCCCTTTGGAAGGTCTGGGGGTCTGGGGTATGCTCCGCAAATTTAAATTACGGGTCGTAGGAATGTTTATTTTGGTCTCTTTTTCAACTTTGAATTTTAGTCAAGGGACGATATATTATTGTTTTTGCGAATGGTAGATTAGCTCTTTGTCAGGATGATAAACTGGTATTTTTGCAAGATGATGATAGCTTGCAATGGAATAAACTGCACAGATTTTCTTTGGAACTGTAATAGTATTTTAGAACGTCAAATCTTGTGCAGAATTGCTTGCTTACAACCGTGGTATTTTGTTTCATAGGCTTGTTAATCTTTGTTTAACAGATAAGGAATGCCTGCACTCTGCTGTTCAGTGCATTGATGACAAGAGTTTTTGGAGTAAAAAAGTTTCCGTAAGTTACTGTATCTTATAAACGTTTCTTTGGTTATGTTTGCGAGAGGATAATATTTTAGCGAATTCATGGTTTATTATACTGCAAATAGTCGGGTTACAGGGAAGATTTGAAGGACAAGGACGGGATTGGTATTATTCTTGATTATTTAAAAGGTTACACTGTTGTGGTATTTCAATCTGCGAAATGCGCAAAGTCATTGTCTATGACGTCACTTCGCTTCGACCTGAATGAGGCTACCAAATGTGTTGAAATGCCACTCCGAGTGCTAGCCTCATGATCGCACACTCGTACAAAATACAATATGGCAACGACCTTTGGCCTAAGTTATGAAAATTATTTTACGTATGGCAATAGACGATTACGCTAAAGATGGCGGCGAGGAACTTTTTACCAAGATGCATTGCGTTCGAATCAGGAATCGTTGACGAATCTATAGGGATTCGATTACAGAACGCAATGCATCTTGGTAAAAAGTTCCTCGCCGCCATCTTTAGCGTAATCGTGTATTGGAAATGTCACAACCTGGAAAGAACTCACGATTGGTATTCAGCTGTTGGTAAGGTTGCTTTTGTGACAATAATGTATAAACCCCGGACATGTCCTTTCAAATATTGTAACCCTCCAGCTTTCATTTTCTTTTCTGTTGTTTCAGGATGAGTGGAACAGAATTTTTCTCAAGATTCTCTCCATTGTATTCATTTATGAAATCAGAGATGGACGAAGTTACAAGAGAATTGGACAATCAAAGGTTTATAACCTTGATTATTTTTCCTCTCTTAACTTCTCAGTGCTCCTAATCTGGATGACTTGATACTGAAAGGGTATATTACTGATGTCTAGAATATGCTTAGTTAGATCCTTTAACCTGTGGAATAATCAATGCAAGGCAAAAGGAATGCAAAGCTTTTGTGAAGGGGAAGTCTACAGGTCTTGACAAATCTTCGTGTGTGGGTACCTCGGAAATAGTCCTCTCGCCCCTCTGGATGTAGGAACGGCTGTTTTGGAATTTCATTTCGAAGTCTTTTCTGAGGTGGTTGGTATTGCAACGGTTTAAAGAGAATCGACAGAGTTAAAAGCTGGCCCGTGCCAGGTTTAAAATATAATCTATTGAATTTGATAATTTCAACACGTGCGGCTTCATTGTGGAGCCAAAGAAACAATGGATGCGTAGGCTTTTTCTTTAGGCTATTTATAGCGGCTACGAGATATATAGCTATGTCTATTCCCTTTAAATTTTGATGGCAACTTGTAGGAAACTCTGGTCCTTGCGAAAAGGTTTTTATGGTTGCGAAAGAGATTTCCTTACCAATGGTCACTTTTTTTGAGAAAGGCAATCTTGCAAATGCTGCCATTTTCTTACCAGTATCATTCTATTTTGTTTCAGTGGACGAACTCATTTGCATCCAAGCGTCTTTCCGTTGTTGCTGTTGTTGTCTCATTTATATTCGTCATCAATGGATGGAAACGATTCGAAAATGAAACTGTCTGCATTTGTACCACACATTATCAGGTTCGAATTGATTTATTTAAAGATTTGATTCTTAGCATACAAAATTATTTTTCGAAAGAGACTGGTCACAGTATGATACGTCTGGGAACAGCACTACGATTTTAACGTTTGCTTCTATTTTACATTTTCAGCTGGTCCTCACAGTTTGATGTTCACAACTTATCAATAGGCTCTTTTAGCAGCAAGACGCTGACGTCTGTGAAAACGCAGCTACTTTTTTATGTTTTAGAGCATTCTAATTTTCCAGCCCTTTCCTTCCCCGAAAGCTGCTGAGCGACAGACAAATTCTTGCAGAACAGTTTGCATTCTCGCATTACCATCATTTGTGAATGTGCTCATATTGCATTTTGCTTCCCTTCTCGATGACCTATTTTTTGCAGTGCGGCCTTCAAAAGCATACTTTTCAGGTTGTCAGTTTCAGAATAGAGCATACAGTAAGTCTCTCGAGACTCGGAAAAGATTTTGAAATGGATTTCACTTTGTAATTTACATCCTCAAACAAAAGAATTATGCTGGCGTCATCTTGACTCGCGTCTTCTTGCTAAAACAGCCTAATGTCCATTGAAAACCTTATCAAAAATGAAATTGCCAGTTTTTACGGCTATCCTTTTTTTCATCCATTCATCTGCCTAATTTGTCTTCTTTTACCAATAGATGTGGTGACAGTGGTGTTTATAAGTCAAGAGCAATGACAGCCAGAGCTTTAGCATCAATTGTGACATCTGGAAAAATTGTCGAAACATTACAGACACTGATCTCGGCTCTTCCAAAAGGCGATCTAGGGTAAGTCCACTATCATGACTGCTTACACAAGCTCTTGCTTTTGACTCAACATTAACAAAGAGAGAAACAAAAAGACCTGCGTTATAAAGCACATAGACATGATTCATTTATGAAGGGTCTCATATCAAACGATTTCACGATATTTATACTTCCTTATTCACAAAGTATGATTGTATAGAGTTTTTAATTATTTGTGAATACTCTAAAGTAAATCTTATTTGATTTCTTTATGCAGTGAAAATATCAATCATAACAGAATCAACGGATGCCTTTTACAGGTTTGTCTATCTTTTCCCCTATCACCTTACAGGCGGATTTTGTCCACTGATCAATAACATGATTCTAAGCGACTTTATGCTATTCGCGTTCACAAAAATATTCAACCTATGACAACCATATCAGGCTGGAACTGAGGGAAAAGTCACTCCTTCCAAATCTCATCCACTTAGGCGAAAATCCATCGGTTTTTGCGAATATTTCTACAAATCCGTTGTCAGCATTTGTACTCAACAGCTAGCGAGCAACCATGATTTCTCCATCATGCTCGCTAGGTGTTAATCGTTATACGAAACGCTTTGAAAAAGGCGAATGTCGAGAGCAACCTATAAGGTGCTAAAATCGAGGATATTGGGTCATGCTACTGTGGTCTAATGGTTAAGACGCTTGTCTGCAAAGCTGGAGATCCGTGGTTCGATTTTTGGTCGTGGTAAGTTTTGATTTCTCGATTTTCTGATAATCCCGTTCAGCATAGATGCTTTGTCCTATTTTGGATGAATTATTCCCCCCCCCCCCTTATTTTGAATTTTCCTGTAGTCATTTAAGGGATCCTTCACAAATCGATTCTTTTACGCAAAACGACTAGTGGACGTTTGGGGGGGAGGGGGTAAATGAAGCAGGCCTTTCAAAATTTTGTCTCGTCGATATTTCCTCCGAGAATTTTGTGCTAGGAACTTTATTCTACAGCCTTCGTTTTCTGTATATTTTGTTAGTGTGGAAGAATTTCGACCGCAGTGAAAGTATCTTGTCCGTTTTTGTTGAGTCTGGTCATGGAAAGCAGGTCGCTAACAACTTCATAATTGCTTAGGCCCATTTGAATTTGATATGCAGCAAAACAATGATATGAAATTTTCTTGTGATCGGAAAAATCACATCGATTTTCAATTGGACGTTTTAGGGGGAGGGGGTGGAGTGGGGTTATTTTGAAAACGTGCAATAGACGTTTTGAGTGAGAGAATCGATTTGTGTGCGGCCCCTAAATTGTGCTGAAATTTATAATGGATTTTATTAGAGACATCTCCTTTGCAGATTCAATATCTGTTGAAAGAAAAAATAGCAGATAATAGCTGTTCGCCGATACTGAGGAAAGAGATCATTTCTGGGCCTGTAGTATCATTGAAAAATCACACATGGTTGCTTTCAAGGTATAAAACAAATATTTGCATTTAGCCAGGACAGTTAGATTTGCTAACATGAGTTAAATTTACTGTAGGATTTCGAAATCGCAAAATTAACTCAAAATGATTTGATGTTGTTTATTTTAGAGCTTCAACTTGTAGTTTCAACAAGGCCATCCTGATTGAGATAATCAATGATACTGTTATGGAGCTTCAAGAGCAAGGTACGTGTATCGTTCCGTTGGTATTTTTGCGCTGTGGGCCACTGTATGAAGGAAATGTCGCAGTTTAGATTGAATTCAATGAGTTAAAATCATAGAAATATTTCTAAGCACAAATTGAAACGGCCAAGCATTGTTTAGATTGAATGAATAAACTCGCCAGTCAGTCTTATCAGTTAACAGATAAAGGAGCCAATTAATGAATAAATGAATGAATGAATGAACGAACGAACGAGTGAATGAATTAGTAAAATGAATGACCGATCTTTGCATGACGTTTTTGTAACGCAAAAAGTAGTATTATTATTGTTTATAACTTCCATTAAAACTCACAGTACATATTACTGATTGCACTACTTGCAACATTTCATACCCTTCTACCAAGACAATACCATTAGGAGCAAACAACTATGTCTACCTTATGACAATTAACATAAAACAGGAAAAGAAGATAAAGGCACACGTAACTCTAGAAGAAAATTGATGAAATAACACAAACTTAAAGAGACATGGTGCTTGTGTGACTCTGAGTTCACGATTTCCTTATCAAACCGGCCAGTTCTATGGATAAAACGCAGAGTTAAAGGAAGCAGAATGATTTTCTTTTTGATGAGCGTTGCAGGTTGCTAACAGATTATCTTGCAAGTTTTGACAACAAAAATTTCCTCGCCAAGTACCCGCAAACTAAAGGCTAATGTTAAAGCCAACCAATTCCAGCCTTTCCATGGGCAATTATGTTCTGTGTTTGTAGCTTAGAAATTAAAGTTCATTACCTCGATATTACTGCTTTTCTTTGGTTTTTTCTCTTCGCCTCAAGCCTAACCAGTGCCAGAAATCGAAGTCAAATGGCTTCTGCGCATCTGAACAGTTAGCTCCTACACAGCGTTCATCCTCGTTTCAAACTTTCTCTTATGATATGACTAGGTGAGCAGCGATTGAATTTTCCGATAGCCAGCATTCGTCAACAGCTCGACCGTTGTAAGAGCAACTTTGACACGAGGATGAACACTTTGTTGGAACCAACTCTTCAGACGCGCAGGAGCCATTTCAATTTGATTTCTAGCACGGGTTAGGCTTTGGCCGAAGAGAAAACAACAAAGAAAATCAAGGTAATATCAAATTAATATCAAGGTAATGAACTTTGATTTCTAAGTTACAAACACGGTGCATAATTGTCAATAATTGTCCATGATCTTTCTCCTAAACCGAAGGTAAAAGATGTTTATTGAAACATGTTATGTTATTCATCATTTTATTTTGCTTCAGATATTGCTGAGTTGCCTGATGACCAGAAAAACTCAATCAACCAATTAAGACAAGAATCTCTGAAATGTGCTCTGTTTGAGCTTGGTGTTGAAAATTCTGGCGACAATGGCATGAATTCGCTGACCGAAAATATTCGCAGGAGAACCGGGCATGAGATTTTGAGAAAAGCTTGTTCCAAATTCATCCAAAAATATTTGACAGATCATGGAGAATCTGAGTTGAAGGATGAAACAAGAGGGGATCCACTAGACAGATTAGCAATTATTCAAGGCTTGTTGACATCAGAGGAACACGATGTGAGAAAAGCACTTGCAGTGTGGCTAGGAAATGGCGGGAGAAAGTTTTGTGAAAATGTGTTCATCGTACAGCAGCTGCAAAAGAGGCTTCTTGGAAAGGAGGATAACATAGATTGCTTAGTAGCAGTAAGTTTCGTCGTTCCTTTTTGCTGTACCCGTTGCAAGAACCATGTAATATTTCCTTTTTTAAATGAAGTCTATAAAAGGCATTTCAAAATTGTAGCTTAACATTTATAAGCTATGATCTGTGAACAATTTTGCTGCAAAAACTACACTAAATACTCATCATCTGATGGAAGTCACTTGGTTTTTGTAGGAGTAAACGGGAGTGGATATTTAATTTGATGCTCTTTTCTTCTTTCTAGATATGCAATGCTCTGGCAAACTGTAATAATTCAAAATGCTTTCCATCGATTAGTGAAGATGGCAAATCTTACAGTTGTTTGCAGGTATTGTTCTTTGCAGCAAACCTTTAAGATCTTGTGATTCTCCATGATTTCCAATCCTAAGGACTTTGGGACTCCGTAAGCACTCTGCAAATGCTTAAATGGTGTACCAAATAGGTCTTATCCTTACCAGAAAGAGAACAAGCCCCGGATCTTTAAAATGAGCGGAATGAGTGGCTTTTACTTCTATCATTTTTAAGAGATACATTAACCGCGCATAGTGCTCAAATCTTTCAGATCTTTGAAAAGGTGGGTGTAAAATTGTATCACATTTTTCTATCAACTGAATGACATGAAAGGAACTCTGTGTAATTTGCTGTAAATCTGCCGTGGCAATTTTTTTATATCTTTATTATTTTCAAAATGGCGGCATTTTGATTATTTTGCAAAAATTCATCGAAAATTAAAAAAAAAATTACATCATTGTAAATCCTAAATTACTTGAGGAAAATTGATGATACAGTATGCAAGATTACCATAGTTTATGAAGATCTACAATATAGTGGCAAGCAGAAATATGTAAATCTTCTGGTTTAGGGTTTTTCTGACTCACCCAGTAGAATACAGTCTCTTACTACGGTAAGTCCATCAAGATTAGATTCGAACTGGTTTAACTAAAGTTCACCAAGCAAAATCTCATGAAATCAACGTCACCTTCAAGCCAAATTCTGATATGATTTTTTTTTTATAAGAAGTGATTTTAGGAAGCATGGTGCGATCTAGATTTTCTTTCAACTAACGACGATGCAAACTTTATATCCTTTTTTCATAGTACGTCAGTACCTTTTTCTATCCTTTGCTGTAGTTGACCGTTATTGAAATTATTTTCGAAAATGCTGCTTTTTTCGGAAAACTTTTAAAACATCATTTCTTTCAAATTAATGCAGATAAAGCACCCTGTAAGCATTGTTACTGTCTCCAAGACTCCAGGAACTATCTAAGCTTATGGCTATCCTTGCATATGTGAATTTGTGTTCAAGTCTTAATTGCTTTGGAAGGGTTATTAAAATTCAAGGATTGATTCAATGATTAATTGTGATTAATTCAAGGTTTGGGAATACATCAAGATGAAGATCAAGGACACCGGAAAAAGGTTATTTTTTGATCATAGCTGCTTGATACTTTACTCTTCTTTTTGTCCTATCACTTATGTTCGTGATTTGTATTTGGTCATTAGCATCCTTCTTTTTATATTCTACAGAGGTAGCAGTATTAAAGATATGATTTCAAGTACAGTAGAAACCCTCATAAAAAACCTAAGTTTTTCTTGGGCAGCCTGATTAGGTTCTTAATTAAGTGGCTGTTATTCTAAATTTCAGCCTGCAAGGTTCTCAAAGAGGTTCTTCTGTACAGTACTCAACTTGCATATATTTTCAGCACAAGAAATCTGAAAACGTTTTGAGAATTCCTTGAGATTTCTTGAGAACATTTCTAGGCTTGAATTGTTGTTAAAAATCTGATAGTCTTTTGTAGCATTGAGGAATTCTGATCAGAATTTCAAAAATTCTTGAAAGTTCTGAGGAATTCTGAAGACATGGAACCTGTTATATAAGAACCTCCCCCAGTGTCAGCTTCTTAGAGGTTCTTATTTCGGGGCTTTAAAATATTGAACTTCAGCATCAAGGTTCTTATAAAAATAGATTCTTTTATGTGGTTTCTACTGTATCATTTTGTGTAAAGAGCATCGCTACAACACTCATGGTATCCTAATAGTTATACCGGGTGAGTCAATAAAAACGCCCGGCGTTTGAAAAAATCCTGCTCCCTGAATATCGAAACAATTATATTGGCAACTGTCTTGTTTTATCCGCAATGTGTCAAATTAGATTCAGTAATTTACCCGGCTTGAATCGGTCATGCCTTCCCGTCGAAATTAGAGATTTTCTGCAGAAAGCCCCTTTCGAAAACCTGCAAAAACGAGTCAAAACAGCAAGCAAAATTTCCCTTTGTTCTCCTTCCTATCAATAATGACTTCTGGATGTGTTCATGCATTTTGTCCTCATGGGAGAGTGGAATCCCCCTGAAATAAGTCATTCACACTAGGGGGAAGACTTTTCAACTCGCCAAGAGGAAAGCACGTGCTAAAGGATGCTGAAAGTCATCGCTATGAGGTAAACACATGAGGGACTTTTGCTTGTAATTTTAGCACGTTTTTCAAGGTTTCTCAAAGGGACTCGTTTTGGAAAATTGCCTACAGAATCTGAAAGGAGTGACCGATTTTAGCCAGAAAAATTCCTAAAAATAATTGAACATGTTAGCTATTCAATCAGGTATTGCAAAATATCATTGCTTATACACTCAGGGAGCAGTAGCCTTTCAAACACCGGGCGTTTTTTCTGACTCACCCGGTAGTGTGAGACTAAACATGTTGCTATGTCATATCAATCTAACAAAGTCATTTGTGAGATCTCGTTTTTTAAGAAAGTATGCCTGCCTGTAATAAAAGTGAGATTTTGTTTTTTTGAAGAAATCCGATCTTATTTTTTGTATGCTAACAAGTAACTTGTCTATGCTGATAGTAATGAAGTATATATTTCATAATCTTTATTCCAGAGATGATTTCCATTCATCTGTTCGAAGACTGATTTTGATATTTGTATCATCTCTCCTGCAAGAGTTACAAAAGGTACTTCGCCTTACGACACCCATTATGTTATGTATTGGTTTGAAAAGAAAGTAAACATTGTTGAAAGTTGCAAATTCTTTTCAATTTTATTTGATCAAAATGACGATAAGCTGTAAATTTAAGCAAAAATCTGGCTCAGTTTTCATATCATATGAGATTGGCGACAACGCAAGATTACTCGAACGCAAAACACTTCAAATGCTTTATTCGCGGAAATTTTCACGAGACAAGTACTCTGGGGCAGGGTGTTGCCGATATCATCGCTAAAATTCTTTTTGATTTTATTTGATAGATGACTGAAACAGAGAGGAAAGAAATCTTCAAAAGCATCAGTGAAATGTTTAATTTTGTGAAAAATTCTTGCAACCCAGAAGAAAATCCTACAACGCGAATGAAAGCTGCTGAAGTCATCGGCAACCATGTGTTTGTGAATCTATTCACAGATAGAAGAATTTTTGACAACCAAGACGGTATGTTGATTTGATAAATATTCTGCTAATTGTCATTTTAGCTGTTTCAGAAAAGAATCTAAATCCAAAATCTATTTTTTTAAAACAATTTTACCCTTCCTTTGCAGGAAAGCTGATCTTTGATTACTGGAAATGCATTGTTGATCTTTTGCAAGATGAAGATGACGAAATCCGATCTCTCATTGCTGCCAGTGTTTTCCAATTCATTCAAAATGAATATCCAACTGTAGACCAACCTGCATTTCTTCGATGTCAAAGTAAGGTTTAATCCCTTATTTTTTTAACTTCAAGTAAACAGTTTCTACTGCCATCGAATCCCAAACTTAATTTAGAGAGTATTTTGAAACTCCACTACAAGCACCTTAAATAGACCTTTTAGCTATTCTAAGAAAGAATCTGGATCGAACGATATTTCATTACATTTAGTAGAATTTTCGAATGTGTACAATACTGATAGAAGCTCTGACTCAACTCAATCGAACCTCGTGTATAAAAATGTACAAAAATTTCGCTCGATCCAGACTCTTTTAAAGAATAGGTAAGAGGTCTATTGAAGATTGATTTGATAGGCTTTGAAGAAATCTTTAACATATGCCCTCTGGCGATTTTTGTAGCAGCTGTTGCGTTTAAGTGACATGCACCAACAAAGGTACTTCTGCCGTCGAGTTTTAAAAGTGCTCAAATAAATAACTTAAGTTTGAAAGATCTTGCCACCAGCGGTTTGGATTTTGCTAAATGTTGAGACAAGGCTATTGTTTGAATTGAAAAGTATTGTTCACCCTTACTGTTCTCAAAAATCAGTCTTTGTTCTCCTCAATTGTTGGTGGTGATAGCACGCCCTCGCCCCCTGGTTTCTGCCACTTGTTGCAACTTCTTCAGGGTATTTTGACATCATAGAAAAGAAAACATTTAATTGTTTGTTATGAAGCGTGCCTGCAGGACTTTTGTATACGGTAAAATTGTCTTCATCGATGCGATGCTCGTTTGAACTTTACTGATTTTATCGTGGGATGCAGATGTTGTAACATTTTGAAGCTCAGATTAATTGTATTTTTTTCAGAATTACCCGCTGGATATGGAATTCAACCAAGTTACACTCTTCAGTTGATCATCAAGACCGTTTCAAATTTCTACAAGAACCATCAAATGGAGACATGCAACTTTTTAATGTCATTGACAATCGGATGCTCTGCTGACGATATATGTCTTATTACTGAAAAAGCTAGGTTACTAAAATCAAAGGAAAGTTCAAGAAATGACGCAACGCAACGTGCAGTAATATTCCGACAAGGAGATGCGAATACCTATTTCGAAGAGTTAACAACCTCCCACATCGCATTTGAAGAGTTGCAAACTATGATTTGTTTACACAGTTTAGGCCCGAACACCCTTGACGAGCACTTCCCAAGATACGTGTCACTGAGTCTTAAAAAATGGTCACATGATATTGCCAAGTTTTACTCAATTTCAGAAGTTACAAAGTCTTGTCAAATCATCATGGGGCTTTGCGTTCTATTATCAATGGACCTTGAAGGACGCTTTCTACAGCTGAGAGAAGATTTTAGGATATTTTGCAGAAAACTAGATCAATGTCTTAAAGACGGACATGGATTTATTACAAGCGGTATTCTTCTGAATCATTTAAATGTTGCCAGATGGCTTTGCAGTAATTGAAATCACGGGACCTTTTCTTTTTTAATTAGCAGCTTTTTTGTCTTTGCTCCCTGGAATTTTTGTCCACCAAATTCTCGTATAGATTTATAAGGTCGGTATCAAATAGACCCTTTCGCAATGTAGAGAAAGGGATTGAGGAGAGCGCAGCCCATCCTGACAGCTTTGGCAACAGTAGGAAATCAGGGGAATCTCCTCCTTGCGGCTCGGTTGCATCTCCCTCTAAACTTAGTTATTTTCTATCTATTCGCACCTTTCAAGATTCACACAATACTTGTTTAGCCTGGTACCTGTTTTCTCTGGATTATTTAGCCATCTGCTCATCCTTTCATCCATTGATGAGTGTTCTTTGAGCCACTTTATTCCATATATTGTAGCGGTATATCAATTAGGCAAATAGCGAAACTACGACTCTGGATAAGTCTAATTGGACCTCGACTTTGAAACGGCTCAGTTTAGGCCTAACCGATCAACAGGCTTAGCTTCAAACTTGAGTGAACACATGCACTAAAGTGGCTCAAAATACACTCACAAATGGGCGGAAGGATGGCAAGACGCCTAAATAATTGAGTGAAAACACTTACCATACCAAACAAGTATCATGCACCAATGTTTCACCAAAAAGTTACAACACACATTATAAGGAACTACTGGAACGATACCCTGGGTAGAAAAAAGGCTGTGTTTACCCTGAGGCCATTCCGTATAGAGATAAAAACTACTAAAGTCCATCTCAAATTACGGTAGATGTCCGCTAAAAATTTGAGCGCAAAGTTCCTCTTGCAAAATGTTTTATTTGCTGTTAATATTTGCGGACATTTTCACGTGACAAATATCTCAGTTATTTGTAGGTATTGCTGTGATTCTTTGAAGATCACATGAAAATTTGATTATAAGTACTGCAAATATCCTACAATATGACAGCAACCAAATGCCCAAAACATCTTTCTATTATGGTCTAGGCTATTCGAATTACTTGTAATCAAATCTTCTTGTTTGTATTTTCACGTGACATCTAACAGAACTGGCCAAGGGGAGAATTGTCCACGAGTTCAGTAAACAAATTGTAGCGACCAAAACGAAAAGAGGGAAAAACAGTATTTCACTTGAACAGGATTGTGAAAGGGCGAGAATGAGGCTCAAGGTATTCCATGTATCACTAATTTACTTTTAAAATTTCTGCAAGGAAGGTCGAGAAAGAGGCTAGGCATTCCATGCAACATAAGATTGCTTTAAGCATGTACAAGGACTTATGGGCGTTTCAGTGTCTTTGTATAAATACGTTTCTAGACTTCTACAGAGCCTTGTTAGGTCAAAGAAAATCCACATGTAGAATCTGATTGCCAAGTCGGGTGTCATTTTCCCAAGCCCATCTGCAGAAAAATCTTCCAAAATCGAAACATGCAAATACTTGATGCGTTTTGAAATTTCATTTGCCCAATCCAACTGTCAGTCACCGACTTATCTTAATGATCGAAAACCATCTGTCTTCTGGAATGTTCTCTGGAAATAACAGACTACTTGTTATTTTGTATCATGATTGAAACCATTTGATACATTGAACGTCTGGCGGCCGGAGGCAAAAAGCAAAACTATTTCAGGATACGCCGAGAGTTTTACAGATAGGCAACAAGTCAAACAACTTCAGTTGTCGCTGATAGCTTGATTGATTGGCAACAAGGCAACATTACGTCAGTTACGCTGAAAAATTGGCTGCCTGGTACAGACACAACAGCAGCATCAATTCATTCAGATCAATGATGGCCTTTGCAGTAACCGTTAGTCTAGTTCTATTGATATCGTTCAGTTTAAAGGTAACTGGACACACTGAAACAGTTTACGAGTCTTGCAAGGGTAAATATAAACATTCAACAGTGAGTCTGATCCCTGAAGCGGAAGCTGAATCGAAAGTGGAACCAACTGCCGAACCAGAACGAATTTCATCCACCATCACTGTCAGTTATGGAAATAGGACAAAAGGTGGCACAACCAGTACCATACGTCATGGCTCTCATATCACCAGTTCAATATTCTTTGGCACAATAATGGCATTTTTTATGAAGATCCTCTATTCATAGAGCGAGAACTATAAGACTGCATGACACTCGTGTTTTATGTGTGTGATTAGAGAACGTGTAAGTTTAAGAAAATTTAAGTCTAAGTTTGTTAAATATTGGGCCATCCCTGAAATAAAATTCTGTTTCTCATCAGATGTCAGGTGAGAACATCAGCAAACAAAATGCGAAGAAAATAACTGAATGGCTTTGTCTGCGTGCCATCGCGAATGGTACCCGGCATCTAATGTGAGATAGATAATCGTTTGTACATGAGTTTCTTGCATAAAAAACGTGTACCCCGACAGCATGATTTTTCTAATTTCTATATAAATTCAGCCTTCACCCTTTTTGAGTTGTCGATCGTTGCAGCACTGTAGAAACATGAGAATCAATCATTTATAGATTTGTGAATTTCAAGCGTTTCGCAATTCCGTTGACTAATGGCCAGATTGTTAATTCCCAGAATCATCCTAATCAAATCAAAAGTTGTCAAAGAATGAAGTGGCTAAAATATTTTGATTAGTCACGTGGAAGTTACGATATCGCAGAAACGCGCAAAAATTTGATACGGTAGGGTCAGGGAAATGTGTGTCAAAAAATCACTTCCAAATAACAGAACTTCTCTGTAAACATCTGAGCTCCACAAGAAGCGATGGATTTATATTGGAGCGCTTGGAGCATGCAGCAAAAACGACGAATGTTATTCCTTGTGATCAGTGCCTTTCGGCCAATGGAAAGCAAACTTAAAGAGCCACGGTCACCTAAAGTCCTTTGCGGGCATGCAACAATGTCAGACTGTCAATCAAATTTGGCCCAAATGAATTCTATTGATCCACAGTACAGTGCTTGAGCTGACAGAACAGTTCAACCAAAGTAAAGATTCTCCTACACTGATGACATTCGTCTAAGTTCTGCTCTATTGAATTGATTGTTATTTACTGTTACATTCATTCCGCTCAAACTTACCCATTCCGCTACTTCGTTGAAGTGGAATGGGTATTGTGGGGGTGTCATTGGAGAAATGGAGCGAAAACAAGGACTCATGTAATAAGTCTAAGCTTCTCCATCACTTCAGCTACTGCACTGTGGATCCATGATTTCCTTCGTTCCTAAATTTGATTTCAGACTGTGTGAAATTTCAGCGTTCCCGCAAAGAACGATGGGTGTCAATTGCTCTTTACACATGCCAGCCTTGCCCAAGAACTGGGGAGTTGCTATCTAGCAGTTTCTCTATCCTAGGTTAATCCATAACGCCTAGAGAATGAAATGAGAGATAACTTCTTTGACTACAAACAAGACCATTTTAACTTGCTCCATCTTACACTCTTCTTACTTCTATGAAGCATCATTTACATTCATTAATAGTCCTAAGCTGTCTTACACTACTTAAGCTGTTACAAGCACCCAGAAACATTACATCCTAAAAATGAGATGCTAAATAACGACGATGTAATTTGGAAGCAATTTATAGGAGATACAGTAGGATCCCAAGAACACAACGTAATACAATGTTTATATATTCTAATTAATTTTTTTTTAACATAAAATAAATCAGCAGATGCGTCAAATACTTGAAGACTTTAAAATTAATGGTGCAAAATATCATTGCCTTTTTCATCAAAAGAATCGCTCCAAGAGAACTTTAGATACCTTGCCAGAACGCCAGGGCGATCATAGGTGGGCCAAAAACAGTCACCCCGGAGCCACAAAACGTTTTGAAACTTTCTGAATGCAAAATTTAGCTAAACTTTATGTGTTACTTAGCATCTTCATATAGCTCGATATCTCATTAGAAGATATTATAAAATTATGGTCATTTCAATTTTCATTTTTATCACATCATTTTTATTCCTATTTTTCAAAATTTACTTCACCGGCCCAAGCTAGATAAGCAATGCTTTACTTGGCTCGCGTAGAATACGAATACTTTTGTATAGATTTAACCGTTTAAGATTGATCACTCAACCGTTGTACAAAAGATTTTGTTGCCCAAAGTTCCCTTCAAGCAATAAATTTGAAAGAAACCGGAAACCAAATATCATATGATTAAGGCCACGTTCATACTAATCTGTTTTCATTTTGATCCGTTCTCCTCCTAAAAACGGAGCTGTTTTTCCTCTCTGTTCACACTGCTCCGTATTCAGACAAAAACGGATATCCTTCAAGTGGTGTTCACACTTGTTCTCAAAAACGAAACCTGGTTGTGTCTTCTTGAAAACAAGATTACGAAGACTTGTTGCTGTTAGCGTATTCAAATTCCTCTGTTCTAGTGTTCATATTACAAAGTTTCGTTTTGTTTAGCTCCGTTTTCAGTCAGCTCCGTTTTTGTCAGCGTATTAATTTAGCCCCGTTTTGGGGGTGGATTAATGTCAACGCAAAGCCAAAAACTAAGCTAAACATATATGTCCTCGTGCAAAAATGGATTAGTGTGAACGGGGCCTAATTTTAAAGTTTAGCAAAGACTTGACACTTGCACATTATAAGGGTCATTTATTATCTTCTTGCACCAAAATCCATCAGATTTGAGCATAAAAATTCGAATTTTCACACTATCATCCTTTTAAATTTCAGCTATCTAAACCTGACGTATCGTCCTGTTTCTTGTCAGAATTTTGAGAAGAAAATTTTTCTAACCTTCGCCTTCGCAGTTCAGAACTATTGTCCTCCGTAACATTGACTTCTTCCGTAGCATTGCCACCTTGTGCTCCAATTAATTCTTCAATGGCTTCATTGTTGACTTCTTCGGCTGCTTGACTTGGAATAGTCTCGGGTGTTATTTCTTTTCCCTTTGGTTGATCGGGCGATGGTTTCGAATCATTAGTTTGAGAAAATAAACTAAAATGGAGGTGAAGCTCTTCAGTAAACTATGATTAAAAAAAAAGTTCAGTCTAGGACTAAAGAATGAACACGTGGAGAAGAGCTAGAAACATTAGCAGTGTCCGCTAATGAGAGATGAGGGATAAACATGGTAAGCGTATTTTGTTTATAATAATTTTCACAGGGAAATTCAATCAGCTGTAAACAAAGCTGCTACCAAGAGAAGCTCTCTATGACACACTTTCATGGCGCTGATCGAAGAAATGAGTAAATAAAAGACCAGAATTCGGCAAGCTGCGATAATTCCGCTGCACACCCAAATTCATGAAGATTAGTTTCAAAATGGCGGCATTTTTTAATGTTGAAGCTGTGACGTTATCAACTTTCTAAATCCGTAACCAAAAGATCTACAGATTTCTGCTTGCAATCATATTGTAGACCTTCACAAACTATTGCTTTCTTGAAGATTGAATCAGTTTTCCTCAAATTATTGAAGACTTACGATTATTTCAATTTTTTCAAAATTTTCGATGAATTTTGACAAAAATTACGAAAATGCTTCCATCTTAAAAATAATTGAAATGTCAAAAATCGCAACCGCAGATATACGGAAAATTATCAAAGGTCCTTTCAAGCTGTTCAATTCGTATAAAAATTTTACACCCAAATTTTTAACCCTATTCTTGGAAAAAGTATATCCAAGACCATTACTAACCAATAAAATTCACGACTGTGTGTCTTAAATATGCGAATATTTTGGGGCATGAAGCAGATGGTTACTGAATTGAGCTGCACTACTCCTGCGCAGTTTGAAGGTGCTTTAGAATAGTTTCAGCTCCCCGGTTTCAACAGCCATCCAAAAGGTGAAACAAGTCTTCAGCTGATTCTGTCCTTTGGGGTGATTTCAAGAAAGAGAACCATCACAAATTCACAAAACAAGCAGGATTACTTACTTTAGTGTAGAGATAACTTGCGAATATTGATTCAGTTGAACGATAGCTGCATCTAATAGTGAATGAACATTCCTTAATACTTTTATTCTTGCTTCGATGTTGGCTCTTTCTTGTCCTTCCATGCTACGTAATTCTGCTTCAGATAAATTTGATAGGTTTTGTGCTGGATTCAAAAGCGTTTGGTGTGGAAATGGAGGAGGCATGCCTGTAAGGAAAAAATAGGGTTCATTCCGTAAGATTAATAGACAAAAATTTCAATAATGATCACTGATAATTTTCAGTGTAACAAGTCTAGTATCAAGTGAGCTTCAGGACCGTCGAGAGTAGGTTAGATGGATTAGTTAGTCGGGGGCCCAAGGTTTTAGGGGCCCGGAAACAGGTATGTTTTTTTCGTTATGCTTGAGATTGATTGGAATTCTGGCCTGCGGATCAACTGGCATTCTACATTCAATGTTTACAACAAAGGTAAATCTAACGAAAAGTATTATTATGTAGGACATTTTGTTGATTTTGAACTCATCATTTATGAAAAGGCAAATAATTTATAGATGCCTTTGAAATTCCCACTCTATCCACTTACCCAAAAACGGCATTGACATAAATGGTGGTGGCATGAATGGTGGCATTGGCATACCTCCTGGCATACCTGCAGCCTAAAATGGAGATAAATGTTATGAAAAATTGAATGGAAAGATCAAACAAGTAGATATCTATAAGAGAGATAGCATGCAGAATTTGTGAGATATCTGTTTCATGGTTAGGAAGTAAGGAAAAGCTTCTCGATTTTTCTAAAATTTCTAAAATGACTGCAGACGATTACGCTAAAAAGAGAGGAGCTTTTACCAAGATGCACTGCGTTCTGATTACGAATCTTTAACGATTCTATGGGATTCGATTAAAGAACTCATTGCATCTTGGTAAAAAAGTTCCTTACCACCATTCTCAGCGTAATCATCTGTTTGTAACATATTACCTGACCCATGGGTGATCCAGCAGATGCTGTTGGAAATGCACTAGGGAATGTTGTTGGTGTTGCCGTCGTTGCTGTTGTTGCAGTAGGTGTCGCCTGAGCCGTCGTTTGAGTTGGTGTGGCAGGTGGCTGATTCATTGGTCCAGGATGCATTGCAGGATTCCATAATGCAAATGGCGGTGCAGGAGGCATTCCCACGAATCCTTGCGCTTCAAGGAATAACAGAAATATTACTGCCAAAACTAAAATCATACTATATACAGTAAAAACCCGCGTATAAGAACCTACAATTTTGCAACTCAGCCTGATTAGGTTCTTATATATTGAGTATTTAGTGGGAAATTAGGCTGTTCAGGTTCTTAAATTGGTTCTTATTTCATCCAGGGCTTCCAGGTATTTCTTTTGTTCAGATTGAAACTTCAAGCCCATTATTTACTGTCAGTTGAGAGGCACCTGAGTTCTTGAGGCCTTATTCAAAACATCATTTTGTGGAAGAATCAGAATTTTACAGAATGCAATGAAAAGCTTTCAAAGCATCTTTA
The DNA here is from genome assembly GCA_964020215.1 of Aurelia sp. 3 sensu Dawson et al. (2005). Taxonomy (NCBI): domain Eukaryota; kingdom Metazoa; phylum Cnidaria; class Scyphozoa; order Semaeostomeae; family Ulmaridae; genus Aurelia; species Aurelia sp. 3 sensu Dawson et al. (2005). The sequence goes on along the minus strand of OZ026574.1, from coordinate 27,404,856 downwards.
GAGCTCTTTGCAATTTGCACATATGGCAGAATCAGTGCGTATAGGCTCAATGACAAAGCAACTAGAGTTTTGATCTAATTTGATGATCTCTACGAATAAGAACCTATTTAAAATTTCAGGCTGAATGGGTTCTTATATATTGGGGGTCTATTTTCAGAATTTTCAGCCTGTAGGTTCTTAATCATTAGGTTCTTATACGCGGGCTTTTACTGTATTGGGAATTTCGATTAAGAGTTGCAAACTTTACCATTTTCATTATTGTTTATCAAGGGCTAACATCTTGGCCTTGCACAAATTTATCAAATTAATAACATCGAAAACACCAATATTCACTGGACATTTCCCGATCAAACTTCACTGAAGAACAACATCCAACAAAATGTTGAGTGCCAACATCCCACTAGTAATGACTTCTGGGCCATGATCATTGAAAACTTGGTACCGTTTGACCAGCGCTTCCGTCCTCTTTCATCACAGCTTTAGGATACATCTCTCATATTGCAATTCAAGATCCCGGGAGGGGGGTACATGGCTTGCTGAGGAGGGGGTCTCCCGCCCAGGTTTTCAGATAACTACCCTCTTCTGGCAACTAGAACTTGCCTCCGTACCCATTTTTGTGATGAACTTCGGCGGAAAACTGCCATTTTCAACCATTTTTGTTAATTTCAGCCAAACTACCCATGTTTAATGACACTCTCTCGAAAATGGACCCTTGCTCTGAAAATTTTGGGCCCAAACCGACTCACATAGGCGGCACAAATCATACCCTCAACATGTTATGGATCCCCACCGGGTTCATAATCTCTTATTCATTCTGCTTCAACATGGCCTAAATCAGTCCTTATTTTTTGCTCAAAATCACCTGGGCTAAAACGCTGCAAGAACAGTTTTCTTGAACAGCATGTGTCCTAAGATTCAAGAAACAAAACAACATTTGTCCAAATGGCATTTCAGTGATATTTTCAAGTCGAATTGTCATCACAAAATATCCTTACCTTGCGGTGGAAACCCTGGGGGTTGCTGTGGTTGCTGCTGTGGGGGATGTGCTTGCGCTTGAGCTTGCCTTCTTTGCTGTTGTTGCTGTTGCTGCTCAGTAGGCCTAAGAACATCCATTCTACACGTGGGGCATGATTGCTGCCTTTGAAACCACGATCGTAAGCAATGTGCATGAAAGATATGATTGCATGGTAGCTTCTTGCCAGATGTCATTTCGTCACGACAGATAATACAAACATTGTCTAGCTGAGAGAGTTCTTCGTCGGTTGCATCTGGGTAGCTGTTGACAAAGAAAATATTGAGACTGATCAATTTAACGGTATATATGAAAACAGCTGTGAAAGAATGAAGAACATCTAGCCATCTTATAACACCTTTATATGGACAAAGCTCACTATTGCTCAATGCATAAGTGTAGGGACTGCCCAACATTTAGAGCAGGTGGGCTCATCATGGCTTCAGTGAATTAAAACTGCCGGAATTGAGCCTAAAATGTGATGCATTTTCACTGATTAGAGAGGCTGCAGCCCCCTAGCCCCCTAGCCCCCTGCCTCCCACACCAATGGCTATAAGGTACAGTAGTAGCAAACTTTGGAACACATCATCAGACAGCATAAACATAAGATCCTTTTGGATGATTACAAAGTCCGTCCTGAGCTAAACAAGCATAAGAATATCCGAGAATATCTGATTATTGATTTCTTCATAACCCCAAATGATCGTTGATTCTGTTTTTTGCTACAGTCAGAGAGATGAGTGTTGCTGCTAAAGTCGCCTTCAATGGAAAATCGAGCGCCTAGTATAAGGACAAGAATCGCCTCAAGGTCAAAGGCAATATTTTGGTCTTTATGTCAAACGAGAATATGATACGCAAAAATCAAAAGTCATTACCCCTAGTTTGCTTATAGTTCGTGCACAAAACTATTGGTGCATCTGTGTCAAATGAGATGTCATGTGAGATTTACGATAACGCAAAATTACTTATGCAGAACCCTACAGAACGTTTCAGTTGTTGCTATTCGCGGGCATCTAATTTGAGACAAGCAGTCACGAAGATTCCTCTGTGCAGAATGATATGCATGAAGATGTTTTGGTTCAGTGTGATCACGTCCCTTCCCCCAGTCCATGGCGCCATTGCTTGCTGGGATTCTGCACCTTTCGTCTCAACTTCACCTGCGATGATTGCATCCGTTGCTGTGTAGGAGGGGGGTCCTTCTACCTTTGGTTATGCTGCAAATGCTAGCCTCTGTGCAGGCCGCCGGTTACATCATCCTCTAAAGTTGAGTTATTTGCATAATGAGTACTATCAATAAGTGCCTAATGATTCGTTCGTTCTAGAAAACGATTGTTTTGACATAATTAAGCTGCTAATGAAGTCAAGAACGTGCCAATTCTGGGTGAATTTGTTGCTGTGCCAGGGTAAACATCCTAGTAATTTATCCATCTTATGGTGTCAAATCTGTCTAACATGAAATAAGCCGACGTCAAATGTTGCTATAGGATCGCGGGAAACTTCTGTCTTGTATGCGCTTTATGTGCGCTTTCTTTATTTCAGTGCCAATTAGCAGAGATAAAACGTTAATCAATCGCATTAACGAGCGTGACTTACTTTCTTTCTTTCTTTCTTACTTACTTACTTACTGACATCGAGTCCCCCCTTAGATTACAAAGTTGGACTTTGTAATCAAAAATTCGCAGAAAATGGGGAAATTGAAAGAAAATGATCAATTACTAGAGGCGGAAAATATTTTCTAATATGTTAAGACAAATATATAAATTGAATTTACTCAGCCATGCGGACATGAAATGACAGTTATCTGCATGGTTGGAAAATGTTTTTGATTACAAAGTCCAACTTTGTAATCTAAGAGGGCACTCGATGTCAGTCAGAAAGAAAGTCACGCTCGTTAAAGCAATTGATTAACGTTTTATCTCTGCTAATTGGCATTGAAATAAAGAAAGCGCACATAAAGCGCATACAAGACAGAAGTTTCCCGCGATCCTATAGCAACATTTGACGTCGGCTTATTTCATGTTAGACAGATTTGACACCATAAGATGGATAAATTACTAGGATGTTTACCCTGGCACAGCAACAAATTCACCCAGAATTGGCACGTTCTTGACTTTATTAGCAGCTTAATTATGTCAAAACAATCGTTTTCTAGAACGAACGAATCATTAGCCACTTATTGATAGTACTCATTATGCAAATAACTCAACTTTAGAGGATGATGTAACCGGCGGCCTGCACAGAGGCTAGCATTTGCAGCATAACCAAAGGTAGAAGGACCCCCCTCCTACACAGCAACGGATGCAATCATCGCAGGTGAAGTTGAGACGAAAGGTGCAGAATCCCAGCAAGCAATGGCGTCATGGACTGGGGGAAGGGACGTGATCAGACTGAACCAAAACATCTTCATGCATATCATTCTGCACAGAGGAATCTTCGTGACTGCTTGTCTCAAATTAGATGCCCGCGAATAGCAACAACTGAAACGTTCTGTAGGGTTCTGCATAAGTAATTTTGCGTTATCGTAAATCTCACATGACATCTCATTTGACACAGATGCACCAATAGTTTTGTGCACGAACTATAATCAAACTAGGGGTAATGACTTTTGATTTTTGCGTATCATTCTCGTTTGACATAAAGACCAAAATATTGCCTTTGACCTTGAGGCGATTCTTGTCCTTATACTAGGCGCTCGATTTTCCATTGAAGGCGACTTTAGCAGCAACACTCATCTCTCTGACTGTAGCAAAAAACAGAATCAACGATCATTTGGGGTTATGAAGAAATCAATAATCAGATATTCTTATGCTTGTTTAGCTCAGGACGGACTTCGTAATCATCCAAAAGGATCTTATGTTTAAAAAGTCACGAATGGTTCCATTGCCTGTCGAGAATGTTTGAAAATATTTCGGTACGCTGAGCAAAACCAATGTGTTTTCACAAATTTCTTGAGCATCTTCATCAAGTTGCACTCGTTGATTTTTCAGCATCAAAATTATATGAAAGCATCTTCAAACTAGGTAGTTGCGTCTGCTGAAACAAAATATTATTAATTGTTTTAGCCAAGAGAATATTTGCGATATAATTAAGGAAACTTACAAGTTGTTCATGTACGCAATTGCTCTTCTTGACAAAACAACATCTGAAACTGACTTTTTGAAGGCTCTGTTGACAACAAAATTACAAATTCAAATCCATTCAGCAATGATTACGATTCCATAAAAACAAATTTTCAAGAAAGGAGCTTCGAGCCAGGCTATTCCTTGATCACATAAAGTAAGTAATCAATGTTGCTGAAGCAATTTAACCATCAATATAACAACAGAAAATATGTATTTTGAGATAGCAGCCAAACTGAACTCTTCCAGCATCGAGACTTCTTCCTGGATCAAGTAAGAATTGTGCAATACACAAGCATTAACGAAGACTGACAAATGCAAGACCATTAAATGAATGATTACAAACCTCAACGTTAAATACATTGGTCTGATAGCAAACAATGGGAATGTATGAATCTTGATCATAATTATCACAAATACAACATACAAAATTGTCTTGAAGAAGCCTACGATAAATAGAAATGTCAGTTCATTAACTACAGTAAGGCCAAAGTAACGACCAAAAACATTTCCATCTTATCATGATTCATCAAATGACAAAATGAGTTCATTGGAGATGTAATGTAGATACCCAGACTGACAGTCTAATTAAAAATAAATACGAGTCCAGACATTGACTGCAAGTGAAGATTGACCTAAATCACAAAAGGAGTTCCCTGATATTTCAGCCTCACAGCATTCAATGACTTTAACAAGCTTTAGCATATGTTATCCTTTTTAGGAGGTTGAAAATATCATCCCTTGGAACATAACAAATCATCTCATTCTCAAAGGAGGATTTTAATAAGTGCTAGTAAACATGTTCACCATTATTGTACAACACAAAAGGTGACAAAAATTGATCATCATTTGCTGCCATTTTGAAGATGTCTTTGAAGGGGTTTTCCAGCAAACCCTCACAATTTCAAAGTAAATTTTCATATTCAATGTAACACATTTGCTATTAAACAAGTGCCAATATCTGCAGCTATTTCCAGAGAACAGAAGCTTTTCACATAGGAATTGTTTTCATTTACTCATACCTTGTTGGATTCAAATGCAGTAAGTCCAACCGATTGGCTTATTCTGATAATCTGAAAATGCTCAATTTTCTTACCAGTAATCAGCTCTGTATACAACAAATAAACAGTTTTGTTTTCCCATGGATTCTCTCTATTCAGATCAATTGTATGCAAGACATATTTCATTACTGTTGTTACAACCATTGTCAACAGAATTGCATACTGAAAAGACAAAAACTGCAAAATCAAACATAAATAGAGCCAATAGTACTCATCACAAAAAGGGCTCTGGAGGGATCAGAGCCCATAAACCCAAATACAAAATTAATAAACATTCAAAATGCATGGAAACAACAAATTTAATCCTGAAGCAGCACTTCTAGACAAACATGTTCACTTTTCAGTAGCAATCTTGATAAATTTCCAACATCTTCATTCTGTGCCCTTTGATGGTTCTTTGATCTCAATTAATCACACTAACCATGTGACTGTAAAAGCCTATATACTTTGAATAAAATATCCAAACCAAAGCACAAAAGTCTAAACCTCCAGAACATGAAACATCTTGACTTAAACCTAGAACCCAAAAATTGTACCGGGTGAGTCAAAAAAAGTTTAGGCCTTTGTTGGGCTGTTACATAAAAAGTATGGCGCCGATATTCAAAACTGAATTGTTAATCTATCAGTCAAAGGCTAACTTAGATGAGAAAATTTTGTTTGATAAAATCACTCATCAGTTAGACCCAGAAATCAGAAAAATGCCTGTAAGGGGTTTGTATGGGAATCAAATATTCCAAGTTCCATTTTGGTCAATGATTCATGTGGCATTGAAGTTCACATTGTAAGTTTCAGAAATAGCATTTTAATTTCAATAGCACGTAAATTATAGACCAGAATGGAATGAGGAATCCTTGTTCCCAAACATGCCCCTTACAAGCATTCTCCCAATCTCTGGATCCAAATGGTGAATGATCTTACCAAACAAAATTTTCTCATCTACGTTAGCTTTTGACTGATAGATTAACATTTTAGTTTTGAATATCGGTTGCATACTTTTTATTCCATAGCCCACCAAACCGTTAAACTTTTTTGACACATCCGGTAGTTTTGAGTCCTCTAGATCCTTGCAAAACTTCCTTGCAAAACTCTAGATCCCAGCAACTGATCATTGATACCACCTCAAACTCTTGATCATTCATTTTTAAAATGTTATGTAACCCATCATTTTCTTACATCAGATTGCACAATGACATAATTTTAGGCAGTTTCTTCATTGCCCATATGAGATGTATTATCCTACCTCAAATCCAAAGACCAGCTGCACTGTTGCACCATTTTGTATTGTGCTTCTGAATGCATGATGGATAAGTACAGCATCAGAAAGACCAAGGAAGAAAAGTAATGCTGTAAAAGAAAATTGAACAGTATGCTAGCTAGGTGTCACACAAAGATTATGCATGCGTTGAAATTATCTTCTGAAATGGCTGACACAATCAAAATCTTGAAAGATATATATGCGCAAATTTTAAGATCTTTTGGGTCTCCAACAAACAAATTATTGCAGAATGAAGGTTTTTGCAATTGATACCATGAAGAAACATCAATCCACACAGTAAGTTCTGATAAAGTATAGCTACAGTATACAGTAGTCTCACAATGGTATGCACAGCATTTCAAAAAGCTATTTTTGCAATATGGCCACTGTATGTGGTTTTGAGTAAAGAATAAGAACTGAATTTGCCCATGCTGAACCAGAATAAGCCAGATGTTCTTGGAAAACTGAAGTAAGAGTAGCAGTTGTGTAGAAGTAGGGTCTACTGGGGGTGACATGGCTAATTTTGGGGTAAACTGGGTAGGGTGAAAAATTTCGATAAATTCTGCTAAAATCTTTGTTCAGAGTTTTCTCTTGAAATAGCGGACATGCTGTAGTAAATGTTGCCTTGCAAGCAATCAATACTAGGCAAAGATGAAAAATTTACCAACCAAATGCTCTTATATGAAACTTCAATGTAATAATTGGACTTCTTTCCATCTGTAATAAAAGAATTGCAATTTACATAAAATCACATTATCTGAGAATGAATTTAACAAGCAAAATAGCAATCAATCTTTGCTCTTTCTGTCCAAACAGTAATTTCCAGCTGTACAGTATACAGTATAATGTAGAGGGATTCCAAAACATCTTAATGAAAATGTAGACAAGAATCTATACCCAGGATACAAGAATACTTTCCACAAAGGATCCAAGCATAACAAAAAAATTAAAAACGAATTTAACGGTTACATACATAATCAATTCTGTCTTCTGCAAGCCAGTGGAATCCTTTCAAGAAAAGCAGCAACGTAAACAGTGAAACAAATTTAGGGCTGAAATCATCTCTAAAGACAGTGAATGCTAAACATGTCTCTGTTACAGCATACCATGATCTTTCCATTAGATGCTAGAGAATAAAAAATAATAGATTTATATATTATTAAATATGTGAATAAAATTATTTCCACAACTATGTGTATGTCCTACTGGTACAAGATATATGCCAACCTTCCTAAACACTTTTCATCAATAAAGGTATGCTTCATTTACCAAACTGACATTTCAAACAAATTTCATGTCAAGAAAAACCCGCTACTTTGCTAAAGTTTTCATGTGTATTTATATAGAATTCTTCTTTAGTGTTAGCTAGGAATAAGTTAAACAGAGTATCATATTCTTCAAGGATCATCAGAACCAACCTCCATTTCAGCAGCTCTGAGTTGTCCAAAGAACACTTTCCGCATCATTTTGCCAATAAGCATTACAACAACAAAAGCCTGAATGTACAACACCTGTGATAGGAAAAAGAGTGCATCATTATCCTTCTTCGCTAGAAACAGAAATTTATTGCAAGTGTTATGACGAACTGTTTCATTTTATTAACCCTAAGGATGACATGATAGAAAAGACGACGTATCCAAGTAACATTAGAAATGACGAATCCAAGTGGAAAAATCAACAATCCAGTAGTTAAGACATATCCATGTTAGCAACAATCAGTAGTTAAGAATTAAGATATTATTAAATAAGTTAAGCAATGATCAAATAATTATGGAACGTTTCAGCACTCAAACTCATGCCATCCATCCTCAGCTAATTAATCAAAACACACATGCTGTTAAACCGGTTGAACTGGTCAGTCAAGACAAGTTGGGAAAAACAGAAATTTACAAATCTAAACTGGTAAGCAAGGGTCAATTTTGTAAAATGAAGGATACAGTGCTGTTTAAGGCAAATGATTTGAACAGCTCAAGAATATGTCTAACATGCCCAGTACAGCCAACCATAATTGCCTTCTATATAGATTTTACTGAGCACTCATAAATGCAAAACCTATTCTTCAGTAAAACAAACCAGTCCCTTGGAAAGCTAAATCTTTCAGTTTGCAAAATTTGCCTTTTTCTTAACCTGGTTTAGTTTTAGACTGACGACGTGATTCCTTGTATTCGTTCAACATTTATACTCTGATGTTTTAATTTCACTCATACAAAGGACTCACGACCAAACGGATTCTAAACAGGGACTAAAATCTTACGAAAAATCAGAAGAAACTTAGAACATCTTCCATCCTTCGAACGTCGAAAGAAAAGTCGAACGTCCCTTCGAAGGTCATTTCGAGCGTCGCTTCGCTTCGAGAAGTCGAACTTTGAACTAATCAGCCAATCAAACACTAACAATAGGCACGTGGGTTGACCATATTAAGAAAGTAGTGATCTGATTGGTCGCGCCGTGAACGCGGCGGACTTGGCCTAATTAGTCCCTATTCTGAAGCGTAAGGACATAAGTCCCTCAACTGAAGCGATAACAACAACAACAACGAGCGTAAGTTAGAGGGACTTATGTAATGTAGTCTAGTTTAGTTTTGGGAAATTGCACTTATACAGATTTGTAACAGTAACGACATGACACAGGATCTTACAGTTAGCTTAATGCCACATATTACTTGCAACAAGAAAAATGTTGCACAGCAGAACTGATTAGAATAAATTTTGCTGCACAAATTTTCATGGAAAATCTGCTCTTAGCATGAGAAAAAGACACTACACCATGGCTAGATGGATAAGTTTGCAAAGTATGCATGGTAGATGCACGCCAGACTTTGTTTTCTTTTTCTTATACTTGAAATTGCATATGGAAGATCTGCTGTGCAAGCCTTGCGACAGAAAAAACAATCTAGCACCATGGCTCCTGAGTTGAAATTCAATTCATTTTGCAAATAATATTATCCATACCGCCATACTGGGATTTGACTTTGTGATGTAAACAACAGCAGGATAGAACTGTCTTTTCTGTAAAAATGCATTTGCAATAGCTGCTGAGGTCAGCAAAGCACTTCCCAATGTGATCAAAATCAATCTCATCTTGACTGTCTTCTTTCAGCTGTGACCTTTACTTCAATCTCCTTTGTTTGCTTTGTTTACTAGTCTCTGTTTTAAACTTTCTTTGTTTAACGTTTCCTTGCTTCCTCAAACAAATACAATAATGGCAATGGCTAGCTAGCTCCTTTCCCTTTCTTCACAGTTATGAACTCCGTGGAAAGGCTCCTCTATTTGTTCTCAATGTTATCACACAACAACTGCTAAATGAAATTTTGCCACAGAAAGCGGGTCAAAAGCATAAGTTTTCACTGCCAGAGTCAGACTACTGTGATTTGATTTAGGCCCAAAACAGAACCACCAAGGCCTATCTAACCATCTACATTCGCAAAAGAACTGGAATTGCGGCTTTCAACTACTTGACTAGTCATTCAGCCCTCTTATTCCAATTTTCAAAGCTTCTCTTGTTGATTGTAGCTCCTGTAAATCCGCTGCTTGAGGCTCTTGTCATGGCAGGAAGTTTTTCCTTACACAACTGTCTTTCACGTTGCGTTGAGTCCTCGCAGCAAGAGAAAGTTGTTGTCTTCTGAGTCTGACGACGGGGGTAAAGTAGTGTAGGTGATGATGATGATATTGATTCATGAAAAACATATGTACTAATGCTAATATACATACCCAATCCATACGCCCCAGAAGAAGCAAAGCTTATCGAGTCTGGGGCGCTTACAATAACTAGAACAGTAACCAACAGTGAATAAAGCTATGATAAATTCTAAAAATTATCGTAAAGTACAATAGAAACACAAGATTATGGACGAAACACAAGTAGCAAAGTTAAAAATTAAACGATGGTAGGAAGTAGTAGACGGTAAGATCTCGTAGGTTTAATTGCAAGTCTATTGATGTTTGTTATAGGTAAGAATGTAATTTATTTTCTTTAACAGTGGTAAGAAATCGTTTCAAGGAGGTTATCTTGTTCAATTCTGGGGGCTGTGAGTTCCAAAGTCTGGGACCTTTAACGCAAATAGCCCGGTCTCCATGTCGATTCTTCATTTTAGGTATGTCATAGTTATCATTGTGACGTGTTGCATAGTTATGAAGACTTGACCTACTTTGAAATAAATCTTGAAAAACATCCGGAAGTTTTACTTTGTTGTACGTATACAAATGCATCAGTTTCAAGATTTTAAGTTCATACTGATCCGAAATTTTTAGCATACCAAAGTCTCTGTGAATAGCATTTGTTGAAGCATGTGTGTTCTTGTACTGTAGGATTTTTAATATTCTATTTTGATGTACCTGAGTTCGTTGGATTAGTTTTTTCGAAGCATCACCATAAATTTCAATTGCATAATCTATTCTAGATTGAATGAAAGCATTGTATAGGGATTGCAAGCAGTTCTTTGGAAGTAGATGTCGAACTTTTCGAAAAATTGAAGCATAACGAGCTATCTTGGTGCCTAATTCATCTATGTGTTTTTCCTATGTAAGATTTTCATCGATTGTTAAACCTAAGTATTTTACATGGCTAGATCGCTTAATGTCTTCTCCAATTTTGACATTAATTGTGCATGGGAGTGGTTTCTTTTTAGGAGAGTAAATACAGTAGGATGTTTTTTCTATGCTTAATTTCAGTCGATTAGCTTTAAACCAGATATGCAGCTTTTGTAATTCAGTATTTGTGTCCTGGACGAGGTTGTCAATATCTTTTCCTGATGCGAAGATATTTGTGTCATCTGCAAACAATCGTGGTTGCAGTTCTGTAGCATTGGGCATGTCGTTTACATATATAGTGAAGAGTATAGGTAATGTTTAAAGAAGCAAGAATTTTTGCCAACACTGAAAGTTTCTTAAAATCATCATTGCATATCAAGCAGTCAGAGCTTCTTGCTTGTTTCCTAAAAGGCTACATGACAGTCTTCTTATTGATGTCTTTGTAGATCTTGTCTCTCTTCATTTGAACTATGTCTCGGTGCGACCCCCGGGAAACTCCTCTCCTAAATCGAAAGCGAACACGTATTGAGGTAGCCTCGTTTTGGCAAAATCGTGCAGAACAGGAAAACAGAAACAGGTGTGAGAGATTTGTCACCTTTGGGCTCTTTATCTCCTGAAATTCGCATTATCGCCTGAAAGAGTTTACTATCGCAGCATCTTGCTCAGCATTAAACGCTTAAATCCTTATCTTCTTTGGTTGCCGGATCTGCTTTTGACCCAAGACAAAAGAAATGAGAAATATGTACTCATTTGAAGACTTTTGAAAATATGGTAAACTCAACTGACGCTTCGCTTTCGCTTCATCAGAAAAATGTACTCATTTGAAGCTTACTCAGATCAGAAAAGAGCAAAGGGTGTTTGCTAAGCACTAGGATATGTTCCAATAACTGTTCTTGCCAATGAAATAACGAACACTCGTTACTTCAATGTCATGATTTGGGGCATAACGGAAAAACCAGACCCAGGACCAGTAGGACCGGACCCTAACGGACCGGACCCCGGCAGAATATCCATTCATTTCCATGTTTCCAGGTGACTGACTGGGTACATTGATAATGGGCTACTTGCTTTTTTACACACTAGAGCCTATTTCTTGGTACCTAGAAAGCCCCCTGAGGTTTAACAATGTATCATCTTAAAATGAAGAAAAATAAGACAGTTGGTTGTGGTAATTTTGTTTGGTATTAGATTTTGGCATTGTATGTTATTTGAATCTTGTTCTGAATGTCAATGAGAATCTTGTCCTTGGGAAATTGAAGTGAGTTACAGCGCCTTGCTAGACTTTATCATGCGTAGATCTTCTTGGGTCTTCGTTCCTTTCAACTGAAAGTTTGTCTGTTGATTAGATGATCAATGTAGCAATTGTGCATTCTTGCAGTTAATGTGGTATCCAAAGTTTAGTTATTTCTTTTCAGCGATGATAGTGTTGGTCTTGTCTTCATTTTTGAAATGAAACTTCTGTACCGTCATTACAAACTCACGACGGAAAGGAATTGGGATTCACAGGGGTCGGGTCCGTTAGGGTCCGGTCCTATTGGTCCTGGGTCTGGTTATTCCGTTATGCCATGATTTGGTGGTGCATTAGAAGGCTTGATAATAGATTTGTCCAGTGAAGTTAAACTGTTAAACTGTTAGTCGCATGTCGGACATTAGAACCCACACAGTCTCGTTTCATGTTTGTCAAATGTAACTGTGTTTGTAAATGTAATGTAACTGTCTCGTTTCATGTCTGTTCTCTTGTTGTTGTTGCTATTGTTGTCCCTGTTGTGTGTGTATTTTTAGTCTTGGTGGTTGTATGGCCTATAACTGAGATCTAAATTTCTAATCAAAACGACCAGTTTCATGAATAACGTGGAGCGTTAAGAGAAGTATGTCTTTATTGAGACTATCGGGAAAATCTTTATCACCGTACAAGAGTATATTAACATCATTTAGTTTATTTCGAATTCGATTACCTTCTTTCTATCTATTATGTAATTAGAAGCTATATTTATTTACTCTACATAAAGATAAGATCATTGGATAAGATTATAACAACAACAACAACAACAACAACATCTTTTATATTTAAGATCAGATCATCGCAGATTACGACGACAAGTCCAACATATTGTCTGATATACATAATCATTTCATTCTTCTGAACGGTTGCCTTTCTACAGAGCTGTGTTTCAAGGGGTCCTCCCATGTAAACATGATTACCAAATACCGGGGGCTGAGTCAAACAAGATCTGGCGTTTGAAAGGCTACTGCTCCATGAATATATATAAGCAGTGATGTTTTGCAATATCTGATTGAATAGCTAACATGTTCAATTATTTTCAGAATCTTTTCTGGCTGAAATCGGTCACTCTGTTAAGATTTTACAAGGGATTTTTTTGGAGAAAGCCCCTTCGAGTAACCTTTAAAAGTGTGCTGAAATTACTTTTTGGAGTTTTTTGGAGGCTTTTTCTTTCTAAAAGGGGCTTTTTGGAGAAAATCTTCCATACCAACGGGTAGGAATGGCCGATAAAAGCCGGGTAAATTACTGAACCTGATAGGACATATCGGGAACAAAACAAGACAGTTTTCAATTTTATTGCTTTGATATTCAGTAAGCATAACTTTTTCACACGCCAGGTCATTTTATTGATTAATCCAGTACAAGTCAAACTAATACCATTGCAGAATATTAAAATTCATTAAGAATCTTATTCATTACAGACTGCAGAGCTTCTATTTTTTCTTGTTTCTGTCTAATTAATGCTTAAGATACAGTTTGCATTTGGTCATGTTTAAGTTCTTTTTCATGGCTTACAAGGCCTAAACGACTTTCAAATGCTACTTTAGATCCAAATTTCAAACAGGTAATACAGAAGAAGGGTGTTTGCGATGAATGATGTGTCACGTGGTGTTTAACTTGCTCTTGTTTTGTCTTTGATCGATAGCAACATTTCGAATCGACCACACAATAGAACGGCATCTCGCTGTACCTAAATGCAATCGTGTTATCTGTGTGGAAATTGAATATTTTCTTAGAACGGGGACTCATGGATCTTGTATCTGTTATTGTGGAGAGGATTGACTGCCTTCGAGTGCGGTTAGGTTTCCTAGCATCTGCAGGAAAGTCAAATAATAATTTAGTTTTTGGCGAAATTAATGGTGTTTGTAGGACGTTGGATAATTTTCGAAACCTTCTCTGAGCATCAATTTCAACTACTGAGGCACGTCTTCGATTTAACTCTTGAAATACATCCTCTGTCTTTACTTCTGTAGTTTCCAGACTGTGCTCATCAGTTGACTGAGAAAAAGACCGTTTGGTACGTCTTTGGGAATCGATACTACTAGATTTACTTTTGAGCTTAGTAAGTTTATCTTTTCTGGTATCTTTAGCACCTTCAGCATGTCCCTCTGTGTTGGCCTTTATCTGCTCAATACTAGCTCCATTTGTGTAATTCTCTCTTCCTTTCGGTGCATCAATTTTATTGCTACTCTCTTCTGCCTCCTTGAAGCTTTCTAAAGTTGTCTTCGAGGCTTCTTTTTTGAACGACCTGTATAATTCTTTTTTCCCAAATACTTTTCGTACATGCTCTTCAGGAAAGTCTTCTTTATCATCTACACGAGGCTTATCTGTGGAGCTCATCTTCGGAATCGGTGCCTTACCTTCAATGAAATCAAAGGGGTCTGACAACTTGCTCCTTTCCTTTCCACCTACACTTTCTTTCCAAATTTTTTGCTTGCTTCGAAGTTCATGTAAGTCGCACTTTCCACCATCTTGCATCAACGGCAATTCAGGTTTGACGTTTCCAGAATGGTTAACTGCTTTCTTTGCAACTGTGATATTTTTGTTGTCACTTAACTTAACTTTATTCTTTGAAAAACTTTCCTTGCTATTCAAGTCAGCTCCCAGATCTTCATCTCTGACCTTCTTATGAATGATGATCGCTTCTTCTTTCTTCTCAGCTATCTTATCTTTGTCATTCATCATTCCCAAAGTCATTCTGAGATCAGCCAGTTCTGAAACTTTTGGCGCCGATCCTCTCTTCCTTTTCGAAACTGTCTTATTAGGTTCATCTTTGCTTTCAACATTCCCCTCAGAAGTTGCAGTTGCTCCAATTTTATGCCCAGGGATCCCTATTGCTGTCTCTGCCTTAGTTAGAGAGAGATCAGTTTTCGGGCTTTTTGGAGCGATTTCGTTCCCATAGCCACGATCTTCGCCCTTGGTCTTCGGTGAAAGCATAGGAGAATTCAACAGCATAGTTTTGTCAATTCTTTCTTTATTTTGTTTGGTTGCAAGCCTCTTATTCTTTAACACTTTTGCTTTGTCATTGGCCACTTTCCCTTTTCTAGCTTTAGCCTCAAGTATATCATCGCAAATCTTCAAATCCATTTCTCCCTCTATCGTTCCTATTGCTTGCATCCTGTCCTTCCTCTTATAGTTGGCTCCTCTATGATTTGGCAAAGCCACCCTTTCCATAACTAAAGTCGGACCTTCCTTGATATTAGCCTCGTCATTCCTAGAACTCCTTCCCTCTTCATTCAGCTTGGAATGATGTAACTTACTGAGTAAATCTTTGGCAGCAACCTTTTCAGACTCTTGTCTTTTTCCAAACACTGTAGATGCCTTCTTTGAAGTATGCACAGCTCCCTTTTTACTGACATCTTCCCGATCAAGATCTTCCAACCGTCCCTGTTTTTTGTCAGTTCTCGGTTCTCCGATCGAATCTTTCGTTGAACCTTTTACCGGCTTTGTTTTCTCTGTCATCCGATTTCGTTGTATTTGACCACTCATCTTTGCTGGCTCAAAAAATGGTGACAGACCAGGTTCTACTTCATGCCCTTTTTTCCCGCCAACATCAAGAGGCAATTTCAACTCACTCACCGACTTTTGCGTTTCTGATCTCCGTCTATTCTCCTTGGTTCTCCCTTCAGTGTCACTTCGTAGCTTGTCCTTTTCTGCTTTCCTGACAGAATCAACATGACCCTCCTCTTTTCTTGCTACACTAGAAAAATGAACCCCCTTTTTAGCACTTTGCTTCCCTGCATTTTCGGTAAGATTCCTATCTGCCGCCAAGGGTGAAGCTGCTTGAGCCATACTTTGCTGCTTGCTGTCAACTGTTTCTGATTTTACTTTTAAATTGTTTTCTGCTTTCTTTTCATTTTCTTGAACTTTGAAGCTCTTTGATCTTGATTTTCTCCTAATTTTTAAATCGGCATGAAATTTAACATCTTTTGTTGATTTCTTGCGACTTCTAACTTCTGATCTTCGACGTTTCGCTAAATACTGTCTCATCTGTGCAACAGAAGTCTTTTTCGTTTTCGCAGGGGAGTTGGTGTCCTTACTGGCATCTCCAAAGTTGCTGTTAGGTATTATAAGTGGTGGAGGTTTATTTCGTCTCATTTTTGCTCCAAGTTCCTGCAGATCCAAACAACTAGCAACTAAACTCGGACAGTTGATAACTGCTTTAGAGATTCTTTAAATGTTGATTCAATAAGATGCCATTTGGTTTCAACAGTGCCCCACAACTTCTCTGAGATTATAATTTCAATGTGTAACGTTGGAGCCCGTTAGCATTTGTGCTTTGTAATGCTGGACAACCTTTCTCGTGCGTTCAACTTTTGATTTCGGGCATTCATCATTTTAATTGATGTCCACTTCACCGCAAGCTGCTCCAAAACCGCACAATGTGGATGCACAAGACTACCATTTGGTTTATTTACTGCTCCTTTTATTGACCACTCTTGCAGCACCTAGCGTGATAGGAGACACTTTCCTGAGCACATGACCAATGAACTGCTTTGACTGCTCTGTTCCTTTTTTATTCCTACATCTTTGAGTGATGTAATACTGTTAGGCCAATAATCAATGCAACGCTATCTGAAACAGAAAATTTGTTTTGCAAGAAGGAAAACGAAAAAAAGCAGATGTGATGCCGTTGGAGATTTTAAGCATTTTGAGCCTAAAAAAGTATTTTTCCTGTTTAGAGGCAAATCTGTCTTTAGTTGTTTCCAATTTTCACCTGTTGTTGTGACTCATAAAAAAGAGGCTCCTCTTTGTGGAGATCTGATGAATGAATTACTTGGAAAATTGGTTAAGCAGTAGGCTGTAACCTGAAATCCAGAAACCTAACATTCTCTTTTGAGAACAGAATTAGCAGAATTTTAAAGAACGCAATGAAAGTCTTAGTTCATTTGGTTTAAAGCTTTGAATTATCCTCAGTAGTGGTAAGCCTCATTCTAAGTCCAGATTTTGGAATATTTATTGACAGGCAAAGTCTGTAATGAGAAGATTTTAACTTTGTTGGATAGGTCATACCAAAATATCCAAGTCTTTTGTATGGTCATAGCTGAAGCTCAGTTTGCAAGCGAGAGTAGCTATTGAACATAGTACAGTGCATGAAATTGGGACCGGGTTCATTGATGGTAATAAGTCTAGTCAACTAGTGATGAAAAGAGAAATTTTTTTAAGCAGCTTCATAAAGAATTCTTTATGAAGCTGCTTAAAAAATTCCTCTTTTCATCACTAGTTGACTAGATTAAGTAACATTGTTGCAGGAAATTCATAGGCATACGCTCATTCTTCACAAGAAACTTAGGTTCAGGGATGGATGTCATTTTCTTCACTTCATGACTTTGTTGGCACCAAGAGTCTCTGCACGAGTTTCATATACATTTTTTTGATGTAAGGGACCATGTAAAGTTTATTTTATAACATGGCCGGTGCAAAACGTAACGGGGCAACTACTTCTCTTGAGCTTGCACACAACTGGATCAAAACTTTTTGCTAACCAAATATGAACGGGCTTGAACAGGGCAGTAACTTTTTATGAGCTCAAGATAGGATGAGCATTTAAATATAAAATGGCTCACCTTGAGGAGAAAATTGTGAATCACGGAAGTTGAGAAATGCATGCAAAGTTGTGTAAAAATGACGCCAATTTTCCTTGTTAGTTTATTGCTACAAGGATTCATTAGTCATTGACAAAGACTCTTACAGAGATGAACTGTCTTTCTTATGGTCTTTGGCTAATTCAGCGGTAGTAGCCCGTGGTACTATAGTGGTATACAACATCTGTTGTTCATGAATACGGGGCAGATGCATTTTTTTAAGGAAAAGGTGACTGGGCAGTTGTATTTTCTGCAATTATTTCATACGGGGCGAGCAGCTTCTCTGCAACAATCTTTCCTCTCCAATGGCCATGGCTATATAATGAATTTTCACCTGTCCCTAAGCGTGAAATCGAAGGAGGGGATTCAAAATACCTTATACAGGATCTCAATACAAACAAGGATCATAGCAAACACCCGTGGGTAGGAACAAAATGGATCGAGAAGTTTACCTCCAGGCTGAAATTTTCAAATAAGACCCACACTGATAAGAACCATTCCATTTTTAGTCATAATAGGCAGACTTCCAAAATTGTAGGTTCTTATACGCTGGTGTTTACTGTAGTGATTCACACTCAAAATAACATCATCAAAACATTTGTCAATATGGTACAGTATCGATACTTTCTAATTGAGTGACTTAAAACTGCTAATTATAAACGTTTAGCTTTGTCAGTCCGGTAGTATAGCTTCTTAATTTTTTTTAATTGAGCCTTACCATTACTTATAAGAATAATGAATGTTGATCTTTCATAAACAGCAATGAAGTAAAAGAAAAAATCGCAGTCCTTACCTTTCTGAACGAAGTCAAGAACATATTTTCGCCACTGACGATGTTTTACTTAATGTAAGCTGGCATTTGTAAACAATTCAGACCCATTAAGCTCTTGATGAATGCAAGGGGATTTTCATGTCTTGTGCTGCACATGTAAAAATTCCATTTCTTTACCAAATGAAGTGATTTATTCATATGCATAATCTTCAGTCATCATAATGTTTCTTCCCACAATGTGTAAAACTGCATGAATATGTTAGTGAAAATCCAATTTCTGGTTTTGAGTAATTCTGTTCTTTTACGTCATGTAGCTAAAGTGTTTCACTGTGCAATAGCTTTTAATTAACGCACTAATTAAGATACTTCATGCAACTAAAATGGGATCGAAAACTCAAAGAGATGATAACTGCAAGCACTCATTCTTATAAGAAACAGCTTATAAGAAACTCAACTCTCAGATCGCCAAAAAATTAAGAAACTCCGATACTGGGAAAATATAACTTAAGGACTATTTGTTTTGATAAAGAAAATCCCTAGAGTATTTTTACTTCATTTTCATTTGAGTAAAGTCTACACACTGGAAACGCCTCAGAAAACATTGTTCTGAAATGCTCAGGAGGGCACAGGCAGTGAACATGCAGATTGCCATGGAACATTTAAGAAACTCGTAAGAAGCTCCGAGTACTCAATATCTGATGATTGTAAGAATGTTTCAGTACTGGCCTTAATCTTTGGTTTCTTGACGTGCATAGCACTTGTATGAGTGTAGTAAAGATTGAGCTCTCATCGTGGATTGCAATAAAAGATCGCCTGATCCACTTCTCTCAACTTACAATTTATAACTTTAGGGGGTACATAAAGGGTACATAAAGAGCACACAAACAGTTAAGGGGTACATTAAAGATACATTAGTTCTGAAGGGCTTATTAGAAATTTTCTCCCTTTTAAATAGGGGAAAATATGAAGTCTTATGAAGTATGTTGTATGACATGGTACGTAGAATCATGTTGATCATCCTATAGATTTATTTTACTTACACGTTGACCTTAACCGCCTTGACCACTGGTACAGTTTTTATCCTGTGCAAAATTGTTACGGATTACGCTTCAAGTGAGTCCTACTCCTGACCATTGCTGGACCCTGAATTAACTTCGACAAAATTAGAACTTCTTCAGGACTAAAATTCTCTGTTATACGTGAAACTAAAATAAAATAGCAGTTCATTCTTGGAGGATACGTCAGATCCGCCGAAAGCGAATTATCGCAAGCTGCGCAGGAGAAATATGTTGCTCTTTGTAGCCCTGTGATGGACTTGTTTTGGCAACAAAATGGCTACCATTCGGCGTCGATTTTAGAGGCAGGTGACAAGAAACGAATTGAAAATGGCGATGGATCCATTATTTCTCGCCACAAGTTTCTTCAGACGTCGTAAATATGATGAATGCATAGAAGTGTGCACAAAACTTTTGACGAAGAACCCTTATGATCAGGTAAAAGGAACAGAAACTGTCCTTTCCTTTTATTAGGCCTGCTTCAGCAAACCCTGACGTTTTGATATTGGATTCATTAAGTATGCAAATAAATGAAGAAGAAAATCTTGTGCGTCAGAGGTTGAAGCTACAACAAGACTGCAGGATGAACAATCTTGCAGAAGGATCTTGCGTCAAGTCAAAGGCCAAACAATTCTCGTTTTCAATTCAGGAAATTGGCGAAAAAATCGTGTTTTTTAGTTTTTTTTTGGAGAACAACTCTAAAATATTTTTGATACTGGTAATTTTTGGTTGCCAATATTGACATGTAATTTGCATACAGGACACCCCTAAAAAGCATATTTTTATGAATAAATGTTTATTGATATACAGCCTTGGTATTCAATGTTGGTATACTCAACCTATTATGGTCCCTTTCTTTTCAAACATTTATCTTCATCATCCATAAGTGACCATGTACTAAATTATATTGTATCTTGAGGTCTATGATAATAATAGTAATAATGATGAAGATTTTATTCAAAACATTTTGGAAAGTGACAGTTGTAATTTATAATAATGATAATAAAGATAATTATAACCGGATCTGAAAATTTTTTGTGCATGATTGAATTTCAGTCGCACCAGACTGCTGAATATTTCCAAAAGATAAATGTGCTCCAATTGATGACCTTTGAAAGCTGTTGGTTATTGTGAAATATTTGCTACATACAGTCAACACAATATATCTTTAAATCCAATTGAAAAATTTCCCTTGGAATTCCTTGAAATAGCTTTGAAATGCTCAAAAGTGTTCACAGAATAGAACTTTTAGCTCCTCTAAAAAATAATCTAAATCAACAAATATTTCTAGTATACAGTCAGTAGAATTTTTGATTGTGAATAACAGTGACAGCTGCTATAATGCCACTCAGCCAAGCCCTTCAAATAAAAATAGATAAACATTGCTCGATGATCCAGATCCTTTTGCAGAATAGCTATAAGGTCTTACAAGACAAAAAGTTAGCAGCCTGGTCTTGGGACACTTTTCTCGTGAAATAGCAAAACCAAACCAGGCTTATGGTTTTGTGACAAACAGCATGTGCACAAGTGATTTAGCAAAGAAATGTGTGCCAGTGAGAAAGACCTTAGTTATGATCTCCTTTGCAGAAACTAGAACACAGTATATACATTATATTCATTTCTGTTGTTGTTGCAGGGAGCATGGTTTCTCAAGACAAGAGCACTGACAGAGCAAATGTACGTTGATGAAGTTGAAGTGGATGAAGAAGGAATTGCTGAAGTCTTGATGGATGATACAGCAATTGCTCAAGTTACCAGTAAGTTAAGGTCTACTGGGGTAAAATGGGTAATTTTGGAGTGAAACTGGTTGACTGGAAGTTGTGGGTAAATTTTGCAGAGACCTTTTCCACAGTCTTATTCTGGCCACAGCCACTTATTTTTCCCATGATGAATATTGATTTATCAGTTCCGGTCAACTGTTATCAAGCCAATCAACACTACCAATTGAACCCTAGCCTACCCACTTTACCCTCTGCAGACTCTACCCATTTTTACTTGTACAGTAGCATACCAAAATATCAAGAACCTAATGAATGGGCCAATCTCCTTCAATCATCTTTTTCAAATTAATTAAAGGGCATTCAGACCAACAAAAGGTCATGCTTTGTTTATACATTTTATAACTATCCATTCTTTTTGGATTCTGACTATACGTTGATTTGTATTTTCAAGACAAAACTTATATTTCTGCAATCATTACTGTATGTTGAAAGATAATGACAGTATGTTTCTTGAACACTAGAGCACATTTTTCTTGAACACATGTATGTCAATTAAAGATAGCAACACATTTGTGGTCATATTTTGAATTACCATACATGGGTATTATCAAAAGAATTTAAATGTGAATTTTTACTAAGAGAAATCTATTTGAGGTTAAAAGTGATTGTAAATATCAAATATGATCTTGAAACTCTGAATTTACCTTTGTACCATCCAAGGACCTGGAACATCAATGAAAAAGCCTGGCACAGCTCAAGGAGGACCAAGCCAAGCTGTAAGGTACAGAAAAGGAGAATATTACTCAATGCTTCTATCTGAAAGTTCTTGCAGTCTTTCATATAGTAATTCTTACAGTATATGCCTGCATGTCAATAATTGTTCATTTCCTTTGTTAGAAATGCTTTGAGAATTCTCTGGTGCTGATGTGTGCAAAGAGTACTAAACTAATGCACAACTGATCATTATACAAGTGAATATTCTTTAGTTTCTACAAATGTATTAAGCTATGTTTACCAAAGAGTACACACAAAGTAAGCTTTATATATCGAGAGTTTGATCTATTTTGTTTTATTGAAGGCCTGTTTCACAAGCTGGGCGACCTCTCAGTGGGTTTGTTAGACCAGGCACACAATCAGGAAGACCAGGAACAATGGAGCAAGCAATTAGAACACCAAGAACAGCAGCAACTGCCAGGTAGGCCTTATCAATTTGGATTCTGTTGAGTTTTCTTACAGATTTTAAAAAACCAGAGTAGAGTTTAAGTAGTGTGTAAAACATCTTCCAAAACAGTTTTGGTCTCCTTAAAATTTGAGAGTACTAGATTCAGTGATCTCCAATGTTATCTATAGATCAGTGATGATTTTTAAGAGCTGTATTTCAAACTGTCCTGAACAAGCCAGAAAAAGGCTTTAACGTTTTGTTTTAAAGGCTACTGTATTGTAGAGCATCATATTTCAATGGCAAATTAATATTAACAATGTCTCATTTAGTAGTTGACATGTTCAGTCAATTGTGGACTTTTCCTTGCTGAAACTGGTCACTTTGTTTCACCTGTATTAGTGATTTCCTGTTGAAAGTCTCTTTTAAAAAATCTTGAAAAATGACTAAAACCTGTGTTTAAACACGTTCAACTAATTGCTGTCAGTTATAAAAACTGAAAAAAATTTGATCATCGCTTTTGTCTGGTTTTTCGTACTCTTTTGGAGTAGCCATCTTGGGAAGATCCCTCGTGATTTTGACACGGAGCAGCCAATTTTAGTCATGTAAATTTTTATATCCAATTTAACAATCAGCTATTACAAAAGACATTTGCCAATATTTTTTATTTTGGCATTCTGGGAGCAGTGATTTTAAACGTCATTTGTACTCACCTAATATTACTATACATTCATAGACCTGTTACAAGTGCATCTGGAAGATATGTGAGACTAGGAACTGTAAGTATGCAATCTCATTGTTTTATAGCTATTTTTAATCGTTATTGCCTGACTGAGGTTTCAAAAACGAGGCAATACAGAATCCCGCCATTCCCATTGATTAGTCGCACATTTCCCGTGAGTTTCCCGTAGCCTTGTATAACACCAATAATACGATACAATGACATGTTTTTCCGCCATAGCAACTTCTTTAGGCCTGTGAGATTTACAATTAACTCAGACGACATGACAGTAACAAAATATGTTTGACAAAGGGATACAAGTCAAAATTAGAAGCTGTCAGGTAACAACACTCATACTAACTGGTTTTGTCGTTGTACAGGAAAATATAAAGCCCTCGGTCTTACTGCACAGACCTCGCAAGCTCAGTCTGTACTCTTAAGTCCTCGGCCTTTATATTTTCCTGTACAACACAAAACCGGTTAGTATGCGCATAGAAATCGATAGAAGAAGAGCATGTAAGTTAAGAATAGAGCAGGACTGTGCTTGTTTCTTTGAATTCTTGAAGCAAGGTAAATTGATCTCGAAATTTCAATTTTTTACAGGCATCGATGCTGTCACAGCCAGATGGCCCCTTCATAAATCTCTCAAAGATAAATTTCAATAAATATGCTAAAAGACCAAGCCTAGCCAAGGTACAATATCTTATCAATCTTTTTCATGGTTCCAACTGTTTTGAAAAGTAGTATTGCGAGATATCCTCGTGATTCTTTCGATTTTTATGGCAAAGATAAATTGACTTGAAGAAATCAGAAACATGTTATGTGTTCATATGAAGAAGAAGAAACGGAGATATTTCAGTAAATAATTCGTTCATTGATTCTTTTTTGTCACAGAACTGATAGATATTCTTGCTAGCTGTTTTTGGATTGGGGATTCAGTCTTCTTCTGGCTATCGTTATGTTTTGCAAATCCAAAAAGCTCTTCAGTCACTCGTTACTTTCATTTTTCAGGCATTATTCGAATATATATTTCATCATGAAAACGATGTCAGAAACGTAAGCTTTGAATTCTTTTTCTTTCAAATGCTCAGAATATGGTATTAAAATAGCAGATGCAAAAAACTAAAATAGTCTAAATATTTGGCACACTGAGACCTTTCAAAGCTATGTCATCATCAAAGCGTGTTATCATCATATGGAAAAAATCATCTGATACTTCGTACTAACGTTGTTGCTCGTGCAATTCAAAGTACGCTTTGGCTTGTGATAAGAAGATACAAACTAAGAAGTATAACGAAATTCTTCTATTTCAGAAGATTGAAATCAAAGTTAGATTACAAGTTGAAAAGCCTTCACTCTTCGCCCAAGGGAACGCGTCTGTCTAAACTCCATCGAATCTTGCTTGTAACATTCTCCCTTTACTCGCTTTATCTGACAGATCTCTTGAATATCCTTTTCTTTCGATTCTTTCTCCCTTTCTTATCCTGTACTGTTGATTAAAGGCACTGCCAAATGAATTTAGTTGCTATATTCTACGGTGGTGTTTGAATTTTATTGATATGTTAAAGGGTATGTTTCATCCAGCATTCCTTCTTCCTTGGCCTTTGTTGTTGCCATTTTCATGGACCATGAAAATGGCGATAACAAAGGTCAACCAAGAGACGACACGTGGAAGGCATGCTGGATGAGACAGACCTTTTAAAACATGACGTTTTTGCTATCTTCCCCCATTGATTGGCATGTAATGGCATACCCTTGCAAAATTTTCGTTCCATTCGTTTTTTTTCCAAGAAGAATATTTCATTCAAGAATATTTAGCGAGAATTGACTATAATTAGTTTAACTAAAGTATTATTTGGTCTTTTGTAGCTTTTCTCGAGATCGAGAATTCTTCCGCTTATAGATAATTATTGGTTATTTTTAGGCCTTGCAGTTAGCAGCTCTTGCAACAGAGGCATCTGAATTCAAAGACTGGTGGTGGAAAGTTCAGCTGGGAAAGTGTTATTTCAGGTAATTTCATAGAAGATGGGTGGTTGGCCAAGTGGTTTGCACTCTCGCCTTCTGTGAGGAAGGTTGTAAGTACGAGGCCATGGCTAGCCATCTTGGAGTATTGCTAGACTTATCACATGAGTCCTTGCTTTCGCTCCATTTGCCCAAACGATAGCCCCACAATACCCATTCCGCTTCAAAAAAACTTTTAGCGGAATAATTATAACAGTAAGTAACAGTTCAATTCCATGGAGCAAAGCATAGACGAAAGTCATCATTCTAGTGTTATCACTTTTCATCCTAAAAAGTTCTTTATGCCCCTCCCCTTTGAGATAAGTTGGTACTCATTGGGAAGATTTGCCAGTAGGGATGGAACAAAGTAATTGAAAGACAATGGATGCACCAAAAAAGTTCTTGTCTTTATCGTACTTTAAGTGCCGAATGGATTAGAATGAATTTACCTTTGCTTGATAGCCACCAAAGTACTTTTGCAATTTTTCTTTGTCTTCTCAGCAGTGAGAATGTATATGAAATGGAATTTGTGAAAAAATTTTGGTTTTGAATAGACCTTTTCGCAATTTTGAGACAGGGACTAGGGAGAGCGCGGCCCATTCTGACGGCCTTGGCAACAGCAGGTAGTAAAGTGAGTCGCCTCCTTGCGACTCGGTTGCCTTTCCTCTAAATTTGAGTTGTTTTCAATTCATTTGCTCCTTTTGAGAGTGACACGATTGTTGTTTCCTCTGGATCATTTAACCATCTGATAATTCTTTCACCCATTGGTGAGTGTAAAAAATAGAAGGTATTGTGAAAATGGTTTTCCTGAGATAATCTCATTGCTTCTCTCATAGAAGAACAAGAGGACGACCACTTGTCAACTGTGTGTTTTTTTCTTGAAGCAAGTGGACAGCATGAGAGCGGTAAAATAACCAAATTTTGATACTCTTCTCATAGGTTGGGTTTGTACAGAGATGCTGAAAGACAGTTGAAATCTGCACTCCGAGATCAAGAAGTAGTTGATACATTTTTGTATCTTTGCAAAGTTTATGTAAGGCTTGATCAGCCTCTTACTGGGATCGAGGTTCTTCTGAAGGTAAATGTGCATTTAGTCACCTTTCCTTTCGTTTGCTTTTTTTTCAATTGAAAAACGTTCCTGTAATGAATACTTCTCGGGATTCTGACATAACTCTAGAAACACAAACTAGGAATGAAATTAATACTCTTTCATCATGTTGTTGATTTCATGAGAAATATTGTGTATTTTGCAGAAATGTTCTCGACTGGAATATTTAGCCTTATTCACTAAATATAAGAACGATACGAACACAGTAAAATGACAAAGAGTTTTCAAAAAAGGGCTTCCTTTCAACGTAATTCAAACATTCGCAAATTGAGAGTTGCTATCAAATGTTCAGCACCTTTTGATGAACATACTAATTTTTTAAGGAATCCCTTTATTTCATAGCCATCGTGGATGCAGTCCGAAGGTCTCATAGATGATTTTGATTCATTTTCTCGTGATCCTTTTCATTAATTTTTTCAGTTAATTTCTAGATAGATGGCCTCATTTCATCTTTATTATTTTGGATTTATTGGTTTTGTTGTTTTGGTTAATGAATCTGATCTGTTTTAGGGTCTTGATAGATTTCCAGGGGAGACAATGATGCTGACAGGAATTTCACGTATTTATGAGGTAAGATGTATAACAGAATAATTCAAATCCCCCCCCCCCCCTATCGCAGCAGAAACTCCTCTCAATAATGGTACCTTGTCGAAATCGTGAATGAAGCGGTGACAAGCACTGATCGATGACAAGTTCTGAATGAGAGAACGATAGCAATAACGACAGACCTGTGAGATATTCCACAAAAGAGTTTGAATCGAACGATATTTTTCATGCATTTTCTAGAATTTTCGAATGTGCACCAAAGTGATAAAACCTCTAACATTACTTCATCGAACCTTGCGTATAAAAATAAAAAATGTATTACAATGTCGCTCGATCCAGAACCTTTTTTAGGAAAGTGACAACGTCAATGGGAACCGCAGATTTTAGTCATTTCCACCTGCCTGTTATTACTCTTTGCAGCGTCATATGTCAAACTAAAGAGATTTATCATTTCTTTTGATTTTAGGACCTCGATTGAAGGTCCTTCCGTGCTGTTTTGTGTAATTTACAATCCATTTTGCTTGTAACGCTTCCTACAAAACACTGTAAAGTGCGACGAAGGGCTCAAATCTTTAAAAGGGTGGGCGTAAATTTGAGTTACATTTTCTTTGAATTAAAGTGCTTGAAAGAGGAACTTCGGGTAATTTGCTGTAAATATGCCGTGGCGATTTGCTCTCTTAACTTGATTAGTTTCAAAATGGTTTTCTTGAAGATCATATTAATTTTCCTCAAGTAATTTTAGATTTATGATAATTTTAATTTTTTCAAAATTTTTGTTGAATTTTTAAAAATAAATAAAAAGCCACCATTTTAAAAAAAGGACCAAACAGATGCCACGGCACATTTACAGCAAATTATCCAAAGTTTCTTTCTGGTCATTCAAATCATAGAAAAATATGGTAGACGTTTACAGCCACCCTATTTAAAGACTTCAAAGATGTGAGCCCTTTGCTCTAAAATGCTACAAAAAACAATACCACAAGGAGCAAAGTATCATGTCAACCCTTTGGCCACAAAACAAAAGAACTAAAAGATTGACAGCATCCGTATCATTAAATAAAAGCATTATCTTCTCCTAGGCAATGGGCGACACACAAAATTCAGTTAAATTCTACAAAGAAGTTTTGTTGCATGATAACACTCATGTTGAAGCAGTTGCTTGCATTGCAACCAATCATTTTTATTCAGATCAACCAGAAGTTGCTTTAAAGTTCTTCAGGTAAGTGTATAAATCAAGATTTTCACAGCTATGTCCGCCTAAATTTTGGCTTTGCTTTCTAGAGCAGCATTTTCATGCAATCATTTCATTAGTTTAAGTTTATTTCTTTTATCCATGTAAAAAATTACAATACATGCTACATCTACATTCTACTATACCTTCTAATTACTATACAATTAACTATACAACACTGCAGGGATGGGACCACAAGGAGCAAGAGACAATGACTACCCACAGGAAGCCCAGGCACTTAGTTAACAGAACAATGATAAGTTACGATCGTAAAATTGTTAATTGTGTACTACCTTTGTGTGTTATTTGTTGCACTTCTCCACTGCTGTACTTCTGCACTGTACTGCATAATTGTTCGAATGCGAGAGTTCGATACAAAATTTCTTGCTGGTATTCTTTTATATGTAAACAAGGATTGCAATTAATCTTCAAGCCAAATTCAATAAACTGTTTTGTCCTCGCTCGTAATACGGCATCCATGCTCCAAATTCGCAATGCAACATATCAAAATGTTCCAAAGTCATTGAACTATACTCTCCAATACTTTGTT
The DNA here is from genome assembly GCA_964020215.1 of Aurelia sp. 3 sensu Dawson et al. (2005). NCBI lineage: Eukaryota > Metazoa > Cnidaria > Scyphozoa > Semaeostomeae > Ulmaridae > Aurelia > Aurelia sp. 3 sensu Dawson et al. (2005). The sequence continues at coordinate 27,376,149 of OZ026574.1, read as the reverse complement.
TCTTCATCATCAATGCTTAAATTGCAACAATTTCCAACTTTTTGACGTACGTCTCGTCAGATCACGTTTCTCTCCATGCTCCGGCCATCGAACGGTCCTCGATTCTCTCCATGCTCCGTCCATCGTTACAGATAAAAGAATACCAGCAAGAAATTTTGTATCGAACTCTCGCATTCGAACAATTATGCAGTACAGTGCAGAAGTACAGCAGTGGAGAAGTGCAACAAATAACACACAAAGGTAGTATACAATTAACAATTTTACGATCGTAAACTTATCATTGTTCAGTTAACTGACTGCCTGGGCTTCCTGTGGACTACCCTGTACTATACACTAAGTTTAATTGACATAGTGAACAATCATAAAGACGAAGAGGGACAAGATCTTCAGAGAGATCTAAGTTTGATTGACAATTGCTACCTACCTTGTACCTTCTTACGATATTAAGGAGAAGTTAAAAGCAGTGTTTTGCAAAGTTTGGAAATTTCTCATAGAAACCTTGGAAAGTTTGTGAGGATTTACACCGAAATGTTTTCACGTCTTGTTTTCAGCTTTGCTTTGACCTTATGCCGTCTAGACGAATACTCGTCTGTCAGAAATCAGAATTCTTACAGACACATTCAAACTTTCTGTTTCGACAGCTCTTTCTTAACAGTGATCTCATGCCATTTTCTCATTCCATTTTCTTCAGACGGTTGCTGCAAATGGGAGTTTACAATTCTGAAATCTTCAACAACTTGGGCCTATGTTGCTTCTTCGCTCAACAATACGACATGGCACTCAGTTGCTTTGAGAGGGCGTTGTCCATGGCAACTGAAGAGAACTTACCGGATATCTGGTATAACATCAGTCACGTGGCAATTGTAAGCTTCCTTTAGTCGTTAGTAACATTTTCAAGCGTTCAAACCTACAATTGTGGTCATAGGTTACTGGACATCCGTCAAAGAAGGCCCAAATGCCACCTCTAGTAGATGTATTATCTATGCTGTTTTTAAAACTAATTTCAAACAAATGTCGCCAATTTTATTCTTGCTAGAATTCATATTCTAACATCCTGTTTCTTGCGTCTTTCATAGGGTACTGGTGACCTAAGTCTTGCATACCAATGTCTGAGACTTGCATTAGCTGCAGATAACAACCATGCAGAGGCATACAATAATCTTGGTGTCTTGGAAATGCGGAAAAGACGACCCGATCAGGTAGAACAGGTATTTTTATACCATATTTCATACTGAAAACAAATGGGTAGAATCAAGGAGATGCAGAATTTCAAAATTAAAATTTTTGTAAACTTCACGAGAAGGTTCAAATCAAGTCTCATCTTCTTTGAGAAACGTATCTTAGCTTGACAGAAAATTATGTTCTAATGTTTTCCAAAACCTCTATCTATTTCTTTTGACTAATGTGCAGCTTTAGCCTTTTTTCTTCTTTGAACACAGTTCATAAAAACGAAATATCATTTCACTCCAGGCAAAATCTTTCTTCAACTCTGCCATTGCACTATCCAGTCAAATGTATGAGCCTCAGTACAACTTGGCACATCTATCTGAAAAGGTATTCCTTGAAACATTGTTTGTGTACAGGGTGTCCATAAAGAAATGCTATTGTAGAGGAGCCATAGATGCTACTGTGGAGGAGCCATTAACCCAACTTTCCCATCTTTCAAATTTTTGAATAGATGACATTTCAACTCAGAGTTGGGCACCAAGTTTGAGCCAATCTGACAAGTGGTTGCTGATTTATTGAGAAAGAAAGTCAAAATCAGCAGTTGTTCCAAAGCCAGAGGATTTTATCACCGTAATTAAAGGGAGATCAAAGACCAGCAGCCTTTGCGATCGTTTGTTTTTGTTTTTGTGAATTTCGTACAGTCAGTTATTCTGGAAGCTGTGGAGAGCAAAGCATGCTGGTCTTTGTACTCCCTTTAACTTTATAATTTGAATTTCAACATGATTGAGAATAAATAATGAATCTCCAGATTTGGAGGTAGGCAATGATTTCGACTTGCGTGCTCCTTAAATCAGCAACAACAAATCAGATTTACTCAAACTCGGAGTCAAACCTTAAGTTGAAGTCGCTTCCTTTAGGATTCTCGAAAATGGGAAAATTGGATTTATGGCTGCTCCGCAGCACCCACTCAAACAGCGCATCATGTTTTTTAGGACACCCTGTACTATTGTTGCAGTTAGCTCTTGAACTGACATTGCAATCAACTTTGTTTCGTAAGATTAGGAGAAAAACCACAAAAATTTTGTCGTTAGATACACATTTCACTTTATCAAAGATGCATTTATAGTTAAGGCCAAAAACAAACGATTTTGAGACTGAATCATATGAAATTGAAAGATCAGAATAAAATTGACAGCCTAGTAGGTTGCGAGTTATACAAAATTTTTTTTCCTTTGAAACCTTGTGTCATTTTCCCTTCCTGATAATTGCCCGTTGCATGTACCTGCATGTAGAAACGTCTATGGAAGTCGCCTAGAAGCCCGATGCATGTACATACCTGCGAAACTCCTAGGATTAAACGATAACCTTATCTAGAAGGGGTAGTTCACTGCGGTACCTCGACAACAAGCAATACAGTTAGTAAGTCATGTTCATATTTAGCAAATAGTTTCTTTCGTTTGTAAAAGAAGCTTAATCAACTTCCTTCCAATTTGACCTAATTCATGCTTTCAGATGGGTGACGTTCAGACAAGTTTCAAATCAGTCGCGAAATCAGTCGAACTTTATCCGGAGCATTGCGAAGGCAAAGATCTCTTGAAGCAGCTGAAAGAACATCTTGCAAGTGTGTAAATATAAACATAGCTGTAAATTTAATAGTTGTAAATCTTCAGAAGAAAATACAGAAAAATGTAGGTAGCACGTAACCTTATTTCTTTCAGAGGGTTTGTACCAGGTTGAAAGCTTGCGTTTGCAAGCAGCAAAACAATCGAAAAATATTTCATTGACGTTGCACACTTGTCGTGAATAATGGATAGCTAAAGAAACGTCTAAGTGGTTTATTTGTTCTTTGTAGAGACTAGCAATAGCATTAATTAGTGGGTGCAGCATTTTGGGAAATGGAAACAAACTTCATCGACATGGAATGGAATGGAAATAAATAGTAGGCAATTCTGGTTCTGTTGACATCTTTTGCCACCCTTTCCCCACCCGTCTCGCAACCGCTCATTTTTGCAGTCACTTCACTTCTGTTGGCTTTACATCACAAAATCAATGCCGGTCTCCTGGCCCACTGTCTCTAGACCATAACGAAGTCAGACATTTACATTTTCCATTGTATTCCATAGAATGAGAGACCGCATAAGAAGGCGTTGTTGACACCGCCTCTGACGTATTCATAGTGACCACATTGCCATATTTCGACAGAAAGATATCGCAACGCTCTAATTCGTTTCGATTAGTTTGCTGCAAGCCGCAACAAACCTTTCTACCATTGCACATTCCCTTTTAATTAAGGTATTAATTTGCTATCTAATTATGGCTACTTTCACGAGTCAAGCCTATTGTAAATTCTATGTTACTCCAAAGGGATACAAAATGCAGTGTATAGATTAGGGGGCCTGCAGAACGTCTAATGCACCTATTTCCATAGAATCATTTCTGATATGTACAAGCGGTTAAGGTGGCAATTGTGCAATGTGTAGCTTTTGTTTTCTTAGCTCTTGCACCATTGGCAGTTCGGATACTATTGTTGTGCTGCCTGAACTTACCATGGAACAATAATGATTCAGTACTCACTAAGCCAAGCAATGTTTGTATCCCGTTGCGACATCGTGTCTTAGTTAGGACAGAACTTCAAATTCTAAATCCCGACTAAAATGCATCAGTCTACGATACACCTTGTGTGCTTCTGCTGCGGAGGAGGACCAATATCGTTATGTGGAAGAGGTTTAGTTCCTCCGTGCTAGTAAACAAATATTCCCTCCGCAAAAGCATAAAGCTACGGCGACTAAACATAACTGTGGTGTCCAGTCACCCATGCATTTACCAAGTCATTGATTAATAGACGAGTTCGCTAAAGATGCGTCGAGAAATTTGTTACCACAATCCTTTGCATCCTGTAGTGAGTCTGTCAATCAAATCAATCGAAATTTCTTCACAAGACTTGGATTTTCGTAGAAATTCCCCGGCGCCATCTTTAGCTCAATAGGCCTTTCAGTTGTTCTAGGAAAGAGTCTGGATCGAGCGATATTTTCATACATCTTCATACGCGAGGTTCGATTGAATGGCGTTGAAGCTGCTATCACTATTGTGCCCATTCAAAAATTCTATAACATTTTGCAAAATATCATTCGATCAAGAGCCTTTTTTTAAATAGCTCAAAGGTCTGTTGTCTATTCCATATTGATTTTGAAGGAAAACGACAAGAAAACAACATCCAGGTTAAAAGCGTTTTATCTTTCTATCATTAAAGAGTTCTAAATTTATATAAATATCACAACATCGCTTTCTTTATCAAATCTTTAAATACGAAGAAGAGTTTTGGGACAGAGCATCTAAGATGGAAAATTTTTTATTTTATGTCGTGGATACTTCAGTTTCATTTTAATTTATGTAGGTTCGTAAAAGCATTATGAACACGGCTACGATCCATTTCAGTGAAGCAAAAAGAAGGAGACAATTGGTTTGTTGGAGGTATTTCAGAAATCTGCCAAAATAAACCGCACAGCTTCTTAAAACAAGGTCTGCAAAAAGCAATATTTCTTCTGGTAAATGGGGGATTACACCACTCCCTGAAAGCACTCTCCATAGCCTGATTAAATGATCAAAAATGAAGGATTTTCGAATGCGAAAAGTGCAAATCGGAGCCTACCTGTAGATTCTCTGAATCTTTCAAAATTCATTCAAATAATTGTTTCAAAATGGTATCAATGGTACCTTCGAACCTTGAAAAAAATGGCCAGGGAATTATTGCTGTCGACACTGATTATTGCAAACGTAATTAGTTTCTAACCTTTCTGACTATGACATGTTACTAAAATTTCTCATGTAGCCCCAATGCATTCTTCTCTCCACAAGCACAAAATTTTGAAACTTGCTAATTCTAGAGAAATAAAACTTTATGCCGAATCAGAATAAATACCTGTATGATATTCGTTAGGATATTTTGCAATATGTTCAAAACATTCTTTCTTTTGTTTCTTGAGTCTTTCAGGTAGATCTTTATAAACATCAGTAAACATTTCTGCAATTGGTGGTTTCTTTAATTTTTCAGCTCTTTTGAAAGCTTCCATGACCTGAAATCTTGCACTTTTCTTCCACTGTGCATCTTCTTTCTCTGTCCAAAAGTCTCGAGCTTGCAAATAATTTCTGTTGAGATATAAGAAAAAAATTAGATAACTTTGATGAGCTAATATTCTTCAGAAGTATCCATGCTTTCCCCAGATATTCCTTTGTAACTTCTTTCATTACCCTGTTGTTGCTGACGCCCCTAGAAAGCTTGGGAAATTCGTTATCTTTCCGCAATAGAACAGGCAGCTAGTCTTTTGCTCAACTTAAAATAAGGTGTACCCGCATTGACAGTGACATAAAAATATCAAACTGCATTGTAAGACTTTTTCACTTCGATTTGTATAGTCATGGAATGAAACGATCTACTGACAGAAAACTCACTAGGAAGTCATATCCTCTCCAGGCGTAATGGAATTAATTGCCTTTTGATGTCAATTAAGCACCTTCCTTCACCATTTTAAAAAGTGGCTTGAAGAGCTATTTGCCCTTTCCAACCCAGCTGTATTTAATTTTCCAGCTTATCTTGCAATTAAGGCTCAAATCTTTGTAAAGTAGTATTGTAAAGTTTTAGACACCACCTCCCAGGTTACCGTGTAAGTAGAAATAATGAAAAATTGAAAATATAAAATACGTCCTTGGTATATGCCATATTCGATAAACAAACAATCATCAAGACGATTTACCTCATTCTAGAAATGGGTGAATCGACATTTTGCCAATATTCCACTTCTGAGCTTGATCTGTATGCTGACGAATCATCGCTTGTGCTATGGTGGCCAACCCTAACGTATAAAATGACTGATACATTTAAAATTAGCTCTTCTTTACTGAAGTCCATGCTAAGCTAAATTAGATTATCGTAGTCGTGTGAACATCTGAAAAAATTCTATGGTCTTTTGGGACTAGTTCCAAATAGCTCAGTTCTGTTCTGACTTGACCCGTTCTCGTGTGAACAGAGATTTGGATTAGAATTTTAAGGCAATCTCGACCCAGGGTAACATAGATGGCCAGTTCAATGGGGGAGGGGGGGGGGGTTATCAGCTTTGCTGAATGGATGCTGAAGACCCTGGCAATCCTGGAATCGAGGTTGCTTTAAATGGGCTGTGTCATCGAAACGTAGACAAATGTAACGTGAGCAAAGCCACCATCGCCACATCGCCACTTGTGTGCTAAAGTACCACTTTAATTTGTTAAAGACAAACACCACTTATTTTCTAGCACCATTCTTGTGTTTGGATGAAAGACTTTACTCAACCACTCTTAGACTACTCCTCCTTGAAAGCATACGCAAATCTGCAATTGTTAATCTCCTAGTAACTTTACTGACCTATGAGACAGTTCTAAGGTAATTTGAGGAAAATATTCTGGGAAAGCAGGGAAACGCCTAGCTTTGCAAGAATTACCATGAACTGTGACACAGAATGCAACGCAAATTAGCATCAACCTGCTTATACTATAGGGTATTAATATTTGAACATGGTAGCTCTAAAATGGATACGTATTGTGCATACCTGTAAGTCATGGCTTCTATGATCACTGGTCTGTTCTCAGTGACAGCAATTTCTCTCGCTTCTTTCGTTGCATTGTAAACAGCGAAGAAGTCATTACCGTCGATTCTCACAGAAGGCATCCCGTAACTTGGTCCACGGCAGGCTAGAAAACGACAGAGACTTGCTGAAAGAGGCTAATCACACGAGGTTTGCTGTTACACTGAACTTTCTGTTCAATTTTCAATCTGTAAGCGAATATTCTTTATCCTCACTCACCCAGTTCTAGCCTTCGTGATAAAGATAGACAACTAAGCACCGTACAACTGAAACAAAGACCAGAGAAAGAAGATTTTATTCACAATACTTACCAACCCCGTCTCCTTTGTACTGATCCATAACTGGTGTAGATATGGCATACCCATTGTTACGGCTGCAATAGATTGAGGCAAAATGCAGTTATACAGTCACTTCCAAGGGAGGGGGGGTACTCCCATTGTGGCCTAGTCAGGGTTGGAGTGGGTCAAAGCAAAAATTTTGAAAAATATTCTCAAATGGTAGTATCTTTGTACAAAATCCATCAAATGGTACTTCATGGACCTTTGGTAGCATCTAGAAATGAAAAATTTTCCGCTGTTTTTCATAATTTTCTATTTCAAAAACTGATAATAAAACTTCAAAATTCATGGATGATAATTGCTGCAACAACCAAACTGCCATGCGGAGGAACACAGTTGGTTGAATCTTATAGTTGGCGGGAAATCTTAGACCCCGTTTACAAAATGGCGGTAGCATGCCGGCATGACATGACAGCGGCACGATAACAAACCGGATACGGGAATTCCTTGTCAAAAGCGAATAGATAGCTGCTCATGCATGCGCACTTGGCAGCAATTATACAAGCGAATGCGAATTGATCCCAAGAGACCTGATAACAAATTCTTTTCAAGGAATGATTCACCGATGCCAAAAGTGCGTTGATGCTCAAGGGAGTACGTTCCCAGATGAATAATATGCATAAAATAAGCTGTTGATATCTGCTGTGCAGCTGTGCCGTCTTTAGTTTTTCCCCTCATGCTTAAAATTTTGTTGACTTCATTCAATATGCTTCAAGAATTTGTTTGGGCCAAAACGTCACAGCTCTGGCTTAGAGATGGATGCAAATTAGTCCTTTGAAGATTAATATCTTCACTATCAACGCACCAATATCAACAAACGGTGTCTATGTTCATGTAAGTTATCGAAGCATGCTTTAAAGCTTATTTTGGATTGTTTCACGCTATACTCTTATCGCGAGGGTCGACCAAATCTGTATACTTTTGCGGGACAGACGGTACGAAAGAGTCTGGGGAGAGTAATATTCTTATACATATTGAAGAATTTCGAATTTGCACCAGCTCTAACGCCGCCCAATCGAACCTTTCCTGTAAAAATGCATAAAAATATGGCTCGATCAATACTTCGAAGCTCCATTCTGTGAAGGCATTATACACATCCAAATGTGGTAAATGTGCGAACGAAAACGAAAGCATGACCCCGTTCTCGGTACAATGATGCTCGTTGTCGCGGTGGCAAGAAGTTACTTCGGTTTTCAGAACATTTTGCAAAGAGTTCATCAAAGATAACTTCACTCAACTCTATTCACGAGAAACTCAACACGGGAGATTGTAAATTTGAGAAATCGTGAGACTGACCTACTTGCTCCACGAATGAAAACGAGCAATGGCCAAAAAGCATTTTCGTTCTGTGGACCAAAGGTTTGGAATGAGTTAGAACATGAGGTCAAACTAGCCCCCTCTCTGTCTACTTTTAAATGTAGACTTAAATGTAAATAGCTTTTAATTTTCATTTACTTTTGTTTTACATTGTAAATATTCTTTTTTTTTAATTATTTATTGTAGTATTGTAAGTAGGTTTTGCCACGGCCCCCTGAAAAGCAGCCACTCTTGGCTGATGGGGCCACCGTGTTTAAAGAATTTAAAATGAAATGAAATGAAACTCAAAGCGAGTTGGGGGTGATTTAGTTTGGTCTGCCTTGTAGCCTCGTTTCTCGTTGTTTTCGTTCATTGTTAACGGATTTTGTGGTGTAAATGGTGTAATAGTTGCAACTGAAAAGTGCGAGTATGCAAGGGATTCATTTGCGCACTGCAAATCAAAGTTTGTTGTTTTCATCCGTTGCTATTCAGTTGAAAGAAAAGTCAGCTAACAGTGATGAAAATAAGGAAAAGTAAAGCAAAAAGACCAATAACATTGCCTCTGTAAAAACTGAAACATTGTTAACTCAATTCGTACAAATTTGTCAATAACGAACTCTCTGAAAAGTGTTCTGAAATCCGAGACAACTCTTTGCCACACCTAGCAGTGTCCATATCGGGCACGGGGGTCATGCTTTTATTTTCGTTTACAAATAAACCAGATGTGGACGCTCGATCCAGGCCTCCTTTTAAGAAGTAGAGAAGGTCTATTGGCTGGACAGTGTCTACGTGAATAAATGTAAACAAAACATACCAAAAGAAGATCACGGGACATGCCAGAGTTGCAGCAAAATTGAAAGCAGCATGAGCATCGCCTTCACTTGCAGCACCTTCTCCAAAATAACAGATGACTACACGATTATTTTTGGCTCTCTTGAACGCATATGCAGCACCAGATGCTGTTGTGAGAAAATTAACAGTATTACATGAAAGCAAATCCGAAAAACCTTGCGTTGTTTGATGAATAATTAAAATTTAATCTCACCAGTTGCATTAAAATTATTAAATCCAACGATTACTTGAAAAACATGACAAAACAAAACATATTTCTCGAGATCACAACAAGGTCAGCTTAAGAGATATTATTGTTCTGTCGACCTACATGAAATGGAAGTGACAAACACCTTCTGAGTCATAATAGGTGGATCAAAAACAACTTTACATGTTTGAAATACACCTTTTGAGCCATACTAGGTGGATCGAAAAGAACTCTTAAAAGTTCTGGCAGTGCTGAAGTATGAGGAGGATACTTGAGTTGAGGTACTGAAATAAGTACTTTTCGTAATTTTTCCTACTTTTCTGAGCATTCTAATTAAAGATACAACCAAAATTTACAAAAGTTCCTTTGAACTTCGAAGTGTGTGAAGATATGGGACTAGTGTTAATAACCAATATCAACTTCTTTTCAATCTTAAAACAAAAGTTGTCATTTAACCTCTATTGAAATTAAACCAAAGAAATTCCTGAGGACGATGCAAGGATTAAGAAGTCTTTGGTCTCCAAGACTAATCAATTCTAGACTATCGTGTGATAACAAAGGGCCGTCAACGGTTTGTCAGCAAAAACTCAGGACAGCGTTAATGCTCAACTATTTATGTGGACTCAACGGGAAAATGCCGGCAAACTTATCTACTACATGAAACCTCCTTCGAGTAGGCAGAATATATTTCTCTTACCCTGGGGCATTTGTGTAGCTAGCGGTGAAGATATAGTGACAAAATTGAGCTTTTTGGATCCATAATGAACTGGCATCTGACGACCTCTACCCTTGTCTAGATTATTTGCATAACATTGATTCATGAAATCGTCCAGGGAAAATCCTCTCCACATCAGGACACCTGATGTGAAACAAACAAATAAAAATGAGATGAAAAGTATAGATGAAAAACTGAGAAACAATGACAGAATAACAATGATGATCATTTGCACGCTGTACTTTTTTTGGGAGAAAAACGACGAAAATGCATTCTTCCTTCCAGTTTTTAAGAATTGAAGAAGCATTCGCAGCTTCATAATTTGATGAATAGATCGAGGGGCAAATCACTCTTGAAAATGATATACAAGATTAATAATCACTAGTGATTACTTTGTGATTAATTTGATTTCTTGCGTGATTAGTGAAACTACTAGCTGATACTCTAGGTCATTTCTCTCCTGAGTGCTAGATGATAAATAAATAATCTATCAACTTACCTTGTTCTCTGTATTGTCCAAAGACAAGATCCTCATCACGAAGAGCACCAGCCGATCCAAAATGCGTTGCTTCTTCACCATAACATGTCATATAGAATGATATACGACCCTAACACAAAATATGCTAGGATTAGCGATTGGTCAAAAATCATATTCTTGTCAAACCCAAAAACAGCTGAAATATTCTGTTCACCATCATAAAGGCTTGATGATCACCAACAGCGGGGAAGCAAAATAGCATTTCAAAAGTTTCCCAATCATTACGTCCTGGCAAAACGACTGGACATTTGCAGTGAACTGAACATTTACCACCTTGTTGAGTGTTTGGAGATAACAAAATTTTTGGATGTGGCAAAACGACTGAACATTGTCCGGTGAACATTTCTTCCGCTACAGAATGCACCCAGCTTTTGGGTCTGTTTCGTTTGAAATGCACGTGCGCACATTGGACAATGTTCAATTGAAGTGGCAAACGACTGAACATATTGCCTTAACATCTTCAGGCAAAAAAAATTCAATCTTGTCCACTGAGCATTTTTTGACTGCCTTCAAAATCGACTAAACATTTATCAACACGACTGAACATGACTGAAAAAGACAAGACAAGATGGTAAAACGATGCATCATTTTACGCTGAACATTTGTCCAATGCATTTTCAATGGAATTGTTCAGTCGTTTTGTCAGGGCTTTAGAAAACAATGTCTAAAATAGGAAAAAACATTTTTCACCACTTCAATCTTCAAAACATGGATAAGACTGAGCAAATTACTTATATTTGTGGGTAGCTTCTCGTAGTTGTAGATTTAATCATAATTTAGCTCTATGTTCTTCATGTAATGCTCAGGGGGTAGTAGCGATTACTTGCTCCTCTTTTTAGTGTTGGAAAGCAGTTAGTTTGCACTGTCCTAAGTTGCCTGCTTTCATTGAAAATTTTTGTCTTGACTATAAAAAAATCACTTATAGTTATAGGAAAAAGCCAAATTTTTCAGGAATTCTCCAGTGAGATCAAGAAAATGCATCCAAAATGGTGAAAAATTGTACAAGAATGGAATCTTGGGAGCTGATTGCCACCACAATTTCCCGTGAATGAAAGCCTGAGTAATATTGTGATATTCTTTAACCAATAAAAGGCAAATGGCACAGGGAAAGAAGGGACCAAGGTAATACCAGGAGAGTCAGAAAATTTATACATTCTTTGAAACATCATAGTGAGAAACTACTATAATACCGATGCGGAAAATTGCAACTCCGTTACCTGACTGAGGGCTCAATTTGATTTGAGAATTCATGTTTAACTAATCGAAATGGAGAAATAATGTTTTTCTAGCTCAGAAACAGCTTTCTAATGAGATGAAACTTCTAGAAATGTCATTATACATTCCCATCAATGCTGGACGACAAAAAGTCTAAATCTTCCTGATTGTGAACAAGCTATTTTTAGTTGTTTGGGCATATAAAAAACACGACTTTCCGCTAGTTTCTGATTTTAGAAGGAAATAATACGCATAGAATTATGCGAGAAATCTTGCAAATCAGACTGAAATCTCAGTGAGATGATGGAATTAAAGTTTTACACATGGGTTAAGATGATCCTGAACGATTTTCTAAATAGTGGATACCTTTTTCTGACTCATCCGGCATGTCTGAGGGACACTTCATTCTCAAAACTCTCGTACAACTTTGGCGAAAATCCTTTTGTTTTCAAGAAAAATCCATTGAAAATCTGTAAAAATCCTCTTGTTTTGAAAAAATCTCGCACGTTTTTCTCGAATGAGTGAAATGCCCTTGGCCATGTCTAAGATAAAGTCAGTCACCTAGAAAATCAGGAAAAATACAAATTTTCTAGCTTCACTCTTCATGAAATAACTTTCTACTTTACCTGACGCTGTGATTCGTACAAAATTTTATCCATTGTTTTCAACAGCACCATCTTTCGGTAGACTTTTATGAGGAACTCTTTACTCAACTGGGAGAAACAGAAATTTAAGTTAATAAAACATAAACCCTTGTTCAGCCTCTTCGACATGACAGTAACGAAATGTGTTTGACTAAATGATACGAGTCAAAATTAATACTTTTAGGTTTTATGTTTCCTGTACAACACAAAACAGGTTAGTATGAGAATAATCTAAAAAAAATCGTCAAGTAAAATGCTATCATTATTATAATTTAGTATGTCGGCTACTACCAGGTGGGTGAGTCAATAAAAAGGCCGGGCGTTTGAAAAAATTCTGCTCCCGATACATCCGTGTATATCAAAGCAATGATATTGAAAACTGTCTTGTTTTTTTTATTCCCGCTATGTCCTATTAGGCTCAGTAATTTACTCGGCTTTAATCGGCCATTTCCTTCCGTCGAAATGGGAGATTTTGTGAAGAAAACCCCTTTCGAACACCTGCAAAAACCAGTGAAAATAACAAGCAAGATTTCCCTTTGTTCTCCTTTCTATCAATACTAAGCTGACATTTGGATGTGTTCTTGTATTTTGCCCTCTTGGGAGAATGGAATCCACCTGAAAAAGTTATTGATACCAGGGGGAAGACTTTTTCAACCCACAAGAAGATAGCATGTGCTAAAGCGTTCCGAAGTCATCGGTGTGAGGGAAACATATTAGAGAAAGTTGCTCCTAATTTTAGCACCTTTTTAAGGTTTCTTGAAGGGACTTTTTCAGAAAATTCCTTGTACCATCTGAATGGGGTGACGGATTTCAGCCTGGAAAAATTCTAAAAATGATTGAACATGTTAGCCATTCAATGAGGCATAGCAAAATATCATTGCTTGTATTCTCAGTGAGCAGTAGGCCTTCAAACGTCTGGCCTTCTTATGACTCACCCGGTACAGAAGATATCAAAATATCTTGTTACTTTAATATTCTTGACACTGTAATCTTTCAAACAGCGTGCCTATTTTCTGACACGGCCGGTAGGCTTTTACTGTCAGAATGGTTCTCTGATAATTTCATGAAACTAAATGAAGAAAAGAGTCATCTTTTTAATATTCGGAGCAAAAAATGATGGAATGACACTAAATATTGGCGCCTCGCAAAAATCTGAATCTGAAAAATTACTTGGTGTAACATTAGATTCCAAGTTAAATTTGAATGTTCATGTTAATTAACTCTGTGATGATAATAATATAATTATTTATACAGGGTTGCCTTTTCAGCAACAAATGTGCTGTTATCAATAAGGGCCCTGTTCTAAACATAAAAATCTTAGAGAAACCTAAACTTTACACCTGAGTTACTTACAATGATAAAATCTGGAAATTAACGCTTTTAAATTGTTCTCTGCTTTACGCTTTACAGTTCCTCTTACGATAAAAAGTGTTCTCTCAACTTGGATTTAAAAATTACAATTGATTCCAGGGAACGTATTTCTCGTGGAAGTTCATTAAAACAGTACGGTCCTTGAAAGTAAAGGGATCTTTTCGCAGTTTCTGTTTTAACTAAGGGCAGTCTTAGTAATGATTTATTGCTTCTCGTTTCGTGTTGATGGTCAATATTATCTGCGTACTTTCTAAGGGCTGGTATACAAGTTCCTTGACGACATTTGAACATCTAGAGCCCCATCGCCCCTTTCCGATCACAGGCTGCTGTGAGCGCTTTTTGTGTACAATCGCACGATGTTTGTTTACAAGAGGACTGGGGCTTTTAATTAAAAAGGTGCGCGAAAAAATACTTTGCTGATACCATGAGCTTCATGTTCATAATTGGTTTACTTTAATCTGGTGTGTGAATCCAACGATATGAGAGATTGAAAAAGGCCTACCTGTGATGGAATCGTAAGTAGTCGCCATTTTTCCCTTCGTGTTTCCTTGTCGCAATTATATTTTCCCTTGTTCCTCTACTGCTGTTCATCAGAACCGCAGTAAAAACATTTCAACTTTTACTCCAACTCTCTAAACGGATATTTACAAAAAATTTTCGAACATAATATCTCCGGCTTCCCAGCCGGGGGTAAATTTCTAACTGCAGTCAGATAGGCTACATATCGCCCTTTTCTGATCACGAGGTTTGGCTTCGAATCATAAGCGTACGTGGCAGGGGGGGGGCGGTAGTCCCCCAACTTTGGAAAGATTTTCAAAAGTCAGCCCCACTCGAGCAAAACTTATCCCCTAGTCGGGCAAAAATGTTAGTAAACGATGGGCTTTGTGTCGGGCAGCCCCCTAGATCTTTTCTTCCCGTACGCTTATGCTTCGAATCCTGTGAATGGTTGCTAGGGAATGGATTCTCTCTCAATGAAGAGATGGGGTGGAAGGTGAAATAAACAAAGAAACCTCATCTGGGGGTTCCGTTGATTTTGGATGTGCGTGAGGTAGGGTCTGAATTAATTCCAGGGGGCGTCGAAGAATGGGAGGGGGGCAAAGAGAATTGACGTTTTCATGGGCAAAAGAGAGCAGCCGAAAAATAATTTGCCGCTTTTCAAATCCAGCTTAGATATTCAAAGACCCCAAATATACATTTGATAGAAATTTCAGATCCAACGTATGAAATATCTCCGTACTTCCTAGAACAATAAAAATTTTGCGGTGCTGCTATGCTAGAGTTTTGCCAGTTATCTTGAAAAAGCCTGTAATTTTCAATAGTAGATTCGACTATGGTGCTATTCAACGAATAAAGCGGCAAAATGTCACTTATCAAATGATAACATGAACTAAACATCTCCTACTATCTGTATGGCACCCATTTCATCTGGAAACTGCGCTTTCTTGAGCCCTCGGCGGTGGTGCTGCTCGCAATTCATACGTAAACTTGCGTGATCGGAAAAGGGCGATGAAATGAATATATCGCGATCTTACCGCTGTGTCTTTCGACGACGATTTTACGGAAGAGGGTGGCTGAAGTTATAATAAATGGTTTTCATATTTTAAACTATTAAATTAGGAATAATTCAACAGCAAGAACTTTTCCCCTAAAATTTTTCTAAGCCAATTAATACAAGGTTTCTTTTTCAGTGATCGGAAAAGGGCGATGGGGCTCTATATCGCAACTTTCATCTTTTTTTGATTATTGATCGAAATAAGGCCACGTCTGTTGTCCTCCTGCAATCCATATATTACTTTTTGTGCTCTATTTTGTACACTTTCCTATTTCTTTAACATTGTATCAGAAACTTTGACAACTGGTGTTGAACAGTAAAGCATTGTTGGTAGAATGAAAGAATTGTATACCGCTTTTGCAGCAAAAACCGATAATGAATCACGCACACGGGACAAAAACTTTACTCGGGCATTTGCTTTCCTTAACACTCTTCGGAGGTGTTCGTTCATATTTAATGTTGGTTCCAGCCAAACTCCAAGGTACTTGTACCCATCAGCAACCTTTTATAAGTTTTTCATTCATATACACTTCCATCGGATCTTTCGAAGAAATGTGAAGGCTGTGTGAAGGCAAGTAAGAACTTTACCCCTTAGCAAGGGTATCCAATTACATGGATACAGAAAAAGTAAAACTGATAATGAGGTCTTTTATTATGTCACATTTCAGCTATTGTCCGTTAATTTGGATGTTTCATGACAGAGCCGCAAATAGTCGCATTAATAAAATTCATGAAAGAGCTTTGCGAATTGTGTACAGAGACACTGAATCCTCCTTTGATGAACTTTTAGCAAAACATAACTCAGTATCAGTTCACCAAAGAAACTTGCAGTTGCTGATGATAGAGATATATAAAACCAAAAAACGCAGTTTAAATCCACCTTTCATGGGAGACATCTTTGTCGAAAGAACGAACATATCATACAATCTTAGAAATAATGATGGTCTTCTTTACCAAGAGCAAATACAACTGTTCATGGTATAGAAAACATACGATAAGTTGGAAGTAGACTTTGGCAGACATTACCAAGTGAAGTCAAAGAGTCTCGAACGCTAGAAATCTTTAAGGGTCTCATCAAAAGCTGGACTACAGACAAATGCAACTGCAAGCTCTGCAAAACATATATAGCAAACCTTGGCTATATCTAGTTAGCATTCTATGTATATTCTAGATTTATAATTAATGTAAATAAATTACTTTTGTACATAGTTGGCTTTAATTAGCACTGCTGCTACTACAGTCGCCAACTTAAAATAAATTATTATTATTATTTATTAGGCATTCTACGGAGGCTAGATTGTCGGTACAGCGGCAGCAGCGATATTTAGTTCAAGAAGACCTGTTGAAAATAGCGAAAATCGTCAAAATTTGAAACACCTGTGAAACACTCAGACATTCAACGAAAAATGAGCAATCATGCAGGGTTGATTCTTTGAATGTAGCTGATATATCTATAGGATTTTGCATGAAGTGTCTCGTTGAAGAGATTTTTGTAAAAAAAAACAATAGAACACTCCATGAACTTTGAAAGAAACATCAAAACTTTTGGACAAAGTAATGAAGTCCTTCAAAATTTCATTTCAGCCCATTCAAGCTTTTGGAAAATGCAGGTGCATTTGATGACGATTAAGCGATAAAGCCCTAACATCTGTTTGTACTATTTTCTACCAGCAGCCTTTTGCTGATAAGGAATCTTTCATTGATCATAGATTTGAAGCTGAAATAGACAAACATGAGGCAAGGTTTGATGGCAATTTCTGCGATTTTGATTACTGTCATCACTCATATTTCCTTGGTGGTCTCAGCATCCGATTACGACTTTGAACATGCAACTTGGATGGATGATAACAATAATTATAAACTTCACTGGAAGATAGACGAAGCTGAAAAGTCGATACGCTTTGCTGCAGAAGTTAAAACAACGAGTTGGATTGGATTCGGGATTTCGAAAGATCTTTCAGGGAAAATGTCAAATGCTGATTTGGTTGTTGGTTGGATCGATTCAGCTGGAAAATGCTTTTTGAAGGTTTATGACAGTGTTTATTTCATGTTCAGCTCAGTAACATCCTTGAAGGGGCTCCAAAGTTTTGAGCAAATGTCCGGGCGGCACTTGACTTTTCAATTGTACTACCTTGAAATAAAACAAATCTTTTCTCTGAAATAAAGCGTTATTATGAAGAACGATCTTAGAAAATAAAGTTGATTTTGGGAGAAAGCTTGTTTGTGGAGAAATATGATTTCTTTGCTTTGTAGGACGGCCATGGAGTTGGAGTATCAAGGCCACCATTGGACAGTTTCCAAGATTATCGCATCACAAGCTGCTCTCAAACAAATAACTGGACAACAATACAGTTCATTAGATATTTAGATACGTGTGACAACGATGACATGACAATTGTGGTGAGTTTATTCTAATCTCTTAAAATCTGACTTCGGGGAGCATTCATAAAAACTCAACATAAATCTCTTGCATAGCCTGTTTCACAATAAAACAACGATCAAATAACTTTTGCATTGAGAAATTTTGTCCGTCCCGTTTTCACAGAGACTATATTTCCGTCCGATACGACTATTATTCGGACAATTTGTTCGACCGGGCTATCGCCTCATGTGGAGTAAAGGTCGTAACTATCATTTTAAAGGCAGTATGTTTAGAAAGTCCGTTTAATCAGTTTGATAATGGCTTTTCTTCAATAACAAAGTAAGATGTTACCCCTATCTATATTCAATTCTCTGCATTATACACTTAGGCTAATCATGCAAAAACTGTCAGCAGCTTTGTGGAGGGGGACATTTTAAACGCTTTCAGAACCTCAGTTTTCCGTTTCACAGTATGACAAGAACACAATAAAAAGTGAAGTGAAGTGTGACGGTAGAAAGAGCAGCGAGGCAACCAAAGGAATGACCTTCAAGATGGAACCGAACGAATTCAGTTCAAAGTTTGTGACGATTTGCAATAGGCCTAACCTAAGCAACAAACGTATCTACTTTGCAAACACCTGTGAAGGTTGGGACATTTTTATGGTGCTCTTTTAAAGCTTCTATTTACATAGCAACCCATTTGTTGGTACCATATCTAGCAATAAGCTTGCCTTATCTCAATATCTAGTCATACTCTATACGGGTGACAAGGTTTCAAAACCAGTGCCTTCATATTATACAGTTCATATGTCTGTTACAATTATAGAAAGGGATCCAGTCAATATTATATGCATGGGGGAGATCACATCCTGAAGGAGATGCTTACTCAAAAACGAGATACCATGGCAGACAGAACAAGGGTGCGAAGAACCTGACTCTGGTGAATTACATGTCAAACTTGAATCATTCTATATCTTCCAACATATCACTCCATGATGTAAGAAACTTCTCTGTTTTCTTTATAACTTGACCTTCTGTATTATTAGTTTCTTTGAGAAAATTTCCGAACATTGCAAACCAAGGTGGAAAGCTCAATTTACTATGCCAAAGTTTTACACCACTCCACAGCTTATTGTTCTACTATTGTTCTTGACGTTGTTCCATGCTGAATATCTTAACAGCGAGCATAACATAGCATTGCATGTTTTTAAGAAAGCAAAGAACATCAATTCATCAACCTTGAATATTTAGTGCAGATAGTGGTTTGCTTGTAAATCAAGGTGCTAAAGGGGGATCTTTTAGTGAATCTACAGTACAGTACGTTGTTGAACCCTTGACTTAACGTCCTCTTCTTCTATTCATCAGTAAAATCTACTGTATTTAGAGTTTAAGAAGTTGGGATCAGTTATCAAAAAATTGTATCATATTTCTCTTTTGTCCATCCTTTTCTAACAGAATCACAACAAATTATTACCTGAAGGGGACTCTATGCAATCAAATTCATTAAAAAGTTTTTTGCTTGGAAATTTGTCAAGATGAAAAACATTCTTGATCTAAATAGATTCACTGTATAGCAATGATACATTACTTATCTTATCTGATCTTGAACAATACTTTTCCCTTACAGACTACCACTTCTTATGGGAATCAACAAAACATCACAATGCTAAAGCCACAAAATAGATGTCACAATGAAACAAAATGGGGAAAAGGAACTAGTGCAAATCTACTGCCAATCTTGCAAGTAATTATGTCCTTGGTTATGTTTACCCAAATATGGAGCATGGTGTGAAAAGACATTTTCTGTAGAATATTAACTTGATTTCTGTTTAGTTATAATGGATAGAGATGTGGAAAAAGTCTGGTACTGTATAAAGTAAAGGACTTGCATGCATTAACATGGTTTTCCCCCGAAGATTCCTTGTTTAGAAAACTTTACAGTCTTTCATATGGATCTAGAATCACCCTGGATAGCATCTGTGTGGAAGTCTAGGGGTTATTTAGTAAATCAGAGGCTTTTCAGTGTGATAGAGAGATCACATGATGTCGTTGGAGGGATAACATGCAGAAAATTTGAAGTTATTCAGTTACTTAGTAGGATAAGATACAGTTAGTTGGAAGGGAACATTTCATTGTTGGAGGGATAATGTAAGGGGCTTGTATGGGGATTGAGAATTCCACGTTCCATTCCGGTCCATGATTTATGAGGCATTGAAATTAACATTGTCAATTTAAATCATGGATCAGAAAGGAATGTAGAATCCTTGTTCCCAAATTTGCCATTGACCAGCATATTCCTAATTTCTAGGTCTAAATGCTGATTGATTTTACCAAACAAAATTTTCTAATGTAAGTAAGCCAGTGACTGATAAATCAACATTTCAGTTTGAATATTCATCATACTTTTTATTCCACAGCCCGCTAAATGTGTAACCTTTTTTTGACTCACCCCCCACTGTAAATAATTCTTGAACATTTTAAAGAAATCCTGGGAAGTCTAAAAAATTATTCAAAACTTGTTTCTTGAAAATTAATTTCTGTAGATCAATTGAGATAAATAAAATGTGACTCTTTGAAGTACTGTATAAAATAAAATATGGCGATAATTTCATTCTTACATTTGGATCTTCATCTGGGTTGATTATTTTGCCATCTGAACTTGACACACGATAAACAGGAATGCCATCATAACGTTGTGGATCCACAAAACTCAACTGATTTGTGAATTTCAAATTTGCACCAGCACCGGGATATCTTGCAATATCTTCCAAGCCACCAAATTTCTTAGACTGGGTTGGCTCTGATGACTGAAAATGCAAAGTGTAGATCTTGTGATTGAAATAAATTGCAAAAAAAAAAGAAAAATTGACTTACATTAATCTACACTGTTTTATCAGAAGAGAAAGAGACAAAGAAAAAGACATTTGGCTTTTTAGTCATCTTTGGTCTCTGAACCAATCACCCGCATGACAGAGCTCCCCCTAAATAAGGCCTAAAGGGACGATTGAATTTCGATCTTTTATTTTTTGTATCTGCGTGCGGACTACACTGCGATATGAATGAGGAGGCGATATGATGGGTAGAGAGAGAGGGAGATGCTTAAAAAAGCAGTAAAATCCCAACTGTTACCTGTCCGTGGATAAAACGCGATGAAGCAACGAAGCTCTGCCTTGCTATCTCTTTTGCGTTGTTTATTGCATTTCTACCCACCAGAAATCTTCCCAGGCTCGACGCCATTTTCTTCAGATGACAAATGGATTTGTACAAGTTGTTGCTGTTGTTAAAGTTAGTCTGAAAAGTTGTTGCAGCTGTTGGAAGTCTCTCTTTCACACGTGAATCCAAGATGTCGGATGATGTGACAATGAAAAGCAATGAAATTGCCGTGTTTAGCAGCGGTTGTGCTTGTGAACAATCTATGCTTGAGAGAGCCGATGGGTCTTGTTCTTATAAGCAAGGTAAGAAGAAGTTTCTGTGCTGACAATCATTTCAAATTTACCAGTCTGCAGAGTATGGCTTGTGCACACCGGAGATATTTTCCTCCTAAAATTTTTGCACACCAAGTAGATTTGGGTGTGGCAGTAAAGATGGGAGTGGTCAGGGTGTGGTCCTATTGAATTACCACTACCTAGGCACTCAAGATAGACCAGGCCCCAAGCCAGGTTGGAAAATTCGGACTGCGCGCCGAAGAACTTCGGGGCGCACTTCAAAACTTTGGTGCACGAATGTAAAAAAATTGGTGCGCAGAGCGAATAAATTACGGGGATTCTTGCCAGTTGTAATTGGTATTTTACCTAAAGTTGAGATGAGCCAGAATTTAAAATTTGCCCAACTGAACGAGAACTCGCTGAACATGATAAGATTATAAAACATTATCATAAAAAATCGGAAGTGGGCCATCCCTTGCTATTTCTATTTTAATTTTGGTGCGCACATTAATTTCATTTTTGGTGCGCAAAATATTATCAGTCTCTTGGCATTCGGTGCGCAGTTGACAAACTTTCCAACCTGGGCCCCAAGTAGCTCCACTAATTTTAGAAATCAAGACCTGTCGCACTGACAAGACAAATATACAGCAGGGCACAATGGAAGAGGGGTCTGGGGGCACCCCCAGGAAATTTTTCGAGGACATGCCCTCTACTTTTGCTCTGAACACCTCTGCCAATCCCATGTTTGCTGGTGTTTACTTCAAATTTTTGACTATTCTAAGCAACAGAAATAGTTGTCTATACTTCCAAATAGATTTTGCAGACAAAAGTATTCATCAATTTGAGTATCTGGACGGATATCATTGAAATGTACAATAACTTTCCCAAATTTCAACAATAATTTGGTTTAGTGCACACCAGCACACCAGAAATTTTTGGTGAGGCACACCTGCACACCGGCAATTTTGCCTTTGCACACCGGAGATCTCGTCGAAAAGTGCCATACTCTGCAGACTGGCAAATTTACTTAGCAAGGCTTGAGCAGAGAAGGACTTCTTTCAAAGAAATTTTAATATGCCTGGTTGTACGTTTGCATAATCATATAATCCAGTCTGCATTCTGTAAATTTTGTCCGCCACATATTTAGGCCAGTAAGTAATTAGGTAGCATAAAAATTTACGCCAAAAGGCCCTGTTCAATGACTAACTGGAGTTTCCAGCAGCTGAAACAGTATAAATTTCACGCCAAAAGCCAGAGTGGCGGGCCAGGGTGCATTTCATGTAAAACCTACGCCGAAGGTACACCGAGCCCTAAGCTTTCGTACGCCAGGCATTTTCAGGGAGAGGGAGCTGCTAAAAATCTGCGTACAGACGATTTCAAGAAACTTTCAGTACTGGCCCAAATTCTTAGTTTTCTTATGAAAGAAATACATGTATTATCAAAAGAAACTGCTAAAATATCGATGTCAAACTTCACATTCACGCCAAGGTAAGCAGATTTTCAAACGCCGTCACGCCAAGAACCGATCTTATTGAAAAAATGACGCCGCTACGCCGACAAAAAAGTCAGGTCTACGCCGAAGATCTTCGGGCCTAAGTGCATGAAATGCACCCTGGGTGGCGGGTAATTTTACTCCATGCTGCTCCGCCACATAAATGTGGCGGGAGGGCATTGGAATGCACACTGGTGCATAATGAGATTATAACTCCGTCCGAAGTCAGAAAAGAAAAAATATGATAGACGTATGTAGCACAAGTTAAAAAGCAGATCAGTCCAATCTGCCTTTCACATGACTGCACAGTGCAGTTTTAAATGAGGCCAAGCCAGTAAAGATAAATACCTTCTCTTGCAATCAAGTTTAATGCCCATCATGCATGGATTGCATGCACTACTTGAACTTGCATATTTTCAGGAGCATCTCCTAACAAGTGACAACAGCATATTGTAGCATTGCAGTGATATGTAACAGGTTCATAGCCTGGTGCATCATATGTTTTGTTATGTTATGTTACGGCATGTTTTACTGTATGTTATTGTTATGTCTTGCTGTTATGTGGTGTCATGTCCTGTTAATGATATGATTTTTCAGTGCTTGTATTGCTGGTTCTAAGACTTTACAGATTTGCAATTGCATTGAATGTGACAGGTGCATTGTTTTTCTGTTTGGTGGCTGTGATTGAAAATCACTTTAAAGTTTGAAAATGTGAAGAACTAACAAAGTCAGTTATACATATATTTACATTGGGTATACAGTATATTCAAAACACTGGCATATTACGCATCGATCCACTTTCTACTGGGTGAGTCAATAACAACGCTCAACATTTTAAAAATCCTGCTTCTTGAATATCAAAGCAATGACATTGAAACCTGTCTTGCTTTATCTCTGATATGTCAATTTAGGCCAGTAATTTACCCAGCTTTGATTTGGCATTCCTTCCTGTTGAAATATGAGATTTTCTGCAGAAAGCCCCTTTTGAAAACCTGCAAAAATGAGTGAAAACACCAAGCAAGATTTCCCGTTGTTCTCCTCCCTAGAAATAATGACTCTTGGATGTGTTCATGTATTTCATCCTCATGAGAGAATGGAATCCCCCTGAGTAAGTTATTCACACTAGAGGGAAGACTTTCGATCCGTCAAAAGGAAAGCACATGCTAAAGCGTGGTGAAAGTCATCTCCGTGAGGTAACACATTAGGAATTCTTGCTTGTAATTTTAGCACTTTTTAAGCTTTTTCAAAGGGATTCATTTTTAGAAAATCGCTTACAGAATCTGAACGGAGTTGACAATTTTAGCCAGGAAAATTACTAAAAATAATTGAGCATTTAGCTATTCAATCAAGTATTCAAAATATCATTGCTTATATACCTTTCAAACGCTGGACGTTTTTTTTTACTCACCTGGTATGATATTTCTTGTTTGTCAAAAAAAGCAAACATAATAGAATAGGAATTTTCCTGGTTACTCTCTATGCTTATATTGCTTGCTTTCTTTCAGGAAAGACAGAGGTTCTTGCAGCTGTTTATGGCCCAAGTGAAGTTAGAATGAACAAGGAACTTATTGATAAAGCCACCATTGAATGCAATTTTAGACTCAAAGCTGGCCTGCCAGGTAAAATTGAGTAAGCCTTCCTTGGAACTATTATCTTTTATAAGTCAGGACAGCTGTATTTTTAACTTGTCTGCAAAGCTATTTCCAAGACTTGATATTCCAAGATGTAGATGCCAGTTGTAGTTTGATGTAAGGACTGGCTCACTACAGCAATGCACAGAAATATACTGTGTTTTTGTGTCACACTTGAGAATGTATGATTGCCTGTTTTTCTTAAAATTCATTTTTTGCCATTGGATTCTAATTTAGCATTGAATTATAACCTAGCTACAAAGTTTTTTCTCACCTCACGTTTTCAGCCATTAAGGGGTCATCTAAAAATCCACTTTTGATCACTTAGCGGTATTGGGCCGCTAAGGGGGGAGGGAGTTTCACCAAAATCTGTTAAGTGATCATTGGTGGAACTTAAGGAATCCTGATGAAGAACAGTTATGTTTTTTCTCGATTTCACGCGCCCAAAACGATGATTTTGCAAGCTTTTGCTGCCTTTGTTTCAAAACATCCTGCAGTCTAATGTAAGCGGTCGATCTAGATCCATAACAAAGGGAGATGATTGGAAGCTTGCATCATCAGAATGACGGAATAGAAAATACATAAGTCCGCTAAGGAGGGGGAGGGAGGGGGGTTGAGAAGTTAGCGGCCAAATGCCGCTAAGGGATCACAAGTGGATTTTTGGATGACCCCTAATGTTTTCTAGGTATGGTTAGTATACGTCTGACACCTCTTCCCTTAAAACAAATTTAGGTTGTGCAGAGAAGGTTACTGAAAGACTCATACGAAACAGTTGCAATGCAATAATCCTTAGCACCTATCATCCAAGATCAGCCATCTCAATCATTGTACAAGTCATTCATGATGCTGGCCAAGTATCTTTTCATTCCTTTTACAGTATCTTCTTTCCATATGTATGTGAAAGAAAGAATAAGCAGGCCTTTTCGTTTTACGCGAGCGATCGCTCGCGATCGCGTCAGCACTCGCGCAAACATGATCACTCGAGCTCTTTATCGCTCTCGCAAAATTGCCAATTTTAGGGGAAATCGCTCTCAACAATTTCTTGTGAATTGCAATAGGATAAGATTCTCCTTGATCAATGAACAAATCTTCTGTTAAGTTGTTAAAAACGGCATTAATTGATTTGACCTCAGGTGGAAATGATCATACTTCAAGAAAACATCTTTTTCGGGAAAACGAAATACAGTAGTATAAACATGCGATAGAAACCTGATATTAGAATAACTACATTATAAGCTCAGAGTTAAAGCTGGAAAGTATCTTACTGGGATCGGTAGGGGAGATGATTTAATTAAACATTGGCTCTAAGAGCAACGGAAATATAATTTAAAGAATTTCAACATCGTGAACGGGGCCTAAAATACTAAAAGAAGGGAACCAACTTTCGGAAGAAATTTTAGGTCTTTCAAGAAGACAAGGAATCATCCCCATAGAAACCGCAAATAGGGAATCAACATTGTAGCAGAAGGCTCATCGATGGTACAAATATGATTGCCAGACATCAGATTCGTCATTTCATCAATCAACGTGCATCGATCCTTTATGTTTATCATTGAATGCAAAACCTTTCTTCCCATTTAAAGCCCTTCGATATGAGAGCGTCGTACTGTTTACCGTATCTTAACTGAATTACGGCGAATAAAATTGTGGTTTAAATTAAAGTAGGAGCCAAGAAAATTCCCTGCCCGATGTTCAGAGTTGATAAATAGTAAGACCAAATACACTCCAGAAACAGAAGATAGAAAGTAAAAATTCATCGTGATCGATCCGTGCTTACCATATGATTGAAAAGACTAACATTTAGTGTTCTAACAATTCATTCTCATTTGACAATAATAATATCGAGATTCATTGTAACTTGCTTTTCCAAGGAATAAACAGTGCTTGTGAATCTTTACCTGAGCGATCGCTTGCGCAAACAAAATTACATGAGCATTTTGGCACTCTCGTGCAACTTTCCTCAAGAAAAGGCCTGAATAAGTATGCTGACCTTATGTATATTAATGCTGTTTTTTTGATAATGAATTTGATAGGATAAGATTTTGATTTAGTATTAATCACAAAGATAAGGGAAACTCTTGGACTCTTGGACCACAAATCAGATTGATACACCAAGTAGAAAATTGTGGAGAGGCAATTTTTGTGAGTAGGGACACTACGGGAGCATAGGTGTCTAATATTTGAATAATGCGGTAAATACAACTTTCCCTTGAATCAAAGAATTTACAGTTATTTGTAAGGAACTTTATTGTTACTACCTTATTACACAAAAAATAAACCACATACCTAAGTAAGTGTACAGTAAAGAAATAGTCTTAACAAAGTGCAGCTAAATTTTTCTGTGGCTTGCAATAATGCAGCTTAATTGACACTGGAGCTAAGAGAAAAGATATGGAACTGGCAAAATTATCATATTTCTTCCATTCTTCCAGAACAAAACTGCATCATCATCATCATCATCATCATCATCATCATCATCATCATCATCATCATCATCATCATCATCATCATCATCATCATCATCATCATCATCATCATCATCATCATCATCATCATCATCATCATCATCATCATCATCATCATCATCATCATCATCATCATCATCATCATCATCATCGTCATCATCATCATTTGTTTCTGTACCATCTTCGGATTCCAATTCCTCTGCGTCAGTTACCCTTGGGGGGTACATAACATGTCAAGGGTCAGGGTATGTGCCACCCATATAGGTGGGTTTTGGGCCCAAAGTCCTCTAAACTATGGTCCTTTTTCAGCAGAGTTTCCTTAAACATGGGTAGGTTTGGTTGAACTTTGTAAGGTATGCTAAATAGAAATGGGTGGTTTTCCACCAAAATTCACAATAAAAGTGGGTACAAAGGCAAGCTTTGGTAATTAAAAGGGGTATGAGAATAGGGCAGCAGACCCATCTCCATCCACGAGTTATATACTCGGGCACTTGCTGTTATGATTCATGAATTTGATACTCTTATGAGTATAAAGATATTTCATTGGAAAATCGAATTTTCCCTGTTATGCTTTTCAAATACCTTTCACACAGGTGCAGCTTAATTTATACACATTTTTTCACAACTGAAAAGAATTCAGGCTTAATTAATGTGTAGCTTAACTGTGGCATTCTAAATCAGGTACACAGTTTATTTTTGTGTAATTAGGTACTTTTCTTTTTGATTTTTAATTTCTTGGTTATTTCAGAATTACAATCATCTTCTGTGTTTCAACTAGTTTTGAGATTGTGATATCATCAAAATGTGCCAACTAAAGCAGAAGAAATCTAGGCTGTAGGCCATCACAGACAATGGTGTTCTTGAAGATCTACAATCTTTCATCCTTTGATTTAGAACTTTCACTGGTTTTCTTTTTCTTCAAACATTTGCCTGAGTCTTTTTCAAAAAATGCAACTGTTTTAAAGATTTAAGTCTTGTGCTCTCCATGCAATATCTTTACACATCATCCTTGACATTTGCAATAGTTATTGTCTTGTGCGCTAAACTCTGCATGCATGGCCTTGTTAAATGCTGGGGTTCCTCTGAATTCTATGGCAGGAGCAGTCTCTTGCTTTCTTTTAAAGGATGGAGAAATTTGCTTTGATTCACTGACGGATGATGAACAGGTTTGTGTTTGGAGCGTTACTCTCAGCTTGTCTGAGTTGATTCTTTTAAATGTGACCGACATAGCTCTATCGACTGACTGCTGTAAAGAGGCCAAAAAACACTATAAATCCGTTGTTTCTTTCGTTGTACAAGGAAGCAGCATTTGTCAAAATTATCAAATACAGTATAGTATATTTTCAACTTGGCCTGGAATACTGTTTGGCCTATCGGCCTCGCATTTTCGCTCAGGCTTAACGAAGTTGTATATAAACAACATAACGAAAGATGTGGCTGAGATTAAACGAAAAATATTGAATAGTTTAGGAGAAAATCAAATCTTTGAACCCAAGGAAAACCTTTGAAGATAGATTCGTGAAACCGACATGGAAAGAAACATTGCAATATATACCGGGTGATCCAGAAAAAAGGTTCCCACTTATGAAAATTCATAGCATCAAAAGTACTTCACAGATCTGAATGATTCAAACTCTAGTTAAAAGCCAAAAGATCGAAGTATTTTTGTGATTTTTCTGGCTTTCTTACGAGCACTAGAAATGTAGGTATATTTAACTTTTAAAAAATTTCATAGTTGCAAAATGACTGAGAAAGGGCCTAAAACATTGATCAAGTCATAAAGGGATAAAGGACTCCTCGCACAGAACAATGGAGAAAATGCAATTTCTCATGGTTGAGAGCTATCCTCGGTACATTTATTGCCAGAAGATTGAAAATCTATAGTATTTGTTTGAAAACCTACGTCTCGTAACTCGTGAGAGTGGTGAAAGGCCCATTGCCCATTGTTCCGTGTGAATAGAGTCCTTACGATTTGATCGATGTTTTAGGCCATTTTTCAGTCATTTTGCAACCATGAAATTTTCATAAAGTTAAATTTACTGATACTTCTAGTGCTGGTAAGACAGCGAGAAAAATCACAAAAATACTTCATTCTTTCGGCTCTTAACTGAAATTTGAATCATTCAAATTTGTGATGTACCCATGGTGCTATGAATTTTGTAAAGTGGGAACTTTTTTCTGGCTCACCCGGTACTGTATATTTATCAATTTTCAAGATTATGCGAATGATTAAGAATAGAATTGCCCCAATTTTGATTTCAGAAACCAATTGCATCATTCACGTTTGTGTTTGAAAGTTCGAGAAAAGATGTGATCACTTCATGGTCACAAGGAAAGTACACCGTAGAACAGGTACGTTGAGTGTGCCTTCATAATAGGTAGCACATGGTATTTTCATCTGACATGGATCACTGCAAATCTTTAGATAAATTATGAACAAGAAGAACACAGAGCATAATGTAATTCATGCCACCATTTTTATTTGATGCTCATATTTTAAAAATTCTTCAACACATCTGGTATGGTTGCTTCCACTGTGCTCGGCTCTTATTTCATAATGAGTTACACGGGGCTTCACGTTACAGTATATCAATTTTCAAAACAGAAAATCAAAATGATGGTTGGTTTCTCCTTGATAAAGGTATATTTCTTCAGTATTTCAGATGTCTCGCAGCAAGTAGGCAGGCTGTTCAGGCAGTATTTGACTTTCAGAGGACCTCAGTCGAAAGATCTCTGTCAATGGTAAGTTTAAACATAGTTGATTTTCAGATTTCATTTGTCGACTACCTGTCGAATGTGACGCTATAGTTCTAAAGTTTCTTAAAGATTTGATTATTTGCGTACTCAATATGTCTTGGGTTTTTCTCAGGATCTTTCACTCAATATTGATGTTTACATCCAATGCCCTCGAGGACATTCGAGGAAGAAAGTTTAAGAAGCCGTTGCACTAACTTCACATCACTCAAGTACCTTCTTAGTAATAATGAAATTCAGGAAAAGCATTTTAAAATATATTGAAAATATTATATGGAGTTTTAATTGTCTGAGAGTGGATTTTGTTATTTTAAGGTACCTGTCATAAAGTATCTACTACAGGGGGGGGGGCGGAGGATATTACACTTTGGCCAAAATATTTGTCAAAGCCCCTTTTGAAAAGGAGTAAAAAATTCTGTGGCCCCTTGTGAAGAGAAGAATAATTTTCGTGGCCCATTTTAATTTGAAGTTTTGAAATTTGCCTATACCACCACAAGATGAAATTTCAAATGGAGAGAGAAAAGCATCTGGAGAGAGAAGAGCATCTTCTCTCTCCAGTTCATCTTCAGACTTTGATTATGATATTAATATTGTTCTCGTACCATAGACCTAACGCTATTTCATACCGACCTACTGTGCATAGCATAACTGTTCCTACTAACTTAAAGGGGCTTAAAGCTAATTGTGGTTTGGGCAGTGGCAAGGCAACATGTCCACTCTTCATCTTTATGATTGTTGCTCAGCTTTGTTGATGAAGCAAAGAATAGATAAAATTTAAAAGAACAGCCTTCAAGGAATTAGCCTCCAAACTTTGAGTTTGCTGTCACCAACCTCAATGCACTTTCAGCATTCAGCATAGAAAAGGAAGAATTTGCAACTATTTTGCGTTGATGGGCTGATACAAGGATTTGAAGAAGGATGGTTCAGTTGCGTACATTAAGAGGCAGACAGCAAAACAGACTTCAGAAAGGGAAAATCTGCTTATGCTTTGAAAACAGTGAATGAAACTGGAAAGTTGAACCAGTGACTGGATTGGATTCTGACTGCATAACTGATCTGATTTTACTTTTTTTTGAAGACTTACGAATTTTCTCTCGCATTAAGTTCACAGTATCTTAAACATTTCAAAACGCTTTTGTACGGTTACTCACCAAAACATTTCATGGCCCATTAAAAATCTGCAAATAGTTTCTGTGGCCCATTATCAAGCTAGTCAGATTTTTGGTGGCCCCGGCCTATATCCTCCGCCCCCCTGTAGCAGATACTTTATGACAGGTCCCTAAGCCTCTTGCGATTACAAGAATATAATGAGGAGCTTCGACATAAAATTGGTTGCCATATAATCTCTACACAAATTTTGCTGGCATCGTAAAGGACCAAATCCTCATTTAAAACAAGGGAAGACCGAATTGTTCTCCATTGTTTGTCGCCTTCGTGAAAGCTGATCAACGTATTGCCTAGCCTCACTCCATAAGAGCCTTCAATTTACGCTCATGTTATTGAATTGAATTTATGTTGTTGTTGTAGCTTCAGTGTCTGATCACCCATGAACTTATCAAATCTTGATGGCAGACTGATTTACTCTTTAGGAAAAGAAAGACTAACTTATGAGAAATCAATTCTGAAAGGACAGATGGAATCTGATGCATATCAGTTGTGCCATGGATGCAATAAGGGCTCTTGATGAAATTTTCACAACAGCTGCAAATGAGATCAGAAAAGAGATCTGGTCATTTCTTTCCAGCATGGCTAGAACATTTGGATAGATGAGAGGGAAGAAGGCAACTAATTCGTCGAGAAACAGTGCAGACTGACAAAAGTTAGGTTAGGGATGAATAAACCCACAATTTTGTAACATCGTGGAGCACGTCGTGGAGAAACTTTTTGTTAATCCTGTCCAGTGTTTAGACACTGGTGTATCACTCAAAAACTTGCTCTGAGTACTTCCTTTATTAGAATAAATAGTTTCTTAGGTATCTTGTCCAAAGTTTCTCAAATTTTTGGCAATGAATTTAGGGTCTGGTATCTCTTTGATGGGTTTTATATAATGGTAAACCTTAAACCTGCTTCCATTCTTGTACTGGTTTCTTATAAACAGGTTCCTGATAACGTGTGTGTTGCAAGATCTTACAAATTTGAATAGACTGATAGGTGTGATGTGGAACGAAGTTTCAATGTTTAGCCACGTTGCGTTGACAAGCATATTCAACTGAATTTAACAGGCAATGCTCCTGAAAATTCAAAAAATGTTTTCTGCGTATTGATAAGCGAAAATGCTTTTTATACGAGAAAACTTTGCTCCACCAAACACCAAAATTCATCGCAAATGTCTCTTAGCCTCCTTTTCGAAACGAGTCTTTTGGGTGCAATTGGCGGGAAAATATTTTGTACGCGTCATTCGCTTTGATTCTGAAATTTTCATTTTTCTCGTTTAGAATCCTTTCCTTATTCTATCCATTGCAACAGTTTATTATTCTAGAAGGATATACAAATGTAATTATTTCAATAAAATTTAGTTGAAGCATTGTTGCCCAAAGTATTTCTTGTGTTGCGTTGTAACAAACTTCGTTTGGTTGTTAAAATTCTGAAAGAGGAAAGAGCCTCCGGACTTAGCCTTGCCTTCATGGGAAATTTGCTCACAACAGCATCAAAAGAGAAGATCACTGTCACTGCTGCAAGCTCCAGGAAGAATTCAATAATGCCTTTATCCAGAATAGAAGTTACAGAAGAAGATCCTTTTAAGGAAAGCAATGTTGAGGCAGATTTGTTTCTAGCCGACGGGGGAGACAGTATTTCTCAAGGAGCACCGAAGAAATCTTTCCACAAGCTATCGAATGAAGGTCTTGAATTTGAAAAGAAGTTATCGGCAAGAGTGAAAAGAGAATTAGATGAAAATGATTCACCATCTCCCAGAAGCACGTTGAAAGGAATTAAGAGAATTTGCACAAGTAACAAAGGCTCTATTCCTAGCATGAGAAGTTCTATCAGCTGGATGAAAAACTCAAGTGAAGCAACAAAGATTAAAGCAAGCAAGCCCAAGAAGGAGCCGTACATGAGACGTTTCTTCAAATTATTCGGTATTTCATGGTTTTATTTTGGCATATTCAAAGCTTGCCTATATTCAGTTAAGGTCATATTTTGTACCCTAAACATACCAGAAGATATTTAGGGATTCTTGTAGTTTCATAAACTGTTTACTTTCAATCCTGTCCTCGTAGATGTGTTGAATTAGTCTAGGCCAGCTGAGTTATTACACGCTCATGTTTTTGTACGAAATTAAAGTGCAGAGGCTGGTTAAAATTTAGGCGCTTTTGCTACCAAAAGTTAGCAATGAGAAATTGTAGAGTTAATGTACTTTTGCAAGACGTGCTTCCTAATTAAGGGTCCAAGACCAATGATAACGTAGGTCGCACTCAAAACAGTAATGTTCACAGGTTTAATTGCAGGTTTGAAGCTAGTTTGAGTGCAATTTCTGTCAACATGCGTTACTAAGTCAGCTTTACAAAGATCCTTAGAATGTATGATGCTCGCAGAAAAAACTTCTGGCCGCAAAAAGATCCTAAAAAGATAGAAACTTGCTGCCAGCCTCAGACTTAAATTTTGTATAAATATTATGCTTAGGGCTCCATCGGTTTGTAGATTCTTTCTCTATGAGGTGGTTAATTTGTGGTCCCACCCTCGTGTTATATTCACAGCTGCAACGTGTGTCAATACTTTAAAAAAACTGGTTGAAAATAGAGCCGTCGGCTGGTTTCTTTTTTTACATGAGATAGCGGAATGGTCAGATAAGATCCCAAAATCCGAAAGGGAGATATTCTTTTTTAAACTTCGAAGTTCAAAAAGATCTAAAATACAAGCCACATTGTTAAACTGTTAAACTTATCCAGACCGGGCTTTTTGAGCTACTAGAAGACTATGGGGTCGGTCCCCCCTTAAAATCACCATTTCTTAGTCCATTGTAACTGAAATCGCTATACAGGTAGCAGTGCTTATGATGTATAATGTAATAATTCTAAAGACAGGTATGGTGTCATAATTATGACGTCGCGAAATAGCATGAGTACTCAAAAATGAGAAAAAACTACCCTTTTAGAATCTAAATCATTTTCTAAGATTGATTTATGCAGCCAAAATATGTTGATCAAAATCTACAGTATTTCTTGAAAATGGTGATTTTGGCGAATCCAAGATGGCGGACAGACCGATTAAAATTCTTGTTTTTTATTCGACACATGTAGCCATAATAGAGATTTTCTCCATGGATTACAATGAAAATGTGTTCGATGATGGCTAATGTCAGCATTTTTGAAGAAAATTTTGTAAAAGAAAAATGAAGCATACAACCATCCAACCAGAAGTTTACCTTACTGCAATGGGATGTAAATCTATCATGTCTCTCCTGTCTTTAGATGATGATGTCATACAAGACTTTTTATGGAATGATTGTTGTGCGAAATTACTAGATAAGGTAATAAAGTTTTAGACTGACAACGTGATTCCTTGTATTCGTTCAACATTTATAATCTGATGTTTTAATTTCACTCATACAAAGGACTCACGACCAAACAGATTCTAAACAGGGACTAAAATCTTACGAAAAATCAGAAGAAACTTAGAACATCTTCCATCCTACGAACGTCGAAAGAAAATTCGAACGTCTCTTCGAACGTCACTTCGAACGTTGCTTCGCTTCGAGAAGTCGAACTTTGAACTAATGAGCCAGTCAAACGCTACAAATAGGCATGTGGGTTGACCATATTAAGAAAGTAGCGATCTGATTGGTCGCGCCGTGAAAGCGGCGGACTTGGCCTAATTAGTCCCTGTATTGAAGCGTAAGGACATAAGTCCCTCAACTGAAGCGATAACAACAACAACAACGAGCGTAAGTTAGAGGGACTTATGTAATGTAGTCTAATAAAGTTTCTTCACCTTGTTCTTTAGAGCTTGACTTTCGCTAATTGAAGTGAATTGGTGTTGTTGTTGTAGCTTCAGTGATTGTCGCTGCACATCTGTCCAAGCAAAACTGCACAAAAATAATGAGTAATGGATATGATATGATATTAAAGAGAATAGACATAGCTATATCTCGTAGCCGCTATAAATCGGCTAGAGAAACGCCCACAAATCCATTGTTTTCTTAGCCACACAATAATACCGGATGCGTCTAAGTTATCGAGTACAATAGATTATATTTTTGACCTGGTCCTGGCCAGCTTTTACCTATGTCGATTCCCTTGAAACACAATTCCATTTACATGGTTTTTTGTTATGCGTTAAGAGAAAAATATATAAATTTACAAAAATTAATGGTAAAAACCGAAGCAGTAACATATGAACAAATATGATGTGAAAAGCCAAGTGAAATATACAGTAATGACATGATGTCCATTTGAAATAAAATATTTTTCCTTCGTAGTATCTCTTGGCAATGGTATATGTGTATTTCAGACGTGCTGATTTGAATACAAAACAATATAATCGCCTTAATTTCTTCGCCGCACTGTAAGTCATGCTACTGATTTTTTTATTATTCACATAAAATAATTTACAACAATGCTTACGTTCTACTATACCTATCCAAAGTTACTAGACAACATCACAGGGACAATACCGAGGGGAGCGAAAAAACAACGACTACCCCAAGGCCAAAAACATAAAGACACACAACATTCAGCTAAAACTACATGATACACAACTAGATTCTGTATCAAATTAGATGTCGGATCAAGGTTGGGTTGAAAAATGTGGAAAGTGACGAGCGGAAACTCGTCCTTGATTTTCATTGATCTTGCTTCTGATTTTATTGTAACTTCTTAAAATCTTATTATGAATAAATACGCACGGGACTGCTTGATATGATTCAAAGAAGAAAATTTCGTCCCTTTTTAAGGTGCCGATTACATGGAGCGGGCTAGCCCGGTTAACCGAGATGAATGCTTTCACCCGGGATCTCGGGGTTAATAGAAGTTACAGTGTTTTATATAATTTCGATTACATACCAAACGGGCTGGCCCGGTTAGCCGAGATCCCGTCTGCTGCCTACCGGGCTAGCCCGGCAAAACGGGCTGGAAGTTGAGTATTCTTCTCATGTAATCGATTCAAGACCGGGCTGGCCCGGCAAAGCGGGCTGAGAAATCTGCAATGCATGCGCTTTATGACTAGATTATGCGATTACAGCGCCAAATATTAAACAGCCCGGGCTGGAAATCCCCATGTAATCGCTCAGATCATTTCAGCCCTCTAAGGCGGGCCAGCCCGGTTAACCGAGCCAGCCCGTTCCATGTAATCAGCGCCTAAAGCCTAGCTTAAGTTTTTGTGAGACCACTTACATACCGTAAGACCACAAGCGTATTTTCAAGTTTTGTCGGAAAACCACCGCTACAGTGTTCTAGAAAACCACTGATGCTAAAATCAGTGATTTTTGAGTAATTCTTTCACCACAGAAAGTTAATCTTCTACTTAGATTGTTTGAAATGAGGTTTGTCAAAGTGACAACTGTCGAATTGTAGCTGCATGGGGTGAGTCAAAAGTTTGTTTATACGATTGGAGGGCTGTGTGATAAAATTGTGACCTGTATTTAAAACTAAAGTACAAATCTATCTGTCAAAGTCTAACTTATATGTGAAAATTTTGTTTAGTGACATTAGGAAAATGTCTGTAAGTGCCATGTATTATCATGGGCAATTCGGACACTGTTGTTGTGCTTTCTAAACTAACGAAGAAACAATAATTATTCAATACTCACCCCTGGCAAGCAACGTTTGTATTCCGGTCAAACATCGTGGTCAAACATCGTGGCCTACCCTCCTGCTTCAAATTCTGAAAATTGTGAATCCCAACTGCAACAACATTTCGCCCCCCTAGCTTATCCTAACGAACTGCCCTCGCAGCAACGAAAGGGCTCATTGCTGCGAGGGCAGTTCGTTAGATTAAGCTAGGGAGGCGAAATGCTGTTGCAGTTGGGATTCAGAATTTTCAGAATTTGAAGCAGGAAGGTAGGCCACGATGTTTGACCACAATGTTTGACCGGAATACAAACGTTGCTTGCCAGGGGTGAGTATTGAATAATTATTGTTTCTTCGTTAGTTTAGAAAGCACAACAACAGTGTCCGAATTGCCCATTGGCCTACTTGCTATTGAAATCAAAATTTTAGTTTTGAAACTGAAAATTTTCTTGAATTTAGGGACCAGAAAGAAAGATGGAATCTTCGACCCCCCCCCCCCCTACAAACCTTTTACCGGCATTTTTCTAATTTTTGGATCTTTCAGATGAGTGATTTACCAAACAAAGTTTTTTTCGTCTAAGTTAGCCTTTGACTGTTGGATTACCATCTTAGTTTTAATATCGGCCACACGCCACACAACTTTTTATTCCATAGCCCACCAAGCTTGTAAAAATGTTTGACTCACCCGGTAGTTGATCATAATGAACGCATAGACGTAGGAGACTGGGGGGCTAGGGGGCTGCAGCCCCCCTCCAACGATGGAAAGATTTACAAACGTCAGTCATCGAGCAAAATTTCGTAAACAATAGATTTTTCATCAGGCAGCCCCCCCC
Source organism: Aurelia sp. 3 sensu Dawson et al. (2005) (assembly GCA_964020215.1). NCBI lineage: Eukaryota > Metazoa > Cnidaria > Scyphozoa > Semaeostomeae > Ulmaridae > Aurelia > Aurelia sp. 3 sensu Dawson et al. (2005). The sequence goes on along the minus strand of OZ026574.1, from coordinate 27,338,973 downwards.
CCCCCCACACCCATGAATGAATCAAATATTCGAGAAAACGCGTGATTCTCTTTTTGCAACTCTGTGAGTTTGTGATCAATTTTTTACTGACAAAACGCGTGTTGATACAAGGAGGCTTATTTGGATACAAAGTTTATTGAAGTAAAGACTGCTTTGGCTATAAGGGCTATGTATTTGTAGCTGTCTTCGAGACAGTGTGAAAACTGGGTCTAAATTTACAGCTGTTGGTGGCTATTTTACTTGAAATTTCGGGTTCAAATTTACTGGTATGTTTTAGTGGTATTTCTCTGAATCGCACAACATGTGAGTGTTTCGTTTGTTTCTCTGCGAAATACATGTATCTTCAAAATAACACTTTCATTTCGAGAAAAGTAGTGGAAAATCACTGTGATATGGCTTATAAAAAATACTGCAAATTCTTCGTTTCGAAAGAAATTTTTTTAAATTACGTGACCCTGCCCATTTAAAGCAGTGATTTCCTGCCAGCTGATCTTATTTCTTTCTTTAATGATAGGTTTCTTGCCCATGACATGGAAGAAGATGATGAAGAAATTAAACAAGAAATTTTTCCCTGGGCTCTTGGTCCAAGATGGAAGTCAAGATACAGATCATTGATCCTAAGACGAGATGCGTTATTGCAGAAAATGAAATTTAGATCACTTGTCAGCAGACTCACATGTTCAGAGGTAAGCATATAAGGGAATGTCAGCGTAGAAGTGCGTCAAGCCACTTACGATCAAACTTTGGCCTATCAGACATCAGGATTTGCTGTTGACGTACTCTCGGGTGCCTAATACAAGGGGGGTCTTGATAAACGGGGGGATGGGAACCACTCAAACGTTATCTACTGGAGACAAGTGCAATAACTACAGTAAACAGCTGCAGATAAGTAAAAACAAGAACGTGTACCACTTTTACACTTTTGATGACATTCGAATTAGCTTACGAAGTGCACTGCAATGACTTCTTTTCTGAAAGAAAACATTTGAATTAGTTTACGAGTACACTGCAATGTTTTATCTTTCGAACAAAATTTCGTATAAAAATCATATTGAGCTTTGGACATTGTTTTGCCAAAATTGATAAACGGGGGGGGGGTGTTAATAAGGAAATAAGGACCGGGGGGTGGGTAAAATTTTTGAAAATTAATAAGCGCCCCCCTTGTATTAGGCACCCGAGAGTAGGTCAGGTCTCCAAATACCGTGCGGCACATATCATGGTCTACTATCTTGTCATGGCTATTTTTATCAAGCACAAAAGTTCATCTCACGAAATAAGGACCAAATTTTTGGCAAATCACGCTGCATAACAGAGTATTCCATCACGAATTCACGAGTCAAAAAATATCAAATTCACGAAATCATACGATTAAATTTGCTGAATAACGCGAGGGGCAAATCACTTCTCAAAATAGCGTACGTGATTTTTGTGATTTTGAAATCACATGATTTTCTTTCTGTGATTTTTTGTGATTTTAGTGATTTATAATGATTTTTTCGTGTGATTTTTCAGTAATTTGTCAGTGATTTGTGATTTTTGATGCTTTCTGCATGTGATTTTTCTTGTGACTTTGTGATTTTGTATGTGATTTTTTTGTGACTTCAAGGGAGGTGTACGAAAAAAAATCAGTGAATTGCCCCTCGGAATAACGTTTCACGTACAGATATGGGAAAGAGGCTCTTATATATGCCTAAATCCTCTTTAAAAGCCAAATTTTCGGACGTTACTACCGTCAGAAATTTCAATCGTCTGAATATGTTAACGTCTGAAATGTTCGTGTAGTCTGCAATATTTACTGACCCAATTTTCACAACAAGTGTTCGAGATTTCATGAGAGCACATCTGAAGCTTTCCGTCCGAAAATATTTTGTGTGACATCAATATGATTTCATAATTTTTCTTTTGAGACTTTCCGGCCTTGATTGACCAGAAGTAAGACTGATTGATTGATTGATCGATTGATTGGTTGGTTGGTTGATTGAACATATGATTGATTGATTGATTGATTGATTGATTGCTTGAATGACTGAATGATTGAATGATTGATATTTATCACCAGTTCATTGTAGAATTCTACTCATTCGACCGAACTTCGACAATTTTCTCATCAAAAACACAGTCGCATTTTTGGTCACTTAAAGTCTTCTCAAAAACGAAAGACTTGGTAGAAAAATTCCCCAACAATTATTTCCTATAAAAAGCATTATTAAAGTTCCTTGTATGAGCTGCCTTTGGAGGCTAATCAACAAGCACTTTAAGGTTTTAATCCAGCAAGATATGTATAAAAAAACAAGGAAAACTTCTGCAGGCAGTTTGGCTACTGTCTAGAATTCATTCAGTTTGTTTTGTTAGTAGCATTCTCTCCGAGATTGATCCAAACATATCTGAACTAAGCAAATTCACTTGAACACTCATTGTTGTCGTCAAAGGCCCACTGGCTGCCATATACCTAGCCTTCGTTAACAAATAAATTGCATGCTGTTAGATTATATTTTCTCAACTCGTACAACTGATTCTTAGGTGTTTGAATTGTGTCCTGAGCATCCGTTATGGCAGCGAGAAAGACAAGACCACCACGGAGGAGCTAGTCGACTGTATCCTCCTAATGATGAATTGCCTTATGACCCCAAAGGTCCAGGTCGATCACCTATGTTCTGTAACCTGTGCACTTTGCAGCTTTACAAAGATCAAAAGGCATCAAAACGTTGTATCAAGAGAGAGGAGTCTATCTCCATACGATCGACTGATGAAACAGGTGAGCATATTGTCTTTAAAGGGAGAACAAAGACCAGCAGCATTTCGTACAGCCAGTTATTCAGGAAACTGTGGAGAGCAAGTCGCAGATCTTGTGCAAAGCATGCTGGTCTTTGTACTCCCTTTAAGATGAAATGATAGGATTTAGTCCTAACACAGTCTTTATTTACAATAAACGAATCGTCAGCTATGCGTCGTTCACCTTAAACGGAGTGAGTGTTGCTTGGTTTTCTGTTTTGCTAATATCAAATGACAGCAGGATCTAGTTAAGTTTTCATATCAACCAAGTTTTTGAGCAATGAGTTTTCTACCAGGCAGAGTACGAGATATTTTGAACTTCAGTAATGGAGCAATGTTTTCAGCAACTTCTCAAAGGCAAAATACTCTTCTCGATGGCTTCTGATGTAAGAAATTTTGTTGGAAGAACAAACTTATATCGGGACAGAACTCTTAACAAGAGAAGTATACATTAAGTATGTAAATAATTGTCAAGCCAGTGAAGCTTCGGCCTATCTGAGCCTTGATCATAGAGGACTTTCTAGCGAAAAGTTGTCATCTATCTTTGATTGAAAAGAGTATGCAGTGGGACTATTGTGTATTCACTGATTTATCAGACCATTTTAACAATGACGTCAGTTCTTTTGAAATACTTCCAGGAACATTGTTTGCCTCGATATCATGTGGATCTTAATCTCAAAAGCGTGCATTGCTCTCAGCAACGTATGAAATAATTTTGTATGTGTAGTGGCAACATAATGGATATACAGTAGTATAGATTTCTTGCTGCACAGTGAAATAGGTCTATTGCTGAACAGCTGAGTGAACGAACCGCATCTTTTCCAGCTTTTTGTCTGTACTCGTACAAACAATTGTTTTGCACTTGTGACATAGTTATCGCAACCCTTACCTGACATTTGATGTGGAACAGAATCTAATGCATTATATATCAGTTTTTAATCGTTTGTAGTGTAGTTGTATGTTAGTTTAACGTTGCGTGACTTTTTATATTGGCCATGGGGTAGTCAGTGTCTTTCGCTCCCCGTGGTATCGTACCTGTAGTGTTGTATAGTAATTACAATACTGTAGGTATAGTTACACGTAAGGTATATTGTAAATATCTATATTTGAATAAAAACAATTTTTTTGAATCTGCTATTTTCTAGAAACGAGTAACTCGAAGCACATCAGCCACATGGAAAATGTTTTCCAACAAAGAGAGGAATAGATGCATGAAAAGAAATACTGTCATCATCTTCAGAAATCATCTCAGCGGAAGCAGACATGAGATCAGGAAGAAAAGAGTCTTATCCTTGAAGAATTCATCGTGGAATTATAGGTAAAAGAGAGCTAAATATTTGAACACTGTAGCTTTGCAAGATTTTGAAGAACTGTGGAATTATGGTATGCATTTCATCGCTATATAGCAGATAATAAATACAGAACCTTAGTTGGACTGTGTATTCAAATATATGATCCTTGAAGAGAAAATCACAGTTAAGCGATTAGTTCAAAGTAAGCAGATGTTTTCCAACAATTTGGAGTTTGGTCTCACTGAGTACCACTTTCACTGAGTACCATCTTTAATGCAAGCTGTTAGCCAAGCCTTCACATTTCAGGACTTTATAGGATGTCCCAAAAAGATTGTGCCCCGTTTGTGTGGCTGCTGTGGAGGAGCTGCAGAATCAGTCATCTCAGTTTTTACACGGTTGCATAGGTCAGGCTTCAACTTAGGGTTTGAGACCTTGTAAGATTCATTCTGACAAGTGGTTGCTGATTATGGCAAGGAAAAAGCAAAATTAGCGGTAGCATCAAAAACAGCACTTCTGTTGCTCTCCAGCGATGTCAAAAATAAAGTAAGTTTTCAAAGAAGGATTTTAGCGTCGTATTAAAATTTTTGCGGAATCTTTTAAAGGGTTAGCAGTGTTGCCTATTCATAAGAAGGCGCTTTCTACCTCATAAGAAATGCAGTGAAAATGTTAATACGATGTGAAGGTGAAGGTGAAGGTGAAGTTGCGTTTTTCAGCGCCAAGCGCTGGGATCGCAGAAATAGAGCAGACCTAATCGAGTCCGCGACCCCTTGTCATGACGCTCGAGTGGTGGGGCCCTATCGGGACTCGAACCCACTCCGCCTGACTATTCTGGCTGCAATGTCAGAGAATTACACCACTGCGCCACAACACCTTAACGCTGTCTAAAACTTACTGCACTTTGACTTTGCTGGAGAACAACAAAGTGCTGTTTTTGAAGCAACCACTTGTTTTGCCTTTTCTCTGCTATAAATCAGCAACAATGTGTCAGATTGACTCAAACGAGGTCTCAAACTCTAAGTTGAAGCCTGACCTATGTAACTGTGTGAAAGCCGAGATAGTTGAATCAACAGCTCCTGCACAGCAACCACACAAACGGTGCACAACTTTTTGGGACACCCTGTAGTTATTACAGATATTGAAATGCCTGTTTTTAGTTTAATTCTTAAGCTGTTATCTAATTCAATAGCAGTCAATATGAAGTAGCTCTGAAGCAAGCCATAACCAAGAAAGCTCAGGCTATCTTTTTGGTTTATTTATCCTTGATTCGTTTCATAAGTTTTGATCATATTATTTGCTAGTCCAATTTTGTGGATCCGATTTTTACTGATTTATATTGACATACTGGTTAAGGACACTTCCTTTTATCAAGAATATTTCACGGATCCACTAAGTTGGAACTTGATGTCCTTATCTACCGGGTGAGCCAGAAAAAAGTTCCCACTTTTGAAAATTCATAACACCAAGGCTACTTCACGGATTTGAATCATTTTCAAATTCTAGTTAAAAGCCGAAAGATCAAAGTAATTTCGTCATTTTTCTTGCTGTCCTGTCAGCACTACAAATATAGGTAAATTCAACTTTACAAAAATTTCATGGTTCATTGATTACTGAAAAATGGCCCAAAACATCGATCAATGCATAAATGACCTCGCGCACAGAATAATGAAGGAAATGCAACTTCTCATGGGTGAGAGATATCCTCTAGGCATTAATTTCCTTGGCATTGAAAATCTTTCATATGTGTTTGAAAATCGATGTCTTATAACTCTTGAGGGAGATGAAACGCTCATGGCCTATTATTCGATTTGAATAGAATCCTTACGATTTGATCAACGTTTTAGGCCCCTTTTCCGTGATTTTGCAACCATGAAATTTCTATAAAGTTGAATTTGCCAATATTTCTAGTGCTAGCAGGACAGCGAGAAAAATCACAAAAATACTTTGATCTTTCGGCTTTTATCTAGAATTTGAATGATTCAAATCCGTGAAGTAGTCTTGGTGTTATGAATTTTCAAAAGTGGGAACTTTTTTCTGGCTCACCCGGTATTTGAATGAAATTGCATCATATTGATCAAACGCCTTGGGTTAAATGAAATAAAATGGAAGCATTTTTAATTGTTTCTTTTTTGCTGCTCAGTCTGGTCTTGCCCAAAATCTATTTCGTCAATCAATTGTAGATAGCCTTATTACAGATGACGAAATAGACTTGGGGCAAGTCCATGCTCAGTCTTAAATTCGTAATTTCTGTGGCCAGCCTTGGAGTCGAAAAGGTTAAACAAGACTATTATACGACCTGACAAAATGTTGCTTCTACATTACTAACAGGCCGATATCCACATAACAGTAGCCTGCGTGCAGACTCGACTGGTTTACCGAAATCGAATTGAGTCGAGTCTGCACGCAGGCTACATAACAGTGACTTTGAAGAGTACCTGCTTTCTAGTGGAGGAAAGTAATGTACAGGTTTTTATGAGAAACGAAGAATTTGAGCTTAAGCATTATCGAAGTTTGAGCACTCAGAGTTTCTGATGAGTTACGTACGAGTTCTATAGCAATGGTTACCTCCTTTGCCATCGTGGACATTTAAAGAACAAAGGTTTTGAAGCCTTCAGACCTCATGAATCCCTGTGGTCAGATTTCGTTATAGAATCACTCTTGATTCCCTGTGGTCAGATTTCGCGCGTTCTTATCAACCTCGTTTTCAAAAGCCCGCTCTTTCTCTCTGGAAAATGGCGAGCAAAAGTGATGGAAATCAGAAGCCGGTTGCCGAATGGGGTTTAGATCCAGTTCATTGGACGCATGTAAAACTGTTTATCAGTGATATTTTGTCATTGCCAGAAAACCAAACAATTAAAGGTGAGCATTTTTTTAATAGCTTGTAAAAGAAAACAACGCTGTTCGTTGCTGTATTTAGGCCAGGGTTTTTCAGTGGTTTTTCTATTCAGAGGCCGTCATGGCTGTGTATGAAAATTATATGTGCTGAAAAGAAGCACATTTTTTCAATCAGTTCTAATGTTCTAAGTAAAATCTGTCAAATTTGTTTCCTTGAAATAAAGTAATATACCAGCAAAAGGCTGTGTTAAAAAAGAGAAAATGTTTTGCTGAAACAGTCAATCAGTTTATGTCCTGAACTTCTCTTCATTTGCACCGTGGTTAGAATCTTTGGCTTTGCCAATGGCCTAACAAAGCCTTTGCATTAACTTATCGTTTTTCTGTTGTCCTTTCTTATATTTAAATTGTGACTACTGACCACACTTTTTCAGCATGCACAACAGGGTTTCCGCCTAGGATTTGCCTCTATGGATAGAAGGGCTCTGTGCTGGACATGTGCAGGGCACAAAATAGTTTCTATTTTCTCCATTGTTTCATCAATGCACAGTCAACCGCATGAAAATTTAACTTTCCATATTGGAGGATTTGTACATACCAGCACAATGCAAGTGTTGCATCGTAAAGTTAAAAAGTTTCTTGAATACCTCTAAATGTAGTCCTTGCTCCCTGGATGCAACTTTGCTCCAACAACAGGTTTTGCCTTGTTTGCTGGCCATGTTCAGCTCAGTTTAGTTTTGTCATTTTAAAATTCAACAACATACAACACACAGATTAATACAAATAAATTATCCACTAAGCAAAAAAGAAAATCTCAATTGAATCTCTTTTAACTAACATACGACAACAATACTAATCAATAGATAGAAAAGAAAAGAAATTGTATGCAGGGGAATTTCTTGAGGAGGAAAATCTTGCAATGATCCTCTAAGATCTATTGACTTGATCAAACTTTAAAAGTCAGTGTATAAATTTTACTGTGTTTGTCAACCAAAGTTCCCCCCCCCCCCACAAAGCTCACAAAAGCAATATGATTTTTGTTGTTAGATGATCTCTTTTTTGTAGGTACCTTCAATCTCTATGATCATGTGATAATTAGAGTTTGCATCATGGGATATGTTGTAAGTGTTGATGAAAAAGAAGCAATGTTCCAATATGTAGGTATGTTTATAATTTCCTTGCTATGAGACAGATATTGTTGGAGAGACGAGATATGCTTTGACCAAGGAAACCTATGTGTCCCCCCCGTGCAGTGGATTAAAGCTCATGAACAGAAGCATTTTTTTAGTTGAAGCTCTGACATGACACATGAGCTTTAACCAACTGCACAAGGAGACACATTAGTTTCCTCTGACAAAGCGATCTTGTCTCTCCAATAAGATAATCAAACTTTGTTGTGGTGACTTTATTCACAGCTTATAGAACCAACTGAATTTTGAAACTGAAGCTTTACTGCTGAAAAATGTTATGCTATTACTGTGAATGCTTGTAAAAGTGCTTCCCTATTATACAGAAAAATCCCATTACATAACATGTACAGAATAACTACCAGTTTTTCTATGCACTTCACCTTTGTTCATGTCCATTCAGCCACAGGTAACCTGGCAAAGCTTTTGGTAGGACAGCTTACAACTGCTCTGTCTACTATCTCATTTGTGGTTGTTTCAGGTCCATTTTTATATAAATTTTGATGTAATTTTTTGACATTTTGTGCTATTTTGTTGTGACATCGCAAAGAAGTTTATGAGAATCCTTTGAAGTAGTTTGTTGAAAAAACAGGGAATTTTTTCCAGCATAGTTTACTTGTTGTCAAGACTACAATTTTTTCAAAGGGTTCATATAAACATCTTTGTGATGTCACAAGACATTGATTAACCCAGAATTAAAAAGAATAACTTCAAAATTTGATATCTACCGTAAGACGTCACCAAAAGACCTTTGATTCAATCTTTTTCTCTCTTTTATGAAAATCAATCATTCTTAATTATATACAAAATAACATGTTAACGGTAAATCCATTCTGTCCTTTTAAGATAGCAATATATCATCAAACAAAACAAAGTGCCATTTTCTAGTGATCCAAGCATGATTCCAAATAGATAGTCATTGACTCAATTAATACAAAGAAGGGTGTAGGTTTCTTTCATAGACCTTCCTGTATGACTTAATTACTGAGAATTTGATGCTTCCATAATTTGTAATTTCATGTGGATGTTTTTGATCTGTTTGTAACCCAATGATTTTCAAACATTGATGCCTCTCTGTAAGGATGCTGATTCTTGAATGGTAGTTTATATTTTCTTGTGTTTATTTGAATAGTTGATGATGGGACTGGTGTAATAACATGTTGTAAATGGAAGAAGAAACCCGAAGAAGAAGAAGAATATTACAGTGGTATCACTCTTGGTATGTTGGTTAAAGTTGATGGAAAGATTAGAATCTTCAGAGAAGAGAGGCAAATTAGTGTTGAAATGATGCGTATCCTTTCTATCTTAATATTCATCATGATTGGGTTACTACACAGGACTGAAGCAAATAGACAATTATGCTAAAGATGGTAGTGAGGAACTTTTTACCAAGATACACTGCATTCTAGTTATGAATCCTAAATGATTCTATAGGAATTACAGAATGTATCTTGGTAAAAAGTTCCTTGCACTATAGTAAGGTATGGTACATTACAGTATAGTACAGTACCGTAAAGAGTACAAAAAAGAACGGAAAACAAGGAGTTTAAGTCGTATATCTGTTCAAAGATACTCATTAACTGGAATTCCAGGAAAGGAAAGTGATCCAAACGCAGAATCTTTACACTGGATGAATGTTATCAAACTCAAAAGGCTATATCAGTTTGGTGTGAAAGAATGAAAAAGAAACTACTTTTGCAAAGGTATGTGTTTTACTTTAGAGCTCTTTCTAAAGCTTGATCAAATTTGTTACTTCAGAACTTCCATTGAAAAGATACGGTCATTCTCATCAATCTTAATTTCTACTCATTTTCTATTATATTCATTTCATCTTCCTGTCTTCCTTCCTAGCTAATGTCATGTTATGTTATGCTTCTTTGCTACTTAACGTTTGCCACTCAATGTCTTGTCTTGCCTTGTCTTGCCTTGTCTTGTCTTGTCTTGTCTGTCTTGTCTTGTTTGTCTTGCCTTGTCTTGTTTTGCCTTGTCTTGTCTGTCTTGTCTTGTCTTGTTCTGCCTTGTCTTGTCTGTCTTCTCTTGTCTTGTCTTGTTTTGCCTTTTCTTGTCTTGTCTTGTCTTGTCTGCCTTGTCTTGTTTGTCTTGTTTGTCTTGTCTTGTCTTGTCTTGTCTTGTCTTGTCTTGTCTTGTCTTGTCTTGTCTTGTCTTGTTTTGCCTTGTCTTGTCTGTCTTGTCTTGTCTTGTCTTGTTTTGCCTTGTCTTGTCTGTCTTCTCTTGTCTTGTCTTGTTTTGCCTTTTCTTGTCTTGTCTTGTCTGTCTTGTCTTGTTTGTCTTGTCTTGTCTTGTCTTCTCTTGTCTTGTCTTGTCTGTCTTGTCTTGTCTTGTTTTGCCTTGTCTTGTCTGTCTTGTCTTGTCTTATCTTGTTTTGCCTTGTCTTGTGTGTCTTCTCTTGTCTTGTCTTGTTTTGCCTTTTCTTGTCTTGTCTTGTCTGTCTTGTCTTGTTTGTCTTCTCTTGTCTTGTTTTGCCTTGTCTTGTCTGTCTTGTCTTGTTTTGCCTTGTCTTGTCTGTCTTGTCTTGTCTTGTCTTGTTTTGCCTTTTCTTGTCTTGTTTTGCCTTGTCTTGTCTGTCTTGTCTTGTCTTGTCTTGTTTTGCCTTTTCTTGTCTTGTCTGTCTTGTTTGTCTTGTCTTGTCTTGTTATGCCTTGTCTTGTCTGTCTTGTCTTGTCTTGTCTTATTTTGCCTTGTCTTGTCTGTCTTCTCTTGTCTTGCCTTGTTTTACCTTTTCTTGTTTTGTCTTGTCTGTCTTGTCTTGTTTGTCTTGTCTTGTCTTGTTTTGCCTTGTCTTGTCTGTCTTGTCTTGTCTTGTTCTGCCTTGTCTTGTCTGTCTTGTCTTGTCTTGTTTTGCCTTGCCTTGTCTTGTCTGTCTTGTCTTGTCTTGTCTTGTCTTGTTTTGCCTTTTCTTGTCTTGTCTCTCTTGTTTGTCTTGTCTTGTCTTGTTATGCCTTGTCTTGTCTTGTCTTGTTATGCCTTGTCTTGTCTGTCTTGTCTTGTCTTGTTTTGCCTTGTCTTGTCTTGTCTGTCTTCTCTTGTCTTGTCTTGTTTTGCCTTTTCTTGTCTTGTCTTGTCTGTCTTGTCTTGTTTGTCTTGTCTTGTCTTGTCTTGTCTTGTCTTGTCTTGTCTTGTCTTGTCTGTCTTGTCTTGTCTGTCTTGTCTTGTCTTGTTTTGCCTTGTCTTGTCTGTTTTGTCTTGTTTTTTTGCCTTGTCTTGTCTGTCTTGTCTTGTCTTGTTTTGCCTTGTCTTGTCTTGTCTTGTTTTGCCTTGTCTTGTCTTGTCTTGTTTTGTTTTGCCTTGTCTTGTCTGTCTTGTCTTGTCTTGTCTTGTTTTGCCTTGTCTTGTCTGTCTTGTTTTGTCTGTCTGTCTTGTCTTGTTTGTCTTGTCTTGTCTTGTTTTGCCTTGTTTTGTCTGTCTTGTCTTGTCTTGTCTTGTCTTGTATTGTCTTGTTTGTCTTGTCTTGTCTTGTTTTGCCTTTCCCGTTGTGTGACAGTTTTTCCATCCTAATCAGTAATCAATCTAGTTGAAACCCTCACAAAATGAACGTTGGTCAACTGGACAAGGGACAGTACAAGGCAATTTAACATGCTTCAATTCCCCTTTTAATCTCTCTTTATAGTCGGGTAAAAGGAGTTACATCCTATTTCATTTTCATGTTAAAGAGTCTGGTTTATCCAGTATGCCTTGCTCGTTTCATGGCCCACGAAAATGGCTACAGACAAAGGCCAACCAAGAGACGACACGTGCAATGAATGCTGGATGAAACAGACCCTGCAACAAGGCCACAATTAGATTGGATTTTTGTAAGCAAACGATGATGAATTCATTAGATGGGATTTTAGCGTATTTTAAACTGTGCCTAAAAAATCACCCTTATTATTAGAAGTAACCGTTGGACAAGCCGCAAAATGGTGCTGACTTGATTTAGATTAAATGGATTATGAATTTCGAGGATATGCGGTAATCATGGTAGCGCTTTTTAGCTTCACACCACATCTGTTTCATTCAAAATGCCTTTAAAATATCCGCCTAACTTGATAAACTTTCATGTAATGCTTATAACTTTTTAAGCGTTTCGACATTTTTAGCGATGTAAAAACTAATCTTATTGACAGGGTTCAAATGTGATCAACTTCTAATTCAGATTTTGAAACCAACTCTACGCTACCGGGTGAATCAAAAAGAAGTCAGCACATTTGGTGGGCTGTCGGGTTAAAAGTGTGCGTCCTATGTTCAAACCTTAAAGTAAATCGACGGGGTTAAAAGCAAATTTAGCTAGGGAGACTGATTATTCTAAATATAACCTATTGTATTTGATGTTTTCTTTCTATGAAACAAAAGGAAGATAAGTGGCGTCTGCCGTTCTTTTGTGCTATGTTTAGATCATGTCGCTATATCACTGTTCATTTACTATGAATGTAAATCTATCAGTCAAAGATTAACTTAGATTTGAAAATTTTCGTAGTTAGATTAAAAACTGTGCAGCTCGAGTTGTGATGGGAGGTAGTAAATATGATCACGTGAAACCTCTTCTCAAGGCTCTTCATTGGTTGCCAGTGGCACAAAGAATAGATTTCAAAATTGCATTTGATGTATTTTAACGCAGGCATATGTTTATTTCCACATTGGAGCAAAACGCCAGGCTGTTTCCTGCATTCTTTCTTTTTAAGAAGATTTGCCGGATGGCCTAAGACTAAGGACAAATGAGCAAGTTTGTGTACATAGTTCAAGATTTCGTAACATTATCTAATACCATCGTTATTTCAAGGCGTATTACATTTATCGTATCGTATTCCCAGTCCAGTTCCTTGTTTCGCGCGTTTCTAAACTTGTTTCGTGATTATTTCGACGTTTGTTCGTTGGCGTTATCTTGTACAAGTCTCGTTTCACTCCCTCTCCTTGTCTCACATCGCGAGGGGTGTGTATGTCACAGGGTGACCATACGCGGAACATAAGCGTAAATAACAAAATACAACATCTTCCCCCCATGATTGACCAGGGTCAATCATTGTTTCCTATTTACAGCGAAAAAATATTACAAATGAAAAATACTTCTTATTGTCCTTGAATGTTCTCGATCACATCTTCGTCTCTTACTGTCGTAATTGAAACTTCTTTCGAATGTTTTTCTAGTGTTTCATGTTCTTTTACTGGACATCTTACTTCTAACGGACACAACTTTTGAATCGGACGTTTGATGAGTATTTTCTTGCCCGATTTGTCAAGAGTCAAAACTTCAGCAGCACGTGCTACACCTTCTCTTCCTTCGAAGAGGCGAGTTACCTTTCCTAGAACCCAACGTTGCCTAGGAATAAGATCTTTATGAATTGTGACAATGTCACCGATTTCTGGTACTCGTTTTGCAGACTTGTTTTGTTTGTTTTCGTGTTCGCGTAATGAAGGTAAATATTCACGTTTCCATCTGCTAAAAAATCGAGATAACACTGTTTTCAAATACTTCGCTCGTTTCGTCAAGTTTTCGTAATCCGAGTTTTCGATATTTTCCGAAAGTGATGGTCTGTCTAACAATCTTCGTCCTGAGACTAGACATGATGGTGTGATTGGAGGTTCGGTAATATCGTTATAAACAAACGTTAGCGGTCGCGAATTAAGAACTCCTTCAGTCTCCAACAATACCGTTTCCAATTCTTCGTAAGTTAAATGCGCGTTACCGAGAGTTTTTCGTAAACATCGTTTGGTTAACTTAACCATTGATTCAAAAAGTTCGATGCAGGACTACCTGTGAACGTGAACAGCAATGAGTGGATTCGATTTGACAGCATTCTTTCAACGTATATTGAACTGAGTAAATCAATTTGGCAAGAATTTGTGCTGTCATCAACTCTAAACGCGGCATTGATTCGGTTTTCAACGGCCCAATTCGACTTTTTGCTGAAGCTAATTTGGTAAAAATCCCTTTATCAGTTTTGATTCTTACGTAAACAACTGCACCATAGGCAATTTGGCTGGCGTCGGCGAACCCGTGGATTTGAATAGACTGTATTTCATCACATGAAATGTCTCCCAGAAAGGACCTGTCAACTTCTACATTGAAATCTTGCGGAATGTCATTTACGATATTGTGCCATCTTTGGCAGAATTCATCCGGTAAACAAGAATCCCAATTCACTTTCAATTTGCAGACATCTTGAAATAACCGCTTGAGTGGAACAAGGAGCGGCGATAACAAACCAAGCGGATCATAAATCCGCGCGATCGAACTGAGAATCAAACGTTTTGTGATTTTGTCCTGGGCAGCGGCTTCGAAAAAGGAGGCAAGGTCAAACTTTAACTTGTCAGTTTTAGCGTTCCATGTCATTCCCAAAACTTTGATTTCGTTTTCTTTTTGGACTGCGTGAGAAACATTTTGATGTGTCATACCTGGCTTTGGAATTTCCTCATCTTCAATAACCTTTTCGATAATTCCTGAATTTAACTGATCTTTGATTACAAAATTGTACTCATCAAATACTTCAGGTTTCAACTTTAAACGATCTAACTGCGAATTCAAGCGACTTTTTGCAACGTTATAGTTGTCGGGAATGATCGGATGATCATCTTTTAGGGGCAAAGAAATTTCGTATCTTTTACCATCGAATTTGATTTTGTCTTGCATAAGAATTTCTGACTCGAAATCGTCTATGTTTTCGTTCGATTTCACCCCTAAACTTTCGTGATTCCAAAATCTCTTAATTTCATCTTCCAAATCGTATGAACAAAATCTGCACCAATCAATATATCAATGTCTAAATCCTGTGATCCATCTCCGCTGTCCGCGAGCGGCAAATTTTTGATATGAGAATAATTCGCTTGTGCGAAATCAATTGCTTGATTTGATAGCGGACTGCAGATCAAATCTACAACAAAAGCGTTAATGTAGACTGTTAAGTTATCAGCACAATGAACCGCTAATTGTACCGTTTCGCACATTTTAAGTGTACCTTGCTCGTTACCAAACTCTTTAATAAGAATTTCCTTCGTTGAAATGGCAGGAAGATTTAACTTATCTTTCAATCTTGCAGTGACATAAGTTTTTTGTGAACAAGAATCTAAAATGACTCTTACGTTACATCTATTTGCTTGATCGTTGATACTATGAACTTCAGTTTTGGCTGTTTGCAACAGAGTTGCATTGCTCAAGGAATCATGTGAAGTATAAAGATTTGTACTTACAGTTTGAGCTGCAACTGGCGGCGGCTGTCGCGCGTTAAGGTTGGGTGGCGCGGAAGGCGGATTTTGTGATGGCAAATTTCGTGCAGGTCTCGAATCATCCTCGTTTGCACCACAAATAGCTGCATGATGCCTTCCGTTACAATGATAACATTTCGATCGCGATGCACACTGTCGACTTAAGTGATTTCCTTTCAAGCAAACAAAGCATCTCCGTTTTTCGCGAAGAATCTTCTTTCGGGCGGTTGGATCTGAAACGGTTTTGCAACTTGCAGAGAAATGCTTGTATCCACAAAAAAGGCAATTAGGCAAGACTTGGTTGCTTCCATGTGATGCTCCGTTTTCAAGTAACAACGTTGATGTCGTCGATGACTGTTTGGGGACTGCTGCATTTTGGTTGAAATATCCGGACCTTGGCAGCGTTGGACGTGGTATCGTTGTTGACGTAACAGGAGCTAAGGCGCATCTCTCCCGTAAACTTAGCTCATCTCCCAAATTCTTGATTAATCCTTGTAAATCCCATTCATCCTCCAAATTTCTTGTAATGGTTAGGCGTATGTCTTGGGGTAGTTTTGACATGATATCACGCGATAATACTGTACCATAACTTTCGCATGAAACTCCCACACTTTTTAAACTTCGCACTGCGGCTTCAGTCTTGTCATACAGGATGCGAAGTTCTCGTATATCGTCACTCGATGAAATCTTGGGTAATTCTCGTAAGCTATCCATAAAACTTGTAATAATGACTTGTTTGTTACCAAAACGTTTCTCCAATAACTCGATTGCTTCATCGTAACTGTCGTTTGAGATTTGTAATCCTGTGAGCGTTTGCGCGGCGACTCCGGTTAAAGAATTTACGAGATATTTCAACTTGTCAATTTTCGAAAGTCCTCTATGATCTCCAATGGTTGATTTGAAACTATCCCAAAAACTTGTCCAATTCGTAGGATCTCCATTAAATGTTGCGAGGGAAAGTTTTGGTAATTTCACTTTTTCTTCATGTCTTTCTTGACTCGATTGTCTTTGCGATGGCGAATTTGCTTCCCCTACTTCCGCGAGTGCGTTATCAACGAAACTTAAATAATCATCGATCTCTTGTTCGATTTCTTCTCGTTCTAAAATTTCTTTCTCGATTTCTTCATCTTTCTTTAATGCTCCCAAAATGTCGGCGTCGATTGTTTCTAGGTCGTTTCTCTTTCTTAGCAGCGTGTTCTTGAAGGAAATTAGTTTCGGCTTAACTTCGTTTGGAACCGGAGTTCCCGCGGGCGGTATGAGTTCCTTATTCTTTGCTATAGCGTTTTTTACTACCAATCGATGTCCACTTCTTGTTTTCAAGTTCTTCCTCAGATCTTCAGCCATCTTCTAATCTTCTTTCCCGGGTCACGGCACCATGATGTATTTTAACGCAGGCATATGTTTATTTCCACATTGGAGCAAAACGCCAGGCTGTTTCCTGCATTCTTTCTTTTTAAGAAGATTTGCCGGATGGCCTAAGACTAAGGACAAATGAGCAAGTTTGTGTACATAGTTCAAGATTTCGTAACATTATCTAATACCATCGTTATTTCAAGGCGTATTACATTTATCGTATCGTATTCCCAGTCCAGTTCCTTGTTTCGCGCGTTTCTAAACTTGTTTCGTGATTATTTCGACGTTTGTTCGTTGGCGTTATCTTGTACAAGTCTCGTTTCACTCCCTCTCCTTGTCTCACATCGCGAGGGGTGTGTATGTCACAGGGTGACCATACGCGGAACATAAGCGTAAATAACAAAATACAACAGCATTGTTGACGTACAAACGTCTCAACGGATTTGCACCGAAATATCTCGTTGATGTCTTGGAAGTTTCAGGAAAGTGCAGATTACTGAGATCAAATAGGACAAATAGACTGAAGCTACCAATGACCACAACCAAAAGATTTGGCACCAGAGCCCGGGGGGGGGGGTACTTAGTATATTTGTCCGACGGGGATGTGCCGTTTTTCAGGGTATCGTTTTCGCCTATTTTTTCTAGAACAGGGTATCAAAAGAAGGCAAATTTTCTGGAGCAGGTTGTGAAAACATGTCAAAAGAGGAAATTTTGTTAGAACAGGTTATTATTCAGTCAAATTTTTGCCTTTTTGAGTATACTTCTCACCGATTTTTTCTAGAACAGGGTATCATTTGAAGGCAAAAATTCTGGAGCAGGGTGAAAAAAATTTTTGTCGTGGGCACATCCCCGTACAAATTTAGGTCAAGTACCCCCCCCCCCCGGGCACCAGAGCTTTTACATAATGCTTCTCCTGCAGTATGGAACTCTTTGCTAGACAACATAAAGAACACAAAATGCATAAATACCTTCAAGAGGTGCCTGAAAAGATACTATTTTGAAATAGCGTTTAATCAATGTCTGAGAAGGGTTGAGTATATATATGTGGACACAGACAACTGTATATAGTATATGTAAGGCACGGGTACGGAGTATATAGTATATGTATAGTATATGTATGTCACGGGTAAGGAGTATAACATAAATTCTAGGTTTGATTGTGATTCGTTCGGTGTTGTTTACTTATTAGGTTGCAAGGTATGTGGGATGCAATATGTTGGTAGCACGTTTACCCCTAGCCTGCGTGCATACTATACCGGAGAAAAATGTATAGTCTGCGTAACGCCACTCACTTTTGTGTAGTGCTTGCTTCAGCATTTATTTGATAACAAAGAAAAAGTATTGTTGTAACAGCCAATAACATCGCTTTCCTGCGAAACGAGGAAGCAATCAGATTTGAGAACGGCTATCATGTGGTTAAATGTCAGATTTCCCTTTGTTCTCCAAGCACATTACATTAATAACACAATACTCTGGAATTTTAAGTACCCTGCGTTAGACAATACATAGACGCTAAGTATAATGGGCCATTGAAACTGTATTGAAATGAAATGCTGACTCATACAATACTTAATATTGAGCGGCGTTGCACAGACTATACCTTTTCCTTGTGTATTGTCTGCACGCAGGCTAGTTTACCCCCTTTCGTACTAGGTTTAATAATTATAAGTCGTGTTGTAGGAGATTTGAGAAAGGAGAGATGGTTACTCAGGCAGATTTTCATAGGCATTTTGAGTTAGCAGGTCATCATGGTTTCATGGAGGATGTTAAGGTTCAGGTTATTGATAGGATTTTTGGTGAGTCTAGAGTTCGGGAAGGTTTTTGGCAGGGCCGAAGCCAATGGGGGGGGGGCTGGGGGGCGGAGCGCCCCCCAGCAGACCATTTGTCGGAAAATTTTGCTCTCTTGTCGGAATTTTTGTGTTCTAAATAACTAGTTTTGGAGGATTTTGAGGAGAAATAATGGAGAAAAACATGAATTTTTTTGTGTAAAAACATAAATTCCAACAGAAATTATCGAATTTATGGCATATTTTTGATTGATATTAACTAATTGTGTTGATTTCAACGTTGAATTGCGAAATATGGCCAAATTTTAGTTACCGCGGAGTTAGATCGGTACAACTGTTGTTGTTGCTGTTGTTGTTGATGGTTTTTTCGTCGGAAAATTTTGGTTTTTCGCCCCCCTACGCAGGCATAGCTGGTATCGGCCCTGGTTTTTGGCAATTTAAGTTAGATAGCTTTGCGCCGAAGGGACTCAATGTCAGACTTGTGGACTCTTAATCTTTTCGCTTCTCCATAAGGCTTTATGCTATGATTTACTTTATGCAATTAGCTTTATTTATTCTTTGTTTATTGTTTATTTTTGTTGGTTTAGGGGTGTCGGGTTTCTCCAGCCTCGTCCCCAGGACCCCTATGTTCGCATCTCTAAAGGGCAGGCGGTCCTGTGGATGGGGTTGGAGTTTCTTGTTATGTTTTCTATCGTTTTATCTTTCCGCCCTTTTTGGAGCGGGTTTCCTTATTTTGTTTGTTTAGAGCTGTATGTTTATCACTTTTATTCCCCGTGAGACAGCGGCAAATCTGGCTCCCACTTCAAGTTCACCCTTCTCTCTTTCGGCTTTTGCTTTACTTCTCTTTATGCTTCAGGCCCAACCTCTTTTATTTCGATTATAACACATGTGTAATTAAGCAGGTCCCTTTGTTAGGTCGTTTCTGTTGTCACCCTATTGTAATCTAGGTTTTTTAGGTAGGTCCCCAAGTCCTGTATGAACAGTTACTGAAGAAGATGAAAATCGAAACGTCTAGGAAGTGTTAGTGTATTTCTGAATTATCCTGTTAAAATTTTTATATGCTTAGGTGAACGGGCTCTTGAATTATTGTATATGTAAGGCCTATATGTGTCACGGTGCATTGTAACGCCCGTATATGTCACGCTCGTATTTGTAAGGCCCGTGCATCTGAGGCCTTTAGAAATCACTCCCATATATGCCATGCCCATAAATTTAACGTATCATTGTAGACCTGTTGTTTACTGTGAAAGGTCCGTACATGTCACGCCGTATTCGTTTTTTGGATAAGACGTAAATTCATGTCTTGTGAGGAACACGTTGCGTACTTTAGATAGTGCTGATTTGCATCTAAACAGTTGTCTTCCTTTTTCAACTCTGAAACAATTGCAGACTTTTAATAATTTTAAAACAAACAAACTCACTCATTGAATAATACTTTTTGACGTCGGGCCAACTGATCAAAATCTTGAAAAGTTGTTGGTTTAATTATAGCATACGAGAGAAGGAGAAATGTGGTTGAATTGTCGGAGCCGAAACTCGAATGACCGATAAGCAAGAATTACTTTGCAGCGATAAAAATTGAGAATATTAATGAATAAATAATGATCTGAGCTTACGACTTTGGGAAATATTTGCACCACCGTATACTGTAATGAAGAGGCGGAAAACACAAACATCATTTTATTTTTTGTATACTTTACAGGTCACGAACACGCAATTGGGAAACGGCCTATTGTCAACAAGTGATAGGATTCTGTAAACAAGGCGATTCAAGGTGTTTCAAGGTGATTCAGACCAGAAATAGAGTGCTATGCATCAGAATAGTCTTAATAGAAAAAGCAAGCATTGACTTTTAAGAATCAGAAGAAATTTTGCGACGTTTACAGCGTAAGTTTTGAGGCTTTCTTAGTAATTCAACTTATGACTGTCAATTGAAGAAGATACCTTGCGCACATTAACATGACATTAACATGACACAATTCTTTACATCACATATATGTTATAATAGGAAACGCAACTCTCAGATTGCCAAAGAATTAAGAACTGCAGTTCTGGGAAAATATAACTTAAGAGACTATTCATTTTGATAGAAGATATCCATTACATATTGTTACGTTATTTTCACTTGTTCACAGTATCATATTACTATTTCAATGTGGAAAACGCCTCTTCTCGATCATTTTTACGAAACAGTGCACGAAATTTTTGAGATCAACATTATTTTTAGGGAGTTTTGTTAAAACAGAAAAAATTTTAACGAAAGTCGTAAATCAAAACAAAGTAAAAACCCAGATAGCTGGCTTGCTCGTTATGCATTCCACAAGTGCTTTTTAAGAGCAAAGATGAGCATGTATGAAAAGAAGAAAGACAAAATCACGTGTAAATCGAGAAGAATATGACCCATAGTTTTGCTTTTGGTCTGAAGTGATATCGCTACAACTGCGACTCATTTCCTTACGCTTGTTGAAATGGTAAAGCTCCGTAGTGATTCTTTATGAAACGTTTCAGGTGCTCTACAATCAGTTCGATTAAGTAGTGTTCGACCTTCTATCACTGTCGTGTACATTGGAAGACTCTACAAAATGTATCAATCTGTCGTTCGATTAGGATCTACTGTGCCTAATCATCTGCTGCTTTTTTTCACAATCACTGGGAGCACAAGCTTTGTGCGCAAGCTTTGTGCTCTTACAACCATATACCAGGCTCCCCAAATGATGTGATCGAAGCTCTGCGGTCATACAACCTTGTAACGGGTACCCAAAATGATGTGATCGAAGCTTTGTGCTCTTACAACCATATACCTTGTTCCCAAAATGATGTGATCGAAGCTCTGCGCTCATACAACCTTGTAACGGGTTCCCAAAATGATGTGATCGAAGCTTTGTGTTCTTACAACCATGTACCAGGCTCCCCAAATGATGTGGTCGAAGCTTTGTGCTCATACAACCTTGTACCAGGTTCCCAAAATGATGTGATCCAAGCGTTGTGCTCTAACAACCATGTACCAGGTTCCCAGAATGATGTGATCGAACTTTGTGCTCTAAACAACCATATACCGGGTTCCCAAAAAAATGTGATCGAAGCTTTGTGCTCTAACAACCATATACCAGGTTCCCAGAATGATGTGATCGAATTTTGTGTTCTAAACAACTATTTAACAGGTTCCCAGAATGATGCGATCGAAGCTTTGTGGTCTAAACAACCATATACCGGGTTCGCAAAATGCATATAATGATACACCCTGGGTACCAGACTCTAAAAGAAATTTTCTTTTTCGAGAAAGTTTGGTACCCTTAGTACATACCGGGTGTCCCAGAAAGAAACGCAACAGATTTGATCAAGAATTTAGATCGAATCAACCCAAATAATTTTTGAAATAATCCTCGATAGTCAATTTGAAGATAAATACCTTGTTTGCTGATATTGGTGCATATATTGAAAGTCCAATTTTGCCTCCACTTCCAAACCAAAGCTTTCGAATTTTGGCCTAACTGCAAACGTGCTGTTTAGGGGAATCTTCTTAGTCATAAGCATAACGTAGTAGTTATGAGCAAGAACCCATACTTGGAGCAAAAATTTCTATATAAAGTCGAGAGATGAAAATGGGCAAACATGTTATTGCATATATACACAAAGGAATCTGTCTCTTCAATCACAGTACACCCGCAAAAAAGCCACGCATGAGTGAGCATTTTCAAGAATCTTATTCATGGATACTTTTCCCGTGGGCATATTTGATTGTGTTTCGTAATAATGCTGAGACAGATTATACGCAATGGATTTCTTTCAAACAGTGAAAAAGTTGCAAAACTAACTTATTTTCACGCTCACTCAAGCAAACTAGTTCACTTGTTTAACAGATGCAATTCTAACTTTTTAATGCATTTGGTTGTGAAGTTAAGGTTTGAATGTCTATTCAAATATTTTCCTCAGGACAAAGCTTCATGCTCGTATTTCGCGGTAATTCCGGAGATTCCCCCAAACAGCGCGTTTGCAGTTTAGGTCAAAACCTACAAGCTCTGGTTTGGAAGTGGAGGCAAAATTATACTTCCAAGATTAATATTCCTACTGTCAATGCACCAGCATCAACCAATAAGGTATTTATCTTCAAGTTAACTATCGAGGATTATTTTAATAATCATTCTGAATCAATTGGATCTAAATTCTTGCCCCTTTCCCCGATCAAATCTGTTGCGTTTTTTCTGGGACACCCGTTAGGATAATGCATTTCAATGATTTTTGTAAGTTGACCGTCAGAATCACATTGTGGGGAGTTTCGATAGGTCATCTGATTGACTTTCAAGTCTAAGTCATAATTAAAGGTTTACAATGAAATGTTGGTAGAAAGCCGTGTCAAATGGAATTAAGATGGATTTTTGAAGGTCACTGGATGTCAGTATGGTGCCTTGAAGTCGTCTGACTTCGCAACGTGAAAGGACACAGAAGATGAAATTGGTTATCTTACTTTTGATAATTTGAGTGCATGACGCAGCCGCTCAACTGTGCATGCTTTCCTTGCCAGCGTCGAACACACTGTTTCTGTAAATATACATTCAGTAACAGAAACTGCCTCAAAACAGCGTTAGTTTCTATGGCCACGCGACGAAACATGTCACAAGTTTTAGGAACCATAGCCAAGGACATAGAAGAGTGTTATTAATAACCAGGCTTTGAGGAATTGTTAGGCATGACCTGGTAGGAAGAGAGGGCACGAAGATCAGAGACAAAAGGCATCGTAAATGAACGGTGCATGAAGTCAGTGTCTCGATAAGAGCTCGCTAAAAGCAGCTATTCGTGATAGACAGATCTAATCAACTCAGAAGTTCGCGATCTACACGAAGCGAAGGTCAGAAGCTTTTCTTATCATTCTAAGTGTTTTATTTTTTAAACATGGCTGCTCATAGATACCACGTTTTAGGAGATGAATGCTACTTAAAGTTAAAGTAAAAAGTCCAATTTTAAAGGGATTTAATTCAATGTGGAGTTGAAATTTTGTTAGAATGAATGAAATGAACGGAAACAGTCGAGTCGAATGTATTGTTTGACTTTGTTTGTTTTCAGTAGAATCGAAAGTTCGCAATCAAAATCATCTCGAGTGACGCAGGAAAAACGTGTTTGCTTGTGTTAAGACATATTTTGTGAGTTGGAAAGAATCGTCACGCTTGCATGAGTCACAGAAAGAGAGCTTCAGATGAGTTTGAAATGTTGCATCTTCGCATCATTGAAACAAGTTTTCAAATTGATGGATTTCTTCCGGGTGAGTCATGGACTTGCTACAAAATCTCTCTCGCGCAAAAAACGGGAGAAGGAAAGAAATTGATTTCGGAAAACATCTATTCGGTACATTATTTTGAGAACCCGGTAGATGATTGTAAGAACAAAAGCTTTTTTCCTTCTCCCGTTTTTTCCCCGAGAGGGACTTTTTAGCAGGTCCAGGTGAGTTAAACAAGTAAACACAATTGGTGAGCTGTGGAATAAGAACAAGGCTGCCGATATTAAAAACTGGAACTTTTCTATCAGCTAAAGGCTTACTTAGACCCCGTTTGCACTGCGCCGTTACAACTTTAGATCTACAACAAAAATATCACTGATCAGCCTCGCGTTTACACTCTCAAGAATCCACCTTAGTGCGAAAATGGAAGTCTTTTGTTGTTTAAGATTTTGCATTTTTGAGACTAAAATCATGCTCTACGTACAAAGTTTAGTGTTCACAAGGAATTTCCCATCCATATCTATCTATCTTCATTTGGAAGTTATGAAGATAGGGCTTTGACCGTGATATAAAAGTTCGGACAAAATTTTGTGATTTGTCCAAACTTTGCATTTTACGGTCAAAGCCCTTATAACTTTGACTTCTTGAGATCGCCGTAATTTCGAAATATGGACAGATATGGATGTGAAACTTTGTTTCTCAATTAAACTTTGTCCGCAGAACAAGAATTTAGCGTCAAAAATCCATAATCTTAAATAACAATTCTGAATCCAAACTTCAAATTCTGAATCCAAACTAAACTGCCAACAATTTGGTCAAAATTTCTCTCAAGGGCTCGTTGCTGCGAGGGCATTTCGTTAGGGTAAGTTGGGAGGTGGAGAGTTGGCTTGGGTGAGTCATGAATCATTATTGTTTCATTGTTAGTTCAGACAGCACAACAGTAGTGTCCGAACTGCCCATGGGAGTTATGATTCCATGTTTGATTCTAGTCCATAATTTACTCACCATTGAAATCTGACCTGTATTTCTGAAAATGAGAATTGTATTGAATTCGAATTTCAATGGCAAATAAATCATTGACCAGAACCTAATTCTCGAATTCACGTGACAGCTGATTTGAGACATTACCAAAGACGGGCTTTGGTAGTGTACTTTACGTTAGCTCATTTGACGAGTGCTTCTGAACTCTTTCCCCCGTCTTCTCAAAAGTACTCACCTCACCTGCTCCCATACTGACCTCATTGCATCTCTAAATTTAGAACCGCCGCAACTGACATTTGTTTGTTTGTTCCATTCCAGGGAGCAAAGACAGTCAGTAATTTACGTGACAAGATTAAAGTGGAATACAAAGCTTGTTAATTGCTTTACGCACAGAGTTGGAAAACTTAAGCTTCACACAAAGAACTGCAAGTGGATTTTGCCGAACAAGATCACGAAACAGTTTTGCACACGGTAAGAAATTTAAACTGTGAAACAAGGAAACTTTCTTCACTTTCGAAATGCGATCAAACCAAATTTTCACACTGGTAGGTGAGGCTTAAAAAGTTGCACAATCTCTCTAATGGACGTTCTTGTTGTTGCTCGTTGGTGCTGCAGATAGAACAGGCGTGGAAGCTGTATAAATTGTACTGAGATCATCTTAAGAAAGCAAGTAGAAACTTTAACGTCAAGATATCTAATTGTTTTTCTATCAATAAGAAAAAAATTGAAGATTATAATGTGAAAGAATATTGGAGGGTAAAGCAATCGTGTTTCCAGAAAGGAATCGAAATTAGAATTTGATTAGAATCTAATAATCTCCTACTTGTTTGAAGATTTGTGGAGATTATAGTGTTGTTGTTGTTTCCGAAGATGCGATGTTGAAGGAGATGTTTGGTTGATTTATGTGAATTTGATGATCAACTAAAAGATCGCAAAGTTGCAAGAAAAAGTTGTTGGCCGACAACACAGAAAAGTTTGTGGGATATCCGTGATCATAGGAAAGCACGTGCAAGAGAAACTGGGATAGTCACGTAAGAGTAGATACAGAATTTGTATTGGGCTTTCACTAACAAGGCAGTACAGTTACGAGACGAAATTACTGGCTGAAAACACAGAATAGATCGTGGGCTATTGCTGATCCCAACAAAGCACATGCAGGAGAAATCTGGATAAACATGGAACTGTGGTATACTTAGTTAGAAGTTGTCTTTCACCAAGAAGATGGCCAAGTTTCAAGAAAGATTTTTACTTTCCAAAAAATCAGAAAACCTACTGTCCTGTCGGTGAACCCATAAATTGATATGTGGGAGAAGTTTGAAAAATAGAGGAACATAGGATACGGAATTTGAATTTTTCATTTACTATATCTGAATGCGTGAATTCACTACATCTATCTATATTGTTATACGCCCTGAAGGTCTCTGTGAATGCGAGAAAGTTTCAAGACATGTTGAGGATGTTTTAACAGGCGAAAGAAACATTTGACATACATGATTAATGCAATAATAGTGAAGTGATTTTGGCGTTGTCCATAAAAGATTCCAGATAGAACAAAGACAGAAATTGCGGGAAGGACAGCGAGAAAAAACTGAGCTTCACTAAGCTTCTCTGTTCTAATTGTGTGGAAATGGCTTGCTGTGCACCAATTTTGCGTTGGAGACGAAGAAAAAAAGAGGAACGGTTTGTCAAGAGATTGCTCCACGAGGAAGAGGAACTAAAGCAGCTTTATGAAGCATATAAACAAACAGGTCGAAGAACGGCTATTTGTGAGAAAGACTTGAAAGACAGGGGTGAGCTCCTTGTACAACTAGAGAAATATATTCGCTGGCAAAAACTCAATGATTATGGCATTATACGGTGTAAAACCTTTTCAGAAGTTATATCCAATGGCAAATCGGAAGAGTTCTCAAATATTACCAATATCTCTGAGAGTGCAAGTGTTTCATTCAAAGTTGAAAATGATTATGTCAAAGACTGAAGAGTATCTAATCATGGGGAAAGGGACACTTGAGTTGCCTTGTCGAGCAACGTAAACTATGGTAAATGGGGATGGGGTGCAAGAAATTTTTGAACAGAATATTTATAAGTAATGCACAAACTATGAAATAGTACGCAACAATTTTGAACAATATACTGACAATGGCAAACAATTTTACATTGTAGGTAGTGAGTGTAAAATTCAATGATTTATTCAATGATTTAGTCCCTTAGCACGTTTTAAAAAAATGGAAAGAGTCGCTGATGTTGTTGTATACACCACTTCGATTAAGCAGCATCGTTTTGGAAATGTGTCAAAATCCCTTCTTATTGTTCTTATGAAAATTTCGAGCCCAGATTCGGATTTAGCACCCAAACATTAGTCTAGTTACATGTTTTTACACTACTGGCGATTGTGATGTTGATTTATGACAAAGTAAAGTTCAAAAATTTATAAGGGATTTGACCGTGAAAAATCGTTCGGGGTGAAACTTCACACCCCGAGTCATTTTCACGGTCAAATCCCTTACAGATTTCCAAACTTTACGTCGCCATAAAGTTAACACCGCGACTGCTAGCAACATGAAAACTTGTGGTTAGACTAAAGTTTGGGTACTAAATCCGAATTTGGCCTCCAAAATTTCATATGAACGAATTTTGAATAATTTTCAAAACGAGGCTGTTAATCGAAGTGGTGTATTGCAACGCAATGTAAACTTCTAGTGGCTCAACGATTAGATCAATTGCTAAAATTGTCAGCGTTTTGCACCTTTCATCGGTTGCTCCTTAAAGGGGAAGTTCACTCAAAAATCAAAATTTCCAATTTAGCTTGTTTTGGGGTTAAAATAATGTTATGAAAGCAAAACTAACACTTACCTGCAATATTATGCCGTTATTTTGCCGCTTTTTACCTCCAAATCTTGCTTCTTGACCGCCGCCATCTTGCCCGACAAAAAGACTGGAGCGAGTGTTGCTGTTTGACGTCATCACGTGCAGAAAGCAATATGAAGCACACTGTATAGTACGGAATCCAATCATAAAAATCGTGCAAACTCAGCTATGGGTATGAAAATTGGTAGAGAGGGGCAGTTTGACATGCTGAAAAAGATAGGGTGTGAACCAAACCTAAATATGCCCCCTGAGGCTATTTTTAGACAGTGGGGCTGTGTGGGTGCAAGTCCTTAAATCAGTTATTCCTATGGCTTTGTCACCAATTGTGGTACCAGCTTAAAACTTTGATTTCTAGGAAAAATCGACCCGCCGAAAGGAGAGGATATGAAATCAAATTGCAAAATGCCCCTTGTACTATTTTTAGACTGGGGAACTAGGCTCCAGGCCCCATAAAGGGTTCTTTTAATAAATTTGTTGCAGATTGTGGTACGGACATGAAACTTGGTTGTCAGGGGCAAGCTGATGCGCTGAAAAAGACTATATGTGGGTATAAATTGTAAAATGCCTCCTGTTCTATTTTTAGACCGGGGTACTAGGTTCTAGTCCTCCAAGAGGGTAATTTTAATAAGTTTGTTGCAGATTGTGGTACTGACATGAAATTTGGTTTTCAGGGGCAAATTGATATGCTGTAAAAGATAAGATGTGGGTATGGATAAGAAAATGCCAATGTGCTATTTTTAGCTTGGGGTACTAGGTTCCAGACCTCCAAAGGGGTTATTTGATACACTTCTTCGTTGCAGATTGTGGCACTAACATGAAATTTGGTTATCATTGGCAAGTTGATACGCTGAAAGATATAGGATGTTATCTAAATTGTACAATCGCCTCTGTGCTATTTTTAGATTGGGGTACCTAGTCCCAGGCCTCTAAAGGGTAAGTTTGATAAATTTGTTCCAGATTGTGTCATGGACATGAAATTTAGATGTCAGGGGGAAGTTATACGCTGGAAGAAATAACATGTGGATCTGAATTAAGTGCCTCCTATACTATTTTTAGATTTGGGACTAGGTTCCAGACCTCTTAACGGGTTTTTTTAATAACTTTATTGCAGATTGTGGTAATGCCGTGAAACTTGGCTTTTCAGGGCAAATTGATACACTGAAAAAGATAAGATGTTGATCTAAATTGTAAAATGTCCCATACGCTCATTTTCATAACTCTTTACATTTTCCGAATTACTCTTTTAGAGGTCTGGAACCTAGTATCCCACTCTAAAAATAGCACAGGGGGAATTTTACGATTTATACCCACATCCAGTCTTTTTCAGTGTATCAAATTGCCCTGAAAAGCCAAGTTTCACGGCATTACCACAATCTGCAATAAAGTTATTTAAAAAAACCCGTTAAGAGGTCTGGAACCTAGTACCCAAATCTGAAAATAGCATAGGGGGCACTTAACAATTCAGATCCACATGTTATTTCTTCCAGCGTATAACTTCCCCCTGACATCTAAATTTCATGTCCATGACACAATCCGGAACAAATTTATCAAATTTACCCTTTTAGAGGCCTGGGACTAGGTACCCCAATCTAAAAATAGCACAGAGGCGATTGTACAATTTAGATAACATCCTATATCTTTCAGCGTATCAACTTGCCAATGATAACCAAATTTCATGTTAGTGCCACAATCTGCAACGAAGAAGTGTATCAAATAACCCCTTTGGAGGTCTGGAACCTAGTACCCCAGTCTAAAAATAGCACATTGGCATTTTCTTATCCATACCTACATTTTCTCTTTTACAGTGTATCAATTTGCCCCTGAAAACCAAATTTCATGTCAGTACCACAATCTGCAACAAACTTATTAAAATTACCCTCTTAGAGGACTGGAACCTAGTACCCCAGTCTAAAAATAGAACAGGAGGCATTTTACAATTTATACCCACATATAGTCTTTTTCAGCACATCAACTTGCCCCTGACAACCAAGTTTCATGTCCGTACCACAATCTGCAACAAATTTATTAAATGAACCCTTTATGGGGCCTGGAGCCTAGTACCCCAGTCTAAAAATAGCACAAGGGGCATTTTGCAATTTGATTTCATATCCTCTCCTTTCGGCGGGTCGATTTTTCCTAGAAATCAAAGTTTTAAGCTGGTACCACAATTGGTGACAAAGCCATAGGAATAACTGATTTAAGGACTTGCACCCACACAGCCCCACTGTCTAAAAATAGCCTCAGGGGGCATATTTAGGTTTGGTTCACACCCTATCTTTTTCAGCATGTCAAACTGCCCCTCTCTACCAATTTTCATACCCATAGCTGAGTTTGCACGATTTTTATGATTGGATTCCGTACTATACAGTGTGCTTCATATTGCTTTCTGCACGTGATGACGTCAAACAGCAACACTCGCTCCAGTCTTTTTGTCGGGCAAGATGGCGGCGGTCAAGAAGCAAGATTTGGAGGTAAAAAGCGGCAAAATAACGGCATAATATTGCAGGTAAATGTTAGTTTTGCTTTCATAACATTGTTTTAACCCCAAAACAAGCTAAATTGGAAATTTTGATTTTTGACCGAACTTCCCCTTTAAGGTTACGGTAAACGTTTTCTGGGTGAAAATGTCCATTTTTCTATTTCTTCATATTCTGTTAGCCGAACTGTCAAGGCACACAATGATACCTTGTTTGAAGCTAACAGAAGTTTTGAAAATGGAAGAAATTTCATGTAAACGAAGATTTCCATAATTTTTTTAACCAAAGTTTTTGTTTGCAGTCTTTAACATCCATACCTAATCGCTTGACCTGTTAAGCCGATAATCCTTAAGTCCTTGTGGTTTGTGTGCAATAGCATTGCACGTTCTCCTATCGTTGTGTTTCCTGGGAATTATTTTAAAGACTCTAATTGGTTTTTAAACACAAATGGCTTGATCCGGATTAGTGTGATCCCGATGTGTACTTTGCCAGTGCCTATGAGTAAAATCCCTTTTTCTCAGGACTCAGAAGTCCACGAGGTACAGGTAGGAAAAAGCCATTTTGTACCCTTTGAGCCAATCAAATGGCTAGAAAATTTGCACATGGCCAGGACAGACTTGGAGCTTAGAACGTGTGTCCCAAATTCTT
The DNA here is from genome assembly GCA_964020215.1 of Aurelia sp. 3 sensu Dawson et al. (2005). Classification (NCBI taxonomy): domain Eukaryota; kingdom Metazoa; phylum Cnidaria; class Scyphozoa; order Semaeostomeae; family Ulmaridae; genus Aurelia; species Aurelia sp. 3 sensu Dawson et al. (2005). The sequence goes on along the minus strand of OZ026574.1, from coordinate 27,308,370 downwards.
TGTATGTGTTCTGGTCCTTCTTATATAGCCAAATACAACTGTTGGAGGGCAGAAAATCATTTGCCAATTTTTGACAGCACGTAGTTTCAAAGGGAGCAGGAATTTGAAAAATCCCAGACATAGTCTAAAAGCTTAGGATCTCCACTTCCTGCTCATGTAAGTCAGACTTTGTTACCCCAAACGCAAGGGTAAAAAATAGCTTTTGAAGGTGGTACACTCTTTTAAGCAATAAATATGCCTGGGAAATATCATATTACAACATTTGCCAATAATTTTGATATGGTTAGAACCCGCACATTCTTGTGCATCGAATGATGTATAGTTTGCCTTGATTCCATCATTCCGTTAATAGTTTGGCTTTTAGGGAGCGGAAACCAAATTTCGTGTCATAAAGGGCCTGTTTATATGAGGCGGGCTGGCTCGCCTTCAGGTGAAATCCTATATATCTCGTCACAACTTTGAAAACATCAGTTTGTGTTTTTATGTATGCCGGCTGGCCCACCTTACTGAGATCCCGCTTGTCGAATCGAGCCCCGAGATCCCGCCTCATTTTAACGGAAGAAACGGGCCAGCCCGCCTGTGACGCAGTTGCCGTATTACGTTTGCCGCCAAGGGCCTTACTTGCCCCATTCCTTCTTTTGTAATATTGAAAGAACAGGAAATATTTCCTGGTTCTTCCAATTTTACACAAAAGAAAGACCGGCCCGGGTCTACGAATTGCCGGTTGTCTCGGAGCTGGCTCTCCGTCGAATCTCTCATATAATCCTGGGCTGGCTCGATGGTGAGCCAGCTCATTTACGGGCCAGCCCGCCGCATATATACAAGCCCTTAGATACAGGAAAACCCCGCAAACAAGAACATACGTTTCTAACAGACAGACTGACAATGTTCTTATGAAAATGGTACTCATCCTACATGAGGGCGAAATTCTTATCACAAGGGTCCTTATGATTAAGATGACCAGAAATCTTGATTGCATTCAAATGGTAGATGAATTAGTAATCTATTATAAGAACATTAAAGGGAGTAGAAAGACCAACAGCCTTTGCCATCGTTTGTTTTTGTTTTTGTGAATTTCGTACAGTCAGTTACTCTGAAAGCTGTGCAGAGCAAGTCGCTGACTTCCCGCAAGGCATGCTGGTCTTTGTACTCCCTTTAAATGAATTCACCAAACAATTTACTTACTACTTGAAATGTGTTTGATTATTTGGACGGAAAGAGTTTTACAAACTAACATGATTACTGTTGCAAAAAGACTCGATTTCAGTTCACGAACCTATGTTATTTTCTGCTTTGCACCTTTCACTTTTTTCATTAAAATTTCGGATTTTTGAGGTTTTTGAGGTTGAGATTTTTGACCTTTCACTTTTTTCATTAAAATTTCGGATTTTTGAGGCTTGTAACTCTCATTATTCTTAAAAAATGCATCACTTGAGAAGAACATGGAAATGAATCAGTTTGTTTTTAGTATCAGTTTGTAGGTTGTAATTTTCCAATGTTCTTGTTTGTGACATTTTCGCTGGGAGAACTTTTTGGCCCCCCTTGTATCAAGAAAGTAATGGAATCAAGCACAGGGACCCTAGGAAGTTGCATAACCCAACCCCACACCTAGACTCATGACGATGAGTCTCTTGTTTCCCTGTGCTCTTTACCGCAGGGATACAAGAGACTCATCGTCCTAACTCTACCCCCCTATGGCACGCGAAAATCACCACAATTAGATAAACCAGGTTTTTCTCAGATAAACCTAGTTTATCTCCAGATAAACCTGGTTTTTCTGAGAAAAACTTGGTTTTTCTCCAGAAAATGTTAGTTTTTGAAAAACCAAGTTTTTCTGGATTGATTTTCTATTTTAAAGAATAGTTTTTGAAAAACCTGGTTTATCTGATGAGCCTCGCTTTCGTTCAGAAAAATCTGGTTTTTCTGGAAGCTATTGTTTTTAGAAAAACCTAGTTTTTCACAGATAAACTAGGATTATCTGCTACATGGCCACATGTTTCAGATAAACCAGGTTTGTCTCCAGAAATACTAGGTTTATCTGATTGTGGTGATTTGCGCGTGCCATGCACTCTTCCAAAAAAGCCTTGGAGAGTTTGAGGACAATAGGATTTTCAGGGAGTTTTCATTGGTTTGCTTGAAAACAAAGGATGTTTTGCAAAAGGTGTAAGGGATTTTTGGGAAGTGATAAGTCTCTAGATGATCTGCACTTGATCTGCGGGACACGCTTCGTAAGAATTTCAAGATCACCTATATTTTAGAAGGGGTTTCTCTGAAATTGTGGTGGGTGGGAAGTGTCACAGAAAAAGCCTAACGAGGTGAACTTAACCCCGCCAAGGTTAACTTTAAGTACCGCATGAAATTTTTGTTGTCCCATTATGATCTGAACTTGTAAAGTTTGGAAAATTAGAAAGGACATTTGCAGAAAATGATATGACTTCTCTTATGGCGCGCGAAAATCACCACAATTTAGATAAATCAGGTCAAACTGTGGGGAGGTGTCATCAGATAAAATCCTGAGGTGATGAACTCAACCCCACAAATTTTCACTTCAGTACTGCATGAAATTTTTATTGTGGAAAAGTAATATGGTTTCTCTGCAGGTAAACATCGTTTTCCCGACGGCCTCCCATTCAGTTAGATAAACTTGGTTTTTCTGATGAGCCTCTCTTCCTGTTAGAAAAACTTGGTTTTTCCGGCGAAGAACCTGGTTTATCTAATGAGCCTCTCTTTCAGTCAGAGAAACCTGGTTTATCTGATGCCTTCGTCCTTTCTGGAGAAAAACCTAGTTTATCTGGAGAAAAACCAAGTTTATCTGAGAAAAACCTGGTTTATCTAATTGTGGTGATTTTCGCATGCCCTGATTTCAGATAAACCAGGTTTTTCTCCAGAAAAGTGAGGTTTCTTCAGATAAACCAGGTTTATCTGGAGAAAAACTAGGTTTGCCTGAGAAAAACCTGTTTTATCTAATTGTGGTGATTTTCGCGTGCCATATCCCCCCCCCCCCAATGATAAAGAAGCCTTCCTCCGTAGCCTCCTTTGTAATTTTGAAGCTATGAAGTAAAGTAATGCTTTAAGAGAGAGATCGAAAGCGAGGCGCGCGAAGGCCTCTTTATCATAAGGGGGGGGGGGTGGGTTGGGTTATGCAACTTCCTGGGCCCCTGTGAATCAAGACATAAAGATGAGCGAAAGCCAAATTCCATAGCAGCTATCTAGTCGATCTTGTTCCATGTTTACCTACCTAAATCGTTAAAACTATAGAAAATGTTTGTATGCGATATGCTACGAAACGAAATCTATGTCGAATAAGCGTCCATAGCTATAAATCCAGTTTTATCTTTCAGAAGAAACTGCTGTTGGTGTTTTCGGCGGAATTGGTGTCCACGACTTGAACGGTGTGCGAGGTAAGACTATTGGCACATCTGGCATGGGTGTCCGAGAGCTGTTTGCTCGTGGCAGCAGAGCCTCTGGGCATATTTCAAAGGGGTTGCCTGGTTGCAATAATGTCATTTCTTTACTTCTTGTACTGTTCACTGTCCTAGGCTCTGGTGTCCATGATCGTACTGATGTTTCACAGAGATCTGTTGTAAGGTATTGGATACCTTGGTATGTCCGAGGGAGCGCTGATGTCTGGGAATGTACTGGTGGGCTAAGTGTAGGAAGTTTCTGGCTTAAAACCGGTGTGCGTACGTTCACTGGTGATGTGGTTGTTGCTTGTGGCTCACTTAATAATGGTGTCCGAGGTGCGATTGATGAACTAGGTGTTGCCAATGTCCGGGCTGAGACTGCTGTCCGTGACGGGATTGGTGTATTAGGGTGGCTTTCAATGAATGATTTGTCCATTGTTGTGCTACGTATTGAAGCTGAATAATTGCGCTTGATCCCAATGCTTTGATGACTATCAGAGAGGTGTCTTACTTTTGTGCTCCTTGAAAGAAAACACACTGAATATTATCCCAATATTATACGGTAAAAACTCAATGTTATCATCCTTTCTTATTACTTTGTGATAAATCGAAATTCTTTCACCCGGACTCCGTAATTAGCTCGTTAGCGCAGTCATCTATTGCTCTTAAAATTCGTTAGATTTCTTGTACTTGCACATCGATGATTCCTTGGCCTAAATCCCCTTTGTCTTGCTTTTCAATCGGCGCACAAAGGATCATGGTTAGCAATGGGTCTTTAATTTACAAACTGCTTATAAGAAACTCAACTCGCAGATCGCCAAAAAATTAAGAAACCGAGCGGCATTTTGCTCCTAAAAAATCTCGTACACCTTTGGCAAAAATCCTTTTGTTTTTAAGAAAAATCCATCAAAAATCCGTGTAAATCCTTTTGTTCTGAAAAATCTCGTACGCTATCTCCAATGAGTGAAGTGCCCCTCGTAAGAAACTGGAGTACTGGGAAGTATATCTTAAGAAACTATTCAACTCGATAAAGGAAACTTTTACTTGATTTACACTTTACACTCAGGTACTCGAGCAAAAGGCTTCAAGAAACCTTGTTTTGAAATGTGTACTGAAAATCTTATAATTGTATTAGTTTCTTGTAAAAAATACATGTCTATCATAGCGGGTGAGTCGAAGAGTTTAGGCGTTTGCCAGGCAGCAGAATAAAAGGAACGCCACCGATATTCAAAACTGAAATTTAAATTTATCAAAGGCTAACTTTGATGTGAAAATTTTGTGTGGAAAATCACTGATCTTTTAGACCCAGAAATGAGAAAAAGAACTAGATCCATGATTTACTTACCATTGAAAAGTTAATTTTATTTCTGAAATTCGCAATTGTATTGAATTTAAATTTCAATAACGAGTAAATCATGGACCAGTTTGTAACGTGGAATCCTTGTTCCCATACAAAACACGTGCAAACATTTTCCTAGACTTGCTTCTTAGACTTGCTTCAAATCTATTCCCCCGTGGTTTATCTGCATTTATGAAAATAATTACTTCTGGACGCTGCGATGGAAAATCGAAGGATATACCACGGAACAGACTTAGAGCAAATCTAACATTTTCCTATTTTCTAGGTGTATTCGATGAGTGATTTTACGAAGCAAAATTTTCACATCGAAGAGAGCCTTTGACTTATTTGAGTAAAGGACAAGTCTGGGGTTGATGATAAAGTTATTGTTAAAAAGCAACCTTACCAACTGCTGAACACCAATCGTGAGTTCTTTCCAAGTTTTGAAGCCTCCAACTTTCATTAATTGGTTAATGAATCTTCGTAAGTTAGGCCAAGTATCGTCGCCATTTTGTATTTTGTACGAGTGTGCGAAGGCGCGACAAGGAAACAAGCAATGTGAGTGCTATAATATCAACACATTTGGCAGCCTCGTTCAGGTCAACATGAAATGACGTCATAGAAAGTGACGTTATTTCGCACTTTCTAGCAGATTGAAATATGTAGTTTTGCAGATTAAAAGAGAAAAAAAATTGGAGAAAAGTACTACACACCATTCACAACAGTGTAATCTCTTGAATAATCACCAATTATACCAACCCCGGACTTATCCTTTAAGATTTCAATTTTGAATGTCGGTCACGTGCTTTTTATCCCACAGCATGCGAAACATGTAATTTTTTATTCATCCGATATATCATGAAAAGCCCCAGGGGGGGGGGGGGGTACTCTATAACTTTCAATAACTTTCCATGCCAATATTTGGGGTCTAAAATTTTACGTTAAATCAATATTTGGGGTCTGTGAATTACAACATGGACAAAAATTCAATATTTGGGGTCCAAAAATCTGAAAGAAGGAACAATCACGGAATGTCATGCGGGTCTCCACAATGTTAGACTCAATATTTGGGGTCCCCAAAACATTAAGTATAATATTTAGGGGTCAGCAAAGAAATAGTGGCATGGACCCCCCCCCGTATTGAAAGTTAGGGAGTACCCCCCTGGGTGAAAAGCAGTGCTCTTACCTCTTTTTCTTGAAAATCAGACATAGCACTAATAAAGCCATGATAGCAAATATGCCAGCAGAAATTATAAATGGACTAAATGTGGTAAAATTTTCGCGCAACTTTTGTTGCTTCCCAGTTGAGCCCTGTCGTGCTTCATTTCGTACCAAGCCAAAACTTGATGATACATTTTGTGTAGTATAAGTTGTTGCTGCCATACTTGATTGAAAGTCTAGATCGATGAAGATGCTGCTAAATGCCGCTTCTGTCTTCTTTGCTGCTGCAGAGTCCACGACTGTGAATATGTTATTTTTCGTTAAACTGTGAGCTGTTAGAATAGCTTCGATTCCTTGCGTATTTTGATGCTTTGATGCCATGTTCGAAGTAATCATTTTTTTAAAACAAATTTCTGACTTCAAACTCATCGTTGAAATTACACGTGATCCGTGAATAGTTGCTGATGCCAGAGAAATTTCAGGATGCGAAGACTTTAATGCAGATGTTTTTGTGAGTGCAAACGTCGAAGGTGTTGTGTTGATAAAATTTTCGAGGTTCAGTGTTGTTAAAGATGATGTTGCTACAATATTGCTTGTTCTTGATGGCCTCAGCAAACTAGGTTTGGGATTTGTTACTGGAGCTCTCGTCATTTCGTCGGTACTCAGTCGACTTGTTGTTGTTGTTGTTGTTGTTTTTGTTGACGTGAAGGGTGAAATATCCGTTGCATTAGCTTAGAAAATAAAACAAAGAATTTAGACTGATAGCAGACGGATTGCATATGCATAGTTATAGCTATTGATAGACTGATGGAAGCTCAAACTACAGTTTGAGCAAAAGATGAGAATTTTGTTGTTGTTGTCGTTGTTGTTGTTGTTGCGATAACAGCGACTATTTCGTGAGTCTAGACTGATAGAAGTATGTAAAAACTAGGCCCGTAGGAAGTGGTGGCAGAAAGGGCTCAAGCCCCCCCCCAATGATTTTGAAAACAATGGTTCTATGTCACAAGCATTAATTAGAGGTATTGCTCTCTATTGTTTCATAAACAATTGCCCCTTCAATCAGCAGCTGCTTCCTACGGCCCTGGTCAAATCTACAATACCAACGCAAATGCTGCTGTGAAGGTGTTGAGGTGTACTTCTGTAGTCCTCTAACTTTGCAGTCAGATTAGTCAGGCGGACAATGTCCGATCTAAAGTAGAGCTGCCGTATCCTCACTATCTGGATGTCATTCCTTCTTTGCACTTACCAAGAGAGAAAGGAACAGTGCTCATAGGAACAGTGCTCATACCGCTCACCCAAATATTATCTCATAAATATCAATCGAAAGATCTTTAAAAGCGGTTTTAATTCGAAGAGAATCTTAGAATTTGGGCTCAGAAATAGTTTTTCTCTCTTGGGTTTGCCAGCAGCGTTCTTTTTCAAATTACATAGAAGTTTGCTATTTGTATGATCTAAAAGCTTATTTTTTCCTGATTAGAAATCTGAAAATTGGTCTCATATAAATTATGTTTTATTTGATATTCACTGAAACCTTCTGATATATGCAGAATAGTTTGAGCAAAATAGAAATAAAATGACCATTAAATACTCACACTTTGTACAGTTACTAGATACATCTCTCCACCCTGCTAAACAAATCTTTATGCCTGTACTCTGATCACATTTATAATGACCAAAAGTATCATTCCTTGCATTACATTCCATTGAACATCTATCTCCATGCCAACCATCATAACACTCTCGTTCCCCTGTATCATAATTGCATCGATAATGCCCAGTTGAATCATCAGTGTCAACACAGTAATCAGTGCATTTTGGGATCAAATAGTTTTTGTCGCAATGTACTCTAAAATGGAGAAGGTTTATTGAAAAGTTGTAGAGCAACTATTTGCAAAGAGAATTCTAACTTTTGAGAAAAGAATTTTGATGAAATAGGGAACTTGTTTTGTTCCTTAGCGACATGGACAGTGTTTCAGTGAAAATTTTGTTTACATTGTACAGTACAGACCTTTCCCAGGTCTATTTGGGTTCTTATTATTTATTGGAATTGGAATTGGAAGTGTTCTTTATTTGCAAGAATTTACAAAACAACAGCCCTTTCACCAATTTTGAAAAATTCCAGTGCAACGCTTGAAACGTTCTTATATTTTCATATTTCATATTTCATATTTCATTTTATTAGGGAGGGAGACCCTTCAACCAACTGGTTGATTTACAAGGGGCCCTCCATATAAAAAACCTACAAAAATTAAACAAGTTAAAAACCGCTAAAAACTACTTACAATGAATACATCTAATAAAAAAAAAATCCTATCTATAAAAAATGAAAGAAAAGTACCTAAAAAACAAAACCGCCAGTCCATCATAAGCTATCTTTAAAAATATATATAGAGGATGCCTGTTTGGTCTCAGCTGGGAGGCTATTCCAAAGTTTAGCTCCGCGAAAAGAAAAACACTTCTGCCCATTTGCAGATGTTTTCTTTGGCAGCCTCAAGTCCGTTGCCGTATTTCGAAGGCTACGAGAGTTACTAGTAGAGTTTCTAGTGAAAAGATTGCGCATGTACTGTGGAGCAAGCCCATTGAGAGACTTGTAGACCACTGATCTGGACTCTTCATTGACAAGCTCACGAATGGTCTTCCAACCAAGGCTCCTAATCAGTGGTCCACTCGGGGAATCAAAGCTGCTATTCGTTACAATTCTAGCAGCTCTATTTTGAAGCTTTTGGAGCTGATTGATATCAGTGGTGCCACAACAACCCCATACAGAACAGCAGTATCGAAAATGGGGCTCCACAATACCTGAGTACAAAGTTTTCAAAGAAGCCATTGGGAGAATATTCCTTGCGTGTTTTAGAAATCCAATGGCTCTGGATACTTTGCTAGATACAGCTTTAATATGCTCTTTCCAATCTAGACTGTTGTCAACTTGAACACCAAGGTATTTGGTCTTCTTGACAACGTCCAGTTCTCTGCCACGAATTTTTAGATTCAGTTTTTCTGCTGCATTGTTGAGCGTTCGGTGCTTTGGTTTGGTCGCGATTAACATAGATTGTGTTTTAGCAACATTTAGCGAAAGTTTGTTGCCCTTCAACCATGAGTCTAAGTGCTCAAGATCGACATTAATAGCCTCGTTCAGCTGAGAAATATCTTTTGACTTTAAGCAAAGGCTAGTGTCATCAGCATACATGGACACAGTTGAACTCTGGACAGCACTTGGGAGATCATTGATGTAGATCAAGAAGAGAAGTGGTCCAAGACATGACCCTTGGGGTACCCCTACCTCCACTTCCCCGGTTTCAGAATCGACTCCACCTACTCTGCACTACTGTTTTCTGTGGGAAAGATAAGATTGAAACCAAGAAAGCTCCCTTTGTCGAACACCATAGTGCTCTAACTTTTTGCAGAGAAGGTCATGATCTACAGTGTCAAACGCTTTTTTAAGGTCAATGAATACTGTACCCACCATCTGTCCAGTGTCCAACCCACTATACCAATCGTCAGTGTTTTTCAGTAAACAGGTCAGTGTAGAATGGAGTTTTAAGAATCCAGATTGACCAGGATGAATAAGGTTATACCTAACCAGATATTGGTGAAGTTGGTTAAACACTAGTTTTTCAAAGAGCCTTGAAATGACGGGAAGAACTGAAATTGGGCGGTAATTAGACTTTTCAGCCCTATCCCCATCCTTGAAAATTGGTGTAATCCGGGCATTTTTCCAAGAATCAGGAAACTGACTAGTTTCAAGAGAGGTGTTAAACATGAAAACTAAGGAGTTTTCAATGTAAGGAGTAGCTAACTTTAAGAAGTTCTGTTGCACCATTACTTTGACATTGTTATAAAATAAAGCAACTAGAGTAACCACTCTACTTATTTTGCCATACATCAGCAACCACTTGCCTGGCTGACTCAAACAAGGTCTCAAACTGTAAAGCTTATCCTATGTACATGTACCATAAAATGGGATAACTGAGGCTTACAGCAGTTACAACAATGAGCCAGAATTTTTTTGGACATTTTGTACATACTGCTGGAACTTCATCATATGCTTAAATGCTCTACCTAATATACAAGGCATAGCAGCAAAAGATTAAAGTATGTACTTTTAAATATATATAGTTATCAATATTTATGATAAAAGTACTTCTCCCTCACAGAAAAATCAGAATTGAATTAATAAATGATTCATACCTGACTGTGAGAGTCAATTTCGGAAAGCCACCACTGCGCCGTATTTCTGAAAGCAATGCATTTTGTGCAGCTTTTTCATTTGGCCTTGGTGTAGCTTTGACTGATAAATTTTGCCGCATTGCGCATACGAGATCATTCTCAAGGTGGCTTTCCTTGTCATTTCCTTTATCTTCGTCGTATACATCAATTTTCAATGACAACGATCCCTTTTAAAGAGAAATATAAGCGTTACATTTGAAGAGAAAGTTTTACTTCTGCAGATGAGCATGGTGAAGTTTAGTAGCTTTCATGACACCTCTGACTTCACTCGATAAGATCAAATAAATCGAGACGACAAAGCTTCACGGTTGACTGCAAAGAAGGTTTGAAATCTAATCTTGAGCTTGCCAATTGCTTTGTCTATAATCCTTTGGGCGCTGAATGAAAAGCTAGACAAAGGGAATTTAGGCCAAAAGGGACTTTCAGACAATACGAAAGTCGACTTTGGCGCCAAGGAGGATCATAGTTACCAATGGGTCTTTAAGCAGAACTTACAAAATTCATCTTCGTTGCGTCTGCACAGAAGGTTTGAAGTCTATTCTTGAGGCTTCCAAATTGCCTTGTTTGTATCGTTAACTTGTTCTTCGCACGAACCGAACTGACAAGTGTGCGACGAAACGCGTTTTTGGTTATTTAACGTTGTTCTTTGTTGCAGTTACTAACTTATTTCTTTCCTTTCAGGGTTTAAGATTAATTTGTTTTCTCTTGCAAGGTTAAACAGTTTTCTCTCTACTTGCGTGTATATTTTGGTTTTTTGCCTTTTGCAGGATTTAAAATTCTTCCTTCTACAGACTACTGTGTTTTTGTTGCGTTTATGGACTTTTTACAATGAGTCTGTTTTTGAAGGCTATGTTCAAATTGCTTGTCTCAATCAGACTTGTCTCTCTTACAAAATTCACCATTGCGTTCAGCACGGTGCATATGAAGAAAGAACAAGAGAAACTAACTCAGAAACAGTCAAATCACGAAAAGCTTCTTGCATGGATCTGTTGGGTTTTGAAGGTGCCCACCGGTTTTAGTCTAAAGTATTCAGCTTCTTCAAGGAGGAGTTGACCTTTGAGAGGAACACCGTGAGTTACCGACAGGTCGCCTTAGCCCATGCGGTACCATAAGGATTCCTTTCAATCAAACATATGCTTATTTCATTGGAGTTATCAAACGCGGCGATGCGATTTAGGAGAATATGAAATTGGCAGATGTAGTGGGGGATGTATTGACGTTAATTTATCGCATACAAGATATAAAGAAGATAACTTGGGCATTGGTAATTTTTCAAGTTGAATGTAAGAAGATGAATAAAGCAAACAAGATCTGTCCGGTATATTGTCTCAGGCCCCGTTTACACTATACCGTTTTCAAATGAAAACGGTACGAAATCATACCGTTTTGGCCTTCCGTTTACACTAAAACGTTTTCGTAACCGGCATCAAATGAAGACGATTTTGAAAACGGCACGATTTGAAAACGGCATGAAACGTTTCAGTGTAAACGCTTGAAAACGGAACGATTTCGTTACGGATTCAAAAAGAGACAAAGGAATAATTTACCTCCCTTTCAATCAGGAACGAAATCGTTCCGTTTTCAAGCGTTTACACTGAAACGTTTCATGCCGTTTTCAAAATCGTGCCGTTTTCAAAATCGTCTTCATTTGATGCCGGTTACGAAAACATTTAGTGTAAACGGAAGGCCAAAACGTAATGATTTCGTACCGTTTTCATTTGAAAACGGTATAGTGTAAACGGGGCCTGAGACAATATAGTAAGTGGCTTCACTCACACTCCATCTAGAAACTGGTAAAATGATCGGGTTCTGCACTTCTTCACCAGATGGCACCTCGTAGAAATGATCTCCAAATACATAATGTTCTTCATATGCTAAAGTGTTGGTCCAAATTCTTTTAATAGAACAATTTTGGCTGCCTGTCTCTGAGATGCAAATAATGAAGTAATATTGACAAGTACATTTGCCATCTCCATCAATATCACAACAATTGCCATCTGTTTTCAGAGATTTTTCATTTTCAAAATGGATCAAATTGATCGATAATGTTCCACCAGCTGATGCAAGCTGAAAACAAATTGAAAATCTCGTAAGGGTTTTAGGAGAGGAACAGGAGCTCAAACTAGTAAATCCGTTTTTTAACACTGGTCAACCAAATAATCAGATAAGAGATAAGACATAAAGGTAATGAAGTTTGATGTAGCTGGCTGGATCATTTCATCCATGGTAGATGCCAGAGAAAATTTTCCTACTGGATAGAAATCTTGGTTTATAGTGTCATTTGTAGCCTCAATGCGCCCTAGACTTCAAAGCGTCGTGAGCAGGGACTCAAACTGTAAAGAAGGTCGTCTTTACAACGACTGAAACTGACGCAGAGATTTGCCTTTATCAAAACTATGTCTTAGAATTTTCCACGATCATAGATATCAGCTTGTTTGGGAATGTTTGATTCATGTTGTTGGATTTGAACTTCCCTCAAATTGAAATTCGTTAGTCAATGGAGATGACTGTTGTGCCTAGCTTCTTTTACTACCGCTAAAGTGAAGCCCATAAAATACCTTTCCAGTTAGTTCAAGAATAATCTTTCAGATATTTCACAGGAAGCCACGTTTTGGGACTGGATTTTCACCTTTTGACCAAGGAACAGTTTGTTCTTTGTAGCCAGCAGTTCCATGGAGGAAGCCCGGTCTTTGCTCTCTATGAACTAAATCTTAGTGATTATGCCCCTGTAAACAGTTCCCTAAATCATTTCAGTAGCAAACTTCAGTGCATGCCTTCAGCTTGGGAGTACACAAAATAGCCATCATTACCCTTTGACTATCTATTTTTGTCGAGCAGTTTTGAAAAACTTCTTGAACATCTTGGATATGAATATTCAGTTTTCCTTTTGATGACTTAGAAAGGACAAAAATGCAGAACGAAGAAAACAAGTCATAAAAATAGAGTAGAGGACAACAGATCTACTTAAGAAATATCTTTAATGCAATACATCTAGCAGGCTACACGTATTTTTTATAAGAAATTAAGAATTTGTGGCAAGTTTCTCAACATCATCAGGTTTTCAATACTCAGAGCTTCTAGCAAGTTTCTTAAAGGTTCTATGACAGTCTTCATGTTTACTACCCATGCCCTTCTAAACATTTCAAAACATAGTTTTTTGAAGCTGAACAAATGTTTAGACCTCATTCAAGTACGTTCCGAGTAACGTGATACGGGAAACACACGAAAATAAAGGAGAATATGCTGAGGAATTCCTTTATCAAAGTAAACAGTTACTTAAGATATAGTTTTCCAATACTGGAGTTCTTAAATTGTTGGTGATCTGAGAGTTGAGTCTTTTATACGCAGTTCTTATGAAAAAACACGTGTACTACTGTGCGCAAATCTATCGTTAACTAAAGGTGATTAAGACATTTTTTGACGACAGAGCTGCAACGTAGAAGTAAAGTGTTAATGGGCCTTAATGAGAGCAGAGAGCAGATGCAGCACTTTACTTTGTTAGAATCATTGATACCACCGTTCCTTAGCTACTGTCTTACCATGATTGTTCAAAATTTATGTATTTACCTTGAGGTAAACCAATATGGCAAAAGCTACAGGCACTGTCTTGTTCATTGTGTTCTTGGTCCCTGTTTGTTTCAGCTTGAAGTCACAGTTGAACAAAGCCTCTTTGCCTTGCTATTGTTCATCAAATTCCTACAAGTTGCTACTTCATAGTTGATTGATACGATTTCCAACACTTTTCTCCAAGTCAGATGCTGTTTCTGTCGCTATTAGTTGATTCAATGGCGTGGTAGATTTTGTACCCGTTGGTAGCTTTACTCCAAGATGTGTTTGGGAACCCAGGCAGAATATGAGTTAGATTACACTGTAACAAGATCTTAATCAAGTCGTAATCAAGTGCCCACTTCGATTAGAATTTAAAAACAAATAAGGTTAATCCTATACCATCCAGTTTCGTTTTACGATAGGTGTCAACTTACAAGGGCAATGCATCGGCAAATCAAAATGGCTCAAGCCAGTTGCCAGTTGCCTTCAAATTCTAGCCTATCATATCAGAATTTCTTGTGGACGTAGATCAGTTACCCAAATATGGAGCGACACGTGTCACAGGCTTTTGTTTTTGTTAAGGTTATTTTTGTCAAAGGCTTACATATGCTTAGATTCCCATCAAACAAAAAAGACAGGTTGTCCCAGTTTCCATGCTATCTAAGAGCTGCTTTTTTTTAGTTTCAGAGATCCTGTGCATGTAAAGGGTGCTCCACAAGTGTCTCCAAAATATTGTGCCCCATTTGATTTGCTGCTGTGGAGGACCTCTATACATTTCATTGTTCTGTCTTTGGTACCAATGCACAGAATTCAGGATAAGCTTCAACTTATAGCCTGAGACGTTGTTTTAGCCAATATGACAAGTGGTTGCTGATTTATGGCACACTGGGACGTAGGAACCATCTCAAACTTGGGGGGGGGGGGGGTGGCACGACACTCCGAGGGCACTTTTTTCCTTAGGAAAAAGGGGGTATTTTCTAAAAATTAAAAGGGCAGTTCTTTGTTTATTGCAAAATCTTAGGGGCACGTGCCCCCTGTGCCCCCCGGTTCCTATATCTTTGATGACAAAGGAAGTCTAAGAAGCGATTGCTTCGAACATAGGGGTCTGCAATACCCACGGGGGGGGGGGGTTCTTCCATAGTAAAGGTACCTGGGAATGTGCCGCCCACAAGGGTATACTTTATAGAACCTCTAGTCTAGCCAAGGGTATACTTTTTGGCAATGTTAGTCGAGTTTAGTCTAGGCAAGGGTATGCTTTTTGGCAATTTTGGTCTAAGGACTGTAAAGTTCGGTAATTTCTGTAAAAAAGCCAAATTGAAAAAAAATTCTGTCCTGAGAATGCGAAAATTTGGCAAGTTTTGTCTAGAAAACGTCCTTTCAGGGAACTTCTAATAGAGAAATTAGTCTAGCCAACCAAGGATATCATTTTCACAAACATTGGTCTAGCCAACGGTTCCGTTTTGAAACTGCAGGCGGCACACCCCTACCCGAAATTTAGCTGAGAACCCCCCCGTGGGAACACCTATGCTACTCGATCCAGGCTATTTGCAGAATAGTTAAAATGTCTGTAGAGGAACGTTGGCAAGAGTTTCATTCATGTGATTAAATGTAAAAGTATCATTTTCAACTGTTAGCCGCCAAACTGGTGTCAAGAAGCAGTTAAACACTTACTGGTCAATTGATGTGGCCTAAAGCGCCGTATCCTTTACAAGGATTGACCTGGACTGAGGTACCGCTCAAGATTTGAGTGTCGGATAATAAATTAGACAAGATGGATAAGAGAACTGTAATCTAACTTGATTGGAATCGACGCCATTTGTGACATTCAAAACCGACGTCAAACAATCGCAATATTCGTTAAGTGTGATGATAGGAACATGATTGGCTTAAAAGGGCATTTCTTGGATCCCACTTCATAAAGCTTGACTGAGCATGGTCTTGGACTGAAAAACTGTGGTATTACCTGGTGAGTCAGCAAAATGTACAGTATACTCTCTTGAAAAATGAGAACTTCGTTGCCTAACTCAGGATTTAACTTAATTTTGGGCATTTATTCATTATTAAAGAAACTAGTCTCCAAAGTCTTTTTTTGAAACTATAAATGATTGGCTGGATTTGATAAATGTTTCAACAACTAAATGGTAGAATAATTCTTTCTTAGCTCAGGCATTGCTTTCTAATGATGCGGAAATTCTCGATATGCTATCATGCAACCAATCTACCCAGAGTTTATGGAAAAATCTGACTCTGGTCTACCATTGCCCACGAGTAGACCCGCTATTCAAAAGAAGAAGCTTCTGCACGTAGGCTAGTCTAACAAAGACATGGCCGATAAAAGAATGTTCCTTGCAAGCAATTCAATTAATGGGAACTTGTTGCAGGTTGTGGCCATTTGACGCCATGAAATATCTCCTTTGTCAATTGATTAATTGATTAGTTGATTAGTTGATTTATTAGTTGCCATCTCCTCCGCAGGGCTACAGTGCCGCAAAATTTACTAGAATTTTCCATGTGCTTCCTTTACGGTTGGTTCGGTCTTCATTCAGCAAAAAGGGCCTGGAAGTAGTTGCATCGGACGCAGTGTGGTGCAAGGAATCCATTGAAAAAGCTTGCAGAATGGCTAAATGGGGAGAAGGTGATCCAAGATGGATTGTTGAAGAACGACCTGATTCAACAAATGTAAACAATTGGCACTGGTAAGCGCGATTGATATCTTTCGAAGGCAGATGGTTGGCGCCGAAATCTTTGTTGTTTTTAGGCCCACTTTTTTATTTTTGGGCCTAATGATTTAATATTATTATTAATATTATTTATGATATTATTATTAATATTATTAAAGGCCAAAATTTTCAAACGAGACGACTAAGTGCACACTAGATAGCCAAAGTGCAACTAGCCCTTTTTCGACATAAAATCGAGCTTGGTGATAGGCTTTCTGGACAAAATTACTCAAAATTGTTGATTTTTTGGGTGAATGAAGAAGGGGAGCACATTTTAGGAGCACAAATTCAAGAAAACTGTATATGTGAGGTATGGTATTTAATGGATCAAAGAAGAAACTGAAAAAAAAGAATGTTTAAGTATGATATTGTGAGAAGAGCTAAGAAAGAAAAGATGAAAAGCGATGAGATAAACAGTAGAGAGACACAGTAAGCGGCTCAAAATTATGACATCACCAATGCCCAGACTGTAAAGTTTGGTCTTCGCGGGGAACGCATTCCTCGTGCCAAAATTTCTAGCTTGTTTCCATCCGCACAAAGTTCTCTGTGAGGCCAACTTCCGTGCAGATATGCCCACCAGTTTGCTGTGTTACCCGCACAGATCTCACAAAGAGTCTTGCAAATTTCGCTTCTGCTCAGAACGGAGTAGTTTCAATACAATGCTCGTAGCTTTGCTCTTCATCTGGACGCCTCTTCTTCAAAGAGATATTGCCTTTTGTTCTGCACCACACTGTGGGTAAACATAGTATTTTGCGTTAGAATCCACCCAAAAATATTTTGCAATAGAATTTCTGCAACGCAATTATTTGGAGTTAAAACCAACATTCTCTGCGCGTTGAAAAAACTTTACAGCCTGGACCAATTCTACTTTACTGTCTTTTACATTTCTGTTAGAGGCTGTAGTCATTTTCAGAGTTTGTCGTTAAAGGGGCATTCCGTGAAAATCAAATGCCTGCAAAGTTTCGTATCATTATCCCGATCGAAAAGCAGATTATGTCAGCCCTCAGAAATTGTTTTCCTTTCCTCGATCGCACTTCTCAAACGCAAGATATAGAGAAAAACATTTGGACGGATTTCAATTTTAATGCCCTACTATTTTTAAGCTTCGTTGTTGGCGAAAAAGGTTGCAAATTTTCGTTATTGTCCGTCGGTTGGTCATCGGTGAGTTTTGATGGGTTCGTTGCGTGTCGCTCTTAGAATTGAGTTTGAAAATCCTGTTGTATTGGTTCATTCATGTGTCCACGATCGACTACGACCAAGAGGAATGATCGGCTTTAACGAAAATTCTCGGTATCTGTCTCGGATTCAAATGTGAGGTTATGGCTGAGTTCTCGGTCGGTCGTTTGTGGCCGGTTTGAGCTTTATTTAAGGTTGAGAAATATCGGGAAATGTTGATAATGATATGAATGTTCGTTTTATATGCAAACGACGCAGTTCGCCAATATCCAGTTTTTCCCGCGGAATGCCCCTTAGTATTTGTGTTTTAGATTTATTGTAATGTTCTGTAATTACTAATAATGTCCATTTGTTTTTAGGACAGAAAAGAATGCAACAAATTGGTCAAAGGATAGAATCAAAACACTCCTTAATGAATTGAATGTAAAAAATGAGACTGGTAAGTAAATATGAAAAAGTCAGAATCAAGTATTTCTCCCACAAGACCTTTGTCAAAGTTTCTGAAGACTTTGGCTTACAATAGCAAATTTCTACAATAGAAAATGAAAACATGATGAAGCTTGTTCCAAGCTGATTTCCATGGTGGCATGGGTGACTTTGCTATTTGTTGATGGTAAAGCTTCACAAGTTGACTTATATGAAGAAGAATTTGATTAAGGTTCAAGCTGGTGCAGCTTTTCTTGTTTTGTTATTTTGTGGGTAGCCTTTGTCCCAGTTTCAAACAAAATTTACTGCATATGGTTATGCTAACCCAGATAATTAAAATTCTTCTACAGTTTTACAGGACATCATCAGATTTTGTTGCTTCACTAACTACTTACCGTACATGTTTTGTTTCTCAAAGGTGAATGGAAAGTTAAAGAAATTACAAAAGTTGATGGAGAAGCATATGCAAAGTAAGCTGTTGGTTAAAGTTTTAAAACATTTTAATTATGTGTTCCATCTACATCTTGGCTGTGTTTTGCAACACACAAGTATTTATATGGGAATCTCACCTGATCCTGCATTGTCCAGGGCCATAGGAAGCAGCTGCAGATTGGGGGCTTGTGTCCTTTAAACAATTGAAAACGATACGTCTGATTTGTACTTGTGACATAGGATATTGTCTTTAAAATCATTGGGGGCTCCAGCCCCCTGTTCCCTACGGATCTTCTTGCATGGGATGTTTCATTCTGCATCAGCAAGGTGCAGCAAGGTGCAGCAAGTTGTACATCAAATTATCATGAATTTCCCATGGAAAGTGAAACAAGCCAGAAATTTTGTCTTATTATTCATTGAAACGTTACACTGTGTAAACATGCTAGATAAGGTAGCATTTAAAGCTATCTCACTCTAATAAAGTAGCTCATTTTTACTTTCTTTGGGGGTTAAGGAAGATTTTGATATCCTTATTAATGTACAAAACTTGTTAAAGATGTATATTATTTTCTTCATTTTCAGCAATCGCAAAGGGAAACTTATCTTCTTCTATGAGTTTGTTCTAAAGTTTGAATGGAAAGGTACAGTACCATTCTCTCATTTTAGCCAAGAATGTTTTTTTCAGTTGTTTCAGAATTCCTTGTAGAGATCCTGAACATGCAATTAGGCCAGAAAATGTCATAAATATTACAAACGTTTGTGCTCTTTCACCAGGTTCCCTAAAAGATGAATTTACAAATCATTCAGGTTATATTGAGGTACCAAATTTAAGTGAAGAAAATGATGCAGATGATTTGGATGTAAGTAAACTGACCAAATGTTTTTTGTTGTCACGTAGAGTTATGGCAATCATGTCTTTGAAGCTATAATGTATGATGTTAGAGGGGTAGCTTGTTGCTGTGACGTAGCATCCATGTTTTTGTTGAACTACTGTAGAAATTGTAATGTTGAGGGCATTGCATGAAACTAACCTTCATCCCATGTTCCAATAGGTGTGTATCTTTTTTCACCAGTACTTTTATGAGTAACGGCAGCAATCATTGACTTGCTTTTGCTAGTTTCAGATAAATCATGTTGTTCAAATAAGGCTAACAAAGCTCCAGTTTTGAGTTTTTTCATTTCCAGGTACAAATGCTTGTAGATTCTCCAAAACTTGAAAGGGATACATTTATATTATAAGAGAATAAATCTCCTATTAAAGTTTGTTTTTTCCCTGGTTTTAGATCATGGTGTCAATAAAAGAAGGAGCTGAAGGACATAGAGAAATGAAGGACTTTGTTAGAAAGACAGGGATACCTTTGGTTAGGAGAAAACTAGAACAATATATCACAGAATTGAAAGTTGGTAAGCAGTTTTACGTAGATGGAATGCTTCCACCTTAAGTTTTGCTTTTATATCATTAAAGTACTTGACAAAAACCACTTTTGTGAAGAGCCAACAAGTGATAAGTACAGTATTTTCTGTATTCCTTGTATGGACTGAAAGCCAAGAAAACCAAAGCAAGCTGGATTAGACTTATGACAATGAGTCTCTTGTTTCCCTGTGCTCTTTGACTTGATGATGGCGCTTTGGTCAGTAGAGACTCATAGTATTACTCGGAAAAACCTGGCCCTATTTAGGCCCAAACTTCGCAATTCCTCCAGTACCAATCAGATTGCGAGATTGGTGAATAACTATTGTTGCGGTGTAAATGTGATAGAATTTTCAATTCAATTGAAGAATTGAAAACGCTCCCACAGGATTGAGATTCAAAGCCATGATTCTATCATAATTCCATTGATGATTGAAGAAAATAGGCCAAGTTTTTCACTGTTTCATTATGAGACCCTCTTGAGCAAGGTTTACCGCAGGGATACAATGGACTCGTCATCATCAGTCTAAAGCTGGATAAGCTGGAAAACCATGAATCCCACAAACAAGCTTTGAAATAAGTCTTAGATAAGTGGCACTTAGCTGTTTTGTGACACATTGCTCCTCATCCAAGCTGGCACTACAGAAATCTTGCTGTCTCTGTTATCAATTTGGCCGTTATATTTACAGTAAAGAATGGATAACAAGATGCAAAATCAAATTGTTATGATTTTTCAAACCATGTGTTGTTTTTCAATCACCTTAAGTGTGCAGCAGGACTATGCATATATCCCCCTATCTATCTTCACTGTGTCAGTTTCTGCATTAACAAATTTTACTTCTTTTCCTGTACAGAATTTAGCAAAGGAATGATTCTTCCAACAAAGAAAAATGAAAATAGTCCAAAAAGTAATATTGATGCAGCAAAAATAACAAAGGTTAGTAAGTACAGGAGCTAGCAGTGAGTGCTGTTATGTATCAATATGATATATCGTGTTGATACTTGAGTTGTTTTTTAGAGCTTTGAGGAATCAACATGCATTTGAACTACATAAACTATGGAAATGATAGTGAGAATTATTGTTTGTGAAAACTGGTACAGCATGCGATAGGTCACTGAGTTGTTTTTATAATTTTATGATTTTCAAGTAAGGACTTAAAGTGGTATAGTTTTCACTTGTATGTTTGATAACTGATAATGTTTATTTCATCTCGAGAGTAAGATTTTCTATGAAAATGTAAGTAGGTAAAACAGAATAGACCTTTTAGCTATTCTACAGCAACATTTGAATCAAATGACTTTTTCTAAATTTATAGAACTTTCGAATGTACACACAGTTGAACCTTGTGTAAAAAAATGTATAAAAATATCGCTCGATCCAGACTCTCTTGTAGAACAGCTAAAAGGTCTATTGTAGAGCAAGTAGGACAGTAGAAGTTTGAAAACAATTCTCACATCTTTGTATTTTCTTTACAGAACAACAAAATCCAACAATCTGAAGGAATGTCAAGTATGTTGTCATCTTCAAAAGCAGTAATTGAAATTGATTCAAAAGAAAGTTTTGAAAGCTTAGCTCTGATCTTGATTTGGTTTGGAATGATATCTGAATTCTTTGCCTTGTCTTCATCTTTGCTTTTCATTTTCAAATATCTGTTCCAGTTACCGCAGAGATAGATCATATATATTTGTGAAGAGTTAATTTTTAATTTGCTAGAGACCTCCTTCTTACAGTGGCTTTACTCTCAAATACTTAAAGCTTTAAATCATTTATTCTCTTCATTTGTCCATGACCTCGAATATTCAAGATGTCTGTAGCTGTAAATCGATTGATGGAATGGCTTGGGACAGTTAATCTGGTCACCAAATCCTTCTTGCTGTAAGGGCTTTCTTCTAACTTAGCTCGAATTTGGCTGGAATGCGAATGTAATATGAACGTTTATATTAAAGACATGAAATTAAAGACATGTTTTGATATGTTGTTCAGAGCAGAGAGCTTTATAAATTATATATTTTTAGTTTTGACGAAATTTGTTCAAACCGTTTCTACTCTGATAAAGTCTGTTTTGGAGATATTTGCTGTTTGAGTCAACGTCCAAAACCGTACAAAATCTTCTGATATTAGCTATTTTGCTACAGTGAATTCTTCATTTGCTTTATCTCATTCTTTGTAAATTATACCTTCACCATCTTCGTAAATCATCGTGAATTCCTTTCATTTTATTTTCAGACACGAGCAAAAAATCAAGTAGCCCTGTCAAGGTTGAATTAAAATTAAAAGAAGAATTTAAAACTTCTGCTGCTGAACTATATCAAGTTTTAACTGATGAAAGTGTAAGCTTCAGTTGATTTTCTATCCCAGTTAGATTATCTTTTATTTACAGTATGAACATATTCGTGAAAATGTTGCACATAGACCCTCGCTGTATTAAAGTCGTTGGATACGCTGTCTTCATACAGTGAAAAGTTCTTGAATGAATGTTATGCAAAATTTGGTAGCTCCAAATGGTTGAACTATCCATTAGTTTCCAAGGTAAGCAAAGAACAGCTCGTAAAGATTTCGTTGAAAATACTAGCCAATCGCACGACGACGACGACGACATCTGAACTGGGTGTAAAACATGCACGAAATCGATCGCCTGCAAGAAAACATCGTTACAAGAGTTTTATGTATCTCAGTTGGATTATCTTTTATTTACAATATGAACAAATTCGTGAAAATGTTGCACATAGATGCCCCCGTAGCTTGGCTTTTTGTTCCAACTTGACTCTATTTTTGGTAAAGAGTAGTTTCAAGCTCCTTCAGTAAATGAGGATTTTTCGACACACCTATGGCCTTGTAGTCCGATTATTTTTTATGGTCGTTATACCCACACTTGAACGAACCCATTCCGTACGGATGCAATTCTAGAGGCATTTTAAGACAGCCAGGGATAAAAGCTAACACCTACTCTTGGTGTGAAAAGTCTTATTTCTACGTCCATAGTTCAGTGTAGAGGCAAATTCCCACTTTCATATCTGTCTTCACTTCGAAATTATGGCGATATGAATAATTCAACTCATAAGTGCTTTGACCCTAAACTCAAAGTTTGGACAAAAGTTTGTTCAAGCATCTGATTTCACAGTCGAAGCTCTCAGGAGTTCAGATTCTTTAAATCTCCATAACTTCCAAACGAAGACAGACGTGAAAGTGGAAATGTCCTTGTATGCTAAATCTTATACGCAGAACTACCTCTTACCTTGAAAAGGTGGATTTACGGAGGAAATTCATGTAATGCTCGCCGGCTAAAATGCTCACGGCCAGGCCTGTTGCATGATGTATAATCTTGCTTTTAGGCCAAGGAAGAACGAAATATTCAAGTTTGTTTGTAGTCCAGACATAAATTGAGTTGAGAGAACGTGAGAAAACGAATATTCTTTTCGCCCATGGTTAACGTTCGTTTTACGAATTTTTGTCAACAGCGTGTCAGTGCATTTACGAGAGAAATAGCGATTGTTGATGCCAGACCTGGAGGAAAATTCGCAATCATGGGAGGAAATATTTACGGTGAATTCATAGAGTTGATACCACACAGGAAAATCGTTCAGAAATGGCGGATGGGTACTTGGCCTGAAGGTAACTAACTTCTTGCGGGAAAATTTCTAATTCCTCGATCATATCAGACTTTCTTACATCGTGTCTTTTACGCGTATCTAACAGCTGTAATTTGGATAGCAATTTTGCTCATAATTAGGCAGAAAATGAAAAGTATTTGTGTTGTAGCTTTTTCCCTGTAACTTTACAAAGTTTATCCACAGCAGCACCCACAATTCTGATAATCTACCATAACTTCTTTCCAGTGATATCTTGCTAAGGCGCAATTAATTAAATCATTTATCAGTCAATTGATGTTTTAGTACGTATGACCTATTTTTAGATGCTGGAAGGTGGTGGGACATTTAAAAAGGCAAAATTTATCTTTCAGAGATTACTTTATAGATTTTAATAAAAGTATCTCATGGAAGTAGGTCCCATTGTTAGGTTATTGTTCCCATTATTAGTTTAATGCTAGGCCCCAAATTATTGCAAAGTTTGTTTCTGATGAAGTGAGAACGAAACATTACTTGTGTGTACTATATCTATGAAATTCTTCGTGTGAATAAATTTATATGTTTCATTCCAAAGGGAGTCTCAAGTTATTCTCGGCCTAAAACGTTCCTGCTGAATCTGTTTTGTAACTTTTTACGTTAAATAATGTCTTGACTTTGGTATGACTGGATTTGAAATTGGCCATACTTAATTTGATATCAGTTAGATGATAAGAGTAGTTCCATTGATTTTTCCAAACTGCTTATTATTGCAAAGAAGACAGCTTGCGCTTTCAGACAGTTGCATTACATCTATAAACATTTTCGTCGTTCTTTCAACAGGTTGCTTCTCGAGAGTGACTATGGAATTGATTCAAAAAGAAGACTGCACGGTATTAGAACTAACACAAACTGGAATTCCTGATTATGATTTTAACAAAACTGAAGTTGGATGGCAAAGATATTATTGGGAGAGTATTAAGCAAACTTTTGGTTATGGTGCAAGACTATTCTGAGTTTTATCTGTGTTGGAAATAGTGGTTATTACAGCTTCGTGCAGAAACGGACCAAGTTATTACCTGCAAGCATCGTTTAGACCGTGGACGGACCATTGTTTGAATACCTTCATTGCTTGACTAACAACTAAGAGCATAGTCGTAAAATTTTTGAATTCTAGTGTAAATGGCCACTGCATCTTTCATTGAATTGAATAGCTTGAACAAGGGACGAAAAGGCACAAGTATAACTTACAGCATCTTTAGTGTTTCAACCAGTTTTTAGATCGTCACGAATGCCCGAATCGCAAACCAGAAAGGCGACAGTGGCCTCTTTACAGTCATATTGTTGACTATTGTGAGCTATGGTTGCATTGAAAATTAAAACAGTTTTAGTCCATTAAGTTGGAAGTTACGATTATAGTAAGCTATATACCTAAAGCGTCTTTGAAGCCATCCAGTCCAAAGAAGGATGAATCAGCCATTTACACCAGTATTGGTAACGACTTGATGCATGTGAGATAATGTGTACAAGCTGTTTGCCATATGCTTGGTACAAGAGTTCAAAGATGGAAACCAATAGTTGATATGTAAATGAATGAAAAAGTATTTTTTGTTATGGTATCTCCATGATGTTTAGTCTCCTATGTATCAATTACACAGTGCCTACATCCTTTGCATGTAGCCAAGAACAGCCCAGACTGATTATTGCCGTTCTACTTGTCACAGCTACTTCCTTAACCACTGCCACCTTCACCACTCGAATAAGATTCACAGTCCTACTATTAGTCCTAATTTGAGAAGTGGTGGAGGAAGGTTTTAGGGTAGTAGTAGGAATAGCCAGGGTAAATGTAATTAGTCTATTGGTCTACCAGCCGAATGATTGACATACTTGATAGTTTACCGGGTCGCTAAAAGATAGCTCCCGTTTTATCAACGATAGGAATCCTTGAAATTTCTTAATGTGCCCGAGGCCTGTACTGCATAATCGTTCTAGATTCAGTTAATATAAAGCCGTCATTACAGCTTGAAGGTGAAAGTGAGCAGAAATTGAATTCTCCCCAGAATTATATCGAATTGGATAATGTTTCGTAGCTGTATCTTAAATTTTATAATAGTTTACCTTCTTAATCACATTTAGTGAAGAAATCTGGAAACCGTTGAGAGGGGATGGAAACCTTGTAACCGCCATTTTTACGGCCAAAACCCGTAACACTGGTTTTGGAAAGGCTCAATACCGTGAACCCCTACCACTCCCACCCTCTTGAGTTCATTGATAAAGATGATAGATCGAAGGCATAAGTGCACGAGCCGGGGGACTGGGGTCAGCAGCCCTCAACATTTGAAAATCTGTGAAAAAATCACCCCAATTCCCCAATTGGGCAAAAATGTGCACTTCGTTTTGGCACAAATGTTGGTAAAAAATGGACCTTTTTTGTCAGGCAACACCCTTGATTTTTCTTCCTGTACGCCCATGATCAAAACGTGAAATGTTTGGCATACTATCTTTGAAACTCAAGGCCTGTATTGTAATATCATGACATCATGGTTGTAGGGACATTCCTTCTCATTTAGTAATTAATCAACCGACTGGTTCTTGAATAACTGGTATTTGTATGCTAGTTTTATTGTACTTTTTGGGTAGGAGACCTACTAGAAGCAGGTAAAGATTGAAAGATTGAGCACAAAATAATATATAGCAGACATCATCAAAAGGATACCTGCTCAAAACCGAAGGGCAGAAACATTTTATGATTATCAACATGTAGTTTCAGAATGGATGGATAAAAGTCTTCAAAATCTGCGAAAATTGTTCTGTTTTCTACTACGACTAGTTTCTTGGCTCAATTGAAATTGAATCAATGAAGGTTGCAACCCAAACAAGATGAGATCCATTTTGTTTCTGTACGCCGCTGTGATTTCATTCCTTGTACTTTGTGTTGTTTACATCGTGAAAAATAATGAATTTGTTACATCTGTAACGTTTTATTCTACGAATGCGGTAAGTAATGTGTATATCAAGATTGCAAAGGTTTCATGGATTCTTTGACGCAAAGGTTTTATTATATGCCTGTCACTCTTGGCCTACGTGTTCTTGTACCGTTTGAATTATATTTGAAGTCCAATTCCAACCACTCAACGTCTCGAGGAAATTCTGTCATGACTGTAGAAAGCATTTACCTAGGACATTTGTTCGGTCAGCCTTCGGAGCTCAAGGCTGTTCATGACGGTTCAAGACGAGGAAAACCAAGTCATGTCAGAAAATAAAAAGAAATGCTGCCTGGTGTCCTAAAAAGTACTCTTGTCAAAAATCAAAACAATTTGATTACATGGCTGACCTCTAAATTTCTTTCCTTCGCTAGCAGGTCAACAACAAAATCATTTTCCCAAGTAGCTATAATTGCGGCCGTAACCTCGAAGTATTTCAACAGAATCAACAAGTTGCGATATCTTTCTCTCTCTCCGTCTTTCTTTCTGTTTGTGGAAATGTGGCCATCCTGCAATTCGCCTTGCTCTAAATGACCTATTTCTATCACACAATAACGAAAAAGTCAGAGGCACTGTGTCATCAAAGCCTTCTTAGTTGTCTTATATATCATGGAATGAATGAATGAATGAATGAATGAATGAATGAATGAATGAATGAATGAATGAATGAATGAATGAATGAATGAATGGTTTGTTTAACTGTGTTATGGTCTTTAGGCAGTGCGCTGGCGGGGGGGGGGGGACTGTGAGTGATTGTGTGATGCAATGCCAATAGAACTGAAGTGACTGCAAGAATGAAGGGTTGCATGACAAGGCGCGCAGGCATCTTGTTATGTCAACAGAATGAGAAAGGCCTATTACTTTTATTACATTCCAGTTGGTACAGTTCGTTGCCATTTCCCAAAACGCAGCATGCACTAATTTTATTGCTAGTTAACTTTGTAATTTGTTTCAAAATTGGCAAGTATATGGCTCTTCTTAGAGCTGCCTGATTTGATACTGCCCGAAGGCACTCATGATTACCATATCATTTTATTTTTGTATGTTGAGCTTCTAGTTTAGGCACCAATGCAAGTAAGAAATAAAAACTATCATTTTGGACTCCAGGATAATGGAAGATCTCAAAATAATGGCACATAAGCAAGATTTTCGATGTTTTTTGTTTAAATTATATCAAGTTTTAGTGATTTTTCAACTGGAATACTTTTTTTGGGACACCCTGTAAAAATGCTTTGTTAGCAAAAATGTTTGATACGAGATTTCTCGAATAACATTTTCTATCAGGTAATCGAAATAGATCTTGTTTCGTCATTAAAATATTTCCTGTGGTAATTCTTCAAAGAAGCCTGTTAACGGCCGACGAGGAAAAGATTGAAAACTTTACAGCCGCCCTTCACAGACTAGCTTTGAGCAAGGGCTAGATTTTTTTTGTGCTGGGCAGTTTCTCTCCAATAGACTTGGGGCAAGCTACATGGGGGCATATAAGAGCCTTCGAGATGCATTTTCATAAAGGTAAATTTATATTTCTTATTCTTATTGTTACTATCAATATTTCAGAACGATGAAGTTCGTCATCCAACTAAACAAGCAATCAAGGATATGGTGAAGATACCTGACCGTGAACCTGAATCTGACTGTCGCTTTGCATTTGGATTCTTGAAAGAGTAAGACACGTTTTTATTTTTCAAATAAAAATAGATTTGAATATATCATTGAGCTAAAGATAACATCTAAGAATTTCGCACAGGACTTGTGACCTAGAGTCTCTTGTTTCCCTGTGCTCTTTGACTTGAGATGGCACTTCGGTCAACAGAGACTCATAATATTACCCTGAAAAGCCTGACCCTACTTAGGCCCAAACTCTGCGATTCCTAGAGTACCAATCAGATTGCAACATTTGTGAATTGCTATCGTTACGGTGAATAAACTGTAATAGAACTTTGTATTTGATTAAAGAATTGATAAGGGATTGAGATTCGAAGCCGTGATTCCAGCATAGTTCCATTGATGAATGTAGAAAATAGGGTCAGCTTTTCACTATTTCGTTGTGAGTCACTGTTGTGCAAGGTTTTTAAGCAGGGATACAAGGGACTCATCATCATAAGTCTACCATAAGTCTATCATGAATCTTTTCCGAGCATTGGAAATATAGTTAAAATTTAGTTTATTAATATCCGTAACTCCCAAATGCGTAAAAAGAGGCCTAAAAACCATCGATCAAAAATGATAAACATTCTAATCACTCAGACTGACCTTTTTCGCGTATGCCGAAAGGTGCATACATTCTCGTGAAACAGTGACGCGGGTTTATTTCAAACTTTGCAAAGCCATAAAGAAAGTCAAGAAAATAGCAATACAATAGCTGAGAATTTATGTCACCAACTTTTAGTTTTCGCTGTGCACTATGTACTCTTACCAAATTGAGTTCTTTTTCAGATTGCTGAAGGATGTAAGACCAGATATAAAGCCAGTAATACAGTCCGCATTTGAAAGACCATTTACGGGTGCTTTGAGACAAGAAGGGCTATGTGCCGATAGTATGGATGGAGCAGAAGGAGACTTGATTGGAATGGGGCCATGTCATGGTCAAGGAAGAAATCAGGTAATAATAGATCAATGGAAAAAGAAACTTTTATGGACAATTGTCGTAGTTAGTGGTTTGTTTCTGCGCAGACTTCCTTTGCATGGAAAAAACGTAGATCAATCAAAACAGATCAATCATAAATAATGAACAAGAAAGTGAAACTAGTACATTTTTAGAAGACCTTGGCTTTGAGTTGTCTCTTGCGTTTAGTATATCTTTGCAAGATTTGAAATAATGATTTTCCATTTGCTTATGGACTTGCAACAAGTCTCTCTCGCCGCAAAAACAGGAGAAGGAACTTGCTTGTACTGCCCAACACTGTGCGCCGTTGACTTGGCCAAGTTCACTTCTTAAGTACTGTGTTTAATGATGCCTTAAATTTCTTTTTTATTCATTTCAAGGAATGGACATTCACCAAAAACAAGCAAATACGGAGTGAAGGCAGAGGAACCTTATGTCTCACATGGGACGAAAGATTACATGGAAAGAAGAAAAATATAATTTTACAGAAATGCAATCATGTCAATATCAAGCAGGTATGAGAGTAAAATCTATTTACAACTTGCTTCATACATACATGGCGTCCCAGAAAAATTGTGCACCGTTCTACATCCCTCCCCCCCCCCCCCCCCAGTAACGACCCCGCCGGACTTTAAAAGTGCAGCTGCAAAAATTTTGAAATTATACGTTTTCAGTAGGGATTACAAATACCATGACGGGGAAAGGCAAAATCTCGGCAATAATCTTTGATGGAAGTTGTATAAATTTTCGACTGGGAAACAAACATTTCAATTGGAAAGCAACAGAAACAAGGCGAGGAAAATTTTTTTTAAACTCAAACTTAGCGGGGAAACAAATTTTCTTGACGAGCCATCCTTTACCTTGGCGGGGCATCATTTCAGTGAGATCTTTATTTTTAGTTTAGACTTAAAGATCTTGTTTGAGTCAATCTGACGAGTGATTGGTGATTTATGGTACATAGGAAAGGCAAAATAAATGGTTACTTCAAAAACAGCACTTCTAGTGACCTCCAGCCCCCTCCAGTAATGCCAAAATCAATTTTATTTCAAAGGAAAAAGTGTTAGCGCTGCAGTTAAATTTCATCTATTTTTTAATGTTGTTGTCTTAGGCTGCGTTCAAATTAAAGGCTTGTTTTTTGCGTGCATGCTGTTGCTTGCGTAAACGCGCTTTTGTTTGGGCTTTCTCATTCGGACTGATATATCCTTTGGATCCCATATAGCAGGTTGCTTGTCTACTTCTGAAATGAAAAGCTCAAAATCCATCTCGCTTACACCCGCGTGTAAGTTGTCTGCTTCTATTCCTAATCCAAAGTTTTCTCAAGGATCGAAAGCAAAGGACTGTACTGAATGGACGGAGTTCTAATTGGGGAGATATTTCAGCAGGGGTGCCTCAGGGCTCCATTCTAGGACCCTTGCTTTTCCTTGTGTATATAAATGATTTAGCTGTAGGCTTGAAGTGCAACGTTAAGTTATATGCTGATGATACATCATTGTTCACAGTGGTAGAAGATTCAAATACAGCTGCTAACGACATGAACCATGACTTGGACTTGATAAGTCGGTGGGCTTACGCATGGAGAATGTCCTTTAGTCCTTATCCGCAGAAACAAGCTGTTGAATTAACATTTTCAAGGAAGAAAACTGAAATCGATCATCCAGCGATCTTTTTTAACAATATACCTGTGAAGAAAGTAAGTGAACATAAACATTTAGGGATCATCCTAGATTCAAAGCTATCTTTCTCAGCTCATATCAAATCTGCTATCTCTAAAACAAGAAAGGGCATTGGCTTACTGAAATATCTCTCCAAATATCTGCCCAGACATACCCTTAATGAATTATATAAGCTCTATGTGCGACCCCATCTGGACTATGGAGACGTCATTTATCATATTCCTGGAAAAGTATGCGAATTCAGTCAAAATATCATTTTGCCAAATTTAATGGAAAAGTTAGAGTCTGTTCAGTATTCTGCTGCTTTAGCCGTGTCAGGTACATGGAGGGGAACATCTCGAGAGAAGCTGTACACAGAGCTTGGTTGGGAGTCACTGAGTTCCCGAAGGTGGTGTAGACGCCTTACCCTGTTCTACAAGTTTGTAAATAATCTTAGTCCTGGTTATACAGTAGATCCAATTCCCCCTCTTCATCAGTCGCAGTATTGTCTTCGTGATCAGGATATTGGGCGTGTAAAGGCAAGGGCAGAAAAATTCAAATCTACTTTCTATCCTAACTGTTTATCCGAATGGAATAAGCTTGAGCCTGAACTGAGACTTGCACCTTCTGTCGCTGTTTTTAAGAAAAAACTTTTATCAATAATCCGCCCCCCTGCAAAATCTGTTTATGGAATTCACGACCCTAAAGGGTTGTCCCATCTTACTCAACTTAGAGTTGGTTTCAGCAAGTTGAATTTCCACAAATTCAAGCATTATTTTAGGGATACCATTAACCCAATGTGCCCAACAAGTGATGGCGTTGAGGACACGGAGCACTTTTTGTTGCTCTGCCCTTCTTTTGATGTTCAACGTCAAGATCTTCTCGCTGAAATTGTTGAATTATTACGACCGTTTTTACAAATCACCGATCTGTCAAATGATGTCTTGGTAAAGCTTTTACTATATGGTGATCAAGACCTTTCCTATAACTTAAACAGGAAGATATTCGAATTAACTTTACGCTATATCCATGAAACTCGTCGGTTTGATTAGAAGTTCTATTTGTGACTTCAGTGGTTAGCAACCACCTACCCCTTTGTTAAGTTCTTTTCCCTTGTTGATTCTTTTGCACATCAGATGTCAAGCATTTTCAACATTTGATCTACTATCAACTAAAGAGTTTCGCCGGACGTTTGATGTGGAACAGAATCTACTGCATTTTCCACCAGTTCTTAATCGTTTGTAGTGTAGTTGTATGCTAGTGTAACGTTGCGCGTCTTTTTTATTGGCCATGGGGTAGTCATTGTTTTTCGCTCCCCATGGTATCGTACCTGTAGTGTTGTATAGTAATTAGAGTAGGTATAGTTAAATGTAATGATATATTGTAAATATTTATAATTGAATAAAAAAAAAGTTGTATGCTTGCTAATCAACAAGCTTTTTCACATGAGCAAGCTTCTTTCCGCATGCAAATATTTTGCATTCTGAACACTAAAAGGGATTAGTATGGCGGAAATCTGCACGAGCGTTTAAGCGCTTGCAAAAGATTGAGTAATGTGAACGCGGCCTTATGGAGAAACAACACTGAACTGCAATAGAGGATTACGCTAAAGATGCATTGCGTTCGAATTACAAATCTTTAATGATTCTATAGGAATTCGATTAAAGAACGCAGTGCATCTCGGTAAAAAATTCCTCGCCGCCATCTTTAGCGCAATCCTCTATTGCCTTGCTATCAGTTCAGCCAAAAAGCGACATTACGACGTGTGTTGAGTCTAGGACTATTGTAGCTAGTTTACTGCAATTCCTGATGAGTCGTTGAAAATACTTTTACCGAATCTTAACTTGCTACATCTAATCTTTTTTAGAAATGGCAATTGGATAATGTACGCAAGCATATCATATCAACTATTAATCCAAGACTATGTGTTACAAGTGTAAAAATGACATTAATTTTAGTAAAATGTGAACCTTCGTTGAGGACTCAAAATTGGAACGTTGTGATGACTGAAATATTGAATATAGAACTGCAAGCAGCCAGCAATGATTAAGACTAGGGAGCGCCGTAATTAAGACTGCCTTCACACCATGCCGGTACAATTTGGCTACGGTCAAAAATATGACGGATAGGCCTCCTGTTCACATGAAAACAGCACATTTTCGCTGGCAGATCTCGAAAGTGGTAGATTTTGAAAAAGAAACTCTAACCAGCACATTTTGGAAACGGCAGCGTGTGTCTTGTGAACATTCGAAAATGATGAAAAGAGAGCATTTTTCGACCCATTTGGAACAGTACTAGTCAATTCTTAGGGTGTAGGTACATTTATGTGGCATTAATGACTTGCAACGAGTTTTCTACCGTCAAATTTCCTACCGTTTTCAAATTGTTCCGGCATCGTGTGAACGCTAGCTCAGATTTTGCTACCGTAACATTTTTCACCGTTTAACAAATTGTGCTGGCATCATATGAAAGCTGTCGAAGTGATCTACAGACTGTTAAAGAACATCGTGCTCCCATTTGTGTGGGTGCTGCTGTTGGTGCTACGGAGTAGAAGCACGTTCATTTGCCTTGTTCTTTATAAATTTGCATAGGATAGGCTTCAACCTAGAATTTGAGGCCTTGTTTTAAGCCAATCGGCCACGCGGTTGCTGATTTATGGCACAAGAACAATTGCTTCAAAAAAGCCCTTAGTTAGCTACCCTGGGTACCAGAGCCTCAAAAAAAATGAATAAATAAAAGGAAAAGAAGAAAGTAAAATGATTTTCCTTTCTCTCATTTTCCTCTTCTTATTTTATTTATTTATTTTTTTTTGAGGCTCTGGTACCCAGGGTATTAGTCAGCCTGCGCACAGACTTTACTAATGCACAACAGAAAGCGAGAGAAAAGGGAAATTAAAGTTTCCTCTTCCTTGTCTCTCACTTTTTCCTGGGCAGTTCCCTTTTCTCTTGCTTTCTCCTGCGCAGCAGTAAAGTCTGCGCGCAGGCTACACTTTGTTTCTTCTCCAGAAATGCCAAATCATTCAAGACTGCAAGAAAGGGTTCCAGTTCTATGTTGGAATGCTTTCCTACGATTTAAAAATGGTTAACTACATTGTTTACTGATAACAAAATTTGTAAACAAATGATTTTTGGCACAAACTTTTGAAATCATAATAACATCATAATAAACCCATAGGCGTAACAAAAACATCGTAAACATATGTTGAAAGAAAACTGTTCTGTGAAAAGTCCTGTAAAAAGACAACCAAGTAAACAAGTCACTAGAGAGTAAAATGTTGAACCTGCAAGGGAAGAACGAATTAATCTTATCATCTGAGTGGACAGACATAATTTAGTAGCTCGCCAGAAGCAAAGAACAACCTTGAATAACCAAAAACGCGTTTCGTCGCAAACTCGTCAATCCAGCAACGCAACAATAACAAAATTGAGCCATTTTCAAATGTAGAAAAATGAAAAATGCAACGTTAGAACCCTTTCTTTCAAACTTATTTTGTTTGATGTGATTTTGGCATTTTTCTGAAGAAAAAGAAAGCGCTGTTTTCATATATCACATTACCCTTGGTCCATAAGTGATTCAAGGAAAAGAAAACAATGAATAACACTTCGTTGACTGCAAGAAAGTACCTAACTGACAAAATAGTATTTGCAAATTCCAAACTATCATGTTACATTTTTCGAGAAGTTATAAATTCATTACATTAAATTCTAAAAGTTCAACTTTCTCTTGTTCATCCCCTGTCTGTTTCAATTCCGCTATCAGTCCTCGTTGTAAATTAAAGATACTTCACAAAGAATAATATCTCCTTAAACTTTCAACTTACTCTTCTTCACTTTATGGATCTTTAAAACCTCATTGGTACCCATGATCCTTCGTGGCACCAAAGTGGATTTTCATATCATCTGAAAGTCAGTCGTTCTGGGCCTAAAAGCGTTGAGAATTTTTGGAAAATTTCAAATTTTTCCAGTAAATGACCGCCTGCTCCTTGTGTTCAATGTTGTTTGTCGAGATATCGTACAATCCAATACCTGCCTTTGCTACTGATCACAAAAGGTCAAAATTGAGATCGGAAGAGGGGCAAAATTGAACCTTTGACTGTATTCTGGTAGTGAGGCCGCAAAAAAGGGGGGAGTCACTTTTCGTCAAGGGTTGTAGGTTATATTCTTGCTGTTCGTTCGGCGCAAATAGGATCATCGTTGAGAATGGGCCTTTAAATGAAACTGAGGATCACTTGTAAATTCAAATTTTACGTAGAAAAGTCATCCTGATGTCGTTTCCTTGCAATATCTCAATGTTTTAGGATGAACGCAAGTTACAAAAAAATTGTATTATAAAGTTGAAACTCGTGTTGAAAACGGAATCATTTAACATATAGGTTAAAGGGTCTGTTTTATCCAGCATGCCTTGCAAGTGTCGTCTCTTCAATTGCCTTTGTTGTCGCATTTTCATGGGCCATAAAAATGGCGACAAACAAAGGCCAACCAAGAGACGACACTTGCAAGGCATGCTGGATGAAAGAGACCCTTTAATAAGCCAGGATTTAGGAGAAAGAAAGACCGTATGTGCCATGCGGTAACTTGGAAACATAGTCAATGAGCAGGGTGTAAAGGAGAAATGAATCTTTCAGATTACTTTGAAATCAAGTTCAGTATCAAAATTACGCCGAATGTATGACTTTACTGTAGAAAACTGGTTTTGCCTACGAAAATTGGCAGAAAGAAATTTGCAAATGAAAAGGCTTCCGTTGCTCAACACGACTTTGCACTAAGAATGTATAACCAAAGAATTAAGTTTACCATATCATATTATCGATAAATAATGCATACTCTAAGTATTCTTTGAAACATAAGATATGCCAGTATTTTGTATGACTACTTCGAAAGGAAAAAACAAAACGAACAATAATTTGGAGAAATTGTTGCACTATCAGGCAATAAAGGTCCAAAGTTAACTGATTTTGAAAGAACAGAAGTGGCAAAATTCAAAACCCCATTTCAAAATTTGATTGCTTTTCGGCTCAATTTTCATGGTGGGATGAAAAATCCTCAAAAAGAGAAGAACATCCTTGAAAACATGTTGTCTTGCATTGCCTACTTATCAAGCATAATATTCATTCTGGAAAGTTATGAAATACTCAGTGGTTTAAGGGTGTAATATTCCTAAAACAAGCAAAGAAATAATTTGCCTTGGCTCCTTCTCCGCTTAAATAAATGGATATACTGTATTTATGTTTGCTAACTAAACTTCTAAAGTTTAGAGGTCCAACATAGCAAAACCGTCTCTCCTCAGCTTTGAGCTAATCCAGTCTGAGCAATCAATTCGAAGTGTCTGTGCATTTGAAACAACTCCCTCATGAATAACAATCCCCTTGCCCAGCGTGACAACATGGTGACAAATATTACTGAATTAGCCTGCTAAATCACCCCCAACTGATTTCCTTTCATACTTTTGCCATTTCGATGCAGCATTACATGGAAGATACCTAAGTTTTTTTCCATCAACTGTCTCCAAGCAATTATTTGAACCCTTGAGCATTAGGGACTCTGATTTGTAAATCCATTGCTAGAAAGAAACAAAGAGCTTTATTTTCAACTTCTGCATGGAGTAAGGTGAGGGTAAAATGTGTTAGATGTAACAACATATTGGTCAATGAGAATGCTTTAAATATTTTATCTCTCGGATCCATTGTTGTGTCGGACATTGCCTACAGTGATTCTCTACAAAAGGAGTCAAAATTCAACTTATACTCCGTAATCCAGGGGGGCCTGTCATTCGAAATGTTTTGAGATCCAATTTGTCAGCAAGAAGATACATCGTTTTTCATTCAATAAATGAAAAAGTGTCTGCACTTTGTTCCATAGCAAATCTTATACTTGCACTATGCATGAAGAATTCTTAAAACAATTAAAATTTTAAGAGATTCAAAGAAAATGCACTTTTTACGTAGTAATGGAAGTGGTGTCTTTGTATTCACCAAAATATTAGATCCATCTCTGTGCAAAGTAACTGAGTGCCACATCTCTGGGGTTTTTATTCAAAAAAATTAATGAAAAATACCTGTTCTTTTACTTTGCTATCACAAGTCATGAGAGGAACAAGTTTTTTACCATCTGCATCTGCTGGTGCTTGGATACACAGTTGATCATTTCTAAGCAAACCTTGTTTTGTCATGAACCAATACTGAATATTGAAGGAAGACTACCGTTACCACAACCCCCAGTAACGACCCCGCCGGACACTAAAAGTACAACGGGGAAATTATGAAACTATAAATTTTAAGCGGGGATTGAAAATATCGTGACAGTGAATAAAACCTTTGGCTGTTATTGGTGATGAAACTTGTATAATTTTTGACGGGGAAACAAACATTTCAACGGGGAAGCAACAGAATCAAGGCAGGGAGACTGCTTTAAACTCAAACTTGGCAGGGAAACACATTTCTCTGGTGGGTCATCCTTTACCTCGGTGGGGCAGCGTTTCAGCGGAGTCGTTACTGGGGGGCGTGTATTACCAGTCAGTAATTTGAAATTAAGCATTATGTCATGTA
Organism: Aurelia sp. 3 sensu Dawson et al. (2005); assembly: GCA_964020215.1. Classification (NCBI taxonomy): domain Eukaryota; kingdom Metazoa; phylum Cnidaria; class Scyphozoa; order Semaeostomeae; family Ulmaridae; genus Aurelia; species Aurelia sp. 3 sensu Dawson et al. (2005). Next base: position 27,271,176 of record OZ026574.1, on the reverse strand, counting down.
CTGTATTAATATACAGTTCCTTTGAAACTAATGTCAAAAATTTTCATTCAGACTCCATTGAAGTTTGCCGCACTTGGCCTATTTTATGCAATCATGTTCAAATTTGTGATTATTGAAACTTGATTGTTGTGATTATCCATCAGTTGAGTCAAAACAAGTTTACGCCTTTGGCGGGCTATAAAAAGTATATGACCGATATTCAAAAACGAAATGCTAATCTATCAGTCAAGGGCTAACTTAGCTGAGAAAATTTCGTTTGGTAAAATCACTCATCTTTAAGACCCAACAACAATCAAAATGCTTGTAAGGGGTTTGTATGGGAATCGAGAATTCCACGGTCCATTCTGGTCTATGAAGTTTACGTTACCAGTTTCAGAAATAGGATTTTAATTTCAATAGCAAGTAAATCATGGACCAGAATGGAATGAGGAATCGTCATCCCCAAATCTGCCCTTTACCAGCATTTTCTTAATTTCTAAGTCTAAATGATGAGTGATTTACCAAAAAATACTTTCTAATCTAATTGGGCCTTTTCCTCAGTCTGCCAATTGAGTAAACTTTTTTTGACTCATATACCATAGGTAGAATATCAACCCAGAGCCCAGTGACGCTGGACATCAAGTTTTTTGTGTGGCCATCTTAAGTGTCCTCTGAAATATCCCTCTTCTAATTTTGTCCAATAACCGAATACAAAATTTACTAATGATTTTTTAAATTGCCTGTAACACGTCATTTCATGCTTTAATGACTTTCAAGTTAGATTGCTATAACTGTAGCAAGTTATCTACTGTGTTCTGGCATTAAAAATTTGTCTAATTCAAGTTAAGCTGTCAGCTATTAGAAACATGTCTTTAAACATGCAAATTGCTGCATGTCTCATGCAGCAAAATTATTCCAGTCCAATGCCATGCAAAATTTTACCTGATTTCGACCTTCTCCATGACATTCCCATAAACCTGCTTCTTCACCTGCTTTAAAATGATTAAGTGTGTCCAAACACATCTTTCCCTGTATTATTTCCCTGTAGAATGTGAAATGATTCAATTCAGCATCCCCTCATTTCATAATGATTTCATCACAACGGGAAGGGGAGTTGCCAGGGTAGTTACCAGGGGGGCCAGGAACTTTTGCAGCCTGGAAAAAGATACATTGTTCTCAATTTTTCTTGGAATGTTTCTAGAGTTATGGGTCCACAACATAGTCTTTACACATGAGATAAACAAATTTCCCATCTAAAAATTATATTTGCAACAGTGTATAGGAGCTTGTTTCCATCTAAAAGCAGTGTTTTACCAGTGCATAGGAGGGCATGATCCCAGAGAATAAGGGCATACTTTAGTCCAAAAAATCTTTCTGTGTCAGACTGACATGGAAAGTTAAATTTTTCGTGCACTGAACAGTGTGCTGATTAAACAATGGAAACAATGAAAATGAATTGCGTTTCTTGATGGCCCTGCATTTCATGCACATCTTATGGGTAGGTTTGAGGATGTTCTGTTAAGACTTTCCTGTGGTTTCTACAAAGGGGTTTATGTTAAGGAAGTGTTGTGCACAGTCTTTCCTATGACTCAAGAATGTTTACCAGATGTGAAGAAATCAAGAAAATTCTTAAGAATTCTTTTATTCTTGAGATAATTGACAAAATTATTGGATACAAAATATGTTTCAATTCAAATACTATATTATGAAAATACCATACCCTTTAAAATCTGGTTGTGCAATCTCTTCATCTTCCTTCTCTTTGGCTTTTGCTGTTTCTTTTGGTGTTTCTTTTGGTATTTCTTTTGGTCCTCCTTTAGGTGAATCTTCAACTGCTACTTTTTTTTCTTTAGGAGGAATTTTCTCTTCATTTGATTTGGCTAAAGCAGTATTACTCTGAAAAAATCAGACAATCAATGGAGGGTATAAATGCCCTAAATTTTTGTGAACAAGACATTAGTAGTTGTCCTTCCTCCTTGATGTGACTACACCTTGTGATTCCTTTAACCTGACAGAGAATGTTGCAACTCTCTTCATTCTTTGATTTTGTAGCAAGTTAGGTTTGACATCAACCCTGAAACTTGTTGTCAAGTCTGACACAAAATATCTACATATTGTTTTATTTCAATCATGCATATGGCATTTTGCTTTTAACTTACATCACGTTTTGTCTGTTGTTTATGCCCTCTTGGTTTTGGGCAAACTTTGAGGGGCAGTGGTAGTCCGTTTGCAGTCGCAAAAATGTGGCAAAAAATTGATTATTTCAAGAAGAATTGAGCTTTAGTATAAAAAAGTTCTGGGTGAAGATTTTCAAATGCTTTTCAGCACTTGCTTGGATTGACTGTGTTGATAAGCAAGTGAGCAAAACTATCATACTCACCAACACAACTGGTTTCGTCTCCTTCAGATCACGACGACTACTTTTCCCTAAGTAATAAATACAGAAAATGATTGCCCATATGATGATGGTGGCTAGTACAATTGGCGTCCTTGATCTTATCATCTTCTGTCCGTTGCCTTCTTGCCAAATCAGAAATCAGTAATCTACGTGGAAGGAAACATCACCATGACTTATCTTATCTTTTTCTTTTATTCTGCATTTTTATTTATCATCCCTTTGAAACTTTGCGCATTGGTGCCCTGTGACTTGCTAACAGCAACCACAGCAACAAAAGCGGCAGTCTCGTAATCATGCTCGTTTCCAGTCTTCATTTTCATTTTGTGAGAAAATAACGGAAAATAACCATCAAAAAGAAAGCCTTGTGGTGACTCACTGAAATTGTATTTTGTTGTCAACTTGAAAACAAACGTCTTGCACTTTACGTGGCACCTTGAAAGCAAACCACCAAGGCATTGGCTAAATAAAAAAATCCAAAAGAATGAATTAGGCAAGCTTCAGTTATTTCAGTGAACATAGAAAAAATTGTTTGAAACGAAATCAGTCCGTTGGATTCAGGCATGATTCCAAGGCACAGGCACAAAGGTTTGGAGAAGATTAGCCTGCGCACAGACTTTACTGATGTTGCGGAGGAGTAAAATCGGTTAACTCTGTGCGCAGGCTAGGAGAAGATCTTTTGCTACTGATTTGATCTGAAAAACTAGACAGTCAAATCTGGAGGCGGCAGGCCCGCTTAAATACAGATCTTTCCTGAGATAATCTATTCCAATACAAAATTTGATTTGCTCGTATGAGCAGGCGAGATGGTCCGCTTACTGGAGTACTGGCGAGATCTCGGTAGGTGGGATAAAAAGTTTCCCTTATACACTCCATCCCGGCTGCATAGACGAAAGCATCTATGTTGCTCAGCATGCGCTTTTTTCTTGGATTTCCACTACGCTACTGGTTGTAATTTTTTGTTGCTCATCTTACATCTTAACGCGCAATAAATAACCAAAACGTGCTGAAATATTTTCAAATGGAAACAAGGCTTTAAGATAAAAATGAGTAAAATAAGTGGCAAACAGAGAAGCACACCCCAGTTACCAAAACTAGCAAAGACCAGCATCCTTCCTTTCTTGCTTTTGAGATATAGATTTGAATCAAAATCAAAAGAGAGCAAGAAAGAACGGCCAAAAGCAATGTAAAGCATATGGAACTGCTCACCCAAAGACAAACGAGCATGAAAGAACATTTCGAACAGTAGAAATTTAAACGAGAGAAGAAGACATACAACAGAAAACTAAAATAAGCAATCAATAGCAGAAGAGGCTTGAATAGAAAGCAAGCTCTCAGTTCACATTAAAGAGCCATTGTCACCAAGGATCCTTTGCAGCTACAGTTTCACACTGTCTGAAAATCAACTTTGGCTTAATAGGAAACTCTAGCTTTATGTATGTATGCATGCATGTCTTGTTTCGCCACAATAAAAACATTTACAAGTTATTATACTCAAAGTAAAAAATAGATACAATGCAATTCGTTATAAACATCAATTAAGGTTAAAAATAGAATTAAAGGATCAAGCTGACCTTATTTCCATAATGGTCCCCTTAGAGGCGCTGGTACAATAGAAAGAATGCAAGAAAAGAAAATAGGAAGGTACTGCAGTTGTTTCCGGTACAAAACACGGTTTATAAGACCTAGCTTTGCAGGACTGAAAGAACACCTCTTCTAAACTAAAACAACTTGTTTATCATTTCCACTACTACAGTTTGTAATTAGATGGTATCCATTTGATCCAAATTTGTTTTCAGATATTCTGAATCAGTGTGTTCACAAAGGACCTTGATTAACAATTACTCTTTAAACCACCAAACTGCACAGCACTTCCAAAAGGATTTAAAAAATAAAGAGATAATTCAATATCCGATACGAGAATCTACTTGGGCAATGGGAAGAGCCTTACCTGACAAAGATCAAGTTCAGCTTCATCTCTTCCTTTCTTATGGGGCCATTTGTCGTGCTCAGTTCTTATTCAGATTTGAAAACTCAGCAAAAAAGTTTTTAGAAAGACACTTTAAAAAAGTCCCGAACAAAGAAATTGGGGAATGCTTTACTTCTGCAAAATGCAAAGCAAATGACTGTACAGTACATAGTCTTTCTTTTGGATGTAGATTGGAGGACACGACAGAACCAAACTATGTGCGCTGCAGGTTGTCTGCGCTAATTTAGATAGAAGTAGAAGCATTTGGAATTAGCCAATCAAAAATCTGAATTTCAAAAAGTGATTTCCATTGATATACCAATTGGGACAGGCATGCCACTCATGGATTGATGAATTAATCAGAGAATCTGATGTTAACGTTTGCTCAACTTGCAAAAAAATATAAACTTTTCAAACGAAGATAAACAAGCAAAGGGTGAAGTATTGAAATAAACTTCACAGTCGATTGAACAATGGCGGCGTCGGCATGGTTTAATGGCCGCCAATGTATCACGTGGTACAAGTAACCCCCAGCGAAGTGTAAATGGAGGAGGAGAAAATGGCCGAACAAGAGATCGCAGCTGTGGGAAATGAAGTCGAAGTTTTAGTCGAAGGAAATTCAGATAACCAAGTTGCTTTATCGCTTAATATTGATACTCAACCTATGATTGCCCTTCAGCCATTTGTAGAGACGGAAGAACTCGTGATACAAACGACAGAAGATGGATTAGACGAGTCGCAAGAAGTACCAGCAGTAGGCGAAGAACATGAGATTGCTTCAGTGCCTTCATCACCGAAGGAGAAGAAAAGGAAAGGCAAGTCCAGCAAAGGTAAATCAGGCCAAGGAAGTGGCAAGAAAGCATTCAAGAGATCCTTACAAGCTGCAGATGATGATGGTAGTCGAAATGAAGTCGATAAACCTAGGAAATGGGAGCGAAAGAAAGTGCAAATTAAAACGTTGGAGGGAGAGTTTGCCGTAACGATGTGGGCATCCGGTAGGCCGTGTACAATTATCTTGTCGGTAGTTTGTATTGAGTCTGGTGAATCTAGTGTTATTTGCGTCTATAGGAACTTCAACGTCGCGAAATACATTTTTAGGAACGTCAAATTTGAATTCATCGTCAGGTAATAATTAATGTCCTCCTCTCGTTTGTTTTCTTTTGGGAAGCTTTTGTTTACTTTGGGCAGGTCAGGTTGCTACAGCTTTGCCAGTATATTGCATTTTCGCAAAGGGTTTTGGTCAGATTTTAAAAGCACAGTTGCATGAAAGCCCCATCAGCTTTTCAGGTTATTTAGAAATCTAGTTCTCTTTTTTGACTTTTTTGAGAATATGTTTTGTGGTGAAAAGAGCACTGCAGGTTACCTGCATTCTGTCAACAGACACTGTTAAGATCAAGATCTATCTTTTTGAAAATTGAAATGAAAATTTTGTGTATCGCCAAGAAAGGTGTATGAAAAATTCAATTTAGAGTCCTTAATGAACGGTTTGGAAATCAACTCAAATTTCTTCCCTTGAAGGGAAGAAAAGACAAAACCTTGCTTGCCAAAGCTGATGTAAATATTTTTTTGTATTCCAATAATTGAATTTTTGTTTTCTTAAATCATTTTTGTGAGAAAATATTTTGATCTTCAAAGGTTCATGCAAAGATACTATCATATTCAGACATTACCTTCATGCAGGGGTGTTTGTTTCGCATACTGTTCCAAAAATAGAACAAAAAGGGAAACCAGATCGAAACTGCTGTTGACTTTTGTAAGTTTTTGTTTGCGATTCAGTGAATTATTAGCTTCCTGAAAATTTTCATGATTCCTGCTGTTTCCTGTGTAGCAAACTTCCACTTCTAAGGAGGAAAAGTAAAAAATGAAGGAGACACAAAGGAAGAGACTGTGCAGTTTCTTTTCAATGTTGCTTCTTGGCAGTTCACTGTGCAATAAAACACTAAAATAATGAAAAATAAAGGAGACAGCATTGTGCGTACAATAATTGTTACAAAAATTACTAAAATCAACAATGTCTGCATATGTATACAGTAGTTTTCCTGAGTTGGAAATGAGATGGTAAAACTCCCTTGGTTTGTGCATTTTTCAATCTTGATTTTCATATAATGACATTTCTTCTAGAAGATAAAGATGCTGAGGAGGAATCAAATGAACCAGATTATTCAGAATACATGACTGGCAAAAAGTTACCACCTGGTGGACTTCCAGGGATTGATCTGTCAGATCCAAAACAATTATCCGAATTCGCAAGGTAATAGTTTTCTAAAATCAATTTCATACAGCATCACACCAAAAGTGCTAAATCTTGTGAGTTGAACTGGTCAAGAGAGTTACACTTCAAGAAGTTGTGTATTCACATTGGCCAGTGGTGGATGTGTAAATTTTCTTTCCAGTAACAGTTTTCAAAGATACATTTAGAGGTGGTCATGACAGCATTCCATATTCCCTGTGTCTGTCATGGTTACAGTGTATATGATTTCTTTCCAAGGTGGATTGTGCTAGCTACATTAATTATTTCCATTGATTTTATTGTTTTTAAGTTAAAAATTATTGGTTACAGTAATAGAAATAATTTTCAAATTTTCTTTTTAAAAATTTTTGATAGAAACTTAACTTTACATAAAAAATTTTTCCTCACTGGTTTAACAGGCTTCAACAGAGGACCAAAACTATTTTGATGATATTAATTTTTAACCAGGATGAAGCCAAAAAGGCAGAGAGAAGATGACAGTATCAAAACTATTGCATGTCCTCATAAGGTTTGTCATTTTATTTTATACTGTGTATTATCATGATTATTTTATCTAGTTTTTTGTGTAGATGTTTTGTAATATACTGTAAAGCATACCGGGTGAGCCAGAAAAAGTTCGGACTTTTGAAAATTCCTAGCATCGAGAGTACTGGATGAATTTGAATGAATCAATATTTGTTTGACAGCCAAGAGAAACTATTTTTGTGATTTTTCTTGCCTTCTTATGAAAACTGGTAATACAAATTCAACTTTACAAAATTTCATGGTTGCAAAAAGACTGAAAAAAGCCTGAAACACTTTGATTAAACCATAAGGACTCCGCATGCAGAACAATAAAGAAAATGGAATTTCTCATTGGTGAGAGATATTCCTCTGCACATTTATTGCCATCTGTTTGGTTGAAAATTTGTCTTATAACTCTTCAGAGCGATTAAACGTTTCTTCAGTTGTTCTGTGAGGAGAGACCTTCTGATTTGTTCAAGTATTTTGGACCCTTTCTCCATCATTTTGCTACCATGAGATTTTTTATAGTTGAATTTACCAATACTTCAAATGCTCAAAAGAAGGTGAGAACAATCACAAAAATACCATGATCTTTCAGTTTTCAACAAGAATTTGAATCATCAAATCCATGAAGTACTCTTTTGTGCTATGAAGCGCTGTGAATTTTTGAAAGTGGGAGAACTCTTTTCTGGCTCACCCAGTATGGTTTTGATAAAACAGATCCTGCATAATGTACACATCGATTAGACATGACAAATGTTTTGTCCTGAAAAGTTAATTGATGTTCTATTACTTTATACATTTCAGGGTTGCACCAAAATGTTCAAAGACAATTCAGCAATGCGAAAACATCTTCATACTCATGGTCCAAGAGTTCATGTCTGTGCAGAATGTGGAAAGGTACTGTAATACTTGGTACCTAAGATGTGTTCCACTACTTGAGTTGTGGAAAAATTTCAAGTTAGAAGGTAGAATTAAAGGTGGACCAGTGTTGAGATCCCTAAATCACTGCTTCCACCTTAACACCTGGGGAAAGTGTTAAAATTTACAAATAGGAAGTACTTTGCAGTTTGGTTGAGGCTGGGTTGTATGTGCCAAAAAGTCGTTGCAGAATATTTGACTGAATTTACTGTTAGCGAATTTATTTCTTTGGGAATCTTTTTTTAATTGGGGAAAATTGTGGTTGAACAAATAGTTTGCTAGACAAACAAATAAAGAGAACCAAATTTACATAGGGAACTCTTTAATAATACATATTTTCCTTGCATAATTTGATGCCTGCATAACTGAAAAAATTGCAAGTATTATCAAGATTAGACCTGTCCTGAGATTGTAGCTATGATTTCTTATGAAAGCAATCTTTTGCCAGTCTTTGAAAGTGGTAAGGTCTTTCCTCCTTGCATGCATTATCAACAGTGTAAAGTTTTTCAACCATCAGTAAAATTTCAATAGCTCTTGTCTATGATAAACTTCTTTTGAAATTTGCAGTCTTTTGCTTTGGATTGAAAACTATCCTCTTAAAAGGTCTATGGATGGAAGGTACTGCAAAACTGAAGGCGGACAGGCTTACATGTTATTATTTAAACGTCATCCAGATTGTTGTAGACCAGTGTGAAAAGAGTGATTTTTCTATTATATCGCTGTATTGTTTTCTTATCCAGGCATTTGTTGAAAGCTCAAAGCTAAAAAGACATCAATTGGTCCACACAGGAGAGAAACCATTTCAGGTAATGTTGATAAATGACGTTTTACAGTATATTCTCCTGAAACTTTACATACAACAATGATGCTACAGAAAATAAAATGGTAAAAACCGTATATATTACCCTATGGCCATTACACTAAGCAACTACAAGAAAACTACAGCAGAATACAAGATCAAAAAAGTAAAAACAAATTACATGTTTAGTGGGCTGTGGGAGAAAAAATATGTGACTGATATTCAAACCTATAGTGTTAATTTGTCAGTCAAAGGCTAACTTAGATAATAAGCTAAGAAGTAAATTTTGTTTGATAAAATCACTCATCTGTAAGATTGAAGAATTAGAGAAATGCCTGTGAAGGGTCTGCATGGGGACAAGAATTCCACATTCCATTCTGGTCCATAATATTGAAATTAAAATTCTATTTCTGAAACTGACAATTGTTGTGAATTTGTATTTTAATTCTATTTCTGAAATTGACAATTGTCGTGAATTTGTATTTTAATGCCAAGTAAATCTTGGACATAAATGTGTGGAAATCTCGTTCCCACACAAACATGATCATTTTTCTAATTTTGGAGTCTTAAAGATTAATGATTTTACCAAACTACAGTTTCTCATCTAAGTTTGCCTTTGACTGAAAGATAAACATTTTTGTTTTGAACAGCAGTCACAAAATCTTTATTCCACAGCCCATCAAACATGTACATTTTTTTGACTCACCCCGTGACAAGGTGTCTCAGCCAAGACAGCCTCTAACTTAATTACAACAAGCATCACTCTAAGATAACCAAGGAATGCAATTAATTTAAAAAATCAATTGTCCTGACAAACATACATAGCAGTAACCTAATTTACATGATGACAATTACACTAGTAAACATTAAATGGTGGATGTTAGTTGCAAGCAAGATTCAGATTTCAGTTTAGAACATTTTTTGTTAGAAAGGTTCCTAAGTTCAAACAGTACTAGACTTGCCCCAAGTCTATTTCATCATCTGTAATAAGTCTGCCTGAACCAGATTTTCCATTTCCCAATTTTTATTGATTGACGAAATAGACTTGGGGCAAGTCTGAAACAGTGCTGGTCCTCTTGACTCAGTGACCAGATAAATTTATTCCAAATACTGAGTTTGTTTACACTTGGATATACATTTTGGTTTCAAGACATTCCCTGTCCTTTTGAAACTGTGGGCACATCATGACATAGTGAACTTCATCTCCAAGAACTCATTTTATAAAGCTTTAGATGAAATCAGTGGAGTTACAAGCAACTAAGCTAGGGGGAGAGCCCTGGGAGTGGGTCCATCTAAATATGACATATTGTATTTGACGTTCTTGATTGGTAAAAACAATAGGTAGGTAAATGGCGCCTGACGTTCTTTTGTGCTATGTTTAGACTATGTCGATATATCTCTGTTCATTTGCTTTAAAGGCGTAGTTTAGGCCAGAAAAATGATTGTTTGAACAATGCAGCAAATAAGAATATAGTGGGCCTGAAGAAGGAAATTTGATCTCGTTACATGGATGACTTTTACATTACGAAACAGAGATATAAACACATATTAGTAAGTTAAGCATAAGATGACTGGCAACTTTGTGGGATCCTTTCAAGTACAACAAAGCTAAATTATAAATTTTTCATTTTAGTGCACGTTTGAAGGTTGCGGAAAGCGTTTCTCATTGGATTTTAACCTTCGAACGCACGTTCGTATTCACACTGGCGATCGACCGTATGTGTGCCCGTTTGACTCATGTAACAAAAGATTTGCGCAATCAACGAATCTCAAGTCGCATATCCTGACGCATGCAAAATCAAATGCAAAACAAGCTCAAAGATCCCTTTCAGAAGAGGAAGACATAGCACCCGAAATGGAACTTGAGATGGAAATCGGTACGGAATCGCCTTAAATTTTAGTTTCCTAACATTTAGGGATAAGAGGGATGGGATTGATTTTGATGAAGCGATTTCTTTGAATCGTCATGGCTCATTTCCTGGAAAAGTAGAACAAACGTTTTTTGAAACAGCGGAAGCGGAAGTGCCTAGCTGACTTGGGACGAACATTGGTATGGCTTTATGGTGTATACAAAGAACGTAATTCAGTATCGACGTAATGATAGACTGCTGATGCTAGCTAGGTAAACGAGGATGAAAAACTGTGCTTTCATAAACGAGCAAAGGAGTTATTAATGCAGGACAGTGTGAGCCAAAATGACTAACTAAGGACATAGTACTAGTAGAATGTTTGTAACTTCCGTCATACACGCACTGTGAATTTGATGAGTGTATTGTTGACAACTCCGCCGAAACCTTATGCAGCAGGTAGAGCGCTCTAACAGTCACATCCTGGAAAATCGTTGCACTTAGACTGCATTTACTCGATATCAGCACAATTTGAGAACGGTGAAACTTGACTGGCAGGCCTCCCATTCACATAAAACGGCACATTTTGCCAGTAGATTTGAAAACGGAACGCTAACAGGCATATTTTGAAAACAGTATCGCATGAAGACTCGAAAATGGAACATTAAAGGGAATACAAAGACCAGCAGCCTTTGCTATCGTTTGTTTTTGTGAATTTCCTACAGTCAGGTATTCTGGAAGCTGTGCAGAGCAAGTCGCTGACTTCGCGCAAAGCATGCTTTAATGGAGACCTTCAAGCGAGGCTTATTTATGCTTAAGGTGTAGGCAGATTTATTTGGCATCAAATTGTAGCGGTATATCTGTTCAGCCAAGCAGCGAAGAAATGACTCTGTATAAGTGTAATCAAAGTGTCGGCGAGATTGCAACGAGATTGTTGCTGTCAAATTTCTTACCGCTCAAATTGTGCCAGTATCATATGATCGCTAGCAAACATTTTACTGCCTTCACATTTTCCACCGTTTTCAAGTTGTGTCTGTATCGTGTGAACATAGTCTAGGGATTTTGTCCTAGAAATTGTCAAAGAAACTGGTGATTAAGCTTGGTACATATCAGAGGAAAGCCATAAGCGATAGGTCACCATCAGTGTGAAATAGTAATTATTAGCGAGCCACCTCAGCCTGTTGTTTATGTGTTTTGAACTTATTTTTTAGTTGGTAGGTAGTAAGATAGTTAGTCATCTTATCGCTGGTCCGCAAATGTAGAATAACAATGGGGTAAAGTGGCCCGCTATGATAAAAGATTTCACATTGATACAGGCTTGGTGCTCTATCCGTCGTAGTAAAACAGGTTAGAACTGGCAAATTCCTTTTCTTAACTGGTCATTTCTCGTGAGTTATCGCTTTCAAATGAAATAAAAATTTTTGATCCTATCCGCACGGTATTGAATGCGTCAACAAAATCTCGAAATTCGTTTCAAATCGAATTCATTTCTAACGTCTTTTTACTGCAATGTGAACGAAGCTTTAGAACATTGGTTAAGGTTTTAGATGCTCTCATGGAAGAGCAATAAACTTCTCCTTTTAGTAGAGAATAGGTTGTTAGACGTGATACTAGCAGCTTCTTAGGGAAAGTCCAAATAGATCAAGTGTTTTTAGGCGAATCCTTCTAAAATTTGATTTGTCCTTCAATAGACCTTATCGCAATATGGAGAAAGGGGCTGTGGAGAGCGCGGCCCATTCTGACAGCCTTGGCAGCAGTAGGAAATAATTGGAATTCCCTCCTTGTGGCTCGTTTGCATCTGTCTGCAAACTCGAGTTATTTTCGACTTATTTGGACCTTTCAAGAGTTTTACGACACTTGTTTGTAAATGTTTTCTCGGGATTACGTTGCCATCTGGTCATCCTTTCACCCATTGGTGAGCCCATTCTAAGCTCTAAGCCATTTTATTGCAGGTATGTGTTCGCGGCTTTGAAGTGACTCAGTTTAGGCTCAACCGATGAAGAGGCCTAACTTCAAACTTGAATGAACACTTACAATTAAATAGCTCAAAATTACTCACAAATGGGTGAAAGGATGGCAAGACGCCTAAATAATCTAGAGCAAACACTTACCATACTAAAGGAGTATCATTCAACTCTTGAAAGGTGCAAATAAATCGAAAATAGCTCGAGTTTGTAGGGAGATGCGACCAAGACGCAAGCCAAACGTTTATCACCGAAGTGGAGGGGATTCACCGATTTCCTTCTGTTGCCAAGGCTGTCAGGATGGGCTGCGCTATGGAAAAGTCTATTGCTTATGAAACTGGTTCTTTGATGGTGTTGGAAATATCATAAAAGTATTAACGTGACATTAAAGATTCTGTGAAACTGATCGTGTTTTCGTAAATGTTTAAGTGAAACGAAAGTGGCGTGTTATTATTTATATCTTCTCTGTACCGTTGCATTCTCCAAATTTAGAAATGAATTGTTCACGTCAAACTAAAGTCCGTCAGAAGTTTTGACATTCAGTCCGTCCGTCAGAAGTTTCTAATTTTAATTTTATGATCCACTGTATGTATAATTGGCATGTAATTAGAATTCAGGAGTGTACCACTGCAATTCAAATGTTCTCATTTTGCTTTTCATTTTTAGCTGTTCTTACAATGGTTCGAAGGCCTACTAACAAAAATAATAGATTTGATGATGTAGCTACCAAAATTGTTATCGTAGTCTAGGTTTGTAGACAGGCATCCGAATCATTAAAAGTACAGTTCCTTGTGAAGATGGGCATTCAAACTTTTAAAATGCAGTAGTTCATTTTAAATATACCTTTACGCTAGTATCATTGCCCCTGCCCCTCAATAAAATCTCTGCTGAGTGCGAGGGGCATCTCACTACCAAAAATCTCGTACGCCTTTTGCAAAAATCCTTTTGTCTTCAAGAAAAATCCATCAAAAATCTTTAAAAATCCTCTTGTTCCGAAAAACTCTCATACGCTTTTTCAAATGAGTGAAATGCCCCATGGCTTAGTGAGGCCAGGACTTTTGCGTCTTGATAAACATTTCTTGAACAGTCATCCGAATCCGATTTTTTTTCTTGAACAGTCATGTAGAGGCCTATGGGTACGCGAAAGGGGCTCTACTAAAACGTCATAGCTGTCGCATATGATTTAACGACTGCCTATCAGTACGAACCTGGTAAGACCAGACCATGATCAATTGGTCTAGACTCATCACTACTATCCCTGCTGCCTCATTCGTTGTCAAGGCTAAATGGGTCATTATTACGATGGCTTCCTTTAGTATCTTGGCGTCACTTGTTTGTTTGTATCGTGGGATTTCAGAAATGCGGCAATCTCTTGTAGCAGTTTTAGCGTTGCTTCCCAATGCCCGTGATTGATATTACTCAGATTTGCAGGATGCATGAAACAAGGTAACTGGGAACAGGGAAACAAGGAGGAATAAAGCTGTCATACAAGGAACTGCAACTACACTGTTTTAACGCCCATGTCCATGCTTCTTTGATGTGAAATGTCTACTTGCATGTCAATGTTTATGCAGGAACCATTCTTGTTGGGATTATTTCGTGGTTTTAATGTCATGGTGGCTGTAGTCAAATAAACTGTTTTCAAGACAATACGATTCAAACGCAAATGTGTTGTCTCGTAAAACCCTTGTAAAGAGACAAAATATAAGTTGAGATTTTCACTAGGAGTCTAACAACAGAAGCAGCGTTGCTGGCTTTATAGTATCAAGGAAATGAGAGTCATGATGAACTAGAGGCATTTTGAGTAAGTTTATGCACTATTAGTTTATTTGATACCGCTGCTATCTGTGTTTTGAGGTCGCATATGGCTTTTTTACAGAGCCATTTGAATGCATGGTCTTTTGCTTGCATGCTACGACTTCGCTCTATTTGAAAATCAGATTTGACCTCAAGTCAGTGAAATCTAGATGTATCCACAGTGCAGTACAGATCTTTTTTAGAAACTGGTTTATTAGACACAAGAACTAAGATGGCCAAAATTTTAAGTTAAAGCATGGATATTATAGCAAATATATCGTTGAACCTTTATTCTTGGGCAATATTAACTAACAATTTGTGTTCTCAGCATAACAGAGCACTGTTTATTCCTATATGATGTTTTAAATGTCAAGAAACATATCTGCGGCAGTGTTAGCAACCACATTGATATTTTTGCATTCAAAAAATAAGAAGCCAGTTAAGAAACTTTTAGTACTAAAATGGACGCATTTTCATATTGAATTAAGAAAGTTTTAGTGCTGTGGCCTGATTCTGGTTTCTTACAAAAAAGCCTGTAGCTGAACAGGCAGAACTGCTCAACTAAAGTAAAGGTTTTATATCGATTCTACTCCTGCGTTTTGGCTTAGATTTTTTCAGACAGTCTGAGGTCTTTGAAAGTAAACTTTCGTTTTGATGTCTTATTCGCAGTTCCTCTGAATTAATCACGAAAATCTAAAATAGTTTATTTGTTGGATGGCTTGGATGGCTGGACTGAATGCAAGACATTTTAGCATTAAAGAGTCCTTTGCGGACAACCTTTAACTGCTGCATAGTGAATCCATAATTCCATTTAGGCCAAATTTGGTTTTTCAGGAGATGCGTGGCCGAGTGGTTAAGGCGTCTGACTCGTAAGCCAAAGGTCAGAACGGCCGTAGTTTCAAATCCTGCACTGGACAGTTTGGTCGCTGTCCGCAACTCTAGCCCGGGTCAACCAGAGCCATATGAGGGAAATCTGGTAGCTGCGGCGGGTAGCTGCGGCGGACTGATGGTAAAACATCCGTGGCCCCTGCTGGAAATAAGTCTCTCAGACTTTCGCAGGGTAGCCACGTTAAACATATATACATGAAATACATGCCTACCAGGCAGTCTGAAATTTCATATTGTCCGCAAAGGATTCTGGTTAAACTGCTATATACAATAACCACAGTTCTGTTGACTAAGAGGAGATCTACTATCCATTCACATCGAGACGTGAACAACTCATTCTTTGAAAGGTCGATGCTGTGAACAGACAAAAAGTTCATTGCATTGAACCAAAATGCATTATTCTGGTTGAATTGTAAATCTCGTTTGTGAGCTCAAACAAAAACAAAGCAGTAATTAGGCCAAACGTCGATTCTAGCGTTGCGATGGGCGGTTAAGTTAAGATACCACCGACGTCTTTGGCCAAGAGAAGAATTGCTTCTTCATGAAATGCATTGCAAACAGGTATTACCTTTCAATTGAATAACAGTAGATTTGATATACCGAAATGGAGATGCCTGATGTATTCTGATGTATTGACCAGATTGATGTTGGCTGCAAGTCAACATCAATCTGGTCAATACATCAGACTGCTGTTGCGCAAGATCTCTACAAGTAAAAGCGGGAACCTTGGACATGGAGCTTGCGTCCAAGACGTCAGGGCGTATAAGTTACATACAAAATGGATTCTATGCAGCATAAGAGCAGTTTCTACGCTCGAAGCTGTGGGTAGGCCCCTTTGAAGATGCAGCATTTTTCCACCATTGGCCTGAGGAATTTTAAACATCCTCATTGCAAATTGTTTAACATTAAGACTCTAATTTATAATTCATTACTTTCAGGCCTGAATATAGAAAAAAGGAGGACATACATCGAAACAAGCTCAGATTTCATCTGAAACTTATACATCAAATGGCGAATCACAGTTTGTTCCTTCTTGCTTTGTCGCTGCTAGTTGCTGAAATAAGTGCAGATTCAATCTACATGATTGCCCCAAGATCTTCCAATCCGCGAAAAATAATTGTCACCAAAGATGTAGGATACACATGGAAAACAAGTACAAACTATTATGCTTATACAGCCAGCGGATTCTGTGTTACAAAGACAACTTGTTACTTGATGGGGACTGGCATTGGAAGAGCATTTGAGGTGTTAAAGACCACGAATGCAGGCAGTACATGGACAAGAATCTTATCTTCGGTCCTGGGTGGAAGTGCCCTAAGCAGTGGGACATATGATATGGGAATCTATTGCTCTGATGTGAACAACTGTTTATTTGGTATGTGGGACAGAGTTGTTCGTACTACAAATGGCTTCAGGCACACATACAATGTTCTCACAATCCCTAGAGGAACAAAAGGTGAACTACCTCATGTAACTGCAATTGAATGTGTGAAGGGTAATACTGTCTGCCTCGTTTCTGTGGAGTTGAAATACGTTGGAGCAATCTACAGGTCTGCTGATAGTGGAAGTACTTGGAAACGAGTCTACAACCCTTCCTATGAGCTTGAAGACATGTCATGCGTCTCCACGCCCAATGGCAAGAGCTTCTGCGTGGCAGCTGGAGACAGGGGGGTATTTTATGTGTCAACTGATCAGGGCCAAACATGGAAATATTTATCATATAAGTTCGACAAAGAGTACTTTTTCCCGTATTGCAGATGGAGCTTGGCAAACTGCAGACTGCCAAAGAAGGTTGATAGTGTTTCTTGTGTTGGTCCATATCATTGTGTGGTTGGATTCAAGGGCTATGATACGACTTATGATGAAGAACAAAATGGAGCCCTCTGTTCACTCACGAAGCATGCAAACAAAGAAGCAACGATGAAATGTTACAAATTAAGCAGATACAACAAAGGAATAAAGGTTCATTGCTCCTCCCAGAAGCATTGCCTCGCAATAACTCAAGAACGCTACAATAGATACAAAAATGGCTTCAGGTATCTATCTTATGAAGCAAGCATCTACAGGTATGAGCCCAGCACAAGAGCATGGAAAGCAATTAGAAACAAACCATCGGCGAAATACGGCCATTTTCAGAATATGATTGGCAATGAGTTCGTTTACGACCAAGATTTTGATTTTGTTTCAGGAGGTGGAGGCATGAACGATGGCCTAAGCTGCACTCCGTCAGTCTTTCTCGTCTTTTCCATTTCGTTTTTGGTCCTTTCTTGTTTTTATGCATCTTAATGTAATGATTTACATTGATACTTCTAATAATTAAGCACCGATTCTCACCCAGGGTCCTTCGCGAGCTTGGCAAGCTGCAATTTCAGACTTCCTGAAAGTCAAACTTATTGAGAATCACAAATTTACCCATGGAGAAATTATCGTGAATATACCTGCATTAGCTGAGCCAGTCCAGAAGCCAATACTACTCTGTCACCTGAACTACTTTAGCTTGGATCTATGTTTTCTGCTTGGGTCAATTTTTTTTCAGACGTTTTGAAGTTGCAGGCTTTTTTGGGCTGTTTTAGCTGAAGACGTGAGTTAAGAAGACGCCAGCATAATTCTTTGTTCGAGGATGTAAATTACAAAGTAAAATCAACTTCAAAACTTTTGTAAGCCTTGACAGACTTATCATACGCTCTATTCTGAAACTGACAACCTGAAAAGTATACTTTTGAAGGCCGCACTGCAAAAATAGGACGTCAAGAAGGGAAGCAAAATACAAAATGAGCATATTCCCAAATATTGGAAATCCGAGAATGCAAACTGTTCTTAGGAAGTCTGCCTGCCTATGAACAGCTTTCCAGGAGGGAAAAGGCTGCAAAATTAGAATGCTCTAAAACATAGCAGTAAGACGCCAACGTTTTCGAAAACGCAGCCACTCTTTTATGCTTTTTCCTCCTAAAAAGCCGCTCATAGCCAGACAAACTCCCTCTCCTGAGAATAGTTTGTACCCTCGCATTTCTCGGATTTCCATCTCTTATGAATATGCTCACATAGCTAAGTTTTGCTTCCTTCTTGATGTTCTGTTCCTCTGTGCCCTTCAAAAGTACTCCTTTAAGGTTCTCAGTTTCTGAATAGAACGTACGCAAAGTCTCTTGAGATTCACAAAAGTTTTGAAATCGTCTGGTGGGAAATCAGTACAGAAACAATGTTTTGTTGTGAATGTTTTACTTGATTTTATTCTTTTTAAAATCACGATCGAATCTAAATTCTTACTACCTTACACGATTGAACAGTCGGAGGCAGTTTGAAATGATATATTCTGATGCTAAAAGTATGAACTTAACAACTGAACTTAATCAATAAAATATCCTTAGTCCAGAAACTTGCGAATAGATAGCGAAATGGCTCAGAAAGACCGCAGATTGGCCAAGAGAACAATTGTTCCTATCTATCTAGTACAAGAGTTTCTGAAACAATAGACGATTGCGCTAAAGATGGCGACGAGGAATTTTTTACCCAGATGCACTGCGTTATTTAGACGAATTCCTATAGAATAGTTAAAGATTTGTAATTCAAGTGCAAAACATCTCGGAAAAAACTCCTCGCCGCCATCTTTAGCGTAATCCTCTATTAGTGAGGACTCTCTTAGAGGGGCTTTACCCAAATTGTTTTCTTAGCCAATCATTGTTTTCTTAGCCAATCAGTGGTCGGAGGGAGTTTGCGATTTAGTTGCCAGTTGTCCAGAAATTGCCCCTACTTTTGACGAGTTCTCATGATACAGGGGAAGTCGAGAAAAAATTGATTATTCTGATTTTTGTCTTTAAACTGATGCAGAGCTTCGTCGTCGACATCTAACTCCGACTTTTAGAAATGGGAATATTTTTTCATAAACGATGTAAGATTTTTAGCAAGGTATAGATCAAGGTGGTACCTACCGGTACCAAAATTCACCCGTCTTGGACACAATTGAAAGTTAGTACCTGAACCTGATTTAGTGCACGGTTTTCTGTTTTGACTCACCCGGTATACCAGGTAATTTGGACACATTTTATGAAACCGCACGGTAGCTAATACCAACTTTTGTTGTGTTTTTCATATGTAGCCATAGAATATTGTCACCAAGGAAGCAGTCAAGTTTTCTTTATGTAGTCTCCTGAACTTGATGAAAGCTTGATCTTGTAAATTTTCTGTTTTGAATAAGAAGCTGTTGGAAGGAATTGAAAAAACGTTACCAAACATGCAGCAGAAATGGGATGGTTCAGTTTTGATTATGGTTTAATTCTTTTTTAAATGTTGACATTGCTGACACCTCTTTTGGGCATGAGACATTCCTTTTCGCTATCGTGTTTACAGCTGTACTGTGTTGTTTACCACGGCCTGCCATAGATGGTTATTATACTGGGGGTCTCAAACTGATATATCATCGTTTGCAAAGAAGTAAAATTATGAATTATGCGCCGATTCCAGTGATTCACCTTAAATTTAGAAATTTATTTCACTAAAATCGGTCGTATGATTTTAGAGTCCTGGGCAATTTTATGAAGAAGGCCGGAAAGCTTCTCTGAAATCCAGGTAGCTAGCTCGCTTGTTGTGCATTCTAGAAATGATTTTTAAGAACAAACATGAGCATATATCGAAAGAAGGAGGATATATCTAAACTACTACCGCTGACATTTTATTTGTTCCGTTTGGAAGCTGATTTGGTGGCGATTCAATTCCCGTATTTTCTGGATCTAATCAAAGCACTTCCTGCTCAGCTTCTGAACATCAAAAATAAAATGCCCATAACCTCCTTCTTTCGATATATGCTCCTGTTTGCGCTCAAAAAAATTTCTGGAATGCACAACAAGCGAGCTAGCTACCTGAGTTTACCAGAAATTTTGCGGTTTTGCTTGTTTTGAATCACGTTTGAGAGAATTTCCTTTGTCTGCAATGAAGAATCGCTTTGAATTTATGTGTAAACAAAAGCAACTGATGCTATTGTCTTATTAGATCTGTCCTTGTTGGCTTGTATTATTTTTGCTTATGTTTTCGACCAACTGGTCATGGAATTCTCTTTGTTTGCAGTGACAAATCGCTTTGTATCTTGGAGCGTGTTCTTTTGGGCATCTTCTGAAAACGGTAGAGTTGGAAGAAGAGAAAATCCTATCCTTTTGGTACCATTCTACCGAAAACGGCCGACTTTGCAGACTTCAGATCACTTTTTATAAAACCCATTCTTTTGGTCATTCTGTTTTCCGTAAACTTCCGAGAGATGTTTGACGTATTCTTTTGGGCTCTTCTGAAAACGGTAGAGATCCGAGGCTTCAGAAACCTCCCGTTCCTGACGCTGGCAGACTTTCGAAAGGTTGTAGAGAGCATTGCTTCATGAATGAAGAAAACATTTTCGAAGTTTTCGGAAAAGCAATGACACTGTGCAGATTCTTTTCTCTTGGGATTAGCATAACAAAAATCTCTTTCTTTCTTTTTGCATGTTTCTCTGCGAACTCTACCGTTTTCAGAATGCGCATTCTTTTGGCATTTTTCTCTGCGAAGCCTGCCAACTCTACCGTTTTCAGAATTCGCATTCTTTTGGTAACTAAAATTTTTCTTTGCGAAATCGACCGTTGTAAGAAGACTTCAAAGACTTCAGATGCCCAAAAGAATACGCGCTTGTTGTCAATAAAGGTGCTATTGCAAAATTTTCTGTCCTTGTTAGCAAGAATTTAACTTACGTGCCCTTTGAATCATGATGATACCCCACCATATACCCCAGAAGTAACCAATGAGAAAATACATGGTCATAATGAGTTGAAGGATCGCTGCCAATATGTTCAACATAAACACTTCACTCCATCTTCTTGCCATGTGTTTTTCACAAGGACACATCAGTGAGGAAAATGCAGCGATTGCAGTTCCTGCAATAAAGAATGATGACGTAATTTTCCGTCTGCTATCATTTTGCTTTGAGGTCGGGCGCACTACAAGGGGCTTCTCATGGGGTACTCATATATTTTTCCGTACAGGGACGCGCCGCTGAACAGAGTATCATTTCAGTATTCGGATTCCGGGAAAGGGTCATTTTGTATAGTTGACTCCATGGATAGGTTTCATATTTTGCATTATGGACTCTAAAAAGTCGTTGTAGGCCATTTGCACTCGGCGAATGTGCTTTAAATCGTTTGCATGGCAACATTTCCCCATTTTCTGATAGATTTCTTACAAATTTCCAAGGCAGCGCACAATTTTGTTTGAAATTGTTTAAGAAACGACAGGGCATTAGTTAGAGGAATTTGACACCGGGACAGGGTAGCTTTTCAGATTTTCCAGCAGCATCTCCCCGTATGTTGGTAGAACCAAGTGGTCCCCGAGGGGGGGGGAGCTGAAGGTTTACTAAAAAACAAACTTTTCTATAACTTCAGCTGCCTAGTGTCGATTCATATTTCAGTTTAGGGCTAGTTTGCACTTTAGCGGACACACTTTCAGTATTTCTCCGTGTTCGAGTTTTGTACCAACTTTTGATGGAAAAATGCGTCAGTACTAAGATCAAAGTATATCTACTGAATTAACGGGGGCTTGGGGGCAACAGCCCCCAAATATTGGTAACCAGAAGACTTTTCTGATTGCGAATTTACGCTGCAGATCTATGCCATATTTAGGCCATATTTAGGTCATTTTGACGCTCTAAAGCAAGGGCGAATTAGTCGAATCACGTTCGAATTCAAACATTATCCAATCGGACGATAGGATTTCTATCACTATTGTTTAGAAAACCAATCAGCAATCAGTTGCAACAATGAAATTCAATTCAATCTCTTTTTCCTTGAAAGCTGTGTCCGCTAAAGTGCATTTGTCCCCAGTTTAGGCCAGACAGATTGATTTTTAGACAATCTGGAATTTCAATGAACGTGGCTGAGATTTGCGACAACTCAAAATTATTCATCATAGGTAGGCTATCGCATTTTCATTTACAGACACTTCGCCTCGAACCTAGAATACCTATAATTTGATTATTGTGCCATGCTTTTGATAAATAAAATGACTGATATGTTAAAGGTGAAAAAGTAATAAACTCAGAGAACTTACCAAATCCAGGACAGAGGATATTAAACAGAAAGCAAAAGACAGCCACACATTTTGGTAAAGCAGGAACCGCTTCTTGCAACGTCAAGCTACCAGCTTTTTGAAAGGTTGAGTGATGCTCGATATGTTCCTGATGATCCCCCATTTCTATCAAATCAATTTCTATTCCTTTGGGTCCTACGCCGCCAGCCTCACCATCGTAGTCCATCTTTCAGTTTTACCTGAAACTAATTAATGAACTTCCAAATTCATACGTTAGGCCTGTTTCCAAATAGGCCTTTTATTTCACAGATTTGAGCTCTTGAAACGATCAGTTTCATCTGGTAATCTTCATCATTCGAGCTTTCAAACAATTGATATCGAATATAATGTTCCATTATTTTCTGAAAAGAATCGATCATTCGAATCTTCTTTCTAAGTACTTGGCAAAATCTGTGACAGTGTGAGTGTGCAAGTTGGAAACATTTTGAAACGGCGAGAAATGTGACAGTCCAAGCGGTACAAGAATTTTAGCTGGAGTCCACACGAACCTTGCATACTTTGAAAACGGTGAAATATTTGGCGTCAACAAACTATAAAATGTATCTCCGTTGCTGCGTTGAAAAATGTTCCGTCTTCGTCGTTCTCAAATGAGCAGACAATGCCGTTTTTCAAATGTGCCGGTTAGAGAGTTCCGTTTTCAAAACCTACCGTTTCCAAATTGTGCCGGTCAGAATGTGCCGCTTCGTCTGAATGACTGGCCTATCTGTAACGAATCTTATACCGTTTCAAACGGTGCCAGTATCTTACGAATGGGATATTCACCCCATTCCACGGCAACCTCTGCATGTGACAGTTTTAACTGACCATCATTTGAATTATACAAAAATATTCAAGAAGACCATTATTTTAGAAGATTACCTGATAAGTTTGGAGCATTTTGCTGTGACATATTGCTTGTCTCGGATTTGATTAGATATCTGTTGCGCTCCACTCCACATTTGGTTTAATTGACGATGCAGCGAAACACAAACTATAAAAATACTGTCATATGTGCGACAGGTAAGAAACATTTTCAAACAAAAAATAGAACTAATTCAACGGCTAAAATTGGCTATATTCCTTCCTCCCGTTTTTTACGTTATTATGTTTACGTGAAGCAACTTTAACCATAAAAGGGAGGCAAGATTACGGTACAAAACGCAAAATGTCTGCAAGTGCACAAAGATTAATTAAATTCAATTCTAAGTACAAAAATATGAGATACTACAAAAATTAAAAACCAGTTGATATACATGTATTCCACGATACGTGATCCAAGAAAAGCAGAACTAAAGATGGCCTAGCCATTTACTGACCAAAGCATGGCTTTGTCGACACAACTATGTAACATAACTGGAATTGCCTTTGCGAATTAAACATTTGTTAAACAAAATTGCCTACTATCTTCTGTCTACTGGTCTACTCCCAAAAATGATAATCGTCACACTCACTTTACTGTCGAAGTTCAACTAAAAGCTGCGTTTCTTCATCGGTGTTTCAGTTTAAAAATATTTAATATTTTCTTACATACTGTCTTGTAAATGTGAACTTGATCCTGAATACCTGTTCCGTCGAACGAGATGCTGTGGAAAGGAATTGAAACATGCTTTTACTAAACAGTGCAGCAGACACGATATGGTAGACTTAACCGGGGCGGGACTCCAGGCTTGGGATGACGGGGAGGTGTCACCCAATATTTTTGAGGGGAAGAAGGCGCATAGCTAAGGATTTTCGGTCAATTTTCGTACCCATTTTTAAGGATTTTAGAGGGGACAGCTTGTTAAGCTTCCCAGAAATCAAGTTTCATTTCACTACAAAGATGAAACGATGGAAGATGAAAGTTACATCGAACCAATTCTGTCACCCAATACACTTTCCAAGCCTGGCTTTGGAACTGTCACAAAGTTAAAGTAAGAGTTTGACTTACGTGCTCTTTGAATCATGATAACACCCCACCATATACCCCAGAAGTAACCAATCAAAAGATAGATGGTCATGATGAGTTGAAGAATGGCTGCAGTTATGTTCAAAATAAACACTTCACTCCATCTCTTTGCCATATGTTCTTCACAAGGCCATATCATCAAGGCAAATGCGGAGACAGCAGTTCCTATGAAAAAGAAATACCACCTGATGTTCCATCTTCCAGCGACCTTATCGTGAAAAATTAAAGCAACTAAAATACCTTGGTACGGTACTCAGGATATTTTGCTGAGGGGATGTGCACCCCTTCCGGGGTATCATTTTAGCCATTTTTTTTTCTAAAAAGACAATTTTTCTAAAGCCGGTTGTCAAAAGTGTTATTCCATTGTTTTTTTATGAATTTTTTACATTTTGGAGTATACTTTTCGCCGATTTTTTACTAAAGCGGGCTATCATTTCGGGGGGAAAATTCTAAAACCACGTGAAAAAATTATTTCTTTCGGTACATATACTCCCGTACAATTGAAAATCAAGCAGCCCACGAGCCACAACGACGTCACAAAAGATGCTTTAATGTCGTAATTAAACTGCATACGATTGCCCAGTGCCAACTTACTTCCAACAGTACATGAACAAAACAAAATAGTTTAAGGACAAGAGTCTCACGACTATATTGTACAGATGACAGAATTTCGGACAATTTTTCTAAATAACCTCGTGTTTCCTTCGATAACTACCATGCGAGTAAAAAAAATGCAACGCGTTTGAAAAATATTGCTTCCTAAATATCAAAGCAATAGTGTGGAAAGCTCACTTGTTTCATCGCCAACATGTTCAACTGAATTTAGAAAGTCACCCGGCTCTCATCTGTCATTTGCTCCCATTGCTATGGGGGCTATTCTGCAGAAAGCTCCATCGAGACAATTCGACGAAACTACTGGAAACAACGACCAAACTTCCAGCGGTTTTCCCTCCTAAAAACAGTGTCATTTACAATTGTTACTACATCTTGTCCTCCTGAGAGAAAGGAATTCTCTGACTAAGTTTCTTAAACTAATGTGGAAGACTTGTTCATCCACCCAAGTGGAAACCACGTGCCAATGCAAAGGAAAATCATAGCTTTGAGGCAGCAATCGTGCGGCAATGTGGTCACAATTTTAGGCCACTTGGAAGGTTCTGGAGTGGGCTTTCTCGAGAAAATCCCTCATATTTTTGGAACAGCATGGTCGATTTCAGCCAGGAAAATTAAAGAAAGTAGTTTGATAGGTCGGCTATTCAACAAGATAAGAACGACCAAACGACCACAATTGCTGTGATATTCAAAGGACAGTAAATATTCAAACGCCAAGCTGTTTTTCGGACTAGGTAAAGAAGGGAACGTAAAACACCAATGACTTTGGAACTTACCTAGTCCAGGACACATTAAATTAAGCACAAAACATGCGATGGCCGCTCTTTTTGGTATAACAGGAACTGCATCTTGCATCGTTAGGTTCCCAGGCTTTTGAAAGACTGATTTTTCCTCTTCGACAAAGTCTTCCGGAATATCAAACTGTCCTGTTTCATTCAAAGCAATATCTATTCCTTTCGGTTCGGGCTTTTCATCGCTGGCCTCACCATTTTCATTGCTTGCCATTCTTCAGTTCTACCTGAAAATCAATGTGATTCTATAAAATTCATACCAAGTTCTCAATGTATTTGGTTTCTACGTTGCAAAGTTGAGGTTTTGAATGAGTGGTACAAGTTAGTCAGTCTTCATTATTAGAAGTGTTCACTGTCGGATGAATAGAAAACAATGTATACACCGCTTGAAAAGTCGTACAATAAACACTAGATGGATTTGAAAAATTACAAATCCGCTCTCTTGCTGAAGGTTTGAACACCCTGGGTGCGAGAGCCTCAAAGGCTTTGAATTAAATGTGAGAAGTTGCTTGTGAGTTATTGTTGGGGATACGAATCATCAATGTTCCAAGCAACGGTTATCCCCCGAAAAGGAAACCTGTGATTATGCGCAGAAAGCATGTTTGGTCTGTGGAAAGAATGCGGGCGGAGAATCCAACCACAATCCAAACAAGGATTACCAAAGAAGCAAAGAGATTCTCGCGCATGGTAATAAGTTCCTCGGCTGTTGATCTGCTTTGAACATTACCAGCAAAACAAAGGCCTCAGACAAAAGGGGCAGTCCTCGGTATCCTCAACAAGTTACAACCTTGATGTCAAATGAAGAATTCCCGAAAATTAGGTTCCATGGGGCTTGCCTGAAACTACCGAGTGAGTCAAAAAAAGTTTAGGCATTTGGAGGGCTGTGGAATAAAAAGTATGCGACCGATACTTAAAAATAAAATTTTAATCTATCAGTCAAGGGCTAACTTAGATGAGAAAACTTTGTTTCGTAAAATCAAACATCTTTAAAACCCAACAACAACCAAAATGCTTGTAAGGGGTTTGTATGGGAATCGACAATTCTACATTCCATTTTGGTCCATGATTTATGTGGCATTGAATTTTACATTGGCAGTTTGAGATGCTGAATTCCAATTTCAATAGAAGGTAAATCATGGACCAGAATGGAATGTGGAATTTTTGTTCCCAAACATGCCCTTTACCAGTATTTTGCTAATTTCTGGGTCTGTAAGATAAGGGATACTACCAAACAAAATTTTCTCATCTAAGTTGACCTTTGACTGATAGAGTTACATTTCAGTTTTGAATATCGGTCACATACCTTTTATGCCACAGCCCTCCAAACGCCTAAACATTTTTGACTCACCCGGTATAACTGTGTGATATTTGATAAAATTTAATCCACTTTTAAACCATCAAAAATGATAAAGCGATGTTTTTTCAAAGAACTGAGACATTGCTTTTCAGTGACACATCAACTGTTGAGATGATGGCTAAGAAATAATTCCGAGAAAAGTATCAAAAAATTAGATTGAAACCTCGGCGAGATGATGGAATTTTGATATTGCAATTTGGGTGTATAAACTTCCCCGTACGGATTCTAAAACGATAAATACATTTATCTGACTCACAAGTACTTCCAAAGCGCTTCCAAAATGTACGACGAAAATTAATGATATTTCAGAAGCCAATGAATTTATCTATTCTGATGGCTGTTTGTAATTTCTGAGCTAAGATTCATGGAAAAAATTTCCAGAATATCTTCAGAAAATTAAAATCCAAACACTAAGGACTGATTTATTTACCTTAATTCGACCAAAGCTTCAAAACCTACCTTTTGAAATTTCTTAAGTTTCAGTCCTATTTAGATCATGCCGGTGTGTCCAGTTACTAGGGTCCAATTCTTTAAATCCAAAAACGAAACAGAACGATACCAACGTCGATCGTCGGATCCAAAGATTCTTGCGATGACCAATAAATGAAAAGATTTGTGGAAGAAACACTCCAATGCGACGAAAAACAACGGCAAATATATGTGAATTTATATCCAGTTCTTTATCATCTCTACTTCTGTTACAACCTTCTTTCTTCTAATTCCTCTTCTGTTGAAAACCGTGAAGCTAACAACTCGGTGTTTTCAGCATTGAAACCGAACTATATTCATACGTTTTCTCTTCAAGTGTACCTTAGCTTGATGCCTAGGAACTTTTGTTTTGAATTGTTTTTGTTCAAAACGAGTACCACTCAATTCTTCGTCCACAATCTCAGTCTCTGATTAAAGATATAAACCATGCCCGAATCATATTTAAACAACAACCATACGTTTACAGCCGTTTCGTAATTGTTCAATCTTTTAAAAGCGTCAATCTCTCGTTCCAGTCTCCTGCTGATTCATCAGTTGATAAGACCACCTGTTTTGATCGAAACGAGCTTTTAATTAATGTTTATGCAAACACTTAGATACCAGAGTTCTATTCATATTTGTTTTTCTTCTAACAGGGGGTTCAGGGTAGCATTACTACACCATTTAAGCATGGGTATAGTTAGACATTGCAGTTACTTTTCAGTGTACATGATTCTGCAGAGGAAAATTTATATGTTTGTGCGGAGGAGATTTGAAGATTTTGAAATTTTCCTCCGTCTCTTACGCCAGCTCCTTTGTAGTAGCAAAAAGTTTCATCCTGTGCAAAAGAACAAAGCGGCAGTGATACACGACCAAACCTCCTCTGCAAAAACGTATAAATGTTCCTCCGCAGCAGCATATACACAGAAATATAACTGCGGTGTCTAACCACCCATGATTTAAGTGGAGCGGAAAAAGGTAGGTAACAAGTTTTCTTAGAAGGTACTTGTTTTTAGTCCTGGTCAAAAAAATTTGAAATGAAGCATTTTATAACATTGCTTGTAAGGAGAGGGTGACAGGGGGAGTCTTTGGTACCGGTTGCAACTCCTAAGGTACCAGGTTCCACCCAAACTGCAAGTGTTGGTACCACCAATTTTGGGGGAGCCATTGAACTGGAAGGAGCTAACAACTGATTATTAATATACAGTGGTACAATTTATCGTCAATATGAGGAATTCTGAAATGAGGTCTATATCAGCTCTTCATGAGACCAATGGGCAAGACCAAACCACTCCTGAAGATGTCACCGTCGCATATGTGTCACTGCTTGCACTGTTAAAAGCTAAAATTTGTTCTAGGAATTCCAAAAACATCCATTTATGAAATTGTTATTGGTGTCAAATGATATAGGCTTGGTACCGGTACCCCCATGTTTGGTACCAAGTTCCACCAACTGTGCAAAATGTTGTACCAGGTACCAACCCTCTGGTACCATAGTAGGTACCCTGGTTGGTATCCTGTCACCAACTCCCCCCTTCTTGTAATATGAGAATCATGCGACCGATTTTGAACAACTAAATTTTCTTATTTAACTTGATATGTTAGCTTTAAAAGCAATGTCAGTTTGTAGGAACATGACAATATTTTCAGAACTACAGGCTTTGAAACCTCTCGGCATTTCTTTAACTCATCCGGCATGAGACCAAATTTATTAGAATTTTTTAGTAACGACATGTTGACGTTTGTCAAAACATGAATGTTTTCAGAGCATCTCCAGTTTTCCAGCAAATGACTGAAATGAAAACAGCACCTTTTCTATCATAGCTTGATCTTGGTAATAAGTTTGTACTAGCTGTAGAGGAAACGATGGGGGTAAAAGGGGCAACTGACCACCTTCACTATGACAACTCAGCTTGGCTTCTCCTTTTTTGGCGAGAAGGGCGCCCATTGTCATGACCCTAATGCACGTCTTTCTAACTTTCGATCTCAATGTCTTGAAAACATATGAATCATGGCGTTATTTAGCGGAAAAACCAAAGAATTTTCTAAATCATTCTCGCGCACCTTCGGCGGGCTATTTTCTTCTATACTGTTGGCACCCTCTTTTGTAGGTTGCCCCCTCAACTTCAGGCTGGATCCGCCCCTGATGCAAGGTGCCGCAAACTAAACAAACAAAAGCAGAAAAATGCCAAAAACAATGTCGGTAGTTTCATTGCTTTATTAAAAAAGAATTCACAAAGCTGCTTATAAAGTTTTTACCCTTTACCTTACTGAATTATATCAGACAATCTTTAATGCTGACAAAGCATTTTACAAGAATGACGTCATAAAAGTCGGTAAACAATACTCCGTAGAGCACTTTAAACTTTCTGCGAGCTTGCGGGATTTAAAAAATCTTACAATTTCTACTTATCAGCTACGGATAGAATTTAATATTTATACTATCATTGCATTATTATTTCAAATATCTTTAAAAAAATAAGAAATCAAGTCAGGAAAAATTATAAAGCGATCGACTTCTATAGGAGAAATTCTCTTGAAGATGATCTAATGCCAAATTTAAACATAAACTTCAAAACCGGCTCGATGCGTCTCTGAGGCCAACGCGAATGCATGTCAAGGTCAAATTAAAACTATGAAAAATATCTGATAGTTGAGGGCAGAAATGTAGTATCTGCAATTCTGACAACAACTAATAAAAGCTAGAATACATTGGCATCTCTAAGAAATTTGTTTTGAAACTAGTATTCGAATTTAAGATACAGTAGGCCTGTTTATATGTGTCACCACGAAGTGCCAAACCAGACACAGTTTGCTTAAATTATTCACTCGGTTCGGTATGGCGTTGTTGTGTGACTTATAAAGCAGAGCTTTAACTTATCAGCGCAAGAATCTTTGTGGTTGCTTCACAATAGATTAACGTCAACGCCTCAGCAAGCCTAATAGACCTTCCAGCTATTCGCGAAAGGGCCTCGGTTCAAGAGACATTTCATAAAGTTTAATCCGGACGGTTCCGTTGAGTGGTCTTACAGATTCTATCACTGTTGTGCACATTGGAAAAGTTTATAAAATGTGTACAAATAGAAATATCGTTCGATTAAGACTGCGTTCACAAGATGCCAGCACATTTTCAAAACGGTGAAAAATATGAAGGATAGGCCACTCGTTCACACGAGAACGGCACTTTTTCTCAGCAGATTTTGAAAACGGTAGATTTTGAAAGCGGAACTCTAACCAGCAAATTTTGGAAACTGCATCGTTTGAACACTCGAAGTGATGAAAACAGAACATTCTTTAACGCTTTTGGGACGAGACTGATCGACTCTTAAGTGTAGGTTCATTTCTTTGGTATTAGAGTCTTGCAACGAATCTTTTACCGCTAAATTTCCAACAGTTTTCAAATTTTTCCGGCATCGTGTGAACGCTAGCTCAAATTTTGCTGCCGTCACATGTTTAATCGTTTACAAAATGTGCCGGCATCGTATGAACGTAATCTAAGATTCTGTTATAGAATAGCTTATAGGTCTATTTCATTATAGCACACTCCTTGAAGCATCTTTGTTTGTCTAAGTTTATAACAACATTATCAAACTCTGACCTGTCTTCTCGAGTTTAAGCATTGAATCTGTCAAGCCAGGGTTGTTGTTCATTGATTGTTTGTCGAAAAGCCATCTAATCTGTGTTTGCTTTCTTGAGTCCTTCTTGCAGGAAATTATAATAATTTGTGCTGACTGGATCATCAAAGAGACTGCAAAGAAAGGAAATGATTTTATCATCATCATCATCATCATTAATTTATTTACAGTAGGCTAAAAAGTTTTAAAATAGCAACATTACTGCTAATTAAGGCCTACTACTTAACTTAAAATTAAAAGAAAATATATTACAAATCGTTTAAAAAATTTAATTACAATATATCGTATCATGTTAGGTACCCAACCTGTGGTATATATGTTTTGCAAAGTCAACAATGGCAGTTCTCACCCTTCCAACATTTAATATGGTTTTTGAAAATAGGAAGTGTGCTTGCTTGTTTGGCTATATTTGGTAAAGTCGACCAAAGTCTATTTCCAAGGAATGATATAGTCTCAATTCCAT
Organism: Aurelia sp. 3 sensu Dawson et al. (2005); assembly: GCA_964020215.1. Lineage (NCBI taxonomy): Eukaryota > Metazoa > Cnidaria > Scyphozoa > Semaeostomeae > Ulmaridae > Aurelia > Aurelia sp. 3 sensu Dawson et al. (2005). The sequence continues at coordinate 27,239,520 of OZ026574.1, read as the reverse complement.
GTGTTGTTGTACGAACTTTTGGAATCAGCGAGTCGTTACCGTGCCTTAGATTGTAACCAGTATTGCGCTCAGTGAAAATATCCTTCATAAAAGGAGGACTTAAGCCAGACTTTGTTTTATAAATTTCGGTCATAAGCAACTGTAGATTCTTTACGTGAATAGATACCAAATTCCTTTGCCCCAGAAGAGACTCAAAATCTGTTTGATAGTCTTTGTACGCAAAACGCAATGCTCTTTCATGGATATGATTTATTCCATGATTTTGATATTGATTTTCGAGGGGTTTTTAACCTGTCTCTCGGATTGGGTTGTTGGGTGCATTTAATCAATTACTTTGTAATCATGAAGTAAAAGAGGTACTTCACTGAAGTGGGTAATCAGGAAAAATCAAATGCATTCAGGTGAAAAAATGAGAAAGGACCAATGTTTCTGCCTCTGAAGATGTCCAGTATCAAATGATATATTTGCCAATATAATTACGTTGATATCCAAGAACAAGTGATCTTTCCAATTGGGATCCTTTTACTCACCCAGAATAACGAGAAGATCATACAAAGTTTCAAGATGTGCCTTGAAGAAACACCGATCGATGAAAATATCAACAAACTGAAGGTGAAGGTGAAGGTGAAGTGAAGGTGAAGGTGAAGTTGCGTTTTTCAGCGCCAAGTGCTGGGATCGCAGAAATAGAATAGACCTAATCGAGTCCACGATCCCTTGTCATGACGCTCATGTGGTGGGGCCCTACCGGGACTCGAACCCACTCCACCTGACTGTTCTGGCTGCAATGTCAGAGGATTACACCACGGTGCCATAACACCTTCAAACTGAATACACAAACAAAGCATACCTTGATGTGATGCTGCTGTTTTGTGCAACATCAAATAATTCATTTGCATTTAGGCCTGACAGGACTGTGCCATTTGGATACTGAACCATTGATTGAACAGGAAATCTAAAAATGGAGATAAAATCATAAGAAAAGAAGATCCGAAAATCAAGAAAAGGCCAATGGACGCAAATTCTCTTCAAATCCCTGTCCTGCTGTCCGTAAGTATTTCGACAAGTCCCTCTTATTTGTAAATACCCTACAAATTCTTTAAAATCAGTTATCTATAGCATTCGATATTTTTTCCAGAAAACTGCGGAATTGGCACTGTGACGAGCATTTAGATACCCGTAAATGTAGTTGACACATTATGCACTAATGATCTTGATAATCAAAGCTGAAACTAGATGCACAGGATCAAACCGGAGAAGGATCAGGACAGTCCTTTTGCAATGATTGTAAATCGTGAACAGCATAGGACTGAAATTTTTGCAAAAACTTTCAATCAACTGTGTAAGATTAAAATCAAATGCTCCAATAGTGCTTTACGCTAAAGTTAATGCTCCAATGTAATGTTAATGCTTAATGTTAATGCAATAGTTAATGCTTACTGCTCCAAATGCTCCAATAGTGCTTTACGCTAAAGTTAATGCTCCAATGTAATGTTAATTGCGCGCGACGAAGGAGCGTGCTTACTAATTGCGAGGGAGTGAATTTTCGTTTGCTGGCCACGCATATTTGTTTTGTCTATTGCTTCATTGCCGCTGTTCAAAACGTTCGCATACCTACAACTTTCCTGATCACATGCATTGATTGGCGACGACGCAGCAAATCGAGCAAATAAATGCTCGTCAATAGGATTAACTCAGCACAATAATCTATTGACTGTGCTTTCATCACCCTTCTTCTAGTCACAAAACATGGAATAGGGAATAATGGAACAATTAATTCCAGTTCAAAGGAACAGCAAAAAAGTCATTTACGAATTTAGTGTGACTTTATTTGAGTTCAGAAATATCTTAAGAGTGCGCGCAGTTGATAAATTTTAGTTACTTCTAGTGCTTAATGTTAATGCAATAGTTAATGCAATAGTTAATGCTCCAAATGCTCCAATAGTGCTTTAATCAACTGTGTAAGACTAAAAGTTCAAATGCTCCAATAGTGCTTTACGTCCATCGTCATTGTACCATCAGTTTCGATGTGATGGTACAAAACTGATATTAGATCTGTGATATATGGGTTAGACCCATAGCATGTGTTGAGTTTGGTGTGGAATTGCCAGTCCCTTTCTTTCCCTTAATCTTTGCTTCGTTTCCTTTACGTTTGAATTTGTATTTGAATATTGCAAGTGCCGTTCTTGGTGTAGGCCAGATGACCTTGTGTCTTCTTACACCAAGAGCGGTACAGTATTGATGAAATTGAGTTTAACTTTAATTTATTATGAATAAAAAAAAACTGTGTAAGACGTTGCAGCCCCGTTCATTCAATTGAATTGATCAAAGGTAAGTTCACGTAATGCACCATACATGTACTTCTTATATAAGAAACTGCTTATAAGAAACTCAAGTCTAAGATCGCCAAAAAATTAAGAAACTCCAGTACTGGGAAAATATAACTTAAAGGGGCAGGGTCACGTAATGTAAACAAACTTTTTTCGAAACGATGATTTTTCAGGATTTTTGATAGTCCATATCGCAGAGATTTTCCACTACTTTTCTCAAAATATGGGTGTTATTTTGAAGATGGACTCTTGAATTTTCTAGAGAAATAAACCAAACACCCATACGTTGTAGGATTGCAGAGATATTGGTGGATTTTTACAAGTAACTTTATTGTGGATTCACCCCATCCACCAAAATCTGAGCGGAACACAATGGCTACGTGTGGGTAATAATATAGATCATAGAGATAACAGGTTTGTTTACGGTTACATGACCCTGCGCCTTTAAGAAACTACATATTTTTATAAAGGAATCCTTAACGTATTATATATATGTATTCCATAAAGGAATCACATTTCATTTTAAATTTTTTCCAGAGAATCAAGCTATATGCTATCATTAACTAGGGCAAATCATAAAAGAATGCCTTTCTGTGGGCTACCGTTTTGCTTTTCAAACTCAGCAGACAAAATTTATATCATAGAAACTCCCTACTTACTTGTATCCATTTAGACATATTTTTGCAATTTCTTTTACTCCGGCATCAGTGCTATCAGCAGATAGTTCCTAGAGAGAAGGGCACAGCATGTCATTAAGTATAAAAAACGTAGGAGACATTGGTATCAAGATCGTTTTTTATGGCTAGTGATGGAAATTTAAAGTAGTGAAAATAAGATTTTCAAATCGAGAAATCCACCTAAAGTCGCTATGCATGTAGATTAGGAGCAGAAGTGGGCCAAGATATGAGCCCTGGGGCACACAAAAACTGACATCGTTTATATCAAGCAACGTATAAGCTGCCAAATTCCATAGGGAGGAATTCTCTGTCTTCTAAGGGTGAGTTTGATTGGTAATATGACGAGAAAGAGTAAGCAGTTGCATTTGAGAATTACATTTAAAATGTTGAAGACATATTTGCTGACGAACTAGCTTCTTAGAAATAGGGGATTTATCTCAAACTATTTGATTCCCCCTCCCTGAAACGTGCATTCTTTTCTCCCCCTCTCTTTGAGTAGGCCGAATTTTGGTGCCCCCTCCCAGATGTCTTCCACTCCCTTCCTAACAAGACATAGTGACCCGTCCCTTAAGATCAAGCCCTCTCCGAAAATATCACTACCCATGATCCTGTGCAGCACCAAAGGTGACTTTATCTCTGTTTGTTGATTTAGCATTCGGTGCACAAGGGAGCATGGTAAGCATAAGGTCTTAAGTAAAGATCCCGACTACAATTATGAATTTTAAGACTAGCTACAAATCTGGATGTTTGCACCAAACAGCAAGCTATTTAGCTCCGATACCCACACAGACTCATTTAGGTATCTTCAAATAACTTTTTTTACCTCAATTCACTTTCTTTTAGCTTTGGCAATATTATTCCAGTCAGAGGAAAATCGCCTGTATTTTGATGTGAATATAATATAAATATGCATGCTGTAGAGGAAAATTATTAGGATTGCGAATTTAGGCAAATCTCGTTACAATTAAAGTTTCATCAAAAATTCATGTTTACTTTTCCTAAATAAATTAATTACGGTAAATATTGACAGAAAATAAAGGATAAAACTTCAGATAACTCTTTGATGACTGATTCAAAAACCTCTATTTTGAGAATTACTTTAGAAATCATGCATATATCATGCAATCACATCAAAACAAGATAGGCCTCATCGAGCATTTTTCAGATTGCTCATTAGTAACGCTGAGAGCCGGGGGCTTGCGTCTGTTGACGCATTGGGGTCAAATCTTTGAAAAGCTGGGTGTATAATTCAGCTATATTTTTCTTTGAATTAAACGACTTGCAAGGAAATTACGGCACCATGCTGTAAATCTTCCGATGAAATCTTTGTTATCTCGATTATTTTGTAGGCTGTGGTGTCATCAAACTCCTAAATCCGAAACCAGAAGAACTCCAGATTTCTGGCTGACACCATATTGTAGACCTTCATGAACTACGGTTTTCTTGAAGATTTTATTAATTTTCCTTGAGTAATTTAAGATTTACGATGACTTTGATTTTTTCAAAATGTTCAATGAAAATTCGATGATGATAACTTTTCAAAAATGATGAAAATGCCGGCCTTTTTGAAAATAATCAAGATATAAAAAAAAAATCCTCGGCGCATTTTTTGTGTATTTATAGTTTGTGGCGAAATTTGCCTTTCAATTAAGGGGGATTTACCATTCCTCCAGAGAGTGTAAGAGAGCTATAAAAAATAAACAGATTCGTAGAGGTTTCTTGGAATATTTAGATGAAAACTAAAGAATTTTTCCGCCGAGGTCAATAAGATCTTAAAGAGATTCGCCCCTTGCTTGAATAAATTTCAATTTTTTCCCCAAGCCTTTCTTCACGTGTTTCCAACCCACAACTTGTCGTCTATCAGAGTAAAGAGAAATAAACGTTCAAGCGTGAAGGTGAAGTTGCAGCTTTCAGCTCCAAGTGCTGGGATCGCAGAAATACCTAAGCGCTAATCGAGTCCGCGACTCCTTGTCATGATGCTCAAAGATGCTGGTGGGATATGAACCCTGTCCGCCTGACTGTTCTGGCTGCAAAGTCAGTGGATTACAACAGGGCGCCACAACACCACAAGCCAATGCATCAATTTTCGCAGGCGTTTCTCGGATTTTCGCAGGCATCGTGAGCTAAAGAGCTGGAAACGTCATTTCTAACACAAGAAATTCTGTACCTACCTCAACTTCTGCCACCAACGACCATGAGTTGACGAAGTGCTTCTTCAGCAACTTCATAATGGGCGAACTCTCTAGTGGGCCTTCCCTGAGAGTTCGCCCGGAACCTAGGATGAAAACAAGAAATTAGAAATCAAACAAACACTAACACAAGACTTTATCGGTGACAGTATTACAGTATATCTATTTACATAAGAGCAAAATTTTTTGGGTGAGATCTAATATTTGATGGGCAATCTGGAATGCTGCTTCTTTGCTCTTGTCCTGGTTTGTCTTGTTGGGCGGTGAAATGCTCATGAAATCTTTCCAAAGTTTTGTAATTTCGTCTATGGTTTGTGTAGCATGCAAACTTCTGGTAGATTGTATTGGTGTACTGTTCGTTTGCATATTCAATGTTTTATGTACAGGTATACTGATCAATGAAAACTGCAACTTATATTGTCTTACGACCTCTATCTTCCATGCCACTGCCAACATAATTCATAGTTACCTCACCTGAAGTTTCAAGCTGCAATGCAATGATTAGGCCAAGGAATAACATGAATTTGAGGAATTACGTAAAAGTAACTTTCTGAGGAGAACAAATATATGTTGCTGATTCAATCAGTTTCTACCTAATTTTTAGATGGAACAGAAGACATCTTCCACTCAAATTGATGACACTTCACGCTTACTGATATTTCTAGTGATTTGCCTTGCCAACAGTAAAACGGAACAAAACACGCCCTGACTGAAATGATTTTAGCACAGAATACGTTTAGTCATAAGTGCAAGAGAAAGGGGGTTGAAGGGGCTACAACCCTCCAAACGTTGGAAAAATTTTGCGAAAATCAGCCATAATCGGGCAGAAATCGGTCTAAATTGGTGCAAAATTTTCGTAACCAGTGGAAATTTTATCAGGCAGCCCTCCAAATTTCATCATCCCGTACGCCCATGTTACATAGATTGAAAAAACTGTTGCCACTGTTCTTCAGTAACTGATAACTGATAACACAGTCACTGTTGAACTTTTTTTTGTGTTTGTTGTTGTTAAGATAACTGGGACTGTGTAGTGAGTCTAGCGATGCCTTAAGCAATCAACAAAGTAAGATTCAAAGTAAAAGTAACACGGGCCACATAAAGTGCTTGCATGCATAGCTACATGCAAGTACAGCAAAGAATCCAACATAAAATTGTAAATATTCACATTAACATGTAATAATTTGATTTACCTCAGCAAGACTGGTCATCCAATGCTCCCCAAAGTAATATTTGATGGACCAGTTTATTTTCTTTTTCAGCTCTTTCATAGGTTTTGTTAAATGGAAGATATTCAATCTGTTGAGAAGATCAAATCCAAGTCAAGGAATTGGCCTTTATCGGGGAAAGACCAGGCATGATCTTGAAATGATAATGATGTTGTACAAAGGAAATTGACAAAAGACTTTTAAGTCTGCCTGCCTAAAATACCTTTGGGTCTGACTTCCACTCTTTGCACACATACACGTATTTTTTTACAAGAAGCTAAGAATTTGGGCCAGTACTGAAAGTTTCTTAAAATAATCAGATTTTGAGTACTCGCAGTCTCTTACGAGTTTCTTAAAGGTTCCATAACAATCTTCATGTTGACAAACTGTGCCCTCGTGAACTTTTCAAGGCAACGTTATTTGAAAACTTTCCGATGTTTAGACATCACTCAAGTACATCCCAAGTAATATGATACAGGAAACAAGTAAAATAAAGTAACATATAATATTTTCCCTGTAACTGATAAGTATGGGGCAGTTTATATACTCCATTCATATAGACACAGTCAAACCAACTCTATCTAAACCAGGTTAAATTTTATCCAATCAAATGGATTCGATATGTCAGATGTGCCAATCAAAGCATCAACTCTGATAAGCTCCTCGTTTACTTTCAGCTATTTTAACTTGTCAGTGAGAATAGGGCATCAGACTGACAGACTCGATAATGTATATTCATGTAATTTTCGAATATTTTGGCTTTTTTGCTCTCCATAACTACTAGTCGACGATAACCGAGTTAATAAACTTTTTACCTATTTTAAAAATAATCTGAATCGAACAGTATATTGACACATTTTATCAATTTTCGGATGTGCACAGTACTGGAATCGAACCTCTCGAGAAGCCTGGTTTTCATTAAATCGTAATTCATCGCCGATGATCGATCAGCGACTATCGGCGACTTTTCTCTGCCATAAATCAGCAACCACATGTCAGATTGACCCAAGCAGGGTCTCAAACTCTACGTTGATGCTTGACCTATGCAACAGTGTAAAAACTCAAGTAAATGAATCTACAGCTCCTCCACAGTAGCCACACAAACGGGGCACAATTATTTTGGGGTACCCTGCAGAACTCTCACCTCTTGGAAAGGATAAAATTTTTTTTGCAGTATCCTCCTTGCTTCAGTTACTGATATTTCTTTCTCCCAAACAACCTCAGTCTTTGATTTCAGTTCTTGGCCAATTTTCCGGCTAGGTCCGTCCACATGAAGTGACATTTCAGGTAAAAAGCCTGCAAGAGAGTACGGGGAGTTCTCTAAAAACAACATTAAAAACTGCACAGTGAATTATCATTGTTTTTACAGTTATAACTGTTTCAAATCGCTTTTACTTCCTAAACATCTGGATCTCTTCACTCCCAAATATACAGCGACATTAAATAAGTCGTTCTCTATGGTTCCTTACTGGATCAAATCGTGTATTCCAAAAAAACCGTAAGATCTGATTTTGATGCAGGGTCTACTTGGGTAAAATAGCTAAATTTGGGGTACAATGGATATTGTGAAAAATCTGGATAAATTTTGCCAAAATCTTTGTTCAGGGCTTTCCTCCAGCTAGAACCATTCAAACTATCCCCATTGACATAGTGAATCTTAATTTATCATAGTGTTAGGTCAACAGTTTCCAGCAATCAATTCTATCCATTTTACCCCCAGCCTACCCATTTTATCCCAGTAGACCCTATAAAAGTATTAATTTTAAACTTCCTCACCTATGTCAACTTCCATTTCCCATGGGTCACCTGATGGATCTAAGAAAGAAGAAGAGATAAGACAGGAACATAAAGAAGAAGTGAGTCATAATATTCAGGAGGATATTGATCTTGACCACCATGTACATAGATTCAAAGAGAGACAAATTTATGAACTCCAAGTTGTCTGTAAATAATTTCAGAATATAAATTGGCTCCCCACAAAGAATAGGATGGATCAATGTCTTTGTGTTGATGTAATGAAGTTTTTTAATGGAACTGCCCCAGCTTACAGTGCCGAAATATTCCAACCAGCCAACCTGGGGGGGAATAACGCGAAGATCCAAGTTTAAATTAGAATTTCCACTTCGCAGAAGTACTGCTGGACAAAAATGCTTATCTTACCTCGGGCCAAAAATATGGAATAGTCTTCCATCTGACTTAAAATCAGCTGAAAATCCAAACACATTCAAACATAGGATCAAAGAAAATTTTTTCCAAACAATACAAAAAGAGGAAGATGACATATACGTCTTCTACTAAGACCCTTCCTCATCTCTCCCAACCATGTTTCTGTCGCACAAACCGTGTTATATGCTGATAACAACTACAGTACTTTCCTGTTTTCGTTATTTATTTATTTATTTATTTATTTATCAATGTTGTTATTTTTCATCTTTTCTCTGTTATACCAGCACCTCTAAGGGGACCATTATGGAAATAAGGTCAGCTTGACCCTTTAATGCCACTGTAAATTAGGGGTGTTTTCCTTTTTACATTTTTAACCTAAAGTATTGCATTGTATCTATTTCTTATATTTATTATAGTAGCTTGTATATATATTTTATGTGGCAAATGATACATACATACATGCCAACAAACTAACCGAGTGATATAAAAAATTACTCTACAAGGGTGGGCAAAGCCCAAATTAAGTTAAAACTAATACAAAAACGAATTATGAATCACTGTCTAAAAACCTTGTAAATTTTCAACAAAAAATGTTCTGTAATTAAAACTTCCTAGAGAAACAAGAAATTGGCAAATACTGACAGAATCTATCAGAGATGTGCACAAACTACTTGTTGCTTGTCAATACAAAGGGATTGAACTTCAGGGAAGGTCAAATCATAATAAAACTGACGTCAGCAAACATTTCCCACGCAATTGCAAGATGATTACTAGCCTCCAGTCCCCTCAAATTTAATTTCTCTTGCTAACTGACCATAAAAGGTGACTAGCCTGATGGACAACACCACTCTGTATTAAAATCTGCATCAACTTGTAAAAGTCTTCCACTTTTCAGGGGAAATCCTAAACACTGCAAACGCTGAATATATCTTTACTGAAATTAAATGAAATCAGAATTACAGTAAAGTATATTATTACCTTTCACTTTTTTCTTGCCAGTAATCCATTCCATATCTGTAGGAGAAAAAAATCTTAGCAAATCTATGTATTTAACAACAGATCATTAGAAATCATTTCAAAGCATCCACTGAGCTTGTAACTCCAAAAAACTCTTCTTAATTGTCTTTCATTATCTCAGGGGCGGATCCAGACCGAAGTTGAAGGGGGGGCAACTTGGAGAGGGGGCGCCAAAAACACAGTGAAAGATTAGCGCACCGAAGGCGCGCGGAAATTTTTGGGGCTTTATTCGAGAAAATTCTCTGGTTTTTCTACTGAATAACGCCTTAGTTTATATGTTTTGCCGCATTCAGAACGAATCACTGATGAAAGACTGCATTTGGGTCAGGATAAGGGGCGCTTTTCTTGCCAAAAAGGGGGCGCCAAAGCTGAATTTTCATCGTGAAGGGGGGGCAGTTGCCCCCATCTGCCCCCCTAAATCCGCCACTGCATTATCTAAACATTATTTCAACAAGACTGCAGCATTTTTTTACCTGTCATATCATAAATGTTTAAATAAATGTATTGTTGCTCTGTTATCCAGCCAATTACGGTCTGGTCATTTGCTTTGTGTGGATTCAAACATGTAAAATATAAAAATTGTACGCAGTGAACTCACCAACATTGAGCTTCTTATCATTTGGCACAAACATTTCAAAATCTAAAATGTGTGTCCCTTCCTTACTAATAATTATCCTTCCAGTAAATTGTGCTGGAGTGAACCAAAATGGATAGTTTGGTGGTTCATTTATTTGAAACTCGGCATGCACCCTGAAAGCAGGAACACAAACATGGATGATCTTCTGAAGTCTAGAGGATTTCATTAAAACAATTGAAAAACATCTCAACAGACCAAAAGAAGCGGTGTTCTGTTTCATAACATGAAACTGCAATATCATATCAATAAATAGTGAGAGGTGAGATCAAACACGTAAACAAGCTTTCTGTGTATATCATTGTTTGCATGCAGTCTGGGTACATCATGGCCTATATTTATGCAAGTGTCTTTAAGATAAACCATTGAGCCACAGATGTATAAAATAAAGATGCAGTATATTCAGTATTTTCAATGTAACCTTTTTACAGTACTTTGAGTAGCACACCTTCCTTAGACAAAAGTAAGAAAAACTGCTAAAAGTAAGTATTGTGTGTTATACCTCCAAGGTTCTTTGCTAAAAATCATCATATACTCACTTTAATAAATACTCTTATAGATTTATCATAACGAAAAAAACTTTGTGCATATTTCTCACCTGAAAACAATATCAAAGTAGTCTGCATTTTTCCCTTTCAGAACAGCCATTGAACCTTGTGGTGCAAATCTATTGAAAATGAATGGGTTTGGGCAAAACATCATCAGCAATTTTGTCAATGTCCTTTCTTGTTCAGATAAAGGTTCTTCAGGTTGCATCCTGTTGTGTCCAAGACCTCGCTCTGCAAAAACAAGAAAAATCTAAATAAAAGCTAAAATTGGTTACTTCTGACTCAGCGCTTCAGAAGAAATGTAATGCTTTGTTGTTTACAAAATTTACATCATATTTCTGGTTACCTCTAGTGTACAGACCTACTCTGGTGTGGATAGCCCTGGTGTGCAAAATATGTTTATCTTAGTTTCTTATCTGTATATCCAGTATCTGTATCAACTGATCAACAGTTTCATTTGATCTAAAAATCATCCTAAATACACTCACAGATAATGCCAACACATTACATAAATCTAAATACATGGAAATAAAAAATCTAAACAAACAACAATGAAAATTCAATTTCTTTGCATTTCAATGAACTGATATGTCAAAGAAAAATTCTTACCATATCTAGAAGTTATAGGAGTGATAATATCCCAAACATCTCCAACAGCCACTTTGGATGGAGGTAGAAAAGCCTTTAAATCTTGGCTTGTAAAATTGAGATCTTCAATAAATGGTTTTGTCCAATCTTTCAGACCTTTCACATGAACATCATCCATCAGATCAATCTAAAATAAACATGAACAAATTGCTGTCCACTTAATAATATACTGTAGCCACAATCTGAATCAAGGATTTAAATGATATTTTAATCAGTGAAACATTAGTGCATAAAAAGTATATGCGCATTTGAGGATACTTTAATTTTTTAGATAATGTAAAAAGTCACTTGCAAAGGCACGTTTTTGACAAAAATACAGTATACTGTAACTGTTTTCAATTTGTTTTGAGTGAGCTTGTCAGGATTTCTAGCTACTGAAAGCTAATTTAGGCCCACTGTGCATGCCGCATCCAGGCATGGGACCCCTAGTTTAACGTCCCTTCTGAAGGACGACGAGGTGAGTTGCGAGGTCAGTCCTCAGAGGTCACCCATCCAAAATCTGACCTCACTTGACCAAGCTTAACTTCAGTCACCTGACAAAGACTGTATAAGCCACTCGGCCACTCACCCTGCAAAATATATTAGTAACTAAAATATATTGATTTGAATAGCCACATCAGTTTACAATATATTCTTCCTACCATGTTTTATTATGCCATATGATTGTCAGGGGTTGCAACCAACCAACAGCAAAGTGTAAATAAAGTATTATTTACCCCTTCCACGCTGTGTTTAATTTTGGTCATTGTACCCATTTCAAGAGGCTGGAATTTCGCAGTGACTGTCACATATTCTTCATCAGGTGGTACTGTCATGTTCAGTAATCTTTCTTTTATCAATTTTGAATCAACCTGTCAAGAAGATTGATAATGACTCATTAGTAAGGTCTCATTATTTGAAATTTACATAATTAGGGAATTATATAAAATTATCAAATTTTTGGTTTGCTACTGATGGTGTTTCCTTTACTGTGGCTGTTCTTGATAAAAAATGATGAAATTTTTGCACTTCCAAGGAATTTTGCATCATTGGTAGACACCTTGCAAAAATTGGTGGAGAAGCTATTGTTTGGACCTGATGCATTGTTACATGTTATTGTTTTAACAGGAGATAATTGTTTTCTCCAACAATTGAAGCCACTACCTGTCCTTGTTTGCATAGTGTCCACCACTATTTTGCATGTCAAAATCAATATGATGTACGGAGTGTTAGAATAAGGACCACCACAGGGTTTTTTTTGCCAAAATCCTTGTTTTGGGACCATCTTCTGAGTAATTTCCAACTGAATTCCAAGGTTGGGATCTAAGTAAAAAACAACAGGTGCTGAAATCTTTAAAAAATTGGTGCAAATGTTGCAAAGTTTGGGGATTTTTTAAAATTCCAATCAAAAAAGTAAAAAGGTCTTGAAATTTATTGCAGATTAGCTTCTCTGCAATTTTAACACATATTTTCGGTGCATGAAAATTTATCAGTCCCTGTACAGTTGGTGTGCAGTTAGCAAACCGTCTAAGGGGTCAGTCATATATCGATGTTGTCCTCGCTTAGCGTCATTTTGACGTTAATGGGTGGGGGGTCAACAGCCTTCCGCAACACTGATGCTAAGAACAAAAATGATTAACATCAATTTTCATAAAGATATATGTCTGTAATATTGTGAAGCTTGCGATAATTTTATGTTTTACTTTCTTTCCTAAGCCCATTTTCATGCGATCTTCTCGGTCGGAGAATGTTCGCTGAAGCTTCTTGGAATGCCAAAAGATTTTAGGCCCTGTACTTCCCGTGCCTTTCCCGTAGGGTCTACTGCAGCCCCTTTCAGCCCTTAGTCACTTTTGAATGGACCGACGCTAAGGGTGGGGGTGGGGGGGGTCTGAAAGTTAGCGTCGAAAAGACGCTAAGCGAGGACGAAATTGATATATGACTGACCCTTAACTTAGCAGCTGCTTTCTATCAAAGGAGAAGTGCTTGTGCCCTCCTTTCCTCATTGGCAATATTTTGCAGTTTGCTATCTGAACTCAAAGAGTCAAATCAGAGATCTACAACATCAAAGTATCTTCCCATACCAATTCTCCTCCTGTCTTTAAACCTTTCAGTCCATCTTCCTTGACGTGATTCAAAACTGCATCAAATTCCAAAATATCCAGATAGCCATCAGCATCCTTGTCAAAATTCTTGAACAGTCTCAAAGTCTTCTTGTCCATCGATGCTATCAAATCATTTTCATTCAATGCAATCTGTACTTGTTGAAGCACCTTGTAAATACCACTGAATGATATACAAACAGCTATCGGAACGACGAACAGAGCGCAATGCCACAAGACAGACATGCTCGCTTTGAGTTAGGCCCAAAAGCTCAACGTGGCCACTTTTAGGCCATTAGTTATCGAGTCAGTTGCTCGTTGCAAAATACCTTTACCACTCAAGAACACGACAAAAGTTAGACCTTACATCATTTCAATAATAACTTGACTTCGTTTGTCTAATTTCTTGTCTTGGTTACGTAAATGCAGCTCTGAAAATGACCATCAAACTCGAGGCCGCAGGCAAACACCAACAGCTTCGTCCGCCATTGACACTTTGGAAGTGACTTTCGACTCGGAAGTAAATCTTTTCCACGAAATCTTATTGGTTCTTTAGAAGTTAGATTCTCCCAAGATGCATTGTGTATGTTCAAATTCAACGGTTCAAGTTCGATCAATAAGCGCAATGCATCTTGGGGAGTGCTCAGATTTCACTCCCACTTTTACCATTATCACAAACTTTTTTCGAAAAATAGCTCAATTTTCACAGAATCTTCATTACTTTAGCCAAAGAAGGAACTTTGTTTGGCGAACTTTGCAATATCAAAGCCATCCATACGAACAATACATACCAAGTACTTTCAACCAGCAAAAGACTCTGTTTCAACTGTCTATCAACCTCCCCCCCTGTGGAAGTGCACATAAAACACAAACTGTCAAGGGATAAGTTTGCTACCTAATCAATACTTCTCGTATCCCTCCCCCCCCCCCTTCCCTAAAACGCAACATCATACTTGGCGAGAGTTTTCAGTGATCATGCAGAGAATAAAACATGGGCAAAACTAGTCTACTTTACGAACTAACGTGCTGCCTAAGTGACCATGCAATCGGTCCAGCCAAACATGAAAGTTTAGCTCAAGAAAGTCCTCTAAAAAGAGACTATTCATTGCCCTCAAATGAGAGTAAAGCCGACTAAAGCTAGAAAAACATCAACTGCAATTGCAACCTTCATTTCTCACGCCTTTTTTCCTCGATACAAAAGATCAATTTATCCTAAAAAAATTCTGAAGTCAAAATACATTACCATACATTATTCATTAGTTTATACATAGCAATAGTATTAGAATATTTGTGCTGCATCAAAATGATACACAGGAAAGAAATAACATTGATAGTTAGCTCATTAGGTAAAGTTGACTTCAGTCAGGGATTGCAAAGCTGGCCTGTAATTGATTTTTACGGAAACAGTGCAAAGGCAAATATCTTACCAACGCACAAAAATATTCCAGAAAAGAAATTCACAAAATCAGCGGGGTAGACCAAACTCCTGGACAAGTATGTTCCATGTTCCTTCATTACTTCAGAAGCATTTTATTTCTGCAGAGGTATAGTTTCGAAAGGTACAACCGAAGGGGGTATCTGTTCAAGTACCAGGACAGTGTGGGGAGTATCAAGCGAATTTATTGGAATTATCTGCTAATGCTATCTACGTTCCCCACAACGCCTCGTCCGAATGCACCATTTTTTCTCTGAAGTATTTCAAAAAGCCCCCAAAAAATAACTCATCATTTGTCAAAAATCCTTTCAAGATGCCATCGTCATGAAAAGCTGACCAGATTTTTGAACAGTTCCACAGCTGTGAACCAGAGGCAGATTTTACTTTTTAATCTCATGTTTGAGGAATGCCACTAAATGACTTTTTATGAGAACCAAAAGGAAATTTTGGCTTATTTTGGCATCAGCAACTGGTTTTAAGATACAACGTCATAAACAATTGAACGATTGCAAGATTTCAAAAAATCTGGCTGTTTTTTACTTGATAAGGAAGGTGTAACGGACAAAATTGGCATCTATGAGAAAGGGTTGAAGGTTTCTGGACTTTACCTGCAATTTTCAATGCATGTTCCAAGATGGATATGCGAATGGTATTGTACCAATTCATAAATCTTTCCACGGTATCTTTTGATGCGTGCCATTTTGATTATACTTTAATCCATGATTATACAATTTGTGATTACTATGATTACTATGATCAGTCACACGTACGTGAACAAGTGTTCGCATCTGATTATATCATAAAGTTAGTGATTCCAGTCTCTGTCATCAAAAATATCAACATACTACCGGGTGAATCAAAAAAAAGTTTAAGCGTTTGATGGGATGTTACATAAAAAGTATGCAACCAATATTCAAAACCAAGATGTTTATCTATCAGTCAAAGGCTAACTTAGATGAGAAAATTTTGTTTGGCAAAATCAGTGATCATTTAGACCCTAAAATTAGGAAAGCGCTTGTAAGTGCATGTTTGGGAACAATGATTCCTCATTCCATTCTGGTCTATAATTTACTTGCTATTGAAATAAAAGTCTATTTCTGAAACTTACAATATGAACATCAATGGACCGCAATGGAGCGTGGAATATTCGATTCCCATACAAACCCCTTGCAGGCATTTTTCTAATTTCTACATCTAAATGATGAGTGATTTTATCAAACAAAATATTCTCATCTAAGTTAGCCTTTGACTGATAGATTAAAAATTCAGTTTTGAATATCGGCCCCATACTTTTTATGTAACAGCCCACCAAACGCTTAAAGCTTTTTTTGACTCACTCGGTACATCACCCGAGGGGCATTTCACTCCCAAAAATCTTGTACACTTCCAGCTGAAATCTTTTGCTTTCAAGAAGAACCCATCAAAAACCCGTAAATCCTTTTGTTCTTAAGAAATCTCGTACACTTTTTCGAACGAGTAAAGTGCCCCTCGACATCACCATTCAGGAAAGTAGACTTGAAAGTGCTTTTCACGTTCTGGATAACGAAAATATCTCAATTCTTTTTCATTGAATGCGTTAATAAGTTTTTATTTTGACAGCAAAAAACTCCAGATCAAATCTCCTTCCCTAAATCGTGCAGTGCTAATCCAGCAATTTGCTATGTTATCTATAAATTAGTGATTTTTACATACTCTATAAAGGTGTATTTACACTAACCAAACCCCGTCATCATTCTATGTTACAGCTTGTCTTAAATTAGACATCACATGCAAACGCTAAACGAATTTCAGTGTTTTGAAAAAGTAATTTTGCGTTATGACAAACCTCGAGTGACTGACAGAACTGAAACCCTGAAACAAAGCGCACAAGAGCCAAGATTCGTAATTTTGAGCCCCCCAAAGCTCCCAGCAACAGATCCCAAATATAGTTAAAGGCAACAGTTGATACTTTCTTTCCTGGGCCTTAAACTCTCGATTTATGATTTCAAAAAGCTAATGCATCCACATATTTCTTTATCTCAGATTGCTCGATGTTTCCATTTTATGCAGTTTCTGCTCTGTCCACGTGACATCCAATTTGAAACAGAATTCATAATGCGAGGAAAAGAGAAGTGGCACAGTACTTTCTTTCACTTCTGCCTTTTTATAAGTTACCCCACAAGATTTAAATTCCTCCTGTTTTTAGCAAAGTAAGGAACATGTCAAATGAAATGGCTGGGCTGCCTGCCTTAATGGAGCAATATTTAAAAAGTGGAACAACGTTTATTCATACGACACAAATATGAAATCGAAGAGCCGTTATCACCTAGGGACCATTGCAGGCATGCTGCAGTTCAGACTGTCTTATACGGATCAATACCACACTGTAGTATCTGAACTGATAGAAAAGTCAACCAAACTAACACCATTCTTATCTGTTCAACTGCCGCAGTGTCGATCCATATTCTTCACTTGAGCTAAATTGATTTTCAGAAAGTGTGAATTGCAGCGTGCTCACAAAGAACTCTAGTTGACAATGGCTCTATAAATGCACAACTAATCATCACTAAACGACCTCCACAAGCTTGCAACGAAATGGTTGTAATTTGTTGGTTCTAATGCGTTGGTTCTAATGTGTTGGACCATCAATAAGGAGCTGATGCATAATTCATGATAGACCCTTAATATCTTCAATAAAGTAAAGCTTCATTGACTACAGAAAATCATTTTTCGGTGCGGGTGCGGGATAGTGGAGAGATGGGGTTCCTGCTGCGTGGATGGGTGGCTGCTGCCCGGCATTGGGAGGCGGCTGTCCGTCGGCGGAATGGGGCCCCCTCTTCATTACCTAGCACTTGTGCCCTTTCAAATTTCTTAATACTCGCTGATATTGTTGCCTGGCATCAGATGTGAGACAGAAATTAAATTTCCCTTTGTAGTTATTTTTTCTGACAACTTGTAAATAGTGAGTTGTAAGTGCCTTTCATGGTGGGAACTTCGATGGCCTAGCATCTATTCCCACCATGATCGGCACAGTAGTTGTATTTTTTTGTGTTTTATACTTTTAATTGATTATATAAAAAAGCTTCATTGAAGGGGAGCTTTTAGTTATCATCACGTTAATGACGATGGAGGGTCCGATCGAAATTTTCCACCAAACACACCAGGGAATTCTTCTAGTCAATAAGGAAGCATCTTGTGAGCTGAGCTACAGTGCATTACAGAGTTCGTTTTTAGGTCTACTTCAACCTTTAAATTATATATCTAGTTCTAGTTATATCCAAAAAAAACACTCTCAAAAAAGTTTATCTACATGACACGCAATTTACAAAAATAAATAATTATTGAAATACTGAACACTGAAGACGAAATGGTTGTCCGAAAATGCAACGCATTTGCTCAAAATTCCCAACAAGAACCCCTATTCATAGAAAAAGGTTGTCCATGACAAAGTCCAAATGAAGCAACAGTATAAAAAAAATTTTGCAACACGACTTTGATTTTTTTTTGGATATTTGTAAGGTTTTCTGTCGCTCTTGGTTTAAGGGCGATCTATCACGCACCTGCTTGGGTGATAAGGAGAACTGGATGGCTACTGATCCTCCTTCTAATTTCATTTCTTATAAAATCTTAAAATTTCAATGGCATCAACAAGGATCTGGGTTCTACTAAAGTCCAGTCCTGTGGTTTACAAGCCTCTTGTGTTTTTCGTTTCTCCATGATGGCTGCACCCGAAAATGCTGCAGCTCAAAGCACGAAAAGTATCAGATCCGCATTAGAAGAACTTAACAACGGAGGAGCGGAGAACTCAATCATTAAACCCGGAGGATCAAGATCACGAAGCAAATACTGACGATGGAGAGGATTCTCCAGAATACTCAAGCTCGTGCTAAGTTGAAATAGTGACAACACAGAATGATCCGACGAAGGTTATATCCAAGCATGACAAGGGACCTCATGGCACCTCATAACGAAAGGCAACTCCTGGCACCCTCTCCCACATGAATAAAAAGGCTAAAATGCCAATGAAATCTTAAGATCTTATAATCATAAAATCCATATTTCCTGTTAGGCTTTCAGCCTTAAAGAAATCCACGAACTTTCTACGATCAAAAATAGGCGCAGCTTTCCTTGGTTCCAAAAGCACAAGTTCACAAAGACATCCGTTAAATTAAGCTCTAACTTTTTTGCGGCCAATCAGATACGTGACTGATTGCTTTTAATTTGGTACAACCTAATAAAACTGGCAAAAATAAAGTGGTGCAAACCTTGAGTCAGTTAGACATCTGTCTTCTTCATTCTTGAGTCAATAATGGGCACTCTTCTGATACCCAAGTCTCTTTCTCTTTTCTCCATCTCTTTATGCATCGATTGTCGATATTCTTCAAACCAAAGAACAATTTGTTCCAATTCCTTCATATAAAGTCGTTTCAGCATTGTTTGCCAACAGTCCAACTCAGGAAGGCGAAACATTTCCCACTAGAAATGTAAACAAGATGATGCATCAAAAGCTCGAATACAGTAGAACAGGCATATAAAATATGAAACTGATATATATATATATATAAGGAAGAATTTAAAGCGTAAACTAAAAGTAATGTTTGATCTATCTCAATAGCGCCAGCAAAGGAAAATAAATTTCTACAAAGCAATAAAAACATAGGAAAGGAAAAATTGTAGAAGTTCTTATCTCTTCATTAAAGACAAATGACGGAGATAAAAGGTGACTTAAATCAGGGGCCTGGGCAATCTAAATATAGTCTTTTGTATTCCATTATATTTGATGATCTTTAGAGATTATCAAAACAATTGGACAAATGATGGCAGGCTCCCATCTTTTGTTCTATTTTTAAACGAGATGATATATATCCGTCATTTGTCTTTAAGTTTTGAAATCGTAAAATGTGTTTCACAGTAAAGGGAATCCAGATCCTTGTTAACCAAATCATATAGTTTAGAGTATTGTAAATTTTTTAATTACAAGTATGCCATGGTGGGAACTCCGATGACCTAGTGTCTATTCCTGCCATGATAGGCACAGTAGATGTAAATTCTTTTGAGTTTCTATTATTGGATTATAGTAAAATAGTGTAGAAACCGTCCCAATTTATTGGTTGTTTTCCAGTCGAATTCTACCGAAAATAAGTTTCATTTGCAGTTTAAGAATTCAGCTACCGTAAAAGCCCTATACTAAGCCCCCGGGCGCTTATTTAATTTCGGACACTCCAGCGGGGGGCCTATTAGGGGGGCTTATTCACAAAATCAAATGACAAGGATATATATGATAGCTGTTCAGTTCTTTTACCCCACATTTTGCGGATTCAACATACAATCTAAAGAGTCAAATACATAAATTCGACACATTTTCCATTCCAAACACTACCAAAACTAGCATGCAAGCTTGTCTAGCGAAATGTATGGAATATCGTTGGTAATTTCTGGAATTTGATACAAGTGGAGGAGCTTAATAGAGAGGGGGCTTATTTCAAATATGGGTCGGAGGGGAGGGGCTTATTAGAGAGGGGGGCTTAATAAAGAGAGGGGCTTAATAGAGCATTTACGGTATGCACAACAATGATAGACGCTCTCACGCCACTCGATCCAACTGTGCGCTTAAAAATGTATAAAATATCGTTCGATTCAGGCTCTTTTTTAGGATAGCTAAAAGTTCTACTGACTATCCAAATGACGTCATAAAAAGAGGAAATTCGAGATCGAAATCCAGTGACAGTTCAAAGAGAACGAAGAATAACTAAAACTTTAAATAATAGCTACCTTGAGATATTCATCTAAATCTGGTGATGCTTTAGCATAAACCTGAAGCCATTCTGGTATTTCTACGATGAAAATACGAAACAACTTCAGAAACAAGAAGCTGACCTAAATTACAGCGTTGTTTAAGCAAAATTTACCAATCATGATTCACCAAGGTGATCACGTGACGATTACTTTCGCCCCAAAAATATTTGCCACAGCACAGGCAGCTTTGGAAAAGACTGGACAGGCACAGTGTGACCGGGTTTGTCTTTATCATTATAATGCCGTACTTTCTGGCGTCAAAGATAAATTTCAAGAAAATGAAACAATTTAGATTTTAACGATTAGATTCTAGTGTGACCACAGCCAATATTTCAACTAGCATAAAACTTTTCTACCGGTTCATTTACAACAATGTTGATCAATGGTTGACACTGTCTGAAACTGCAGTGTGCTCGCAAGTGACAATGGGTTTGACATATATCACAAGCTAATTAGCAAAGCTATCATATCGAAAATAACAGTAGACTTTCTCACCTGCATACATGTATGGGCTTGGTGGAACATACGTCTCAGATTTCTCATGACGATGATCAATAGTAGTATTTGGTGGCTGTACACGAAGATCATCTAAATCTATGTTGTGTTGCGAACTACAACAAAGAAGTAAACTTCTTATTATCTGGGGTTGTAAGGTGATACGTTAAAAAAGCAAAGGGTATTGTAACACATTTCAGGGCATTCTACTTGTCCCAATTTTACTTAGACAAAAAACAACGCAGCTGCAAAAAGGGGCATGTCAATGGCCTAAACGGTGCATCGGCCTAAACTAGGCACGTAAATCATGGACAAAAATCGACAGAGGAATCCTTGTTCCCAGACAAACTCCTTACCAGTACTATTCTAACTTCTGGATCTAGAAGATGAGTGTTTGACCAAAAATAAATCACATCTAAGCTAGCCTTTGACAGACTGATTCATATTTTAGTTCTGAATATCAACCACAGGCGTTTTATTCCACAGCTCACCAAAGATATTAATATTTTTCACTCAGCTGATACGCAGAACTCAGGATATGTAACTGGGAACCAAAATAAAAAAAACTACGTCTATTCTACATACCTCGAACTAACAGAAATATCGTAATCTCTCTCTGGATGTTCACGATACACTGCAAAAAGAAAAGAACAGTTTAAATATACGGCTTGGTTGCACTTATCTTGACTATTGCCAGATAGAAGAAATGTATTTACAACTGGTATTATCAATTGATACCAAAGAACCTCACAGTCTTGCAACTTGGCATCATTTGATCATCGAAGTTAAGCATGGTTAGGCCGGATAATTACCTGAGTGGGTGACCTGCTGAAAACACCTCGGATCGTAACTTTGTAAGGCGTTCCTTAAACAGGTCACAATTGTCATGTGTGGATCAAATGAGAGGATAACATTGCAATCAAAAGGACTTAGCACCAGAACAAAAATTTTTAAAACTAGAGCTCAAAACTTGAGTTTTCAGTTCGTTATCTCAAAAGCTCAATACTTAGGAAAATCGATTATTGCTTTATTTCTAAACGGTCAAAAATCTTTCGACTGCTGGTACGAAAATAAGGAAAAATTCGAGAGAGTAATACAATTTGAAGCGATGTTTTACCTGGTGGTTTTGAATAAGCATTTGGAGGTCTTGCTCGCATAAATTCATTGGCCGAGTAACTAGGCATGACATCAACAATAAAATTCTGTTTTGGACTACCACCATCAGGGGCAATACTTTCTGTAAGTTCATCTGGAACCTTGCTGGTACTATTAGGTACATTTTCTGGCACGTTTCTCGTCGATACTGGCACACTTTCATTTGCAGGATCATGGTCATAATCAGCATCATAATCTCTTGGATATATCTCACAAATCGCTTGGGGCGATCTCAGAGATGCTTCTTGGTAAAGTTGTTTTCGAAATTCAAACAACTCATTAGGCGTTACTGGATTTGATCTGTCGCTCTCGGGTGACCGCGGGCTGCGCAGAGTCCGCATTACTAATTTGTCATCTTTGCGAATATTCATTGGTGGGGGTTTAATCAATCGTGACCTCACTGACGTTGCAATAAGGTTCTGACTAAGAGCAATGTTACTGTTTTCAATCGCTTTATCGACATAAGACGAATTCATTGGCCGTGTTTCGGTAGTTTCCTCGGGAAAAGTGCGCATTATCTTCGTGAGATCTTCCATTGATAATCCTTTAGGGGCATCCACTTGGCAATAGTTAATCATGCTAGCTGTATCACGCATCTGTGCATTTGCTTTTTCTTGTAATAATTGTTGAATCATGGATTTCCCTCCACTATCAATTTTCGAATCACCGGGATATGCGGGAGGCGGGCGATAATTTTCAATAATGTAATTCATTCTCTCGTAAATCTGCGCTTCTTCTGCGTAATGATCTAAGTCTAGCCTTGGCGGCGGTTGGCTTGTATTTGTAGTAGTTGTGTTACTTTTCTTATGCCCTTCATAAACAACGGGCATCCCTTCAGCATACGTTGTGATGTCACTTATCCCATCATCATTATCATCATCGTCATTATCGTTATATCCCATGGTGTCAACATTAGGGTTTCGTTGCTCCTGAGCAGCACTTAGAGACGGGCTTTTTTTCTTTTTCTGCAAGAAAGGAATTTTTCTGCGACCTGCTTTGTTCGATTTCTCAAAATCGATTCTCTTTTGGTTCATTTCTTGTGCATCCCTTTCGCTGAAGTATGATTCAGAGATATCTACTTCGGAAATACCACGTGGTGCGATTGTTGAATTGTTGTTATGATTGTAGACACGTCCATATTCGATATAGCCACCTATGGAATAACATAAAACATGGCTACATACCGTATGATCCAACTAAAACCTCACGAGCTCGCTCACACCTTGCTCCAAGAAAGCAAATGTTATGAATATGAACACAAACCATGAGCGATCGGACACCGGGTGTGCAGCAGATTTGAATTTATATCATTAGCGAGTCACCTCAGCTTTGTAATTTTGTCTTTTGGACTTATTTTTACTTGGTATACAGCTACCTTTTACTGTTACGTAATCTTTCCCGTTGGAGCTTTACAATTAAGGTGGATCTGCACTTAAGGTGGCTCGCTACCAAAAATTTCAAAATAACGAAACAGTGACAGATGACAGTATACCAAGTACAAATAAGTTCAAAACGCAAAAAATTAAGTTAAGGTGGCTTGCCACTGACGTGCATTTCAAAATGCTACACATTGTGTGTCCTATCGCTCATGCACAAACAAGGTATCAGCATGTAGCTGAAAGGCTGAGCTATCCTTTGAGACGTTCCTTGGTCAGTTTCATTTATGTATACTATCCAAAACACCAACCAATTCAAACTCTGAGCTTTTGTCTTGTTGGCCTTTCTGCACGACCTTAACGACCGAAATGACCAAGTGTGAACCAGGCTTTAGGGTCATGCAGAAAGATCCAAAAGATAAAGGACTCAAACTGTGAGTCTTTGTCTTTCGAGCCTTTCTGCATGACCAAGCGACCTAGCGTGAACCAGGCATCATTGACGAGATTTTACCTTGCTGTTCTTAGCGATGGTGTGATGGCGATGGTGGCGGATATGCTGTGGTGTATGTTTAAGTCAACATGTAGGGCAGAAGTTTGACTAAACTTTGATCATGACTCTAGACCGTCCATGAGGTTTCTCAAGCCTAGACTCTTCTTGAGAAAATCACTCATAACTTTGAAACTAAATAACAGATCCTATTCTAGGTAACAATTATCGAATATTAAGCACAAAATCAAATCAGTTGGGGCTCATCGACAAAAGATTTTTGTCCCTGTTAACGGATTTTTTCCATCCGAATCTGTTAAGATTGTCGTTTTGGGGACGAAAGTCCAGAGAAGAAAAATTGCAATCTAACCAAGAGTTTAAGATCCTAAACCCTGCTTTCATCGTATTTGTAATTGAAACTTTGATAATTTGAATTACTTATACTCAAGTTTCTTGAGAAAATCGGTAGGTTTGGGCCGGCAATGAGAAAAATATCTTGAAACAATGTAGGTGCTTGCACCTTTGGCAACTTTGAGTAGAGGCAAAAATGTTTGAAGCAGAGGAGAGCTGGTTCAGATCTTAATGGACAAAATCTGTTAACAGGAACAAAGTTCAGACCATTTATTTGGAATATTGGGGATGCATGTAGGTTAGCATATCTGCTACTAAATAAAGCGTTAATTGCTGTAATTCCCTTATGTTTAGGAAACACCCACCCAAGCGCCATTTAACACACATGTAATTCATTGTAACTGTCAAACAATAAAATTTCTCATCAATGAAATTTCTAAGGAAGAATGCATTTTATGCAGACCTTGCAGCACACTCCAATAATTTCAAAAAGGCAAATGTTGCAGTGCAAATTAAAGTTAAAACAACCTTCCACCAAAATCTTTAAATACTGTCCTGCTTTCAAGAAACATCTAACTTATGAAAACTGTTAATTCCTGATGAACAGAACAATAGCTTCTCCCAAAATACTATACTTCAATGCTGTATATCATAACATCATATCTTTGTGGCTTGTCTTCTGCACTGTTCACTTTCAAAAACTTCTCACCACTCCTTCTGAAATATCTTTATCTCATTTGGTCAATATTGTGCTTTTCTATATTTGGGCTAGAAAGCCACAATTTTAACTTTATCAAAGCACCTCAAGAAAATGATAACATGAGATTTGGGTCACTGACAAAAACAACAAAAAGATCAAATTTCTAGATGTGGTTTTAAAAATTCTATGGAAATATCAATATGTTGCTTGTTGACCAGGGCTATTATGATGTAAAACAATACAATTCGAGTGTATGGGTAACCCCTTTCAAAGTCCATTTGTTGTATAAAAATTGTTGTAACTTAGTTTACACAAAAACAGATACAAATGTTGATGATAGGCCTTGCGCACTGGCACAGTTGAAACTGTAACTTTTTGAGAACAGACCTCCTTCTTTTTGGATATTCTGAAAGGGCAAGAAATCAATCTGCATCCATGCCGATATTGGCACCCATGTTGGCAATGTGTACATGGTTTGGAAAGAATTTCTATAGCTTAATAGACCTTTAAGATTATTTTGATCCTTTAATCTTCTGTAACTCAAAACATTTCAAATCACTTCCTGTGTAAATGAGACCAAAATTTTGTGCATCATACCCAAAAGGTACAGCCTACAGGAGTTCTTGAATTCTTGGAACTTGATTTATGCTGCGTTTGTTGAGACATGCTTCATGCATCATTTGAACAGTGAATTAGAATAATGAATTCAGTGGTCATAGCAGATTTTAGCTCATGTTATGAAGATCCTTTCTTCTTTTGGATAATTAGTATACTCATAGGCTAAAAGGCATGGAACAATTTGGATATATTGTATATGTAAATGAGGTCCTTTGTAAACATTTAAAACACACCCTCTTTATGAAAATGATCACATATCATCAGGGACATTGCCAGCTAAAAAAATAGGGACCCTATGGGGATGTGCGAAGAATTCCGGTGCATGTAAAATATTGGGGCAAGAATGAATTTCTATGTGGTCCATAGAGTGGTGGTGTCAAAGAGGACACTGCTTGTTTGTTGCTGTTGTATTTTATATTCTTCTGATAATCGAGGGAGAAGTCTGGAATGTGAAAGCCAAGGTGAAAGCCATGAATCTGAGAACTGGAATTAGGTGTTTTGGAGTAAACAGATGGAATTCTTGGACACAAAATGGACTCGTTACTTCCAGTTATCATGTTCAGGTTCACTATTAGGATGTGAGACAAATCAGTTGCTTTTTTCTGTCTCAGCTAGTTACTCATCGTTTACATGGGCCTCCCGCAGATAAATTTCCTCTCTTTTCAAGAGTAAAGGCAGGGAGGAGTGGTGGAATTTTCAAACAGTTGCTTTGTAAAACCGCTTAATGAATCCGGAAGGAAAACAATTGCACTTGTATATTATTTCAAGTGAGAAGAATCATTCAAATTCCTGGTGAATGGTAGTGAGTACAGGTTGGCAAACGATTGTCTTTTCCATCTTACTGTTCTGAGCTAATTTTCATCATAAATGTCGCTGTCAAGTTGCCAGATAAAAGTTCAAAATTATCTAGCCTAATTGAGGCTCTGATGACTACTTCAATGGTCAAACTATTTCAGGTATGCCTACCTATTATTACACTTTTGGCACGAAAAGCGTCCGTAGATACCTACCTACCTAGCTAGCTACCTACCTACATACCTAGCTCGCTTCCTTCCTATACAAACTCTTCCCCATCACATAATGTGCTCATTCTTCGCACATAAAAATGGGGTGGACAAAATTAACGGGTACAGGGAAGAAGCTTCCAGAAGAGATTTTCCAGACCATGCCCTTCAGACTCTTGGAAAACATGGGTAACACCTTTTTAGCATTTTCATCTTGTTAAAAAATATTTGAGAAATATCTATGATATCAATTATCACATTCATCTTCTAAGCCCAAAGCAGCAAAACCAATGGTCCCAAGTCAATGAAGATTACCCTCCCCCCCCCCCAATAGTCTTTTAATGGGTTTTCAATTAGGAAATCAACCTCACCAAAAATTTTGGTGGACATATTCACCCCAGTCAACCCATGGTGACACAAATGCCTGCCAGCCATGCAGGTCATCAATAGAAAGCAAGTGACTGTAGAACTGGCGACTAAATACAAAATGGACATTCTACCTCAAATGTACCGTATTCTTTTCACTTTTGTGTCTTACATCTTCAGTGTTGGCTGACAGCACACTTAACATGGGTTGACAGCATATTTTGCTGAAATGTTTTTTACCCCAATCAAAACTGTTGGGAGGTGTTGGAGTCCTTGGAGTCTCAAGGATTGTGAGTGTGGCCAAGCCCTTAGATTTTAAGTCTTAATTGTGCAAGTTTACAGGTTTTTGGATGTGAAGACTTTTATTTCTGCTGTAATAAAATTCATTGCTTCTGAACAAAACAGCATTTTCAGGTGATTGATAAGGTTTTCATGTTTTTTTCTTTCCAGGCAGGTTTGCAAGTTGCTTGCAAATATTGGTTAGAACCTGACAGCTCCAGTAACAGGCCGGTAAACCTTAGCCTCCTTTCTAAAATTATTGTTGACAGAATAGTAGTGGTCCAAGAAGAACAACCTGGGATTACCAAGGGATGCCGACTGCCCAGTCACAGGGGAGCTCCAGTGGAGCTCTTCCCCCAATACAATTTCGTGACTGAGTGGAGGTGCCTCAATTCCAATGAGTTCGAAGGTCAATACTCACCCCTTTGACTTGGATCTACTTTAATATATCGGCCATGGAGGTTCTTTGGCGGTTCTTGTGCCTCTTTCTTGCGAAACATGTTGACTCCCTCACCCTGGTTATGCTCTTTGCTCTTGCGTGGGTCCAGGAAGAAACAATGGCCCTCCTGCTCGCTCCTCGTCACGCAGCCAAAATTGGCCTACGCGTTTCAGCCAGCCTTGAACTGAGGCCAGGTCTTTGCAGAAAACCTGTTCTTCTCCATAAAACACCAACGAGCTGCTGAAATCAAATATTTTCTGACCAAAAGTATGCATGAAAATATTTAACTGTTCTAAAATAATGAAAAGATTAAATATGTGCAGGACGTTTTGCTGTTGTTGTTATTGCTGATTGCAAGGGAGCATGGGTAAAATTCAAATTTGCTTCCCCTTCGCAAAATCTCAAAAGATTGAAGACAACAAACACAAATGAACAACGGGTTTTTTGGAAATGATGGGCGCCTCCCAATTGAATTGATAAGATTTTTCAAAGTTCATTAGCACCTCTATTGTCTGCCAGCAAACCAAGTTTGAATTCTCACCCATTGTCATCAAAGTGAACAATTTCATATGCAAAAACGATTGATTGAATTGATTAGATTTGTCAAAATTCATTAGCACCTCCATCGTCATTAATATCCTGACATTTCAGGTGATAATGAAAATACACCATCCTCCGAAATAATGGCAGCAAACCAAGTTTGAATTCTCATCCATTGTCATCAAAGTGAACAATTTCAGATGGAAAAACGATTATAGAATTGATTAGATTTGTCAAAATTCATTATCACCTACATTGTCAGTAATATCCTGACATTTCAGGTGATAATGAAAATACATCATCTACCGAGTTAATGGCAGCAAACCAAGTTTGAATTCTCATCCATTGTCATCAAACTGAACAATTTCAGATGGAAAGACGATTGACTGAATTGATTAGATTTGTCAAAATTTATTATAACTCCATTGTCAGTAATATCCTGACATTTCAGGTGATAATGAAAATACACCATCCTCCGAAATAATGGCAGCAAACCAAGTTTGAATTCTCATCCATTGTCATCAAAGTGAACAATTTCAGATGGAAAAACGATTGATAGAATTGATTAGATTTGTCAAAATTCATTATCACCTACATTGTCAGTAATATCCTGACATTTCAGGTGATAATGAAAATACATCATCTACCGAGTTCATGGCAGCAAACCAAGTTTGAATTCTCATCCATTGTCATCAAACTGAACAATTTCAGATGGAAAAACGATTGATAGAATTGATTAGATTTGTCAAAATTCATTATCACCTACATTGTCAGTAATATCCTGACATTTCAGGTGATAATGAAAATACATCATCTACCGAGTTAATGGCAGCAAACCAAGTTTGAATTCTCATCCATTGTCATCAAACTGAACAATTTCAGATGGAAAAACGATTGATAGAATTGATTAGATTTGTCAAAATTCATTATCACCTACATTGTCAGTAATATCCTGACATTTCAGGTGATAATGAAAATACATCATCTACCGAGTTAATGGCAGCAAACCAAGTTTGAATTCTCATCCATTGTCATCGAACTGAACAATTTCAGATGGAAAGACGATTGACTGAATTGATTAGATTTGTCAAAATTTATTATAACTCCATTGTCAGTAATATCCTGACATTTCAGGTGATAATGAAAATACACCATCCTCCGAAATAATGGCAGCAAACCAAGTTTGAATTCTCATCCATTGTCATCAAAGTGAACAATTTCAGATGGAAAAACGATTGATAGAATTGATTAGATTTGTCAAAATTCATTATCACCTACATTGTCAGTAATATCCTGACATTTCAAGTGATAATGAAAATACATCATCTACCGAGTTAATGGCAGCAATCCAAGTTTGAATTCTCATCCATTGTCATCAAACTGAACAATTTCAAATGGAAAGACGAATTGACTGAATTGATTAGATTTGTCAAAATTTATTATAACCTCCATTGTCAGTAATATCCTGACATTTCAGGTGATAATGAAAATATATCATCTACCGAGTTATTGGCAGCAATCCAAGTTTGAATTCTCATCCATTGTCATTAAAGTGAACAATTTCAGGTGGAAAAACGATTGATTGAATTGATTAGATTTGTCAAAATTCATTATCACCTCCATTGTCAGTAATATCCTGACATTTCAGGTGATAATGAAAATATATCATCTACCGAGTTATTGGCAGCAAACAAAGTTTGAATTCTCATCCATTGTCATCAAAGTGAACAATTTCAGATGGAAAAACGATTGATTGAATTGATTAGATCTGTCAAAATTCATTATCACCTCCTTTGTCAGTAATATCCTGACATTTCAGGTGATAATGAAAATACCTCATCTACCAAGTTAATGGCAGCAATCCAAGTTTGAATTCTCATCCATAGTCATCAAGTTGAACCTTTTAACATGCAAAAACGAATGATTGAATTGATTAGATTTGTCAAAATTCATCATCACCTCTATTGTCAGTAATATCCTGACATTTCAGTTGATAATGAAAATACATCATCTACCGAGATAATGGCAGCAAACCAAGTTTGAATTCTCATCCATTGTCATCAAAGTGAACAATTTCACATGCAAAAACGATTGATTGAATTGATTAGAGTTGTCAAAATTCATTATCACCACCATTATCAGTAATATCCTGACATTTCAGGTGATAATGAAAATACATCATCTACCGAGTTCATGGCAGCAAACCAAGTTTGAATTCTCATCCATTGTCATCAAACTGAACAATTTCAGATGGAAAAACGATTGATAGAATTGATTAGATTTGTCAAAATTCATTATCACCTACATTGTCAGTAACATCCTGACATTTCAGGTGATAATGAAAATACATCATCTACCGAGTTAATGGCAGCAAACCAAGTTTGAATTCTCATCCATTGTCATCAAAGTGAACAATTTCAGATGGAAAAACGATTGATTGAATTGATTAGATATGTCAAAATTCATTATCACCTCCATTGTCAGTAATATCCTGACATTTCAGGTGATAATGAAAATACATCATCTACCCAGTTATTAGCAGCAATCCAAGTTTGAATCCTCATCCATTGTCATCAAAGTGAACAATTTCACATGCAAAAACGATTCATTGAATTGATTAGATTTGTCAAAATTTATTATAACCTCCATTGTCAGTAATATCCTGACATTTCAGGTGATAATGAAAATACATCATCTACCGAGTTAATGGCAGCAATCCAAGTTTGAATTCTCATCCATGGTCATCAAAGTGAACCATTTCACATGCGGAAACGATTGATTGGTTTTTTTTAGATTTGTCAAAATTCATTACCACCTCCATTGTCAGTAATATCCTGACATTTCAGGTGATAATAAAAATACATCATCTACCGAGTTAATGGCAGCAAACCAAGTTTGAATTCTCATCCATTGTCATCAAAGTGAACAATTTCACATGCAAAAACGATTGATTGAATTGATTAGAGTTGTCAAAATTCATTATCACCACCATTGTCAGTAATATCCTGACGTTTCAGGTGATAATGAAAATACATCATCTACAGAGTTAATGGCAGATAAGCAAGTTTGAATTCTCATCCATTGTCATCAAAGTGAACAATTTCAGATGGAAAAACGATTGATTGAATTGATTAGATATGTCAAAATTCATTATCACCTCCATTGTCAGTAATATCCTGACATTTCAGGTGATAATGAAAATACATCATCTACCCAGTTATTAGCAGCAATCCAAGTTTGAATCCTCATCCATTGTCATCAAAGTGAACAATTTCACATGCAAAAACGATTCATTGAATTGATTAGATTTGTCAAAATTTATTATAACCTCCATTGTCAGTAATATCCTGACATTTCAGGTGATAATGAAAATACATCATCTACCGAGTTATTGGCAGCAAACCAAGTTTGAATTCTCATCCATTGTCATCAAAGTGAACAATTTCACACGCAAAAACGATTGATTGAATTGATTAGAGTTGTCAAAATTCATTATCACCACCATTGTCAGTAATATCCTGACATTTCAGGTGATAATGAAAATACATCATCTACCGAGTTAATGGCAGATAACAAAGTTTGAATTCTCATCCATTGTCATCAAAGTGAACAACTTCAGATGGAAAAACGATTGATTGAATTGATTAGATTTGTCAAAATTCATTATCACCTCCATTGTCAGTAATATCCTGACATTTCAGGTGATAATGAAAATTTATCATCTACCGAGTTATTGGCAGCAAACAAAGTTTGAATTCTCATCCATTGTCATCAAAGTGAACAATTTCAGATGGAAATACGATTGATTGAATTGATTAGATCTGTCAAAATTCATTATCACCTCCTTTGTCAGTAATATCCTGACATTTCAGGTGATAATGAAAATACCTCATCTACCAAGTTAATGGCAGCAATCCAAGTTTGAATTCTCATCCATAGTCATCAAGTATAACCTTTTAACATGCAAAAACGAATGATTGAATTGATTAGATTTGTCAAAATTCATCATCACCTCTATTGTCAGTAATATCCTGACATTTCAGTTGATAATGAAAATACATCATCTACCGAGTTAATGGCAGCAATCCAAGTTTGAATTCTCATCCATGGTCATCAAAGTGAACCATTTCACATGCGGAAACGATTGATTGGTTTTTTTTAGAGTTGTCAAAATTCATTATCACCACCATTGTCAGTAATATCCTGACGTTTCAGGTGATAATGAAAATACATCATCTACAGAGTTAATGGCAGATAAGCAAGTTTGAATTCTCATCCATTGTCATCAAAGTGAACAATTTCAGATGGAAAAACGATTGATTGAATTGATTAGATATGTCAAAATTCATTATCACCTCCATTGTCAGTAATATCCTGACATTTCAGGTGATAATGAAAATACATCATCTACCCAGTTATTAGCAGCAATCCAAGTTTGAATCCTCATCCATTGTCATCAAAGTGAACAATTTCACATGCAAAAACGATTCATTGAATTGATTAGATTTGTCAAAATTTATTATAACCTCCATTGTCAGTAATATCCTGACATTTCAGGTGATAATGAAAATACATCATCTACCGAGATAATGGCAGCAAACCAAGTTTGAATTCTCATCCATTGTCATCAAAGTGAACAATTTCACATGCAAAAACGATTGATTGAATTGATTAGAGTTGTCAAAATTCATTATCACCACCATTGTCAGTAATATCCTGACATTTCAGGTGATAATGAAAATACATCATCTACCGAGTTCATGGCAGCAAACCAAGTTTGAATTCTCATCCATTGTCATCAAACTGAACAATTTCAGATGGAAAAACGATTGATAGAATTGATTAGATTTGTCAAAATTCATTATCACCTACATTGTCAGTAACATCCTGACATTTCAGGTGATAATGAAAATACATCATCTACCGAGTTCATGGCAGCAAACCAAGTTTGAATTCTCATCCATTGTCATCAAACGGAACAATTTCAGATGGAAAAACGATTGATTGAATTGATTAGATTTGTCAAAATTCATTATCACCTACATTGTCAGTAATATCCTGACATTTCAGGTGATAATGAAAATACATCATCTACCGAGTTAATTGCAGCAAACCAAGTTTGAATTCTCATCCATTGTCATCGAACTGAACAATTTCAGATGGAAAGACGATTGACTGAATTGATTAGATTTGTCAAAATTTATTATAACCTCCATTGTCAGTAATATCCTGACATTTCAGGTGATAATGAAAATACACCATCCTCCGAAATAATGGCAGCAAACCAAGTTTGAATTCTCATCCATTGTCATCAAAGTGAACCATTTCACATGAGGAAACGATTCATTGGTTTTTTTTAGATTTGTCAAAATTCATTACCACCTCCATTGTCAGTAATATCCTGACATTTCAGTTGATAATGAAAATACACCATCTACCGAGTTAATGGCAGCAATCCAAGTTTGAATTCTCATCCATGGTCATCAAAGTGAACCATTTCACATGAGGAAACGATTGATTGGTTATTTTTAGATTTGTCAAAATTCATTACCACCTCCATTGTCAGTAATATCCTGACATTTCAGGTGATAATAAAAATACATCATCTACCGAGTTAATGGCAGCAAACCAAGTTTGAATTCTCATCCATTGTCATCAAAGTGAACAATTTCACATGCAAAAACGATTGATTGAATTGATTAGAGTTGTCAAAATTCATTATCACCACCATTGTCAGTAATATCCTGACGTTTCAGGTGATAATGAAAATACATCATCTACAGAGTTAATGGCAGATAAGCAAGTTTGAATTCTCATCCATTGTCATCAAAGTGAACAATTTCAGATGGAAAAACGATTGATTGAATTGATTAGATATGTCAAAATTCATTATCACCTCCATTGTCAGTAATATCCTGACATTTCAGGTGATAATGAAAATACATCATCTACCCAGTTATTAGCAGCAATCCAAGTTTGAATCCTCATCCATTGTCATCAAAGTGAACAATTTCACATGCAAAAACGATTCATTGAATTGATTAGATTTGTCAAAATTTATTATAACCTCCATTGTCAGTAATATCCTGACATTTCAGGTGATAATGAAAATACATCATCTACCGAGTTATTGGCAGCAAACCAAGTTTGAATTCTCATCCATTGTCATCAAAGTGAACAATTTCACACGCAAAAACGATTGATTGAATTGATTAGAGTTGTCAAAATTCATTATCACCACCATTGTCAGTAATATCCTGACATTTCAGGTGATAATGAAAATACATCATCTACCGAGTTAATGGCAGATAACAAAGTTTGAATTCTCATCCATTGTCATCAAAGTGAACAACTTCAGATGGAAAAACGATTGATTGAATTGATTAGATTTGTCAAAATTCATTATCACCTCCATTGTCAGTAATATCCTGACATTTCAGGTGATAATGAAAATTTATCATCTACCGAGTTATTGGCAGCAAACAAAGTTTGAATTCTCATCCATTGTCATCAAAGTGAACAATTTCAGATGGAAATACGATTGATTGAATTGATTAGATCTGTCAAAATTCATTATCACCTCCTTTGTCAGTAATATCCTGACATTTCAGGTGATAATGAAAATACCTCATCTACCAAGTTAATGGCAGCAATCCAAGTTTGAATTCTCATCCATAGTCATCAAGTATAACCTTTTAACATGCAAAAACGAATGATTGAATTGATTAGATTTGTCAAAATTCATCATCACCTCTATTGTCAGTAATATCCTGACATTTCAGTTGATAATGAAAATACATCATCTACCGAGTTAATGGCAGCAATCCAAGTTTGAATTCTCATACATGGTCATCAAAGTGAACCATTTCACATGCGGAAACGATTGATTGGTTTTTTTTAGAGTTGTCAAAATTCATTATCACCACCATTGTCAGTAATATCCTGACGTTTCAGGTGATAATGAAAATACATCATCTACAGAGTTAATGGCAGATAAGCAAGTTTGAATTCTCATCCATTGTCATCAAAGTGAACAATTTCAGATGGAAAAACGATTGATTGAATTGATTAGATATGTCAAAATTCATTATCACCTCCATTGTCAGTAATATCCTGACATTTCAGGTGATAATGAAAATACATCATCTACCCAGTTATTAGCAGCAATCCAAGTTTGAATCCTCATCCATTGTCATCAAAGTGAACAATTTCACATGCAAAAACGATTCATTGAATTGATTAGATTTGTCAAAATTTATTATAACCTCCATTGTCAGTAATATAGTGACATTTCAGGTGATAATGAAAATACATCATCTACCGAGATAATGGCAGCAAACCAAGTTTGAATTCTCATCCATTGTCATCAAAGTGAACAATTTCACATGCAAAAACGATTGATTGAATTGATTAGAGTTGTCAAAATTCATTATCACCACCATTGTCAGTAATATCCTGACATTTCAGGTGATAATGAAAATACATCATCTACCGAGTTCATGGCAGCAAACCAAGTTTGAATTCTCATCCATTGTCATCAAACTGAACAATTTCAGATGGAAAAACGATCGATAGAATTGATTAGATTTGTCAAAATTCATTATCACCTACATTGTCAGTAACATCCTGACATTTCAGGTGATAATGAAAATACATCATCTACCGAGTTAATGGCAGCAAACCAAGTTTGAATTCTCATCCATTGTCATCAAACGGAACAATTTCAGATGGAAAAACGATTGATTGAATTGATTAGATTTGTCAAAATTCATTATCACCTACATTGTCAGTAATATCCTGACATTTCAGGTGATAATGAAAATACATCATCTACCGAGTTAATTGCAGCAAACCAAGTTTGAATTCTCATCCATTGTCATCGAACTGAACAATTTCAGATGGAAAGACGATTGACTGAATTGATTAGATTTGTCAAAATTTATTATAACCTCCATTGTCAGTAATATCCTGACATTTCAGGTGATAATGAAAATACACCATCCTCCGAAATAATGGCAGCAAACCAAGTTTGAATTCTCATCCATTGTCATCAAAGTGAACCATTTCACATGAGGAAACGATTGATTGGTTTTTTTTAGATTTGTCAAAATTCATTACCACCTCCATTGTCAGTAATATCCTGACATTTCAGTTGATAATGAAAATACACCATCTACCGAGTTAATGGCAGCAATCCAAGTTTGAATTCTCATCCATGGTCATCAAAGTGAACCATTTCACATGAGGAAACGATTGATTGGTTTTTTTTAGATTTGTCAAAATTCATTACCACCTCCATTGTCAGTAATATCCTGACATTTCAGGTGATAATAAAAATACATCATCTACCGAGTTAATGGCAGCAAACCAAGTTTGAATTCTCATCCATTGTCATCAAAGTGAACAATTTCACATGCAAAAACGATTGATTGAATTGATTAGAGTTGTCAAAATTCATTATCACCACCATTGTCAGTAATATCCTGACATTTCAGTTGATAATGAAAATACACCATCTACCGAGTTAATGGCAGCAATCCAAGTTTGAATTCTCATCCATGGTCATCAAAGTGAACCATTTCACATGAGGAAACGATTGATTGGTTTTTTTTAGATTTGTCAAAATTCATTACCACCTTCATTGTCAGTAATATCCTGACATTTCAGGTGATAATAAAAATACATCATCTACCGAGTTAATGGCAGCAAACCAAGTTTGAATTCTCATCCATTGTCATCAAAGTGAACAATTTCAGATGGAAAAACGATTGATAGAATTGATTAGATTTGTCAAAATTCATTATCACCTACATTGTCAGTAATATCCTGACATTTCAGGTGATAATGAAAATACATCATCTACCGAGTTAATGGCAGCAATCCAAGTTTGAATTCTCATCCATTGTCATCAAACTGAACAATTTCAAATGGAAAGACGAATTGACTGAATTGATTAGATTTGTCAAAATTTATTATAACCTCCATTGTCAGTAATATCCTGACATTTCAGGTGATAATGAAAATACATCATCTACCGAGTTAATGGCAGCAATCCAAGTTTGAATTCTCATCCATTGTCATCAAAGTGAACAATTTCAGATGGAAAAACGATTGATTGAATTGATTAGATTTGTCAAAATTCATTATCACCTCCATTGTCAGTAATATCCTGACATTTCAGGTGATAATGAAAATATATCATCTACCGAGTTATTGGCAGCAATCCAAGTTTGAATTCTCATCCATTGTCATTAAAGTGAACAATTTCAGGTGGAAAAACGATTGATTGAATTGATTAGATTTGTCAAAATTTATTATAACCTCCATTGTCAGTAATATCCTGACATTTCAGGTGATAATGAAAATACATCATCTACCGAGTTAATGGCAGCAATCCAAGTTTGAATTCTCATCCATTGTCATCAAAGTGAACAATTTCAGATGGAAAAACGATTGATTGAATTGATTAGATTTGTCAAAATTCATTATCACCTCCATTGTCAGTAATATCCTGACATTTCAGGTGATAATGAAAATATATCATCTACCGAGTTATTGGCAGCAATCCAAGTTTGAATTCTCATCCATTGTCATTAAAGTGAACAATTTCAGGTGGAAAAACGATTGATTGAATTGATTAGATTTGTCAAAATTCATTATCACCTCCATTGTCAGTAATATCCTGACATTTCAGGTGATAATGAAAATACATCATCTACGGAGTTATTGGCAGCAATCCAAGTTTGAATTCTCATCCATTGTCATCAATGTGAACAATTTCAGATGGAAAAACGATTGATAGACTTGATTAGATTTGTCAAAATTCATTATCATCTACATTGTCAGTAATATCCTGACATTTCAGGTGATAATGAAAATACATCATCTACCGAGTTAATGGCAGATAACAAAGTTTGAATTCTCATCCATTGTCATCAAAGTGAACAACTTCAGATGGAAAAACGATTGATTGAATTGATTAGATCTGTCAAAATTCATTATCACCTCCATTGTCAGTAATATCCTGACATTTCAGGTGATAATGAAAATACCTCATCTACCAAGTTAATGGCAGCAATCCAAGTTTGAATTCTCATCCATAGTCATCAAGTTGAACCTTTTAACATGCAAAAACGAATGATTGAATTGATTAGATTTGTCAAAATTCATCATCACCTCTATTGTCAGTAATATCCTGACATTTCAGTTGATAATGAAAATACACCATCTACCGAGTTAATGGCAGCAATCCAAGTTTGAATTCTCATCCATGGTCATCAAAGTGAACCATTTCACATGAGGAAACGATTGATTGGTTTTTTTTAGATTTGTCAAAATTCATTACCACCTCCATTGTCAGTAATATCCTGACATTTCAGGTGATAATAAAAATACATCATCTACCGAGTTAATGGCAGCAAACCAAGTTTGAATTCTCATCCATTGTCATCAAAGTGAACAATTTCACATGCAAAAACGATTGATTGAATTGATTAGAGTTGTCAAAATTCATTATCACCACCATTGTCAGTAATATCCTGACATTTCAGTTGATAATGAAAATACACCATCTACCGAGTTAATGGCAGCAATCCAAGTTTGAATTCTCATCCATGGTCATCAAAGTGAACCATTTCACATGAGGAAACGATTGATTGGTTTTTTTTAGATTTGTCAAAATTCATTACCACCTGCATTGTCAGTAATATCCTGACATTTCAGGTGATAATAAAAATACATCATCTACCGAGTTAATGGCAGCAAACCAAGTTTGAATTCTCATCCATTGTCATCAAAGTGAACAATTTCAGATGGAAAAACGATTGATAGAATTGATTAGATTTGTCAAAATTCATTATCACCTACATTGTCAGTAATATCCTGACATTTCAGGTGATAATGAAAATACATCATCTACCGAGTTAATGGCAGCAATCCAAGTTTGAATTCTCATCCATTGTCATCAAACTGAACAATTTCAAATGGAAAGACGAATTGACTGAATTGATTAGATTTGTCAAAATTTATTATAACCTCCATTGTCAGTAATATCCTGACATTTCAGGTGATAATGAAAATACATCATCTACCGAGTTAATGGCAGCAATCCAAGTTTGAATTCTCATCCATTGTCATCAAAGTGAACAATTTCAGATGGAAAAACGATTGATTGAATTGATTAGATTTGTCAAAATTCATTATCACCTCCATTGTCAGTAATATCCTGACATTTCAGGTGATAATGAAAATATATCATCTACCGAGTTATTGGCAGCAATCCAAGTTTGAATTCTCATCCATTGTCATTAAAGTGAACAATTTCAGGTGGAAAAACGATTGATTGAATTGATTAGATTTGTCAAAATTTATTATAACCTCCATTGTCAGTAATATCCTGACATTTCAGGTGATAATGAAAATACATCATCTACCGAGTTAATGGCAGCAATCCAAGTTTGAATTCTCATCCATTGTCATCAAAGTGAACAATTTCAGATGGAAAAACGATTGATTGAATTGATTAGATTTGTCAAAATTCATTATCACCTCCATTGTCAGTAATATCCTGACATTTCAGGTGATAATGAAAGTATATCATCTACCGAGTTATTGGCAGCAGTCCAAGTTTGAATTCTCATCCATTGTCATTAAAGTGAACAATTTCAGGTGGAAAAACGATAGATTGAATTGATTAGATTTGTCAAAATTCATTATCACCTCCATTGTCAGTAATATCCTGACATTTCAGGTGATAATGAAAATACATCATCTACGAAGTTATTGGCAGCAATCCAAGTTTGAATTCTCATCCATTGTCATCAATGTGAACAATTTCAGATGGAAAAACGATTGATAGACTTGATTAGATTTGTCAAAATTCATTATCATCTACATTGTCAGTAATATCCTGACATTTCAGGTGATAATGAAAATACATCATCTACCGAGTTAATGGCAGATAACAAAGTTTGAATTCTCATCCATTGTCATCAAAGTGAACAACTTCAGATGGAAAAACGATTGATTGAATTAATTAGATTTGTCAAAATTCATTATCACCTCCATTGTCAGTAATATCCTGACATTTCAGGTGATAATGAAAATATATCATCTACCGAGTTATTGGCAGCAAACAAAGTTTGAATTCTCATCCATTGTCATCAAAGTGAACAATTTCAGATGGAAAAACGATTGATTGAATTGATTAGATCTGTCAAAATTCATTATCACCTCCTTTGTCAGTAATATCCTGACATTTCAGGTGATAATGAAAATACCTCATCTACCAAGTTAATGGCAGCAATCCAAGTTTGAATTCTCATCCATAGTCATCAAGTTGAACCTTTTAACATGCAAAAACGAATGATTGAATTGATTAGATTTGTCAAAATTCATCATCACCTCTATTGTCAGTAATATCCTGACATTTCAGTTGATAATGAAAATACACCATCTACCGAGTTAATGGCAGCAATCCAAGTTTGAATTCTCATCCATGGTCATCAAAGTGAACCATTTCACATGAGGAAACGATTGATTGGTTTTTTTTAGATTTGTCAAAATTCATTACCACCTCCATTGTCAGTAATATCGTGACATTTCAGGTGATAATAAAAATACATCATCTACCGAGTTAATGGCAGCAAACCAAGTTTGAATTCTCATCCATTGTCATCAAAGTGAACAATTTCACATGCAAAAACGATTGATTGAATTGATTAGAGTTGTCAAAATTCATTATCACCACCATTGTCAGTAATATCCTGACGTTTCAGGTGATAATGAAAATACATCATCTACAGAGTTAATGGCAGATAAGCAAGTTTGAATTCTCATCCATTGTCATCAAAGTGAACAATTTCAGATGGAAAAACGATTGATTGAATTGATTAGATTTGTCAAAATTCATTATCACCTCCATTGTCAGTAATATCCTGACATTTCAGGTGATAATGAAAATACATCATCTACCGAGTTATTGGCAGCAATCCAAGTTTGAATTCTCATCCATTGTCATCAAAGTGAACAATTTCAGATGGAAAAACGATTGATTGAATTGATTAGATTTGTCAAAATTCATTATCACCTCCATTGTCAGTAATATCCTGACATTTCAGGTGATAATGAAAATACATCATCTACCGAGTTATTGGCAGCAATCCAAGTTTGAATTCTCATCCATTGTCATCAAAGTGAACAATTTCACATGCAAAAACGATTCGTTGAATTGATTAGATTTGTCAAAATTCATTATCAGCTCCATTGTCAGTAATATCCTGTCATTTCAGGTGATAATGAAAATACATCATCCACCGAGTTATTGGCAGCAATCCAAGTTGTTTGAATTCTCATCCATTGTCATCAAAATGAACAATTTCAGGTGGAAAAACGGTTCATTGAATTGATTAGATTTGTCACAATTCATTAGCAGCTCCATTGTCAGTAATATCCTGACATTTCAAGTGATAATGAAAATACATCATCTACGGAGTTAATGGCAGCAAACCAAGTTTGCATTCTCATCCATAGTCATCAAAGTGAACAATTTCACATGCAAAAACGATTGATTGAATTGATTAGATTTGCCAAAATTTATTAGCACCTCCATTGTCAGTAATATCCTGACATTTCAGGTGCTAATGAAAATACATTATCTAACGAGTTAATGGCAGCAATCCAAGTTTGAATTCTCATCCATTGTCATCAAAGTGAGCAATTTCACATGCAAAAACGATTGATTGAATTGATTAGATTTGCCAAAATTTATTAGCACCTCCATTGTCAGTAATATCCTGAAATTTCAGGTGCTAATGAAAATACATCACCTACCGAGTTAATGGCAGCAAACCAAGTTTGAATTCTTATCCATTGTCATCAAAGTGAACAATTTCAGATGGAAAAACGATTGATTGCATTGATTAGATTTGTCAAAGTTCATTATCATCTCCATTGTCAGTAATATTCTGACATTTCAGGTTCTAATGAAAATACATCATCTACCGAGTTACTGGCAGCAAACCAAGTTTGAATTCTCATCCATTGTCATCAAAGTGAACCTTTTCAGATGCAAAGACGATTGATTGAATTGATTAGATTTGTCAAACTTCATTAGCACCTCCATTGTCAGTAATATCCTGACATTTCAGGTGATAATGAAAATACAT
This sequence comes from Aurelia sp. 3 sensu Dawson et al. (2005), assembly GCA_964020215.1. NCBI lineage: Eukaryota > Metazoa > Cnidaria > Scyphozoa > Semaeostomeae > Ulmaridae > Aurelia > Aurelia sp. 3 sensu Dawson et al. (2005). The sequence goes on along the minus strand of OZ026574.1, from coordinate 27,196,846 downwards.
CATCCACCGAGTTAATGGCAGCAAACCAAGTTTGAATTCTCATCCATTGTCATCAAAGTGAACAATTTCAGATGGAAAAGCGATTGATAAAATTGATTAGATTTGTCAAAATTCATTATCACCTCTATTGTCAGTAATATCCTGACATTTCAGGTGCTAATGAAATACATCATCTACCGAGTTAATGCCAGCAATCCAAGTTTGAATTCTCATCCATTGTCATCAAAGTGAACAATTTCACATGCAAAAACGATTGATTGAATTGATTACATTTGTAAAAATTCATTATCAACTCCATTGTCAGTAATATCCTGAAATTTCAGGTGCTAATGAAAATACATCACCTACCGAGTTAATGGCAGCAAACCAAGTTTGAATTCTTATCCATTGTAATCAAAGTGAACAATTTCAGATGGAAAAACGATTGATTGCATTGATTAGATTTGTCAAAGTTCATTATCATCTCCATTGTCAGTAATATTCTGACATTTCAGGTTCTAATGAAAATACATCATCTACCGAGTTCATGGCAGCAAACCAAGTTTGAATTCTCATCCATTGTCATCAAACTGAACAATTTCAGATGGAAAAACGATTGATAGAATTGATTAGATTTGTCAAAATTCATTATCACCTACATTGTCAGTAATATCCTGACATTTCAGGTGATAATGAAAATACATCATCTACCAAGTTAATGGCAGCAAACCAAGTTTGAATTCTCATCCATTGTCATCAAACTGAACAATTTCAGATGGAAAAACGATTGATAGAATTGATTAGATTTGTCAAAATTCATTATCACCTACATTGTCAGTAATATCCTGACATTTCAGGTGATAATGAAAATACATCATCTACCGAGTTAATGGCAGCAAACCAAGTTTGAATTCTCATCCATTGTCATCAAACTGAACAATTTCAGATGGAAAAACGATTGATAGAATTGATTAGATTTGTCAAAATTCATTATCACCTACATTGTCAGTAATATCCTGACATTTCAAGTGATAATGAAAATACATCATCTACCGAGTTAATGGCAGCAATCCAAGTTTGAATTCTCATCCATTGTCATCAAACTGAACAATTTCAAATGGAAAGACGAATTGACTGAATTGATTAGATTTGTCAAAATTTATTATAACCTCCATTGTCAGTAATATCCTGACATTTCAGGTGATAATGAAAATACATCATCTACCGAGTTAATGGCAGCAATCCAAGTTTGAATTCTCATCCATTGTCATCAAAGTGAACAATTTCAGATGGAAAAACGATTGATTGAATTGATTAGATTTGTCAAAATTCATTATCACCTCCATTGTCAGTAATATCCTGACATTTCAGTTGTAATGAAAATATATCATCTACCGAGTTATTGGCAGCAATCCAAGTTTGAATTCTCATCCATTGTCATTAAAGTGAACAATTTCAGGTGGAAAAACGATTGATTGAATTGATTAGATTTGTCAAAATTTATTATAACCTCCATTGTCAGTAATATCCTGACGTTTCAGGTGATAATGAAAATACATCATCTACCGAGTTAATGGCAGCAATCCAAGTTTGAATTCTCATCCATTGTCATCAAAGTGAACAATTTCAGATGGAAAAACGATTGATTGAATTGATTAGATTTGTCAAAATTCATTATCACCTCCATTGTCAGTAATATCCTGACATTTCAGTTGTAATGAAAATATATCATCTACCGAGTTATTGGCAGCAATCCAAGTTTGAATTCTCATCCATTGTCATTAAAGTGAACAATTTCAGGTGGAAAAACGATTGATTGAATTGATTAGATTTGTCAAAATTTATTATAACCTCCATTGTCAGTAATATCCTGACGTTTCAGGTGATAATGAAAATACATCATCTACCGAGTTAATGGCAGCAATCCAAGTTTGAATTCTCATCCATTGTCATCAAAGTGAACAATTTCAGATGGAAAAACGATTGATTGAATTGATTAGATTTGTCAAAATTCATTATCACCTCCATTGTCAGTAATATCCTGACATTTCAGGTGATAATGAAAATATATCATCTACCGAGTTATTGGCAGCAATCCAAGTTTGAATTCTCATCCATTGTCATTAAAGTGAACAATTTCAGGTGGAAAAACGATTGATTGAATTGATTAGATTTGTCAAAATTCATTATCACCTCCATTGTCAGTAATATCCTGACATTTCAGGTGATAATGAAAATACATCATCTACGGAGTTATTGGCAGCAATCCAAGTTTGAATTCTCATCCATTGTCATCAATGTGAACAATTTCAGATGGAAAAACGATTGATAGACTTGATTAGATTTGTCAAAATTCATTATCACCTACATTGTCAGTAATATCCTGACATTTCAGGTGATAATGAAAATACATCATCTACCGAGTTAATGGCAGATAACAAAGTTTGAATTCTCATCCATTGTCATCAAAGTGAACAACTTCAGATGGAAAAACGATTGATTGAATTGATTAGATTTGTCAAAATTCATTATCACCTCCATTGTCAGTAATATCCTGACATTTCAGGTGATAATGAAAATACCTCATCTACCAAGTTAATGGCAGCAATCCAAGTTTGAATTCTCATCCATAGTCATCAAGTTGAACCTTTTAACATGCAAAAACGAATGATTGAATTGATTAGATTTGTCAAAATTCATCATCACCTCTATTGTCAGTAATATCCTGACATTTCAGTTGATAATGAAAATACATCATCTACCGAGTTAATGGCAGCAATCCAAGTTTGAATTCTCATCCATGGTCATCAAAGTGAACCATTTCACATGCGGAAACGATTGATTGGTTTTTTTTAGATTTGTCAAAATTCATTACCACCTCCATTGTCAGTAATATCCTGACATTTCAGGTGATAATAAAAATACATCATCTACCGAGTTAATGGCAGCAAACCAAGTTTGAATTCTCATCCATTGTCATCAAAGTGAACAATTTCACATGCAAAAACGATTGATTGAATTGATTAGAGTTGTCAAAATTCATTATCACCACCATTGTCAGTAATATCCTGACGTTTCAGGTGATAATGAAAATACATCATCTACAGAGTTAATGGCAGATAAGCAAGTTTGAATTCTCATCCATTGTCATCAAAGTGAACAATTTCAGATGGAAAAACGATTGATTGAATTGATTAGATTTGTCAAAATTCATTATCACCTCCATTGTCAGTAATATCCTGACATTTCAGGTGATAATGAAAATACATCATCTACCGAGTTATTGGCAGCAATCCAAGTTTGAATTCTCATCCATTGTCATCAAAGTGAACAATTTCAGGTGGAAAAACGATTTATTGAATTGATTAGATATGTCAAAATTCATTATCACCTCCATTGTCAGTAATATCCTGACATTTCAGGTGATAATGAAAATACATCATCTACCCAGTTATTAGCAGCAATCCAAGTTTGAATCCTCATCCATTGTCATCAAAGTGAACAATTTCACATGCAAAAACGATTCATTGAATTGATAAGATTTGTCAAAATTCATTATCAGCTCCATTGTCAGTAATATCCTGTCATTTCAGGTGATAATGAAAATACATCATCTACCGAGTTATTGGCAGCAATCGAAGTTGTTTGAATTCTCATCCATTGTCATCAAAATGAACAATTTCAGATGGAAAGACGATTGACTGAATTGATTAGATTTGTCAAAAGTTATTATAACCTCCATTGTCAGTAATATCCTGACATTTCAGGTGATAATGAAAATACACCATCCTCCGAAATAATGGCAGCAAACCAAGTTTGAATTCTCATCCATGGTCATCAAAGTGAACAATTTCAGATGGAAAAACGATTGATAGAATTGATTAGATTTGTCAAAATTCATTATCACCTACATTGTCAGTAATATCCTGACATTTCAAGTGATAATGAAAATACATCATCTACCGAGTTAATGGCAGCAATCCAAGTTTGAATTCTCATCCATTGTCATCAAACTGAACAATTTCAAATGGAAAGACGAATTGACTGAATTGATTAGATTTGTCAAAATTTATTATAACCTCCATTGTCAGTAATATCCTGACATTTCAGGTGATAATGAAAATACATCATCTACCGAGTTAATGGCAGCAATCCAAGTTTGAATTCTCATCCATTGTCATCAAAGTGAACAATTTCAGATGGAAAAACGATTGATTGAATTGATTAGATTTGTCAAAATTCATTATCACCTCCATTGTCAGTAATATCCTGACATTTCAGGTGATAATGAAAATATATCATCTACCGAGTTATTGGCAGCAATCCAAGTTTGAATTCTCATCCATTGTCATTAAAGTGAACAATTTCAGGTGGAAAAACGATTGATTGAATTGATTAGATTTGTCAAAATTTATTATAACCTCCATTGTCAGTAATATCCTGACATTTCAGGTGATAATGAAAATACATCATCTACCGAGTTAATGGCAGCAATCCAAGTTTGAATTCTCATCCATTGTCATCAAAGTGAACAATTTCAGATGGAAAAACGATTGATTGAATTGATTAGATTTGTCAAAATTCATTATCACCTCCATTGTCAGTAATATCCTGACATTTCAGGTGATAATGAAAATATATCATCTACCGAGTTATTGGCAGCAGTCCAAGTTTGAATTCTCATCCATTGTCATTAAAGTGAACAATTTCAGGTGGAAAAACGATAGATTGAATTGATTAGATTTGTCAAAATTCATTATCACCTCCATTGTCAGTAATATCCTGACATTTCAGGTGATAATGAAAATACATCATCTACGAAGTTATTGGCAGCAATCCAAGTTTGAATTCTCATCCATTGTCATCAATGTGAACAATTTCAGATAGAAAAACGATTGATAGACTTGATTAGATTTGTCAAAATTCATTATCATCTACATTGTCAGTAATATCCTGACATTTCAGGTGATAATGAAAATACATCATCTACCGAGTTAATGGCAGATAACAAAGTTTGAATTCTCATCCATTGTCATCAAAGTGAACAACTTCAGATGGAAAAACGATTGATTGAATTAATTAGATTTGTCAAAATTCATTATCACCTCCATTGTCAGTAATATCCTGACATTTCAGGTGATAATGAAAATATATCATCTACCGAGTTATTGGCAGCAAACAAAGTTTGAATTCTCATCCATTGTCATCAAAGTGAGCAATTTCAGATGGAAAAACGATTGATTGAATTGATTAGATCTGTCAAAATTCATTATCACCTCCTTTGTCAGTAATATCCTGACATTTCAGGTGATAATGAAAATACCTCATCTACCAAGTTAATGGCAGCAATCCAAGTTTGAATTCTCATCCATAGTCATCAAGTTGAACCTTTTAACATGCAAAAACGAATGATTGAATTGATTAGATTTGTCAAAATTCATCATCACCTCTATTGTCAGTAATATCCTGACATTTCAGTTGATAATGAAAATACACCATCTACCGAGTTAATGGCAGCAATCCAAGTTTGAATTCTCATCCATGGTCATCAAAGTGAACCATTTCACATGAGGAAACGATTGATTGGTTTTTTTTAGATTTGTCAAAATTCATTACCACCTCCATTGTCAGTAATATCCTGACATTTCAGGTGATAATAAAAATACATCATCTACCGAGTTAATGGCAGCAAACCAAGTTTGAATTCTCATCCATTGTCATCAAAGTGAACAATTTCACATGCAAAAACGATTGATTGAATTGATTAGAGTTGTCAAAATTCATTATCACCACCATTGTCAGTAATATCCTGACGTTTCAGGTGATAATGAAAATACATCATCTACAGAGTTAATGGCAGATAAGCAAGTTTGAATTCTCATCCATTGTCATCAAAGTGAACAATTTCAGATGGAAAAACGATTGATTGAATTGATTAGATTTGTCAAAATTCATTATCACCTCCATTGTCAGTAATATCCTGACATTTCAGGTGATAATGAAAATACATCATCTACCGAGTTATTGGCAGCAATCCAAGTTCGAATTCTCATCCATTGTCATCAAAGTGAACAATTTCAGATGGAAAAACGATTGATTGAATTGATTAGATTTGTCAAAATTCATTATCACCTCCATTGTCAGTAATATCCTGACATTTCAGGTGATAATGAAAATACATCATCTACCGAGTTATTGGCAGCAATCCAAGTTTGAATTCTCATCCATTGTCATCAAAGTGAACAATTTCACATGCAAAAACGATTCGTTGAATTGATTAGATTTGTCAAAATTCATTATCAGCTCCATTGTCAGTAATATCCTGTCATTTCAGGTGATAATGAAAATACATCATCCACCGAGTTATTGGCAGCAATCCAAGTTGTTTGAATTCTCATCCATTGTCATCAAAATGAACAATTTCAGGTGGAAAAACGGTTCATTGAATTGATTAGATTTGTCACAATTCATTAGCAGCTCCATTGTCAGTAATATCCTGACATTTCAAGTGATAATGAAAATACATCATCTACGGAGTTAATGGCAGCAAACCAAGTTTGCATTCTCATCCATAGTCATCAAAGTGAACAATTTCACATGCAAAAACGATTGATTGAATTGATTAGATTTGCCAAAATTTATTAGCACCTCCATTGTCAGTAATATCCTGACATTTCAGGTGCTAATGAAAATACATTATCTAACGAGTTAATGGCAGCAATCCAAGTTTGAATTCTCATCCATTGTCATCAAAGTGAGCAATTTCACATGCAAAAACGATTGATTGAATTGATTAGATTTGCCAAAATTTATTAGCACCTCCATTGTCAGTAATATCCTGAAATTTCAGGTGCTAATGAAAATACATCACCTACCGAGTTAATGGCAGCAAACCAAGTTTGAATTCTTATCCATTGTCATCAAAGTGAACAATTTCAGATGGAAAAACGATTGATTGCATTGATTAGATTTGTCAAAGTTCATTATCATCTCCATTGTCAGTAATATTCTGACATTTCAGGTTCTAATGAAAATACATCATCTACCGAGTTACTGGCAGCAAACCAAGTTTGAATTCTCATCCATTGTCATCAAAGTGAACCTTTTCAGATGCAAAGACGATTGATTGAATTGATTAGATTTGTCAAACTTCATTAGCACCTCCATTGTCAGTAATATCCTGACATTTCAGGTGATAATGAAAATACATCATCCACCGAGTTAATGGCAGCAAACCAAGTTTGAATTCTCATCCATTGTCATCAAAGTGAACAATTTCAGATGGAAAAGCGATTGATAAAATTGATTAGATTTGTCAAAATTCATTATCACCTCTATTGTCAGTAATATCCTGACATTTCAGGTGCTAATGAAATACATCATCTACCGAGTTAATGCCAGCAATCCAAGTTTGAATTCTCATCCATTGTCATCAAAGTGAACAATTTCACATGCAAAAACGATTGATTGAATTGATTACATTTGTAAAAATTCATTATCAACTCCATTGTCAGTAATATCCTGAAATTTCAGGTGCTAATGAAAATACATCACCTACCGAGTTAATGGCAGCAAACCAAGTTTGAATTCTTATCCATTGTAATCAAAGTGAACAATTTCAGATGGAAAAACGATTGATTGCATTGATTAGATTTGTCAAAGTTCATTATCATCTCCATTGTCAGTAATATTCTGACATTTCAGGTTCTAATGAAAATACATCATCTACCGAGTTCATGGCAGCAAACCAAGTTTGAATTCTCATCCATTGTCATCAAACTGAACAATTTCAGATGGAAAAACGATTGATAGAATTGATTAGATTTGTCAAAATTCATTATCACCTACATTGTCAGTAATATCCTGACATTTCAGGTGATAATGAAAATACATCATCTACCAAGTTAATGGCAGCAAACCAAGTTTGAATTCTCATCCATTGTCATCAAACTGAACAATTTCAGATGGAAAAACGATTGATAGAATTGATTAGATTTGTCAAAATTCATTATCACCTACATTGTCAGTAATATCCTGACATTTCAGGTGATAATGAAAATACATCATCTACCGAGTTAATGGCAGCAAACCAAGTTTGAATTCTCATCCATTGTCATCAAACTGAACAATTTCAGATGGAAAAACGATTGATAGAATTGATTAGATTTGTCAAAATTCATTATCACCTACATTGTCAGTAATATCCTGACATTTCAAGTGATAATGAAAATACATCATCTACCGAGTTAATGGCAGCAATCCAAGTTTGAATTCTCATCCATTGTCATCAAACTGAACAATTTCAAATGGAAAGACGAATTGACTGAATTGATTAGATTTGTCAAAATTTATTATAACCTCCATTGTCAGTAATATCCTGACATTTCAGGTGATAATGAAAATACATCATCTACCGAGTTAATGGCAGCAATCCAAGTTTGAATTCTCATCCATTGTCATCAAAGTGAACAATTTCAGATGGAAAAACGATTGATTGAATTGATTAGATTTGTCAAAATTCATTATCACCTCCATTGTCAGTAATATCCTGACATTTCAGTTGTAATGAAAATATATCATCTACCGAGTTATTGGCAGCAATCCAAGTTTGAATTCTCATCCATTGTCATTAAAGTGAACAATTTCAGGTGGAAAAACGATTGATTGAATTGATTAGATTTGTCAAAATTTATTATAACCTCCATTGTCAGTAATATCCTGACGTTTCAGGTGATAATGAAAATACATCATCTACCGAGTTAATGGCAGCAATCCAAGTTTGAATTCTCATCCATTGTCATCAAAGTGAACAATTTCAGATGGAAAAACGATTGATTGAATTGATTAGATTTGTCAAAATTCATTATCACCTCCATTGTCAGTAATATCCTGACATTTCAGGTGATAATGAAAATATATCATCTACCGAGTTATTGGCAGCAATCCAAGTTTGAATTCTCATCCATTGTCATTAAAGTGAACAATTTCAGGTGGAAAAACGATTGATTGAATTGATTAGATTTGTCAAAATTCATTATCACCTCCATTGTCAGTAATATCCTGACATTTCAGGTGATAATGAAAATACATCATCTACGGAGTTATTGGCAGCAATCCAAGTTTGAATTCTCATCCATTGTCATCAATGTGAACAATTTCAGATGGAAAAACGATTGATAGACTTGATTAGATTTGTCAAAATTCATTATCACCTACATTGTCAGTAATATCCTGACATTTCAGGTGATAATGAAAATACATCATCTACCGAGTTAATGGCAGATAACAAAGTTTGAATTCTCATCCATTGTCATCAAAGTGAACAACTTCAGATGGAAAAACGATTGATTGAATTGATTAGATTTGTCAAAATTCATTATCACCTCCATTGTCAGTAATATCCTGACATTTCAGGTGATAATGAAAATACCTCATCTACCAAGTTAATGGCAGCAATCCAAGTTTGAATTCTCATCCATAGTCATCAAGTTGAACCTTTTAACATGCAAAAACGAATGATTGAATTGATTAGATTTGTCAAAATTCATCATCACCTCTATTGTCAGTAATATCCTGACATTTCAGTTGATAATGAAAATACATCATCTACCGAGTTAATGGCAGCAATCCAAGTTTGAATTCTCATCCATGGTCATCAAAGTGAACCATTTCACATGCGGAAACGATTGATTGGTTTTTTTTAGATTTGTCAAAATTCATTACCACCTCCATTGTCAGTAATATCCTGACATTTCAGGTGATAATAAAAATACATCATCTACCGAGTTAATGGCAGCAAACCAAGTTTGAATTCTCATCCATTGTCATCAAAGTGAACAATTTCACATGCAAAAACGATTGATTGAATTGATTAGAGTTGTCAAAATTCATTATCACCACCATTGTCAGTAATATCCTGACGTTTCAGGTGATAATGAAAATACATCATCTACAGAGTTAATGGCAGATAAGCAAGTTTGAATTCTCATCCATTGTCATCAAAGTGAACAATTTCAGATGGAAAAACGATTGATTGAATTGATTAGATTTGTCAAAATTCATTATCACCTCCATTGTCAGTAATATCCTGACATTTCAGGTGATAATGAAAATACATCATCTACCGAGTTATTGGCAGCAATCCAAGTTTGAATTCTCATCCATTGTCATCAAAGTGAACAATTTCAGGTGGAAAAACGATTTATTGAATTGATTAGATATGTAAAAATTCATTATCACCTCCATTGTCAGTAATATCCTGACATTTCAGGTGATAATGAAAATACATCATCTACCCAGTTATTAGCAGCAATCCAAGTTTGAATCCTCATCCATTGTCATCAAAGTGAACAATTTCACATGCAAAAACGATTCATTGAATTGATAAGATTTGTCAAAATTCATTATCAGCTCCATTGTCAGTAATATCCTGTCATTTCAGGTGATAATGAAAATACATCATCTACCGAGTTATTGGCAGCAATCGAAGTTGTTTGAATTCTCATCCATTGTCATCAAAATGAACAATTTCAGATGGAAAGACGATTGACTGAATTGATTAGATTTGTCAAAAGTTATTATAACCTCCATTGTCAGTAATATCCTGACATTTCAGGTGATAATGAAAATACACCATCCTCCGAAATAATGGCAGCAAACCAAGTTTGAATTCTCATCCATGGTCATCAAAGTGAACAATTTCAGATGGAAAAACGATTGATAGAATTGATTAGATTTGTCAAAATTCATTATCACCTACATTGTCAGTAATATCCTGACATTTCAAGTGATAATGAAAATACATCATCTACCGAGTTAATGGCAGCAATCCAAGTTTGAATTCTCATCCATTGTCATCAAACTGAACAATTTCAAATGGAAAGACGAATTGACTGAATTGATTAGATTTGTCAAAATTTATTATAACCTCCATTGTCAGTAATATCCTGACATTTCAGGTGATAATGAAAATACATCATCTACCGAGTTAATGGCAGCAATCCAAGTTTGAATTCTCATCCATTGTCATCAAAGTGAACAATTTCAGATGGAAAAACGATTGATTGAATTGATTAGATTTGTCAAAATTCATTATCACCTCCATTGTCAGTAATATCCTGACATTTCAGTTGTAATGAAAATATATCATCTACCGAGTTATTGGCAGCAATCCAAGTTTGAATTCTCATCCATTGTTATTAAAGTGAACAATTTCAGGTGGAAAAACGATTGATTGAATTGATTAGATTTGTCAAAATTTATTATAACCTCCATTGTCAGTAATATCCTGACGTTTCAGGTGATAATGAAAATACATCATCTACCGAGTTAATGGCAGCAATCCAAGTTTGAATTCTCATCCATTGTCATCAAAGTGAACAATTTCAGATGGAAAAACGATTGATTGAATTGATTAGATTTGTCAAAATTCATTATCACCTCCATTGTCAGTAATATCCTGACATTTCAGGTGATAATGAAAATATATCATCTACCGAGTTATTGGCAGCAATCCAAGTTTGAATTCTCATCCATTGTCATTAAAGTGAACAATTTCAGGTGGAAAAACGATTGATTGAATTGATTAGATTTGTCAAAATTCATTATCACCTCCATTGTCAGTAATATCCTGACATTTCAGGTGATAATGAAAATACATCATCTACGGAGTTATTGGCAGCAATCCAAGTTTGAATTCTCATCCATTGTCATCAATGTGAACAATTTCAGATGGAAAAACGATTGATAGACTTGATTAGATTTGTCAAAATTCATTATCACCTACATTGTCAGTAATATCCTGACATTTCAGGTGATAATGAAAATACATCATCTACCGAGTTAATGGCAGATAACAAAGTTTGAATTCTCATCCATTGTCATCAAAGTGAACAACTTCAGATGGAAAAACGATTGATTGAATTGATTAGATTTGTCAAAATTCATTATCACCTCCATTGTCAGTAATATCCTGACATTTCAGGTGATAATGAAAATACCTCATCTACCAAGTTAATGGCAGCAATCCAAGTTTGAATTCTCATCCATAGTCATCAAGTTGAACCTTTTAACATGCAAAAACGAATGATTGAATTGATTAGATTTGTCAAAATTCATCATCACCTCTATTGTCAGTAATATCCTGACATTTCAGTTGATAATGAAAATACATCATCTACCGAGTTAATGGCAGCATTCCAAGTTTGAATTCTCATCCATGGTCATCAAAGTGAACCATTTCACATGCGGAAACGATTGATTGGTTTTTTTTAGATTTGTCAAAATTCATTACCACCTCCATTGTCAGTAATATCCTGACATTTCAGGTGATAATAAAAATACATCATCTACCGAGTTAATGGCAGCAAACCAAGTTTGAATTCTCATCCATTGTCATCAAAGTGAACAATTTCACATGCAAAAACGATTGATTGAATTGATTAGAGTTGTCAAAATTCATTATCACCACCATTGTCAGTAATATCCTGACGTTTCAGGTGATAATGAAAATACATCATCTACCGAGTTAATGGCAGATAACAAAGTTTGAATTCTCATCCATTGTCATCAAAGTGAACAACTTCAGATGGAAAAACGATTGATTGAATTGATTAGATTTGTCAAAATTCATTATCACCTCCATTGTCAGTAATATCCTGACATTTCAGATGATAATGAAAATATATCATCTACCGAGTTATTGGCAGCAATCCAAGTTTGAATTCTCATCCATTGTCATTAAAGTGAACAATTTCAGGTGGAAAAACGATTGATTGAATTGATTAGATTTGTCAAAATTCATTATCACCTCCATTGTCAGTAATATCCTGACATTTCAGGTGATAATGAAAATACATCATCTACGGAGTTATTGGCAGCAATCCAAGTTTGAATTCTCATCCATTGTCATCAATGTGAACAATTTCAGATGGAAAAACGATTGATAGACTTGATTAGATTTGTCAAAATTCATTATCACCTACATTGTCAGTAATATCCTGACATTTCAGGTGATAATGAAAATACATCATCTACCGAGTTAATGGCAGATAACAAAGTTTGAATTCTCATCCATTGTCATCAAAGTGAACAACTTCAGATGGAAAAACGATTGATTGAATTGATTAGATTTGTCAAAATTCATTATCACCTCCATTGTCAGTAATATCCTGACATTTCAGGTGATAATGAAAATACCTCATCTACCAAGTTAATGGCAGCAATCCAAGTTTGAATTCTCATCCATAGTCATCAAGTTGAACCTTTTAACATGCAAAAACGAATGATTGAATTGATTAGATTTGTCAAAATTCATCATCACCTCTATTGTCAGTAATATCCTGACATTTCAGTTGATAATGAAAATACATCATCTACCGAGTTAATGGCAGCAATCCAAGTTTGAATTCTCATCCATGGTCATCAAAGTGAACCATTTCACATGCGGAAACGATTGATTGGTTTTTTTTAGATTTGTCAAAATTCATTACCACCTCCATTGTCAGTAATATCCTGACATTTCAGGTGATAATAAAAATACATCATCTACCGAGTTAATGGCAGCAAACCAAGTTTGAATTCTCATCCATTGTCATCAAAGTGAACAATTTCACATGCAAAAACGATTGATTGAATTGATTAGAGTTGTCAAAATTCATTATCACCACCATTGTCAGTAATATCCTGACGTTTCAGGTGATAATGAAAATACATCATCTACCGAGTTAATGGCAGATAACAAAGTTTGAATTCTCATCCATTGTCATCAAAGTGAACAACTTCAGATGGAAAAACGATTGATTGAATTGATTAGATTTGTCAAAATTCATTATCACCTCCATTGTCAGTAATATCCTGACATTTCAGGTGATAATGAAAATACCTCATCTACCAAGTTAATGGCAGCAATCCAAGTTTGAATTCTCATCCATAGTCATCAAGTTGAACCTTTTAACATGCAAAAACGAATGATTGAATTGATTAGATTTGTCAAAATTCATCATCACCTCTATTGTCAGTAATATCCTGACATTTCAGTTGATAATGAAAATACATCATCTACCGAGTTAATGGCAGCAATCCAAGTTTGAATTCTCATCCATGGTCATCAAAGTGAACCATTTCACATGCGGAAACGATTGATTGGTTTTTTTTAGATTTGTCAAAATTCATTACCACCTCCATTGTCAGTAATATCCTGACATTTCAGGTGATAATAAAAATACATCATCTACCGAGTTAATGGCAGCAAAACAAGTTTGAATTCTCATCCATTGTCATCAAAGTGAACAATTTCACATGCAAAAACGATTGATTGAATTGATTAGAGTTGTCAAAATTCATTATCACCACCATTGTCAGTAATATCCTGACGTTTCAGGTGATAATGAAAATACATCATCTACAGAGTTAATGGCAGCAATCCAAGTTTGAATTCTCATCCATTGTCATCAAAGTGAACAATTTCAGATGGAAAAACGATTGATTGAATTGATTAGATTTGTCAAAATTCATTATCACCTCCATTGTCAGTAATATCCTGACATTTCAGGTGATAATGAAAATATATCATCTACCGAGTTATTGGCAGCAATCCAAGTTTGAATTCTCATCCATTGTCATTAAAGTGAACAATTTCAGGTGGAAAAACGATTGATTGAATTGATTAGATTTGTCAAAATTCATTATCACCTCCATTGTCAGTAATATCCTGACATTTCAGGTGATAATGAAAATACATCATCTACGGAGTTATTGGCAGCAATCCAAGTTTGAATTCTCATCCATTGTCATCAATGTGAACAATTTCAGATGGAAAAACGATTGATAGACTTGATTAGATTTGTCAAAATTCATTATCACCTACATTGTCAGTAATATCCTGACATTTCAGGTGATAATGAAAATACATCATCTACCGAGTTAATGGCAGATAACAAAGTTTGAATTCTCATCCATTGTCATCAAAGTGAACAACTTCAGATGGAAAAACGATTGATTGAATTGATTAGATTTGTCAAAATTCATTATCACCTCCATTGTCAGTAATATCCTGACATTTCAGGTGATAATGAAAATACCTCATCTACCAAGTTAATGGCAGCAATCCAAGTTTGAATTCTCATCCATAGTCATCAAGTTGAACCTTTTAACATGCAAAAACGAATGATTGAATTGATTAGATTTGTCAAAATTCATCATCACCTCTATTGTCAGTAATATCCTGACATTTCAGGTGATAATGAAAATACATCATCTACCGAGTTAATGGCAGCAATCCAAGTTTGAATTCTCATCCATTGTCATCAAAGTGAACAATTTCAGATGGAAAAACGATTGATTGAATTGATTAGATTTGTCAAAATTCATTATCACCTCCATTGTCAGTAATATCCTGACATTTCAGTTGTAATGAAAATATATCATCTACCGAGTTATTGGCAGCAATCCAAGTTTGAATTCTCATCCATTGTCATTAAAGTGATCAATTTCAGGTGGAAAAACGATTGATTGAATTGATTAGAGTTGTCAAAATTCATTATCACCACCATTGTCAGTAATATCCTGACGTTTCAGGTGATAATGAAAACACATCATCTACAGAGTTAATGGCAGATAAGCAAGTTTGAATTCTCATCCATTGTCATCAAAGTGAACAATTTCAGATGGAAAAACGATTGATTGAATTGATTAGATTTGTCAAAATTCATTATCACCTCCATTGTCAGTAATATCCTGACATTTCAGGTGATAATGAAAATACATCATCTACCGAGTTATTGGCAGCAATCCAAGTTTGAATTCTCATCCATTGTCATCAAAGTGAACAATTTCAGGTGGAAAAACGATTTATTGAATTGATTAGATATGTCAAAATTCATTATCACCTCCATTGTCAGTAATATCCTGACATTTCAGGTGATAATGAAAATACATCATCTACCCAGTTATTAGCAGCAATCCAAGTTTGAATCCTCATCCATTGTCATCAAAGTGAACAATTTCACATGCAAAAACGATTCATTGAATTGATTAGATTTGTCAAAATTCATTATCAGCTCCATTGTCAGTAATATCCTGTCATTTCAGGTGATAATGAAAATACATCATCTACCGAGTTATTGGCAGCAATCCAAGTTGTTTGAATTCTCATCCATTGTCATCAAAATGAACAATTTCAGGTGGAAAAACGGTTCATTGAATTGATTAGATTTGTCACAATTCATTAGCACCTCCATTGTCAGTAATATCCTGACATTTCAGGTGATAATGAAAATACATCATCTACGGAGTTAATGGCAGCAAACCAAGTTTGCATTCTCATCCATAGTCATCAAAGTGAACAATTTCACATGCAAAAACGATTGATTGAATTGATTAGATTTGCCAAAATTTATTAGCACCTCCATTGTCAGTAATATCCTGACATTTCAGGTGCTAATGAAAATACATCATCTACCGAGTTAATGGCAGCAATCCAAGTTTGAATTCTCATCCATTGTCATCAAAGTGAGCAATTTCACATGCAAAAACGATTGATTGAATTGATTAGATTTGCCAAAATTTATTAGCACCTCCATTGTCAGTAATATCCTGACATTTCAGGTGCTAATGAAAATACATCATCTACCGAGTTAATGGCAGCAAACAAAGTTTGAATTCTCATCCATTGTCATCAAAGTGAACAATTTCAGATGGAAAAACGATTGATTGAATTGATTAGATCTGTCAAAATTCATTATCACCTCCTTTGTCAGTAATATCCTGACATTTCAGGTGATAATGAAAATACCTCATCTACCAAGTTAATGGCAGCAAGCCAAGTTTGAATTCTCATCCATAGTCATCACGTTGAACCTTTTAACATGCAAAAACGAATGATTGAATTGATTAGATTAGTCAAAATTCATCATCACCTCTATTGTCAGTAATATCCTGACATTTCAGGTGCTAATGAAAATACATCACCTACCGAGTTAATGGCAGCAAACCAAGTTTGCATTCTCATCCATAGTCATCAAAGTGAACAATTTCACATGCAAAAACGATTGATTGAATTGATTAGATTTGCCAAAATTTATTAGCACCTCCATTGTCAGTAATATCCTGACATTTCAGGTGATAATGGAAATACATCATCTACGGAGTTAATGGCAGCAAACCAAGTTTGCATTCTCATCCATAGTCATCAAAGTGAACAATTTCACATGCAAAAACGATTGATTGAATTGATTAGATTTGCCAAAATTTATTAGCACCTCCATTGTCAGTAATATCCTGACATTTCAGGTGCTAATGAAAATACATCATCTACCGAGTTAATGGCAGCAATCCAAGTTTGAATTCTCATCCATTGTCATCAAAGTGAGCAATTTCACATGCAAAAACGATTGATTGAATTGATTAGATTTGCCAAAATTTATTAGCACCTCCATTGTCAGTAATATCCTGAAATTTCAGGTGCTAATGAAAATACATCACCTACCGAGTTAATGGCAGCAAACCAAGTTTGAATTCTCATCCATTGTCATCAAAATGAACAATTTCAGGTGGAAAAACGGTTCATTGAATTGATTAGATTTGTCACAATTCATTAGCACCTCCATTGTCAGTAATATTCTGACATTTCAGGTGATAATGAAAATACATCATCTACGGAGTTAATGGCAGCAAACCAAGTTTGCATTCTCATCCATAGTCATCAAAGTGAACAATTTCACATGCAAAAACGATTGATTGAATTGATTAGATTTGCCAAAATTTATTAGCACCTCCATTGTCAGTAATATCCTGACATTTCAGGTGCTAATGAAAATACATCATCTACCGAGTTAATGGCAGCAATCCAAGTTTGAATTCTCATCCATTGTCATCAAAGTGAGCAATTTCACATGCAAAAACGATTGATTGAATTGATTAGATTTGCCAAAATTTATTAGCACCTCCATTGTCAGTAATATCCTGAAATTTCAGGTGCTAATGAAAATACATCACCTACCGAGTTAATGGCAGCAAACCAAGTTTGAATTCTCATCCATTGTCATCAAAATGAACAATTTCAGGTGGAAAAACGGTTCATTGAATTGATTAGATTTGTCACAATTCATTAGCACCTCCATTGTCAGTAATATCCTGACATTTCAGGTGATAATGAAAATACATCATCTACGGAGTTAATGGCAGCAAACCAAGTTTGCATTCTCATCCATAGTCATCAAAGTGAACAATTTCACATGCAAAAACGATTGATTGAATTGATTAGATTTGCCAAAATTTATTAGCACCTCCATTGTCAGTAATATCCTGACATTTCAGGTGCTAATGAAAATACATCATCTACCGAGTTAATGGCAGCAATCCAAGTTTGATTTCTCATCCATTGTCATCAAAGTGAGCAATTTCACATGCAAAAACGATTGATTGAATTGATTAGATTTGCCAAAATTTATTAGCACCTCCATTGTCAGTAATATCCTGAAATTTCAGGTGCTAATGAAAATACATCACCTACCGAGTTAATGGCAGCAAACCAAGTTTGAATTCTTATCCATTGTCATCAAAGTGAACAATTGCAGATGGAAAAACGATTGATTGCATTGATTAGATTTGTCAAAATTCATTATCACCTACATTGTCAGTAATATTCTGACATTTCAGGTTCTAATGAAAATACATCATCTACCGAGTTCATGGCAGCAAACCAAGTTTGAATTCTCATCCATTGTCATCAAACTGAACAATTTCAGATGGAAAAACGATTGATAGAATTGATTAGATTTGTCAAAATTCATTATCACCTCCATTGTCAGTAATATCCTGACATTTCAGGTGATAATGAAAATACATCATCTACGGAGTTAATGGCAGCAAACCAAGTTTGCATTCTCATCCATAGTCATCAAAGTGAACAATTTCACATGCAAAAACGATTGATTGAATTGATTAGATTTGCCAAAATTTATTAGCACCTCCATTGTCAGTAATATCCTGACATTTCAGGTGATAGTGAAAATACGTCATCTACCGAGTTAATGGCAGCAATCCAAGTTTGAATTCTTATCCATTGTTATCAAAGTGAACAATTTCACATGCAAAAACGATTGATTGAATTGATTAGATTTGCCAAAATTTATTAGCACCTCCATTGTCAGTAATATCCTGACATTTCAGGTGCTAATGAAAATACATCATCTACCGAGTTAATGGCAGCAATCCAAGTTTGATTTCTCATCCATTGTCATCAAAGTGAGCAATTTCACATGCAAAAACGATTGATTGAATTGATTAGATTTGTCAAAATTCATTATCACCTCCATTGTCAGTAATATCCTGACATTTCAGGTGATAATGAAATACATCATCTACCGAGTTAATGCCAGCAATCCAAGTTTGAATTCTCATCCATTGTCATCAAAGTGAACAATTTCACATGCAAAAACGATTGATTGAATTGAGTAGATTTGTAAAAATTCATTATCAACTCCATTGTCAGTAATATCCTGAAATTTCAGGTGCTAATGAAAATACATCACCTACCGAGTTAATGGCAGCAAACCAAGTTTGAATTCTTATCCATTGTCATCAAAGTGAACAATTTCAGATGGAAAAACGATTGATTGAATTGATTAGATTTGTCAAAGTTCATTATCACTTCCATTGTCAGTAATATCCTGACATTTCAGGTGAGAATGAAAATACAACATCTACCGAGTTATTGGCAGCAATCCAAGTTTGAATTCTGATCCATTGTCATCAAAGTGAGCAATTTCAGGTGGAAAAACGATTGATTGAATTGATTAGATTTGTCAAAATTCATTAGCACGTCCATTGTCAGTAGTATCCTGACATTTCAGGTGCTAATGAAAATACATCATCTACAGAGTTAATGGCAGCAAACCAAGTTTGAATTCTCATCCATTGTCATCAAAGTGAACAATTTCAGATGGAAAAACGATTGATAGAATTCATTAGATTTGTCAAAATTCATTATCACCTACATTGTCAGTAATATCCTGACATTTCATGTGATAATGAAAATACATCATCTACCGAGTTAATGGCAGCAAACCAAGTTTGAATTCTCATCCATTGTCATCAAAGTGAACAATTTCACATGCAAAAACGATTGATTGAATTGATTAGATTTATCAAAATTCATTAGCACCTCCATTGTCAGTAATATCCTAACATTTCATGTACTAATGAAAATACATCATCTACCGAGTTAATGGCAGCAATCCAAGTTTGAATTCTCATCCATAGTCCTCAAAGTGAACAATTTCACATGCAAAAACGAATGATTGAATTGATTATTTTTTTCAAAATTCATTATCCCTTTTATTGTCAGTAATATCCTGACATTTCAGGTGCTAATGAAAATACATCATTTACCGAGTTAATGGCAGCAAACCAAGTTTGAATTCTCATCCATTGTCATCAAAGTGAACAATTTCAGATGGAAAAACGATTGATAGAATTGATTAGATTTGTCAAAATTCATTATCACCTCCATTGTCAGTAATATCCTGACATTTCAGGTGATAATGAAAATACATCATCCACCGAGTTAATGGCAGCAAACCAAGTTTGAATTCTCATCCATTGTCATCAAAGTGAACAATTTCAGATGGAAAAGCGATTGATAAAATTGATTAGTTTTGTCAAAATTCATTATCACCTCCATTGTCAGTAATATCCTGACATTTCATGTGATAATGAAAATACATCATTTACCGAGTTAATGGCAGCAAACCAAGTTTGAATTCTCATCCATTGTCATCAAAGTGAACAATTTCAGATGGAAAAACGATTGATAGAATTGATTAGATTTGTCAAAATTCATTATCACCTCCATTGTCAGTAATATCCTGACATTTCAGGTGCTAATGAAAATGCATCATCTACCGAGGCAGCAATCCAAGTTTGAATTCTTATCCATTGTCATGAAAGTGAACAATTTTAGATGCAAAAACGATTGATTGAATTGATTAGATTTGTCAAAATTCATTAGCACCTCCATTGTCAGCAATATCCCAAGCCACTCTCATGGTAAATATATGCACTATGAGAATAGGTAAAACTAAGCATTTATAAGTACAGTGCATATATTTGCTGCCAGAGTTTGCTTTGGTTCAAGCTTTTTGCGCAGCTTTCTGCGCATGAATAAAAATTTTGTAATGGCGGCGATTATGTAGAAGCTGCGACGAAACTAACAACGAATCTGTCAAGTGATAAACGTATTTGTTATGGCTGAAGCTTCAGGTGTAAGTTTTCTTCTTTACATTAGACCGTAAAGGTCATTTTTTATCATCTGCTTTGCAAATAATATTGGGTGTTAAGCCCCAGAGCTATAGTAAAGATAGGCCTAACTTTATGATGATACCTACACACAGTTTGTTGATCGAAGTGTTTCTACAATCCTGGTCAAAATAAATTGGGACACTGGCAAATTTCTGTGTTTTCTTCATGTTTCCTAAAATATCGAGGTGAAAACATACTTTTAGAACCTTCTCATCCCCCTTCCCCCCTAATTCAATGTTGGGATGGTCGAATGGCGTTTCTATCTATCTATCAGTATTGTACATTACCTTAATAGGTATTTCGTACAGAGTGTTAGTGGTTAAACTTTAAAGGGTGTGTGCAATGGTAAATAGGCTGCTCTATAAATGGAACAAGGAAATACAATTCTGATTTGCCTCATGCAAATGCAGGTTTCTAGCCATGCACAAACCCTTTAAATTCATAAAGCTAAGCAGGGTAGCCTCCTAGGTACGCCATGTGCACATTTGCCTAGACTTGAGAGTGGGTGTTATTGGTGGAATAGGGAAAGTTGGTATGCACCAAATTACTGGGTAAGTAAGGAGGCAACTCTGTCAGCTGGATATATAACATAAACCATAAAGAAGGAAAAAGGACTGTTTCAGAAAATTAAATAATTTGTTCTTTGTTCAGCTCTCTTTTCAGAGACTCAATGGACTTTTCGCTTCTGATATGAGGAGCAAGTCCATTCCAGATTCTTATTGCACTTGGGACGAATGAGTTCATAAATGAATTTGTTCTGCAAAATGGGACTTCAAAACATGCGTTACTGCGGCGGCCGTGTGAAGTTGTTGGTTTGAACAGGGTTCTTGGGATGTCAATGAGACTGTTATTAATTTTGAACATCATTATAGCCTTGGCTTTCCTCCTCCTCTCAGCCAGTGTTTCCCATCCCAAACGTGACATCATTTCACTAGGGCTATTGCCTTTACGATAATCATTGCAAACGAATCTAGCGCTTCTGCGTTGGACCATTTCAAGAGCTTTAATGTTCTTTGATGTATGTGGGTCCCATACTGTCGATCCATATTCTAGTTGTGGTCTGACTAGGGTTGTGTAGCAAGCGGCTTTTACATCATAAGGGCAGTTACCCATGTTCCTACGTAACAGTCCAAGAGTGCTATTTGCTTTAGAGCAAACCTTTTGTGTATGTGTATTCCAACTAAGCTTTTTATGTAAATGAATACCCAAGTACTTCTTTGAATCTACCATGGTTTTTTATCTGGTAGGTGGAATTTAAAGGATTACGTTTATTTGTGATTCTCAACAGTTCACACTTTTCTGGATGAAAGTCCATTAGCCACTCATTGCACCATTCTTGCAGATTTTGTAAGTCCCTTTGGAGCGCTGAGGTATCGGTTTGATCTTTTACTTGAGCAAGCTTTACTTTGCTTCAACCTTGCTTTACTTGATCTTTTACTTTTACTTGATCGTTTGATTCAACCAACATTGAAACAGGGGGGGGAGCGGGGGGCACTGAATCAAAGACTGAAGTAGTGCAATTTTGTGACTTGTTCCAAGAATTTTGACCAAGATTGTAGCAACCAGATGAAGAGTTAAATGTCCATGACCCCGAGAAAGATAATCTATGTGGCAGATATTTTTGACAATGTAGTTCTGTTTTTTCTTTGAAACCTTGCAATTTTGCAACAGGATGAGGGTTTGCTTGTTGTGTGTATTGTTCTTCGCACACCTCCCCAGGGTTTGGTTTTTGGTAGGGTTTAGTCAGGATCAGTAAATCACATGTGCGATTCTGTACTAATGCAGAATTCAGCACCTCCTGAGATGTTTGCCATTCAATACCTTGAAGTGATTATTATTTCCCATTCATTCAATGGGGGCTTGCCCTGCCCCATAAGAAAATGTTTCAGCTTGCAACAAGCTTGTGCAAGCTTGAAAGGAGCATGATTTTGGCTTAAGGAGCTTGAGATGAGTGGGTTGACATTTGGCCAGTTTGCGTGTATGATTAGAGCTAGATCAAGTTTGACAATAATCACATGCTAAAGTCATTCTCAAACATGCTACAATCAAGCTTGATTGAGCATTGAGTTTGCCTTCCAGTTCAAAAGATACATGATGAAAGGTAGCAGAAACGGTGCAAAATTCTTACTCGAATCAAGCTCTCAAAAATACCCAAATCACACACGAAGCAAGTTAGTGTGAATCTTGAATTCCGGAATTTTATGGGTTTCTTAGCCTAAGATGTTTCAAAATTATTTAACTGTTCTCTTACCAAACCAACATACTTCTTTGAAGGAATCAAGCAGAAGAAAGGTGAAAAAACCTTGCTCATTTGCAGAAGCTTTGGCAGACCTGGATGGCTTTAGTGTCCCAAGGAAAAAGGCCACATCTGTCAAATTTTATGATCAGAGGAAAAACTGTGATTCAGGCTTGTACGAAGTAAAACCAAGGAAGGTTTATGCAAGGAAAAAGGGAAAGCCTGGGAAAACAAACCAACAGCCATGTAAATTTGAATTCATTTTAATTCATATCATATACAGATCACTTACTCACTTACTCACTTACATACTTTGAATCATTACACAGTATGATTGCTAGAAAATGATTACTTCTGTCCACAGATATTTCAATGCATAACAACTGAATTCTTTTATCTGTATTTGTAGGCTGAACTCAGATTATGTCTTTTCAGCTTACAGTTTTGCGTATCATTTTTCATTTTGTTCAGTGCAGTATGTTGTACAGATATAGTAGATTACAGTAGTTGTTGAATTAAACTTTTATGCAGAACCTCAGTAACATTCTTTCCTTTATTCCAAAGGCCAGCCCACTGTCTCATATGCAACCAGCACAGATGAGGACCTTGATGAGCCAATGGATATTGGTGAAGGTATGTATTTTGATTTTGAATGTATATATTTAAAGTTGTGAATTTATTACTCATAGTTGTCATTATAAATGCTCCTCCTAATTTCTGTATTCTGTATTTCTGTATTACAACAAAGGTACTATCAGGCATTGAACACATTGAGATTACAATAATTCTCAAGGCTTCTGAAGAATTTGCAAGAATTCTTTGCATTTGTCAGGAATTCTTGAGCCATATGAAGGACTAAAAAAATTTCCTAAACTTTATCCTTATTTGAATGAAACACAGTTTGCTGAAAATTGAGGGAGATAAACCAGTGATTCCCATGTTATATTTATTCATATTTATGAATGGTGATGCCAACTTTTGTAGTCAGCTCCAAAAACAATCCAGATATTTTTCAGATAATCTTGAGCTGGAGGAAAGAAACGTGACAGCTGAATTTTTGGATACTTTAAATGACATTGAAGAGCAATTCCCAAAACAGTTTAAGGAAAAAGAATGGACAAGAAGGAAGCAGAACCTAGAGGAAAACTGGGCAAGCTCTAGATATATGCTGCTCAATTGTCTCCTCCTTAAAGAATGCATTCCAGACGATAATATAGGATGCAGCAAATGCAAAAAGAACGTGGCCATTCTTCGTTGTGCTGCTTGCAGAGAGTTGTTGTGCTTTGAATGTGACACTGATGTGCATAATCTTCACCCTTTTCATGACAGAGAAATGTGGCAGAATGGCTTTTACGAAGGCATAAGCAACAATCATACTGTCATTGATGGTGCTCTGGCTCCTATTGGTATGTTATCTGGCTAAAATACCCTTATGTTACATATTTTATCGGTTTATGTCACAATACAGCAACTATCCATACAGGGCAGGGCCATTTTTCCTTACAGAATGATTACAGAATCTTGAAAACATATGAACCAAAAATATTTTAAATATCTTGATTTTCAATAATATGATGTGAGGCAGACTCGTATTAACAGTGCTATTTGCATGACACATTATCTTGCAGTATGGTGAAAGATTTATCAGACCAACAGTGCACAGGACAGACAAGCTGAAACAATGTGGTATCATGACTCATTCCTTTTTTCTCAAATAAGTTTCACTTTCATACAAAGATCTGAGATGATATCACTTTGGGATTTATTTCGTGAACATCACCTTACTTTCAAATAGCTGTGCAATGATGAATGATTGTGACCTTTTGTTTCACAGAGAGACCACTCCCAGTTAGTTGGCCTTCGCAATGTCAAGCTTGCAAAGATGACACAAGCATTGATCGTATATGTGTTGATTCAAAAGTCACTGTTATCACCACAAATGGTTTGAAAATACATTTACACTAAATACAGTCTATTTGAGATATTGAGGGGAAGATTTCTCAATGAACAATCTTCACTGCATACATATAAGCTTTCACATCAATGACATTGTTGTTATAGTTATACAGTATAGATTTTTTACTTACTAAATGGAAATTTTATACTTGAAATCACAAATGATATGAGTGCCTTGATTGTCAACAACAATGTCAACAGTTCTTTTAGCTCTTGAATATCAACCCTCTACATTGTGTCTCAAAAAAAAATTGTTCAACATTTGATTAAATATTGAAAAATAAAGATAACATGAACAGGCTCATGGGAGGATAACCCTGTTCCTAAGATTATGAAAGGATTTACAGGATTCTTGTGTCAAAAATTAATTCAAAATCTCAGGAAAAGGGTGAATTGATGAAGGGTCCATCCAGCGATTCGTTATTTTTTAATATTTAATCAAACGTCGAACAATTATCCTGAGACACCCTGTAGGTTAAGCTGAGCAGTCCGCTGTACATTGGCCATAGCCAAGAGTGGTAATTGATTACTTGTTTTTAATACTGTAGGTCGCTTTGAATTCAATGATGTTTTATTCCGTTGTACGAGCTGCTTTAGTCAGTTTACCGGCTGTACACAAATGGCAATGATCATGGCAGGATTTTGGCCATCAAGTCCTCAAAAATCAGCGACATTTTATACAATGGATTTGTTGCAACTGTGGGAAGAACTGAGTAACAATTCTCCAGGGACGTCTCTATCTTCGTTTATTAAAAGCCTGGAAAGAATTTCCAACAGAGCCAGACGGGTATGTTTAAAATTTTATCCTTTCATTCATTGGTTTGTCAACAACATTATTCACTCTAACCTGTTCAACAGCCAGGTGTTTCAAAAGAGTATTCCTGTTTAAAAAATCACCAAAAAATCAGTTATCAGACTACTATGAATTCTCTTTTTGTTTTGTATTTTGTCAATGAATGACCAAGACAAAGTATGGATCATGTAAGAATATTACCCAATGAAAACAGTATTTTGAGCTATACTTTTAAAGTAAAATCTTAGATTTTGCCAAAGAGACAAAGTTTTGAGATTCTTCATCTTTGCAGTCTCCTACGATAGTGCACAAATCTTTCTGTCATTCATGACCAAATTAAAAGCTTCATGTGCTCAAAGAAATCAATCTGGTAATCATCAATACCCTTCTTGTAGTATGTATCAAAACCAGGCAGCTTTAAAAAGAGCTACACTTGCTGATCTTAAAGTCGATTAGTGTTACACTTGAAAATAATGTGGTCCTTGATCTTCCCTTGACTTTCTTGCCAAAAGAAGCCATTTGAAGATCGGCTCTATATTCAAATTTTGGTGATTTTTCAAGCAGGGATACCCTTTATTTGGGCACCCCGTAGTTGTTTATTTATCTCTACCTTCCATGTTTTTGTATCCACTATTGGTAACGCAATACAAGTAAGATGAAATGACACCTTCTCTTAATTTGTCAATGAAACTATTCAAGTCAAGTCAGAATTACTAGGAAACACAACAGCAATTGTTGTTTGTGTTCATTGTTTTTGTCAGGAAATATACTTCTTACTGTTTTTATAGTGATGAATGATAGTATCTGTGTCAGAAAATGAACTAAACCATGATTTTCATAAGTCAGTTTTACAAGCTTTGCTATAATTCTGGAATTGTTAGAATCCTTCTGGTGATCGTTTACTTTGTTTCTTTTTGTTGCAACACAAACATCCTTTTCCTATTGTAGCCAAATTCAGTTAATGCAACTTCATTTGGGAAGTCATTTCGTGAGTGGCTATCAGTCAAGGATAGTTTGCGGTTTCAAGAAGGGGAAGATCGCTTCATATGCCCTGTATGTGAAAAGAAATGCCATTCAATACACATAGATGGTCATCGCAAAACGTACAGGTTCAAAAAAGTACCTCGGTAAGGAATCTGCATATAATTCTTGTGCCAATAAGACCAGAAGAAGATTAAATTAAGTGCGATTAGAATCATTGTATATTCTTTCAGCTACTGCGGCTTTCGAGTATTTTGGACAGTATTTTTATTCTTATTTTCCGTCCGTTTTAAACTTTTCAGACACAAAAATATTAGACCATCACAGTTAGTTTTTGGTAAGATTGTACACTGTTTTCTTAACGCAGAAGGAACATTTTCTTAAATTAGAAGGAATATTTTCTTATTCTTTCAGTGGCAGTGAAGATTCCCTTTATGGAGCCAAGTTCATTGCAAATGATGAAGAAGTTCAAGCTCACATGAAAGTACTATATGATAAGATGGGTAGCCAGGTTTGTGATACTGTAAACTGATCTTATAATGTTAACAACGATCGCTATGAAGTGGAACAATACGATGTCTGAGACAGATATTTCAATGCGAAATAGGGCAGAAAAGTAAATTTAAGCCTCAGTAACTGCCAGAAAAATCTACTGGTTATCGTTAGGCTGTTTTTATTACTGAGATACCACCGATGAAGTGCTCTACTTTTGTTACAGTTTTCGAGCCAATTGTGTAGCACAGACAGATCAGTTATGCTTGGTTCTTATCTGACTTTAACTCACCCTAAACAAAGTGTGCTAAAGTGCCTTATTTTCAAGCCTAATGGTAACGCCATCTTCTAATTTAACACAATGAATTTATCACTATTCAGCATGACTGAACCTCATTTGTGCCATGTTAACTTGGAATTATAGGTAAAACTGTTTATTTCCACCCTTGGGATTTTATTTGCACTAATTGACATCCAAGTTCTTGTATTCATAAGAGGGTGTCCTGTTAGGATCAAAGATCAACTCAAGTTGCCCCACGTAGAATATGGAGAGTTAGCACAAATCACGGGCAAATGCGATCCAAGATTTAAGAGCTCCGTCTGTTAAAGTATCGCATCTGATTTGGGGATATTTTCTACATACCTGTGAAATTAGATACTATCTTTAAAATTTTTTTCCGAACACTCCATATCTTTTTAATGGCACCTATGATCGAATATCATTTCATATTTTAGGACTATAAAGACGACAAAATGTGTGGTGCATCGTACTGGCAAGCTGCGCGATCAAAATCTAACTCAAATTTTGGCACATTGGATGAGACAGGACTTGTTGTTGCTGGTTGTCGCCATGTATTGGCATTGAAAGCTGTAAATATGTTTGCTGGTGAACAGTATGGATATGCATTGTTTCTCCACAAATTGCTGGCAGAGTCGTTGAAGATGAGCTTTATATGGCAAGATATAATGTGCAAGTATTGGCCTTGGCTAGAACGTGTTGTCACAAAGCTACCAGAATTGTCTCACCTGTTAAATTCGTCTAAAGCACTGTCAATAATGCATGCTAAAGCTCATTCACTTGATTGCCAGGTTTGCTTTTTTTAGAGACTTTCATTATCTTCAAGCATGTTAAAATTTGGTCTTCCATCTCACTTTCAATTGTGCATGCAAAATCAAAATTAAATGGATGGTGATTTTTTCAAATATCACATAACTTAGTTGTAGAAGTTGGCCATAAAATAACTTTATTCTAGTTGCTTAATCGTCATATTCCCTTAGAATCTATAACAAGCATGAATTCAATATTTTTTTGCACGGAATAGGGAGGCAAAAAAATTTTTGATGATGTGGCATTTTTCTGTGATACTAAAAACTTTTTCATTCTTTTGAAGAGAAGTATATGTTATTTTGAAACTATGTTAATTGCCTGTTAAAATCTTCTGACCATCCTTTTATCTTTCCTTTGCTAGTATCATGTTACTATGGTAGTGAAATTTACTGTCTTAGTTCCCCATGGTCGTAACGTTATTGTCTTGCAATTGTTAGCTGATGACTGGTTGAATATATGAATTTTCAATTTGAACTCACATTTTAGCTCGTATGGGGTGGATCGTATCAGACCGATGCGGCATTATCGACCGGGGAAAGCATGGAGCAGTTTTTCTCATACTTGGCAAAATGTGGCTTAACAACAAAGAACATGAATGCTTCAGGTACCATAAACACAACAGCTCACTATGCCAAAATATTCCTCTCCGCACAAGTTGAACTTGAAACCGATTTGGATGCGCCCTTATTTTGGGAACAAACTAGCTTTATTTGCTTGTATTCTGCATCATTTTTCTTTCAAAATGCAGGCACAGAGTTGAAACATTTTTTTGCTAAAATGTGAATTCTTGTTTCTTACTTTTGGCTCTAGTTTTTTACTGTTTTTTACTCTTGTTTTTTTTTTATTTAATTTTGGCTGCTATGATCAATACGTATATTCTTAGTACATTCTAATCCTTGTCTTCATCGTGGATTGCGTACTGAACATTTGGTTGACAGTTATATTGACGATGACGTTTGTATGTTTCGTCGAAGTTTTTGCCGAAAAGAGTTTTAAATTCCTGCCTTTCAGCTCGCAGAGACACGCTAACAGAGCACACAGCATTCTGGAATGAAAGGAAAATCGAGAAACTGGCTGCAGCATTGGCTAAACAATATGAAAAGGTGATATTACGTATTTTTGGACCGTTCAGGTTATAATGAAAGGGTGATGTTCATAAAAAAACCTTTCAAATTTGTGTGCTTGGCAAGCTATAATCCCATATTTCAGACGATTTAGGTCACACCTTTGTTTCAGTATTGATGCTTCATCACATTTTTATTTCATGTGTTCGTTACAATTGGTTTCTTCTCTATCCATATATTTTCATATTCATATTTTATACTTTTGAGGAGCTTTGCCCTGCAACAAGTCGACTTCCGTCCTATAAACACGTTAATTACAATATAATATAGAAAGAAAAGAGCTTTTAATTAAATCAAACTATGAAACCCTAGTTACAATATTTAAAACTTATGTGCAATAATATTCAAAATTTACAATAAAAATGAAAGGAAAAAGTTTCCATTTCTAAATAGTTCACCGTAATATCACCTTTCCATGAGTTCTATGCCTTCTGTTTAACTAGACGAAAGATAAGATATGCAGCGTAGGCAACGAAAAGTCACGTTTGTTGACTTCAGCTGGTGTCAGGATAGATGATCAGTTGATAGAAGAATGGGAAGCAGATTTCAGAACCAAGGCATCAGGTATGTAAGATCAAATTAAGAAAATAATCTTTATGTTTTTGGTAAGACTAATTCGTGGAAATATTTCGTTGGACATTCTCTTCCCACAGGCGTAAGGTGTTAGTTTCAATTTTTCCTTGTCAAATAGATTTTTTGATCATATTTTTAGCTTCCTTACAACGTCAAAGCTCAGCTGCTGTTGTTAACCAACTTGCGGAGTATTACAAATTGCACCAAGAAATACATTCTGCTCCGATACTTGAAGATTACGTCAGAAATGCCGATAAAGCATGCAGTATAATAACAGGTAGTAAATCTAATCTCAAATCTATTTGCATTTACGTATTGTTTGATATTATGGTCTTGGGATGTTTCTGTGCTGCTTGTTTTTTACAGTATATTAAATTGTGACCGTGTCAGTTTGTTCATTCGTTCTATTTATGATACTTGCTGTCAGCAATATGGAAGAAGAACATATTCTACTATTGTATGAGATCGATGAATTTCTTTTAGGGCAAGAAGAACTATTCGATGTTTTCAATGCAGCGAAAGAAAATGTTTCACGGAAACGCAAACGCTTGGAACTACTGGAAGGAAAGCTTATCACTAGGGAATACAAAAAGGACGATGTACTGCGTGACGGAAAAGAGTTTCTTACCATGCATACTTTGGAACTATTAAGAACGCGTCTACTGCATACATATTTAAATCTGCAACAGCAAAAGTTAGAAGTTTCAAGGCTAGCAGGTGAGAATTACAAGTCTTGGAATATTATGATTCCATTAACATGGGTAAACTGATAAATACTGATGCAAGAACACATTGAAAATCGTTTCCAAAGGTTATGGCAATAGATGATTACGAAAAGGATGGTGGCAAGGAACTTTTTACGGAGCTGCATTTTGTTAGTCAAATTTCCTATAGAATTGTTAAAGACTTTAATTAGAATGCAATGCATCTTGTTGGAAACTTCCTCGCCGCTATCTTTATCGTAATCGTCTAATTAGTGTCGGCTTGCTAAAGAGCACTTCCTAAGAAAGTTAATGTATGGTGTTAATTTTTTATCTATTAAACAGACACGTCGAAAAAGAGAATCAAGATCAGGAAAGCAATGACCAAAACTAACGCACTTCTAGAAGCAACCGTTCAGAAATACAACACGGTCAAGAATCTTTCGACAACTGACGTTGCAGAACTTGACAAAAACGACGTTGTGCTGGGGAAATTTGCATGGCAGGTTGATGAAGGTATGTCGGTTAGATTAGTTTGGAACTTTTAATTCTACTCTCATGGCACTGTTTTTGAATGCATTTCATGTCAAGCAACTTTTCTATAGTTCAATCTCGCCGGAGTAGGTGTTAGCAAGAAGTGATAAAGGAATTCGGATACAGAAAACGACATAGTTCACCAAATAGAAGTTTTTTCTGATTTTTTTTCAGATCAGAGTGTGACTTCCGAACTAGGTGAAAGGAGGTATTAATCCTTAATCCGACTTACAGTTGAACCAAATTGCCAATTATTCCCTCGAATGAGCAAATACGCCTCTGTGGTGTAATGGTAAGCACACATGCTGCTAAAGCTTGAAATCGGGGTTCGAATCCCCGTGGAGGCATCTGTTTGAGGGTAAATTGGTACCTAGGGTAGCCGTAAAGTTGAATATTCTTTGAACATAGCGGTGAGTTGCTAGTGCATCTTCAAATAAGACATGTGTTTATCTTCTTTTAGTTAGAGCATATTTCATTGCATTTCGATGATATTCTACTTTGAATAAATCTCTCTCGTTCCAGTACAATGTAGAGTACCCGTTTGGCTGCGTAAACAAATCGTAGACAAGCATGTCATTCTGAAGCGGTGCAAAGAAGAACTCGATCTTTTGCTGGAAGAAATGGCTGCTTATACTCGTTTCTACTTCGGTCAGATTCAATCGCATAAAGCTGAGATTACAAAAATAGAGAAAGGCATTGCAGGTATGAGATTTATACCTATACGTAAAACCTCAATGAACCAAGTAAAAGTATCCTTATCCTTTAATAAAGAGAAGTTTTCCAAGATTGAAGACGAATTCGAAAGCAATGAGGTCGTTGCCTTTCACAGTGATTGAGTTAATACAGTTTACATAGACCAGAATCACCTTATATCGTCGCTGTAACATTCGACTGAATGTGCTGCTGCTCCAGAGTTGTTCTATTTTCTGAGATTTTGTTTTTCAGAATTGAAAACTGGAGTTTCAGAAGACGCAGTAATCAACAAGTTAGAGTTGAGAGTTGTAGAGCACCAAAATAAGGTGAACGGCTGCATTTTCCCGCTTATTTTCTGCGAGATATATCAAAGAAACTTGTTGAGATATTAAAATGATTATCATTGGTTGTTTCTCTTTGTGCAAAATTATGATCATGCTCCATAGTAGGCGACTGCGCCAAAGAAGGGTCGAAGGAATTTTTACCATGATCCTTTGCAAATGAAAGAATTTCGAAGGATATGGTTGGTCGATCCATTAATCAATGCAAAAGAAGGTGGTAAAGATTCGCTGAAGCCATCCTTAGTGCAATAATCTAGTTGTCTAGTTGCTGTCACTTTTTAATCAATCTGTGGAAGCTCTGTGTTGTAAGCATTATCATCCACAATTTACGAAAATGAAACGATGTTATTTATCTCCAGGAGGACTTTCACCGTCATTTAGTTGAAGGCAACACTGAAATGAAATTGCGAGGCCTCATTTGCCTACGACAAGAAGGAATATCGTTGTTCAAAGAAAGAATGGGGTTAGCGGCGTATTGGTTCAAGAAGGTCATTGGTCCACAGTTTGATGTGCCCAAAGATCAAGACAATGGTGACAGTGATGGTGCTGATGAAGAACCATCAGATATCGAGGAAGAGCAAGGTGGTAGCGAAGAAGAAGATGACATTGAACCAGAGGGCTATATTTCGATTCTAGATAGCGTTGTAGATACTCTGTCCGTCTGAATTTGCTTTATAGTAGACGAATACAGTTAATACCTTGTGATGAAACAGATCATTGTCATTTACCTTTGTCATACTTTCCTCTTTCGTTCTTTGTGCTTAGTACAAATTAGAGTGCTACGTGTTATGATTCTGCAGTGAAATTTTCTACACTTCATTCAGACAAAATTCAGGATGATAGCGGTCCCTAAATCTCATATTTTGTGAGCTCGTGACTCTATCGAATCTCAAATTGTAAACAAAACGAGTGAAAGATTTTCGTGAACTACCGATTAATAGATCTTAAGGTTTTCATAAACATGGTTTTCTTGAAAATTTAATCATTTTCACGCCGTTGATTTAAGGTTTGGAGGTTTGAATTTTTGCAAAAAAATGCATACATTTCTTTGAAGAAAACAGAAAACGCTTCGATTTTTGAACGGTCAAGGAAACAGTAACAGTTCAACATAGACTTATGCTGGGTGAGTCATTACAAGGCCTGTCGTTTGAAACATCAAATTAATGATAATTGGCCATTCCATTCCGTCGATATGGGAAATTATCTGCAGAATGTTCATACGAAAACCTGCAAAAACAAGTGTAAACAACAAGCAAAACTTCTCTTTCTTGTCCATCTAAGCAGTGATACTAAACATGCATTCATGTATTTTGTCTTCTTAGGAGACTGGAATCTACAGAAAAAGTTATAGCTATCATATTCCCCTACGAGGATAGCTCGTATATAAGAGAATAGCCCCTTGTCATGACGCTCAAAGGTACTGGTAGGATTTGAACCCCGTCCGCCTGACTGTTCTGGCTGCAAAGTCAGTGTATTACAACACGGCACCTCAACACCTTCATATATACCTTCATTCAACACCTTCAGTAATCATCTAACCATATTACGTAAACATATTAGAGGTTTCTCGAAGGAACTTTATTAGAAAACCCCGTCGAAAATATCAACGAATTGATCAATTTTAGCCAAGAAAACTTCTGAAAATAATTGTACCTGTTAGTTACTCAATCAAATATTGCGAATTATCATTGCTAATAAAGGGGCAGCAACCTTTCAAACGCCGGGCCATTTTTGTACTCACTCAGTAACAAATCATCTAAAAGGCCTAAAAGAGGCAATGTTATTTATGTACTACATTCTTTTGAACTTTCAGCCAATGAAATCTCTTATCGACGTAAAAGAAACTACTGTCCTCCACTACCATGAGGCAAAATCTGTTACCGCCAACCCGTATATCCCCCAGCAGTATGGTAAAGTATGTCAAAATTAAGAAATAAACCAAAATTCATGTCTATATCCACAAGTTTGATGAATTTGATAAAAATGACATCCTTGGTTTGAATTTCAACAATTCAGGCGGATTACGTCAATTTTCTCGACTACCATGAGGCAAAATCTGTTACCGCCAACCCGTATATCCCCCAGCAGTATGGTAAAGTATGTCAAAATTAAGAAATAAACCAAAATTCATGTCTATATCCACAAGTTTGATGAATTTGATAAAAATGACATCCTTGGTTTGAATTTCAACAATTCAGGCGGATTACGTCAATTTTCTCGACTACCATGAGGCAAAATCTGTTACCGCCAACCCGTATATCCCCCAGCAGTATGGTAAAGTATGTCAAAATTAAGAAATAAACCAAAATTCATGTCTATATCCACAAGTTTGATGAATTTGATAAAAATGACATCCTTGGTTTGAATTTCAACAATTCAGGCGGATTACGTCAATTTTCTCGACTACCATGAAGCAAAATCTGTTACCGCCAACCCGTATATCCCCCAGCAGTAGGGTAAAGTATGTCAAAATTAAGAAATAAACCAAAATTCATGTCTATATCCACAAGTTTGATGAATTTGATAAAAATGACATCCTTGGTTTGAATTTCAACAATTCAGGCGGATTACGTCAATTTTCTCGACTACCATGAAGCAAAATCTGTTACCGCCAACCCGTATATCCCCCAGCAGTAGGGTAAAGTATGTCAAAATTAAGAAATAAACCAAAACTCATGTCTATATCCACAAGTTTGATGAATTTAATAAAAATGACATCCTTGGTTTGAATTTCAACAATTCAGGCGGATTACGTCAATTTTCTCGACTACCATGAAGCAAAATCTGTTACCGCCAACCCGTATATCCCCAGCAGTAGGGTAAAGTATGTCAAAATTAAGAAATAAACCAAAATTCATGTCTATATCCACAAGTTTGATGAATTTAATAAAAATGACATCCTTGGTTTGAATTTCAACAATTCAGGCGGATTACGTCAATTTTCTCGACTACCATGAAGCAAAATCTGTTACCAATGAGCAACCTCGTCCCCAGGGCCTTTTGTTTCCGTCCCAATGTGACAAAAGGCCCCGGAGACGAGGTTTTCCAGTGAGCATAGTCATTTATAATGATGCCATGATTATTGTGTATTTGCAAAGACCTTCCCGTGTGAAAACCCATATGCTAATCCATAGAACATATCATTGCCCTCATAAATCCACTCACTCAGATAGTTAGTTAGATGTTTTTTTAATGGTTGTTGCATTTTGTTACAAATCTTGTAAGCATTTAGTCTATGGTTCCATGTAACGTCGGTATTTGCAATCAGGGGCGGCGCTACGGGGTGAACTGTGTCCACCCCACTTATTTGAGGATCGATTTTATAGATTGCCTAAATTCGATGAAAAAACGTTAAGAGGGGGGTGGGGTGGGGTCATTTTTCCTGCTTAGAGATCGGTACTCCTTGAATTCAGTGATTAGTTGTTGTTAATCTTATTTTGTAGATCTTTTATTTATCTATGTGCATGTGAAGGTAATGTTAAGATAAATATGGAAATTAAACTTTTTGAATTCTCGTTCATAGTTTGAAGTGAACAATACCCTGGGTACCAGACCCTCAGGGTAAGTGAACAAGAGCTTGCATATAAAGTATATCATGTTATATAAATGAT
This sequence comes from Aurelia sp. 3 sensu Dawson et al. (2005), assembly GCA_964020215.1. Lineage (NCBI taxonomy): Eukaryota > Metazoa > Cnidaria > Scyphozoa > Semaeostomeae > Ulmaridae > Aurelia > Aurelia sp. 3 sensu Dawson et al. (2005). The sequence continues at coordinate 27,160,424 of OZ026574.1, read as the reverse complement.
GATGAAATATTATCCTATATTGCAAAGGGGCGTTTGAAGGTGTTGTGGCGCCGTGGTGTAATCCTCTGACATTGCAGCCAGAGCAGTCAGGCGGAGTTGGTTCGAGTCCCAGTAGAGCCCCGCCACTTGAACGTCATGACAAGGGGTCGCGGACTCGATTAGGTCTGCTCTATTTCTGCGATCCCAGCGCTTGGCGCTGAAAAACGCAACTTCACCTTCACCTTCACTTCACCTTTCCGATGCTCTGGAGGGCGTGCTCATAAAAAATGTGCCTGGAACAAGCTCTCGGACCCCAGTCTTTCACTCGCTCCCTTCGCCTGCCCACCCCACTTTTTGGTGGCTATTATTATGTTACCGCCAGCCCGTGGATCCTCTAGCAGGAGGATAAAGGATGTCAAAATTTAAGAAAACGGCCAAAATTCGTTTTTATATCCACAAGTTTGGTGAATTTGTTTAAATCTCAACAATATACAAGGATTTCGTGAGTTGCTTTCCGACGCTTTCGTGAGAAACTATGCATTAGAGAAACATCGAGAAAGCTATGCATAGACAGAGTGGAAACTGTGTGCGCATGCGTGAATGTCTCAATGTCCCCCCTCCCCCAGTTCCCTAAATATCGCAATACTTGATACTTCCTTTCTTTGGCCTTGAGCTCTTAATTTATCGTTTCAAAAAATTGTTTGGTACTCAGGTTCCATTTGTTTGGTAACACTTACTGACACGTGAATGCATGATGACGTCATTTTACGCAGTTTTTGGTTTGTCCAGTGCATGTCAGAACATAAAGGCAGAGGGTGGGCAACAATTGTCCTTAAAAATACACATTGTTCCAGAGCGGCATTTGGCCAAGTTTGAAATAAGCCAACTAACCAGGAGGGTCAGTTCAACTTTCTTAAAGGACTTCAACTTTCTGAAAATTCGTAATGTGGATGGAATCATAGTTGCTCGATAGCCGAAAGTCTGAACAAGATTGATTGATTGCTTCTCAACTTTTCTGATTAAGGTAAATATAGGTAAGTGAAATTGGATTTACGAAAATTTCTCTATCCCGAAATGTGCAAAAAAGAGAAGTAATCTCCTTATTTAGATCAACATTTCAGATTCCCCAAGGTTTAAAAGGTGATTGTTGCAAAAGTATCATATCAAATACGCTAATAGACAAAATCGGCTAAGGTTCGTTTGCACCCATTTCAAGTCATGTGATCAATCTCTTGATAAAACAACTTTTGAAAACTCTAACATATTTCGTGACATGCAAAGCTGTGCCATGAATGCAAAATGTATAATACTAAAACTATACTAAAACTTCCCAAGAGTATGGTCATGTGACTCGAAATGGGTAAAACAAACCTTAGCCGATTAGGTCTACGCCTTTATGACGATTTCATTCTAAAATTTTGAGAGGAACGAAATGTGTTACCCTGTTAATTTCTTTCTTGGGAGAGTCTGGTACCCAGGGTAGAAATGTGTTTGAGTGAGGAGACTGTTTATTATTTTGATCAAGCCTTCAACCAGAAAGTAAACTGCTCCGAGACGTTGCTACCTTGCATACAGTTTACGATGCAAAAATGAGTCACATTTTGATATGAGAATGATTGATATGAATTCAAGTAAAAGAATTAACGAATAATTACTAACTTTGTCTAAGCTAATATCAACCCTTGAAAGTGACAAAAAGTGCTCCCGCTCCTATTTCATCCTAAAGACAGTCCTGTTTTAGCATACCAGGTGACCTAAAAACAGGTAAAGACTTCGTCCACGCCAGTGATTGGATTTTAAGTCAACTCAATCCCTGATAATTCTTTAAGTACTCCTCGATAGTTAACTTGAAGATAAATAAATTTTCTGTTGTTATCAGTTCCTTGAGAGTTGCAATGTTAATATTGAAAGTCCAAATTGCCTCCACCTCCAAGCCAGAGCTTTTGGTTTTTGGAGTATCAGGGGCACCCCTACGATAGTAGGCATGGCAGTAGTAGTTTTGGAAAAGGATCCGTGCTTAGGTATAGACTTGAATAGAAATTTAAAAACAGAAAACTGCTAAACACATTGAAGAATATAATCATTGAGGACCAAGAATATCTTTCTTTAGTTAAAGTGCATTCACAAAAATATACCAAGCTAAACACGAGAGTGGAAAGTTTTCTGTTCCCTCGAGTATATACTACTGCTTGTTTAGTAATAATTTCGAAAGAGATAATACAAAAATGCACTTCCCTCAGGCAATGACGATTAATACATAATTTATGTTGTAACAATCATGGGAATTGTTTCGCAGCTCAATAACTTTCAATAGGCAGAAGTGATTTAAAGGTTCTACAGAACCCAGAAAGATGTCTTTTCCGGATTTAATTCGTGAATTTGATAGTAAAAGTTCAGTTTCGGACTTGTATTAAAATGTGTTCCTAAGCATGGGATTTCTTGCTGGTACTTCACCATGATTTAGAAGATTCCAGTCAAAAACCCAAAATTTCTTATCTGGATGTGTTGACAAATTTGGCTTTCAATATCGATATTTCAACTACTAACGCATCACCATCAACGAAGGAGGTATTTATGTTCAAGGTAACTATCGAGGATTATTTTGAATAACATCAACTAACGGTGACACGAAAACAACTTCAGGATAACTTTGAGAACTTAATTTTAGGGTCTAAACTTGCTAAAAAAGTATTATTGTTTACTCTTTGGTGCATTCATAACAAAATATCTCTTGCCATTGAGTTCCATAATATGGCCTTGGCGAATGGATGTAGAAGAAACGGAAGGAGCAATAGGATGAGAAGAAGGTAATGAAGAGGTAGAAGAAGAACTCCTTAAATGGCTAGGAACGGAAGAGTGAAACGATCTATGGTTGGTAGAAGAAGAAGATAGCGGATCGGCAGTGGAAGCAGGGAGACTCTTACTGACAGATGAAGTTAGATCTACAACAGAAGACGAACAAGGAATAGCCACAGAGGAAGAATTAAGAGCACTGCCAGTGGCAGGTGGAAATAGATTGGTAGAGGTTGCATGATGGCTAGAATCAGAACATGAAAGAGCAGAGGAGGATAGACCGGGGCTAGGAGAAACAGATGGTTCCGAGACAATGGTAGAAGCTGGAAGAGAAATGACCTTTGTTGGAAGAGCTGCCGTAGCATTAGAGGAAAGGGTTGAAAAAGCACTGGAAGATGAAAAACTTTCAGCAGTGAAAGATGGACAAATATTTGCAGTCGAAGAAGAAAGAATGGGGGGAGAAAGTAAAACAGATGAAGCAGATGTGATGGCAAAAGATGCTTCCGATTGTGCACTGTTTGTCTCAACTTCTTGTGATGCTAATGCGGAGGAAGGTTGCTCAAGACTTTCAATGCTGTCTACCTCATTATCTTCTTCAATGACGTCTCCTTCAAAGGTAAAGTAAAAAAAGTAACGTTGATGACTTATAAATAACGAAATAACAAATCAAATAAAATGACACTAAAACAAGTTCTCGCATCATCTCTCACTCCCCCTATCCCCTCTCTGCTCCACGTTCTCCTGCAAATTGCAAATGTGACAAACTAAAGAGGCAATAAATGCATCACAGGAAAAATTATCAATGATGACAGTGTAAGAAGCAGCTATTGAATATCATGTGTGCTGATATCCAAAGAAAGAATTTGAAACATCATTCATAGTTTTTTTTATTACGACTAAGTCATTAGGGGTTATTGTCGACGAGAATCTCAGTTGGAAGGACCACTTCAAATATTTTAAAGGTTAAGTAACAAGTAGTTCGTCTGTATTGGAAAAACTCAAAGAACCATTCTTCCGCAATCTAAGCTAACTGAGGTTTACCACGAGCTGGTCGAAAGTCACATCCGACACGGGAATGTTGTCTGGGATAGCCTGCCCAATACGATGCTGCAAACGCTTCTGTTCCTACAGAATACGGCCTTCTCAATCATTGAAAATGCTTGACTAAAGGACCCCTTGACCAATAATGGGCTTAATGTTGATCAGATCATCTGTTTTGATCGATGATCATGACACACTAAGTAGTCAATATGCAGTGTGCTGAGAGCCTCTACTATAGTCAGACGAATGAAATTTCTACGTATAACAAAAGAAATAATAGAAATCTCGACACCCCAAAGTTTAAGCTTGAGTGTACAAAAAACTTTCCTGGGCTTAAAGCTTGGATTGAAATACCCACTGAATAACAGGAATCCCCTCGATCCACTACTTTAAAAGAAAATTAAAAACGCATTTGAATAACTCAGCAAAGCGTAACTAAAACACGACTACCAGGAAGATCAGACCTCAGGTTGGATCCAAACCTAGATAATACCACATTTTACAATTCTATTTTCATTAACAATTTATGAAATATAAGTAAGTTTTGTTTTCAACTTTGTACTGACGGGATATCGTGTAAAAATGCGAATTAATAAAAACTTCCTAGAGTTTAGCACAAGAGTGATAGCTTCCCCAATATGATGTTCTGACTTTTGAGGAGTAGCAGTAGATGGGACACTATTTTTACCATACAAGAAACTCTTCATTGCTTTGAAGACTTTGAACCTCATTGCTTCCTCCATTCTCCTGCCGGCACCTTTGGTGGAGTAGCTGTGCTGGAAAATGCGTTTCTGTCCAGATCTGCTCTCTGGATTTTCATGGACAAGAAACAAAATTCCAGTCCAGCCGGACTTGGTCGCAAGTTGATCCATCTGAAAGGTAACAAAACTTTACACAAAACCATTTACATCATTAGTAATTCAAACGATGGCAACGGTTGGACTACAAACATGCATAGTAATAGAGAGCAATTTCCGTCAATTAGTGTTCTCACGAAACAAAATGATCGGCGTAGCTGAAAGGGGTGAGTGTAAATCTGGTCGAGTTTGCCCATTTAGTTTGCTACGAGAAAGCATTGTCATTAGGAATCTTTAACAATCTTGCTTTGAAGGCTTACAACTTACTGATGTTGGTTCAACACTTCTACAGTTATGAGTGACTTAATTGTTTTGCAAGATATCAGAAAAGCCCTAATCAGAATCATTGACCAGCACTTGTCAATTTTAGAAGGATGACGACAGCAGTGTTTCTCTGCCAAAGAAATGAAAGAAGACATGCTGTAGCATGAACTATATTTGGAAGATGCTTCTTGATAAAATCATCCCTAAACCTGTACAAGGCCAGTCAAATATCTATGCAGCTGCCTCCCCGAAATGCTAGTCGTTGTGTTTCTGCTACTCAAATACATAAGAGCTCTACCTCACGCTCTCTAAAAAGCGGCCAAATCAAATTTCAATAATGGTTCAGCCTCTCGAAAAACCAAAGCAAATCAATAAATGCAGTTGTGCGCTGGTCTTACAAGCTATATTTCGTCGTAAATGTGCCACACTTTTTGGTTCATTTTTTCAAATTATATGAATCATTTTGGTCACCAGCACTTCAAAAACTTCTGCATCATTGCAGCATTTTACAGGTATTAACTATGGCATGGATACTTACACGGTCAAATAATTTATCCTTTATGTATGTTTCTTTCATTGTGGAAGCATGCCGCTCAATCGCAGCCCAATCTTTCCCTTTCGTTGGAAAGGTGGTCTTGCAGGTAGTGCACTGCTTTGTTCGTAGGCCCGCATTTGCATTGCAGACAGCACAAACCTTGTATCCATCACGCTAAAAAAGAAAAGGACTTGAAGAACAAGAGAAGCCACGTAACTTTCTAAGGTTGAACAGAACTCTGCATTACTGCTTGCCTGACCATTGACGCAAAGCGGTGGGATGACAGATTTGCAAAATGCTTACAGAGGCATTAACTGACAAATTCCTTTCAATTATTCCTAACAATTGGTTACTTCACAAATGAAATTTTCTGCCATTCTTGCAATCATGAAACTATGGAAAATCTCATTCAGCTACACCCAATCTAGCTTGCGAATCAAAGCAACTTGGTAGCAAGTTACACAGGAATGGTAAGACACAAAACTCTGCCCGCCTTATGAACCATGCAGTTATTTTCATCACATGGAATACCAGCCAAATTCCGGTGCGTTCTCGTAAAGTACAGGGTGTACACCAAAGGAATACTTATTAAGCAGCAAAGAATTTTTGAAAACAAAAACTCCAAGATCTACTGTTTCCCGGATGTGGTGAAATCGAGTGCTTTGCATCAATTAACGAAAACTTTCTGCAAGTTAAGCAATACAACAAACTGATTGCTTAGTTCGGAAAGTTTTCTGAGTTCATGTGACTTCTTCCGATACTCTGTTTTCCAGGAAAACCTGAACAAAGAGATACAAATTCATTTACAGATACCGTTTTGCTCATTCAGAGCAAGTTTCATATAGACATAAAAGTAGTATGTTTTCGTACACCACTCATATGATTTCCTACTGAGTGACCCACAAAAAACATTACGGGCAGGATCATCCCTAGTTTTCTAAAGGCAAACGTTATGAACACAAACAAGGTATCAACCTAGCTAAAGGGCCAGCTATCTTTCCAATGTTGCTTGGTTAGTTTAAGCTATCACTACCCTCGGACAAACCAGTTTCAAAGATATATTAATTCAATTATTTCTCGGACTTTCTCTGCCATGTTTCAAAAGATGTGAAAAGGATGGATTCCAAATTTGTTTGGCAGCTCAAAAGTTAAGTAAGGTGAAAAGATACGTCATTTTGCAAACAGCCTATCTCCACTGACAATTTCAAATCCAAATCTATGTTCCGTTTCACGAAAGTTTTACTTGAACAGCGGATGGCTATTATCTCACTCTGAATGAGAAATTCAAGCGTCTAAATTTTCTTTAGGTCTTGTTCCTTGGATGGTAATCACAGCTTAAAATGCTCATGTGACGTCTCAAAAGACAGCCAAGCGTTTAAACTAAACGGTGAAGCTAAACATGTGTCAACTGCTCTCGACTTCAGAGAGCTAGTTATGATCCAGCTCGTGAAGTACTTTGGGTCACCAAGCATTTTGAACACTGAGCTGGCAAGCTTTCAAGATGCTGAAATTCAATATGATCAGCCTGAGAATGCTTTTTTTAAAGGAAAAAAATCATGCCAATGGCAGCTAATGTAAAGATGAAAGTTCCATTCATCAGAACCTGGGATGTCAAAATGTCACATGTAAACAAAAGTGTAAAATGAATCGTGCCTTCATGATTTTCTGCCAAGGAGTGAAATTAGAAGTGACTTATATATAAGCTTAGCAAATATTTGTTGTTTGCAACTACAAATTAAGTGGTTGCGAAAATCAATGCCACTATCAACATTTTATGATTTAATGCCAACAATTTCAGAAATTTTCTTGTCAGCTAAAAGATTAAGAAATCACTGGACAAAGGTGCTTTGCATCTGCAAAACTTTAACACGCAGTGTGTAGCATGTTATTGCCTTATTCTTTCAAACAAATGGCTCAAAGGCTTCAGGTAATTTGCCACAATTCTAGATAGAGCATTGTTATGATATCCACATTATTTTTGGAACTGCAGCATTTCATGTTTTGTGAAAGGAGGTATGAGAACGGATATCTGAAGCTCTGAAAAACATTAAAAGGTCCATAATTTCTGAACTGATTCAGGAAAATCAATATGACTAACGCAAGAAATACTCAGTTTTTGAATGACTGCAAGGTGATAGTAAGTAAAGTCTGTAGCTCTGATTTATGATTCAGGAATTTGATTGTGAACAAGAAGAAAAAAGCAGAAATTTTAAAATACTGTAATTCAATAACTAATCACGATATTAAAATTTTCTTTCTAGGATTATGCCAAATTACCGAACGTTTCTTTCAAACAATCCAATTGAAGGAACGAGGTCAATAACAATTTACAAAACTAAATTCTAAAATCTTCCAAAGATACTAAGCCTATACTGTGCTTTTCTAAAGAGTTGATTATCAGTGCAAGAAACACATGCAGAAATTTCTTTATTCTTTATCGTCATAAAATTCCTACTTACTAAGAATATACCTTTTGTCTCTTTGTTGTGCCAATTGCTGCAATAAATATCATGAAGATCAAAGAATTGAGGGTAGTTTTAAATCAGTCTATTTTCAAATCAATATCTAAAACTATTGTAAGAGAGCCTTTAAATGAGAAACTCAACCCGAGTGGAAATGTCGCCCTGGGTTGAATTTTGCTGGGAGTTGCAAATTTGGCTTGCGTTTACATGAGATTTTCAACCCGAGGCGAGTTTCCACTCTCAAGTGTTGCTATTGCTGTTGCTGTTGTTTTTGTGATTTGTTTTCCACTTAACTTGACAAGATGCCGACAAGCATTGCATTGCGAATGAATTTCATGCTTCAACATCAAGCCTTGAAGCAGGAGATCAGATGAGATTTTACATGCCATAAAGGTAGAGAATTAAAATGATACAATCAGCATCGCAAAAGATTCTTGGAGAAGAAGGGTGCACCAAAACATGCAAAAATCTTGATTTTCAATCCCAGAGTCATTGTCAACTCTTTGTTTAATCATTGCGAATTCCTCAACTCACCCCGGGTTGGCAACAATTTGCGTTTACATGCAATTTTCACTCAGGGACGAAATTTCCACCCTGGTTGAGAAAGTGAGTTGAACTTGCCCCAGGTTGAAATTTTCTCATGTAAACCATTTCACGAATAACAAAGGTTTTTCTAGTGGCCAAGTTGAAACTCAACCCGGGGTGAAACTCTACCCGGGTTGACTTTACTCACGTAGAGGGCCTCTAAGAAGCTTTTTGATTTATAGTATTGATACTGGATAAGGACTGACATATTTGTTTAGGGTATGCACTACTGTAAATCAAGATTGGTAAAACTGTTCTTTCTTAATCAAGTAATCAGACCTCTGATATATAAGAACAATAATTATGTTTTTATTTACTTGAAAAATATTTGCTGTATAGCCTAATCACTGGATTGATAGCTCCTGGTGAGTCAATAAGTGGCTACTATTCCTCAGAATCCTTACAACTACATATCTCATGCCGCTATGAATAGGCTAAAGATCAAAGAGCCCTTGGGGGGACTCATGGATCCAAGCCACATTTTAAAGATGACATTCATCTTCTGCCTAAAAATGGGCAAACTGCAAAGAATGAAATTTCAATCGCAATAGAAACTCTCGCCAAGCTTTCTTTTACTTGTGCCTTATTATTTGTGATATCTTTCTCAGTAAAATGGAGGGGAAAATTGTCGGTTTCAGAAATCAATATACAAACTCAAAATGAAAGGTGTCCTGTTTCCTAGCCTGATAAATGGATCACAAATGCAAGGGTCCAAAACCCTGATATCGCAATTAAAATTAATCCTTTTATCGTCTAATTGTTTATTTAACCTAATTAGTCGATGGAGAGTCCAACTTCCCTTGTAAAATATTGGAAAGAATGTGCTTCCTTTGTTTTTCTATTGCCTATTGCAGAAATTGATGTCATAGCTGCTTAAATGTCATCAGTCTGTATGTTGACTCAATCACCGCCCTATTTATGGCCCCATCGCTCCCAAAATGACTCTTTGAGCCATGACAAAACAACAACACCACGGACCCTGGGACCCTGGAAGCGGGACGACAGACAGGATTCGCTCTTATACCATAGACTCCATGAGTCAAAAATGGCCACAAACCAATTGTTTCTTTACTACAAAGTAGATTATATTTTCAACTTGGGTTGGAAAGTTGATTCCTGTAAAAATTAAATTTCTGCTGATACTACTACTACACAGTAGCATTCTGCATTGTAGCTGGCTTGCAGAACAAACATGACAATAGAGAAAATCCGCTAAGGTTTGCTTACACCCATTTCACGTCACATGATCAATCTCTCGATAAAACACCTTTTGATTTCTCTTACATAATTTGTGCTATGCAAAGTTGTGCCATGAGAGCAACAAGTAGCATAATACTAAAACTTCCCAAGAGTATGGTCACATGACTTGAAATGGGTAAAACAAACCTTAGCTGATTAGGTCTGCACTTATGAACATTTCCCAAAATTATTTTTGTTTGAATTCTTTTATCTTTTGAGGCTAAACTGCAATATTGATGAAAGCATTACTTTTTGCATATCTTGCTGAATATGTGCAAATTAAGCCAAGAGAGCAGTTGTGTGAAAACAAGAATCTTTGGTGCTTGCAGCTTACACAGTAGTACTGATTTGGTGCATTTGATGTTGAAAGACTTTTAAAGCAGTCCTTGCACTTGATAAGAGTTCTTAACTGCAAATTTTGTTAAATAAGAATTCTTAAGCAATCATAGGGCACTCATGAATTCTCAGTAATTCAATACCATAAAAGCTTTACTGAGCCCCCAGGGGGCTTATTTAATTTTAGATACTCCACAGGGGGGCTTATTAGAGAGGGGGGCTTATTCAAAAAGTTAGAGGAAAAGGGTATATATTTATATGATACAGTAGCTTTATCAGTCTTGAAGCCCATATTCTGCAGATTCAACATACAATTTTACGAGTCAAATACACACAGTACATTGGACACAATTTTATCCCAAACCACATCGAGATCAACATAAACTTGTTTAAGCTAAATAAATTGAAATTCTTTGGTAACTTTTGACATTTGACATATGTGACATATGAGGGCTTAATAGAGACAGGGGATGGGCCTATTTGAGAGGCTTTATAGAGAAGTGGGCTTCATAGAGCTTTTATGGTAATTCTTCACGCATGCAATAATTTTTACTGCATGCAAGACCTGAACTGTTCTGTTGAATTTGATATTTTGTATTAAAGGCTAGCAACTGATAATGACTATCTAACTGGTAAAAATGAATCCTTAAAACTGTAAGCAATTTATCAAAATTGGCGACTTCCATAATAACAATCTGATGAATTCATGGTTAGAGCCTGACGAAAATATGTTGTATCATAATGCTCTTTGACAAAATTTTCCATCATTTTATGGTACGGTACTATGTTCAATCATATATTAGAACTCTGTTTTAAATACACATTGTCAAAAAACTTTTCTGTATATGTTGTATGATTGTTGCGGTACTGCATTCTTGATATAATCACACCTATGATCGTAACTTTCTACCAAATTGTTAATTCTTAGGAAATTGAATCTCGTAAAGAGATTGGGCTATTCCATTTTTAATCCGTACAAGGGGTATGGAAGGCAAATTCCAGGGGTAAGATTACACATACTTTCCAGGGTATCTTGACTCAAACCACTCTGGAACATACCCTGGATTCCAGAGTGCTCAAAGCAATCACCTAACTTTCCAGGGGTATAATTCATGTAACCCCCTGGTTTTCTGGGGTGCATAACGTCAGCAAAAAGTGCCTTCCTTATGCCTGTATGGATTTAAAATGGAATAGCCCATTCTTCATTTGAAGCATTTGGAACAATTTTGGAACAGTCTACATCGGGCCTAAAAAAACGGCCTAACTTGGCATCATGGACATTTCAGTGCAAGTTTTCCTAATTTTCTATCTTTACAGCACACATTTCTACGGAATTGTGAAAGCCTTGTTACCTTTCGGGTTCCGATGCTCTTGATTTCTTCTGGTCCTTTCCAAATCCGCCATCATGCTGTCGTTCATATGTCGTTCCCGCTTCGCTTTCCCGCTTTTTCCCGCTTCTGGACTGTTGCTAGTTGGTTCCTCCGCAGTTATTTATTGAAATGTATACCCCGCATGAGAGTATCAAATATACACACAACACACATATTTCGCTGCTTCTACGTATATAGAGTATGGGTATATTTGAAATGAGAGCATGTTGAATATCCTGACATTTCAACTCGCCCCAGCTCCCAAGTGAAGCTCCATTTTCTTGTGGATATCAATGCTGTTGTTGTTGTTCGCTGTTCGCAGTCTTTTCAACATTTGATGAATGGCGGCTAAGAAGGCCCAAGATCCAAAGCAAATTGAAATGGCTGCAATAAAGATACCACCAAACAAATACAGAGATGCAATCGATCAAGTCATTGCGTATAATTCCAAGATTCTTTTAGATCGAAGACTGCGATATCCTTACATAGATGGGCAGACTGGCGTGGCTCAGCAAGATTGTCACCTTTGGGTTAGCAGAGTTGCCCGAAGTGCTCCGAACAGAGAAGGGCAAGTTTGCAGTTACCCAGCTAGAAGATGGAGAGTTCGTAAAAGACCAGATTTTGATAAATTGAACAGAACAAAAGTGAAACAAGAATCTGCAAGCAAGACAAGGTTTTCATCTTCCACTAATAATGAAATGTTTGAGCCAGGTAAAGAGAAAAAAATTTCTGTAAACCCAGGTTGCCTGGGCCAGGGCTGGTTGAAAAACTTGCATTCACTTGCAGCTATAAAACTGTGCTCAAACTGGCTATTTGCAGTGAAAATAAAACGTTCTTGCATACCACAACAAAAGACCAGTGTTAATTTCATATATCTCTCACAACACCAGCCAGACTGATAACTTTGCAAAGTGCGTGCGGGAGATGTGCACCTGGCCATTCTTTTAAACAATAAGCTATTGTTCTTCCTGGAATTGCGCGTGGAAGATCTTCCGCTCGCACGACATAGTTAGCAGTCTGGAACACCAAACTGGAAAGTTTGTGTCTTGTGTATGCAAGTTGAGATTGCCTACGTTAGAATGCATGGAAAATTCAAACGCCCGGCGTTTGAAAGGCTACTGCTCCCTGAGTATATAAGCAATGATATTTTGCAATATCTGATTAAATAGCTAACATGTTCACTTATGTTTAGAAATTTTCCTGACTAAAATCGGTCGCTCCGTTCAGATTCTGTTGGCAATTTTCCAAAATGAGTCCCTTTGAGAAACCTTAAAAAACGTGCTAAAATTGCAAGCAAAAGTCCCCAATGTGTTTACCTCAAAGTGATGACTTTCAGCACGCTTTAGCACGTGCTTTCGTTTTGGATGGTTAAAAAGTCTTCCCCCTAGTGTGAATAACTTATTCAGGGGGAGTCCATTCTCCCAAGAGGACAAAATACATGAGCACATCCAGGAGTCATTATTGGTAGGAAGGAGAACAAAGGGAAATTTTGCTTGCTGTTTTCGCTCGTTTTTGCAGGTTTTCGAAAGGGGCTTTCTGCAGAAAATCTCCTATTTCGACGGGAAGGAATGACCGATTAAAGCCGGGTAAATTACTGAACCTAATTTGACATATCGAGGATAAAACAAGACAGGTTTCAACATCATTGCTTTGATATTCAGGGAGCAGGATTTTTTCAAACGCCGGGCGTTTTTATTGACTCACCCGGTAGATCCTTTGTTTATTGCTAACTGCGTGGTACGCAAGCAATATCTTGCACGTGCAGTAGAAACTTTCCAGTCTGGTATAAACATACAGTAGGAATTCCTACAAGTTCCCCACATAGAGAAAAACTTTACAGTCTGGGCTGTGATGTCATTAGTTCAAGTTGATTCATTTAGTATAGCGTCATTGAAGATTTTGGAGTCAATGGAATCAATGTTACCTCCCTTTTTGATCTCAATCATTTCAAAGGTGCACCACATGAAAGATTTCAAAATACATAGAAATTACAAGAGCCTTGGACCATAACGTTCCAAAGCGCCCATGGAAGATTTCTCTACAAGCAATAAATGAGCACTTGTGTGAGGCTTGGGACTTTTTGTGTACTTTTGTAAAAATCCTACTAAATCTTCAAAAAATCTGACAAGATCTTTCCACAATTTTAGAATCCCAAAAATCTTCACAAAATCTTAGAGATCCCGAAGAATGTTTAGAAATCTAAAGCCTCCCAGAAACTCCCACAACTAGTGATGCAAATATAAAAAACTGTTTTTGAAAATTCTCAATGATCATGTGAATCTTGGAAAGTCTCCAAAACTGTTGCAAAATTTGATTATGTCAAACAAACTTTAAAGAATTTAAAAAAAGTCTTGAAGACCCACAAATAATCTAAAAAATCTTTGAAGAATCGAAGAGATTTGAAAATGCAAAAACTTTGTACAACTGTTTTTGGATTCACCCCAGTAATGGTGTATTCTTCCAACATCATATTTAATGCCATCAGGTCTGTCAGTTCACTCATGTATTCATATTATTGTGTTCCCCTTTTTCAGGTCCAGATGAAACAAGCATGTCAAGCATATCAAGTGACAAGATGCCAAAGAGTGAAGTTGATGGATCGGAAAGCTCTCAGCCAATCCGTCAAGAAACTTCAAGATCAGTATATGAGTGTGAAGACCCTGAAGATGATTTTCTCTCTGATTATAACATTAGTGATGATGAGTTTACCCCATCTAGAAGAAAGAAAAGAAAGGAACCACCTGCTAAAAAGGTTTGTGAATGATATATTGTACAGTATCGGCCTTGTGCATATAAACATGATAAGCATTCTCAAGAATTCTTCAGCCAATTGGCAAACTGTTAAATTTTTAAGCAATGATTCTTAAGTAGGAAAACGATGTTAATATGCACAAAGCCAACTGAGCAGAAACTGCATACTCATACACAAAAACTCATAACTTTGAGTCCCCTTAGCTTTATGCAAAAGATTTCATAACTGCCAACACTTGATATTTTGTTCCTTGGGCCTTATAATCTTTGATTTATCATTTCAAAGGTTTATCTGTCTGTCCAAACATTTCCTTATCTCAGATTGCGTGTTTAGACTGTATAGCATTTACATGGCAAGTTATGGTGTTCATTTGGTATTGAAAAAGAAGGGGCAAAGACATATTTCATGATGCTTCCATTGACAAAAATTTGCAGTCAAAAATTGTTGTTTCAATCCAGATATGTCTAGCAATGGTTAATCTATTGCAACATCACAAGAATTTTCAAAAATAAATTTACTTGATAATTTTCTTAAAAATTCAACAATTCTTGCAGAATCTCAGAATTTTCTTGGGAATTGAGCCAATCAGTATCCAGTCTGATTAATTAGCTATTCAAGAACTACTTTTTGTGATAGTAAATTTCAAATTTGTACACTGTATCTATCCTTTTTCCACACATCTCTGAGTCCTCCACTTCTGAAATTTATTTGAAAATTCTTTGAAGATTAGTACCAAATATCATATATGGTCAGCAAATTGTTTCATTGCTTATAATTTACAGATGATTTCTTACAGGGGAAGAAAAATTCACTTGCATGGAGGCTTGCTGAGAGGGTAAGGAATCTCACCAGGGAAGAAGTCAATAGAATGGGACCAGAAGAGAGAAAGAAACCCTATATGTGTGAAAGTAAGAAATGCTGTCATCTTGTTCTCAACCCATCAATTTTTTATCCATTGTATAAAAATTTACAAGAAAAATTTTACCTGGGGTAACACTTAGAAACTACTTTACTGCAATACAAGGAAAATGCCATGAGGAGCAGAAGACCATGACTACCTCATGGCTATAACGTAAAGACAGGTAACTAAACAAAATCTAAACATACAATCAAACACTAATACAAAAGGCTATGCAGAGACAATTTCCACTGATAAATTCTAGAGTCTGGCTCACATTGGATGTTGGGCAATAGACCTTTTAGCTATTCTCCAAAACAGCCTGGATCAAGCATTATTTTTATACATTTTTATGCATGAGGTTTGATTGAGTGGTGTTAGGGTTTCTGTCACTATTGTCCGCATTCAAAAATTCTACAAAATGTAGCAAAATTTCGTTTAATTCTGATTCTTTTCAGAATAGCTGAAAGGTCTATTGCTGTGTTTTGGGTGTGTTTGTTTTGTGTTACATCCGAATACCAACCCTTTGATTTATAGGGAGAAGGTATTAGTACAAACAATACTATTGTCTCACAACTCTATTTATATTCTTGGAAACATCTAAACATGCTTTAGCACTGGTTGTTTTTAATTCTTGTTGTATCATTTTACATTCTAACAAATATTGACTCTTGAATTATTTCTACTGTACAGTACCTAGGCGAATTAACAGTGTGGCAGGGAAAATATTTTACTTTATTTTCTCTTGTTCACTGTATCATATTACTCCAAAGGTAGTTGAGTACTGTCTAAACATTGGAAAGGCCTCAAAAAATTCGTTTCAGGTTGTTCACAAGGGCATGGGAAGTAAGCATGAAGACTGCTATGGAACTTGTGAGAAACTTGTAGAAGCCCTTAGCTCTCAAAGTCTGATAATTTCAAGAAACTTTAGTACTGGCCCTAATTCCTAGTTTCTTTAAAGAGAGTTGAAGTATGTATTTGTATGTAAGTAAGTTATAGCATTACCTAATAGTACACCTTCATTTTTTCTAGTCTGCTTCAAGCGTTATAAAAACACTCAAGGTATTCGATACCATTACCAGCATTATGACCATGATGCTGCTGAAGAAGGACCTAGTAGCCAAATGGAGAATCCAGAGGTTCCAAATCCGGAGAAAAAGGAGGCAGGAGATGCTTCTAAGCTTGAGAATGTAGAAACAAGTGCATATTGTGATTTCTGCCTTGGAGATGCAAGAGAAAACAAGAAAACGGGAACAAAAGAAGAGTTGATTTCATGCTCCGATTGTGGCAGATCTGGTTTGTCTTTTTTCACATTTATGTTCCAATGAAAAGTTACTATACATATTGCTAGCTACACCACTTGCAGCTTTTCTATGCAATACTACTTTGACGATACCCTGCACATCAGAGGAATTATTATACAGCATCTACTGCTACAAATCCACGAATTACAGGGTAATGACTGAATTTACCGAAGTTGAATTTTGACGAGAAAGTAATTTATCATAGTCTGAAGAATCAGAATCCTCGTTTCGAAAGCATCGAAAGATGTTCCGTTTTCGTCATGTTCGAGTCAAGCATGCACATGATGCCATTGTAAAATGTGATCTGATTTCATTTCATGTATTTAAAGAGGTTAACCCTTAAGCAAATGCTGATTTTCAAGTAGCCCTTCAGAGGATAAAGTCCTTTTTGCAATTTCTAGCATTTTCAGATTCCATCGCCACAATTTGTGGCGTTTTCATATGAATTGGAGACATCCGTGACAATTTTGTTCTGTTTTTAAGACATAGTCAAATTATTTAGCTAACAATTGGTAATGTCGGATATAAGGAGACTTTGAGCTGTTGCCTGCTGATGGTAGAGGAGAAATAGATGTCTTTATTAACGTTTCATTAAAGATCCATTCCAAACCATAATCTTTTGTGGCAACATCATTGACTTTCGTATGACATTGCAGTCGTGTCTGGTATAGCTTCCGTTTTACTTGCTCTTCATTTGGCACACGAAGAATAATGGTTGACAGTGAGCCTTTGATGAACTTTGATCACAAACTGTAGAAAGTTGTTATGTCCGTAGGTCATCCATCATGCCTGCAGTTCACAGATAAGTTGATCCTTGAAGTGAAGAAGTATAAATGGCAATGCATCGAATGCAAATCTTGTTCACTGTGCGGCACTTCAGATAATGATGTAAGTTGCTCAAACTCTTGTGTTGTGCGTTTAAAGATTTTTAAGGTTTCTTGAAGGGATATTTTTGAGGAAATCCATAGTAAAATCTGAGCTGAGTGACCGATTTCAGCTAGGAAAGATTCCAAGAAAAAATAGTGAACAAGTTCAATCATTTGTTAAAACTGATAGCTAGTTAATGAGTGCACATTTTGGCAAGCATTGAAGAATACTTTGTGGCTAGATTAATGAATGTTGTATTGGTAAAGGCGAGGATGAAGCTTAGACTGATGCCTTTTCGTCCCTTGTTTCCCTGCGTTCCTTGGTCAAGAGGGACTAATAACATTATTCTTAAATAGTGGGCCCACTTTAGGCCCGCGTAGGGTGGTTCCGTATTCACCAATCAAATCGCTAGAATTCAGTTTTTAACCAATCAGGGGCCGCTATTCAGAATGTTGTTGTTGTTGCTCTTAAAGAACGGTTGAAGCAGCCTGGGGTTCTCGCAGCTTCGATGGATCTACCTTGCTTCTATAGAGGAAGATTACTGCCTGAAACGTATGCATTTTGCGCTTTGTAGGTCACCACAACATCATTCTTTGTACTAAAACTTCGCTTTTCAATGTTCGAGCTCTTTAAACCAGATTTTGAAGCGATTTTGTTGAGTGTACGAGAACTCCCACCTCTTTAGGCCATTTTGAAAAAGTGGGCCCATTATATAAGCGTAATATTATGAGTCCTTATTGACCAAGTGATATCAGCAAATCAAAGAACGCAGGGAAACAAGGGACGAAACGGCATAAGTCTAGATGAAACTCCAGTCTATAGCTATGAAAGGCCAGATTTTCTATTCTCTTCGTCGGTGCGCTTCAAGGGTCTTTCAAGCTGACGAGCACTGTTTTTGAAATATCCAGCATTTGCATAAGATAATTTGTCTTTTGAATAATCATTGTGAGATATCTCTGAAAGCTACTTTACAAGTATGCGGTCTTTTCATATTCTCGTAGATATTTACTTTGTCGTCATTTTGTATTTTAGGATCAGCTGCTCTTCTGCGATGAATGTGATCGAGGCTACCATATGTATTGTCTTACTCCCAAGATGTCTGAACCTCCTGAAGGTAGTATGTTTTGTCGCTGTCCATTTGTTTATTTCATTTTTATCATATTTTAACACAACGCCCCATCAGATACCTTGAACGAAAAAGTAGAATAATCGCCATACAAATACCTATTTACATACAAAAATCTTACAAGTCCTTTTCTCTTCATAAAGGTGGTGCTTCGGGAAGGATGCTAATTTTGCGAGAATTCCTTCACTTTCCTTTTGAACGTGGTAATCCTGGAACTCATGCTAATTTCCGATTTTGTTCTATGTCTTTGCCCCAGAATAGACAAAACTGCGTTTGGAGAACTGTAGGTTCTGCTTTGGGGTGTCCAGATCTAACTGATTTCTTGTTGAATAGTTAGATATTTGAGATCTGGTAACAAGCCTCCTTCTTAAGTTATCCGGGCAGAGACCATTCATTATTTTATACATGATAACGCTACTGTCAAATTTTATCAAATTTGAGGCTAAATAAGCTTTGGAAGCTTTCAGCTCATTGTTATGAATCTTCCAAATCGTGAACAAGTGTGCAAATGCCATCGTTTCGGGCACCATATCCATTGTTTTCTGGAGTTTCTTTGATGGTCCATTGTTTTCCATCAATTAACTTAACGCATCAGGCCTTTTCACTTGATCAGCATACTATCTTTGACTATTTCTTCTCTTTACTTGCCTGCTTTCTCAAGTAAAATATGGAAATTGTCAAATCAGTTTTTTCAAGGCAATTCTTCTAGGCTCTACAGAAACAGCTTTTAAATGAAATGGTTTCGCAATTTTAAACTCTACGTACAGAGTGAATATTGTGTACAAGATTTGAAATCTTCGGGATAAGTCTTCGGAAGGCCGCATTGATCTGGGAACTAGTTCTTCGGTCATAATTTTAAGAGCGCGGCACAGTTTGAAGTTTAGGCCCATATAAAACTGTCGAGAGCAAAGGCATCGGCTCCCGAACAAAAAGAGAAGGTAAGCAATGAATTGAAGACAAGCAAGGTAACGAAATATATTTATTCATTTGGGACCATTTTGGAGAGGTATTGTGGACACACAAATCGTGTCTACAATACCCATGCGTACAGTCGAGGAAGCGAATCTTAAATGCCACTGTTTATTTTTCAGGTCACTGGTGCTGTAAGTTGTGCGAGGAGCGAATGAGAGCAGCTGGGGAGTACCCACCACCAGGTATGGAAGAAAACGATAAGAAGTAGGGAAATCCTCATGCATTTATGAACAATGTAAAACTCTAAAACATTATCAATTTAAATGAACATTTTAGGCCTGGTAGGTAGATAGACTGATAATTGCTTTCAGAAACTTATTTGGATATTCATTTTAGAAGCTCTGTTCAACGATCACTCCTCGGAAAGAAACTGTGATAAAAACCACCAGAGATTTAATCCACGTAACTTGGTATAACTTTGAAGAAAGAAATTTACTTTACCTGGTGAGAAAACGTAGGTCTTTTGACGCTACGTTTTCCATATTCTTAAGGACAAACAAACCAGGGCTAGTTTGCACTTTAGCGGACACACTTTCAGCACTTCTCCGTGTTTTAGTTTCGTACCGATTTTGATGGAAAACTGCGTCAGTACTGAGATCAAAGTATATCAACTGAATTAGCGGGGGCTTGGGGGCGGCAGCCCCCAAATATTGGCAGGCACAGGACTATTTTAATTGCCAGTTCCTGCTGCAGATTTAGGCCATATTGAGGTCATGTTGACGCTCTCAAGCTAGGGCGAATTAATCGAATCACGTTCGAATTCTGCATTATCCAATCAGATGATAGGATTTCTATGACTATTGTTAAGAAAACCAATCAGCAATTTGTTGTAGCAATACAATTCAATTCAACCTCTGTTTTTCTTGAAAGCTGTGTCCGCCAAAGTGCATTTGTCCCCAAACCAGAGTAATCTTCAAGTACCTGCCGCTGCAACCTCGTTCAAAATTTATTCAACAGCATCATTCGAATTGAAAATTCGACAGAATTGTCCTTTGCCTAATAGGGTCAGGTTTTTCAGAGTAATACCATGATTTAGTAATAGCCTCACTCGATAAGGACCCTCAAGTTACGCTCGTCGCATTGAGTTGAATTGTTGACGTTACCGTTGCTCCACTGAGGGCCTTATTTCCTAGAGCTGTAAAAACGGCAAATTAATTCAATCGGCGACGAGTTACTGAATCGTGCAAGCATTTCTGTCTGATTCTCCACCAACTGTGATGAAACAGTGATATAAGGCCTTCCTTCTTCCTTGCTGGCCTTCCTTATTTTCTTCATTCGTCAATCGAATTACGATGGAATCACGGCCTCGAATCTCGAATCACGGTCCCTAATCCTGAATCACGGCCTCGAATCTTGAATCCCGATCCTTAATCTCGAATCACGGCCTTGAACCTTGAATCACGGTCCCTAATCTTGAATTACGGCTTCGAATCTTGAATTACGGTCCTTAATCTCGAATCACGGCCTCGAATCTCGAATCACGGTCCCTAATCTTGAATTACGGCTTCGAATCTTGAATCCCGGTCCTTAATCTCGAATCACGGCCTTGAACCTTGAATCACGGTCCCTAATCTTGAATTACGGCTTCGAATCTTGAATTACGGTCCCTAATCTTGAATTACGGCTTCGAATCTTTAATTACGGTCCTTAATCTCGAATCACGGCCTCGAATCTTGAATTACGGTCCCTAATCTTGAATTACGGCTTCGAATCTTGAATCCCGGTCCTTAATCTCGAATCACGGCCTTGAACCTTGAATCACGGTCCCTAATCTTGAATTACGGCTTCGAATCTTGAATTACGGTCCTTAATCTCGAATCACGGCCTCGAATCTCGTCTGAATGTTATCAGTTCTTAAATGGAATCGAAAATTCCATCACATTTGCCGTAACAATAGTAATTCACAAATCTCGCAGTTTGTCAGAGTAATGTTATGAGTTAGGCTCATTCCAACATTCTCTTGTTTCGCTCCCCCTGCAGACTTGTCGCTACTACGGAAACTTATGGACTGACGGCTCTGAAGTCGACAAACTCGATTTTATTAAAATTAAAGTGGTAATATGGTACAGCTGAACTGATCCACTGAAGCAATAACAGCGAACACAACATGCGAAAATTAGAGGGATTTACGTAATGAGTCTAGTTATTAGTCTCTGTTGACCAAAGCGCCATCATTAAAGCAAAGAGCACAGGGAAGCAAGGGACTCCAGATCATAAGTGTATCCAGAGAATAGTTGTCTTCATATGGGGATTGTCTTTTCTACTTACGTGGTATAGTGTTAACTGACCCTATGCTCGTAGATCTGAAGCTTGCATGTCACGCCGATTAAGTCAAAATACGATGGAAAAATTGTACGAATGTAGGACAATTTTTAAATGTTATCTTCTTCCAAAATTCTTCCAAATTTTGGATGGTTTAATTAACTTACCAAAGAAGTCGTTGTCACCGTTTTATTTCTCATACGAGCAGAAATTTTGACCTCGATCAAAATTGCTTGCATGAAGCTTTTGACCCTCCAAAGTGCTTCAAGAAGACAAAATATACATTTAGTCCCTAATTAGTTGTTTATTTAAGGTCCTATCAAAATATTTGGTAGAGTTTTTAAAACTCAAAGTTTTTGAAGAATTTTCACGAAGCTTTTATGTGATGTATTTCAAGTAAGAGCTCTCTGACGTCTGAGAACAATGTCCAAGTTGACCTCGCTCGGCGTGAAGATATTTGTTTCAGGTGCAATAGGAAACGAACATTTCAGTTGTTGCATCAATAAAAAAAAACAGAACAGTTTCTATGTCTTGTCATGTTTTATACTCATACCATTCAATAAATTTTCAAATTTTCTATTCGATAAGACGCCGGCGTAATTTACCCCCTGCTGTTGCAAAGGAGCATCATTGTATAAAGTCAGTTTCTTGAGATGTTCCTGCAGTGCAAAGATCCCTCATTTGGCATCATTTCACACGTTTTTGTGAAACTTCAAGCTGTTATAAGCACAAAAAAACTACCGCCGTCCAGCAAATATCACCTGTGAAAAGGTAAGTATTGATAATCTTATTTCCTTGATCATCATGGTAAATGTCAAATTTTATTTTTTTTATCTGGGTATTTCAAGACAGATGTTTCTTTCATCACTTTTAGGGCGTGTTTGATTGGTAATTCCAAACCTACCAAATCGTGAAAACGGTAGACTTTGCGGAGACGGAAATACAATTCCCAATCAAACAAAAAGTTCTTCTAAGCAGCAGGTTTCAGATTTATCCTGGCTAAGACGAAGTTTCCTGTTGAAAAACATGAAGACGAGTCTGGTGCTTGGCAACAAAGAGTAAAGTTTCCAATTACCGTAGCAACGCGAGCAAACTCGTTTTCAGAGTTCTACAAATGAAATTGAGAATCTCTCCAAATTCTGCCAAACCTTCTGCCTTCTGGAGCAGAAGGTTCAGCAGGCCTGCCAAACGTGCCAAACCTGCCGTTTTCGGAATTGAGGAGTCAATGAAACACAAATTCCGAGTCTTCCAAGTCTACCGTTTTCAGCATTGGTACCAATCAAACACACCCTTAATTTGATGCTTACAAGATGAACATTTAGCATTTCTCGGCATCAAGCTAGCCTACGTGCAGACTCTGCTGACTTGTCTTCAATGAGGTTTCTAATTCTCTTAGGCTACATAAAGCATGCTAAAGCCTTATTCACACTTGGTCGTTAGGGTTGTTAGGATGGTGCAAGAAGATCCAAAAGACAAAGACTGGAAGCTTGAGTCCGTTGTCGTCTGGGTATTTCTGAATGACGTTAATGACCCAAACGACCAAGTGTGAACCAGGCTTAAGGACCATTGGAAATCGGTATTTTCAAGCGTGGTTGCCTCGATTTTCAACTGAGACCCCGTTTACACCGTGTCGCACAGTTATGATCCGTTACAAAATTTTCACGGCTCAAGAGCTTTCACATCCAGTACCGAATAGTTAATGTGTTACAAATAGTTGATCTGCAAAAATCAGGTGATCTGAAGATCTACGAAGCTAGTACATTGCTTTGCTTTTAGATCGCTCGTTCTGTAACGAACGAAAAGACGTTACAATTGATACAGAGAAGAAACAAGGTAGTCGAAGATACCAGAGGGAAGCAGGATTGTTTACTCCTACTGTCCTTCTTCAAGCCTGTTAGGAGAGCTGAAAGCAATTACCGCCGCCGTTGCCCAGATTTTGTTCGTCTTAAACAAGGGCAGATTTTGTATAACAATAGTATCAGTCGCTTTGGTTCACACCTGAATTCAAAGCGATTAGCGAATGCAAACAAAAGAAATTCCCTCAAACAGAAATTCAAAACAAACGAAGCCGCAAAGTTGCCCTGAAACCAGTACGGCGAAGTCTCGTTTGGTGCGGGCGAAGGGAGGCTTTTAAGAGAAGGTAGGTGCTTATAAAGAAAGAAGAAGGGTAAATCTAAAGTTCTGTCTGGCGGATTTTGTTTATTTGATTCAGAAACCGAGTAAAGGGCATTATAATTTTTGCATATTCATTGCTCAGATGTACGCAGTAACTCCACAGCTCCTGAATCAAATAAACAAAATCCGCGAGACAGAACTTTAGATTTACCCTTCTTCTTTCCTTATAAGCACATACCTTCTCTTAAAAACCTCCCTTCGCCCGCACCAAACGAGAGTTTGCCGTACTGGTTTCAGGGTAACTTTGCGGCTTCGTTTGTTTTGGAATTTCTGCTTGAGAGAATTTCTTTTGTTTGCATTCGCTAATCGCATTGAATTGAGGTGTGAACCAAAGCGACTGATGTATTACAAAATCTGCCCTTGTTGTTCGTGTTGCTTTATATCTATATTTAGATCATTAATCATGAGAATGTTGAAGGGAAAGAAGTGGGGTGGGGTGGTGATAATACTTCTCCTTCGTTTAAATCACTCCAGATATGGTGTTCAGTATTTTTGAGACATTTGAGATTCTCCATACCAATTTAAGTTCAAAGCATTCCGAAACATTAATTGAAGCGAGCCGTTCTTCGGAGGCGGCAAAATTTGACCATCTGCCTGGTAGAGCTTATGTCTTAGCTATGGATATGGACTGCCTTATTTCGCAATGAAATTGCTCAAAACACCTTACTTTAAGACGTGAATGTGCGATGATGTCACTATATTAGTGTTTGACAGCGCCAAAAGGTAAGGCAACAAGCCGAATTTCGAGATTTTTAGTCTCTGTCGGAGATATTTTGCCATAGGGATATAAAGCCAAATCATATCTGTTTTGGTTTCAATAAATAAAGTTTGATTTAAAGGAAAATTTTAAGCTTGACAGTGTGTAAAGGACTTGCGTAGGAAGCAGCATCGCATGAAAGGTAAGTCCGTAATGCGAATGCTTTCATTATCTTCATCCAGGTTTGTTAAGACTACTTTTACCATGGGTTAAAGGACACGAAATAATTGATATTTGATAAAATGTATATGCAGATCATAGCTGTGCGAGTTGAGCTGAGGTAGGAATGCAGAGGACAGCCATGAACGGCAGGAGGAAACAACGATAAAGATACAAGTATGATTTGCGCATACATTTTTCATTAAAGGATAAAAATTTTGTTTCAGGTGAGCAAAAACATCGTTAAATAACAATTATTTCATTTCCATTCACCCATACTTTTTACATTGTAGTCTGTATCCAATTGCCATCCCGTGCAATTTTCATGTTAAAATTGAATATTGTTCGTCCAAAGACCCTCGTTTACACTGTACTATGGTAAAGTTTTCATCTGTACAAAGTTGTTGCGGTTGAAGAACATCTGTTCCTCCTATCTATAACAACATTTACTTTATTTACTTACAAATCGAAGGTGTTGTGGCGCAGTGGTGTAATTCACTTACTTTACAGTCAAATCATTCAGGCGCAGTGGGTGCGATACCCGGTAGGGCTCCACCTCTTGAGCGTCTTGACAAAGGGGAGGGGGCTCGATTAGCGCTTATAGCTACTTCTGCGATCCCAACGCTTGGCGCTAAAAACTGCAACTTCACCTCCATTGGAGCAGTGGAAAGGCGCTTAAACCCTAACCACTCTGTATTTCATTGACACTGTACTGGTGCAGTGTAAACATGGTTTTAGCAGACACTTGAAAATTGAGCATAGAGAAAGATGTAACTAGCTTGTTTTTGCTTTATAAGCATTGTTCTCCCACCATGCATATTTTGGATACAAAAATGATTATCGCTCTTGGGATGCAAGATGAAATGTACATTTAACAGAGAATCATTAATTGAAGATACAAAAAGAAAATTTACACATGATTATCATAATATACGTTTAGCATCTAGTTGTAAATTGAATTTTAAGGAAAGTTTCAAATGATAGTTGAACCATACTTTTAGCAGCTCGTTGCAAATTGAAAATGTAGGAAGAAAATCTGTGAAATTCTTCATTGATCACGTTGAAATCAGCTGCCATTTTGAAAAGATGTTTTGAGAAGGAAGAAAATCCAATTTTGAGATGTAATGATTGATTGTCTACCTCCTTTCCTGTTTCATTAAACGGCTGGACTTCACTGAAGGTCTAACAACATCGCCCTGGGTTCAAAATGAAGTGTCTGAATGATCTAAACAAAAAATCAATAATTTCATAAATAATTAACCTACTAATCAATAAACCGACGCAATCATAATTATCATCGATCTCTACCAATTCTTAGTAGCTTATTAGATATCGAAAACTTTTTGTGAGTCCTTGATAGCATTTTTAAGAAATCATGTCGTGCTATCAACATTTTCATTAAAAATTAACATAACACTTTCAACTAATTAACCCCAGTGATATCTATAAAAATGTGACACACTTTATTTTTCGATAAATCATTTCAAGGCAGTTTAGCCCGTAAGGAGCCTTGCGGAGTCCCCTGGACGATTGATATGTTTCAGAAACATCGTCCACGTAATATTACAGAAGATATCGTCCATATAGTAGTGAATTTCTGCTATCAAGACGCAAGTAAAAGAAGGTATTTTGCTATTTCAGGTGAAAGATGCATTGGAATGCGAGAAGTTGCCTGCTTGTGTGCATTTTTAATCTAGTAGGGACAGATCTGCTGAGCGTGTTAGCATCCAATCATGTGAACCAAGGAGACATGGGAAACGATGAGCAGGTCAACCGTCAAGGAGTTGGCAACTTTGAGACTGTTTACTCTGATGTTGGTAGTCGTGGTATGCGAAATGCTCGACATGATTTGAACGATAAACAAGAAGTTCGAGATTTAGCTGATCATGCAGATACTGATTCTGATGAAGGAGGTGGATCTGCCATGGAACACGAGGAGCCGGTTGAAGGACAAAGACACCGGAGAAGTGTTGTCAACCCTGGTTTATTGTTCTCCAGATATGGGCGAGTTGTGAAGGAACAGAGCGTCGAAGGATTTCCTCATCCCAGAAAAAGAATTGAATATAATGCAAGGCAACGACGTGACTTATATGCAGGTGAGGTTTCAAACGCGGGACATGAGAATGTTCGAGACCGTATGGAGCATAAAAGAAGCATCTTAACAACTAAGTTTGGAGGAGGAACACACGAAATGAAGATGCCGTCATCTGCTACAAGAAAAAGAAGGAACGTTGTTTATACTATCAACAAACATCATGCAGGAGCAAGGCACGATAGTGAAGCAGAGAACGAAAAGCCATTTTGGAAAGTAAGATTTGGGCGAGAAGAAACAATCGGACCTCAATGGAGCGGAAGATTTGGAAGGGACCTGCGAGACAAAGGACCGCTGTGGAAAAGCAGATATGGCAGGGAAGGACGAGACGTTGCCCCGCCGTGGGCAAGTAGATATGGCAGGGACGCACAAGAGAAATCACTGATCACGTATAGTAGGGAGGCCCATGATAAATCACCATTTTGGAAAGGCAGATATGACCGGGAAGGACATAAGACGCCATTCTGGAATGGAAGATATGGCAGAGAAAGTGCGAACCAAAAACCACCTTGGGCGTATAGAATTGGCAGAGATGCAGAAGAGAGCAAGGGTTTGGTACGGGAGGCAGCACCATACATGTGGGAATCAAGGTTTGGGCGGGACAGCAAAGACAGAAGGGAGCAGGTTGCAAAACAAAAGCGTTTGGAGGCAGCGATTAACATGGAGCTCACGGCAGAAGAAAATCACCGTCAGGGAGGACATCAGCAGCACCTCGCAAGGCATGGGAAGAATGGGGAAGAGCAGGAACTTGAGAATGAAGACACTCAGCCGAGCGTTCGTTTTGGAAGAGCTGTTGGTTCCGCAGATGCAGTAGATGTCAACAGAGATGGATCAAGAATGAAGCGTGGATGGAGAGACAGATATGGTAGAGTCATTCCCCGCATTGTGGATTATATAGTACAACCTCAAAAGAGCCATAGTTCTGGGAAGGAATTCGTGCATTACAGACCAATAATGTATGCGGAACCAAACGGAGCGATACGATACGGTGAAGTCAACACTCAAAGATATGATTCAAAAATAGAGAATTGGCCAGCACAAAGCAGATCTCAGGGAGTAGTTGATATGGAGACAGAGGGAGTAGAAGGCAGTGAAAGGGCAGATGCTGACAGGGATACAGCATTAGAAGAAAATGATTTAGCGGGTACGGGATTCGATGGCGTTGACGGTGCGGCATCCAGCAACGATCGGCAGGCAGAAGACATGTATGGGAATCGTTTTGTTTATCAGATGGAACGGCTGCGTCAAAAAATCAGAGATACTGAGATGAGGGAAGGATTGGCCGCTACAAGAGAGGGTACAGGCTTCAGCAGAGGAAAAAGCGACAGGGGTACACTCGCTGGAAGGCGTCGGAGCAGAAACCTGAATTGGGAAAAGGCCATCAGATCGGAGCTAGAAATGATTGAAAACATCTTGCATAGGAGAAATGACGGGCATATGGAAAATGCTGATGATTACTATGAACAAATAAAAGACAATGGATTGTAAGTGATGAAACAGAGAGATGGGACTTGGAAGTGACAGTTAAGTAGTATATGAACCAATTAGGGACTAGATATTTCTGTCATAGGTTAGGTGTCTTATTGCGCCGCGATTTGGTTGTTCTTTGGAGTTTACAAACAATGATCAAATTAGTAGTGAACAACAGAGTGTAAAATCACACCTTTTATTACAGGAAAATCTGCGTATAAGAACCTAAAACTTTGCAAGTCAGCCTTGGCTCTTAAAAAATGAATGCAATGAAAAGGTTCTTTTAAAAACAGTGGTCAAATTGGACAATATCAGTCTGTAGGTTCTTGATCCACCAGGTTCTTATACGTGGGTTTTGACTGTATTTCACGCTCTTCCTCGTAACAAAAAGTGTTAGAAAACGTTAGTTTAAAGACCTTGGTCCCCCTTTCGTATTTCAGGATGGATTGCATGTGATTTCACAAATGTTTTAAAAGTGTAAAGTTAACGTAGAACAACTTGTTCGAAAGTAAACGATCGCCTAAACAGGCTGCCAAAAAGTCCGTTAGTGACTAATATGACAGTACAACGAAAATCCATCCATCAACGGCTTTGCAGATGTAAGAATTTGACATTAATACGAAGTGCAACTGGAAGTATCACTTCGATGAAAGAAGACCAACGACGTTGGATATTGACGGATATTGATAGGTTGTGCTGTGTACTCTCACTGCATATCAACGGTGTCATTCATAAAATTACCAAAGCATAGACTTATTGCACGAATTCCAGGCTTGACTTTTTGCTAGGTGTGGTAATCTTCCAAGTAGATTTGGGATTAGTAGTTCAGGTGGTAGTAATAAAAAGGACTCATACAACAGGGGTATCAAGTTATTTTCCTTGCATCGAGCTAGCAGCCGAGATGAATATTTTGTTGTTGGTCGAAATATGCAATGGCGAATAATATGTTAATAGACCATTTGGATATTCTGCAAAGGAATCTGGATCAGGCTTCATTCATTTTTACACGACAGGTTTGATTGAGTAAAGTGACGGCCCCTATAGCCCCCCCCCCCGCCCACCCCTCTCGGCGACCCTGCCTATAGCTGCTCTGTGCTGTGCACATTTGGAAGTTCTGCAAAATTTATGACAACACCGTTCAATCCAATACTTTTTCAAAATAGCTGAAAGATTTATTTTCATAAGCCATTGATTTCATAAGTTCATTTTGAAGATTTATCTCGTCAAAATCAACCTTTGTCAACTTCTGCTGGACTGGTCCTTTAACAAGATTTGAATAACATCTTCAGTGCTTGAATGAATAGCATCTTACGTCGTCTCTTCTCAGGAAATAATTACAAAACAAACGGTTGCATGTACCCAAGGGAACACAAGGAAGCTGACTCGGGCTTGGCTTGGGTGCATTTTTGCGAATGCACTTGGACTAAAGAAAGATATCCCTTGGTGATTGTATTAATTAATTCGATTGTCAGTTTTCAGCCATTAAATTTACATTCAAAATTTGTACCAAAGCGCGAGTTCTTGTCCAAAACTACTACACTTATTTCTAAGATTGAGTAGATTCCCCCAACCAACGTGGCCCAATCAAAGTTTAGGCCAAAATCCAAAAGCTGTAGTTTGGCAATAGACTACATTACATAAGCCCCTCTAACTTACGCTCGTTGTTGTTGTTGTCATCGCTTCAGGTGAGGGACTTATGTCCTTACGCTTCAGAATAGGGACTAATTAGGCCAAGTCCGCCGCTTTCACGGCGCGACCAATCAGATCGCTACTTTCTTAATATGGTCAACCCACGTGCCTATTTGTAGCGTTTGATTGGCTCATTAGTTCAAAGTTCGATTTCTCGAAGCGAAGCGACGCTCGAAATGACGTTCGAAGGGACGTTCGACTATTCTTTCGACGTTCGTAGGATGGAAGATGTTCTAAGTTTCTTCTGATTTTTCGTAAGATTTTAGTCCCTGTTTAGAATCTGTTTGGTCGTGAGTCCTTTGTATGAGTGAAATTAAACATCAGATTATAAATGTTGAACGAATACAAGGAATCACGTCGTCAGTCTAGTTTGGCAATGCAGACACATTTGGACTTTCATGACTCTCAATGCAGCAAAGGATGTTTTAGCTATTCTGAAAAAGAATGTGGATCGAACAATATTTCATTACATTTTGTAGAATTTTCGAATGTGCACAATTGCAATCGAAGCTCTAACGCCACTCGATCGAACCTCGTGTAGAATAGCGGAAAGGTCTATTTCAAATAAACAAGTATTTGTCTTCAAGTTAACTATCAAGGAGTACTTAAAAATTATTGCAGACTGATTCGACTTGAATTGTTACCGCTAACCGCTAGTCTCGTTACCTTTGATGGGACGAGAAAAAACACTGAAAATAACGGTAAGTCCTCATCATTTCTTCACACTTAAAGTAATACACATACATCTTAGAAAATATTGAAACTATAGCAATTATCATAAATCTCAAACTAGCAAAAATTGTCATTACGGGATATCAATGCTATAAAGTCATTGCAAATTAAAAAAATGACTTCTCTTTTGTTCTAAACTTCCCTACTGTAAGAATTTCACATCAAATCAATTAAATTAGTCATAAGAATTATTTTTTAAACAATTTTCTAAGCTGCATTTTAAAAAATTAATCGAAATTTTCATTTTTACAAAAATTGTACCACGTGCCTAAAAGCGCAGCAGATTTGAAAAATTCCAATGCAACCTGTTTCACAATCATTATCGAACAAATATTTTTATTTAAATGTGCAATGACAGAGTTAACATTTTGATACATTTTCCAGCATTCTTGGTTGTTGAGTTACAAATTAAGCCTGATTTCCACTCAGTAGATTTTCCGAGCGGACTGGAAATCTGTTGTTTAAGTGAGAAAATGTCGCTTTGAATTTGAACAGAATATTACGCGTGACGAAGAGCCCGTCCACAAGCATCCGGATAGTTGTGAAAACGCATCTTTTTTATCCGTTTTGGGTTAGTGTTGACGCATAGACGGCGTTTTCGGTCACCAAAAACGAATCTTTTCGAAAACGCTCTCCAGAGTGGATCTCTTCGAAAACGCCGTTTTCCTGTTGTCGTGGACGCGGATATTTTTTTATACGGATAAAAAAGATGCGTTCTCAAAAAGATCCGGATACGTACTTGTGGACGAGGCCGAACTTTTTACTGTGTAAAATTCAGTTCGGTCAGTAAATTCTACTGATTGGAAATCAGCCTTTTGCAAACTTAAATAGGTCAAAACAAGGACTGTCAGCATTTGAGCAAAAGATAATGGAAAATCCTACTGCCATGCTTCCAATAGTCAATTTATCTTTGTTCAATTGCTGGTAGCTCTGGTTTCGATATAACAGCAGATTCTGCTGATATTTAACTCTACAACCAAGTTATCAAAAAGGCCGCTAAAAATTTATCAAAATTTCATCTAATTATTTAGATAAAAGAGTTGCATTAGAATTTTTCAAATCTGTTGCGTTGCTTTTTATGACACCCGGTAAATAAACAAATTAGCCTGCTGGCATATTCAAACACGGAAATATGTCAGGAGACTAATCAAAAGGAACCATGGTAGTTCCAAGCCAACCATCAAATTTCCTTTTATGTACTAAAGTTAGTATGATGCACAAATCTTCTCAAATCTCTTCGCATTCTGACATAAATCGAACAAATTTAAAAGCCCTTACTTCAAAACTCACACAGTCTTTCAGTTGTTTCCAATTTGGCCTTATTGCTCTACTTAACTTCTACTTAAATAACAATTCTGTTCTGCACGAGTTCTTTCATTTGAAAAAGTCTGAAAATAATTTGGCAAAGGACAGACTTAATGGCAAAAAAATGAAGTTTCCTTCTTGAACTTAGTATATCAAGGAATCATCTTTCTCCACTGTAGCAAGACCCTTTGGGAGACTTTGTGGGATACCCATTTCATCACATTGAGCCAAAAACTTAGGGGGCTTCTGAACGGTAGAAATTCCGTCGTTTGGCTAACATATTAGATTAGTTTTTGGTTGAAACTGCTTTTTGAACTTTCTTCCCCAATTGGAGAATTTTCGCAGGTTTTTTAAGGATGACCCAGCCCTAGTAATTAAAACATTTAATCTTCGGAGCCTATTTTGATTATTACTCTGGTTTTGCTCTCTATTAAGTTTAAATTTTGCAGACGGTAGCAGGCTCGGAATAATCAACCAGACATTCGGTAAAGTTACCTCCAGTAAAAACGGAGTTAAATACTTTTTATAAAAAAGTTTCCTTGATGAGAGTCCAACCCTCTACAGTTCAGCATCAATGTTATGAATAGTGAGGGCACGTGGCCTCTCTTCCATTTCTTGTTCAATGGCATCATTCAAATCATCGAAGTCTTTTAAATCTGGGCCTAAATCATCTTCATTCAATTCATCTTCAAACATTTGCTGCAAAATCTCTTCTGCATTTTTCGTCTTCCTTTTCTTCAATTTATAGCTCACTTGTGCTTTTGATACATAATTTCTAATTGAGAAGTTCTCATCAAGCGGGTTTTCAGGGTGATCATTTGCAATAATTGAGCGTACCCTACGAAATAAAGATGTATAACTTCAGCGTCATATTTCGATTATTTGAAGCCTGTGTACAGACTCAACTAATTTCTGTTCAGAGACGTTTCTTTTCCACTGGAGGAAAACTTCTCTGAAAGGAAACCAATCAAGTCTGCACGCAGGTTGAATCTGTGTTCCTATTCAAAGTAAAATTAGGATTCCTCTGCTAGCAATAAAATGTTTTTTCCGAATTTTAGTCCCAAAGAACTGATAAATAGCTAATAAAGCATCCAATTAATGAGCAAATGACTTCCTATCAGCAACGAAACAGTACTTCTCGATCTTACCTTGAAGACATAAAGGTATACCACCCCAGAGCCTTAATATTCAGGGAACACAGGCCCTTCAAACAGCGGATGCTTTTTACCCACCCCGTAACAATGTCTAAATTTACCTTTCTGATCCAGCCCCTGTTTCTTCTATCTTTTTCTCCAAAGCAGCTTCATATTTAGTCTTTGAGAATGAGTATTGCAGCATGAATGCTTCCAAAATGAAGGCTACGAATATGCTGAAAGACGAACAGAAATATATCTCAGAACCTTCATAATAACAGACAAAATCAAATTCTTTGAAGCGCTCAAAAAAGGATATAAACTGTGCAAAGATAACAAGTAATAATTTAACAGGTAACAAATTAGAAAGTTGCAATTAATTTCTCCCAAGCTTTGAAGGAGCATTTTTTTAAGGCATACATTTTCCACAAAGTGGATTACCATAAAATAATTTGATCTCTTGTCAAGCAGTTTTGCACAGATGAATATAGGCTAAACACTGTATATCTATGGCACAGTGTGCCAAACAAAACAGACCTGACCGATCAAAGGTAGAAAATGTTTTCATCTTTCTAGGAACCAAGGTTTGTGCCACTAATTTTCTGCCAAACTTTAAGAGGGCTAAAATTGCAAAACATTTCAATATCTTCAACGGTTTCGTGACTGGCAGAAATTCTTTCTGAGAAAGTGAGTTCCAACTACTATCTTGATCTCAATTTTATCATTTCTCATTCCTAAAATTGCAACTATCAAATGTGATTTTCTACAAAGTTTTCAATGAATTTACAAACCATTCAAAATATTTATCTTCTAACATGGCCGGTGCAAAGCGTAACGGGGCCACTATCTTTTTGATTCTGTATAGAACTGGGTCAACAACTCTTCATAAAGCAAATATAAAAGCATTAGTATTTTAAGGCTCAAGATTAAGTTTGAAATATAGAATTATTCATTTTGAGGACAAAATTATAAATCATGCAAGATGAGAAATGCTTGAAAGGTGTATATGAAGTGACGCCAAATCTCCTTGTCCGTTGCTTCCAAGAACGATTCATCAGTCATGTGTCTTCATCTTCAAGGTCAATTTTTTCGGTGACAAAGACTCGAAGGGCAAGAATTGATTTTAATATGGTCTTTGGCTAATTCATCGTCCGTACTTTATAACATCTGTTGTTGATGAATACCGGGCAGATACATTTGTAAGGGAAGGGTGACGGGGCACTTGGTTTCTTTGCAATAATTTCATACGGGGCGAGCAGAATATTTTTTTGCAAGAACTTTTCTTCTCCATTGTCCCTAAGTCAACAAGGACTTGGGACACGACAGACTTCTTTCTTGAAAAGTAAGTTCCTTCGCCACAAGGTGCTGTCAAGTTTAGCAAGCACCTCTCAAGGCTAAATAATTTTCACTGAAACTTTCTGTGAACATTTGCACTCAAAATACTACTGGGAGCTACGTTCTTAACTTTTAATACTTTTTCCACCCCTAAGAGTAATACTTACTTTAAAACAACAATAACACAGAGAAGATGGAATGAAAGAAAATATAATCTTGCTGCTTTATTTGTGACACGTACAAATCCATCCGTTAGTACTAAGATATTGGTTAAGGAGCAACACATGCATATCAATGATATACCACTTCAGTAAAGAAAATCTCCACACGGTTGCTAAGGTACAGTATAACGGGTATTTTCCACCTATGAATTAACGGGGCTCCATTAGACTGACGACATGAATCCTTGTATTCAGTGAATATTTTTAATCTGATGTCTTTAGCTTCACTCATACAAGGACTCACAACCAAACGAATTCTAAACAGGGACTAAAGTCTTAGGAAAAATCTGAAGAAATATCGAACGTCTTAACGTTGCTTCGAGCCTCACTTCGGACGTTGCTTCGCTTCGAAAATTCAAACTTTGGACTAATAAGCCAATCAAACGCTAACAATAGACACGTGGCTTGACCATATCAAAACAATAGCGATTTCATTGGTCACGCCGTAAACGCGAATCTGTAGATACATTTGTTTGGAAGGAACTGACAACATTCCGACGGGATTCAAGATTCGAAGCCGTGATTCCATCAAAATTCGATTGATGAAGGTAAAAACTCAGTCAGCTTTTTTCACTGTTTCATTGAGTCCCTGCAGAGCAAGGTTTACTGCAGGGATAAAAAGGACTCATCGTCATAAGTCTACCCAAAAACGCCAAACAAAGAATGGTCCCACGTAAATCACTTATCTGATTTCTTAAGGGCTACCATCATGGATAAACACGTAGAATGAAGTTAAAAGAAAAGAAATGAAGTACTCTATGAAAAGGATACCATGCCATTGATTGACAACTGTCAAATCAAACAATAGATTGAATGACTTCAAAACATCATTAAAGTTCTTCCCACAATATTTCAGTCTTACATACTCGGAGTGCTCTAAGTTGCTGTTTCCACAAGATGGTGGAAAAATATCCGTGTGATTTGTTGAGTTTGATGAGAACTCTTCCTTTATGTAGCCACTGAATGCTTCCATACCAATCACTGCGTAGATGTAATAAAATATCTGTAAAATAAAAACAGATGATAAGAGAATATAAACCCAAACTAAATATCAGCTCAGTTTCCTCAAGCATCTTTCTTTACTTTTAGCATTCACGTTCGTATTTCTTATTTCATTTGAAAACTCAGGAAACGGACTTCATATTTCTTTGCTTCATTTAATCTTCCTTTTCTTCTTCTTTATTTCTCTCATTCATGTTTCATTCATTTGTTCAGTTCACCCATTCATTCACTCATTCATGCATTTGTTTGATCATTCATTTGTTTGTTAATTAATTCGTTCATTCATTTGCTCATTCATTCACTTATCCTTTTAGGACGGAATTAACGAATTAATCAATTCCTTCACCCTTTCAAATAAACCATATGCTCCTAACAATGAAGAAAGAAAAAAAATGACAAAGTCGGTGTCAACAAAACTTTGAATGTTTTCTGATGGAAACACCATGTAGTTACTTCTTAGACACTATACAAGATACAGAATTTCAAGAATTGTTCTGTAACTGATTTCTTTGCAATGCGAAGGCGCACAGGAGGAAGGAGTATTCAACAGTGCGCATCACATGCGTAAAAAGGAGGGGGAGGAGCTGAAAATACTTTGAATATTTTTTGGTGTAAGTTTATGATAACTGCAAGTTTTCTCGTTTCATCCATTCCAATCATTTAATTACCACTGCCATGACAGTCTGTTGAAACTGCTTTACAGGGAGCCGTGCATAAAGACTAAAGTAAAAGTAAAACATAATATTCTCTGGATTAATTCATTTAATTGATTCAGAAGCTAAGCAATGTTTTGATTACACCCGAAAATACGATAATTGAATCGCCTCCAAATCGGCTTCCATACCTAACAAATAAAATATCCGCGGTAGATGGTTAGATGTGTCCTTTTTCTCGCGATATATGCTCATATTTCCTCTTAAAAACCCTTTCTGGGATGCCCAACAAGCGAATTCACAATCTGAGTTTCACACCAACTTTTACGGCTTGCTTTGTTTTTGTTTACTACTTGACTGACCCGACATAGAATTCCATTCGTCTGCAATCGCCAATCACTTCGTATTTGGATGTGAATCAAAGGCAATGGATCCTATTGTAATGCTATCTGTCCTTGTGCCCTCCTTGATAACGCTTTTGTGTTGATTCGTGAAGTAAGAAAAAATGAAAAATGTAATTTACGTACAAACATGATGCCTCCATATGTGAGTATTGCAGGTCCAATTTGCATGATAGTATTAACGATAACTTTGAACCTGTGAAACAAATAACATCTATTTTAGCATCTCTATTTTAGCATAACTGAATTTACTGGATGAGTAAATAAAAAACCGTTCCTCCTTGCAAGGCCACTGCGGGGTGAGCAAAGGCCACTACGGAGAACAGCCTCGCTTTTAAAGAGAAACTGAAGTTAGGCCATTGCAAACTTCAATCAACGAGTTGAGCTGAGGTAGGGCCAGAAGGGAAAATAAGGGAAAGCAGAAAGAAAGAAAGAAAGAATTGTAAATTAGGTTTTAACATTTTCTTTTCTTTTAAGCAGGACAGGCATTGAAACCAGCAATACTTTCGTTGAAGCTTTTATCCTGTTGAAATATTCGTATTATTATATCATATTATTATTTACCTATCATTAAAAGAAAGCGTTGTACGAAAAGATAAAATCTTTTGCGTGCCAAGCGTACAGTTTTATATCAATTTTGATTGAAAAAACATTGTGAAATGACAAATGAAAATATTTAAAAATTACCTTTGGTAGTTTCCAACAATTTTGAAAAGTCGAAGAACACGAAGAACCATCAATACATCTAAACCTTCAAAAGCTGTGAGAATAAAAATATCCCATTTAGCAATAGAACGAAGAAAGGACCATGAGAAATGGAGGGATAGGGCAGGATAGGAAAAATGTTGGTGTAGATTTCTATGAACTATTTCTTTGAACTAAATGGCTTCAATAAAAGCTATCTCGGCATAATTCTAGTGTCAGATCTCTCTGAAACCTTTAATATATTGAAAATTAGAATGTTTTTCTTCTTGTTTTACAATTTAAAAATCTTGGAGAAACTTCAAACCATCGTAATTTCTATCAAAGAAAATTGAAGAATCTGCACCTTGTGAAAACTTCATTTACAGAAGTTTGGTACAAACAGTAGAAACTTACAAAAGCCTAGAGCAGCTTCAAGAATGGCCACAACAGTTGCTCCGCCAATGACTAAGAAGTCAAATCTGTAAAGCAGATTGATTATTGTCAAATGCCAGACTGGATAGGAGACACACAATCTCAAACTATAGGTTGTGAGGTCAGTCTAGCAAGCTAGGATCTACGTGTAAAATATGAAGTAAAAACAGTACATACATTACACCATGTATTCATTCGATCTATTAGGGACAAATGACGGACATACAGCAATCTGGTTTACGACAGAAAAAAGGATGCCACGTGTCTTCATCTGAGCGATTACTTTGATCAACCACTGAAATCTTCAAAACATAATGGAATACAATAGCTTATACTTAGGTTGCTCAAGCCCCTAACTTAAAGGGGCAGGGTCACGTAATGTAAACAAACTTCTTTCAAAAAGATGATTTTTCAGGAATTTTGATATTCCATATCACAGAGATTGTCCACTACTTTTCTCAAAGTATAGGTGTTATTGTGAAGATGGACTCTTTAATTTTCTAGAGAAATAAACCAAACACCCATACGTTGTAGGATTGCAGAGATATTGGTGGATTTTTACAAGTAACTTTATTGTGGATTCACCCAATCCACCAAAGTCTGAGCGGAACTAAATGGCCACGTGTGGGCAACAATATAGATCACAGAGATAACAAGTTCGTTTACGGTTACGTGACCCTGCGCCTTTAAGTTGCCTTATATCTCTATCATTTATCTTTAATACAAGTTACCTGAACCTTATAGAGAACAGGGAGGAGATAGAACCTATCTCAAACACCGATTGAAGCTTTTGCACTACTAAAAGGAATTTTTATGGCTCGAAAACATGTTTCAGAAGCTCTATTTTTCGCAAAATTTCCCCTTCAAAAATTAGCAATTACTCGCAAAAGACATTGTAATAACCTTTAAAGGTGATCTGAAGCGAAAATTTTTATTGATGCAAACGAAGGGCCCTGTCGATTGATAAGAAATCCTGTTGAAATTTTTTTGAAATCTCATTTCGTTTTTAAGTTATTCAATGATTTTAAGTGTCAGTTGATGACCTCATTTTGTTTGCAAATTATTAGGATTCCATATGGAAAGAAGCTGTATCTGATCTTTGGAAGGTTACAGTTGTAGGAGGCATTTCAGCTGAGCAGAATAAATGCAACAAACATTGTTTCATCAACTGATGTGACCTTTAGAAAGGCATTTTATTTGAAGGAAAGGTCGTAGACTTTATTTCCCTTTGGAAACGTGGTCAACCTTGTATACTTTCTCGTACTTTTTGCAAACAAAATGACGTCATCAGCCAATCGTACAAATTAGTGGATAACTCGAAGATGAAACAAAGTATCAAAAAAATTTTAATGACACTCTTCATCGTTCAACAGGGCCGTTCATTTGCATCAATAAAAATTTTCGCTTCAGATCACCTTTGAAGGATCTGTTTCATCCAGCATGCCTTGCACGTGTCGTCTCTTAGTTTGCCTTTGTTTCCGCCATTTTCATGGCCCCTGAAAATGGCGACAAACACAGGCCAGCTAAGAAACGATACCTGCAATGAATGCTGGATAAAACAGACCCTTTAATTGCTTCCTTTAATTATCACTGAATCGCTAGACAAACCCTGTTATTAGTTTGGAAATCATCGATGAAATGCTTTTCATCAATGTGTAATTGTCAATAGAAATCTTTTTATCAAGTGAAACAATAAAAGGAATACATCTTACATGTTCCAAAATCTTGTGAAGAATTTCTTGAATCCAAATGTGTAAAGTTTGAGAAACATTTCAAGATTGAACATAGCGAGGAATGCTATTTCTGCTCCATCATAGTCGAATGCGATGCAAAATGCGTTAGCCACGATTACTAAGTCGAAGAAATACATGAAATACCTAAAATAGAGATAATGAAAAGTTTACTTTAGAAATAACTACTGTGACATTTATGGGACATCATCATCTTTCTAGCAATCCACCTCTTCAAGGTAAAAGAGGCGCAAAATCGGATATCTTGTTGTTTTTGAGATGTTGCATTTTCGAAGTCAACATATTTTTCTGTGCACACATCTTAGTGAAGGAACAAATTTTCACATTCAAATCTGTATCTATTTCAAAATTACGGCCATGTATTGCATTCATAAGAGCATTTAAATCAAATCTGGACAAAAACTTTGATTTTATGGTGAAGGCCCTTATAAATTCAGGGTTCGTCCTATCACCGTAATTTCCAATTAACTATAGATATGAATGTGAAAATTTGTTTCTATAGCCCTACACTAAACTTTGTACGCAAAGCAACTTTTAAGCATCAAAGATGCAAAATATCAAACAACCAAATACTTTTACTCTTGTCTTGAAAAGACGGATTAGATTTCTCCTTTATTGGTGCAAATTAAACATTGAATCTTTTCAGAAAATTTACAAAGAAAAGTGGAAATCATGGTAGAACCTAAATTACTAAAGAAAAGAGTAGTTTATGAAGGTCTACAATATTGTAATAGGCAGAAATCTGTAGCTTCTCTGGCTTGAAACTTAGCAATTTGATGATCTCACGTCGTAACCTCATTGGTTGAAACACGAAAAACACTACATAATTTTGATAGAATGAGATCAAAGATTCCCGCTGAACACTGAAAGCAAAGCACCTGAAGTTTCGGTCATGCAATGAAATCGAGAGGAAGATGCGATATCTACTTATGCAATCTCTTTTGAAGATCTGACGCCTAAGCAATGATCACAGATCTATCTATCAATCAATCAATCAATCGACCAATCGATCAATCAATCAATCAATCAATCAATCAATCAATCAAATAACCAAAATTCATCTACTACTTACTTATGTTCGACACACTTTCTAACGAAACTGACAACTTTGCTATTGAAACATGCAGGCCAGATTCGTGCAAAGAATTGAGGTCGTCTGTTCATCTCTTTCATTTTTACAGATAATAAATCTGCTAGGTACATGAATTCTCGGAAATCTGTAAAAAGACAAAACCTATTTGTAAGGATGGAGGAACCGAAATATGATTGAAGGGAATCGACATAGTTAAAAGCTGGCCTAGGAGGGGGAATATTCGAAGGCGGGGCTTAATCGAGGACTTACGGTACAGGGTAAAGACCCAAGGAAAGAGTACCCGGGTGTCTCCTTAATTTGCCAGAGCAATGCAAAAGTAGAGGTTTTCATCCAATAGCTGCCTGAAAATACAGAAATGCAAAACGAGAAATAGGTAAATTAAATTCTACAAACATAAAATATCTTACATATGAATCCACGAGAACTTTCGTCCAAAACATGCCACATTAGCATAACTTGAACAGGACTCATTTTCGGTGCCATGTAATGCATCAGAGCTCTCCATCGATGAAACGTTATCACATATTTCCCTTGGCGTTTTGTTCGTATGCATTCAAAGGCGCTGCGGAGGTTTCTTCTTTTCCTGTATACAACTGCTTTTACTTCGTTCTATAGTAGAAAGGAAAATAGGTAGATGCTTCAAGTGCAATGAAGTGCCCCGTTTGTGTGGCTACTTTGGAGGATCGGTAGATTCAAGTATCTAGATTTTTACACAGCTGCATAGGTCAAGCTTCAACTTAGTTTGATACCTTGTTTGAGTCAATCTCACAAGTGGTTGCTGACTTATGGCAGAGAAAAGGCAAAATTAATGGTTGCTTCAAAACCAGCACTTCTATTGTTCTCCAGCAATGTCAAAATAAGTAAGTTTTCAAAAAAGAACTCTGGCATCGAAATGAAATTGATGATAATTTAACAAAAGTGAAATCACGGTCTTGCAAGATCAGAAATCAACTTAGACTGACCAGCATCACTGTCTTCCGAAGCAAAGTCACTGAAAACACATAAAAGACAAATTTTCATGCGAGATAAAAGATGTTTACCTTGAGATGTTTTCTGTAATTCTTGTAAACAACAGCCAAGAAGATGCTGACGAATATATACATGCAAATAATGACGTAGATCACGAAGAAGATGCAATACCAGTTGCTAACGTTGTACGCTGGAATCCTGCAATAAATTCACAAAAATGTGGCATTTGTTAATAACTTGTTCGACTTTCATCTAATGCCACCGTAAGATAGGCGAATGAGCATAAATGCTAATGAAATAAAAACACGACACGTAGCTTAACTCAGATAGGTTAGAATCTTAAAAAGCTCAGAGTACGCAGTTCTGAACCTTGCAACCGTAAAGCCTTGAATAGGGCCCCTGCAGCTGTCAAAATGAATTTGGAATGGGAGCTTATGACATCATCAAAGCAGCCTAAACTCCTTTCAAGCCATCCAATTCAAAGAAAAATAGGTAAGCAACACTTTAGCCATACTTTATTTAAGAATCACTTGGTAACCGGCTACAGAAAAACTGTCCATAGGCTTTTGATGGGAGAAACCATAGATACGTCAAAAGCAGACTGAGAGAAATGTGAAATGCGTCAAATAAACTCACGTGA
The DNA here is from genome assembly GCA_964020215.1 of Aurelia sp. 3 sensu Dawson et al. (2005). Taxonomy (NCBI): domain Eukaryota; kingdom Metazoa; phylum Cnidaria; class Scyphozoa; order Semaeostomeae; family Ulmaridae; genus Aurelia; species Aurelia sp. 3 sensu Dawson et al. (2005). Next base: position 27,118,089 of record OZ026574.1, on the reverse strand, counting down.
TATCTGGATTATTAGCAGTTGTTGTTAGAACGTAGAGACTGAAGAATATATCGAAATAATCAGTGAAATATGCACGGCCATCAGCCATCTTTAAACCTCTGAAAAGAGAAAATGTATAGCCATTTTGATTTGACAGATTTAGGATGCATCTCAATGAGGAATTTTAAATGAAAGCGTGATTCAGATGATACAGCTACAAAAGAGAGCGCTGTAAAATTTTCTACAAATATGAGTTGAAAAAACATATGTATCAAAATACAAGGATGATGGTTTCATCATCGTCATCGCAATCATCATAATCATCATCACCATCATCATAATCATCATCATCATCATCATCATCATTATCATCATCACCGTCATAATCATCATCATCATCATCATCATCACCAAAATCATCATCATCATCACCATCATCATCATCATCATCATCATCATCACCACCATCATCATCATCACCACCATCATCATCATCATCATCATCATCATCATCATCATCATCATCATCATCATCATCATCATCATCATTATCATCATCATCATCATCATCATCCTTTTTTTGGATGAAGTATGAATTTTGTTTGCATGAAGTATGAATTTAGTTTTACAAAGTATGCAATTGGTTTAAAAGAAGTATTATTTCATAAAAGAAGAAGATGGTGTGAAATGTCGGTAACAAGTAGTTTTTCAACAACCAAATTACCATCAGAGAAATATTTGAAAATTGAGAACAAGTATATGTGTTTTTGGAAGTCTTGTTCTCCGTTTCGGCACCCAATAGCCAGAATGAATGAGATCGTTCAGACTTAAATGCTCCTTCTAGTGACTATGGACAAAACCACTGATGCTATTCAACCCTCGCTTCGTCAGCCACACATGCCGCCTTTGCACTTAAAATATATTTCAAATACAATACAGTGTTTCAGAAAACATAAGGAGCAATTAAATTCACCTGCAAAAACCGAAATTAACGAATATGCATCAGATAACAGTATCATGGATGGAAAAATTCCTCTCTTTATCAAATCAGTAACTAATTTCATCAGCCGAGTGAAATACCCGTAGGGTTATTAATTTTTCAGTTACTGTATGCATGTTCGGCTTTATACAAAACGAAGGGCCAGGGGGTAACATTTGCGCATAAGATGGAACTAGCTTGGGCCACATCCACGTTTTTTAGACAAAAGAAAATGGTCTATAAGAAACTTGTACAAGGATGATCGAAATTGAAAGAAACTCGAGTACATGTTTTGAAAAATGCTAAGAAACTTCTAAAAGCAAAATCCAAATTATTGCTTCCAAATGGAACCAAATTGTTTTTTTGATCGAAATTCGTTAGGGCCTTCAAAGGCGCCACCAAAGAGGCTAAAAACAATTTCAGCGCTTTTTTGCGCTGCCCTTCGTATTCACTTCCGACGTGTTTTTACTTTATTGTGAATCAAGCTTTAGCAGGCGATTTAGCAGTTCTCCTGGACCAATGGGGCTACCGTGCCTAAACAAACACACGCATTTTTTACAAGAAACTGCTTTTAAGAAACTCAACTCTCAGATCGCTAGAAAATGAAGAAACTCCAGTACTGGGAAAATATAACTTATGATACCATTCATTTTCATAAAATGAGTCCTTAAAATATATGTTTACTTTATTTTCACTTGTTTCTTGTATCGTAGTACTTGTAAGTTACTTGAGTGATGTATAACCCATAGACTGTGAAAACATTGCACAGGCTTCAAAAACAGTGTCTTGAAATTTTCTCGAGGGAACAGGTAGTGAACATGGAGATTGTTACGGAACCTTTAAGAAACTCGTAAGTAACTCTGAGTACTCAAAATCTGATAATTTTAAGAAACTTTAAGTACACTGATCCAAATTCTTGGTTTCTTAGCAAAAACTACGATTAAACATGAAATGAAATGAATGAAATGAAAACAAGACAATTTGATCTGAAATTGGCCACATAACTGGCCACATAGAATTGCCCGATAGCAATAAAACAAAAAGCATCGCAAATATGTTATTTCAATTCACATCAAATTATCTGCTGGAAGCCACCTACAGTTTTTCGGACCGACTATTGACTTGACTGTAGCTTTATTTGATGATATTTTTAGTTCATAACAACTTAAAAGTAAATGTAATAAAAATCTGATTAATATCCTAAATTCAATTTTAGCTGTAACGGCCGGAACCATAAGAAACCATAAACGAAAAAAGATGGTGACTATGAAGCCAACGCCGATTTACACGGCAATTATTTCTAAGGTTTGATTGGTATTTCACCAAGACACTGCTGACTGACCGTCTTTCCTACATAAAAGACGCAGGGTCACGTAACCGTAAACAAACCTGTTATCTCCATGATCTATACTGTTGCCCACACGTGGCCATTGTGTTCCGCTCAGATTTTGGTGGATGGGGTGAATCCACAATAAAGTTACTTGTAAAAATCCACCAATATCTCTGCAATCCTACAACGTATGGGTGTCTGGTTTATTTATCTAGAAAATTCAAGAGTCCATCTTCAAAATAATACATATATTTTGAGAAAAGTAGTGGAAAATCTCTGTGATGTGGACTATCAAAAATCCTGAAAAATCATCGTTTCGAAAGAAGTTTGTTTACATTACGTGACCCTGCCCCTTTAAGGCTGATCCCCAGTCAGTGGAATTTTCCGAGCGGGCGGAAATTCTTTTGTTTGCGAGAAAAAATGTCGCTCTGAAATTGAATGGATAGTTACGGCTGAGCAACTTTTTATTGCCTAAAATTCCGCCCGCTCGGAAAATCCCGCTGACTGGAAATTGGCTTTTATAGGGAACGAACATCTGTCTTTCTTACATTATAGGGAACAGACATAGCTGTAACGACTAGTCACTATTAATCGGCTGAAGAAAACACTTACGCATGCGCACCCATTGTTTCTTTAGCTACACAACGAAACCAAACGTGTCAAAGTTGTAAAATGCAATAGATTATCCAGTAATGTCCCGTATGTAAGAAACACCACCCGAGGAACACAGATTTTAGAAACACAGACCTTGATCCCCAACCTGGAAGAAACCTAAAAACAGTATCTTTATGAACATATAAGAGAGGAAACCTAAAAAGGGGACAATCTAAGACTCTGTCTCCAAATGGGGTTGGACATAAAAGACATAAAATATAAAAGAAGAAACCCAACAAGGGTACCTTTATGAGCATATAAAAGAGAAAACCCATAACAGGGAACTATCTGAGACTCTTTCTACAAAAGGGGTCGGACAAAACAAAAATCACAATCATGGAAACAATTTCTCCAACTTCTTTTGACTTGAGATTGTCACAACTGCCTTCTAATCAATGTTTACCGATCACAAGAAAGCACTACTTCGAAGGTTAAATATTCTTGAGGAATGTTGATTTTAAAATGAAAAAATCGAAAACTGAACTCAATATTTGATGAACGGTAAAAAGGGAAGCACATGACTGAGATTTTTGAGAAGTTGAACTTTTGACCTTTATTTCCTTGAGAGTTGAAAAGGTGAAAGGTGAGACTTTGTTGCTATAGAAACCAAAGGCCACAGAAAAATCCAATGGTTTCGGAGGGTTTGGAAAACATGAAGACATGATCGAAATTCTTGTGAAATGAGATTAGTGACCCCTTTTACTCCCCCGGTACTGAAAGATGATATTCACTAGAATACTTGACATAAAGGATTCTAAGAAACCAAACATTTCGACATATTTAGGAGATTTAACTATTTTAATATACTAAGATTCAAGCTTAATGGATAAAACAAAGTTAACTAAAAATGATTCAATAGGAACCATATGACTATCAATATTTGTTAACTGCTTGGGAACTTTTATTTTCATTGCTAAGAACATAAGCATCTTGACCTTAGCTAAGTTTGCAAAGTCGTCCAATGACATAAAACTAACACAATGCTGAACCGTGAGCTATTTTTTGCATGTTTCGAAGAATTTTTTAGTTGCAAGTGAACCACCTTAAAACTGGTCTATGGATAATGATCCCCGGGGGGGGGGGTGCACTTGACCAGATTTTGGTCGGGGACGTGCCATCGAGACTTCAAAAACATACCCGTTCCTCATACTAATTTTTTGAAAAAATATACCCGTTCCTTATAGTAATTTTCGAAAAAGTTTTTCCAACGCTATATTTCATACTAAAATCTCGCAAATCGATACCGTTCCTTATACCAAAATTATGAAAATTGATACCGTTCTTTGTACCAATATCTGGAAAATCGATAACCTTCCCGATGGCACGTCCCCGTACCCAAAATATATGTAGTGCACCCCCCCCCCGGGTAATGATCTTTTTAGGACGCTGAGGCAAAAATTGATATTCAAACAGTTGAAATTCAGTTTGGGCGCAAAGGACCCTGGGTGACAATAGGGTGTTTTAGCAGCAAGACGCGGACGTCTTTGAAATGCAGCTACTTTGTTATGTTTTTAAAGCATTCTAATTTTCCAGGCTTTTCCCTCCCAGAAAGCTACTCAAAGACAGGCAAATTCCCTGAGAATAGTTAGCCTTATCGCATTTCCATCATTTGTAAATGTGCTCATATTGCATTTTGTTTCCCTTATCGACGTCCTTTGCAGTGCGGCCTTGAAAAGTATACGTACGGTGCCCCATAAGGACTGACTTTTTTCCTCTGCCAAAGTTTTGTTGTACATCTTTGATTGCACAAAAATGGAATGCATAGTGCACTTTTTTCAAATTAGCCAATCGGATGATGGGATCTAAAGCGTTGCTACGCAACCGAGGTCAAGTACTTGAGACATTTGCTATCTCGAACAAAGTATGTCTGATCCAACGAAATTTATAGTATCTATCGAAGGTACATTTGCAACAAACGAGGAAGATAGTCTCAAACAGAGTCTCTTTCGGCTAACTAAAGTTTGTCTAAAATTTGCTGTGATGACGCAAAATAGTTCATGCAAAACATTTCCATCTGTTTCTTCGCGGACATTTTCAAGTGATATCTAATTTACGACAGACTTCAAATAGTTATGTGCCGCATCATGAATTATGCATTGCGTTTTCAAACATTATTTCATGACTTGTTTTGGAATCTCATCCCTCAAAGTCAAAGGAATCAGACTGCAATTTGAGAATTCAAACTGACACTTCGAAATGAAATTTGAGGACCAACAGTAGCCCTGTTGATATTGCCTCGCTGCTGCAGCCTCCTGCTGGGGATGAGGGTAACAGGTACTATTTCAGTACAAGTCAGAGACGGGGGAGTGGTTAACTTTCAACAGACAAAGTTCAGTGGGCGCTGTTGTGGAACAGTTCAATTTGAAAGTTGCGGGCAACGAAAAGTTCTTGGTGGCTGGGATTTTAGTTTATTGCAGCGATTTTATGATTATTCGACAAATCTCAACCACATTACAGCTGGCATAGGAAATATTAAACAGCCTGACTTCTGAAGTATCTTTTAGGAGAGGACTCCTTCAAAAGATTCGCTGGATGCCTGCAGTTTAACAGTTATCTGTTGGAAATTGGATAGTTTGGTAGCTGAGTGATTGCTGACTGTGGTCAGGAAAAGAACCTTGTTTCTTGACACCTAATTTTTCTTGGCGATAGAGACTTCAAAAAGATTTTCTGTCACATTACAAAGCAATAAATTTGAGAGAAATTTGAATCTGACTTGGCATTGCTTGAAAATGGAGATCTTCTACACTACAACATGCACAGGGGATATTCATGATTGGGTAAAAAGCATTTATCCTCCTTCTATTCCTGGAGCAGACAAGAAAACAGACTATTTTGTGGAGTTCGTTATCCAAGCTGTGAAAACGAAGTTGAGGGAAAAAGAAGTGGTAACACTTGCTGCAGAAGTCGATGAAATATGTGGATATCGTTGGGATGGACCTTGCCTTAGAAGGCTTTTTATTGATGGAAGAGTGTTTTACAAACTTTTCTGAAACTCTTTTTTGACAAAAAAATTGTCGTGGAATGAAACATGATTAAATTAAATTTGAAGTTGAAAAATTGCAAACTTGATATCGGGTCTAATCAGCTGCCAGTATACAAATAAACATACAAAAGTTCCCACGGTAAAAGTTGTGGATATCATTTTGTCCGAATCTTTTTTGAAAGATTACTTTTAAAAGCGTAAATAATGTTGGAATAACACCTGATGAAGAGTGACACCGGAGGAAGAGTAATGATACTTAATGAAGAGTAATGCTCGAAATGTTGTACAATGTTATCTCCCAAGTACAAAGTCGTATTTTATAGAGAATTAGTCAATTGGTTGAGTTTACTTTGGTGCAGGTAATAAATCAAATATTGCCGAGTTCATTATCAAAAGCTGCTAAAGACAGTGTAATTCAACATGAATAATCAACGCTGCTGTAATAAAAACTATTTCATCTCGCACAAATAATGATAAATAAATTATGGGTGAAAGCAATGCATGCATTAAAAAAAACCCATTATCGGAAACGCAGCATTCAGATCACAACGAAGTTCAGAACTTATGACAATTTTCTATCATCTAACAAGATCCATACCATTTTCAATTTATTTCCATGTGTTTCTGATATTTAATTATTCCAAAAGTGTTTGAGTAAAATGAATCAACTTTAGCATCAAAAATTACATGAAAAAGTTGCACCATTCTGTTCTACCACTCTTGCAGAAAACTCGTTTCTAATCTCTAACGCTATCAAATTGCCGCTAATCTTAAAATTAGCTTAAAAATCATGTGCCTATCATATGCAAAGGACAGGAGTTGTAAGCGAATTTGTCCAATAATGAGAGCGTAGTCAGTGAAGCAAAGACTGTCCCCTGACAAGATGTGAATCTCCCCAGTAAGACGACTCACAAGAGAAGTCTCCATTGCAAAAGAGTCTAGTTGCAAATTGTGCGAACTCCAAGGAGAGATTTGATAAACTATTTCCACTAAGATACAGTTCTATACAAAATATGAGGATGTCATCTTTCGTTCGTGCACGTGGGGGCCTGGGTCTATCTCGTAGGGGTTCTAGTCAAGAGTCTGGAGCGAGTGAGAAATAATTGGAGCTCCCAGGTAAAGCTTTAGTGGTAGTCTTCATATCACCACGGGTGAACAACGGACCTCTCACTACGACGTCGGTTCACGGGGATCGGAAAGAAATATGAGTTAAAAGCTAAAAAGCTGATACATCATATGATTGGACCTCGCTTTCCAACCGCCATGCCATCTCATTGGACCAATAAAGATCGATGTGGCAAAAGACGAATTCAGCCATGTCAATCCCATTAAAATCATTTGAAAGAAATCATTTCAAGGTGTTCCAAAGGATATTCCTCATAGGAGGTATGAACAAACTGTGGCCTTCTTGTCAGATTCAATTTAGTATCTATGCCAAAACCAAGTACATGATAATTAGCATTGCTATTTGAAAATAAGACCTAACACATGTTTTGGTTTGCACGCTCATATTGGCAGATTGATTAATACCAAAATACTGCCATCTATTTCTAGTTCTCCACCTTCGTAGGGAAAACCCTTGTGACCAAAGCGAGGCGAAGGTGGAGGTGAAGTCGCAGCTTTAAGTGCCAAGCACTGGGATCGCAGAAGTTGATTGGAACTAACTATTAACTAAGTCCGCGATCCTTCGTCATGCCGCCAAGAGGCGCGGTTCTACCTGGGATCGAACCTTGCCTGCCTGACTGTTCTGGCTTAAAAGTCAGAGGATTACACCACTGCATCACACACCTATGCTTCAAGCAGGCGACATTTATCATAAGAGACACTTCTCTTGCTTTTAGTTACTAGATTCACATTTTAGAACGTAAAATCACAAAGAATAGACTTATTACCTTCTTCCCTAAAAGACAAACACATACAGCCCTGTCTAATATATTTTCACAACCACCATCCATCGTACCATCATGAAATTATCAAACTGATCTCAACTGGGTTGTTCAAGCCAAACAAATCCGGAAACAAATTTTTGAACGATAATTCGTCCTTTCTTTAAATTATCGATCTAAACTACGCACCCTTAGCAAATGCTATCCACATCTCATCGAATACACCACTTCTTTTTAATCCAATATAAAACTTTACAATAACGAAAATACCTAGAGCAACACTTACAAACTACTTTACTACAATACAAGAACGATGCCATGAGGAGCAGAAGATCATGACTACCCCATGGCCATAACATAGGGACTGGTAACTAAAGTTAAGCTAAATCTAAATATACAATCAAACAAACAATCAAACATTAATACAAAAGGCTACGCAGAAACAATTTCTAACTGATAAATGTGGTCTACGATATGTCCAAAGCCATAAAACATTATCAGAGGACATACCCTAAATGTGATAAAATCGAAGAATGTGATAAAATGTGATAAATGTGATAAAATCGAAGAATGTGATAAAATGTGATAAATGTGATAAAATCTGATAAACCTACAAAATCAAATAAAATTTGATAAATAGATATTATGCAATCTGATAATTCAATCAAACACGGAGGGATGTTAGATAAAAATCTAACCATACGAAAAGAGCCCTAGAGCGGAATCTAAAATTGTCGTCTTCCATGATGTCAAAGTTTCTAAGAGTCACGATAACAAAACTGTAACTTGCTAAGGGAAGCGAGGGACATTTCACTCACTCACGGCCACGAAAGGCTTTTTAAGGATTTTTTGATGTACTTTTCTTGAAAACAAAAAAATTAGTTTTACCAACATTTGTCTTTTACGGAAAGAAATGCTCTTCGAAGGATAGAGTGTACATTTTGATGATAAAAATTGCTTTTCTTTTGCTGCTTTAACCCTTTCACGCCCGGCTAAAATTAAGCTTAACAGGAAAACCTAATGTAGATCGTCGTTTTCCAGGGGGTATCATAATCAGTGATTCAATAAGCAATAGATAAATGCAATGTCCATAACCTTTTAAAATCAATCAAAATTCTAAAAGCTTTACCCCCTGAAAAATTTGCAGTTCTCAATGAATACTGTTGGGCTATATGGCCCTTCCGGGGGTGAAAGGGTTAAATCCGAATGAACTGCATCGTATCGTACTACCGGGCGAGTGAAAAATCCTTATTTGAAAGGTCACTTCTTCCCCGATATCAAGGCATTTTTTATCAAGGCAACGATCAAATTGTACCGGGCACTCTGTTCTGAAATTATGAGGGCTCTCCTCAAAAAAGTCCCTCCAAGAAACCTTCGAAATGTTCCTAAAAAAGCACGGACAAATTTTCCCAATATTTCTGCCTTCAAATAATGACTTCAAAACACTTGATTATCCTCTTGGGAAAATGAAATAGGTCGGAATAATGTTGTTATTGTTATGCTCCCAAAAGATGATACTTTCATCTTTCCAAAGGGCTAACACATAACAAAGAACGTAAAGTCACTGCTGTAAGGCAGAAAATTTGGTCGCGAAATTAAAGTTTTTCGAAGTGGCTTCATTGCGATGATCTCAGGCTTTCAGCCCAAAGGGAAGGATTACTATCTTAGCTTCAAGAAGGCCTCTCCTTGCAAAGCTTTTGAGCTAATTTCAAACGATTGTCATCACACTGTTCCATTATTTCAATCTAGCTGTGACTCATGACTAAAGTTATAAAAAAAGCGATGTAAATATATGGGAGGGACCATCATACTCAAGGATAAACAAAAATGCATAATGATAAACCAGCTTGAATGAGGTCAATCCTGTTTTCAATGTTTTTAATCAAACTTAAGTCAGAATTTACCAAGAACCACTTCCTCTTCTTGTTTAGAAAATATAAAATACTATAATTGTGGGCCTATAAATCGCTATTTATTCCAAAAAGCCAGGAGGTCAACTATATCATAATCTTCTTACGGCGAGGAAAAATTTTAAGGCGTAGAAACAAATTCTTTATGGCCAGACGGTGATTTAATTGAGACACAAAGGCCAATATTTGTTTATAGATACCGTTCCGATGATGTAAAAGGTGAAACGCCTTTTGCGACAGTTTAATATTCGTTCAAATAATTTCATTAAAACAGGACCAATCACACAATAAAATTTGCCCTTTGAGAGAAATTCAGAGTGATCTACTGTTACCAGAATTAGTTAGAAAAATGTCCGAAGACTGAGTCTATTCATGCAACACAATGCTCGAATTTTCGAAACATTCGATTTTCAATTCTCGAATTATGCAGGCACAAAGAAGGATAGATTATGAAACAAAATGGCAACAGACTGCAATTAGCGATTAGCAAATGCAGACAAAGGAAATTCATTCAACAAGTAATTCAAAACAAACAAAGCCGCAAAAGTTGCCCTGAAGCTAGTAGGGGAAGCTGTCACCTTGTGCACAAGAAAGACGATGTTTAAGATATGTCATGAGTTTTTACGGAAAGAAGAAAGGATAAATCTAAAGATCTGCCAGCAGATTTTGCTTATTCGATTCCGGAGCTGAGCAATGCGAGGGCTGCAATGCGTGATGAACATATTCTGAAATTATTGAAGCTTTCAGAGAAGTCTTATGGCAGACTTATAGCACAATGAAGCCATTCGATTCAAAGAAATATGTCATAGCATTTTAAGACGGTGATGGAACCTATGCTTATACGTACAATGTACCGGGTGAGCCAGAAAAAAGTTCCCACTTTTGAAAATTCATAGCACCAAGATTACTCCACGGATTTGAATCATTCAAATTCTAGTTAAAAGTCGAAAGATCGAAGTATTTTTGTGATTTTTCTCACTGTCCTACCAGCACTAGAAGTATTGGTAAACCTAACTTTATAAAGATTTTATGGTTGCAAAATGACGAAAAAAGGGCCTAAAACATTGATCAAATCGTAAGGATTCTATTCAAATCGAACAATAGGCCATGGGCGTTTCACCTCCCTCAAGAGCTGTAAGACATCGATTTTCAAACAAATGCGAAAGATTTTCAATCCCAAGGAAGTTAATGCCTAGAGGATATCTCTCACCCATGAGAAATTGCATTTCCTTAAAGGGTCTGTTTCATCCAGCATTCCTTGCACGTGTCGTCTCTTGGCTAACCTTTGTTTGCCGCCATTTTCATGGCCCATGAAAATGGCGACAACAAAGGGAAACCAAGAGACGACACGTGCAAGGAATGCTGGATGAAACAGACCCTTTAACTATTTTGTGCGAGAAGTCATTTATGCATTGATCGATGTTTTGGGCCATTTTCCAGTAATCAATCAACCATGAAATTTTTGTAAAGTTGAATTTACCTATATTTGTAGTGCTCGTGAGACAACGAGAAAAATCACAAAAATACTTCAACCATTTGGCTTTTAACTAGAATTGGAATCATTCAAATCTGTGAAATACTCTTGCTGTTATGAATTTTCAAAAGTGGGAACTTTTTTCTGGCTCACCCGGTAGTATAAAGCTTTAGACATTATGAACTATCTAAAAATACGTATCCTGGGCCAAATTAGTGATGTCTCCTCTCCACAACGTCGTCAGAAAATAATATATAATGCCTTCAAATCACTTGGCAGCCCATTTTTAATGTGGAGAAGAAACTAACGGAAAAGTCGTAATAAGAAACAAGAAGTAAGAAAGCTTACTTGCGGTGGAACAATTTCAAACCAAGAAGCGAGTAAAGGGATATCATCAACAACAGCAGAATCAAAACATTGGAAATCTCTGGCAAAGTTCTTCTTATATTTCGTATTGCTCTTCTTATCTGCAAGAAAATTGTCTCCTTCAGAGAGGTCTATCTTCATTTGCTATTCAGGCCTGATCAATGTACACGAGCACACGACGCAGGCACAAAGCATCATCAAAAACATTCGTCGCTTGCAAATATTTAGAGTGTATTGACTGTATTTGTACAGGCACATTTTCGAAAGCCATTTGCTCGCAGGCACAGACTATTTCTAATGAGGCCTAGCTATTCTACTCAATCAATGACAAAATATATCACAACATGAATGAAAATATTGAAATGATCACATCGTCTTTGTTTGTCATCTTAATCGATAATTTACATCTAGCTTTCTACATACAATAATGCATATAGTGAACTGATCTAAATCCATAAATCTTCGGCAATTAACTATGAGATAAAGCATTTAAAAAATCTAGAGAAGAGACAGTCTTAAATCAGTGATCATATGAAGTTAAACTTTCTCTGCTGTTGCTACTGGAATCAAGGTACACTTCCTCAGCGAAGGTATGACAAACAGTCACAAAAATACCAACCTATTTATCAGCTTGATATATTCTTCACGCTTTATATTAACAAAGAATGGTTTTTATGAGATACTTTCGGACAAATGCTGGTCCTAATCTAAATTTTTCCTTCGAATGTATATTTTGTACAAAGACCAGGAATAACATTTATGTAACAAGTTACACTCTTTTGACCAAAGGGAAGCGTTTCTCACCCCCCCACCCCCTGCCTGGGGTTAACAATTAATGAAAGTTTACTTAGTTACGATAGGTTTGAAAAGAACCCTTATGAAATCACAATTTTGCTTAAAATGGAGACAAAGCTAGCTTTTTGTTCACAAAATCGTTGCTCTTACCAAACCTTCTACTTTTTCATTTTAATTTACACGTTCATTTAACTTGTTCACCTTCTAAATTTGGTCTTAAAATGCCTTTGATTGAGACCTAAAAAGCATCATCCACATATATTTCTGCCCAGGCTTTCCAATGAAAAGTATTGGTTTTGTACGGATAACTGAATAGCCTCCGCTTTACTGCATGTTATCCCTCTAATGACTCAGTTTTATCCCTCCATCGCACTGAACAACCTCTGCCTTATTGAATAATCTCCAGATTGCTGCACAGATATTCTGCAGGATGTTAAAACAAAATCATAGAAAAAAGCATACCTGTCTACTCTCGCTGAAATTGATCATAAAAGCTGGCCTGAGCACTCTGGACCATCTAATTGCATATTTTGAGAATCCAGTGTTCTTCAGTACGATATAAATCACCATATCTACCAGTGTTAGCTATGGAATCAAGTAAACAGATGTTTCTTAATTTGTGACAAATTATAGTCACAAATGGAGTACAAAGTACAGTTTTGATATGAAATTTCAACACAATCAACCATGGCCTAGTTTTTGATAATCCATCAAATCAGATTTGCCTTACTAGAAGGTCTCTTGAATATTCATGGAAGTTGGAGTCAGTAACAATTCCATAATGTTACTAGAACATTCACGGAATTGTCACTAAGTCAAACCTGTCTCTTTCCTGGATTTGTCTAACATGCTACTCAGAATGACTGAAATATGAAAATAAAGAACTGATTTATAATTATTTGTGCCCATGCTAATTTTGAGAATCTTTGTGGTTTTATTTGCTGATCAATTACACAAGATTTTGTGATCCTTCACATGTATAGGTATGAATAATCTTGGGCTTAACTGCAGCCGTTGCAATCTCCACTCTTTGATTTTTGGTAAAAAATACTCCCAAAAACTTCCAGCTGAACAGGTTTGACATGAAAACTAACATAAAGGATTCACGTAAAACTTTGCACAAAATTTGTCATATATACATACCATCAAACAGCCAAGGACGATGATAACTTTTTTGTCTTTCCAGTGCCTCCATTTTGGCATGAATGCCCATGCATGAACAAGTCTACAGAAATATCCTAACAGACAAATGATCTCAACCAACATTGTAGCCTACGAAAAATTAAACATATACATATCAAAGTTACATAATGGGTGAGTTAGAAAAACGTTGGCTGCTTAACAGGCCATATTTTGTGAGAAACAAAGTTTAATACAGTGTGCTGAAGGTCTATTCTGTAGAGGAATTATTGAACTTTTTGTTTCCAGCTTGTTAAAAATTTGTATCATTCATACAAAATTTTACAAACATATATAGAGTATTACTTTACAACACTACAGGGACCATTACCATGGGAAGTGAAACACAATGATTACCCAATGGCCACTATGCAAAGAGAAGCAAACATCAATCAACATACAACTGCACAACAAATGAATAATAACTAATGGATACTTCACTAGATTCTGTCTTATATTAGATCTCAGGTCAGCATAGCAATGAATTTACGAACATCACAAATCTTTATGATTTAAGCTTAAAAATTATCAGCATAAAACTTAAAGATAGTTGTATTTAGCTTTCTTTTGTGTTGCTTTGTGGTGTTTCTTCCTTCAAATATTACTCTTTGCTGCAAGCCTATTCAAGCAGGATCTAATAAACAGCCTGTCCTTGTGTTTTCTCAACACAATTCAATAAATTCAAACTTACCCAATATGGTGCTGCCACACCTCCAACAGCAGGTTCTTCAAATAACACTAATGCCATGTTTGACCAAATGAGTACAAACAAGCCAAAACGTACCCATGAATTGTTATACCAATAATAGATACTACAAAGAGAGCAACAGATTTATAAAGAATGACTGGACATAAAAACCTTTTTATCTCAAAGGGAACTTGGATATTTTAAAGCTAGCATGGGTGAAGTATATAAAAGATACAATATATTTGACAATTTTCACATGTGCCAATTCACTGTGTAGCATGTGTGTTTCTATAGCAGACAAAAGTAGAAGCCACCTCTTCTTTTCATACAGCAATTGTTTGGGATACCATCAGCGAAAGTCTTTCGTCGGATTTTCTCCTGAAGAGCCAGACGCCTGTCAAAGTGCTTTGGAGTCTGCACAGTATCGATCTCAGGGTCATCGCCCTTCATCTTTCCTTCGTTAATTTGCGCATGCCCCAAAATGCTTCGCTCATCCCATTGACCAGCGGGCCAATCAGAGTTAACGTCTTTTCCTTTGTGATTCACAAAAGGGGAAATTCGTAGTATTCCAAACAAGCAATTTTATTTTCATGCAGCAATAAGAAATGCTATCATCACAAACATTTATGACAGGGAATCAAGTGAAAATCATCCAGTGGAGATAAGCCTGAAGACTAACTGATCCTTTGCACTCATAATGGCTGTGAGACAAAAAGAAACATGCAACATTGAGGAAATAAAGAATTACATGATGATGCTAATGGTCATTGTCAACCACAGAGACAAAATATTGTTGTCTGACTTTTTTGTCTACAGCACAGGCCTTGGGTACATCAAAAATCAAATAATGATCAACTGACTCCTTCAGATTCATTCAAAAGCAGGTAAGAACTCTTTAGAGGTCTAGGAAAGTTTGCAAGAACTTTAATAAAAAAAATTTGCAGAAAGTCCTTAGAATTCTATGACAAGAAAACAGAAAGTCTGAACTGTATCATGATTCAAACATATATGAGGGTGCTCTTGCAGTCTTGCAAAATATTCTGGTCTGAACAACATGATTTAATTAAGTCACAGCTATTTTTCAATGAGTGATCAATGCCAATATTTCTCTGTTCTAAATCAACATTGTTTCACTTTTGCCATCACCAGGGAGTGGCCTGATTGATCAAAAAATAATTTGTGGCATTTTTTGAAATCTAGTATTGCAGTCTTCTTTAACTCTGATGTTAAAGACCTTGAAGATAACCATAATCTTTTGTGGCCAAAAACTGACTTTACTATGATATCAAGGGCATTTTTGGCCTGGGTTCTGTTCCTTTTTCTCTTAATTCAGTGTGCAAAGGATCAGTTAGTCTTTAGGCTTATCTCCACTGGATGAATTTTACTTGATTCCCCATTGTAAAAGTTTGTGATGAGTACACATGCACAGTATAGCATTCCTGGTTGCTGCATGAAAATAATATTGCTGGAGGAAAAGTATAGGTGGTTTCTACTTTTTGTCTGCTGAAAATTTTGTTCACTGCGCTTTTGCCTTACTCTAATTGATTTTAACGTAAAAAAGGTGGAATCAATTCACATGGAGATCAAAACAGCTTTTTGCCACGAACTTTAAAGAAAATCATTGAGTAGATTGTAGATTGATCATTAGTACAACCTTACTAGGTCTCAGGTGATCCAATACCTTTTGGTTCAACTCATGCGATAAAAATACAGTAGTTTTACAAGGTTACATTAACAGATCCCATCATTGACTCAAAAAGTTACGTGCTAGCTACCATACCGTAGTTCTTTCTTTTCTGGGACAAAGAAACCATTTCTTCCATAAAATGCTTCCTCTACATATATGCTTGCAAGTAGTAATTGCTGATTGGAAAGAAAACCAAATTTAAGATTTCTGAACTACTGGTATTCTTTCTTTAAGACAGCCACATATACATTCAAAAAAGATAAGCATGGGACTGGCAAGGAGGGAAACAGCTATCTGGATTGGAAAAATTTTGTTGTACAAGACTTTTGAGCACAATCCAGCCTAACTCTGGAAAAACTGTTCGTAAACAGTGAAACTTTTATTGCACTCCCTAAGCTTTATGTTCCATATGCTTGTGTTCACATTCCTTTATTTGCACTTGCATGGCGTAATCATGTTTTGGGTTAGGTATCTGAGCAACAACAACCACACTTGACATAAAAACTTTGCATCTGTTGGTCAATTTATACAGTACTTGAAAGTATTTTCCATTTGCCTTTGATTTCCTTACTAAATTTTCAATTAAAACAAAGTGTCCCAAATGATCCCCAGCTGTTGGAGGCCGCATTGGAAAACATGTCTGTTTTGGCCTATGCGTAGTGGTGAGTGAAACAAATTTGAAGGCGCAACTTGCGAGTAGACTTTAAAAAGCTGCAAGAGATACAAAATTAGCAACAGATCCATTGTTCTTGCATGTGAGGGCCTTTTATTTTAGCTGTGAGTACACATATTTTATTGATAAGAAGCTGCTTACAAGAAACTCAGCTCTCAGATCACTAAAAAATTAAGAAACTCCAGCATTTGGAAAATATAACTGAAAAACTATATATTTATTTTTATCAAATAAGTCCTTAACAAATTTTTCCTTTATTTCCACTTGTTTCATGTATAATTATGAGGTACTTGAGTGATGTGTAAACACTGCACAGACTTCAAAAACTGTGTTTTGAAACTTTCTCAAGGTAATACATACATACATAGTGAACATGAAGATTGTTACGGAACCTTTAAGCAACTCCTAAGAAACTCTGAGTAATAATTTTAAGAAATTTCAGTGCTGGCCAAAATTCTTAGTTTCTATATGAAAAAATGTGTATTGAAACACAGTTCAAAGTTGCGAATGAATGCAAGTTTTCCAACCTGGGCTGGAGGACCTTTACGGACACCAGAAAGTATGAGCAATGGCAGTCTTGTTAAGCCCTGCAAGGCCAGATCCACACAAATTCGTGAAAAAAACTGTTTAAGTCTTCAAATTACAAAAAGCTTGATAGCTCACTTTATTACCTACTCAAACTTGTCTGAAGTTTTGCTGAAGCTGAAAAGAAAGCTAATTCACGCAAGGCAGACACTTACAAAATCGTTTGGGACACTACTGCTTTTATAACGCATGGAGACATTGCCATCCTCTTCAATCTCGTTCAACTTCGTCGTGCTTTTTGACGAAGTGACATTTTCATTTACTCTGTCTTCTTCCGTTTCATGATCGTCTTCAATCATCCTCTCAAAATCAACAACTGCTTCTAATGTGACCTCTGAATTGGCAGGAATACCTAACTCTTCGGCAATTTTGTCTCTCATGGCGCTTTTACTTCGCTCCTCTCGGGCAGGGCCTAAGGAATTCCTGATGGACATGGCTTCGAGTTTGTTCCCTCCTCCATTCGCCTGACCAGCAGAAATGGTATGACTTGGCTGCAAATCATCTCCGGAGGGCAGTTCGAATTGTATTAATGGCTGTTCTCTATTGGGGCTTTCAATACCTGCCATGACCTCTAGGCTTTAAATATAAGCAGACAAAATTATCCAGATGCCTTCATCACAGCGAAAATCTTCGGCCGCCATTAGAGAGAGTCAACTGACTTGAAATTTGATCCCTTGATGTTTACATGTCTCGGCTTCAGGTAGAGGCTTACAATTTTAATCGCATCAAATTTTGATTGGTTGAAAAATTAACCAAGAAATTAGCCAATCACTTCAAGTGAAAACAAAATGGACATAATCTGTGCCAAGTTGCCTGTGCGTTTCTGAAAATACAATTTTCTGTGGCTGGGAAATTTAAACTTTATGATTTACGAATTTGTCAACAAGCAAGGTTTGATGGACTGTGGAATAAAAGTACCCGACCGTTATTCAAAAATAAAATGTTAATTCGTCATCGTCAGTCAGGTTTTCCTCTGTGAACTAGCACTCATCTTTCAGAGCCAGAAACAAGAAAATGCTGGTAAGGCATTATTTGGGAGCGAGAACAAGAAAATCACGGGCATTCAAATCTTCCTTTATTATGAAACAAACAATTCTCGTTCCGATAATAACGACTTACCAGCATTTTCGTTACTTCTGAGTCCGACAGATGAATGATTTTACCAAAAAAATTTCAAATCCAAGTTACCCCTTGACCGATAGATTAACATTTCAGTTTTGAATATCGGGCATCAAACTCTTATTCTACAACCCACAAAACGTGCTAAAATTTTTACTCGCCCAGTTAATGGAAAAACTAAAAAGAACCCATCTTACTAATCTCCGTTTATTTTGGTGAAAGAATGTTGCTTAACATGCTGAAAGTATCAGTTCTGACTTCATGGATCGTAGTCCAGTGTTTGTCCCTATGCTCTATTTTTGGAACGGAGACCTGGAGCGTATCAATGTTACAATGAGGTCTTTCTTGGCACATGCTTACGAACGAATTAGCCAAATCAGATCGCGTGAGTGTCATCCTTACGACAAAATCCAAAACGATGCGCAGCAAGTCCGAGTCCAATCTCTGTCGTAGGCTTGATAGTGATGATAAAACTTTCGATAAAATTGCCGCTTCTACTAAATACTGCGAAATTTCGCATCTGCAGTCTATGAACAAACACTGGATTTGAAGATTCGCATTTATACTTTGCATTCGTCGAAAATTTGTCTCTATTCCTCCAAAATTTTAGAATTAAAATCTAATTAACCATAAAGATACCATAAAGATAAATAAATTGAAATCAAAGGTACTTTAAATCTCATACTGAAAATTCTCTTTAAATTATAGCATCTCTTTTATCTGCTTTATTATGGTCTCCTTCCTCAGGCCTGTCGAAAGCGGGGGAGGGGGCTTGTTCCCCACTAATTTTCCTAAGTTTGTTGGTTTTCTAAGTGAAAAGGGCTG
This sequence comes from Aurelia sp. 3 sensu Dawson et al. (2005), assembly GCA_964020215.1. Classification (NCBI taxonomy): domain Eukaryota; kingdom Metazoa; phylum Cnidaria; class Scyphozoa; order Semaeostomeae; family Ulmaridae; genus Aurelia; species Aurelia sp. 3 sensu Dawson et al. (2005). Next base: position 27,098,977 of record OZ026574.1, on the reverse strand, counting down.
TGAAAGCCAAGTTTGTGAAAATGAAGGTTCTATTATCTATTTACCGGGACGCTCCCAGAATCTATCAATGTGCAAAAACTTTTGATTTCATGCAACCCGAAATATAAAAATTCTCCTGGAAAGACCCCCGTCAGTCGTGATCCTTTGCTATTTTGCTTTTGCCTTTTTTGATACACCCTGTATAGGGAAACATATTGTCATCAAATATGAACTCTATCATGACTGGACAAGTTTGCATTTTACAATACTTTTATTGACAATTTTTGGGGCATTTAGGAGAGACAAGGGTGTTCCTGGTTAATGGATGAGTCAAAAGCGCTTGTTCTAACTTTTGAAAATTCATAGCGCTGAGAGATGATAGTTGCGAGACTGAAGCACTATTGCTATTTTACTCAAGCTAATATGGCTATTTTACTCAAGCTATATGGCCGTGGAAATGCGACATAGCATTTAAAAGGTCTGTTTCATCCAGCATGCCTTGTATGTGTCGTCTTTTGGTTGGCCTTTGTTGTCGCAAGTTTCATAGGCCAAGTAAAAGGCGACAACAAAGGCCAACCTAGAGACGATACGTGCAAGCCATGCTTTATGAAACAGACCTATTAAGAGGTGTTAGAAAATTCAATTAGATTGAATATCATTTACAAGAACTGGTAGTTCTCTCTATTTCATTTGCCAGAAAATGCTGTCCTCTCAATGCGTCTTCTTATTGCTACAAAGAGTAAGCTTTCCGGCGGATAAGTATTGTAGCACATGATAGAATCGGAATTGGATCTTTGAACATTCCGATGCATTTTCGAACGTACACGCTAGAGGCTCTAATGCCACTCAATCCAATTTTTCGTATAAAAATGTATCAAAACATTGCTCAATTCAGACTCTTTGTGGGATAGCTAAAAGGCCCATTGAAGCAACTTAGGCTGAACAGACGATGTCTGCGTGACCTGTTCATTGAAAAATCGTAGGTTGCCCAGGTTCAATGATGGTGTGCAGCAAGCATCAAAGTTGAGGCTCTTGCTGTTGAAGCTTTGGTTGAATTCGATGGCTATTTATTTCTTTGATTTCTGCAAATTAGGCGCTGCAATCTTGACTTTACCAGGTATATTTCTGCTAACATCAACATCCTATCAAAAAGAATAAAGACGACTCATTGAAGGGAATCAAGAATAGTTGAGAGCTGGCCTGGGCCAGGTTAAAAATATACCCTATTTTATTTGATAACTTTGATACGTGTCACTTAGTCAGTAACTAAAAAACAATGGGTTCTTGGGCGTATGCAATGAATTTGGAAACAGTGGCTAAAGTTGTTGGAAATGCTTATTTTCTTTCACGCCAACTCTGTTTTTGCAACTTTTTACAACGCAGGTTTGCACGAACACGTACAGTTGTACCTCAGTAGATGCTGTTAGACTTTTCATTTTTGTCCACATCAAAGCATTATTCAGACTTGAAATTGTGTCAAAAATTTAGTTTACAAACCTTTAAACTTTTGAAGAGATCCTTTTCCCGTTGGGTTGCTTCTTTCGACGTTGCAAATAAATGTATGGCTGTTTTTGCAGCTAAAATAAACGTTAAGATATCAGACATATCTAAAAGTCACTATACCTGGGAGCACTGAATCAATTTCTTATCAGCCCTTTATCAGAATCCACCTTTTCAAGATAAGAGGTGGGAAAACGGAAGTCTTTCGTTGTTTAAAATTTTGCATTTTTGAGGGTAAATTCTTATCCTGCGTAGAAAGATTAGTAATAGGCCAAATTCTAAAATTCATAACAGCCTTCATTTCAAAATTATGGCGATTCTAAGAGTTTAAAGTTATTCAGGTTTTCACCGTGAAATCAAAGTTTGGACTTGGATGGAAACTCTTTTGGGACAACCTGTCTGTAAGTACTATCATCAAAGTAGCAGTGACATCAAAAAATTCATTCCAATTTACCAAATCATTCTAACTGGTATTTTGAACAAATTTTTCTCACCTTTTCCTTTCCTTCCAGTACCTGGCATAACTTTTACTTTATATCTACGATAAAAGAATTCAGGTATCGTTCATAGCGGTTGCATGTATGGATTCTCATAAAATCCTTTTCAGAAGTAACTTTTGAGCTTTTCAACCACCAAAGGACTTTCCAATACAGATACCATAAAAAGGGGAAAAGAGGGAAAGATAAGATCAATGTTCCTGAAATTTTGGTTCATTTGATAAAAAATTGCCAACGAGCTGATACAAAGTATTTCATTTATTCACTTTCGACTTTCCCCAGGTACTGCAACTTATCGTACAGGCCTTGCTCAACAGAACTTTCAAGCATTGTTAGGAATTCTTAAGAATTTTCAAGAATTCTTCGTATTGTAATAAGAATTCTGGAGTCATATGCGACGGTCAATTTTCTTAACTAGAATTCTTAAGAAACTTAAGATAAAAAGCCGTGTTGATGTGCATAGGGCCTGTACTGTAGTAAGATGAAAACATTGCAAAGTATCTTTGCCAAAAATGAGTAAAAATACACAAATTCAGTAAAAGCTGTTTCTACCCAGTTCTGGTTCACTCACAGTACACTTGGAAAATCATCTCTTTGTTTTTTGATGCAGTTAACCGCATCACGCTGTTCATAGTACGAATTTCGTATGAAAGAAAGTTTCCTCGAGAGCATAATCACATGATCTTAAGTGGACGTAAACAACATTAGCTCAATTTCTTTATCACAAAATACATTAAATATCCTAAATGCTGTAAAATAAAAAAAGAAACTCCTTACTTGTAATTCTGCATGGTATTATACGGCGCACAAACAGGAACAGCGAATAACAGAATATCATCTTGCAAAGGGCATCCAGTTAGCGTATCCAATAATGAAATATTTTCCTGGGAACGGCAAATAGGATGTTAAATCGAGGAAATTGCCACGAGAAAACAAAACAGATTGCAAAAAAATTTACTTACAAGAGAGTTGAGATATTTGGTGACAAATCATTGCAGTTTTTGATTCAATTTTTCCAAGCAATTGCTTACATCAAGAGCAAAAATTAAACTTTAAAGATGGAAATGGATTATGTTATAGAGATGTTATAGAGCAAATTCCAGCAGTTTTAAGCAAATGTATTTACCTACTTCAAAGCATCTTCTTATTTGAGATGTTTTGACAGAGATCAAAAGCAGGCAGATGTTACATTAGTACCAAAATTAACTTTAAAAGCTCTGGAACATGTGGCTGCTTCTGGAATTGCAAATTCCCCTCTTAAAAAGTCTTCAAAACAAAATCTTAAAGGGAAGCAGAAGTGTAGTGTTAGCAAATTTAATACGCAATGAAAAGGAAATACAGAACTTCGAAAGATCTGGTTTCTATTGGAGGATGTGTTTGAATAAAGATGATTTGAGCATATTGTGCAGTCAAAACCTTCACCTGCACTGGTTGCAAAGAGAAAAGAGGGTTTCAATGCAAGGAGAATTCTCAATCCTGTTTTGACGTAAAATTTTTTAAACGAAAAAGAAACCAAAAACCAAAAATATAGAGTATACTTTTAACAAATTAGCAAGCATTCCTACTTTGTCAACGTCTTCGATGCCTTGAGCCTCTTCATCATCCTCAATGTTATCCTCTTTTATTGTATTCAGCTACAAAAGTTTGAAACAAAGAAAAATTCTCAGAATTCTCATGATTCATGGATGATTTCTTTCAAATGGATTTTTCACTAGAACTCCGAAGCCAGGGACCTAAACAAAGGGGTATGGTGTTGGCAAATTCGGTGTCTACTGTACACTCCCCTTATAATTTTCTTCAGCTCCACCCCTGAAGGATTTGTATTGAGAACTGGCATTTGTAGTGAGGACACGGTGACCCTGCGTCTTTCCTCGCTACAAATGCCACAGTATCTTGCACTAACTTTATTATTTCTAAACTTTTGATCGATAAAAACAAGTCTGCAGGAAGGTAAAATATAAGCAATGTACAAATTCCCGTCAAATAAAAACAATGTAAATGGGAAAGCTGATTGAGAAAAAAAGGCAAAAACATCTCACAAGATTAAGCAAAAACTGTTTGTAAGACCCTTGTTCTATAATGCTAAGTTAGGGTATCTTGTATTGAAAATAAAATACAATCATTTTCAATTGAATTAGATGAATTAGAGAAAAATGATGAGCAACAAGAGCAAGAGCTACCTTCTCTGACGCTTGATTTGAGAGTTCAGCATCGTCTAGAAATTAAAACAAAACAGATTAATTTCACAACATACCTTTATTCAACATTATGAGGCTTCTAACATAAGGCTTACAAAGCCTTTTTGTAGAGATCCTTTTTCACAACTTTCTTCTAAATTCATTTGAAAATACTGGATGTCCAAGAAACAAGCACAGTAAAGTCCCGCCTTTAAGAAACTACTTTATAAGAATCTTCTGTGAATCTTAAAGGCGGGACCTTCTGTATACGGATCTGGTTGGGCCCAGCGATATGATATTAGTTTTAATCAATGGCTAATCACTCTCGGCATGGTCTTTAAACCACTCTCATAATGTCATTTCTAAGCCAATTTTATCACGGCATGATTGGCGTATTCGAAATACAATGCCATATTCTAGCCAAATTTAACTTCCACCATTTGGTTACTATCAGTTGTGAATAAAACATGCTGAAATATTTTCAAAATTTGATGAATCAGAATAAAGAAATATTAGAGTAATAAACCTTTGTGCTCGACACCATCATAAGACTCTGATGAAAGTATAAGAGGTTGGTCTTGAGGCTTCTTCACAAATTTCCCACTTTTAGGTCTTTGAGATTGATTTGAACCTTTCTTGCCTTTCTTTTTGTTTTTCTGTTCTTTGGAGTCACCAGCTGACTATCAAAAAAATTTTGAAGTTGAAAGGCTGCAAAACCGTAGATACAATGAATATTCAAAAGATATATGAAGCCAAAGATTGTCACCAATATATCATACCAGGTGAATAGAATCTTTTCCAGCCATCAGCTTCAAAATGATTAAAAAGAGCAGAGACATTATCTGCGGCGGAAAACAGCAGTGAACGTGTATCCCTCGAGTCTAAAATCATTGCGTTGTTTATTTTAGTTTCCTTTGGAATGAGTGCAGCAGATAAAAGTCAGGCGAAATCAGGCATACGGTAAGAGCCCACTTTTTCAAAACAGTCTCCTTAGTTTCTCAAGGAATCTTACCCCAAGCAATTGCATTATTATTTCTTTATCTTCTTCATCCTGATCCTTGTACTTTTCTTTCATTTTCTTGAGCTTGCCCTGCAAACAAAAGGTAACAAAAACACGTTTCTATCGCTACACACATAGCTTTCTTGAAGAGACAAAATTCATCTCTCTGACAATTCTTCATCTATATCAAGACGTACCGAAAGTTTTGTGGCCAATATATTTTCATAGCAAATCATAATTGGTGGGTATGATTACGAAAAAGCCACCGTTTTCTACTTGGTTGCACGAGTGTTTACCGTAAAAGTTCCCCTTTCCTAGTAAATCCCCTGTCTATCAAGCAGCCCCACGTATATCAACGGCAAAAATTTACTAAAGACGCTTCAGCTTTTCAGCTAAATAAGTTTTCATGTTCCTTTTATATGGTTCGGGACAAAACTGCGTCGAATTTTTGTATTGACTCGTAAAATTGTTTGCTGATTCTGCAAAACATGGGGGGAGAACAAAACAGCCATCTTTTTCATTTGATTTTGCGGATAAGCTGCTCTGTAATGAGCCGTCCTCTCTTTTAAGTCCCTTGCTCTGAAGTTTTTGAAATTAAAGAAGTCCTCCGGAGCTTGATAGAGCTTTTTACGGGGGGGGGGGGGGGGGGGGATTGCTGCAGCAAACTATCTTATGGTATTGTCAAGAACTATCTAATGATAATAAGAAACAGGATCGAACTTACCTTATGGCCTCGCTTCGCTTGTTGTTGCTGTTTTTGCTCTGATTTTCCAACATTTTTCATTTTTTCAGGTGATTTGCTTGGGCTTGGCTGGCTCGTTTCTCCAACTTTACTACCATTTTCACTTGAATCTTCAGCACCTGACTTGTGCTTCTTCTTCAACTCCCTAAAATGATTTTTCACCAATTATGGAAAGATGAACGACGAAAGAATGATTGTTAAGACGAAGTAGCTTGAGCAAAATCATCTTGTCAGTAAGTGGGATTCTTTGGGTTAAAAATTAAAGATGTTGCGCAGTCGTATAATACTGTGACTTTGCAGCCAGAGCAGTCAGGCGGACAGGTTTTAATCTCGGATACAGCACCACCACTTAAGCATCATGACAAGGGGTAGCGGACAGAGCGGACTAGACTAGGTGTTCTCCACTTCTGCAATCCTTTGGTGCTCAAACTGCAACTTCCTCAATCAAGTTTCAACAACATAAAAGATCTTGCAAGAAAACATTCATTTTCTCCCATTGTTGAACAATTGCCAGCTATCGTCGCCTCATTACAATATGAAAGCTGATATCTGATGGTTATGGAAACAAATTTACGGTGTATCGTTCATATCACTAGATCCAATGTTTGAGTTTACTCTTATCAAGTAGGGCACTTTCAAGATTTTATGGGTGAACATAAATTTCAGATCTCAGAGCCAAAGGCAGACAGAAACAAAAGTTCATGGATGGAATAGTAAGAGAGACAGGAGAGAAGTGGACAGCTGTAAAGTTGCTGCAAATGACTACAGACAGTAAAGCTGGGTCAAGGTCGATTTGTTATCTTTCACAGGGACACGACACTATAAGAGAGAGGAAAAGAAATTTTAAATTTCAAGCCGGTGTATTTTTCGTACCTTCTTTGTTTTGCTGACAGTCTTTGCTTTTTTTGCTGTTTGAAAAAAAATATAATTTCTGATCACCTGAACACCGATAATTTATGTATCCAAAATCAAGGTGCCTATGATTCAAAACATCATGGAAAGTCTTCGCAGTTATCTTTGTTTAAGTAAGAAAGTCTCTGTCTTAATCCAAAATTCAGAGAAAGAAAATCGGTGGAAATCGGGTTGGTAATACAGTAAGTCCCCACATACAAGAAACTGAAAATTTTCAAGCAGGCTGTTAGGTTTCTTACAAGTGAGAAAATATCTTTACAGGAGGGAGGCTGGCAGATTTCTTAAATGTTCAAAGAGAAACTCCCTTTTATGTGGGATGCTTCCCTCCTGTCACTAGTGTTTCTCACACTAAAAAGTTGCAAAAGGTCTAAAGCGTTTTAAATGTCTGAATATGAAAAATAACGATGTATCATTTCATGTGATAAATTTCAAATACGAGAGATAACAAAACAATTTTGACATTGCAATGAACTCTACTTCATAACTTTTAACCATTCATAAGAAATTAAAAGAAGCCGGCTGTCTACTTTCTTAAAAAAGGAGTAAATATGATGGCAGGCAGCAGTTTCTTATATGTCCGTATCTTTAGCAATGATTGGCGACACAATTACCGGTTGATTTCGAAGTTGTTCATTCTGCATGTTCTTCAAGGACATTGATGGTGGTGCACTTCAGATGGTCTGTATACAATTCGAAGAATTCAGAATTAGAATTGAAATACTCACTGTACTAACTGGTTCTTGTTTGGCTCCTATAACAACCTTCTCTCCATCACCAAAGTCAACAACATCATAATCATCATCATGTTTTTGGTTTGCTGAACTTGATTCTCGTTGAAGCTGAAATCTAGGAAGGAAATTACCAGATTTTGAGTACTCAGAGCTTTTGACTAGTTTGCTAGTTTTTAAAGGTTCCATAGCGATCTCCATGCTTAGACATTGCTCAAGTGCCTTGTAAAGAAACATACAGGGAAGTATTTAGATTTAGGCCGAGATAATAAAGGAGAAATCCACTGGAAGGATTTCTCCAAGATTAAATGAAGTTTCTTATCAAGTTATATCTTAGTCTATCTTAACAGCAGTTTAGATAGACTATGGTATGGTTATATTTTCCAAGTAGAGGATTTCTCACACCAGTAGTTTTCAACCCGATGGCGTTGCTACGGAGGAGCTTAATGTGAATACCATTTATTTTGTGTTCACCTCGTACTTCAGCAGAGTGGCGCAGTGGAAGCGTGCTGGGCCCATAACCCAGAGGTCGGTAGATCGAAACTACCCTCTGCTACATACAAATTTTTATTTTCCACTTATTTTCACTGTTTTCCACCAAATTATTTATTCGTGAAAGAGAACCTCCTGGAACAAATATTTTAGCTTTCAAACAAATTCAGAATGCATTTTTTAAAATTGCAATTGCCCATTTGATTTTAATTATCACCTTAGAAAAACTTAACAAGATTTAAAAAATTTCGCCTTCTTTACTTTAAAGGAGGAATAAAGGTTCAATGATACATATGCTATAATATCCATGCTTTTGACTTTTAAAAGTTTTTTATGCTTCTCATACATAGTACTACAGTTTCTTAAAACTTTGGCCATCTTAGTACTAGTTTCTTATAAACCAGTATCTTATAAAAAACGTGCATTCACAAAATATTATACTTTAAAGAAAATAGGCGTACTATGAAGATCGAGGTTATCTGAAAAATTACTATTATCAGTTATGCTGATTTATCTTAAGAAACTGCTTATAAGACACTCCAACTCTCAGAATGCCAAAAAATAAGAAACTACATTTTGATGAAGAAAATCCTATATATGTTTGCCTTATTTTCTTTTTTTTCTATCTAAACATCGGAAAGGCTTAAACTGACCTTGTTTTCAAATATTTACAAGGGCACATGTAGTGAACATGACGTTCTAGCAAAGTGGTAGGAATCTATGGGAAATAGTCGTTGCTTCCAGAACTCAAAAATAAAAAGTTGGATAACTTCAATAGTGCAAATTTTGTAAAAGTTATCCTGGTTCATGTAAATTCGCGTGTCAGATGAAATTAATCAAAATCAACTTCTAAATCTTTAATTTCGACAATAAGCTAACACTTACTTGTCTCCCACGAACTGAAGCTTTAGCGATGTATCAGGATAAAGCGAATCCTCCTCCTCCTCGTCATCATCATCATCATCATCATCAACATCAACATCATCATCTTCACCATTTTCCTGCAGGTCTTCAAACCCGTTCTCTTTTTCTTTAACATTTTCATTTTCAACATCTGTTAACGATTCCCTTTGCTCCTTAGAATTGATATCATTTTTATCTATCTGATCAGCTGATTTAGCATTCTGAGCATATGATTCAGAACTCTGATCGAGTGATTGGCTCATCTGATTGACTGATTCGTTATTGATTGATTGGCCCTTTTCTGAATCATCTTCAACACTATGGTCACTATCACTCGCTTCTAACTCTATCTCTTTGTCAGCATTGTCAGTTTTGTCCGTTGCTTCAGTCTAGGAATTTAGAAAGTGCAAGTAAACGATGAAGTTATGAAACGAAAACATCCGAAACTGCAACAAACATTTCCCAATAAGACAAAATGAGGAGTGACTGCGATTCTTCTTTACCTTTCTTCTTTACAAATAATGCAACTGCACATATTTCTCGGTGGACAGTAATTTAATTTTGCCAAAGATTTAGTACTTAGAAGACTTATATATCTTGAACAGGAATTTATTTCTAGGAAAATCGAGAACGGTTAATTACTGGCAAAGAGTCATATGACCCAAAGCCTGTCCCTATCAATACTAAAACTATCACCTTAGCCCTAAAAACCAGCCCTAAACCTGAAATCTAGCCCTAAACAAAAAGTAGCAAGTGAAAAATTTGAATAAATTGTGAGCTTTTAAAAAGATCTATCAACTTTCGTTAATTTGAATTATCATTTTGGCGATTTTCAGTGTATCAAAGTCCTCCGAGAAGTGATAAATAACAAAAAGTCTTAATGTAGCTATGACGTACAGTGTGACTTGGGCAAGTCACTTGGGTAAGTTCAACCCTTTTCAAAAAAGTATAAGAAATGGTTACGCTTTCGACATTACTTTCAAGACATATAACAATCGTTGTAATTTTGCTCCTGGACTAATAATTGATACACCTACCACTCCAGCACCACTACAATTATCGTTCCATTAACAAAACCAGTTGCAGCGGAATGCCGTCATCTATTTCAATGCATAAAGGAGAACTGGAACTAAGCAGTTAGTCTAATTACTTACCACCGTAGACATAGCATCATCCTCAAGGAGCCTTGGCCTTCTTTCATTCTTATGATTTGCAAGGCAAGATTCATCCAGTTTAAACATGACACCGAAGCCCATCAATAAATATGACGGCGGCAAGTAATTCTTTTTACCACGAATCATAAAACTACCAGTTGTCAAGTATTCCCCTGAAGGCGCCGTTTTCGATACCTAAAGTGAAATAAAGATGTTCAAGAGTTATCCTTCCTTCAAATTTTCTTGCAAAGATACCTTAAATACTGTGTGTACGACAAATGATAGTATAGAAGATTCCCGGGAGGCGGGGGATACATAACTTGTGGATGGACGTGGGTCTGCCGCCCGGTATTCAGAAAGCTACCCTCTTCTAATTACCGACAGTTGCCGTCATACCCACTTTTTTGATGAAGTTTGGTGGAAAAACTACCCATTTTTACAATTTTTGCCAATTTCTGGAAAACTAATCCATGTTGAAAAAAACTCTGCCAAAATAGGGACTCCTGTTTAGAGAAGTTTGGACCAAAGCACCCACTCATATGGGTGGCACATACCCGTACCCTCAACATGTTATGTTACCCCCTCCCCACGGGTGAAGATACGGAACACTTCATGTTGCTCTGCCCTTGATTGGATGTACAAAGACAAGACCTCCTCGATGGAATCTATGCATTAATAGGACAAGTGGAATGTGTAAATCTTGCAAATAACCTTAAATTACAGCTTTTATTATATGGAGATAAAGATCTTTTGCCAATTCACTGAATGGACATATACTTGAACTTCTGATACATTTTATGCATAAAACTGATCGATTTGAGTCAAGTCTTGAGGTCCTATACCCCATTGAGAGAGCAGAAACTGCGTTTAATGACGTCATCGACCAATCTCAAAAAAGGAAGTGTTTTAATAGATAAGCTTTTTGAAATGATAAATCAAGAGTTTAAGTCCTAAGGAACAAAATATCACGTATTGCCAAATTTTGGGATCTGTTGCATGCAGCTAGGAGGCTCAAAGTTACGAGTTTTCGCGCATGCATGCGCTGTTTCTGCTCTGTCTATCCATTCCCTTGATAAACCAGCCAGTTTCATAACTTGTTGGTAGGACTGTTGTGGAATTCAATCAGAGGAAGCCCAGGACGTAAATTGTAAGTCTAGGTCACCTTACCTGGTCATGTCGAACCCACCAAGCACTCGTGACCACCCTTGCTTGCCATGCTGCACTGTAGCATATAGCCATAGTTCCAGCCTCGTTCAGGGTTCGTGGTGGCACAGGTTGTCCACTTGGATTTTTAAGAATAACACTGCTTGCACCATGCAGATCGGCGTGAACATACAAGTCACCTGTCGGTATAACAAGGATAATCTAATCAGCCTCGTTTCAAAAATTTGTTCAGACCAACGAGCCGAATCTATATCTTTGAGTGGAGGCAAATTTGAGCTTTCAAGATGAATATGTCTGCTCTGAAGGCATCGAAGTTCAACTTCGCTGATGAGAAAAATCTTAGCCACTATTTATGCTAAATTCACATCCCTGGACTCAACTAGACTGACGACGTGATTCCTTGTATTCGTTCAAAATTCATAATCTGATGTTTAATTTCACTCATACAAAGAAGGGATTGACTCAACTAAAGCGATAACAACAACAACAACAACAACAACAACAAGCGCAAATTAGAGGGACTTATGTAATGTAGCCTAGGATTCAACCAAGTCCATATTCTTTTTTGGACATCCGGTACATACATTAAAAATCCAAAAGCCATATGTCTGTCATTATAACAGTTCATAGTTAATAGGTTCTAAGGAAATGATACGGCATTCTGTCTGCTTGCTGTGTATGTTTCCCAATTTCTCACCTGGTCTGAGATATCGCTTCACAAGAAGTTCATTTTGTTGTTGGTCTCTTCCAGCTATAAGGAGGTAATTTTCTGAACTTATAAACCACATGAATTTCTCGAACCTACAAGAAATATTGAATGACATATGATCATCCTTTCCAAGTATGCTACCGTAAAATGTTTCAAACTGCCAATGATGATGCCACTGCTTTGTTTTCTTGCGGAGGAAAGAATCATTTACTGCTACGAAGGACCTAGCATACTCCTCCACAGAAAGACTTAAATTTTCCTCTACAGGAGCATATGCTGCAACACAACTGTGATGTCTAGCTACCCATTCTTCAAGAATAGATTTCACACTTTCAATGCAGCCGAGCATATTGTTTTGCTTTCTCTGAATGCTTATATTTGACTGAGTGCACTCAGTCAAGTAGCCTGCATCCAGCCTCTACTATCACTGCAGAGACGGATAGAGAGGAGGAGGAAAGAGTGGAAATCTTCCCCAGAAGAGATTTACTGTAGGAGATTTCTGCCTTTCCTCCTCCTCTCCATCTTCCTCCGCAGTGACAGTAGAGGTTGCACGCTGGCTATCGATCAAGAAGAATTTAACGTATCCACAACTGATCCAAGATACATCAGTCCTTAGGCTGCCTTCACATTAAAGGCTTGTTTTTTCGTGCATGCTTTTGCTCGCGTAAACGCGCTTTTTTGGGGTTTTCCCGTTCAGATTATATGTCATTGGATCCCATATAGCAGGTCGTTCTTTACGTCTGACATGAACAGCACAAAATTCAGCTCATTTGCACATGCGTGTAAGTAATCTGCTTGCTAACCAACAAGCTTTTTCGCATGACCAAGTTTCTTTCCGCATGCAAATACTTAGAAGTCTAAAAACTCTAAGGGATTAGTATGGCGGAAATTTGCACGAGCGTTTTAAGCGCTTGCAACAGATTGTGCAATGTGAACACAGCCTTACACAATACAAAAGTACTTCGCTCACCAGTAGCTTTTCCTTGCTTTATTGATAACCGCAGAAGTAGCAACTTCCTTTAATGTTTCTTTCGTCTTCTTTTCAGCTGATTTTAAAGCCTAAAATTGCAATGGTTGTCAGCGTTCAAAATCCTTCAATTAAGATGCAGTACATGCTCATTAAATATCATTTTAGAAATATGAATGTGCAAGTTTTCCCCCATATTAAATGACACAAGATAGTTTTAAAAGTCAACGAGGAAAGAGCATGTTTGTGATAAATATTTTCATAGAAATCTTCAGATTTCATCTTGTATAGGACGTTTTTATGCAAATCTTCGATCGTTTGAATTCTTGATTTCATTCTCTAGATTGGTTCAATTGACCACCTTTTTTGTATTAAGGGACTTAGAACCAAAATGAATCCATGGCTTGTCAGCTGTTAGAGAGTACTATCCAGGAATGCTAAGTGTGAATTTAAGGTTTTATTTTTACCATCATCATAATTCTTTCCAAATTCTCAAGGTTTCAGATACCACCAAAATGGCACTTGGTGGCTGATGACCTGCTTTCTCGAAAATTCAAACAAATAACATACTTTCTTCGACGCATCAATTGTTTTTTGTTCTTTTGTTGCAGCTTGCCTTCTCTTATCGTGGTAACTGAAAAACGACAACAAAATGTGAACTTTTTCATTTGGGTAAATTGACTGTTATTCTCCGAGGTTTTTAAAAATCTCTTTTTAATTCTTAGGGTATAAAATGCCGCTTTATTATTTGCAAAGAACTATTCCCATGATTATTTGATTTAGTCTTAAGTTTCAGAACATTTTTTGGGCAGAAGTGACTGAGCTCAAATGAGCGTACTAGCCTGTGATTTACTGAGTACTCCCTTCCAGGGCAATATTCATTGTTGAAGAAACGATGAAAAGAAAATTAACAGATAATGGGAGCTTGATAAACACAAAGCATTGTAAGAACTCCAAGCTGTAAAAATATTGTTTCATAATATATAGCTTACTGTCTTGCATTTGCAAAAGCCGACGATCCAAGGTCGATATCAACGAAGACCACTGCTTGCTTTGGCTGTCGAGAAGAAAGATAATTCTAAAAATGCAAAAAATTCGAACACAGGTTGCCCCTTGCGGGACTAGACTAGGTAGTACTCACATACAGGGAGGCAGCCATACGAAGTTTAAGATACCAATCTAACAACAGAAACAGCTCGCCAAGTTCCTTAGAATTTGTTCTTCAAAGTGGATTAACAAAGTTGCACCGAGCGCCCGCTATGAAGATGCCATACATAACACCTACAATCCAACTGCTTCTTTCGCCACACAATGAAACAACACATGCCAAGACTGCTAAATACATTAGGCTATTTTCACTAATTGGCCCCGGCCAGCTTTAAAAACTTCTGTTCAATTCCCTGAACTTGTACAATAACGGAGGTTGTCACGGAAAATTAACGCTGCAGGAAATTAAAGTGCATATTACAAATTCTTTTCAACTCAAGACGCGTAAATTCAATCTACCGTATACCGTACCTTCTTTTTCTCTTTATTTTCCTGCATCTCATCATCAGATGATACTGCCTCGTCATTTTCCTGGTACGGGTTGCTGTTGAACAGAATTGACATATGACTTGATATCTGAATTGATAACTATTGACAAACCGCATCAAGTGCGACAAAATTACTTTGCAAAAATTAGAGTTACAATACAATACACCAAGGCATCCTTCATTTCATTCAGAGGCGTGAAAGGAGCTTTGCAGTTACTATACTTTTGGTATTAATTGGCAATCTTTGATATCTCGATTATATTCAAAATTACAGCGTCTTCCATATTTCAAATAGCTTTCCTGTTGTGACGTCATCAAGTTGCTAAATCAGGAACCAGAACAGCTATAAATTTCTGCCTACCAACACATCATGAACCTTCATAAACTATGGAATCATCAAACATAGTCTTGATTTATTAATTTAAGAGTGACAATGGTTTGGATTATTTTTCAAACTCTTCATACATTTCTTCAACAACAAGAAAAACGCAGTAATTCTGAAAACTATCCAAATATCAAAGATTGCCAATGAACACTTATAATGAAGTACCTGGAGTTCCTTTCAAGCCATCAGGGCTAGAGAAAGATGTATGAACAATCATCTAATGTATTTTTCCATGATCTTATGCTCTCCTTGCATAGTTCTCAATTCTTCAACATTCTTGTACTTGAGTGATGTCTCACCATTAGAAAGACTTCAAATACTTTGTTTTGAAATGTTCAGGAGGGCATAGATCTGATAATTTTAAGAACCTTTTAGTACAGGTCAAAATTCTTAGTTTCTAATGAAAATATACGTCTAGTTCAGACTTTCTTCAACATGGGCAGGGCTTGATCTGAACTGAGATTCTTTTATAAACAAAGAGCACAATTTACAAACAAAACAATGAATCACTTACGTCAATTTCAACCTGATCTGGTTCATTCCAAGCTTTAATTCTTTAATAGAACATGCAACCGGGTCTCCCTGTGATTGAGCCTCTTTTACAATATCTGTTATCTCTTCCCAGTCAATCTGATTTGCAATAGCGCTATTCACAACTTTTATTGCTTGATCTACCTGTGGATGAATATGTAAACATCATTAAAAACACTTTCATATGCGACGGGCTTGGTTTTGTTTTCAGGGATAACTTGCGATTTCTTGATAAGTTCCTCGATACAAGAAATAACCAGCGTGTACAACCTATTCCTTCAGGCTGAAATTGTCGAATAAGTCTGCCATTTTATACGAATCTGCCTATTGCATTAACTGTAGTTATAGAATAGCGATATGACATTAACATGACCACTGGAAAGTCAATAAACGTACCAGGTGGCCAAGAAAGTTTTTTGCTGTAACGGTTAAAAACTACAAATATCTTTACTTACAATGCATTGTACCAGAAATGGTGAAAAAAGACCAAAGTCACCAGGTTTTTACTACGGATAGCACTTACAACTCAAATTAATTTTCAATGCACATGATAATTAGCAAACAGGCAACAAAACAAAAAGGCTAGGGCAGATTACTGGTCAAAGACATCAAAAATTTTCAACTTGTAGGTGTAAAACGAGAATAACACTACAGTGCTTGGTTTATCCTAGTAATCTAAGTACCTCAGAAATGTGGAAGAAAACAAGAAAAACACAACACAAAACTTATAGGAAACTGCTGCTAATATGACATTGTTGTTTCAATCAAATCGGCCAGAAGTTTTGAGGAATGAGATCGTCGCATCCAGCATTACTCTGTTTTCAATAGTACCTAATGATGGATCTCCAAACAAGAGTGGATGACAAAAAGTATCATCATCCATATTCTTGATACTGGCGATATGTAAGAAAGTTAAACTGTTTGAAAAAATCACCAAAATGTTATCATGTTGCTAATCTTAAAAAAAATTTGGTAAATTTGAGTCCAAGTTCACATTAATCCAAGATATGTCAAATTCTAGTTGTAGCGATGACTGATACTTACGGGCGTCCGACATGAATTTGCATACATATTTCATGGGCACCGATAACTTCCGTTGTTTACAGACCTAGACAAAGAAGTGTGAAACTTTGTAGATACGTACCAATGGCAGATTCAGCTCAATCAAAGATGCTTTGTATGATCCTTCGTCCTAAATGAAGAAAACAGAAAAATTGGTCCTAAATGAAGTAGATGGTTATAACAATTTGAAAACTTGAACAATTTGAATTTGAAACAATTTGAATCCTGAAAACTTCTTGAGCATTAACAATATCGAATGAATGAAATTCGATGTAACGCCGATCTCTGACGAGGTTTTAACCAAAAAAAAATTTGCAAAATTATGGATGGCGGCCTGTAGAATCGATTCGTTGTATAACCAGATCTATATTTTTATCAGTCGAATATTCATATTGATTTTCATGAAGGTACCAGAAATGTTGTGTGTAAAGCCTTTTATGAATCATGTGCTCGAAATACGGCGATGTCATAACAAGGCGTTGCAAATGGGAGAAAATCCAGCCTTGGCAAACAAAAACGATTTCTGATAATTGCTAAATCTGCCTTTTTTTATATCAATATAAAATATTACAATATATGCTACATTCTACTATACTTTAACTACCATGCAACACTACAAGGACGATGCCAAGAGGAGCAAAAGACAATGTCTACCCCATTTTCAGCACATAAAAATACACAACTAAATCAACAACTAAATAAACACCTACAAAATGGTACACATACGATACGATACTGATGGATACTGGAATCTGCTTCGCATTGGCATGCAAGGTCATCGACGGAGGCGCCGGATGCCGAACAATACAAACTGTTCAAGACATTGCGCCTTTAAGTTGTCAGGATTTATGGATCACAATAACGTAGATGCTAAAAGTTTGAACTCATGTGTGTGTATGTGTATGTGTAGATGATAAATCTGCCTTGATATTACCTGTGATTTTTGCAAGGCTTCCAACCTTTTGATATGATCCTGTTTGACATTTTCTAATTTCTTTAACGCATTCTTTTCTTGCTGCAATGTCTTCACATCCAACTTCTGACTCTCGAGTTTTGAAAAGAATTCATCCACAGCCTTTTGGAGAAAAAGAAACCCTTTGTAAAACTTCATGCATGTTCTGTGCAATAAAAGAGAGCTTTCTGGCAAAGTAAAACAGCCAGACATGGATACGGTTGTAGTAATTTCTTTGAAGTCGATGCAAGAAAACTTGCTGCAAGATAAAGAGCACAAAGTGTACTTGCTTATAGGGGTATGAACTGTAAAGTAAGCGGTCTTAAAAAGTTAAAACAGCTCAACATGAGCGTAGGGGGGGGGTCAAATTCAGGGGGCTGCCCGAGGAACAATCTATTGTTTACGAAAATTGTGCCCCACTTTAGGCTGATTTTCTGCCAGATTATGGCCAATTTTCCAACGTCGGAGGCCGCCGCAGTCCCCCAGCCTCCTGTCTTCTACGCCTTTGCACCTAAAAAATTCAAATTGTAGAATTTGCTTGAAGTATAGCACTGTTCTAAGTGAGACTGCGGCAGGAACGAATAAAGAAAGACGAAAGGGCTCAAGGAGGGGCGAGGAACTTTCTATGATTCAATAGGGATTTGATAATGGAACACAACGCATTTCGGACGCAGTTCTTCACTATCATCTTTAGTGATTTTGAAATGATCAAAAGTTTCAGCAACCTTAGACGAGAAACCTTGTAAGCTACAGTTTAAAAATTAGATAACAACAATGCACATACCTTGTTGAAAGAAGGGCATTCTAAGAAAGGATTTTCTTGATGCTGCTTGAACAGATACGGATGAAATTCTGAGAATCTGGAAAAACAACAAACTACTATCTTGTCATAAATTCAATCTCAGGTTACCAGTTAAGTTACAGAGCTTTTGATCAAGTACGGGAAGGAAAATATCTACGTCTTGGAGGAGGGCTGGTACCCCCAACGCATCAAGATAGGTCATCTTTTAGGAACACCTTTTTTCAAAACTTACAAAACAATGGATATAATCACCGTACATCCTGTGCCCAAGTTCAGGAGTTGCCACAAAGCCATTGCGGTGATAACCGGGAGGGCACATTGTATTACATATATTACATATAAAACAATGGATATAATTTCTTACATTCTGGGTAATATTGGACAGCTGAAGCAATGAGATTCAAAGTAGACATTAATACAATACAAAAGTGCTAAGATACCTACGTTAATAATTCTTCATCGTTTGATTTTCCCTCTACATTTGGCCTCTTTTCCCTCTTCTGAATGATATATCCCTGAAACAATGGTGAATTGTTCTTTAATGGAGACAAGTAGACCCAGACCTCACTTATCCCATATTTTCACTCCAGATCCTTTGGTGAATTGTTCTTTGGTGGAAAAACGTAAGTCCAGACTTCGCTTATCCCACGATAGGAATCAAATGTTTGAGCCGCTTTTTGTTCGTGGCCCATGGCCGCAAAAATTCAAAGTCTCACTTTCACGGACCAATCAGATGGCGAATTAGCGATGAAAACAAAAGAAATTTGTGAAGATATTTCTAAATTTTACCTACCTTCATACAACGAAGCCAGGACAAACAACTACGGGAAATTTCCCGAATTTTTTCAAGAAGTCTACTCGCCAGATTTTTGGGAATCCAGGTTTGGGTGCCGGTTAAAATACCTCTTTTCTCTCCGCCGGTATAGTGTAAACGTCGATTCTATTTGAACAAAAAAACCAACGGCACAGTTATATGACGTATTTGTTTCATACCGACATAGTGTAAACGGGTTGGACTATTACCATAGTTAATGGACAACGATGCGAGTAGTAATAAAGGCTGAAAAGAATCCTTACCTTGCCCTCAGAAGTAGAAACATCAGTCATGATCCTTTCAGCCATTTCAATAGCCGAATGAAGTTTTTCAATATCTGAAACGGATATAACACTATCGTAAAACGTCTGATAAAGTAAGTTGATTGAAAGCCGTGGGGAGTATCTCAAAGTTTGGGGCGCAACAAGGGCAACTTTTCATTGAGGTACAAAGGCATTTACTCACAATAAAGGGCAATTTTTTGTTAAAATCGCAAAATCTTAAGAGGGCATGTGCACCCCCATTTCTACGTCTCTGAGTTGGTTGTTCACAACAGACCGTTCAGGTATTCCATAAAGATCAGGCGACTCTTTCATACGTTTATCTTCCAGGCTCAATAGAATGGCGTTAGCTTCTATCACTATTGTCCACTTCCACTAAATGGTTGGCCTTAATTATTTTTTAGATATCCTTATCATGCCAACCTTAAATAAATAAAATATTACTATCACAAAATTCTACAAATACATAAAATATCGTTCCACTCAAATTCTTCAATCAATGAATGAAAAAAAGTCAAAAATTTACCTGAATCTATGTTAACATCATCTCCCATTCTGCATCCACTTGGAAAACCTGCTTCCAACAAACAGTGTTCTAATAACGCTGGTCCATATACTGTGGACAAATTTGAAAGTAATGAGAATTTGAATTCTAGCAAACTTCTACCAAAATGCTAAAATACTATTGAATACCCAATGTTAACCAAGATCCTTTACTGGTCGAATGAAAGCAAAACAGATAGTATCTACAATCTTGGACAAAAATATATCCGGACTGTATGTGATTGTAACAAGTCCCATTCTAAAACTCCGTTCTCCTCCCCTCCCCTACCTATTAATAATATTGTTTAAAGGTTAGATTTTGTGAAAATGTTTCTGCTCTCTTAAAGTGTGACAAAAGGCGTTGATAGCAACATTGATTGTGGGGAAAGTGGGGAAATCGCATCATCTTCCTTAAGTCCACAAATTTATGTCCAATATCGTTGGTCCAAAAACGACTTTCAGATAATATGAAAGGCGACTTGGCGTCGCAAAGAATCATGGTTAGCAAGAGGTCTTTAAATTTAAATCGTTTCAGTGCCGTAAATCCTCGAATAAACCACTAGGTGCTTATTTTTAAATGTCAATTTGTGAATGGTTGCCAATTCAACAGGGTCTCATCTGAAAGGGGCTTATCAAATAGTACGATAGACGAGTGATGAGAAACTGCTATTCCAGCTAATAAAGGTACGAAAGAAAATAAAAATAATGCATAAGTTTTGCGTAAGAATTACTAAAACTACAAAATGTTATCGTAACCTAAATTGTTAGGAAAATATCCATACCAAATAGTGGGTTCAAAATTCTTTTTAATTGTTCTCCTTGCTTTGCATTTTGTAAGACCTCTTTTAACCTACGAAAAACAACGAATGATCAATAGCAAGGCCAAAAAATAAAGAAATTATTCTACTTGTTTGTAGTGCGATAACAATATAAACAACATAAGAAATTCGTACTTGGGCCCAATATCGTTTCGGACTTGATTATGGGCTATACTCCAAGCGTCGCGATTGATTCACTTCTCATTAAAGTGCAGATACGTTAGCTAGCTCAAAAACCAAATTGCAACAAACAGAAAGCTAGCACTGCTAAAAACTTAACGAATACTTGAAGGAATGTGCAATGGCAAATAGGCTTGTCAGGAAAGACTGTAAAGAAAACGCTCAGACACAGCGCACAATTTCTTTGGCTATCAGTTGTTCACGGCGAATCTGCAACCTCGATTTGATGGGACATTTTTAGATTTCTGCTCTCATCATAATGCATTTCTTTTAAACTGCGCAAACCCCCTAATCTGACAAGCCTGGAAAAGATCTCTGGGTCAGTTAAATGCCAACAAATTTGGTAAAACATAAAGGACGAAAGGCTTAAAGGGTTTGTGTGCGGTAAAAAGCTTGCATTTGCACATTGCAACACAGTCTAAAAATATCATATTCAAGTCGATGTTGCACAAGCTCCAAGAACAGTGAATAGGCAAAGAAACAATGCTGTGTCCCAGTGTTTTCTTTTTCTCCTCATACAGTTTGATTACCATTGCACACTTCCTTTAAAACTTTGCAAAATAATTACGAACCTTGAAACTGTAATCAGAGGTTCTGCTTCCCGTGCTTTTTCAACTGGATATCTTTCTTTTACTGCAAATCGCACATCTTCATTATCTTTTCTAATTCTTAGTAATTGCAAGATTGTAAACTCATGATCAGTCAGCACGATGTTTCCCTTGGTAGGTAAAAAACTGGATTGAAATACTAAAGGATCTAACGCTTGACTGAAAAATATGCAAACTCGACGACGAGAGATTTAAATTACAAAACAATACTGAAATTAATTTGAGCATACTGAGGCCCTTTCGACTTTTGTTCTCATCAGCGTGCGATTTCGATTCATATGTATAATTATATATACACATGCAGATACAGAAACATCACTTCAAAATACAGAGTTATGTAAAATGCAATGTCATTTTTGAATAATTCTCAACGGGTAGAAATCTTTTGAAAATACCAAATGCTTTATAAATATTAAACAAATCTATCGTAACTAGCGATCTGATGAGACTTTCTTAAACGCTCCTTGATAAATAACGTGAACATAGGTTTAAAAGTGATTTTGAATTGATTGAAAAAGTTTGGTTTGCTAGGCCTAATCATGACCATTTGGTTTTCTTCTTTTCATGTGAACAGATGAAGAGAGGTTCTCGCTGATGATACCATGATCTTTTGTACTACTTCACTTGTTTGTGTAAGCTCATAGCGGAGACTAGCACTTCAAAGACTGTTTGCTTTTAATTTATATGGGAAATTTCTTGAATATCCTTTGGACAGGCATTTCTATCTCCAAAGATTCGCATTCAACTGGAAGTAGGGCCCACAGAAAACAATTAACTCATCTTTATACAAATTAGACTTTAACCTTTAAATTCTTCAAGGTTGTATTTTTCATTCTTTACACTTTTTAGAAATTATAGATTTTAACTTTAGTCACAGATCTGCAAAAGAAGCCTCAGTTTAAACCTGCATTATCAAATGTCTCATGATGATGATGATGATGATGATGATGATGATGATGATGATGATGATGATGATGATGATGATGATGATGATGATGATGATGATGATGATGATGATGATGATGATGATAATGATAAACTGAATGGTAAGATAGTAACTTACTCTATCATAAAGCTCCACAATAAGATGATGTGCTGCCTCATTGTATCCAAAACAAAAATCAACAATTCTGTCAACTCCAAGTTGCTTTGCATACACAAATCTTTTATTTCGTAAATGTTTTCTACACTGTTGAAAGAAAAGATATAAGCAATAAAACAAATGGAAAAGAGATGATGAAAGCCCTTGTTGCATAAACTTTTAAAGACTTTTCCAGAGATTCTTGAAATTGGCTCCAGTTTCCAAAGCAGTAGTTGAATCCAGGAAAAAACCATGTTTTATCTTGCAGCAAGAATATTCACCGACTAGAAAATTTTTTCTGTTGGTTTTTCTGCTGTGCAAAAGAGTCAAGGCTTGACTACTTCATGCTTATACATAGTGCACTGTTGAAGAGGGCCTAACCATGAGTTCTTACTTATAGATTTTAAAGCTTTCATGCCACTTGAGAATTTTCATTAGGTTCCAGAGAATTCTCAAGGATCCTCTAACAGGTTGAAATATGAATAACAAAGTTCTTGTAAAAAAGAATATGATAAATGCCTGACAAAATGAACAATAAACATGACCCTTGAGACCAAATATTGATAGAAACATCAATATTCACTTAAAATACCTTCATTGAAAATCCAGATGGCATCATGTGTTTTGGCCATTCAAATTCTGTTGAGTGGATTCTGTTTCCAGATTCAATCAGAAGCATCATTTTCTTGTCAGTGCTGTAAAAATCAAAATGTTGTCAGTCAGCTGATTCTTCTTAGAATATGACAAAAGTAGCAAAGCATATGATCCAAAGATGAAAGATGTAAATCATTTCCCTTTAAAGTTTCAAGAAGAAAAAGGTCTCAGATTATACTAAAACTTTCCCAGAATTGTTGACATTATCTTTCATTCTTGTTTATTTTTTCATATGCCATTCACAAGTTATGGTAATAAAGTTTGATGATCCCCTGATGAGTCATCAAACCAAATTTGCTAACTTTATCTGAATGAATAATGGGGCTCACAGATTTTGCTCCATAGCTTCAAATTACAAAAGGAGTCAGCCATCTTGCAAATCAAATTTTATAAAATGTAAACAAGAATGTAGCTTTCAGTGTATTTTTCACCCACCTTGACAATTTGATTAAGTATGTCTTGTTATCAATATCATAAACATTGACCACTCTTAAACCAAATGCATCACTGCAAATGAATTAAAAATCAAGCATACAGTGGGAGGCAAAGTAGAAACTGTGTGAATTGATGTCATCAAGCAACTTGATAAATATTGGATACATAAGCTAGCTTGATCAAATAATAAATCAATGGTTTGGTGCAGAAAGAGGCCTTAAAACAATGGGTCATTCAATGTCTCATAATATAAAACAACAGATATCAATAGAGGATTGCGCTAAAGATGGTGGCAAGGAATTTTTTACCAAGATGCACTGCGTTCGAATTACAAATCTTTAACGACTCTACGGGAATTCGATTAAAGAACGCAGTGCATCTCTGTAAAAAATTCCTCGCTGCCATCTTTAGCGCAATCGTCTATTATTCTTTGGCGCACACTGGCGCACAAAATTGTTGTGCTCCAAAATATTTGGCGCAGAGCAGCACAGAGATTCACTGGGCAGATCCACACACACCACCAGCCAGCACTTCTTCCTTTTGTGCTGGTGCTGCTAATTTATCTATTACCTAAATTAACTAAAGCTGTGTATGCACATCGGGTCATCAACTGAGCTGAAATCTCTGATAAAAGAGGAAATGATTTTTCATGGAAAGGTCCAGACTTTGAGCTCCGACGTACGGCCTAAAAATATCATTCAACAGTTTCTATTCTATTTTTTGCCCAGCTTCAAGTTACCTTTTTGCAAGTTCTGCAAGAGCTGCTTGAAGATCAAATGTTGTGAATCTTGACTTCATCTTGTGTTTGTCTTCCGATTATCTTTTCCAGCAACTATTTGTGTCAGCAACCTGCACTTTTCGATCTTTTTCTTGTCAAACTTTAAAACTTTTCAACTTCATCTGAATTTTTATTCAGACTCGAGCCGACACCGAGGCTTTTTCAAGATTGCACTCCACACAGAACGTCACTGCTGTGCCGCAGGTTTGCTACGCGGCGGCAGATGCCGCTATTGAATTCCTGTCGCAGAAACTCCTCAAAAGAACCTCGACTCTCAGATCGCCAACAAATTTATTTGATAAAGAAAATCCTGAGCAAACATGTTTATCCTTTTACCTCATTTTCACTCTCTTCCCTGTATCATATTACTCAGAATCTGCGTAATGAAGTTACTTGAGGACTGTCTAAACATTGGCCCAGGGGGGGGCACTCTATAAAATTTAAGATAGGGATGCTCATTTGGACAGATTTTTAATCTACCCAAAAAAATGACAGGCCCAAGATTTTCAAACCCAAAAAAATGACGGAATTATTCGAGAGCCCCCATAACTATCCTTTTTGTAGAACAAGTTAAATTGAGAAAATTGCACCGTGCAATTCTGCACAAGATAGTCAAACTGATATTGCATTTGGAGACCATCACAGCAACTCTTATGATTTGTCGAAATCATCATGGTAACAACCAACTATTCTTTCTAAAAACCATATCAATGAATTGACACATAGAGTAGGCTGATTCAGTGTAATTGGGAAGAAAGAATTATTCAACAACCTATAGTACTTCCATTGATTGAGATTATAATTTTCTAAATTCAAAGTTCAGTAACCCAAAAAAATGCCACAAATTTTCAATGAACCCAAAAAAATGACGGCAATTTTGTCAACCCCAAAAAAATGACGTCAACTTAGCGAAACCCAAAAAAATGACATTTTCGTAAATTTCAAACCCAAAAAAATGACACGAGCATCCCTATCAAAATTTTCACAAGTGCCCCCCCCTGGGAACATTGGAAAGACCTCAGAAAACTTTGTTTTGAAATGCTGTCGAGCAAACAGGTGGTAAAACAAAGTTCACTAATTTAATGCAGAAACAGTCAAAAAACCAAGGTAAAGAGAGTATTGTTCAAATAAGCATAGCTCAAGGTTGATATACAACTCAGACTTACTTCTTGAAGTAAACGATTCGAACGAAACTTTAGAAGTTCCGTTGCACTTTCTGAAACCTTCAATATTTTCAAAAACAGAGAAGTGTCTCTCTGCTTTAAGAATTCAAGAAAAAATTTTGAAAAAAACCTAAACAATTGCCATTTCTGAGCGCTTTTACGAAAAATGAAATAGTTTTTAAGAGAAGAGAACCATAGTTTATGAATGCTAACAATCTAGAAATCTGATGACATCACACCCTCGATTTCGCTGAAAATAAATGGTAATTTTGGAAAAATTTTCATGACTTCTAAGAAAATCCAATGTCACAATGCAGTCCTTCTTCGACGGTCGCACTCAACCCTCGTCATCCGATGTCCAATATGTTCTTCGTTCCACCATTCTTCGTTCCACCATCATCAGTGGGCGTCTGTCTTAATAAACCAGCACATTATAATAATCAAACTAGTCATTCAGCTGTACCTTCATCCTCTGGTTCTAGCTGGCCACAACCTCTTTTTCATCATCGCTATCAAAAAGTTTCCTTTCAGCATAAAGCTCCTTTAAATTTGATTCGTGGTTCGGTTTATTTGTCATGAACTGATACAGGGGGTCTGTTATAATTCTGTTATCTTCACAAAGTCTGTTTTCAATGAATTCAAGTGCTTCTAAGGACAACACGAGTTTGTCTGTGTTTAGTATTTCGAGCACGTTCATATCTGCAAAATAAAAATTTTTGTTTATCAATCATCAACGTTTTGAACTTTGTAAACATTCTGCAAGAACCCCAAAATTACTGCTCGGTCAAATACTAATTCAAGTTGAGATTTGCGAGATACAAAATCCTACATAATTGTTCCTTCACACAGAAGGGCAGTTTTCGTGATCCTGGACTGAGAATGAAGAAGAAAGGACTAACGGTACAAACTTTACGTCCGAGAGTTAACACAATCAAACCTTTCCCAATTCCTTTTCTGATTATAAGACAAAGCTCACACAAGGATAGTATTTCACTATTGCTAGCAATAACAAAAGGACAATCTTCAGGACACAAAAAAATCCTGGAAGATGCTAACAGTCTCTCTTCAAAGCAGGAAGGCATCGCAGAGGCATAGCAGAGACGAAATTGCTACACAAGAATCGATCAAGTTTGATGGAATCTTCTTCAAAACCAACAGTATACAGAACTAGTGAAATTAGTCTTTTGGTTCTAAACATCTACGTCCAAGATATTTAGAAAAGAGGAAGCCATACCTAAGCAATAGTTTGCAATGACAGTTCGTAACTTTTCAGTGGCCTTCTTCAATGTTGCATTTTCGAAGCTGCAAATAAATGAAAATGACTACTGCACAAAACAGACAAAAATCATATTTCATAAGTGTAATAAATTTTCCTACAGCAAATAAAAAATCTTACTTTCAACTTAGCATAAAACTACAGTACCAATGTTTATTCGCTCTCCAGTGGGAGTTTTGCATGGCTCAGGTTACGTTTTCGTTCGAATCACTAGGTTTTCTCTTCTTTTGTAGGCCTGAATTACTTGTAAATGTGCTATTGTATATTAGCCCACAATAAATGAAGGATTAAACATTAAACTTTCTGAGAACACTAACATACCAGACAACTTCAGCTTTCCAACTCAATAAATTTTCATATGAAGCAAATCAAAAAACATTTCTGCTACCCGAAAGCCATCCTTATGAAATAAAAAACTTGAAGTCATTACACTCACCCATCGACTAGTGTTGCTCGTTTCCAGCCTCGTTTTTCTAATATTGGTAACAAATCCTAAAGGATAAAGAATTTGACTTACATGAGCAACTAATACAGAAATCAAGGAACGGGATCAATTCGCAAGAATAACATGTCACAAAATTTGTTCATAACACAAACGGTTAAAGAATGGCATTCGCTTTCTGCCCAAATGAACAGTAAAAACGATAGTGGAACCCTCAAACTGATGCTGGGGAAATATTGATCATTTTGGAACCCAGTTGTTACGAGCTTTAAAAACTAAATTCTGATGACTAGGCATAAATTTAGGCTGATGACTTTGACAACTCCTATGACTCTTCTACACAAAAGCAAAGGTTTCCCGACTATTTCTGCTTTAAATCCACCGAGGATCATAACGACTATTTATCATTCCCAAGCTCCACCAGACCACCCGACAAATTGGATGTATATTCTTTTGAAGTGTCCTCCACATAGTTTTTCTGGCTCATTCATAAGAAAAACCGTTATGCTTCCTAGCTAATTCTGAACATTTATTTTTGATAGTGCAACGGTTCATGTTAAAGAAGATAAAAATCTACACTAGCTAAGTTTGCATCCACAAAGCTGTACCTTTTTCAAGGAAAGATATTTCAACATCTGCTGCACTTTCTCGACATTTGTTGATGGTATCATGTGGCTGGTATAGACTGATTAAATTAGTCTTAGTTTCTTGCATTGAATTGGATGATGTCTATGGCTGTAAACTGATCAACATCAGATTAAAACCGTTGAACGAAAACAAGGAATTACGTCGTAAATCTATGGCTTGCATTCGAAGAAAGGGTGGAAAGATCTTTCTTTAAAGACAATTGATTAATCAATTCATGGTGTAGACGCACTAGTTTCTCTGAGAACTCTTTGACAGGCAAAAGAAAGTCTTCATACCTCTTCATATGGACTGATGTCATCAAAGTTTTCAACAATGTGGAGATCTCCCTTCAAAGAGAATAGATACAACTTCAACTAAATAAAATGAAAAATATCTTAAAGAAGGCAAAGCAATCGAGGACTGCGCTAAAGATGGCGGCGAGGAATTTTCTACAGAGATGCATTGCGTTCAAATTACAAATCTTTAACGATTCTATAGGAATTCGATTAAAGAAGGCAGTGCATCTCGGTAAAATTCCTCGCCACCATCTTTAGCGCAATCATCTATTTCAAACGGGTTGCGCAAGATATTTTGTAAATACAGATTTACAGTGGAAAAAGCCAGCAAACGCCACCAAAAAAGCCGATGAGAATATTCTCTTTGATCGGCGAGTGACATGGAATTTCTTTGACCTGCAATGCTATTTCGTGTGACCAGGCTGCAATAGTCACCTAATACCAACTTGGATTTGAATGCTTTACCGTTATCAATCGATTACCGGATTGAAAGAAGGTCCAGATATTTATTTCAACACAGACCATGTACTAGGTCTTTTGGCTTTTCTACAAATATTCTGGATCGAGTGGTATCTTAATGCATTGTTATACGATACGCTCCCCACTGAATGGCGTTTGAGCCTCTATCACTATCGTCAACATGGGAACTATGCACTGTATAGCTCACGTTGCATGTGATGGGAAGCTTTCTTCTCCGTCTTCATAGAACCTATAAATAAACAAGCTCTCTGTTTGAAAGAAGAAAGTCCCCTCTTGTAGCGTCGACTACATAAAGCTTCCAAACTGCGGCTTGAACACTCCTACAAAGAACTGATGAAACCATATTATGGACGGTCAACATGAGATGCGTTTTCAAACGGAAATTAAAGAATCCTTCTGTTTTACCTGAGCATATCTGCATGACAAAATTGCCCTCAACCCAAGTCTTTGAACTTTTAGTGGTAGGTCATATTTGTAACTCCTTGGTACAGGTCCATGCACGACACCACCTACAAGAAGCAAAGCAAAGCTCTCAGCACAGAGATCAATGCATCTATGAGCTGGGGGGCCGGGGGGGGTGTACCAGTTGAAGAAAACGACTAAGTAGGAGTTTCATATGAAAACAAAGCAGCATCATAAACGTTGAATAACTATCAAAAGCCAACACAAATTAGTTCTTATAGCCAAATTGGCTACTTGCAATATAAAAAGGTTCATTTTCATCCGTTTCATCGGGGCATCAATTTCATCAGATATGCCAGAAAGACACTATGAGGAACTAATAACATCCAAGGGTGGAAACTGAACATGGACACAATTGCATAAGAATTAGTTGAAATAAACCAATCTCTATCGACAGAAAACTAAATATCAAACTACCTCCTCTCCAGTGAGGTGCCCTGATACTTCCTTGTCTCGCACGGCCTGTTCCTTTTTGACGCCAAGGCTTCCTTCCTCCTCCCCTAACTTGAGATCTATTTTTCACACAAGCTTGACCCTGAAAAGAAATTTGATTTCAAAATATGCTGCTAGCTTGCGATCGATGCGACACATGAAATAAAGCGAGCAGATAAATATAGCTCATTTTATGTATGAATCATTCATCAGAGATCAATGCACTATTTATCAGAGTCATTTATCATTTATCATTTATAGAATAAATTCAGTCATTCAAACAGAAAAGCACAACAGAATGGACAGATCAGTAGCCATTAAAGTTTCTTGAAATCCCGATTTTAAAAAGGAATACTCTAAAACAATCAAACAGTCTGCCTAACTGTTGGTTTCATGGTGAATTTAATACTGACTTAATCAAATAGATTCAAAATTCATTGGAGAAAATTTTGAGTTTCGATCAGGAATGGGATCCTTAATAACATCTTCAGTGGCAAATTGGTAGATATTTGTAGAATACTGCCTTTTCCAATATCAAAAGATGGGATGTTGTTAGCAGTACAGGCTTTGCACCAATTAACAAAATTTGCAAAGCCTGAATTCTTACAAATACTTCTAGTTTCTGAAGCAGCCTTATTTAGAGAAATTTCAAGTCTTTTACATGGCTTACAAATTCATTCTTACAGTAATGGAGAGAATCCTTAAAATGCTCAATAATTCTAAAGAATTCTTTGCCTGTCAATTGCACAAGGCTTGTACTGTAGCATCAATACACCATATCATAGCCAAAGAGAATGCTGTAATTACCTTTCTCAAGCATGCTCTCTGCCAGACCATGACCCTATGAATGATGTCAATTCTGCAAAACAAAGTAGAGAAACAATCTTTAAACAAACTTGTGCAGTCATGGAGCCTTGAGCTTTAGTAAATAGTAATTTGATTAAGCTGCAAGGAGCTTCTTTTCCAGAAATAGTTCTTGGAGTGGGGACTTACTTGGGATGCTTATTGGAGAGGGGGCTTACTAAACGACAGAGCAGAAACTGCGCACGCATGTGCGAAAACTCGTAACTTTGAGCCCCACTAGCTCCCTGCAACAGATCCCAAAATTCGGCCACACTTGATATTTTGTTCCTTGGGCCATAAACTCTTGACTTGTCATTTCAGAAAGCTTAAATCTATCCAGACACTTCCTTATCTCAGATTGCTTGATGATGTCATTTTACGCAGTTTCTGCTCTGTCTTACTAAACAGAATGCTTTTCTAGTGGAGACCAGTGAAAATCCCAATTTTCAAATCAGATTTATAGGAGATGATTGTAGAGAATATTCCAGCACAGCAATAGAACCTTTTCCTGCAGTACTGTATTTACATGGTGTTGGCATTTTAGAGATGACATAAAGTGCTGTTTTTTGAAGAACTCACTTTCTAATTTGTGTGCCACAAATCAAAACCACTTGTCAGGTTGGCTAAGATCTCACACTCTCAGTTGAAGCCTAATCCTGTGCAATTGTACCAAGAATGGGCCAACAGAATATCAAACTCCTCCGGAGCTGTAACACAAATGGGCACAATGTGTTTGCAACACCATGTGGAATTTAAATCACCATTCAGAACAAAACATTCTGCGTCATAAAGAATTATGCAAATTACCTTGGGTTTGTTCCAAATACGAAATCATTCAGATTAACCATTCCAACTGGCGCTCCATCTTTGAAATTTGTAACAATAGCTGGTCTTCCAATGTCATTCTCAAGATATCTAGCTTCCATAAATTTTATCACAGCAGGACTAAATATGCCTGAAACATAACAAAAATTTCCTGAACTGGAATTCTAGAAATTACTATTCCACTTGAAAACAAGAGGGACCACCTAGCAATATGTCCTTTTTCAACTGGTTATTGAACATGCTTTTGGTTATTAACAACAGTTTTTGTGCTTTCATGCTGTATGTAGCTTATGTTTTGAAGCTTCATTTCACAATATAAAATTAACTCCTACAGTAGCTCCCCTTGATATCATTTACTGTACTAAAACTTCATTAGAATCTGAAATTCATTGGAAATCTGAATCTGAAATTACTGATAAAACAAACAGGGAACATTAAAAGCAATATCGACACAGTCTCATAATTTTGAAATTCTCTGACAATACTGGCAACAATTTACTTTTCAGTATAGGTTCAAAGGCTATGATCAAAATCATTGTCTCTTTGAAGTTATTTTCTGTTTGATGTTTACAAATGCTGCTTTTTAAAATTGAGTCTACAGTGCTTGTTCTTCATACCTTCAGGATCATACTTCTTTGCATCAAATACTGGTTTTTGTATATCATGTTTCACCATTGGTCTTATTCTCACATGTCTGCTTTGTATCACCTAGAAATAAGAACAAAACCATATAGTAAATGTATGGGAAGATAAAGCTGGAGGAGCTGAAAGTCCATTGGTTACAGCAACAAAATCTTTGCCTGATGTAGCCTGGGGGTGGATTTTCCAAATTCCAAAAGGTTCATTTCACCAAACTGTTTCAACTTGGAGGCGCTGCTACTCCCCAGTCCCCTTGCTTGCATGCTTGCAAAAAACAAGACATGAACAAGAATGGAGCACAACTGGACTGGAAAGTTTGTACTCCACACACAATATCTTGCACATGCAGAAACGTATGCGGCTTTCAACCTGAGCCGCGCAGTTGGCATAAACAAAGGATTTATTGTTTTAATCTATTGTTCTCACCTTCTCACGCAA
The DNA here is from genome assembly GCA_964020215.1 of Aurelia sp. 3 sensu Dawson et al. (2005). NCBI lineage: Eukaryota > Metazoa > Cnidaria > Scyphozoa > Semaeostomeae > Ulmaridae > Aurelia > Aurelia sp. 3 sensu Dawson et al. (2005). The sequence continues at coordinate 27,066,671 of OZ026574.1, read as the reverse complement.
ATTTTCCGCACAGTCTTACTTCAGGTCATCTCAACTTGCCCACACAAGATACAAACTTTCCAGTCTGGTGAACATGCAGCATTTACAAAGGACAACTTGTGGTTGGCAATATGATTTACCATAAAATGAAAAAATCTATAATTAATAGTGTAAATCAAGCAGTTTTCTGGTATTTTGCATCTTTTCTCCAACAAGCTAGCTATTCAGTGAGATGCTGCACAGCACAAACTGTCTTGTGCATGGCAAACTGTCCAGTCTGTGCCCCATCATCATATAATATGAAAATTTTCGTTCAAACTGATGAGCGAGGAATCAATGCTTAGGTCCTTGAAGATGCTAAAGAGTGGCAAGGCACCCGGTCCTGATGGTGTCCCAACGAATCTTGTCAAGGACGCTGCGAAATTTATTGCCAAGCCTTTGGCGATGATATTCAACGCTTCTTTGGCTAAGGGAATCGTTCCAAACGTTTGGAAACTTGCAAAAATAACACCAATTTTCAAAACTGGAGCTCAAAATGAGAAAAATAATTACAGGCCAATTTCTGTTCTCTCAGTTTTTGCAAAATTATTTGAAAAGATTGTGCATGACCAGTTATCCGATTTCCTTCTTTATAACAGGAAACTGACAATGAGTCAATTTGCCTATCGTAAACTGCATTCAACCATCACCTCTCTGATAAGTGTTTCAGATTACTGATATGAGAATATAGACAAAAACGATGTCAACTTTGCGTTGTTTCTCGACCTCAAGAAAGCTTTTGATACAGTAGATCATGAAATACTTATCAGAAAGCTGAAAGTATATGGAATTGATGGTATTGAGCTAGAATGGTTCAGATCTTATCTTAGTTGCCGTCAACAATATTGTACATTAAACGGTAACAAGTCGAGTTCCCAACAAGTCACATGTGGGATACCGCAGGGATCCTGTCTAGGCCCATTATTATTCATCCTGTACCTTAATGACTTTGAATCTTGCCTAAAGTTCTCCAGGGCTAATCTCTATGCAGATGATACGGAAGTTTCATTCTCGTCGAACGAACTTAGTGATGTGGCGAGCAACTTCCAGGCAGAACTGAAAAACATTTCTGAGTGGATGAGAATTAATAAGCTAAGCATACACCCTGAGAAAACCGAGTTCATGGTTATTGACCACCCTCGAAGGCAAAGCAAACTACCAGAGCTACAACCGTTTTATCTGGATAATATTAGAATAAAGCAGGTTCATAAAACGAAGTACTTAGGACTTACTGTTGACGACAAGCTAAGCTGGAATGAACAGTACAAATCTGTCAAAGGGAAAGTAGCGGGTGGCCTGGCATCTCTCAGGAAACTGAAAAACATCTTACCACAATCTCAGTTGCTTAATGTGTATCAAGCACTTGTTGAGAGCCATCTAAGGTATGCAAACGTGGTCTGGGGCGCCCTCTCCAGTACTAAGCTTAGCACTCTACAAAGATATCAGGACAGAGCTTTCGATCTGATAGAATCCTCCAAGATAAAAGACAATTACAATAAGAACATCCTTGATGTAAATCAACTAATGACATTTGACCGAGCGGTCATGACTTTCAAGATTGTCAATCAGCTTTGTCCTGAAAGCCTACAAAATAAGTTCACAGAGAGGTCTGCCTTATCAAAATATAACACAAGGAACATGAAGGATCTCCATGTGCAAAAACTAAAATTAGAACATACGAAAAAAAGTTTTTTGTACACTTGTCCAAAAGCCTGGAATAGTATCCCACAGCTCATCAGAGACACCGAATCCGTTGTTCGATTCAAAAAAGATCTGAAATCTCATCTTTTGAGCTGATATAAAATAGGTTTGCACGAATCCATGGAAGATCAGTACACGGGGGGAGGGAAAGGGTGTAACATAGCTTGAGCTTATATTGTAAACTTTTAATTGTAATTTATTCTATTTTCTTTTGGTATCGTATTTAACTGAATGGATTTTGTGCTTAAATAAGATTAAGGGATCAGTCATTATCAATGCCGGGTAGGGGGCCAGAAGACATTGATAATGAAAATTTTTCATAACCCCTCCATTTCGTCACTAAAGTTTTCAAGGACCCTTGGTCTTCTAGCTGTAATTTTTCGTGGCCCCCTCTGTATTAAATTTGATGACAAATTTCTAAGCAACATATCATATTTTCTGATAACAAGTGATGCAAAAAGAACATAGGAATTCTTTCAAGAAAAAAATGGTTGTTAAAGATTCATGAAAATATTCATTAATGATACTGTGAGGAGAAATGCAAGGCTTTATAAAGATTATAGAAGGAAGAAGTTTTCGTTTCAGATAGCTCAGATTAGCTTTGTAGTTTTCATGGCCCCCTTTATCAGACTTAAGATTTTTAATGGCCTCCCTTTCACAGCCCAGAATTTTTGGCGGCCCCTCTAAATATCTTCCAGCCCCCTACCCAACATTATTAATGACTGGTCCCTAAATGAAAAAAAAATGAAATAAAATGGGAGTTCAAAGAATAAAAATTTACAGGGTCATATATTTGCGCTTTGGTTTAAAATACATGTTATCTAAAAGATAAGAACTTCACAAGTTTAAGGCATACCGTCAACATTGGCATTATCAATTTGTGTTGCGAGTGTTGTGCTCCATTCTTGATTAGGCCTTGACTTAGGCCAATCAGCTTACCAAATTTTGGAAATGAAAAAGCTCCACTCATGGCCAGTACTGCACAGTTCACGGCTAAAATCGATGCTCTTTAAAAAACACTGGCCGACTGTAATATGTAGAAAGCAATGTGTAAGAATTCTATCTCGATGACCCCTTCAACTTGCGAGTTGAAAGATTCACAGGCGAGCTGCGAGCTGCTTGTCCGCCATTGCTGCGACGCGACAAAACATGTGCACTGGGTGACTCATTACCAAAGTTTCTTGTTGCAACTTCTTGAAATGATCTGGCATTAGAAAATGAAATGTAGCAACAACAACGACGAAAGAAGTTAGGAGCTCTTGTAGTGAGTAAAGATATGCAATCAGCCTCTCTTTCAGGTAAATTTTAGGTCAAAAGCTCACAATGAGGCTGCGAAATATTCTGATGCGAAGCTTTCGAGATTTCTGCAACTCCTGGAAGTTTGCCTTTTAATTTCAAGACAGAAAAAGGCTGGAAGCAACCAATAATTTGTATTCTGTTCGAAAGCACAACCTGCCAAACACGATGTTGCGTCATCTATGCAGCAGAGCATTTGGAATCGCTCAACAGACATGCAGAAATCTTTCCAAGCCACAGCAAGCAAACATGATGCCAAAGAAACTTAGGCCCTGTCTCCAGCATTTGATTTTTCGCACATTTGCAAGTGATGGAATGTGGACAGATCAACGTTTTAATGAAATCGTTAACGAAAATAAGATCGTTGTCTTTATGAAAGGCACACCAATGGAACCAATGTGTGGCTTCAGCAAAGCAGTGGTAACAATTTTTCAAATGCATGGCATCATTGATTTGACAGCATTCAATGTCCTTGAAGATGAGGAACTCAGAAAAAGAGTGAAGGAATTCTCTAATTGGCCAACTGTCCCACAAGTGTATATGAATGGAGAACTGATTGGAGGGTGTGATATAATGATACAATTGCACCAAAGTGGAGAACTTGTAAAAGAATTACAAAGAATAGGGTTTAGGTCAATTCTAACTGAAGAACACCATGAGGATCAATGATTCTATTTTGTTATTCTTTTAGATAATTTAGACTAGTTGTTTGACATGCGTATATTATAGTTTAAGATTATGTGTAGATTCTTAGCAATTAAGTATGTCACTCCATCACACTCCATGAAATGTGTAATGGTGGTTAGTTGGATGGAGTTTTCTGCCATGAGTGCTTGAGCCATGTACTCAGATTATTTAATCAGTGAAAAGGACTATCAAAGTGAAGTTTCTGGCCACATGAAACAAAGATAAAATGTGACTTAAGCTTTACTATTGTTTTTAAACTTGGAAAATTGCTCATTTTAACTCAATAACTAAATGAAAGCCATCAATATTACAAGTCATATGGGTTAACTGATTGTTCTGAATTCTCAGAATCATCTCTCATTTTGATCAAATCAACCAGCATATGCTTGGGAACTTCAGAGCCTCTTATATGCAGAGTATAACAAGCATTCTCAACCTTTTGGAGACTTTGTCGCAGAACTCGTATCTTCTGTTTTAGGTCCTTGAATTCTCGTCCAGAAAATAGCAAAAATTGATCATGAATTTCTCTGAGGAATAAACAAATCTCATGAGATTTTTCATGATTTCCAGCACCAATATAATTGATGGACATCCTCATAAGCTCCCCAGTTAGGTCTGCTACACCCAAAATGTAGTCAATTGGTGTCAACAAAACATTTGCATCAGATGCTTCCTGTGTGGCAAAAGTGAGGTATTTCTTGCAAAGATCATCATAGCCTAGCAGCTCATTTTCTTTGATATAATGCATGAATGTTACAGCTTCAACAAATTCCTGAAGTCCTCTTGTAAAAGCCCTTGCAAACTGATAAGGATCTTCCGCTTTCAGCTCACTAGCAATTTTTTCCAGATGTGTTCTCACTCCATCAACCATCACCTCTGCATCACTTAATATTTTATCAAAACCTTCTTCGTCTGAAAACCTGTGGAGCTGAAATATGACTCTTTTACTGATGATTGTTGTATCTCTGCTAAGCTTGACTATTCGTTCCCTTTTATCATACCTGGAATCAAGCATGCTTTGGAATTCTTTAAAGCTCTGAATAACAGGGGAGTTTTCATCATATTTTCTTGCGAGTGGCTTAACTTTCTCATGGGCCTTCCAGCTGTTTTCTTTCTTCTTATACCTTTCATGCCCCCTTTGGCTCTTCGAAGATCGATCCATTCTAATTTTTACAGCACGGCAGAACCTGAGGAGTGTTCCAAAGAGCTTGCTTCTCTCCTCAGCACTGCAGTGAGGCAGCCATTTTGTTTTGCCAAGAGCATCATTCAACGGAGCATGTGCTGTGATTTTTACCCCCGGTACTACAAGTAATATTGGAGGTCTCACTTTCGAAGGACAAAAAGAAACCGGGGAGCACAATTCTGCTGTTAAACATTTCACAAAAAGACTGGGAACAAGGCGCGTTCATACAGAATTGACTGGAACAATATGGCGCATGGAAGGAAATGAACTGGTCAAATGAAGTCAAAGAAATGATGTGAAAACAGAGGCTTTGATGCCAGGGGTATTGGTAATATCAGCTTGGAACTTAAGTCTTCCCATATCTGAATTCAACCAGTCATTCAAAGATGTTTTATCACGTAAGAATTTACGATTTGTTCAGATCTCTTCATCAAATCGTCGTTGGGCCTAAAAGATGGAAAAGAGGCTGCTTCAGTTGGTTATGTATTTTTTTTAAGGAAAAGTGAAATAAATTTCGTTGGTTCTGAAGAAGTTGCCTGTCAGAAGCAATTAGTGGACTGGGAGCTGCAGTTTCCCAGATAACTTGCTAAGGGGAGCTAAAGGAAAGCAGAGGAAAGCTCACGGAATGAAGATTAAAGAAAGAAGTGATAGAAAGCCTTAGAAAGCTTTAATATCCTTTTTATCACATTACATTTCATGCAACTTAAAAACAACTCTCTCTCTAAGCAATTTGAAGTCCTTTGGCAAATGATTCAGGGTATCGGGGCTCAAAAACGTGTTTCCTTGATGGTAGAAAGCTAAGCACTTCCATTTCTTCTCACACACTTTCTCCTTTTTTCCCTTTATACCTTGCCATTCTTATCCCTTCTTGTCTTCGCTCTCCTTCTTTTGTACCTTCCTTCATTCCTTTCCTCTTTCTCTTTTTCTTGTTTCCCTTCTTCCTTCCTGGGAAATTGAGCAGTTCAGCTACCTTCCTGGTAGCGCCAGTACGCTACCTCATTTTTAGCCCTGAGAGGCATTTTGTTGTAAATAAACACAATAGGGTGCTCAAAACAGATAGAAGATAAATAGTGGACCCTTCTAGACCACCGATGAACAGACATGGGTGAATAGAGGCACATCACATGCAATGTGTTGGGGAAAATTGCTCTAGTTTCCATATATACATGATCTTCTCAGCATGTTGCAAACTTTCCAATCTGGCCTCGCAGACTGCTAATTTTTCGCTCACTCTGTTTGCATCCAGTTTTGGCCCCTCAAGGTGACTTATGGATTTTGGCAACATTTTTATGCGACAGGGTATACTTTTGGGCCATTTTTTATGCGACAGGGTACAGGGTGTGGAGAATTTTGCCACACACCCCCATCACTTCCCTAGTCAAGTACCCCCTGGGCTTCTGCTCCAGTGGGGCCAAGCTTATCCTTTTCACACAGCCACTTGACCTTTTCATCAATTCTCTATTGTTTCAAATGCCAGGTTAACTCAGGTTGGTTTGATGGACATTTTTTTCTCTAAAATATATGCAAACTTTAGAAGTTGAAGGTCCCTTAATGTTATTGTTTGTTTGTTACAGATTTCTTTAGAACATGACATTCTCCTCCACCCTCGATACTTTGGACCAAGTTTACTACAAACTGTGAAACAGAAACTGTTTACAGAAGTTGAAGGAACCTGTACGGGGAAGTAAGTCCAGTCAAATATTACATTACAGGGAGTTCTGTATTTGAGAAAAATTCAGAAGCAGAGAGACAAAAGACTAATTTAGCTAAATTCTGAAACAGTTCTGAATGAAATGATATTTTTATAAATTTTGTAGAATTTTTAAATGTGCGCAACAGTGATAGAAGCTCTACGCCAGGGCATGAAAAAGTAGTTCCCTTCCTGCGACCAAACAAAATAATGCTTAAAATTCCTGCAAGAGCACTAAAGTGAAATATGAAGCATTCATAAAGATGTCATGTTCCAAGGACTGGCATGAAACATGTAACTGGTATTCTATGAATGCAAAGGAAACAAATGAAAAATTATTTTGGAGGAAATTTGGAGCTGATTAAGTTGGAAACCCATGAACGAAATCGTCTCTGATCATGGAAGGGGAGTTCTTCCATAGTAGAGGTGCCTGCGGATGTGCCGTGCACAAGAATTTCAGTTTTGCTTGAATTATTTTGATCTCATTTGCTTTCCAGTTTTGTTGAGAAATCCCCATAATAGAATTTCATTTAATTACAGGTATGGTTTTGTAATTGCTGTCACAACTATAGACAATATTGGCGTTGGTGAAATTCAACCTGGCAGGGGGTTTGTCGTTTATCCTGTCAAGTATAAGGTAACTCAATATTTTTTCAATGTGCCAATCAATTGATAACCCTTACCTTTGAGGCTGTAAGAAAAAATTTCACATGTTTTTGAACTTAATTATCTAGTCTGGAGCCATTTGAACAAAACATTGATTTAATGTGTAAAATTTAAGAAGTGTTAACAAAACATAGTACATTAAAATAAAAAACTTTCAAGCAATCAAACTTTCTGATAATTTTTGTTGTAAAGTTTTAAATTCTTTGAAAATAGGAAAAAACAAATTTTTACATGCCACTATTGAAAGTGACATACTGTATTTTGTCATTGAAAGTCCCATTTCCAAAGTGGGCTTCCTTCCACATTGCAATTGTCAGTTAATAATATTCTTTATTCAAGGAAGGTAGTCTTGTTTTTACCCTGGATCAGAGTACTTTTTAGTACTTTTTTGACAAAAATCTTTTTCAAAAAAGTGCTAGAAAATACTCTGATCCAGGGTATCTTTTTGCATTGTCAGTCTTGAAAACTGCAGTCAGAACTATGTCCTTGGTTGTATACTACTTTGTTAAATGCTTTTTTTGCATTTAAGTTGCATCTAATTGATTAACATCGAAGTTACAACTATTTGTAACATATATTTTGGTATATATTGTGCAAAAATTGCTTTTCCGGAATTCTCAAAAAAGTGTCAGAAAGTTTTATGTCCAAATTTGTTAGCAAACTTTTCCCTCTGAAAATTTTTAGCTTGTAGACTTTTTTTAAAACTCAGGGTGTTCCAAAATATTTTTCCCCCATTTGTGTGGCCACTGCGGGGGAGGCGTTCCTTCTATTGTACCTCATTCTGGATACAGTTTCATCAACCCAGATTCTAAGACCTTGTCACTCAATAACTACATTTTTTCCAAAGGCAATTGTATTTCGACCATTCAAAGGAGAGGTTTTAGAAGCTGTAGTCACACAGGTCAACAAGGTTTGTCTCCAGGTTTTGTCTTTTTCATTTGACAGAAATTATATTCAAGCTGAAGGCAATTAGCTTGTCAAGCTCAACAAGGAAAATTTACTTCAACCCCTTTTGAAGTACAGTATCATGCTTGACTTGTTCATTTTGTGGACTGAGATCGAGAGATGTGATTTGTCATGGGGACAGCTTCAAGTTGACAGTTTTTTATGACCAGTTATCAACACTACATTAAAATTTTTGCGGAAAGGAAAATTTCTTAATTGATTTGAAATTTTAAGGCTTAGATCTATTTGCAGCTGCATAATATGCCAAAAGAATAAGCAAGTTGCAATATCTCTTTCCTTCGTTATTCTTTCTTTCTTTCTTTTGGTTTTTCGAGACATTGCAATCCTGCGATTTGCTTTGCTCAAAATATTTTATTTTATCACACAATAACAAAAACATCAGAGGCTGTGTCATCCAAAGCCTCTTAATTGTCTCTTATTCAATGGAATGAATGCATCATTATCTGACTTTGTTTTGGTCTTCAGACAGTGGGTGGGGAGAATGGCAGTCATTTTAAGATGCAATGCCAACAGAACTGAACTGACTGCAAGAACGACCGGTTGCAAGAAAGGGGGCAAAGGCATCTTATAATGTCAAAAGACTGAGAAGGGCCTATTACTTTTATTCATTTCAATATGATGGTGCAGTTTGTCCCCATTTTGCAAAACACTGCACTCACTAACTGTTATTGGTACTTAGCTGTAACGTAATGCAAATTTATTCAAATTTGATCCAACCATTCATTTTTAGTAGATTATTTTATACGCATACAATACCAAACTTCCTTGCTGCAGGTTGGACTTTTCACAGAAATTGGGCCCCTTTCATGCTTCATTTCAAGACATGTAAGTTATTTTAAAGTAACAACTTGATGTAAAATACAAAGTATGTACTGTAGCTGTTTGGTTATCCCAATGCTTTTGTTTCCCTGTATGGAATATGAAATACTAGTAAACACATGAAGGAAACAAACCAAATTTTACAAAAGGATTCCTTAAATTCCTCTGTTTGGGTTTTTCCTGCCTATCAAAGCTTGAACTCTGTGGTACAAACATTTTTGTTTAGTCAGTTAACTGTTTCTATCAAGCTCTCACTAATAATTCTTTAGTCATTGCATATGATTTATTTTATCATTGGTTTTTCTGCTTGAGTGTGTCTTAATTTGGAATTTCAGGAATGTAATAGAGTATATACCTTTTGTTTCAGTCAATACCAACAGACATGGAATTTGATCCAAATTCTAGTCCTCCATGTTATAAAACCGAGAAAGAGGTGAGACATTTTTGTGTTTGTCTCCTTTATATTTTTCAACAAAGATGATTCCTAAACAGTAATCATGCTTCACCTTTTGCAAATGACCAAATAGTTGTTATGTAATGCCATGCTCGTGTTGAAATCATTGTCTACAGTTACTGTTTGTAATCTTCCTTACTTTCATAACATTTATCAGCTGAAAAGATGACATTCAAAGCAGCCAGTATAAACTTGAAAACATCGTGCTTGTGAAAGAAACAAAGAAAATGATGCAGAGATAATCAAATCCTAATATTTCTTGTTCTGCCTTTCAGGATCTTGTTATACAGCAAGATGATGAGATTCGGTTAAGAATTATTGGAACAAGGGTTGATGCAACTGATATTGTGAGTTTCTTGCCATGTGATATACTAATTGTTCCAAGCAGTATTCCTAACGATTTCTTTATAGATAGTTCTGACAGGTACAGTATCATAGTATGTTGTTTCTACAGGGGTGTTCCATTTTTGAGGTACATTTTTAACAGTGCAAAACTATTGGTATCAATGTCAGATTTTTTATTGTTTTCACAAGAAAATGCTTTAGCATGGCCAGAATCAGCTAACATTTGTTACTTCCACTTCAAGTCAGGTGATCAATATCTTGTAAAACATCTGTAATTTGAATTTTTTAACATATTTCACACCTCGAAAACTTGTGCTATTAATTAAGCTTCCCAAGGGTATGGTCACATGACTTGAAATGGGTGAAACAAACTAGAGTCAATTTGTCTATTACAGTAAGTAATCACTTTGAAGCTTGATTGGGTTCCAGCTCCAGAGATTATTTTCCCATTACCAAATCTATTTGATAATACTTTTCATCATTTGATATGTTTGCCTTTCAGTTTGCTATTGGAACACTTATGGATGATTATCTTGGTATGTTATCCTTATTGCTGTTTACGTAGGGCACACTAAACTATATGGGCAGTGGTATACCAAAGATTAAAGCTGGAAATAACAAATTGTCAAATTACATATAGGTCTCGTTTTTAACCCAAAAGGTGTTCGAAATCCGGAAAAGATGTATTGTAAACAATTGGGATCAAATCCACACTGATACTGATTTGCCTGAAAAATGAACTATGAGTAGATACCTAGTAATCATTTACTGCATATGCAAGGGCTATTTAAACCTACAGGCTTACAACCTGTAAAATGGGATATTTAGTTACATGATGGTTGAATACGTACCATGTTTGTTTCAAACAAAACAAAATACAACTATCACAGAAGCTGCTTGAAAGGCCACTGTGAAGCTACATTATTTAATTATAACAGTAAGCCTAGATACTAAATGAACTGAGGTCACCAGTATCCAACAGCACACATAGAAACAAGGCTGGTATTACTCTGCTTTATTCTAATGCATTGGTTGCTTACTCCTAGGGCTTACCAGCTGACGAAACATCATGCTAGTTGTTGCGGTTGTTTTGGCGGTGACAAGGAGTCAAAAGATGAGACAAGAGAAAGGAATGAGAATGAGCCGTGCTGGCACGTTGTAAGAACAATAATAGTTACCAAAAATGCCTGTCAAAAGTCTTAGATGCCTTGGCTACTTTACTTCTCCCCTTCCCCTTAAGAAAAATGTTTTCTGTTATGATGAAGTTGGGACGATTGAACGAGTCGGGACTCGAATGGACGGTGGGAACGATAACCTCACATATCAATATTCTTTTTGGGTTGCTTTAAGGATCCGGACGTATTGTTAGCCATTATCCTTTGTTGGTCAAATGAAAAGCAAGGCAAAGAGAACCAGTGTAAAATACAGTCCTCAGATCTTGCAACAGTCAACTTTGGCGCCACAAAGGATCATGGTTAATAATGGGTCTTTAACTAATCATTATGGGTGATTGGCCTAAGTATTCTGAAAACTTTTAGCAGGCATGCGAGGTCTGTACTAGAAGCAGTCTAGATTTGACATTCTTTAGTTCTTTGTAATTTTATTTGTTATTTTTAATCTGCTTTGCTTTTTGTTAGGTACCCAGTTTTATTTAGTTGCAATACATCATGATCAAATCGCTTTTGATTCAGACTGAAACATTAGTAGAAGATTTGTCCACAATTTTGCACTTATGCCAATCATGGATACTTTGGAGAGATGTTTTGTTTGTTCCTGTTTGAAATCATGGGTGGTTAGACCCCTAGAGGCCAGTTGTGCCGCACCTTTTTGCTTTTGCGGAGGATATGTTTAGTCACTGCTGCGAAGGCGCTAGGGATGAAACCGCTGCAGAGCGATATAAATTTTCCTTCGCAGAAGAAAACACGCTGAAGCTTCAATAAGGCACCTAACTACCCATGGCAAAATACGAGGATTAGTCTTCAAAATAAAGTTTCAGTTTGAAAAAATGGTGAAAAAGCTGTGTGATATGTATTACATAAAAAACTCCAAAATCACCATGTCGCAAGAAATTTGGTGGTACAGTCCTTTTAATTATATTTCAAATCTAGCCAAATTGTAAGGATGCATTGCACATGTCGTCGCGTTAACCATACTGGTGAATTTAACCGTGCCTTTTTAGCGAAATATTCTTCTTCATATGAATAGATACTATCAAGTTGCAACTTCAATCTTAGACTTTCTACAGCTTCACATCCAGCTGCAACCTCGTCCCCAAGGCCTTTTGTCATGTTTAGACGGAGACGAGGTTGATCTATGTGGGGGACAACATGGGCCTACAAAAAATTAGGCCATCAACTGCCAGCCGTTTAACAAGGTTGTTTACGTTACGCAAAAGGCTGGAAACGTTTCATTAAAAGTGTCAAAGGCTTGCAGGGGCAAAGTGGGTAGGCTGGGGTCAAAATGAGAGTGTTGGTTGCTGGAAGATAGTAGACTTTAAACTTATAAATCGACATTCACCATGTCAACGAGGGTAATTCGCGCAGTTTTAGCTAGAGGAAAACTGTGAACAAAGATTCTAGCACAATTTGTCCAAATTTTCATCCCTACCGATTTTACCCCCAAACTGACCCATTTTACCCCAGTAGACCCTAGCCTGTGAAATAAAACAAAGTCTTCTGCTCCAACATTCGAAGATGACAGGCGCGTAAGAAATGCATGGGATGTTACTACAGAACTATTGTCTGAAGTATCAATTCAAAAAAAAATAATTACAGCATCGATCGATATAAAAAAGTTTAAGTATATACAAAAACATAAAAACATATATTTCCCGATTTACAATTATTTCTCGAATGATTTAAGAGCGAATAATGTACTCAGATATCACTTCCTCTGCCAGATATTGTATTTTACCTGCCCCATGCCTACTGCAAAGTTCGAAGAAAGGGTAGATAGGAAATTAAAGAGAAAAGATTGACTTCGTATGCTCGGGAAACTCAGGGGTGCAAAAGTATTTTGATTTCTGGGACCAAAAAAGCCTTGAAAAATATTTCTGGGAGAATCGCTCCAAAAAAGTACCAACTATTTCATAGGCCACGATATGTAATGAATTCGACAGAAGTTGAAGACTGGTTACCAGTCTTTTAATAAACATCGTAAGATGGGCAAATTTTGTTTATCCTTCAGCTGACCACTTGCAGACTTATGAACAGCATCTTTCATATGAAGTTCCTTGATCCAGTAACAGCCTAAGTCGATATAATAATGGCTGTCAATAAAGAGAAATTGTATGATTTTGACGTCAAGTTGACTTTCCAGTTTTTGCCTTTCCGTCTTTATCCTTTTTCCAGTCTTCTTTTCATTCTTTCTGGAGACCTGAAAATTACTGGGACCATCGGTGCGGTGGTCCGCTATTTTCCCCACCCCTAGGGAAACCAGGCAGCCCTCGAAACAGCCATATTTCTCTGAAAGATAGGTGTAGCTCTGAATAGGATTTGGCCCTTAGACTTGTTGCTAGGAGGAGAATTTAGGAAAGACATTCAGGGAACGTTATTTACCCCCAATTTAGCTCACGTGATTGTCATCTTGAGGAAGCTTTCTATTCAGAAAAGTTAAAAACTTAATACTATCAAAAGGGTGATGCGATTAACTGTATCAACATTAATAAAGAATTGATTTTCAACATGTATTATCCCTTCCATGTGAAAAACGTTTTTTTCCTAGAAAGGGACCAAGGCACTGCGATTCATTAGGCTTTTTGATCTCATGAAGACCAGAAATAAAGTATTATAAACGTCATGTAAACAGCATGTCTTATTTAGGCCGAACTTCAAAAATCATTGGCTCCGCTTTGTGACTTATCTTGAAATGTTTGCAGCACATGAACTCCCAGGTACTGGTGCATGTCTCAAGCCCAAAATCAAACAGGAATTTCAAATTTTGTACAAATTTGATGCTCTGGACCACAGTGCAAGGTTACAAAGGAAACAGACCTTTCCTTTTCTCAGTAGAAAAACAACCAAAACATCTGACCGTATGAAACAGTGGCATCCAATTGTTCAAATAACTACATTGTTCTCTGCAGCTTCGCAATGTTATCCTTCAATATCTTGTTTGTAGGATCAAGAGCCACTGCTTTTTCATAATAATGCTTTGCTTCTATTTTGAAGCCCTGAAATAAAAAGATGATCGTGACAATTTTGAAAACGGATACTGGATACGGGGCCAATGACATTCGATCTGTATATTCCTAGAGGCACTTAGCTGCATGAAAACAATTGGAGTTTTCACATCGGTGCTTTTCTGCCCAGGCCTCCAGGCCCATTTCGAAACGAGGCTGGGGTAGCAATACTCAAAATTTTCTCTTCGACGTTTCGACTTGTGAATAATGCCAAGTGCGGCAGTTAAGTGAGTAAAACTACGCATGCGCGGTCTCTCATGGTGTCTCCTTCGCAGGACACACAGGCAGATAGAATATGGTGTTACAAGAGCATTTAGGATAAGTCGTAGTTAAAGCGTCCTACAGCCTTTCAACAGGGATAGTTGCATTCATGTAATCAGTCTAATTGGACCTACCCGTAAATGATATATCACTCCAATATTCTGGAGAGCACTGAAATGATTGGTATCAAGCTCGATAACATCTTTGTAGCTCTAAAAAATGAAAAGATAGCATGAGTGTTGAATCTCTCATTGACTGGACGGCTTATACAGTACTTTGGTAAAAGAATCTATTTATATGAACAATTTTGGCCCGTGTTGAGCTCATTACAATCTGACTTTAAACTCAGTTGACTGTGTAAGTCAGCACACTGTTTGCATGAAGGAGGTCGAACTGAACTCAACAAGGGCTTTGCTTTGTTTTTCAATTTGTTTTGAGTGAGCTTGTGAACTGAAAAAATCAGAATGGTGCATGTTGAAACCAGATCGTTGCATTTTGGGATATTGGCAGCCACTGCTTCTGTCATTTCCGATTGCATTCAAATCATGCGACCAAATCTCAGCTTGTGTCGAACGGTAAAAGGTGTTGTCGTTGCAGTTGCATGGTAAACCAAAGGTCTTATGTCGTAACTCTACAACTCACCTTAAGCGCCAGATCAAGTTGATTCAATTCTCTCAATGCATTTGCTTTCATGTTGTGTAGCTCTGCATCTTTATCATTTGTTTTCAGTCCATTGTCAATGGACAGCAATGCCTATTCAATACAAAATTATTCAAAATTTACTGGCTAGTCTGCACTTAAAGAGCCAGTGTCATCCACAATACTTTGCGGGCACACTACAATTTCAGAGTGACTGAAAATAAATTTGGGCTAAGTAGAAACCAGGAAGTTTTCAGCTTCAATTTTCATTCATCATCAATCGATCCAAATAAAATTTCAACAAATACACTCTATACTAAATACACTTCAACATTAGAAATTAAAAGTTAATAATACCGACTGAAAAAAATATATAAGTTACTTTGCAATATTGTATTTAAGATTGACTGATTAAAGGGGAACGGTCTAAGTAGTTTAACTAATCGAGAGAGCACTAGAAACAAGCACAAACTCTAAAACAAACTACATTGAAAACAACAACCAGTAACCAGATACTTCAACATGAGAAAAAATGATTTCTATAACATTTAATAGCACAAGGAGAACGTTACACTAATGTGCTGGATGAGTCAATGAAATAAGACTTAACGCCAATGAAGATTGGAAAAGTATTCCGGAGTTAAGAACCATTCAACAATTTTAAGATTGCCAACTTATTATTGTTCAGCTAACTACCACTTGTGAACAGATACGGCAAGGATTGCTAGAATGGTACTGGACATAAAATAAGCAGGAAGACCTATTCATGTTCTCTACACAGACACTACAGACAATAAGCACACTTTCTCAAGTCAGGGATGTAACCTGAAAGTGAATTATGCTGTGCTAATTACACTGTTATAATAGTTAAAATGATGATTATAATTTACATGATGGAGAAAAGACATATATACCTCATTTTGTCGATTTAGACTCATCAAAAAATTTGCAAGTGTCTTTGTAATCATAACTTCATTTGGGGCTATTTTCAGAGCATCTTTCAATAATTGGATTGCATCTTCTCTTTGACCTTGCTCAAATACTGCTGCAGCCTGCAGTTAAAATGACAAAAATCAAGGTTAACCTATGGCTTCCTCACGGTCTAAGATGATGACAGACTTTGATACCAGCTGCAAGAGGGAATCCTCGTTGCGATGCAAAAGCTGGGAGCAGATTTGCGAAGTGGATTCAGCGAATATCAACGAAAACAAAGCGGATACCGTATTATAAGGGTGTATTTGATTGGTAATTCAAAACCTATCAAATCCAGAAAGCAGTAAACTTTGCAGGTACGGAAATATATTCCCGATCAAACAAACATCTTGAAATCAGTAGATAAACATTTCACTTTTGAATATCGGCTGCGTACTTTTTATCCCGCTACCCCAAGCACGTTAACTTTTTGTACGCACCCGTTATATTTTATTGCACCATAGAATAGGCCAACTCATTCTCTTCCTACCACCCTCAGTTTCAACGAAAAGTAATAAAAACTTACATGATTTCGTATGTATTCTGTGTTATGACGATCGTGCTTAAGAGCTTCAAGGAACGCCAGTTCACTTTCCTTCAATCGTTTCATTTGGTAAAGTAATATGCCAAGTAAATGTAACGTGTTGCCATCTCTGCCAAGTGTTAATGCTCTGAAATATAATAACAATCGATAATTTGTGTTCTGTAGAGCAATAAATTTCATAGCCTATTCTTACTTTAGCTAACTTTATTTTACTGTATTTAACTGCAGTTTATTCTAGTTTAATTTAGGTTACTTTAATTTATTTCAGTTTGTCGTTGTTGAGTAAGGTATACAATAAAAGGTGACATGCAGAAATCTGTTGTTTTTCTGATTTAGCAATTTGATGACATCACAACCTCAAAACTGGTTAAAACTGGTTAAAACTGGTTAAAACTGGTTAAAACTGGTTAAAACTGGTTAAAACATAAAGGACGCTGCCCTGTATTTCTAAAGCTACAGTAAAAACATCCACATGATAACTTTAACTTACAGCATGAAATCTTTAATCTGAACTCCTTTATGTAGGATTCATCTACAGAATCTTTCTACAGATTTGACAGCCATACTGTAATTGTCATGGCAAGAATTGTCACAAACGATACTTATGATGCTTCTGTTCTTCCTTTAATCTGAAGACCTGGTTGGTCCATCATCAAAATTCATCGAATCAAAAACCTTGATTACGGTGTACCAGTCAGTGAATGACCAAACTCTCACTTACCTTTTAGAAATGTTCGTTACGTTATCTGATTCATGCAAGAGAGAACTTAAAAATACTAAAAATGATTTTGCCGTTCCCCATCACAAATCAGCTTTCGCCAAGAAGTGCTTTTCATACAAGGGTGCGAAATGGGGGAATGCTCTTTCAGTTGAATTCAAATCATCAAAAACTTAAATACATTCAAAAGCACATCAGAAATTTCACCAGTTATTGCTGATTCTCTCTTCATGCAAAATATAGCATTATTTTAATTTTTCATTAGCTACTTCTTGTAAATAGGATTACTTAATTTTTTTGTAACTTCCTTCTAAGTTTGTTTTATGTATATGCAGGGCCTCCTGTAAATCGGTCATGCACGTCTGACGTGACCAACGAGCCTAAAGAATTGAAAATGAAATGAAAAGGCCGAAATTTGAAGCTAAAAAATGGACTGCACTTGATTAACTGTGATAAGAGCCTGTCTCAAATTAGATGTCATCAAGGATTTGCGACAACGCAAAAGTGATCCTGCTAAACGCTGCACCTGCTTTCATTCGCGGATATTTTGACGTAAAATGTAATTTGAGACGTACTTCAAATCATCTTGCTTACTTTCGATAAACCTTTTCTGCATCTTTGAACTTCCCCAATGCTTTTAATTGACGTCCCAAATTGACAATGGAGACTTTGTGAGATGGCTGCAGTTCTATTGCTGTCTCATACGCCTTCACAGCGGCATCACCTTTACCTAATAAAAAATTTGATTTCATATGACAGCATACATGTCTTTATCGCCGACTCGAAGATTTAAAAGAGTACCATTGATTGAAATTACCAAGAAATCTTACAATTTAAAGATAAATTTTGAAAAATTTGAGCTTTTCTTGAATCAGTTCAATTACAGAGGTAGGCAATGACAGCCTTAGATCATTGGCACATGGCTGTAAATCCCAAGAAGGGAGGAGGTAATTTACCAGTCATCTGACGGAGACGTGCCATTTTGCTCGAAAAATTGGTACCCTTGATTCCACAAATCTCTAGAATTTTAGGAACTTAACTCTGGGCCATAATTCCGCAAATCATGAAATATTCCAGCAAATATTGTATTATCCAACGCTAGGTACGAGACTCTCTGATAATTATGATCTTGATTTCTCTTAGAGAGTCTGGTACCCATGATAGTCTTACCCAGTACGTGAGGTACTTTACCAGTACTTTACGTAGTTTAAATTTGAAAACATACCAATACTGCCGAGAAAAACCCCAAAATTATTGAAGAAATCTGGGTTTCTATTCTTCAGCGATGCTTGATAGTATAAATTTTCGCCTTTGTCGGTTTGGCCAAGGGCATGCAACACTTCAGCTAAAACTTGCACTGCATCAACGTAATCTGGGTTGATTCTGGAAAAATGAATTTTTTTTAAATTAACATTGAGTGTTTCAGACTGCAAAGGAGCACTAATGATTGGCAGATCAATTCCTTGTGCATATCAAGTTTTCAAATTAGTCATAAATGAAATAAAAAAGTGCAGACTATCATTGAAAACTAGGTGGACAATGAAAAATCTCAAAATTTGGCGACGACAAAAGAATCATACTAGTGTAGTATCTTTCAGCATATCATTTTCTATTTGTCCATTTTCAAAGATGACAATTTGAAGGTCCAAGAATATAAAAAATTATGATTAAGACAAATCCATGTGACATAAACGAGTGGCTAAGCCATAATTTGATTAGTTAGAACGAACGCTTCGGACCAATTCCAAGGTCTATCATCAGTGTGTAAAATAGGGCGTAAAGTGTCATCAAATTGGTAACAAAGGGTATTTACCAAAAAGGGCAAAAAACGTGCAAAAACAAGAAGTATTAGGGAAAAAATGATTCAGCTAATTCGAACAAAGATGAAAAGCTCAAAATAAGGTTTCTTAACTGATACTTTTTAACCTGCGATAACTGAAAACGAAGATTCTAGCATCTTGAAAGGGTTTATCAAAAAGTATGCATTTTGCAAATAACAGAAATATCTAAACAAATCCTGTTCAAATCATGTCTCAATGTCTTTCTTTTTTATATGCAGAATCTCTTGAAATTTTACGATAGGTTTAATAACCGAGCATCGGTGATTTTTTTTAAAGAAGCATTTTGAAGAAACCTGTTAGAACTACATAACTACCAACCTTAGTGCACTTTCCAGCAAGGCCTTAGCAGCTGTATTCATCTTCTTTTTCCTTTCATAGAAATAATAGTATTTATATATAGAAACTAGGTGAAATGAAGGTGTAAGAAAAGCAAAAAAGAAGACAAGAGGAGATTTCGCAACAATGGCCTCAGACTGAATGCACAAAATAACGTAATGATTTGAAACGGCATAAAATTGTCTAGGATAGGCGTCCCGCTCACACAGACACGGCATATTTCTTGCCGCCACAATTTGAAAATGGTAGGATTTGGAAACTGGACTATAACCAGCACATTTTGAAGACGGAATAGTATGGTCCATGGACAATCAATACGATGAAAACGAGACAATTTTCGACACTTTCCAAATGAGGCTGATCGATTCAGAAGGTGTACGAACATTTCTTTGGCATCAAATTCTGCGGGAAATTTCAAAGAGTTTGTTTCTGTCAAATTTCCTACCATTTTCAAATGGTGATGATATTGCATGGACGCTTACTAAAAATTTGCTACCCTCACATTTTGCACCGTTTTCAAATGATGCTAGTATCACGTGCATGCAGTCTTGGTCAATGTGTATATATCTGTTTGGTCGCGAGTCTGTGTATAAGAGAAAATATGAAACTCAGATTAAAATCATTGAACGAATACAAGCAACTACATCGGTTATCTAAAAATACAGCAAATCCTATGGTCCCGTCCACACGCATTAGGATATTTTTTGAAAACGCATCTTCCTTTATATGTCTTGGGTTTGCGTCCACATGCAGAAAGAGTTTTCAGTCACTGAAAACCAAGCCCTTCGGAAACGCTCTTCATAGTGGATCTTTTCAAAAACGCCATTGTCCTATTGTAATGTGGACGGGTGAAAACGGAGCTTTTCAAAATCGCTGACGTCACAGCATCGATTTACCGCCTATCAAAGAATGCGCTTGGATCTTTGGGGATCCCGCGAGGGCATCTTTTTTGCATGTTTTCGAATTCTGAACATCACAGCACTTTTGTGCGGAAGGCAATACTTCCTAAAACGCTCCCCGTGTGGACGCAGATCTTTTTTATACGGATAAGAAAGATGAGTTTTCCAAAATACCCGGATACGTGTGGACTTGGCCTATGGCTGATTAAACTTAAGTCTTCAAATCACAATCGATAAAGTAAACATAACATTTTTCAACAATTGAAAAAGAAACAAATTGATACATCACCTATACAGGCCTGCAAGGTTGAACATTGCTTTATAATGATAAGGATTGTGTACGAGTGTTTGTTTGAAGTGAAATTCTGCTTCCTGAAAAAAGAGAAATAGCAAGGGATAAAGAGACAGCAAAGGCATTGAATCTTGGACAACATAGGATGTACCAAAAACTTATGCCCTGTTTGATTGGATACTGTGGAGGAGTTGCAACTTCAATTGTCCCGTTTATTACAAAGTTGCATAGGAAAGGCTTCAAGCTGGACTTTAAGACATTGTTTGAGTCAATCTGACCATTGGTTGCTTCAAAAAACAGCACTTCTATCCTTCTCCAGCAATACAAAAATAAAGGACATTTTCAAGTTAAGGTTCAAGGTAAGGTTCTTAGTATTATAGTTGAATTTTTTCTGCATTTTGAAATGGGTTGATGATATTGTTTATGCATAAAACCCCTTTCAAACGCTGTCAACATTTCACTGAACATCGCTCAACAGGTCTAAAATCTTGGCATAGAGAGAGGGGGGCCTTATAGGGGGGCCTTGTAGAGAGGGGGGCCTTATAGAGAGGAGGCCAAACAGAGCTTTATGGTATTATCTATGACATATCAAAACGAAGCCAATACCTTGGAATCTCCTAATAATGTTGCCAAGTTGTTATGTGAGCTGGCATGCGTTGGATATAGTCTGAAATACGCAGAAGGAGAAATTTACTATCAAATGTTCTTTTCTACAAATCAAACCATAAAATGCTTCAAACAACAATGCTACAGATAGAAAGTGAAATCTTTATGAATCCTAGACATAATGTAAGTCAATGCTAAATACGCAAATAATCCTTTTGTGTTGTTGTAGTTGTTGATGTAGTCGTTGTAACCCTATTGAAAATATTCAAAAATTTACAATTAAAGAAAATAATTATTCAACACCCTATAAAGCTTGTTGATTTCAGGTGATTACAGGTGACTTTAACGCTTAGAATATGCGTCTTCGGATGTACAAAATGTAACGCGCGTTCAAAAGTCTGCTCCAAAAAGTCAAATGTATATCCTTTATCATCAACATTGACACTGTTCAACAAGCTTTATCTAAACCAGTTTTAAATTTCAACCAGTCAAATGACTGGATTTATTGACTGACCAATCAGAAGGCCCTATTCAAAATCTGGTTTGATTTAAGCTGGTTTAAGTTGCAGTGTGAATGAGGCATAATTAAGATTTTAGAGTTTTGAAATTTTTAACAGGTTACGCTGAAAATCAGATGTAATTCTGAAACTTTTTAAATGATGAAAATATGTATCTATTCTTACTTAACCGCCGTCCTGTAGTGATGGATAGCTTCATCTATTCTGTTTGCATCTTTCAAAAAATTTCCGTAGTTATAATGTGCTTTTGCATTGTGGGGCAAGGTTTCTACGCCAGACCTATGAAAAGGAAAACATTAAAATTTCAAAACAAAAAAAATCAAGTCAAAATGCAAAAAATTCAACATTATCATAGAAAATCAGATGACTGAAAGGAAAAGTTTCAAATGAGGTGCATTACTGCATAGAAGCTCGGGCGCAAAAAAAACGGTTTGTACTTCATTTGAATAACAGCAATATTTATTCCTCGTTGTGACGAGAGAAGCACGAAAGAGAAGCAACCTTATCAAGTTTTTCTCGCATTCTCGTGAAAGAGAAACAACAGAGTGCGTATGAATACAATTCTGGTTATAATATTGGTCACATCAATGCTATATTATTGCCCGATATATCACAAAGTAATACTCTATTTCTTAGAAAGGATGCAATCAACAGAGATAGATCTCGCATTAGATGCAACATAATTCTTGCTTTAACGCCTAAATTACTCACCCAAAACACTTAAATTGTTTGATCGTGGACATGTTCTCATGACATATAATTCAAGACAGATTTTAGTAGTTTTTATCTCAATGTTTTTGCCTCGGGGGTATACACAGCCTTTTGCTCCCTGGCGGTATTGTCCCAGTGGCATTGTATAGTAATTTTGTAAGTAGTCCACCATAGAACATGTTCGGTAAATTCTTGGGAATATAAATAACGATATCTTCCTGCTTAGCCAAAGCTTCAGGGCATTATTTGACGAGATTGTCCATACTAACGATCTTCAGGAAACTTTATCCTTACCGAAAAAGAGTTTCTCTGTTCCGCCAAACCTTATTTCTGTCAATGGTCCTGCACATGAGAATAGCCACAATGATTACCATGACAACCGTCAATAATGCTTCATATCGTGACGATGTTGATCTCTTCTTTTGTGACTCTTCCTTTTCATGATTCAAACCATTTGCCGGTCTCTCATCTCTATTATTTGGCTCTGATGACGCTGCTAATTTGTGTGATATGAAGCTGACGCCATGAGACAGTAAAATACAAAAGCCAAGGCTACAATGACAAAGAAAAACACAATTTTGAATAGCTCAAATGCGACAAGAAAACTTAAAACAAAGGTTGACTTCACACGATTTTGAGAGCACATTTTGAGAGCGATGAAAAATGTGACGGTAGCAAAATTTTAGCTTGCGTTTACACGATATTGGCGCAATTTGAAAACGATAGCAAATTCAACAGTAACTAAATCGATGCAATCTCTCCGAGAATTTGATGCCAAAGAAATGTACCAACACCTTAAGAACCATTTAGCTCCATTTTGAAAGCGATGGAAAATGTTCCATTTTCATCATTTTCGAGTGTTCACATGACGCCGTTTTCAGAATTTACGGGTAGAGTTGTGTTTTCAAAGCCTATCGTTTTCAAATCTTCCGGCAAAAATGTGCCGTTTTCGTGTGAACGGGAGGTCTATCCATTACATTTTTCACCGTTTCAACATGTGCCGGTATCGTGTGAACGCAGTCTAAGTATAATGAAACCTCCATTGACAGACAACTCTATATAACGGACAACTCCGAATAAAGGACAAATATCTTCGTTCCAAAATACAGTATGAAAAAGATGGCAGCTCCATACAGCGGACACCTCTCTATAACGGGCAATAACATTGGTCCCATAGGTGTCCGCTATTCGGAGGCTCCACTGCAAAGGCAAGACGTAAATCACTCTAAAAATCTCGTCCACTTTCGTAAAAAAATCCCAAGATAATCTTTAGCAATCCAGAAAATCTTGAAAATATATCAAAATCTTCACAAATCCTAAAATCTTGAACAAATGCCAAAACTCTCCACAAATCCTAAAAATCTTGGAAAAATCTCATAAATCTTCACAAATCTTAAAAATCCCAAATTTCGTTGTTTCGTGGTCCGAAAACCTCACAGAGGAGAGAAAGCTTTATCGAAGGTAAAATCAGTCAAATTGAAATGAAAGGATGCTCCTGGTTTTGTCTTTTGTTTTATCGCCTAAAATGAATAACAAGAAAGAGATTCCCACCTCGGTATATACAGGATTCTCTCTGCAACTACAAAACCAACTCTGATAAATAAATTCGAAGCAGGGAGAAATGAAATGACCATTACAGATATTCCAACAAGAGTGACCGTCTGACTTCTTCTCTGAAAAGATAAACAATGAAAAAGCTCAATATCCCTTACTGTAATGTGGAAAGTCACGAAATGAATAGGTTATGGACTTCAAAAACAATAAAGATACATTTCAAAGGCTTAAACCATACAGAGAAAGATCCTGCAGAAAATGACGGAGCTTTGAGAATGAGAAACGAAAGGCTGTATCCCTTAATCCATCCATTGTTACGAAAAGATACGTTACATAGTCACATAACAGACCATATGGTCTTTGTGCAGTAGAGGCTGCATATTAGAAACCATTACTTTCATGAACCAGAAGCCACAATTTAATAATGATAATGATAAAATGATAATATATTTTGTTATGTTACTTTCACAATAGTGTGAACACTAATATACACAAACATGAAGCAATTCTAGAGATTGCATTATAGAACTTATTAATTTCGGAGGAAGGGTTGCTGAGGGTACGGGTATGTGCCGCCCACAAGGGTGAATTTTTGGTCCAAAATTCTCTAAAGAAGGGTTAATTTTGCGGCAAATTTATTTTTTTGGGTCACAACGCGGTTGAACGTAATAGACCATTTTCACAATGACATCAGTTCTTTGAAACACATCCTGGAACATCCATTTGCCACCATGTGATGTGGATCTAAATCTCAAAAGCATGTATTGCTCTCAGCAACGCATGACGTAGATTTGCGCGTGTATTTGAAACATAATAGATCTGGTGTAGATTTCTTGCTGTACATGGAATCACATCTTTTGCCTTGAATTGAATTTAATTGTGAAATAGGTCTACTGTTACACAGTGGCCACTTAGAATAGGTAGGGGATAAATGCGGATTACAAGCGTGAAAATGATGAAAAATCATGAAACACACTCACGTTTTTCTCCCATAGTAATGTTCCAAATATCAAAAAAGCAAAGCCGCAGAAAAACAACAACGAACAGATATTTCTGACGTCAGCATATGATTCCACCAATGGAATGCTTCCAATTTGCCAATCGTATGATAAGTGGCGTGGATACAGCAACAACCACATATTGAAAGCACATAGATAGCAATATGTCATGAATCTAGTTGAAATATTTGGCGCAAAAGATGCTGGGTTGTCTTCTTCGTTGAAAGCAGGGAGTTGGCCATGGAGCATGCGTAGCCTGAAAGCCAACAGAACGGCAATCTACAAATGAAATACAGCTAATAAAAAGTTTTGCAGTAAACAACTGTCTACATGAACCTGGTGGATTAAGAACCTATATGCTGAAATTGTCAAATTTTCAATTACTTTATAAGAACCAATCCATTGTATTCACTGTAAAAAAGCACATAAGCCAACTTTCACAGAATTGGAGGTTCTTGCATGCAGGTGTCTTCTGTAATACCAAAGAGGAAAACATTGCGATGATACAAAATTTCCGCAAATAAATGTCAACGAGTAGATTTTCTGTCAAAACTATGTAATTTAAGCAAAAGTCTTGGCCAGATGTTTTGAGAATTTAACTAAATTTGTGACTTTGAAAACAAGAGTCAGTAAGCAAAAGAGAACAATCAAGTGACACTGAAAAAAGTTCTTTTCGCAGTTAAAACAACCATATATTTCTGACAAAAGGTCACCCTTCTTTGCAAAGCATGGTTCTTTTTCATGAGAGAAAACATCTAACAAGCCGAGGGGTGTATCACTCTTCCGAAAAGGCGTAGCAGATTTTTGAAAACAATAGGATTTTTACGGAGTTTGTACAGATTTTTCTTGAAGACAAAAGGATTTTTGCCAAGGGTGTACGAGATTTTTACAGAGTGATTCACCCCTCGTAACAAGCACTCAAAGAACCCTCAATTTTCTTGCTTCTTACAACATACAGTTCTTTATCCACAAAATGTTGCAGAAATCCAAAGATGTCGGCGTGATACACCTTCGGCAGTTATTAGACATCAGACAAATACATTTTGGTCAAATTTATTTGAACTTTATCAAGCCGAAAAATTGTAGTCCTGTCACAGAAAGACAATTTCAAAATTGCTAATACAATCAAATTTTGACGAGTTTGCAAAGGACTATAGGAATGGTTTAAAGTTTTGATCACTCACCGACCCAAGCAAAATTGAAATCCGTGTGAACATTTCCTTCAGCTTCTCTGGCCGATAGTTATGCTTGTTTGCCATATAACTGAAACAGAAAAAATGTGCAGACTATTCCATAAAATGATATCTCCTTTCATCAAACATCTAAAAGATTGCAAAATTTTATCCTTTCATAAACTGCAAAAACGATACTTTCAAAAGGATCTCCATATTGGAACTTGGCAGATTTTCAAACATCGATCCTTTATCTATTGACTTACTCTTTGTAAAAGCTATGAAAGGATACGATAGGGTCTGATAGGATGCAACACTCAAATGTAGTTTAGCTGGTAGGTCTGTGTTCCTAGTTTCGTCATAGATTTTACAATGATCAACTTTTTTACAGTATCGTGAAGGCTCTAGGCCCTATGCAAGTTTGGAGATTATAGAGTAGGGGTTGAAGGGAGGCAAATGACAATATAAACATGATAGCTTTTTAACTCTTTCATCCCATGTTCTGCAGAATCAACAAACAATTTCACAAGTCAAATACAATAGTTTGACACAATTTTTATCCCAAACCATACCAGAATTAATCTGCAAACTTGTTTAACTATGCGAATGGAAGTCTTTGGTAATCTCGGCGTTTGATACGTGAGGGGGGTGCTATTTGAGAGGGGGATTATTTAAGATTTTGGTTTAAAAGGGGAGGGGGCTTATCAAAGATTGAGCTTCATAGAGAGGGGGGCCTAGATGGAGTGTAAGCAGTTTTGTGAAGGATTTGATCACAGATACTATTGGCAGGTGCACTTCATTGGCTGAATTGATTCTACAGATATTGAGCTCTAAATTTTATGAGAAATTTAACTAACATTGCCATAGCATACATTTTGAGTGCTGAATCCAAATGTTGGATCGAAAATTCTTACGCGGTGAAATCAAGAAGCATTACCATAATGGTAGCTTTTGTCAAAGAGGTGTATGCCTTGAAAATTATTTGATACAATGCAAACAATGACCTTGAACAATGCCACAGTAACTTGCTCTGCTCACCTTACCAGCTCTTCCTTGTTTTGCAACATATCGTAAGCAATGCAAGCTCCAAAGACAGTTATTCCATTTTCTTTACAAAGCATTGCCATACTACCAGAAATAATACATATGACAAACAAGAACTTGCTTTGAACCTGCAAAACACAAGTTTGAAGTGATGAAATTTCAAAATGTATAACAAAAAAAGCAGAGTTTATAATCATTTGGCCACAGCTAAACCTCATATAATCATTGACCATTTTATCAAGTACAAATTGCAAACTTCTAAAGAAAGATAAACATTAGAAAAGTTAATGATGGTTTGAGTTATTGGATATTCCCTTACTTGTGTGCTTTTTAGCATCAAAAGGTTTGGACTTAATAATTCAGGATGGTGGGAAGAAACTTAAGAATTCAGTAAGAGTGGGGGGACAAATATTTTGAAATGAAAGTTTTATGTTTGCTTGATCTTGAAAGAAGAAAAATTTTTCAGTTATGCAGCTGTATCACTCTCTGATCATCCTTCCAAACGAAAAGATAAATTACCTTTATATTTTTGTGTCCAACATTGTTATTGTCTGGTTGCAAATTCTCATTTTTAGAGACTATCCTGTGTTTGAAAGGAAAGTGTTTGGAATTGATAACTGACATGCAACACTTCAATGCTTGGAGTTATAAACACAGGCAAGCAAAGAACAACACTTGAAGATTTTGGTGTTATTGTGACAGAGCAGAAACTGTGTAAAATGACATCATCAAGCGATCTGAGATAAGGAATTGTTTGGATAGATAAGCTTTTTGAAATGATAAATCAAGAGTTTAAGGCAAATGGAACAAAATATCAAATATTGCTGAATTTTCGCATTTGTTGCAAGGAGTTAAAGGGGCTCAAAGTTGCGAGTTTTCGCACATGCGTGAGCAGTTTCTGCTCTGTCTGTATTTGTTGCATGTAGAGTAGTATCCTAATATAAAAAATGACAGAATCTTTGCATGCAGCAAGATAATAGTATCAAACTTACTGTATATATTGGGAGGGTTACCAAAAGTTCTTTTCCGACCTCTAAAAAGTTCTTGTCAGTAGATGGGAACTCTATCAAAATTTTGGAAACTCTCTGACATTAATATGCTCCAGACTGTAAAGTTTGGTCTGCGCGGGGAAAGCGTTCCCCGCGCAAAAATTTCTGGCTCGTTTTCTGTCTGCGCAAAATTCTTTGATAGACCAATTTCTGCGCAGGTTTTCCGAGCAGTTTGCTGCGTTACCCGCGCAGTTTTCAAAAAAAGGCTTGCGAATTTTGCTTCTGCCCAGAACGGAGCAGTTTCAATGCAATCCTAGTAGCTCTGATCTTTGTATGGATGGCTTGATGAAGCAAAAGCAAGAATAATGCGAGAGACCGGCGAGGCGAGGGGCTCTTGGAGTAGGCTGCAGCGGAGATCTAGGCGCAAATGTGGCATTTAGCGTTAGAATCCACGCAAAAATTGTTTGCGATAGAATTGTTTTTCTGCGCAATTTTTCGGAGTTCAAACTAATGTTCTCTGCCCATTGAAAAAACTTTACAGTCTGGAATATGCTGTACTGTACTAATGGCCTTGTGCAAATAAACATTTGTCTTCCTGTCTAATAATTCTTTGAGAATATCAAACATTCTTACGAATTCCTGTCTTAAAAAAGTTCTAGTCTTTCATATTGCTCAAAAATTCTTATCAAAATGGGGAAGAATCATTGCATCTGTAAGACGTCTTCACAGAATTCCTGTAATGTTCAAATAGCCTTTTGCTGTATATCTAGAGGTACCCAAGTGAAATAGGATTTAACGTGAGGAAATATCATCAAAAAATTTCACCTTACGTAAAGATGCAAAGAGATGATAAACAGCATGCATGCCAGGATCTCAGCTCTTCCAACTACACCAGTAACCTTAAGGATGAAAAAATGCATAAATGTTTATCAATAGTTCTTTCAAGAGCATAAGCCACCACACAGACTTGCTTCAGCATATTCTGTGGTTCATCGCCAGCAGAGGTAATTACATTCCTAAGTGCTGATAAACCACTGAAGAAACTTGGAGCACATCTAGTTGTCAAACTGAGATTCCATTTAAGATCCTTTTTTATCAGATTTTAAACAAAGGCTCTTGGGCAGAGGTGGCCTTGTTTCATGAAAACAATTCCGCAATGTTGCTAAAGTTAGCAGACACATTTCGAGTGGATTCAGATGCAACAAAATGTTCCTTACTCAAAATGAATTAGATACAACTGTATAAAAAATTATTTTGGCATAGCAATTGTGATGCTGCATTGTCCTTTTATCTTTGAGTAAACAAATTCAATTCACAACCAAGAATAAGTAATGAAAAATTTCTGATATGCAAGTTTGTCCAGGCAGCAGAAGATGTTCCAATTTAGAAATAAGTGCAGTCTTTGAACTGTGCAGGCCTTGCACAATTCAGCCTGCACAAGAATTTTTATCATAAATTAAAAAATTCTTGTCATGTTAATGTGCATGAGGCATGTAAAATAATATGGTGCAATAAGAAACATAATCAAAGAAAACAAGATCTCACTGCTTCTGTATGGACTGGGTGAACAACAAACAATGTGCCAGCAATAAATGATAACTTCAAATTTTGAAAAATGTTGGCTTCACAGAAAATAAAGAACATTGCAGAAACTGCAGCATGGAGCAAAACATTCACAAAATGGTATCCAAATGGTGAGAGACCATGAATGAAGTAATTCAGTTTGAAACTTAAGACAGTTAATGGTCGATATGATTTGTGGCTTGTGTTGTCTTTCATTGATTTACCCCAAAAGTCATTCTGAAATAATTGACCAATTCCTGTCTCTGGACGTAAATCCATATTTTCCTTGATGGCAAATATATCATCATGGACCAGGTCACAGTCTAAGCTATTCCAATAGCAAATAACACACAGTATTCCAATTAACAAATTTGCAATGATCTTTAGTTGACTTTGATTCCCCTGCATTGTATCAGCTTGGAAGATTTTCATGATACCCTAGATGAAAAAAATTTGTTTATAGGCACCCTGTTCACAATGACATAATTAGTTCTTTTGAAATGCCTTATTCGCCATTATTCGCCTTGAGATGATGTGGGGCTAAACCCCAAGGCGTGCACATGAAATAGTTTTGCTTGTGCATCTACATCAAATTGAGATATGGGGGCTGCACACACCCAAACATTGGGGAAAATTGCCATAATGGGCCATAATCGGGCAGAAATTGGTCTTACTTCGGGCAAAATTGTCGTAAAAAAAGGAAATTCTATCGGGCAGCCCCCCAAATTTCTTTACCACCTACGCCCACAAACACATGCTTCTCCTACTCATCATCCATCACCAGTTTTTGACAATTCACACTGATCACACCCTTATTCAAATAACTCTTTGCAACGCTATCCTTACAACCAAGGCGATAAGCGAATTTGATATCCATCCTTAGAGCTTCCAACAATCAATTGAAAGTGGCTGTCAAAGTTGAGAAAGGCCTCTCTGACTCTGTTAGGCCCATCTTCTCAAATTTGTCTTTGGCGCCATGTTTCTTTCACACTCTCATCCAATCGAGTTTAACCAAAGCCGAATCAGTTATAAAGACTTCTTTTCTTCAAAATCATCTTTCAAAATAAATCTTGATCTTCAAGACACCGCCTTCTTCCGCATTTTGTGGATATCTCTCTCTTCTGTTGTGCACTTTCCACACATCACTGATCAAACGATCAATTCATCATTGTTTCCCTGTGTCCAGTGTCCAGGACATTGATTTATAGTTCAATGGTCCAGGATGGTCCTCACCAGGGCCTTTTGTCAGTCTATGCATAAACTGAGAGACAGCTCCGTAACTCATTTCATGGTCATGAAAGTCGCCAGGAAACTACAGGTATGCAGAGGTGACATTTTCCTATCAATAAGGAATGCATGGACTTAGATCTGTACTTCAATTCCCAATTAAGTATTTTGGTGCGAAATGGAATTGTAACCCCAAATTTTATCAAGATAAGGTGCATGTCATTTTCTTTTGATAATTTTAAATCAAAATCAAAACAGCACAGATATGGACTTGCCCAAGTCGTCCTGTAAGAAAGGAAGAGAAATCACTTCCTTTCTTATATGACAACTTGGGAAACTCTAGCCTTCGCGTAGACCCATTTTTCCAAAAGAAGAAAGGGTCTACGAAACAAAGAGCAAAAGCTTGCTACGAGGTTTCTGGATTTCTAGAAACTTAATTTATGCAGCCTTTGTTTACACGCGTTTCACACATAATTTGAAAAGAGGATTAGAATATCATCATCATCATCATATAAGCTAAAATGCACTACCTAATTTTCAAGGTATGGCAGCAGAATAAAAATATTTACAAAACAGAACTAACTAACAATGGGAAAAACGAACAATAAGAACAAAACGAACTATAACGAGAAAGAAGCTACTATTACGCGTTGGAACATCCAGTTATTTGTCTGTAGAGGAAGCTCGTTTGAAACTGTTAGCATCAAAAATGAATTTGGCTAGAGCATGCATAATTATCGGGTCCGTGCTACTCATGATTTTAGAAAACTGTAGGCTTGCAGGTAGACAATCGACATTAGATAAAGCTAGAAGTGTAGTTCTTAAGTTATCATAGGCGGGACATGTTATCAAGAAATGGATTTCGTCCTCGACGAGACGCAATGTGCACATTTCGCACTTTCGCTCCTCGACTGCTAGACCTTTGTGCCTCCCAATCTCAATCAAGAGAGTATGATCACTGCATCTGAATTTACAAAGTGCCTGTCTTTTTCCAAAGCAAAGATGGGTTAAATAGGGTTCTAGTTTCAGGTTAGATTTAAATGTTTTATAGGTACGCAGTTTACTGTTACGGGTGGAGCCTTCTTTAGCGATAGAGAGTTCCGAGAGCCAAAATTCTTTAAATAGAAACAAAGACTTTTCTTTCAACCTTGTGTTGACTTGGTTGGGGGAAAAGCTAGAGGGGTTATTCCAGATGGAAGAAAGGCCAAATAAGTTAAGGACCGTTTTCACTGTGTTTAGCCAATTTGACAAGTTATTTGGTAACGATTTACTTTCATCCAGCGCCTTTTTTACTAGTGTGTGATCACCCTTTTGAGAAATCCTGTGCCAAAATTTGATCACCCGTAGAGTACCAGTTAAAGAGTTTGGTATAGTACCCAATTCTCCATATACGGCTAAGGAGGGTGTATTCCGCTTTAGTCCTAGGATTGATTTAGAGAATTTCAATTTAGATTTACCTGTTTGCGAGTCTATCATATATCTACAGAATAGGTTAGGGTCCCTAGAGATAGAGTTCAGCTGATGGTGGGAGAGCGAGCCCCATATTTCACTGCCATATAACACTATGGGTTCAATAAGCTTGTCAAATAGGCTCAACGACGTTGGTATACCAAGACAAAATTTAAAAGTAGTGTCTAAAAGGGGGAACATCGCCTTATTCGCCTTATCCCTAAGGTTCTGGGCAGCTTTTGTGAATGAACCACTTGCAGAAAAAGTAACTCCAAGGTAGGTAAAGTCCTGGACCATTTCAAGGTTTTGGCTAAGGTAGGAAAATTTGTGGTCCGTAAGCATCTTACCAGCAGGGTTGAAAATCATGACTTTGCTTTTCTTGATATTGACAGTTAAGTCCCAAGCTTGGCAGTAGGTACCAAGGGCATTTAGACTGTTTTGGAGGCCCTCAGGCGAACTGGACATGAGAATGAGGTCATCAGCATAAAGGAGGCAGTTCAGCTCTACGTCCATGAGGGAAAGTGGTGCACAGTTTTGGTCGAAAATGTTTTTAATATCATCTATAAACAAATTGAATAATATAGGGCTAAGCACGCAGCCCTGTTTCAACCCCCTGTCGCTAGATATGGGGTCTGTATAGCCATTAGCCACTTTTACACAGTATTTGACAGACTTATACATAGCTTTCAGATTATTAAGGAATGTATCACCAACTTCAGCTTGCTTCAATTTAGAGAAGAGTTTTTTCCTGTTTATTGTGTCATAGGCCTTCTTAAAATCTACAAAAGCGGTATATATGCGGTTTTGATTGCACTTGACAGTTTTGTCAATCAATGTTTTTAGTACGAACATATGATCTGATGCTTGATTTTCCTTCATGAAGCCGATCTGATTGTTTTTGATTAGGCCATATTTTTCTGCATGTTTTTGTAATCTGTTTAGGAGCACATAACTATATAGTTTGCTAAGGCAAGATCCAACTGCTATTCCTCTATAATTATCAGGGTCTTTCCGGTCATCTTTTTTGTGTACTGGTCTGAGAAAGTTGAGAGACCAAAGTGAAGGGTAAGTGCCAGAGTTAAAGACAAGGTTGAATAGTCTGCAAAGGGGTTCGACTAAGCTTTCCTTACCAGCAATTAGGAATTCATTGAGGACATTATCCAAACCAGGTGCTTTATCTTTTTTCAGAGTGTTAAGAGCCGTTAAGATTTCCTCACCTTTAATTGAGAAGTCTAGCTCATTAAAGGTTGGGACTGGGAGGGTATTGTCAGTTGTCACCGGTTCCTGGTTGTTGGTATCATTTCCAAAGAGGCTTTTGAAATAGGAAACCCATTTTGATGGTTGGATGTCCTCGCTAGAGTCTTTTCCCTTACCCCAAGACCTCATTTTTTTAATAAGCTGCCAGTATTTTCGTGGCTCGTTTGCATCTATAGCGTCTAATTTGTTTTTTAGAGTCATTTTAAAGCTGTGTTCGGCTCTTTTTAAGCTACGTTTATAAGTTTTTCGTGCCACAAGATATTTACAGAGAGAGTTGTTGTCGAAGGGCTTACAGTGGAGCTCTTTTCTTGCTCTGTTAAGTTTGCTCTTTAGTGAACGACAGTTATTATCAAACCATGGTTTTCTGTGCTTGATGCTCTGCGCTTTCCTAGATTTAAATTTAGATCTATTTACGGTGGCATTAGCAGTATTAGTAATAACGGTAGTAAGGTTAGCCACTGCCTCATCAACAGTATTTATGTTTTTATCATTGTAATCTTTAAGGTTTATTTCAAGGGCTTTCTGGAAAACTTTCGATGAGAGAATATCAGGTTTATATACATCATGGGATGGGTTAATGCGTGCAGGCTCATGGTCTACCTGGTCATTTATAGTAAAATTAGTTTTAAGTGACGTGGAGATACAGCAGTGATCTGAAAGGTGAGTGATTGGAAGGACTTTGAAGGATCTAACTGAGGTAAACAATGAACAGTCTGCCAAAACATAGTCAATTGTACTAGGCACATCACCCACCCTTGTAGGAAATCTCGTGAAGTTTCCTTGGTCTCCAGGAAGTCTTCCATTTAGGATCCGTAAGGAATGCGATTTGCAAAGGTCTAGCAGTTTCTCCCCATGTTGATCAACTGGAGAGCTGTCCATGTTATTCCTAGGGAAGGGTTTGTCAAACTTGTAGTCATCAATTTGGCTAATAGGAGAATAATTGTCTCCATCATCTAACACAAAGTCATTCTCTGAGTTAGTTCGTGCATTGAGATCACCTGCAATGATTATGTCACCTTCAGAAAAATACTGATTGCAATCCTTTTCTAGTTCTTGGAAAATATCATAACTTAGAGCATTAGTGTATGGAGAACTAGCTGGACTTGCATAAACAAAGCATAAAAACGCATGCTGAGATAGGTTAAAAAAATGTTTGTCAAGTTTTATCCACAGTTTATCATGGTGGACATTGTTCACTATCTTGATGCCATTAGAGAGAGGTTCCTTGATAAGAAGGAGTAGGCCACCAAAATATCTCCCATTTCCACTTTTTGGTCGATTAAAATGTTTCCAGGCAAATCCTGGCAGGGAGAGGTTTCTTAGGTCACTTGGGCCACAATGTGTTTCTTGGAGACATACAATATCAAACTTGTTTAGGGTAGAAATAGCTAACTCATCATCTAGTTTGCAATATTTTGTGCGATTTATGGATTCAAAAAGGCCCTGGATGTTCCACATACCTATGTCTATGAAGTTGAAGAATATACTTTTAACGTTCATATTAAAGTAAGGAAATTTTTTGGCTGAAAAGCAATGTCAAAAAAGGTCAATATCTATCATAATACCTGTTTTTCTTATTTTGATAGTAAGGCTTTCTCCTGTTCTGGGGATTTCTGCTAGATGGGCTTGGGGATCTTTCTCTATCAGTTTTGATTTGAAGGGCATTGCAGATGCTTCTTCGCATGTTGGCAGCCAATATACTAGATCCATCTTGATTGAGATGTAATTTATCATCAACAAAATATTTTGAGACTAGGTCTTCCCTCACATGAAGGTTGCTGTTATCTGCTAGCAGAAAGGGTGCATTGACATCCAAAGAATTTTCAAGCAGGCTGGTGTTGAATATTTGTGTCTTAAGATTCAGCTGTGGGTCATCATATCTGGGAATCAGACTACCAACAACAACTTTTTCTGCTTTGGCCTTGGCAATGTCGATGCATTCTAAGAGGGTTGCCATCATTGATTCTGGTGATCTTTCTTTAAGGTCATTAGTGCCACAGTGGATCACAATGCATTGATGCTTTGAGTTCAACGAAGTCAATGTCCTCCTTGTATCTTCTAGTTTGTAGCTAATTTCAATTTTGGTTTTCTTGTTTTCTTTTTTTAGGAGCCAATCAGCATTGATGCGCTTAAGGTGTGAATCTCCAATTAATAGAACATCCTCAGAATCTAGTATATTATCCTGAGGGCTTATTGGCTGAGCTTGACCCCTTTCCTTGGTACTCTGGTTCCTCAAATATTCAATTTCATCTTTAAGATCCTTCAAGCGCTCATTCAGGCTTGTATTCTTTTCATTGGTGATACCAATTTCACCCCTTAGCTGCATGCATTCCATTTGAAGCTTTCTTTGTGTTGCCCGATTGTGTTGCCCAATTAATTAAGCTTTCTTTGTGTTGTAAGAATAATTAATTGGGCGGCCGTAGCAAGCTTTTACTCTTTGTTTCGTAGACCCTTTCTTCTTTTGGAATAATGGGTCTACGCGCAGGCTAGGGAAACTCCAGCGCAAGATAGGGAAACATGGCCCCTTCCTTCCAACAAGTGTCAGTAACATGTCATCAGATGTCATCCATTTCTCTTTGTTACGTGCGTGATTTGTCACATTCCACCGGTCCCAAGAAAAACTGATTAATTGTGGCAACACTTCGGTGTTTAAGAAGTTATTGACAAAAAGATTACACTGGGAAGCCCCAAAAGATTTGCGACCATCTGTGATCGTCTGTGATAAGGCATCCCGTTCAATGTTTTCAAACATAACATCGCAAAAATACAGGATATTCTATAATTCTTGTATCAATTATTTATGGAAACTGCAGGATTTTGGTGATAAATTTGGTAACAGTTAAAATTTCAATATCTGTACTTTTGTGTTATGATTCAAGCCATTCAGAAACAGCGATTTTCAAACGCCGGCTTCACGCTTTTGTGTAAACGGTTGCTAGGTGACTGTATACAAAGGAAGACGCGCTAACAAAGTGGGATTGTGGGATATAACATTTCAAGAATATTTCAACACAGCTCAGAGGGCAGACGAGATTTCTCTTGAAGAGGAATCGAAGCTGCTGACTGATTGATATAGCCATGCAGACAGAATTGGTTACAATCGGGGCGAAGCTAACCCCACAGGATTGGAAAGCTTCAAATTATGCTCACTATTTCAACTCTAAGAAGGAACTCGAGCAGTCAAAGCTCCTCAGAAATGCAACCCTTGAGTTGTGTGGGAAGGCTGCGGAAAGGGCAAGAGAAAACCAACTTGGGGTGACGAAAAAATTAGATGGGAGACTCAGAGATGTGACATCATGGAAGAGCACCGTTGATAAAGAAAAGCTGGCAGTAGCCAATGAAATGCAAGCACTTCGATATCACATAAGTTTGTTGAAGAATGCTCTGAGAGCCACGGAAGTTCCCCTGGAAATCCCCAAAAAGGCTTTAGCTGTAAGAAGAAAAAGAACAGGCAGTGATCTTGTGAGAGATCAAGTTGAAATTGAACTGTACAAGGTTTGTTCGTGATTCATAAAGTTTTGCAGTTGTATTTCCTTGTTATTGAAATTGGATTTTCTGACTAAACTCTCCGCGAGACATTACACATTTTTAATGAGAATATTTCTGTGGTTGCATGATACAGTTTCTCGCCTTCCTTTCCTAGTGTGGTTGAATGAAAATAATTAATTTTTGATAAATCTGTGATAAATACCGCGTAATTTTCCCTGAAAAACATCACAGGTATCTTCCTTTAGCCTCCTGCCCTTTTGTAAAAGTAATAAAAGCCGATTGTCTAAAACAGATTGATTCAAACAAATCAATTTACAAAATCCAGTTGCTCTCAAGCTGAGGCCCATTGTGCGCCATTTTATATCATTGATCTTCGATTGACTTCTAGACAATAGAGGTCGTTGTCAAAGACGCGGTAACCAGGGAGGTCCGTGCACAAGGACCGGCCAGCCACAATTGAAATAGCGGAAGGTGGGTGGAATTTTGGTGGGATTTCGTGAGGATAAAATTATAAAGAATCAATTAGTTGAACAAATGGATTGTAAACAATCATAATTTTTACTGATGCAAGTTGTCTGTGAATCAATAACAAACAAAATCTGTGACGATAAAGGAGACGAAATTATGGGGACTGGGATCGAATCTACGTAGGTACAAATGCGATTGGGTGAATTATGACCATGGTCATGACGAGTCTCTTCAAATGCCATCCCGCATAAAAATGTGGTCTCCTGCAGCTTGTTTTACAAAGGAGGAGAACTCATCAATAATATTTTTATGAAATACAACTCCCACGTTTGAAGTTCAAGTCGCAAAATATGCAAGTAATGTGAAGTTGTTGATAAAATACTATCTGAAATGTGGTAATATGCCAAACAGCTCGACAGGGAATCGTGAACTATTCGAATTTTAGAAAAAATCCAGCAATTCCCCAATTTCCATTTTCTCGACAACCTATTACATCGCAAAACATACCTTATTTGCAAGTTTAATCTTCGATTACATTTACAGCTGGCCTAGTTTCTTTCAATTTGCTCTCTGCAGCGAAAACTGAAAAAGCAACAAAGGTATGAATGCAATGCAACCAAAAAGCTCGCCTCGTCGAGCAAACAAGCGAACTATGACATGTTTTCTTTGTCGGACCTGTTGCATCGATGTTTTTTACACCGAAACTTTTCATGCCAACATGACAACAGTGACGAGTCAGGGATTCTGGGCACGACTTTGCATCGTCAGTTACCTTGGAGACGATCATTAACTTTGGATACAAAGCTTGAAGAAACAGAGCGAAGGAGCGATGTTACTGGACCTCTTACAAGAATTCTGAAAGGACAGCTTTCGATCTGAGGCCCTACTGTCAGTGGTGTGGCGAAGGGTGGGGGCAGGGGTGGGGGTCATTTACCCCCAAAAGCAAAGGTGATTGCAAAAAATGGAGTAGAGGGTTGGGTGCAGGTTTCTTCGAGGAATGCTGAAACATGATTGGGGAGGTGTTCTTAAGCCACAGTAAGCCAAAAAGAGGGTTTTCCTCATAGATTTTCCCGGGTGCCTCGTCCTCAGATCCGATCATGTAATATCCCCAGTTCAAGGCTCCACCTACTGTAACTATGATAACTGCAACAAATAAATGTAGATGGAAAATTTCAAGGCCCCTTGTTCCTACCCTATGGGTACCAGACTCTCTCCAAAAGAAAATGAAGGAGTCTGGTACCCAGGGTACCATTTTCCAAGCTTTGCACAAAAGGTAATCTAGAATGAGTATAACCAAACAACCCACCATGCTCAGAAGAATTTTAGATTTGAAGACATATATATGTCAGTCGTTTCGCAGCAGCTCCTCCCAACCCCATACGCACAATTACACACACTTTTTTATAAGAAAATAAGAATCTGGGTCAGTGCTGAAAGTTTCTTAAAATAATCAGGTTTTCAGTACTGAGAGTTTCCTACGAGTTTCTTAAAAGTTCCACTAAACTCTCTATGTCCACTACCTGTTCCCTCCTGAGCATGCTAAAACAAAGTATTCTGAAGCCTTGCCAATTTTTAGACTCTATTCAAGTACCTTCCAATTAATATGGTACGGGAAAGAAGTGAAAATAGAGTAAAATATGTCAAGGATTTCCTTTGTTAAAAATAGATAGTTTCTTATCTTAAGTTATATTTTCCCATTACTGGAGTTTCTTATTTTTTGGCAATCTGACAGTTGAGTTTCCTTTTAGCGGTTTCTAATAAAAAAATGCGTGTATTCTGCAAGAATTAATTATTATCAAGTTTTGTTCATTCAGACATGGCAATGGTTTTGTGGTATTTGATTTTATTTGATATTGGACTAATAGCGGTTGCGATTTTGTCAAAACAGCTGTTTCTGCAGCAAATTTATTCGGAAATTCGAATGACATAACTCCTCCCTGCTCACTGGTAAGATTAGGTTGTTCGTAATTTTGAGTCTAATGAATATTTCAGTAAACCACTTTTTTGAAATTTAGGACGGAAAGGTAACGTTCCAAGAGAATCAATTTCGATGGATATTTTCCCATACCTCACGGCAAAACAGCATAAGCCGATATAAAGCTGATCGCGTCAGTATTTGTTTCAAACTTTCGGCAATGTTCTTCCAAGAATTTGCTGTAGGTCAAGCGACATCTAAAATCTTTCATGTTTCGTCAAAATCAGTTTGGTGGAGTTATTGCCGCGTCGGTAAGCTTCAGTGAAGATATGCGGCCATTGTTCAGCAAAAGCTCTCATAAGGTCATCCTGAGGGGCTTTAGGGAACAGGGGATCTCGGAATTTGTATGCTGGCAGCAAATGAACGTTGGTGAAAATGGTCTGTGAACAAGGGAACGAATTGATGAAAACTCAACCTCACCCAACTTTTGTCATATTGGGACGGACACGAAAGGGCCCAATATAACAAAAGACGCTGGGGACGAGATGGATGAGAAATCATATTTTCAGGGAAAAGCTGATGAATTGTCAGATTTTTTATAGGGAAAAGGGAAGAAACAGAAAAATAAATGGAGAACCAGAGAAAATTTACTCTCCCCACCAGCCTGGGATGGTCTGCAAACCTATCACAGAAATCTAAATAGTTCCTTCATAGCAGCAATTCAGAGTGAGGACTAAATTCCCCGGGTTTCGTCCCTTTTTAAACTGATCTCACTTTTTTTATCAAACAGGAGATCGAACTGATCAATTCTGTCCAAGAGTCATTGAGAAGAACGATCGAGCAAGCAATGAATCAATTCAGGTGCAATTTATTTCAATCTTCTTTTTCTGCAGTTGCTCATTAACTCTATGTATGGGCTTAGGTCGGGTGTCGCTTGTTTTCTTTCCTGCAGCCTTCATGACTTCAATCACTGCCAAGTCCAGCTCTTGCGCTTCAACGGAGAAAAATCGAGCTCATGCAATAAATCTAGTCGTTCTTACACTTGTCCCATTGCCCCAAGCCTATTTCGTGCCTACTGTCCCTAATCTCCTTCGCAGTGGCGAGGAAATAATTTCTGGTCTGGTTCCCTGACGTGACGTCACATTGAACGAGAGGGACTGGGTTCCATGGAAGAAGTCCAAAATAGCAACAAACCGCTTCCAAGTTGAATAATTTGTTGATGAAAAGCGAGAAATAAGTTTGGAGTATTTCTAACCCTCTCTCGACGGTACGCAGCAAATTCCAGCTTCCACAGGACTGCAGGGGCGCACTCTTGGATGAGTTTTCATATTTGTTAAATTTGTATCTTATTCCATTCACTCCATTCAATATGAAATGGAATTGATTGGTGGACACGCAATTGTTTAGAAAGCTGTGCAAATGAGATGAATTTTACCTGGTGTGCTAACGGGTGGTATTTCGGCTGCTCGTTAGAGCCTTGCGATACGCTAATTTCTATAAGAAACTCGAAATTGAACTCGAAATAAAAGAAACCATTCAGGCCATGGCATATATAGTCCATCTCAAATCTTCAACGAGCCAACAGGAAAACTTTCTACCAACCGTCTGCAAATCGAGGCAGCTCATCGACAAGAGGCTATTTGATCATCATAATGATACCAAACTTGATACTGTTCAATTAAGACGAATAATCTATTTGAGGATCGAAGTAGAAAATTCTCGACAACATGGGTATAAATGGGCGACACGACTCTAGATACCACCAAATGTTGGTGTATAAAAAGTCACAATTTAACGTTATTTTTCTAGAACACGCTGGTCAAAAATTCAAACAGGGCTGCGTTGATCAAAGCCTGTTAGCCATTCTGCAACAGCGACAAACATTAAACAAGTCATTTTAGCCATTTACGCAAATTATTATTTTTCGAAAAAGCGATAACACGGTTTTTTGATTGCCGCTTGTAAGCAGATGGTTCCGATGCGCAAATAAACATATTTTATGCAAGCAAACATTCCTAATGAGGATACCTCAAATATCGATTTATTCTGCAATCATTCAAAGTTAATATTTACTTGTGAGACAAATATAAAAGATTTCCCAAGAAGGAACCTGCATTCCGTAATGGGACAAATAGAGAACTCATTGGTCGATACGTCAATGGAAGGCTGTGACTGGTCAACAGAAGCCCACACTGTTTAACAGCTTCACAGCCTTGGTCACCCCATAGAGTCATCCATTCATTTCACGTTTGCAATGCAAGTGCGTTGTCAGGGCCTATCCCAGTTTCCTCATTGGGAATTCGTTCATAATCAAACACGATGTAATAAGGTCGGCTCTACCTTTCAGAATTTAAATTTGTACCAAGAGCGCCCCACTGTTTTAGGGCTGACAACGCCCCTGCTGATTGGTTGAATAGGTATCTAAGCTTACACAGGATAGAAGTCGAATCCTTGCCCGTTGTTAAGGTACATACCCTTGTCCAGCCTCATTGTGACGGACCAATCAGACCGTATGAATCCTGGACTTTCTCAACTGGAAGTGAAGAAAACAACGGAGATCGAAACATTTTGCTTCAGTTTATCATGTTTCAAATATGTAACAAAACATTAGATTGCTTGAAACTGCCAGAAAATTTTTTAACAAACTGCATTCTTACTGAAAAGTTTCCGAAAAAATTTGCCCGAGAAAAGCAGTGCATCCTAAACGTATGAGATAACGAGTGTGATACTCTCCTTGGGACAAAGGACACCCACTTTTGGTCCTTAGCTTGGTTTGATTGCTGAAGTTTTGAGATGTATTTGTAGCATAGCCTTCACGTTTGAAAAT
Organism: Aurelia sp. 3 sensu Dawson et al. (2005); assembly: GCA_964020215.1. Classification (NCBI taxonomy): domain Eukaryota; kingdom Metazoa; phylum Cnidaria; class Scyphozoa; order Semaeostomeae; family Ulmaridae; genus Aurelia; species Aurelia sp. 3 sensu Dawson et al. (2005). The sequence goes on along the minus strand of OZ026574.1, from coordinate 27,024,377 downwards.
CTATCTTTACCTTTTCTATATGTAATTCTTCTTGTACATATTTCATGTTTTAAGCACCCGTTTCTATTTATCTAACAGAGACTTGGAATCATGCTTGAAGCGCCTCCACAAGGACAGTACTGACAAGACGTCTGCAATCTCAAAGGATAATACTGCATACAATTTGAATAACATGTCAAATTTTCTTGGATACCACAAACATGCAGTAGAGTATGATCCAAAGTACGTGAAAAAAACTATCTTAGACTGCATTCACCACGATGCCATTTTCAACATGTGCCGGTTAGAGTTCCGTTTTCAAAATTTTCCATTTTCAAAATGTGCCGGCAAAAAATGTGCCGTTTTCGTGTGAACGGGAGGCCTATCCGTCACATTTTGCACCGTTTTCAAAATGTGCCAGCATCGTGTGAACACGGTCCTAGTTCTTTTGATACACAAAATTTAGCGCTAGATTCCGTGTCAAGAAGCACGCACGCTTTATTTTTAGTTTATAATAATAATAATCAATTTCTTTAAAGTTGGCTAGTACATAGCTAAGTATAGTAAAAACACTAAAATTGCTAATTAAGGCCAACTACTTAAAAATATACAATTTACAAAAAAGTGTGATAAAATGGTTTGATATAAAAATAGCAGATAAAATGGTTTGATGCAAGAAATGACATAAAATGTAGATAATAAAAAGCCCAATCATAAAAATTCATAAAAATCCGACGTTTGGAATAAAAGGTCGACATAGTCTGCAAGAGCATTCTTCACCGTGCCACTTTTTTATCTTTGATTTAAACAATGAGAGAGATTCAGTATTCCTTATATCTTGAGGGAGGGAAAACCAAAGTTGAGGCCCTCTGTATCTGATGGATTCAGATCCAAAATGTACGGTCTTTATACTTGGTAATACAAATTCATTGTTATTTCTTAGCTTATAAATATTATCTCGCTCTCTGAAGATCTCATTCATAAAAGGAGGGTTCAGATTGTTCTGCGTTTTAAATATTTCTGTCATTAGGGTTTGTAAATTCTTCGTGTGGATAGTAACCGCTTTATCTCTTTCTAATAAAACGTCAAAACTAGAATCATAATCTTTGTAAGCAATTCTTAAAGCCCTTTCGTGTATCTTATTAATTTTGTTATTCAAATACCTGCTGTGGAACATCCAAGCCAACTGGCAGTATTGAAACTGGCTCATTACAAAGGCTCTCATTAAGATTCGCAGTTTGTTGGAGTTCATATATGGAGACATCCGAGAGAGTGCAAAAAGCTTATTACCAGCTTTTTTACATAACTTGTTGATATGTGTCTCAAAAGTTAGTTTTTTATCAATCGTCACCCCTAATAACTTTTCCTCGTCGGTATTTCCAATAACGCTGCTACCCACGTTAACAGTAACATCTTGATTTGAACTTTTCCCTAGTACCATGAAATGACATTTGTCGGTGTTTAATTTCATAAAGTTATCTGTAAACCACTGGATAATTACAGTCGAATCATTTTCCAAGCTCCAAATTACATTGTCAATATTCTTGTGGCATGCATATATGGTTGTATCATCTGCATAGTTGCAGATATCAGTTTCCTGAATGGAGAGCAACAGATCATTTATGTAAATGTTAAAGAAAAGGGGGCCAAGAACCGATCCTTGCGGAACACCTAGGGCAAGATATTTAAATGTACTAAACGATCCATTGATTTTCACCCGTTGCTGCCTATTCTCCAAAAAGCTGTGAACAAGGGACAGGGATTCACGGCTAAAACCATAAGCATGAAGTTTTGCTAATAACAGGTCATGTTTAATGCAGTCGAACGCTTTTGAAAGGTCCATCAGGATTGCACCTACGTTCTCTCCATTATCTAAACTGACTTTCCATTTTTCGAGCATCCGAATCAAGGCGTGTTGTGTATTAAAGCCTTTGCGAAACCCACACAGTAGAATTGATAGAAATGGCGTTATGTATTTAATTATCTGCCTGTCCATAATTCTCTCAAAAACTTTGGAAACCGTTGGAAGTACACTTACAGGTCTATAATTTTTCTTTGATGTTTTCGCCTCTGCTTTGTGGAGAGAAGAGACATCTGCAGATTTTAACTTATCTGGAAACGAACAATTTTCTATACCGTCATTAAAGATTATTTGCAAAGATTCAGCACAAATGTCAGAACTTCCTTTCAAAACTTTTGGAGGAATATTTTTGAAAGTCGTTGCTTTACTAGGATTGAGTCTGCCAATTTCCGTTTCCATCTCTTGAACCGAAACATTATTAAAATGAAATAAGCTGTGCCTGTGAGCAAGCGGGGAAGGCTTTCGCCTTCAAATGAGGTCTATCTTTTCAGCTATTTTTCATTCCTAATCGTAACGCATTTAACTGATTTTTCCTTTTAGTGCCGTTGGGCCAACAGAATGGGAAGCATTTTCAGAGAATAATGTTGCAAGGGCTCGCAATTCACGTTCCCTATCTGAGAATTTGCGTCGAAAGATCCAAGAACTCCTGGGAAATGCCTTCCAACAGCTCAACAATCAGAACGCAACAGTGCAACTAGCATTTGGCAAGCGCATCACTGAAACAACAAATGCCAAAAGAAAACTGGAGATGCAGCATCGTAAGGTACGATCTTTCAATTTTTTATGAGTATGCCAAAATGTTTGCATTTGCACCCAAGAAAAGATGCTAATGCTTGTCGAAATATGCAGTCTTCAAATATGCATCGATTTGGTCAAGGATCTCGCCATTTATAGTAGAAAGACTAACTTAGATGTGAACATATTACACATAACATAATTTCAATTGCATCGTTTATGAATTAACATCGTATTTACTAAATATTTTTAAGATTTAGGGAACAAATCTGCGACAAATCTCGCGCTATTTATATTTTCAGACCGTTCAAGAGTTACAATAGAAGCCTTTGGTACTTTAAAATTTTCTTTTTAGACGAAGGACTCTTCGGAAATTCCGTTTAACTTATGCCCCGTTCACACTGGTACAGCTTAACAAGTTCTATCCAAACGAAATAAACTTTCAGCCACTCAAATGGATTCGATTTTGTTTGACTGACCAATTATAGCGCAGAATTGATTAATGGACCTGAGTCTCTCTCACATTAGATGTTAGGCTAAACAATGCATGAAATTCTTGCAAAACAGTCAACAAGCTTTGCACGAATGATTTTACGTTACCGCAAATGTCTACCAACATCCAGTGTGAGACAGACTTCTGGTTCCAATACTTTATCGTCATGTCGTGTCAATATTTTATAGATACTTGGAGAAATACAAAACATGCAGGATAGTGTTGAGATGCTTGAGAAACAGCTTATCGAGCTGCAGACGCATTTGAAGGTGAACAACACTCGACTCGAGCATCGCACATGGCGTCCGAACATAGAGTTATGCCGCGATCAGCCAAAACATGGGCTTGTTGCCGAGTACCATACAATCGCAGGCGACATTGCAGCCGTGAAAAGGAGGTTGAATGACGCGCGGATGGCATTAGAGCGCTTAAATCACCGCAAATGGGAGCTGGAGCAAGAAATCAATGTGAAGACGTTCACCTTGTTTATTGATAAAGATCAGTGCGGGAAGTTACGCAGGCAGTTGGACTGGCGCCCGTTTATTCAGAGGCAAGCTGGCACACTTATGAGCATACCGCAACGCCCGTCCTCATCTCCAATCAGATATTCACCAAAGAAGCTTTCCATTGATAGTATGCCATGTTCAAGGATGAGTGAAAGGGGGGCACTACTCACTTACTAACTTATTCAGCTGACGTTAACGTGACGATAAACCAAGTGATCATATCAAAGCAAAATAACTGATTCGCGCAGCCGCGCAGTAATATTGCAATTCTTGCGTTTTCTATTTACATTAGGCCATGTCCATGTTTCGCTTTTCAGTGGTCACTGGATGCCTCTATTTAAGTGCAAAAAGGTATTTGTTGTTACTACTACCATTGACCTTGCTGAGTATTGTATTCTAATCCTAAGAGCCCTGAAGAGAAACCGAAACCTTACAATTTTACGTTATTCATGGCAAAATATTCGCAAAGTTGAACAATCCCACAGAATTTTTCATGCAACGAGAATAACTGATCATGATAAGGGACCAGTCAATACTAATACCGGGAGGGAGCTAGAAGATATTTAGAGGGGCCGCAAAAAATTTTGGGCTATGAAAGGGGGTCACTAAAAATCTTAAGCCTGAAAAAGGGGGCCATGAAAACTAAAAAGCTTATCTCAGCTATCTGAAACGAAAACCTCTTCCTTCAATCATCTTTGTAAAGACTTGTATGTCTCCTTACAGTATCACTAATAAATATTTTTCATAAATCTTTAGGAACCACTTTTTACTCTTGAAAGAATATCTACGTTCTTTTTGAGTCACTTGTTATCAGAAACTATGATATATTACTTACCAACACGTAATCAAATTTGATATGGAGGGGCGCCACGAAAAATTACAGTTAAAAACCAGAAGCCCTTGAAAATTTTAGTGATGAAATGGAGGGGTTATGAAAAATTTTCATTATCCATCGAAATATCTTCTGGCCCCCTACCCGGCAATAATAACAACTGATCCCAAACTGGAACAATTTATCAAAAGAAGTCATTGCCTGTCTGACAATGCAACAATTTGAATTAGCATAATGATCGACTCAAAAAAAGAAACAGATTTACAGAGAAGGCAAAGCGATTTGCATTTCAGACGAATGTAGTTCACACTTCTAAGTGCACTCAATCAAAGGAAAATAATAAACAAAGAAAGCAAAGCATTATCGTTGACTGCACAGAAGGTGTGATATATATTCTTGAGGCTGTCAAATAGCTTTGTCTTAAAGAAGAGAAATGTATCCTTTGTTTACAAATTCACCCGTGCTGATTGGTTCTTATATGTGAAATTTTACTTTAAGATTTTAATTGTATTTTGGCATCTTGTGATTTTTATTTTAGGTCTCGATGTATAAGAATATTGAGGTTTTATTGACAAATATAATTTTATTTTTTAGTTTCAATTTACATCTTACATTCATTCGTACACCATTATATATTGCAGTAAAACGAAGTATTAGATCAGATATACCGTACTTCAAGTTATCTAGTTTTCGTTTTGTAATGTATTAATTATCCCAGAACACTAAAATGTTTCATTTTCTATTTTGTCTTGTTTCTACTGACAATACCGATTGTTCAAAAGCCTTTGTCGATACAAAACTAAATGACAATGATAAATTTGTTTCTTTGTCATCTTAATTTGATAAACCCTTTAGCAATCCTGCAAAAGAGCCCGGAGCGAGCGTTTCTATATTGTTATACGCGAGGTTCGATCGAGTGGCGTTCAAGGCTCGATCGAGGGCTTCTATCACCATTGTGCACATTCGAAAGTTCTACTAAATGTCGCAAAATATCGGTAGATTCTGATTCTTTTCAGAATAGCTAAAAATCTGAATCGAATATTTAATTCTACTTTCGATCTATTATACTACATTCATATGTCGGTTTCTAGCTACATAGACTACAACTGCAAGTCAGCCCGTTCCATTGTTCTATTGGTAATTATTTTGATATTTAGGCTGGTTAGATCTCTTTAAGCAAGCATTCCAAATTTGGAGTCCTAAAGGTGGGAGATTTTTGACTTGAAAGTAATTTATTTTGTCTGTGATGTACTGATTCATTTGGGTTCCTCGCAACCTCGTCCCCAGGGCCTTTTGTCATGACAAAATATGACAAAAGGCCCTGGGACGAGGTTGGGTTCCTCTATGACCTTACTATTTTTTCCAGTTTGAAAATATCCTGCATGAAAGGAGAATTTACTTTCGAGACGATTTGGTAAATATCAGTAGAAATATTTCTTAGACGGCTGGTGCTCGTCGAACACTTCCCAGCTTTGGAAAGCAAGTGGTCATAACAACTTGTGTACCGTAAAAGTTATATCATTTCGATCGGTCCTACCTTTAACAAACAGGGATCATGAATGAGCTCGGGGGGGGGGGGGGTAACTCAACCTATTATGTGACGGGGACGTGCCATTTTGCCCAAAAAATTGGTACCCATAATTCCGTAAACTCTGGTGGATTTTAGGTCCATAATTCCACAAATCAAATAAATATCTGGGCCATAATTCCGGAAATTATGAAAAATCCCCTGAAAAGGACACCCATAATTCCGTGAAATGTCAAAAAATTGTGAAAATGATACCTATAATTCCGTAATGGTTTGAAAAAAGTACCCCTAAAAATGGCACGTCCCCGTACCACGAACAGTACTAAGGTACTCCCCCCCCCCCCCCCCCCGAGTGAATGAGCTGGCAGTTAATAATATCAATGAATTAAAAGCAATATCCGCTTTAATATACATTTTTAAGAATATGTCCTATATACATTAAAAATTTTTCACATCTACGTTAATATCGGTCCATTTCATTTCATTTCTTAGCTGATAAAATTTCCGCAAAGCTAAAGTAAAGAAGCCATCCCAGCAGTTTTAGGAAGCAGAGGCTACTAGGAACTTATAAACTGGAAACAAGGGAACATTGGTGAAAATAGTCTGGAAACAGGGGAACACATGTGTTCAAATTGATGATTCTTTTATTTGTTTTGCGGGGAGCAGTGGAAGAAACAGAAAAAAACTGAGGATAAAGGAACCTTTGACCCTACCCCTAGGAGGGCTCAATAGAGCCATATGCGCTCAAAAAGGAAGTTCTATGTTCTGGTCACTATAGAGAAAGTCGTCAAGAATATCAAGATTGATACCTTCCAATTCTTTCTTGAAATTCTCATGTCTGTCTTCGCTAATATAACATTCCCAAAGCCTGATATTTGTCAGCCTAATTGGTCCTTGTGCTCGTTCTGTTTTGATACATTGCACAAGATGATCACAGCTCCTATCATTTAGTAGAGTTCCTGTAAAGCAAAAACAAAAATGTTTAGTTCTATCGTTCCCTACATTCCCTATGCTATGGTATCCAGGGTATAGACTCAATACATGTTGTGGTTTCACTTTTTGACAGAACTGATCAGTCATGGCGAATATATTTTCGCTCCTCCGCACTCACCTTTTCAAAACTAGTAGGCGCGTAGTTTTGAAAAGGTGAGTGCGGAGGAGCGAAAATATATTCGCCATGACTGATCAGTTCTGCCGTGGAAGGGGAATCTAGCTCCGATGCTGGCTGTATTTGGCAGAAATTGCAAGGCAAGGAAATGACAGAGAAGAACAAGAACACGAGTAAGTATTCCTTACATCATTACATATTGATTGCAAACTGAATTCATAACGTTGGTCTCAGTAATCACTGCGAGAGTAGCTTAGGCCCGACCTAATCTTTTTGTGTCCTGTCGCTCATGTTCAGAATAGCTAAAAGGTCTATTGTTGGCGTCTAACCATCCACGACGAAAATCACTTCTGGCCGAGCTTCATTTTATTTGCTTTTCAGTCGGCACACAAAAAATCACGGTTAGGAATAGACGTTTTTACTTCTTAAAAAGAGGTCTGGATCGAGCGTCCAAATTTGGTAAATTTTTGAAGGAAAACAAAAGCACGACCCCCGTTCTCGGTAGAAACACTGCTAGCTCTGGCAGAAGTTGCTTTGGGTTTCAGAAGACTTTTCAGAGAGTTTGTTACCGACAAATTTACACAAAGCTTTTTTTTACCAGAATTTTACACAGAGGCAAGTGTTATTGGTCATTTTTCTTTGTATGTCGTTCTTTTCACTCATTGTTAGCTGATTTTTCTTTCAAGTGAACAACAACGATTGAAAACGGCAAACGTCGATTTGCAGACACGCAAAATGAAACCGTTGCATGCTCGTACCTTGTAGCTGTTACACCACGCAATCAGCTAAGAATGAACGAAAACAGCGAGAAACAAGGACAGAAGGCAGATAAAACTTCCTATGTATAAACTAAAATCATTCTTAACATGATTTGAGGAAAGCTGTCGGTCGTTGATAAACTCTCTGAACAGAGTTCTGAAATCCGAAACGACTTCTTCTCGCCACAGTAAGGATCGTTATACCGAGAACGGAGGTAATGTGTTTGTTTTCCTTCACAAATTTACCAGATGTGGACGCTCGATCCAACCTCTTTTTTAAGAAGTAAAAAGGTATATGGGTCTTTGAGAGATTACCGTGAATATTCGGTAGAATTGTAATGAGATATTTTCTAAGCTCGTTTTAGATGCATTTAAGTCAGTTATTGTTTCTGAAAGAGAGACAACATTTTTGTCCTGTCCAAACATTTCACAGGCACTGACAGAATCTAAAATGAGGCAAAAAGTAGTTGCTACAATCCTGTACGTAGTTCGAACTGCAACTTCTCAGCGTCTGATTTAAGAAAATAAAATTCCTGTGACACTAAGAGGATAGCAAACTCTACCAATGTGACGAAAACTCTGATCTCACCTTCAATCGCAACTTCAGGAACAAATGGAATGACTTCCATCAAAGCCATAATTTCATTTTCTTTAAGAGTACAATTTGTCAGCCAAATATTCTTCAAACTTGAAAGATTGCAGTTGAGTGAATTTTTCAGCTTGAGCCACAAATCTGTCAATGTACAGAAAACTAGAATTAATGCTCAGTGAGTAGAAAATAGTTAAAAGGCTTGGCAGGCGGTGGAATAAAAGATACATGGCCGATATTCAAACTAAATTGTTAATCTTTCAATCAAAGGCTAACTCAAATGTGAAAATTTTTTGGTAAAAGCATTCATATTTCAGGCCCAAAGATAAGGAAAATCCTGGTGAAGGATTACATGGGAACGTAAATTCTATGCTCGATTCCGGTCAATAATTTACTTATCATTGAAATGGCAATCAAGTGCAATTTCCTGTTTCAGAAATGGAGCTCAAGAGTCAAGGGTCAACTAAATAAATCCATCGCAGAAGTAAATCAACCAATATTGCGTACAACAACAACAACAGCCCAATGGCTCCTCCTGATTTGTTGGAAACTAAATTTAGATGATTCTAGCAATTTGAGTGGTGAAAAGGGATCCACTCTGCGAGCATCTAAAGTGTGCCTGCTATTCCATAGTAGTAATGTTATGAGTCCCTATTGACTGAAGTGACATCAACAGATCAAAGAACACAGGAAAACAAGGGATTTAATGTCATACGTCCAGAAAACATACCTTCATCGATAGTTGGACAACCTTTGAAGGCAACACCACTGAAATGATGTAATTCGTCAAAAAGATCCTTGTTCCCCTGTGAAGCAACTAATTTTGAATCTGTTATGAACAGAATCATATTGCTAAGCTCCTCCGCAGTATCATTTGTTTCTTTCATTTTGATGTAATGACTCAGCTGTTGGCTATTTCCCTCTGTCATAGGCTTGTAATAGAAGCTTGAATCCCCGCTGAAGTCCTTGTATAACCGTGATGCCATCTCTAACAACGAATTCCCTCTGACTTGGTCAACTTGGGTACCAGACTCAAACAATTCATCAAGAACTTGTAATGCGAATCTGTGTGCAAAATTACCAAGCTTTCTCGCATTTTGATCAAGGTAGCTAAAAGATGAATAGATATAATTAGGACTTTCCAAATATTTGCATTTTGTGAGCCCCCATTTTAGGGCCGTAGGAAGCATCTTAAACTTGGGGGGCCACGACCCTTCAGGAGCACTTGCTCATGAACCTGAAAAGGAAAATATCAAGTCCAAATTTCTCCCACTACAATCACCTATATTGGCCTGACTTCTAATGTGAAACCGGCTTTAGTATTTGTTTGTAAAACAGTTTTCTTCTTATATTTAGCATTTTGTATTTAGTGGTATATTTAGATGTATTTTTTTTTCTCCTTTTTTTAGATTTATGTTAAATGCCAGGGGGTAGTCATGACATATTGCTCCTCCTGGTAGCGTCTTTGTAGTGTCGTATAGTAGTTTCGTAGGTAGTGTTATAGGTAAAATGTTATTGTAAATTTTTGCATTGAGTATAAAAAAAAAAAAAAAAAAAAACCTGAAAAGGCATTTACTTTAACAAAAAGGGCACTTTTCATAGTAATTACTACATTTTGACGCTCGTGCTCCCAATGCCATCCGCTCCTGCTTGTCTGCACATTTCCTCTGATCACTGCTGTATTTTGCGACTTCCTAAAATTTTGTAGTTGCCATGATTGATTACAAAAACCAAAAGTAAACCATGAGGGGAGATTCTTAGCAAAGAATAAAGCCAAAGAAATTTCACGCTCTTAGAAGGTAATAGACAGAATCGGCTAAGGTTTGTTTTACCTACGTCAGGCCATGTGACCATAGGCATGAAATTTGTTAAAGAAATGTCAAAAGAAGTTTCAATGCTCACTTGACTTGAAAATGTGGCTGTAAACAAACCCAAATACTTCACCGTGCAACATATCTGGACTTTAATCTCATATTTTTGGATGCTCACTAGTGTGAAAATGTAAAGTTTAAAGTAAATAAGAAACCTGGAGATTTGGTAGTCAAGATCTTCACGAATTCTTCCTTTCATATTCTTCCTATGATCCGAGTGCAACGAAAAAACTTTGCTGACGAATAATCTCACTGTATCATCTTCATCACCCGCACTTTCAACAATGGCTGCCGCAAATCCACATACGAATTCAACAATCTCAAACAAGCCACGGTCCATCAGAGTTGCAACACTGATAGACTCATGCTGCGCACAGAAGATGGCTGCAAAGAACTGCTGGAGCGAGTTATGTCGAAATTGGTAATAGGTTTTCTGCCCGATCTGTTTTTCGACGATAAATACATCCAGCGTGTCCTTGATTTCTTTGTTATTTTTGACGATATCATCAAAAGTTGCGAAATCTTTCTCTCTGAATGCATTTGTATCTCTGATTAGTAAAGTATATGAAATCTCTGAAAGGGTTTGAATGAATCTGGTGACAATAGGGTCGTCAAAAATCTCTCGAATTTTGTTACGGTCTTTGCAAACTTCAACATGTTGTCGCAGGAACGAAGCAAAAACCCAAACGAATAAAGCGGTTTTCTTCTTGATAGCAACTTCTTTCCCCTCAATCGCAACAATACAGCAAATCGAATTCAAATACTGTGGGATACGGCTCAAGACCCGGGCGTTATCAGAGCTGTGAATCGCATCAGTGATCCGCTTCTTTAGTACCTCATTACCGCCTGCAAACCTCTTAATATAAGTAGCAACTGCCGGATCCTCTAGTCCGGTTATCTCCAGCGTTGTAAATGTACCGGTCAGCTCCCCGTGTGCTTTAAAGACTACTTCAGTATGTGAGCGGCCGGTCACTATTATAGATTTACCGTTCATGAACCCACCAGAGATCTGCAGCAGCCTTCTCAGTATCGTGTTTCCTTTTAATTCACGTTTCAAGTCGGTGATTTCATCAAGGCCATCAATGATCAACATAACTTTGTTGCCGAAGTCTCTAAGTGACTCTGGACTGATCCCGTAAACTTGATTGAAAAACTCAGAAACTGATGCGTTCTTCCAAATACCCAGCTCAGAGCACTTGACGAGGAATACAAAATCGAATAAGTCGTTGAAAAGGTTTCCTAGTGCCCATGACAAAAGAATGAATTCGGCTAAGGAGGTCTTGCCAGTTCCTGCATTACCACGGATGAAACGACGCATTGAACTCTCTTTGACTATGTCTTGTACCTGAAAATAGAAGTATATCCAGGAAATACCGAGTGAGTAAAGGCTGCTCTCCATATCCAGCGTTTTAAGCGCGCGGGCGCTGCGACCAAATAGGAGCATGCGCAGTTGATAAAACTTTAGCAATAAATCTGATCGCAAGCGACCGATTTTTAGGCGCGTTGGGAGTAGAAACGAGTTCAACTCCCATCGTGGGCGCTTGCGATCGCTACCGAAGAAATCAATCTTGGTCGCAGCGCCCGCGCTCAAAACGCTGTATATGGAGAGCAGCCTTAAGGAAAACAATATTCGAATGAAAGACCCGGCCACTGCTCCCTACCGGGTGAGCCAGAAAAAAGTTCCCACTTTTAAAAATTCGTAGCACCAAGAGTAGCTACATCACAGATTTAAATGATTCAAAAATCAGTTAAAAGCCGAAAGATCGAAGTATTTTGGTAATTGTTCTTGCTGTTTTACCAGCACTAGAAGTATAGGTAAATTAATAGCATTATTTATTCATTTATTTATTTATTTATTTATTTATTTATTTATTTATCTATTTATCAAATTAATAATAATTGTTTTTGTATCTCTTAGATTTAATTGAAATGAAATCGCCCACTCCGCCCTGAAATCATGAGTGATTTTCTTGAGAAAGCCCATTTGAAAAAACCTTCAAAGCGTGCCCAAAGATCACGAACAAATTTTCCTGATATTTCTGCTTTACAGCAATGACTTTTAAATGCTTTAGCGCATGTGGTCCCTTTGGGAGGAAAAAACTGACATCCCTGGGAGCATAACAACATCATTCCGGGTGATTTAAGCTTCCAAAGAAGACAACACATGCAAATAATAATAATGGTGAAGTCTCCACATCGGAGCAGTTACCCAAAGTCGAATGTGAATAACACCAACTAACATCAGCAGCGATATTGTAGGAACTCTTGACAAAGCCTGCTGATGCCAGTTAACGCACTGACGTTGTTCTTTAACAAGCAAGTTTCACTGATTCTAGAATCTCTTGAAAAATATTTACCTTCCCATTTTTTGATTGCATTTTTCCTTTATCCGCTACTTCCCAGGCTTTTTCTGTATCTTCTTCTGCATCATTCATTTATCAATTATCCAAACTAAATATTCTTTCTCTCTTTTTCACTTTTGTGAGCTTCTCGTGTCACTTCTTGTTCCGCTGCTACGTATTGAAGTTTAGGATAATGGGCCTACCAACCCCTCCCCCCCCCCCAACTAAAAGCAAGACGCAATAAATTTCCGATCCCATTAAAGAATAGAAAGTGAATCCTCACCTTGATGGGTTCGCTCGGAGCATCATCCTGCTTGTATACAGCGTTCTTGTCAATGGCTTTTGCGTCAACAATGGTAGGCTCTGCAAATGAGCTGATTCTATCCCTTCCGTCATAATGAAATTGTTGATTGCTGTCGATACTTGGAACTGGCCAATGCTCATTTCCACGGATAATACGTTGTCTATAGCGTTCTGATTGATCTGCAAAAGAACAGAATTAAAGGCAACTGAAGTGAGATATAGCGACCTATTCTAGACATACAGTAGACTTATGACGACAAGTCCATGTATCCCTGCGGTAAACCTTGCTCAACAGGGACTCATAAAGCGTATTTATGTTGGCCTTACTAGCCAAGTGGATCGAATAACAATAAAAAGCTCCTCTTTCTTCAATAACGTCCTGGATAATAATAGTAATACGCAGTGGAAATTTACATCAGTTTGCATAAAATCGGCCACTTAAAAGCTGGCCTAATACAACAAGACTCACGAAGGCTCACGAAGCAAGAACGCGGCCTTGTGCACAAACTTAGTGGTCTGGGAACAAGTTCCTTCGCAGCGTCTAGGGTCAGCGACCCGCTACCTATTTGACAATAATATTGGTTAAAATGATAATAAAAAAATAGACTAAACAGTGTTCAGTCTCTGCATTCCACATTTACACTAGGCGAATAAATTCATGCGAAGCAAATTTTTCGAAGTAAATGTGCAGAAAATTTGCGCAGAGCCTTACTTCAGACAACTCTCCTCGAAATTGCAGCGAATGTTTCGCTTCGCACAAAATAGAATCCATCTCTACCCCTTCGCGTCGAATTTTTGCAAGCAGTAAAATCTGTCGATCAAAGCACCTTTACAACAAACACCAATAATGTGATTGTGGATAAAATGATTTTCAAAATTACAAATTGTTTCCAATAGCAGCGAGAATCCACCATGTTTTTTCTTGTTTTTTGGTACTAAATTGCTCTTAAGTGAAAATCAAAAGGAAAACTCGAGGCAAAACATTTCAATCGAAAAAGCCGCTTCGCGCAATTTATTTGCTCTGCGTAAATCCGCTTATAATGAAACAATGTTTCTGCATTCATCAGTCGAATTATGATGGAATCACGGTCCCTAATCTTGAATCACGGCCTCGAATCTCGAGTCCCGTCAGAATGTTAGAATCGAATTAGAATCGAATCGAAAAATCTATCACATTTGCTGTAACCATGGTAATTCACAAATCTTGCAATCTGATTGGTACTCTAGGAAGTCGATAGTTTGGGCCTAAATAGGGTCAGCTTCTTCAAAGTAATATTATGAGTCTCTGTTGACCGAACCACTATCACCAAGTAAAAGAGCACAGGAAAACAAGGGACTCCATGTCATAAGTCTCGACATACAGCATGACCCAAATATTGTGTGTTTGTGTGGCTGCTGTGGAGGAGCTCTAACATTGATCATCCCATTTATTACAAAGGTGCATAGGTCAGGCTTCAACTGAGATTTGAGACCTTGTTTGAGTGAATCACATAAGTGGCTGCTGATTCATGACAGAGGAAAGGCAAAATAAGTGGTTGCTTCAAAAACAGCATTTCTGTTGTTCTGTAGCCACGTCAAAATTAAGTAGATCTTCAAAGAAAGGGTTCTAGCATTGCATTAAAATTATCTCTACATTTTTTAAAGGATTGACATCGTTGTCTTATAGATTAACAATGTTTTTAACCCTTTAACAAATTTAGGGAAAATTTAACATTGGATGTCAGGCCAATTTAGCGATAACGCAAAATTACTCATGTAAAAATCTTCAGCTCATCTTTATTCGTGGATGTTTTCGCCTGCCATCTAATGTGAGACAAACTTTAGAAATATTTCCCTTACTTGTTAAAGATTCAAATTCATGAGTAGATGGAGTTCCACTGTAAAATTCTACGAAAAAAAGACAATACGCTAAAGGAAAAAGTCTTCTGGTTGTACAACATTCGAACATTGCTCCCAACAGCGAAGACTCTCATTAAACACGATCAAGAGATTTTTTCTTCGTTCAGTCATCAGTCATCCGAAGATGCGGTATCAGTACATCGAGAAGCTGAACTTATCGAAGCAATGTCCTAATCCTTCTTTGCAACAAGAGAGTGCGAAAATTAAAGATCTTTGTTCTTGTTCCCGGCTAAATGTAAAAAGACAGGAATATGATGACCAACAACATCATAAATAGATTGTGTCCTGAAAACATTTTTGACATATGCTTGCCCAGATCTTCAGATCCCTACGATCCTTCTTCGCAAAAATTATGAGACTGCATCCCCTTCCCCCCTCAGTCAATGTTGATTGGTGTTATCTTGGTGTGACTGCATGTTAAATTTGTATTAAAAACATGGTTTAGAATCACAACATTGACTGAGGGGGGAGGGGAAGTTACAGGGGCAAGAAAAAAACATGTTTTCTGTAAAGGAGACAAGGAGGTATTAAAGATTTGGGATTTGTTTCGTTGTTCTAAATATAGTTTGTGAATGATTGTAGATGCAGGACAGAAGTTTTCAAAACGAGTTTTCATTATGCATCTTTGAAAGTCTGGAATGATACACCTTCCACAATTCGTGAGCTAGACATTACATCGTTTTAAACAACGACTAAAAACGCATTTAAAGGGCTAGGCTCCATTTAGGATAAGACTCCCTGGAACAATAACAGATTAGGAATTTTGGATTTAATGCTTTTTAGGACGCTAATTTCTAGATTTAATGTGGATCTAAATCTCACAAGCGTGCATTGCTCTCAGCAACGCAAATTGTTTTGTACCTGTAGTTGCAACATAATTACATGAGGTAGAGTTGTTACTGTACAGGGAATCACATCTTTTGCCTCGAATTGAATTTGGTTGTGAAATGGGGTCAACTGACATAGAAATATTAGGATAAGGATGGAGCATGGGCAGACTTCATCATGGGGCAAATGGGGAAGGAGGGGGTAATGTATCCCCTTCATGGGTGAAAGGATTAATTGATAGCTTTAAAACCATACCAAAACTAAAATTTCTTTCAAGTTTTGCATTATTGCCAATCACAGTGTCTCCAAAGATACTAACTGGCCGTGATCCTGAAAATGTAAAAATCATTCATTTTTAAAAGCACTAAAAGGGCTAAAAGCGACCCACTTTTACCTGTCCTAACATGCCAGCGACTGCAAATAATTGGAAACACAAGTATCGGTTGAGTCAGGAGAAACACACGCTGTTTGAAAGGCTACCTCTCCCTAAATATCAAAGCAGCAATATTGTGCCCATCTGCTGCAATAGCCAACATGTTCAATAATTTTTAGAATTTAGCTTGGCTGAAATCAGTCACTCCGTTCTTATTTCACAGGGGATTATCTCGAGAAAGTCGCTTCGAGAAACTTCAAAAACGCCCTAAAATCACGACTAAATTCCCCTAATATTTCTACCTTACAGCAATGACTTGAATACGGTTTAGCACCTGCAATCCTCTTGGAACGATGAAATAGTCTTCCCCTCGTATGAGAATATTGTTGGGGCGAAAAAGAGAGCAAAGTACGTGCTTGCACGTGTCAGTGTCATTGTTACTAGGAAGGAAAGCAGATGAAATTTCACTTGTAATTGCAGAATGTGAAAGGTGATTTCTTAAACAAAAATTTCACCATCGATTATTGTGGATTTCATATTGGTACCAGTTTTTTCCTGGGTTCGCCCTCAAAACGATTGTCGAGGCTGCATGCAGACAATCAAACAAAACGACAGTTCTAACATATACGAGTATTTTCGTTTAAACTGATCCCCTAAAGCCTGTTTTCCACTAAGCGAATTTTTTCGTGTGAAATTTGGTTCCTACGGGCGCCACATATTCGCTGGCTGCTCTCCACAGAAAAGTGAGTTCGAACAGAAAAAATTTGCTTCACGCGAAAAAATTCGCCTTATGGAAAACCGGCTTAAAATACGACACATTCCAGTGAGGGTGAAGGTACTACGATCCTTTACACAATAATCGCTCACCTGCAAGGCTGGTATCTGAACTGATACTTCCGTTGTCTCCAATCAACGTTGGTCCATAGCAATGCACTGTCCCTGTATTTGAAGGTATCAAACTTAGCTCCATTTCCTTAAAAAGAGCTTTATCTTCTAAAGGAAGCCATCAATTCATCTCAGCTGCCGGGCAAGTAACAAAAAGGAAGATGTTGTAATCCTCTGACGTTGTAGTTAGAACAGTCAGGCGGACAAGGCAACGGTTCGATCCCGGGTAGAGCCCGACCACTTGAGCGTCATGACGAGGGCTCGTGGACTAGATTAGGTTTTCTCTACTACTGCGATCCCAGCGCTTGGCGCAATAAACCGCAACTCTAACCTTCACCAACGCACTTTTGTAGAATCTCAGTAAATACTATACCCATAAGCCCGGTTCCTAACGTAAAACAGACAACCTAAACAGAACACTATGGAGGATTTCTCCCCCCCCCCTCTCACCAGGGAATTTCACACTAATCTGACTGAAAGCATTCCGAGGTATGATAGCTATTCTTCAACACTGCATAATCTGCCAAATCGATTCATCATATCAGAGACCCGAACTTTTGTTGGAAAATTTACGGTTTTTGCTCATAATTGCCTCTTCGAGAACAAGTCCATTTTCTTGACTTCAGAAATGGCTGCTTCTAGACTGATGACCTGAGCCCAAGCTTTGCTCCATTGAAAGCTTCATTGAATTGAATCACTATTCCTTTTCTCGTCATTCCGCTGATACTTAGTTGATTGAAAAGGAATGTGTATCGCGAGGGTATCGTTGCAGGGAACGAACGAAGCGATACAGTGGGGGTCACAGTAGCTAACGGTTTACGGTTTCTAGCCTTTTCTGAAACGGTTTTACGGTTCTGGGCCTTAAAAACGACAGTTTTACGTTTCCTTTCTTTCTGAACAGTTTGCATATTTTTTCGATAAATTTGGTTCGAGAAGTAAAATTAGCATAAAATTGGAGATAAAGCTACGAATAATTGTCCACCACGATGTGATTTTGAGGAAAATCTACAAATTTTCACCATTTCCACCGGATTTAAGGCATAGGAATTAGCTTGCTCTCTTTTGGGTCATAAGAATGATAAAAAGACAGTCGCGTGCAGCACAGAACCCATGTGATACATCCATGTGATATATCTATAAAGTGGAAAAACTGTTGTGACGGTTTTAGCTGAATTTAGAGACGGACTTACGGTTTTTTCTGAAATATTTTGACGGTTTTACGGTTTTACGGTACCGTACCCCCCTATGACCCCCATGATACATGAACTGATGTGGATGTTCCTTGTCAAATCGACCGATTTTTCTTGTTAAGAACGGCTCAACTTCTGATTCATAGCAAAGAAGAGACTTACCAGGCATGCTAGCTCCATGATTAAGTGATTGCGGCTCACAGTCGACTTGCTTTTCTTCATCCTGGCAAAGAAAGTCGAATTTTCCCTGAAGTTTGTAACAACGTATGTATCACGAAGAGCTCTCAAAAATTCTTGTGACATCATACTTAAAAACTTTGAGAAAAATGAGATAACACCCTTAACCATTATTTACAAAGCTCTATTGAGCCATTGGTTCAGATTAACGGTCCTGTTGCCCTGTTGCCAGTGAACTTTTCTAATTTGCTAAAGACAATATTCAATGCAGACATGGTGGCAGGGTTCGAAAGCTCCTGTCACCAGTGTTATCTAACTTAAAACAGAAATATAACAGAGAGAAAAACTGTGTACGCTCACCAACATCATAGAGAAAACCGAGAGCTCTCCAAGACACGAGGCCTAAAATATATACAATCAGCTATGATAATTATGATAATTATGCACAACGAATATTTCGGGGGTAACATTATCTCTCCCGAGATAATACGTTAATTTGTGTGCAAATCTTAAGGATCATCGTTTGATTACCCAGGGTGCCAAAGCCACCCAGTAACGAAAAGGGAGGGAGGAGGGGGAAGGGAAGAGGAAGGAAGAAGAGGTTCTTCTTCTCTCCACCTTTTTATTTTCATCTTATTTTCGTTCCCCATATTTCCTAGGCTCTGGTACCAGGGTATCGTTTGATAATCCTTAATCATCAATATTTTTTATAGCATTTTGCATCCAGCGGCATCGTCCACGAAGTGTTGTTAAGTATTCTGTAAGTAGGGTAAGCAGTAGATTTGTATTGTAAATTTTCATTGGAATGTAAAAAAGACCCTGGAATGATTTTGTTCCTGGCCAGATAATTTTTACCATTGTAAGTAACAATGTGACAGATATCAGGTTGCGACATACAATTTGAAATCACAGGGCACCAAAAAAACAAAAAGCCCCAAAGGGTCTTTCAAGTTTATTTTACACCAGGCGGAATTTTCCGCACGGAATCAAGGTTTCGCGACGATGTCGCTACGAAGTCGCTGCGCATAGTGTATATTGAAAGCATAGCGCATAATGTATATTATCATCATTCTTTGATTTGACTGGTGGAAAAGATGAAGCGGAATTTTTCGCCAAGGAAAATTTGAAATGGTTTCTACTTTTCCGCCACTGAAATATTCCGCTAAAATTCCTCTTCGAAATTTTTCTGCGCATGCGTTTTGACAGAATACTTCGCTTCCGCCAAAGAATTCCGCCCAGTGTAAAATAAGCTTAACGACACTCCTTGGCTCCCTGTGATCTTCAACCTCGTCCCCAGGGCCTTTTGTCAAATGACAAAAGGTCCTGGTGGGGACAAGGTTGTGTGATCTTACCTCATCGTGTGGATGCTGCAGGCCCAACTGTCTTTTGAATTCCTGAAACTTCTTATCCATCACTGTGAAAGCAAGTTTTAAGATACTTTAGAACAGAAAGATTTCAGACCCAAAAACTTTCAGACAAACCAAAACATATCAGGGGTGGCGCCAGAAGGCTTCCGACAGAGGGGCTGGAGCTTCCGATGACTGAAAAATGCAGTTTTCATACGTCATTTTCCCAAACTTAAACTTCCTCCTACTTCCTCCGACAAGAACCCAAAATATCCTCCGACGGGGGGCTGTAGCTCCCTCTATCCCTTCCCTGGCGCCACCACTGAAATACATGGCAGAGCCAACCGTAATTTTCCGAAACAAATCATGATTTTCTTAAAACTGTCGTCCCACTGGAAAATGTGGGGCATTTGGAAACACGTACTCACGTTTCCAACTATCAACCTTCGATCTCCACATTTATCTTCGATTTTCCACAAACACAGATCAACCACTCACTTCAATATCAAAATGACAATCCCTGACACGAGTTTGGAAATGCTTTATTTCAACACATAGCAGGTATTTTTCATTGCTGACTTCAGTTAGGTCCTGGAACGTGACTGGAACAAGCTGCTTCCTACGGCATTGTAGTAGCCTGCGTGCAGACTCTCACATGAGAAAACCTTGTCGTCGATGGCCTCTCCTTCTTATTACTTTGGAAAGCAAGTGGAAAACGCAGACATATGGTGAAAAATGAAGTAAACTAAGACTGAAATCAGAAAAATTATAAAAAACCCTGCTTCATCAATTCTTTTACTGGTTTTCGATTGCTATCTTGGCGGGCCAAGGGTTAGGCCAGGCCAGGCCATACGTGACAGCTCCTTTCACTTTCGACCAAAACAATTTCAAAACACTGCAAGCGCGAGATGCAAACATTTAACATCGAGAGTCTAAATTCTCTATGTTCAGCAACATAAAACTTCTGATTTCAAAATCTTAAGTATTCATAATACAAACCTGTTAATATTTAACGCAGGTTCTGGTGCAAAGTTCTCTTCGTCATGGGCTGTACATTATCTTCTAAAGGAAATTTGACCTCGCTAGCTGGCATCTCTTTGTTCATTTCTAAGAACTGAGATTGAAACAAAGGTCTTTGGTTTGCCAGCCACTTTTACGGAGTTTATCTTTCACGTTCACAAACCGCTTGAAAGAAACAGTCGAGTTTTCAAAACATACACTTTTGTATAAGAAACTGCTTATAAGAAACTCAACTCTCGGATGATCGCTAAAAAATTAAGAAACTCCAGTATAACTTAAGAAACTATTTATTTTCACAAAGGAAATCCCCAACATATTTTACTTAATTTTGCGGGGGGCAGGGGGCTAATTTTCAAAAATCAGCCCCACTAGGGCAAAATTTTTGCCTTGGTCGGACAAAAATGTTGGTAAACAATGCGCTTTGTGCTGGGCAGCCCCCTAGATTTTTTCTTCCCGTACGCTTAAGGGAATGTACTTGAATAAAGTCTAACATTATTGGCATGGCTTCAAAAAACTTGGTTTTGAAATGTTCAAGAGGAAAGAGGGTGTGGAAACTCTGAGTACTGAAAATCTGATAATTTTGAGAAACTTTCAGTACTGGCCCAAATTCTTAGTTCCTTATGAATACTGGGATACTCCCTGGATTGAAAAAATGTTTTAATTTGTCCAGATCAGTCAAAGATGATTACGAAACTTTCAAACGAGACTTTCTTCGAATATTACGTGCATCTATTAAAGCTAATCAATTTTCGTTGAATGATACAGTATGTGAACAATAATTTGCAACTGGAACACAGGGGAATTGACGTAGAGAAGCGATCAAGCGCAAAGGGACTACCCAGGGCACCAGGCCTGGTACCCGGGTTAACAAGTAACAAAGGACACAGAAAGTTAAGTTTTATTTTTAGCAGGAATTATTTCTTGATCTCCCAGTGGTCAAACATCTTTCTTAACTAGGCCTAATTCAAATCTGTTTTTGTAGTGTGCCGAACAGCCATGGTGTTATCAACAACATTGACTGAATATGTCCAATCATCGAAGCCTTCTATTTGTAGCTCTTCACCAAGTGCATCTTGCAATAGCTTCGCAGGATAACTTGATCCTTTCTTGTCACCATATTTCATCTTTGCCTCGTTATAAATTTCTTCAACTAGCGAGTGAAGTTTGATAGGAACGCCAGACTCCCGGGCGATATTCCTCCCCAATGCCAGGTCTTTACAATGCAGTTCTAGAGAGAAGTCAGGGTCGAAACTCCCGTTGAAAACAAGTGGCGTCTCTGTTTCAATGACATAACTATTCCCCGCACTAAATCGAAGAGCTTCGAAGAACATCTTAAGATCAATGTTGTTGCGTTTGGCCAACATCACTGCTTCTCCCATTGCGACTAGATGTGTTGCAGCAAGCATGTTGGTAACGATTTTGGTGATAGTAGCAGTGCCTAGGCCACCCAAATACAGAACAGTGCGACCACTTAGTTTCAACAAAGGCAGATACTCTTTATATAAGCTTTCATCTCCACTAACAAGGACAGTCATTTGACCTTGCTTTAGAAGTGCCATACCGCCAGTGACAGGGGCTTCAAGAAACTCTACGCCAAGTTCTGTGCATCTTGCTGCCAAATCCAATGTTTGATGGTAGTCTACAAAATAGAGCGGCAAAGTCAAGAATATTTTTATTACAAAGAACTTGAGAAATACTGGTTGAACGATTGAAAAGAACATGCACTCATTTGGAGACCGCTTTTAGAGAAAACCCAATAACCATAGCTCAAACGACTAAAGCCCTAGTCAAACGACTCCAACCATGGGTACTTAGACACAGCAGCTATGTTTCAGTGTATATGCTGCTGCGGAGGAGGTTTGAAGTCTCTTATGCTAGCTCCTCCGTATAAGCAAATAATTTGATCTTCCGCAAAAGATCAAAGCGGGAATGCAGCACAACTGCGGTATCCAAACACCCATGCTCCAATATTTCATTACATACCATCAGTAGCTCGATGGCAAAGGGACACCAATCACTGACAAAATACAGACAGGATGGACCAAACGAAATTCAAATGTTTGAACATTAGTTATTTGGAGAATACATGAGGTACTTTCTAGTTTACTGAGCACTTTAAACACAAGTAAAACTAAATCTATGGAATTCCTTTTCTGCAGCAAAATGCACGCAAAGGGAAAGTCACCCCAAGTTAGCTTCTCACGATGATAGCAGCAACAACAACAACAACAACAACAACAACATAGTTTGTAACACAATAGATGATTACGCTAAAGATGGCGGCGAGAAACTTTTTACCAGAATGCACTGCGTTCTTTAAACAAATTCCTGAAGAATCATCTTGGAAAAAAGTTCCTCGCAGCCACCTTTAGCGTAATCGTCTATTACACAATAGCATCAGTGTGACGCAAATGACTTATAGATGGACGGGGGTCTGTCTTCCGGATTTCTGAAAGCTATTGTGACTATGCTGAAAGATACCCTCTCCTTATTACCAAGACTTGTCTTCACACCTATTTTGATGATGAATTTAAGCGAAAAACTACCCAGCTCTAATATTCTTTTTTGCGAATTTCAGCCGAAGACACCAATGTTTAACGAAAATCTGCTGAAAAGGGACCTACAGTTTCAAAATTGGCTAGACCAACTTTATGAAAATGACCGATGACATTGCTAGACCAATTTTTGTGAAAATGATACCATTGGCTAGACTAATTTTCCCTTCAAAAGTGCTCTGAATTGGTGTTTTCTAGACAAAACTTGCCAAATTTTCGCATTTCCTGGACCAAAATTTTAGAAAAGTTGGGTTTATTTACAAAAATTACCGAACTTTGACATTTCGTTGACCAAAATTGCCGAAAAGCATACCCTTGCCTAGACTTAACTCGACTAAAATTGCTAAAAAGTACTCCCTTGGCTAGACTAGAAGTCCAAAAAAGTATACCCTTGCGGGCGGCACATCCCCAGGTACCTTTACTATGGAAGAACCGTGCCCTGAACATGCTTTGCACCTCCACCAGGCAGGCATAAGATCCTTTTGGATGTTTACAAAGTCCGCCCTTAGCTAAAGATTCTGTTTATCGAAGCCTGCAGGCCACAAATGATCCATAAACATGTCGTTTTTTCCTGTCGATATCGTACAAATCTAAATGAGCTCAGTGAGATGGAGAATCGAACCTGTAGTAGAATGGTCGATCCAAACGCTCCCTTTCTTTATCCCTGTGAGTACACCATTTTCACCCATCATTGCATTTTTTACAGCTGCAGGGGTAGGCAAGGCAGTCAAAATAACATCACAAGATTCTGCGACTTCTCTTGGAGTTTCAAATCTCTTGACACCTCCTTGAAGGGATTTCATTGCAGAAGGCTGGATATCACAAGCCGCCTGAAGCTTCATTTCCGTTTTCGATAAATTATTCGCGAGGGCTTTTCCAACATTTCCAAGTCCGACGATGCCAATTCGAGAGGATGATGATAATGATCTGTTGCAGAGCCTCGACATCTTCAATGTCATCGGTAACTGAAAAGCAGCCATGTTTCTCCTGGATGAATCGCGTCAAGCTATGTTGCGTCACGTGCAAAGAGCTCGTATATCTGAGTAAATTTGACAATAAACATATCTGCTCTGCAGAGCAATGTTGTGCTACAGAGTGCATGATGATTCATACATTTCAAAAATTGGAAACAAATAAAGAAACTTTGGGTACTAAAATGCGAACATTTTCAAAGGGGCTCCCTAAGGGATCTCGGGCTCCGAGTCCAGGACATAATTGGATGGGCTCAGGGCTCTATTGCATACTTTTCAGGGCTCTAGGGGCTCCATCTCTTAAATTCGTCAAAACCTCCATGGGAATTTCGCTCACCATTGGAATCACCACGGGAAAGATGCACTTTTTCTAGAAGACCTAGAACTATTCCCAGTTTTTTCTGGTTGTATTTACATTCAGTATTTGCAAAAGTTCGTAAGTTAGTATTTACATTTCCCAGAGCTTAGTATTTTGTTATGCCATGTGACAAAATCCAGAAATCCTTTCCGGTTCATGGCGCTTTGACATTTGACAAGCATGGCGCGAGGCGCGATTTGAGGTTTTTGCAAGTTGAAACTGCGAAGTTACATGGCTATCTATAAAAGGTGGAATGGGGAATCGGTCAATCGGAGAATCAGCAGGGGTTCTGTAAAAAGGGAACATGAAAAATGCACCCTCTATGGTATCCTGAATATGTTTGTATAAAATTGCAAATAACATTATGAAGCGTTGCTTCTAGAAACAATACTTAAACACACAATACCTTCAAGTGCATCTTGGCTCCAGAGCATTAAACACCCCATTCTACTTTGTTTTCTTGTGAAACATGTCCCTTAGGAGTTGGATGAAGCGAAGGAGGTAATTCCTTCAATGGGGGAAAGCCAGGAGGTAGCCAGTACTTTGATGATAACTCCCTGGATTCCTTTCCTTTGTCAGGGTGCTTCTTTTGCCAGTTAGAGATCCATGACTCTACATCAAATGAATTTGTGCGTGTCACTGAAAAGATGGTAATATACCAGAAATAACACTAGAAATAGCTCTGGTTACATTATTATTCTTATCATTATTACAGGATAATGCACATTGTTCTAGTCAATGGATTGTTCTTCTTGGGGTTTGATGTGAACAAGACTCGTCAAACCTCGAGGACCTTTCTGAGGATCGTTGCTGTATGCAGTATAACAGTTCCCTGCAATTCGCCTATTCTGGTCTCAATACCAATGTATTTCATCAGGGCCGATACATTTTCAAACAGGCCCCCTAGGGGATCTCGGGCTCTAAGTCCAGGGTGACAGAGCAGAAACTGTACATGCATATGCGAAAAATTGCAACTCTAAGTTCCCCTAGCTCCCTGCAACAGATCCCAAAATTCGGCAACACTTTCATATTTTGTTCCTCAGGCCTTAAACTCTTGATTTATCATTTCAAAAAGCTTATCTTTCCAAACATTTCCTTATCTCAGATTGCTCGATGACATCATTTTACGCAGTTTCTCTGACGTCCAGGGCATAATTGAATGGGCTCCGGGCTCCCAAAGGCAAAATTGTTGTCCTCCAGGGCTCGAGGGCTGCAGAGCTGCATAGAGGCATCCTACAAATATGATAAAAAAACACCTAGGCAGGCTCTTGTGTCTCTTGGCTAAACAATATCCACACATGTTTTGATATCATCAAATCCAATAGGCTAATCAACAATTTTCAAATCTTGACAAAATCTTGCTTCGTTTCAAATATCTTTATCCACGTAAAAAATTAAACGTTTTACTGCACCAGGCAGGACTCAAAAGTTGGTTCAATGCAGCACTAGTCATCCCACTACACTGCTGAGAGTGCAATGAAATGATCGATATACTAGTAATTAAAATCGAAAACTTTCGGACCGAGAGTTTCGGCAAAGAAACTTCGGACGAAAAACTTTCAGACGCTTTTTCGGGAATTTCCGACAAAAAACTTTCGGACAAATATGACATTAAAAAGCAAGCACGATACCAAAGTGATGTTAAAACTGATTGTGATTCTATTATAAATATCAACTTACAGAAGGTACATTGTGATCATCATATCAACAAGGACATTTGAATGTAATTTTTGTTAGATTGAACAATTGTTAAACCGGCTGTAAACAAAATTTATAGGTGTTGCTAAGCATGAACAATTTTCAAGAAACGCTTCAAGGAACCAAACTTTTAGATAAAATATTCAAGAAACTTAAGCGCTACTGGCAAAACATTGATTGATTAACATTTTATGTTACGCTTCTTTGTTCTTTTCTATTTTCAATGAATTTAAAACTTTCGGACATCACCAGGGTTCGGACAAATAAACTTTCGGACAAAATTTTGTCCGAAAGTTTGATCGTCCGCAAAGTTTTCGATTTTAATGTAGTCAACAGATACCAAAATAAGTCGACTGCCTGATGTAGACTATCCAGTCTATTTTGTGTTTCAGCTTAATCCAAGTCATCATCAGAGCCATGGTCGCCGTCATGCACATATCATCGCTTGATAATTTGGGGATGGACTGAGGCTGACTTTTGACAAATTGTAATATTTACTTCGTTTTACAGTGTTTATTAGCGGATTAACGTGAAACCAAACTATATTTGGAAGTAAACTGCAAATCAAAAATGTCTATCAGAACCCACCTGTACTGGGTATGGCCTATGAAACCGAATTTGAAAAACTATTCACAACATTTCCATCTAGATATCATTTAAATACCATTGAGCCTCACCTGGACTCTGGTTCTTCATCTGTGATTGATAGAACTCAGGAGATACATGAGAAAACTTGCAGTTGTCTCCAAATTTGCATTCTCCTGTACAATTAAAGAAACGATTAATCTGTTTCAGCACCTTGTTCTATATTACTATCATGTAAGTAAAAAATGTGTTCATTGTGGAAGGGTACTTCAGGGTTTCACGGGTTGTGGGCTTGGCCAGTTTTTAGTCCTCAGGATTTAATTTCACACTAGCAAGGGCAGATTTTGTAATACAATAGAATCAGTCGCTTTGGTTCACACCTCAATTCAAAGCGATTAACCAATGCAGACAAAAGAAATTCTCTCAAGCAGAAATTGAAAACAAACGAAGCCGCAAAGTTGCCCTGAAACCAGTACGGCAAACTCTCGTTTGGTGCGGGCGAAGGGAAGTTTTTAAGAGAAGGTATGTGCTTATAACAAAAAAAGAAGGGTAAATCTAAAGTTCTGTTTTGCGGATTTTGTTTGTTTGATTCAGAAACCGAGCAGAGGGCATTGCAATTTTTGCATATTTATTGCTCAGGCGTACGCAGTTAGTCCTCAGCTCCTGAATCAAATAAACAAAATCCGTGAGACAGAACTTTAAATTTACCCTTCTTCTTTTGTTATAAGCACATACCTTCTCTTAAAAACCTCCCTTCGCCCGCACCAAACGAGAGTTCGCCGTACTGGTTTCAGGGCAACTTTGCGGCTTTGTTTGTTTTCAATTTCTGCTTGAGGGAATTTCTTTTGTCTGCATTCGCTAATCGCTTTGAATTGAGGTTTGAACCGAAGCGGCTGATGCTATTGTATTACAAAATCTGCCCTTGTTTTTCACACTTAAAGTTTTTGGGTTTCAAGATGTGTTGCAGATTGCGGGTTTCGCCAGTTTTGTGCTAGGGTTTGGAGTATTTTATTAAAAATTCTCACGTTTTCGAGTTTTTGAAGTCATAATCCTTGAAGGTAATTGAGATAAAAAATGAGCTATCTCATGCTTAAAAACGATGCACAGAAAGTCAGTGAATATGGAAATGCTGGAAATGATGACTGAAGATTGCTGAAAATTTAAGATTAAGATTGAACGATAAGAAGTGAGGGCTTTTGGAAAAATTGAAGGCTGAGAAGTGCAGTTACGGGATTTGGTTTTTGCTCCCAAGTTTCCGGGTTTTGGCAAATTTCAGTCAGGGTTTGTCAGTTCTAGTACCCCCCCCTCAAAGCCCCCTTTATTGTGAGATAAATAACTATGAATATTTACATGACATTGAATGTTTCCATATTGTGCTGCAGTTCATGGTCTGTGAGTTATCAAAATTCTTTACATCTTGATAACAATGCATCATAAACTTGCCATAAACTGATTACTTTGAAATATCATCACAATTATCATCCTTCGGAAACGCCCTTCCCTTAATTCACAGCAATCCTCAATCCCTCTGGTACTGTTCTGAGTTGTTTGCCTCCTTTTTCTCTACCAGTATTACTGGTTTTGCCGATTTCTTATTTGTTTTTCTCCCCTTTTCCACCTATCTTACTGTATATGGCAATTTTGCCCTTTTTTGGATTATTCCCAATTCCCACAAGCATATATATTTAAATCGCAATTCCACCCAGTCAACTTGCTAAGATGGACCTATGAAGGTTCAAAACGTTCTAATTAATTATGGCTTGGCCACTTGATTTAAGTCTCTTGATTTGTGTCACTACTGATTTTAACATGGATTTGTCATTTTTGTGTTATTAACATGGATTTGTCAATCTATCATGAAATATGAGCAAATGAACATGATGTTTTTTGTCATCGTACTTGACCTAAGGTTCATCACAATTATGGATAAAAGATTGATGTCAAAATCGTTATGTATGCCTGAAAATGAATACCGTCACTCTGTATCAATAAAGTTCAAAATTTAAGAAATTAACATTTCATGTCAAAATCTTTTCCTACCAGTTTGGAAAAACTTTTTACATGGAGTCTTTTGAGCCTCTTCAGCTAACAAAGTTGCAGCATCTACAAGGAAACAAGTATGCATATAAATGATTTTTGAACAGGCAGCTTTTCATTCCCCAGTTGGGTATTTGCTTTTAAACATACGGTATGGGGGTATGCCACTCCATTGGGGATCATTTCTGTAAAAAACTCCGGCTCTTGGCAAAGTCTAATTAGATTTTATGTAACAGTCAAGCTTTTGGGTTTTGAGACAAGCCACATGGGTTGTGGGTTTTGTCATTTTTGTGCTCCGGTTTTGGGTATTTCATTCAAAATTCCTATTTTTTGGGTGTTCAAAGTCATAAAGTCCATGCAGTGAGCTGAGATTGAAAGCCACCTTTCCATGCTTATTAAAACGAGGCACAGAGAGTCAGCGAAAATGAAAATTCTTGAAATATTTGAAGATTACTGACAAAGACTGAAGATTTTCTTCAGAAGTGCAGTTTCCGGTTTTAGCACTTTTTGCTTGTGGGTTTTCGGGTTTCTGCTAATTTTGGCCCGGGTTTGTGGGTCCCCCTTCTTTAAACTTTTAAATGGTCTGTTTCACAGCTCACCTTCTCCGCATTTTTTCAACTCGCAAATCTTGGAAAAAACCTAGAAGCGAAGTGCCCTCTAGCACAAAAGCTACCACAGCAATGCACCACTATTATAACAGAATCTGGATTGATTCCGTGTTTATTTGTGTGACAAATCCCCACGGCGAGAAACGAAGGATTATATCAAACGAAACAAAAGATAACACATGGCCTACATGACTGCAGCTCAGAAAACGTCTTGGTGCTACATTCTGATACTTTTATTCACTTAACTTTTAAAATATATTGATTCTCAATAAATTGAGGAACTTTTTAGTGATACGTGATCTAAATCGGTCCATGGGTTCAGTTTCTATTCCAATATTTCCCACAGGCCAAGTGCTTCAGAGGCACAAATCATGTGATGGCCAATACAAGCCTTGTTTCCCTGTGATGGCATATTGCCTGCATGCCAGATTGGAAAGTTTGCAGAATGCGCGGGGGATCTCTCCTTCGTCCAAATTGCTTGCGCGGCTGTATTTGTGTCACTAAACAATGGTTCTATTGTTTCCTTTTGTTGTTTTACGAAAATTTCACGGCTGGAACCGTGGCTGAAATTTAAAGTGCACGGCGGGCAAGGCAAATTTTCCAATCTGGCCTGCATGAAAGATAAAGTCTTTCTGCGTTCATGGACACCAAAATCAAAATGGTAGGTTGAGTTTTGCAGCAGCACCACAAGATTGAAAAACATCGAAAAATTGAGTTTTGTCTTTTGTTGCGTGATTTCGCGAATAGCACAAAATGTTCACATTTTAGAATTTGACAAAATAAACTTATCTAAATTGCTAAATAAACTGCGTAGGCCTATTGATGTTCAAGTTAAATTTTGTGAAAAGGTGAGTTGTCAACCATTTTTTATTGCCAACAAAGATCTACGACTACGATATTTGCGGGTTTCTAAAATTCCTTGTTAATTTGCGACAGGGGAAGAATCAAAGTTCCATACTGTTGGATGTAACAGCTGTGAATGAAGTGCACTGCTTTTTCAGAGCAAGCCCCTGAACAAGAATAACACTAATGTGGCATCCCTCAGATTTCGCTGTCAGTGTTGTATTTTATTTTCCCGCGCCCTTTTCTCTACGTAAATCGACTATCGTCACTTGCTCGCACACAAAGACAGTGTTGTCGTTTGTTGTCATTTTAACTCACCTTTAAATGAATCATAATGAAGTTTCTTTAATCTCTGATGCTGTATTGACTTGATGTGACGCTTTCTTGATGGCAGGGTATCAGCAAACGCACGATCGCAATATTCACAAAGGTATCGTCTTCCCATGATTACTACTGCCAACCAACAAACTGTTCCACTAGCACTGAGCACTGCAAACCTGTGTCGCTGGCTCACTGCTACTAGACTGATTACATGTCATAGTTGCGCTATTTAACAACTCTCAATCACAGTAGCATCATCCACTTCAATAAGTAAAGTAGAAACTGAGACTGAAGTGGTTAGTCGTTAACGCTTCACCTTAAATCATCCATCCACCTTAATAATGAGAGGCCATATTGAGGTAACCTCCTTTCCAATTTTCTCTTTCTGACTGTTTGCTGTTTGACTGTTCTAACTTAACTTCTTCACTAAACTTCACAAAAAATTTGCCGGTGGAAGTTTAAACAATCTACATTTCTGTGTCGAAAATTGGCAAATTGGTTCAGAGAACGTGAGGTAATTATGATGAAATTATAAACTTGTGTTTCTGTATGGTGGTTATTTGGTCAAGCTTTTCAAAGACTGTATTTCAGTCATATTATTATTGTTCATTTTTCTTTGTGAAGTTTTAGGCCCATTCAGTCAGGCAGATAGGCTTAAAGTGGCGGCTTCCTCTTATGAAATCAATTGCACTCCTTACATAGTACTAGTAATCTTTCCTTCTGCATATCTTAGGCCAGAAATGAGTTTATCCCACGTAGAAAGCTAAAAATATGATAATTGTTTTAGGATGAAATAAATGCTATAGGGTACTGGCGGGATTTATCAGGCAGTGGGATATATCAGGCACACGCAGCTTTCAACAACCAGAAACACGACTAAAACATTTCCAAATAAAAAACAAGTCTTTGTGAACCTTCCTGGATCATTGTTCTCTCATTCTATTGGAATATCATTCCAATTACTCTTTGTTTCATTTCACCAGGCTCGGCGGAGTATCTTTGGGTCAGGCCGAAAACTTCGCGCGTCCATCTTTTCTACGGTTAGGCTGACCTTCGAACTTCTGAGAAGTTGCGAGAAACTTCCTTGAAGTGCAGCATGTTGAAGTCAACTAAAGAGCACCATAGCTAGTGATATGGCACAGAAAAGATGTTAAGTCTTTGGAATTAATGTCTTTGTGTATTTCTAGTGGCTACATTTATTCAAATAAATGAAAATAATAGCTGCCTGATAAATCCCGACGGTGTACGAGATTCACCTCCGCGAGTGGTCAAAATACTTTGCAATAAACACTTCGGTTGGTGAAAAGATGAACCAACCAGCTGTATAAACTTTGCGAGGAATGTTTGAAATATGTTTAGGAAATATCTTTTGTCGCTTTGGATAAATCGATTTTGATTGGCAAGTTTACAAGCCTTAAGTGCCTGATAAATCCCGCCAGTACCCTAAATTGCTTGCTAATATGTGCTGAAAAATTGTGTCCGCAAAAATGCAAACTAGCCAAGAAGTTGCATCATCAAGTATAACATCACTGTCACCTGACTATGCAAAGTGTGCATGGAAGATGTACCCTTGGCATTTGTTTTAAAAACAATTCTGCATTAAAATCTAAAACTTTTGGGTAGAAAAGTTTTGGGAAAACAACAGCAGATTTGGCATAGAAAGTTCGATTTTCATACGCCAGACAGTGCGCCAATAAAACAATGGAAACAATAGAAGTTAAGTGCTTTGTGCATCGGACATGTTCAGCGCAGCCTTTCTTTCATAGAGGCTTAGGACAATAAACTTTCAGATGCTTTTTCAAGAAATTCAAGCAAAAACTTGTGGACAAACAATTTTTGCATAATCTTACATCATCATGTTTACTGTAAATCCTCAAAAAGGTTAAAAGCTAAGGGTGCATAGGTATTTTCTTAAGTCTAATTATAGTGGCCTTGTTGATATACTGTAGCTATGCCTATTTCCTTTAACCAATGGTAAACATACTATTTCAAATCAGGAAGAACATTGAAATCATAGCAGCTTCAGTTTGTAAAGTGCTCTTGTTTTTTTGTTTCAGGCAACATGTCTCACAAGTACAGCGAATCAGCACAAAGAATTCAGCCAACTGAATCAATTCAAACTGCACACCCACAGGTACATATTTTTGTTTTGCTACATCTCTTTAAAGAAGCCTTTTTATCTAAGAAGAGTGAAGCCTACATACAAAGATTTGTAGAAAACAAAGTTGTTGTGCATGTTGAATGTCAATTATTATCAATAAAAACTTAAATCCATTTAAAAATTCAACTTTGTATGAAGTTAGTTTAAACTAAATCTATTTGCAAATATGAATCTTGAAATGATTTATGCAATGCTAAAATCCCATGGCGTATATATTTCATCAGAATCATAAAAATTCCGGATCAACACTACCATGGTTGAGAACTGGGAAATTTTTGCATTTTTATGCTATCTATCAATGAAGGTAGACATTATTATCAAAGCTGAATTCACACTTTCAGTCAAATTTCATTAAATTCATAATTTTTAATGAAAGATATGTGTGTGCCTTTGGTTGTATTGAACATTAGAAGACTGATATTCTGTTTTTCTTTTAGGGTGTAAAGAAGGCTTTCAAAGACCCAACGATAATAAGATATACTGGAGGAGTCACAACAACTTCTGGGGATAGAGGAGGAGTTGTTTTCAACAGGCCAAATGAAATTAGAACTTTTCAAAGACTCTTTCAGGTGTGCATCTTTGATTTTCTCATCACAATTTTCATGGCAGTTCCCGACCTATGCCAATAGGTGAAAATTTGAGAGAACTTTTTAAAATACCACTTTAAAGTAAATGAACGGAGATACAGCAACATAATCTAAAAATGGCACAAAAGAACGGCAGGCGCCACTAATCTTCTTATTGTTTTCATAGATCTAAAACATCAAATACAATAGGTTATATTTAGATTATCCAGTCCCCTTAGCTAAGTTTGCTTATAACCCCGTTGATTTACTTCAAGCTTTAATTTGAGAACTCATTAGTTTTACAGCATAATGCACCCAGGAGGCAGGTGTCCTCAAAGAAAATTGGACAGGGGAGCTTGGCTTATTTTTTCGGTCTGAAATTTTCAACTTCTTTTCCTTTGGGTCAGATCCTTATGGATAGAGATTTCAAGGTTTAGCTGTTTTAAGGTTGAAATTTTTTTCAATGACCACAAAGTTCCAATTCTGATCGCTTTCGCTCTGATCATCAAAACTTCCTGTTGTTGCGTTTGACCAATGACTGTTTCGAAAGCAAGTGGTAGTTGTAGCCATGAAAGTACAGCTGTCCCAAAACTGGTTGCCGGACAAAACTAGAAACGCTTATGTGAAAACTTTGGCAGACAAGAGTGGAACCATCTTACAGATAAACTTAAGAATTTTTATTGGAGGCTGAAAAACTCGATGTTTGTGACGAACTGATGGAATAGCAAGACTGATTTTAAAATTTCACCTTTGTTCCAAAAACTGGTTGTTTGGACAAGAATGTTGTATTGTGTGATAAAAGAACTGTTATTTTTCCCATGGGTGTTTTCCAGTTCCTTTAGAGAGTGGAGATTGCTTGTATCCCTGCGGCAAACCTTGCTCAACAGGGACTCATAATGAAACAGTGAAAAAGCTGACCCAATTTTTTGCCTTCATCAATTGAATAATGGTGGAATCATGGCTTCGAATCTCGAATCCCGTGAGAATGTTATCAGTTCTTCGATCGAATCGAAAATTCTATCAAATCAAAAAATCTATCAATCTGATTGGTACTTTAGGAAGCATAAAGTTTGGGCCTAAATAGGGTCAGATTTTTTTTTATCAATATAAAATATTACAATATATGCTACATTCTACTATACTTTAACTACTATGCAACACTACAAGGACGATGCCAAGAGGAGCAAAAGACTATGTCTACCCCATGGCCAACACATGAATATACACAACTAAATCAACAACTAAATAAACACCTACAAATGGTACACATACGATACGATACTGATGGATACTGGAATCCGTTTCGCATTGGCATGCAAGGTCATCGACGAAGGCGCCGGATGCCGAACAATACTGTTCAAGACATTGCGCCTATAAGTTGTCGGGGTTTATGGAGCGCAATATCATAGATGTTAATAAAAAGGTTTGAACTTATGTGTAGATGAATTTCAAACCTTAAATCCAATGCGAAACAGACTTAAACAACGGGAAAGAAACAAATAAAAGGAAGATATGAGACTTTGCGATCGGGGGGGGGGGGGGGTATACCAGCTGCTTCAAGCCACTTCAATTGAACCGGCCTGTTTTATGAATGAAATTTAGGGTTAATTTGAGTACGTTTTTATTAACATCAATAGAAAAGTCTTTATCACCATACAATAAAATTTGGATCAGCGCGTTATTTGGAAGGCTGCTTATTCGAACATATGGTCAGATTTTTCAGAGTAATGAGTCTCTGTTGACGGAAGCAACATCGTTAAGTCAACGGGAAACAAGGGCCTCCAGGTCGTAAGTCTAAGGAGGCCGCTGCTTCGATAAGCTTAGCTTTTCAACGTCCTAAAACTACCTTCGTATGCTTGGTAGAAGATTCCTCGTCATACAGTGGAAATGCCTTAAGACTGATTTCCAGTCAGTGGAATTTTCCGAGCGGGCGGAAATTCTGTTGTTTACGGGAGAAAATATCGCTCTGAAACTGGATAGATAGTTACGGCACAGCAACCTTTCATTGTCGAAAAAATTCCGCCCGCTCGGAATATTCCGCTGACTGGAAATTGGCCTTTAGGGCTGGGGCTATGATTAGGATTAGGAATAGGAAACTTCAAGTCTGACTTTGCTGATGTAATGCTGACTAAAGAAGTTTGAATTTCTCTCAGAACATGACTTAACCAAACCAATTATTTCATCTTAGGTAAAAAACTCTCTACCTGTTCATCTCAAGCGAGGGAAAAGTGACGAACTGATTTACAAAGGCTTGATGATGTCCACTGTAGTTGGCTTAGTTATTGCTTCATTTGGAATTTACAGAATGGCAATGCCCAAGAAACCTGCCAGTTAATCTATAACATTCATAGTTGCTTTAAATTTGGAGATGCTTTCAAATTTGCGTGTTAATAATCTTCACTGGCTTTAGTTTGAAAATGAAAATCCTTGTGAACTAAACATGTTATTATGAATTAAATTTTTATCAGTTAGTTACTTCTTGTTTCTACTTTTCACTGCTCCTGAACCTTACATAGGTACACGTATTTTTCTCATAAGAAACTGCTTGTGAGAAGCTCAAATCTCAGATCTCAAAAAAATTAAGAAACCGAAGAAACCTTATGACTTCAAGAAACTTTCAGTACTCGTCAGAATTCTTAGTTTCTTGTAAAAAGTACGCGTGTTGTTATATTGGTTAACCCAGAAAAAGTGAACAGAGTAAAACTGTAACTGAAGGTACAGATGCAAAAATGTGGCCAAAGTCACCGTTATTTTTTGCTATCATCGAAATCATGATAAGGATTTATATCTTGCTCAGTTCCTATCCTGACCATCCTTCGGGCAGCCCTGGGTTAAGAAAGTTTCTCGTTTAAATGGGGGGCCGGGCAATTTTTTTTTGGCAAATGCTCGGGGGGTGGGGCACTGACAAAGTTTACATTCCCAGTCACTGTTTAGCAAAAAGCTCCTAATATAGTCGAATGCCCTGGGGGCCGCGAGAAAATTGGCAGTCATATCCTCGAGGGTCGAGGATATTTTATGTGCAAATCCTCTACGTTCTAAATACGTCAGCAAAGCATCAGATTCGAAAGATGACCTCTGCGAAGGAATTTCATACCTGGTACCCCTGTTCCACTTTCATGCAGTGCTCCAGGGGAAATTTCGGAGAACAAGCAACAGTTGTATTACTTGGAGAAACAGGAAGTAAATGGAAAGCCGGTTTTATCTCAAGTAATTTGCGAAAGGAAGAAGACATTATCAATCTAATGGCCACGAAGGAAAGTCAGTCAGAAGAAGAATACAACTGTCTAGTAGAACAAGAAAGAATGCAAAATGGCCTAGTTGAAGATATTGAAAGCTTAGGCCTAAAACCGAAGGAGGAAGTTGGTGGTCTTTCACTGGTGGAATCGGGCGAGTTTGAAGGTCCAAAAAGTTCAGAAAATGATTCTGAAGGTACAAATCATTTCCTTGCCACGATAGAGAGTAAATTCGAAGAAGAACAAGGCTGTTTTGAGGAAGAACAACCAAACCATCAGAATGGCTTGGTCAAAGAAATTGAATGCTCATATCCAAAATCAAATGAGGCCCTGACTGGTGGTGGTCAGGAATTAAACGAGTGTGAAGACCCAAAAAGTTTAGGAAATGATTCTGCAGGTACAAATCATCTCCTTGCAAGGGCAGTTTATGATTATCGCTCAAAGTCTGATGTAGAATTAAACCTGGATTGTGATGACATCATAACTATAATTTCTAAGGAATCTGAGCATTGGTGGTGGGGTGAAAAAGATGGTTTCTATGGTTATGTACCTGTCAATCACATCACAGTTGATTGTAATAAAGATGAAATAAACTGGCAAAATGGAAATTATTTTGATATTTATGGAGAGACTAAGCTTCATTTAGAGATGCTTTCAGACAGACCAAGGATGTTAGCGTATTTGGAAGCTGTGAAGGAAAATGTTGAGTTCCTTCAAGGGAAAAGTGTTATGGATGTAGGAAGTGGAACAGGTATTTTGAGTCTGTTTCTTGTGAGGGATGGAAAGGCTGGAAAGGTGCATTCCATTGAGGCAAGTAATGCAAGTGAATATGCAGAGGAAATCATAAAAAGCAATGGGTATGGAGGAAAGGTAACAATTCACAACAAGATGGTTGAAGATGTAGTTATTGATGAAAAGATTGATTTGATTGTGTCAGAATGGATGGGAACATTGTTGATATCAGAGTTTATGATAGAATCAGTGATAAATGCAAGAGACATGTTTCTGGCACAAGGTGGCAACATGTGGCCATCTTCTTCAACATTATATTGTGCACCATGTTCCGCAAGTGCTGCATTTGAGTCAAAGCTGAAATTTTGGGATGATGTTTACGGCTTTGATTTTTCAGTAATGAAGAAAAGTGCATCAAAAGAATTAACTGAAATTCCAATTCATGACCATGTAGCTTCTCCTGAGGAACTGCTAGCCGCACCAATGGGAATTATGGACTTAGATATGAAAACTGTCTCTGCAAGAGACCTGGAGAATATTGAAAACACGTTAGACATTACTGTCACAAAATCTGGTTTATTACATGGATTTTGCACATGGTTTACTGTAGAGTTTGAGAATCTCATAGACTTAAGGAAGCCTCCAGTCCTTTTCAACACAGGTCCAGATGGCCCACTTACTCACTGGAAGCACCCTTTGCTACTTCTTGACAGTGAAATAAATGTTTGCATTGGCGACAGAATCTCCTGTGTAGTTCAGTTGAAAAGAAATAGTGCCATGCGGAGACACTTAATTGTAAACCTTAGTGGTGATATTGTAAGATCTGAAAAGGTCATTTTTAGTTTTAAAAAGAATTTTAAATGTTGGCAATAATGCACCTGTATTTAGACCTGCTTTTAAAGCTTTTATTGCGCGCGACGAAGGAGCGTGCTTACTAATTGCGAGGTAGTGAATTTTCGTTTGCTGGCCACGCATATTTGTTTTGTCTATTGCTTCATTGCCGCTGTTCAAAACGTTCGCATACCTTCAACTTTCCTGATCACATGCATTGATTGGCGACGACCAGGGAGATTAAGTAGGGAGAGGAAACGCATAATAAAAGCGCGAGCGATGTGGTATGCAACCTCCTTCGCAGCGCATCACAAATTTTGCTGTGGGAGCGAGAAGGAGCTGTGCGTGGAAGGAAAGACAAATTACACTTTTGGATTGGATTTGATTTCAGTGGTAAGCCTGTAAGTTTATTTTGGACATTGATCTATCTCTTTTATGTTTTATCTTTGACTTGGTGACTCGCTCAGCCATTTTGACTGAAGGAAATGAGTCAAACGACATATTTTCTTTGGGAGGTAACTTAGGCCAGTTCTAGCACGCACTTGTGAAAATTTATCGTGCCCATGAATGCCCATTATTTAGGTGATTTTGTCTTTGTGTGGACGTATATAGGCAAGAAACATGGCAAAAAAGACTTAAGATATTTTATGATACTTTTTAGATATTCATATTTTCCTGCTCAAGGGGCTAGTTCTGTTTGGGAAGGCATTTTATTTTACCATATACA
Source organism: Aurelia sp. 3 sensu Dawson et al. (2005) (assembly GCA_964020215.1). NCBI lineage: Eukaryota > Metazoa > Cnidaria > Scyphozoa > Semaeostomeae > Ulmaridae > Aurelia > Aurelia sp. 3 sensu Dawson et al. (2005). Next base: position 26,985,528 of record OZ026574.1, on the reverse strand, counting down.
AGTTAGACGAATATTCGTCCAGACTCAGTTTCATTTTCCAGACTCAGTTTCATATTCGAGACTCAGATTCAGAAAACACAAAAACCGCCCCTTTTCAACAAACAAATTAACTTTTTATTGAAAAATGAATGAATTTCAACACGAGAACTCTATCAAACACATCCAAATCCGAAAACACCTTGTCGATCGCACAAACAGATTTTCTGGAAAAACGAGGTTTCTGTGCGACTCCTGCTTAGGCCCATTGCGAAGACCTTGGAAACTGTAACTTTTCTATAAACAAATTAACTTTTTATCGAAAAATGAATGAATTTAAACACGAGAACTCTATCAAACACATCCAAATCCGAAAACACCTTGTCGATCGCACAAACAGATTTTCTGGAAAAACGAGGTTTGTGTCCGACTCCTGCTTAGGCCCATTGCGAGGACTTTGGAAACTGTAACTTTTCAACAAACAAATTAACTTTTTATTGAAAAATGAATGAATTTCAACACGAGAACTCTATAAAACACATCCAAATCCAAAAACACCTTGTCGATCGCACAAACAGATTTTCTGGAAAAACGAGGTTTCTGTGCGACTCCTGCTTAGGCCCATTGCGAAGACCTTGGAAACTGTAACTTTTCTATAAACAAATTAACTTTTTATCGAAAAATGAATGAATTTCAACACGAGAACTCTATCAAACACATCCAAATCCGAAAACACCTTGTCGATCGCACAAACAGATTTTCTGGAAAAACGAGGTTTGTGTGCGACTCCTGCTTAGGCCCAATGCGAAGACCTTGGAAACTGTAACTTTTCTACAAACAAATTAACTTTTTATTGAAAAATGAATGAATTTCAACACGAGAACTCTATCAAACACATCCAAATCCGAAAACACCTTGTCGATCGCACAAACAGATTTTCTGGAAGAACGAGGTTTGGGCCTAAGCAGGAGTCGGACACAAACCTCGTTTTTCCAGAAAATCTGTTTGTGCGATCGACAAGGTGTTTTCGGATTTGGATGTGTTTGATAGAGTTCTAGTGTTGAAATTCATTCATTTTTCAATAAAAAGTTAATTTGTTTGTAGAAAAGTTACAGTTTCCAAGGTCTTCGCATTGGGCCTAAGCAGGAGTCGCACACAAACCTCGTTTTTCCAGAAAATCTGTTTGTGCGATCGACAAGGTTTTTTCGGATTTGGATGTGTTTGATAGAGTTCTCGTGTTGAAATTCATTCATTTTTCGATAAAAAGTTAATTTGTTTATAGAAAAGTTACAGTTTCCAAGGTCTTCGCAATGGGCCTCAGGAGTCGCACAGAAACCTCGTTTTTCCAGAAAATCTGTTTGTGCGATCGACAAGGTGTTTTCGGATTTGGATGTGTTTGATAGAGTTCTCGTGTTGAAATTCATTCATTTTTCAATAAAAAGTTAATTTGTTTGTAGAAAAGTTACAGTTTCCAAGGTCTTCGCATTGGGCCTAAGCAGGAGTCGCACACAAACCTCGTTTTTCCAGAAAATCTGTTTGTGCGATCGACAAGGTGTTTTCGGATTTGGATGTGTTTGATAGAGTTCTCGTGTTGAAATTCATTCATTTTTCGATAAAAAGTTAATTTGTTTATAGAAAAGTTACAGTTTCCAAGGTCTTCGCAATGGGCCTAAGCAGGAGTCGCACAGAAACCTCGTTTTTCCAGAAAATCTGTTTGTGCGATCGACAAGGTGTTTTTGGATTTGGATGTGTTTTATAGAGTTCTCGTGTTGAAATTCATTCATTTTTCAATAAAAAGTTAATTTGTTTGTTGAAAAGTTACAGTTTCCAAAGTCCTCGCAATGGGCCTAAGCAGGAGTCGGACACAAACCTCGTTTTTCCAGAAAATCTGTTTGTGCGATCGACAAGGTGTTTTCGGATTTGGATGTGTTTGATAGAGTTCTCGTGTTGAAATTCATTCATTTTTCAATAAAAAGTTAATTTGTTTGCAGAAAAGGGGCGGTTTTTGTGTTTTCTGAATCTGAGTCTCGAATATGAAACTGAGTCTGGAAAATGAAACTGAGTCTGGACGAATATTCGTCTAACTTGTATATGGTTTTTATTTTTAGGCCTAATCTTTACGCTTGATCTGTCTCTTTGAACAACCAAACCGAAGCTTCTTGCAAAACCAGGAATTAACGTTAGTTTTTCTGAGCATTTTTTTCTTTTTGGGACATTGAAATCTGGAAAAAAGTTGAATATTGAAAGAATTGTTAGGTCTACATTTAACATGACCACTGTTGCATGCTACACTGCTGCATACTGTGTGTCTTCTTGCAGGTTTTGAAGGGAACATCAGAAACAAGACATGACACAGTAAACTAAAGACTCATCTGAGATTGCATATAAAGAGGCTTACCATTTGAGCAAAGAAAGAATGGCTACTACTAATTCAATCAGGCTTGGCTTGGCTCTCAACTTTTCTGGGATAGACCGATTTGAAAAATGTTTTACTGCTTGGCCTTTGAATATAGATATATGGAAAAGAGCAAAGAATGACTGCATTTTATTCATTCTTGTCCAACTCTGTTGATGTAATAAACTGAAGTCCTTCTCAAATTAGGTATCAGATGAGATTTGCAGCAATATAAAAATGCCCATGCAAAACACTTCAGTTGTTTTTTTGTCATGTTAAGTTTCACCTGACATCTGATTTGAGACAAACTTTGAAATAGGTTTCAACTTTTAACTGTTTGACACAGTGCTGTAATCCTTTGACTTTGCAGCCAAGGCAGTGTGGCAGGCAGGGTTGAGCCACACATGAGCATCACAAATAGGGATCAAAAACTTGACTAAGACTTCTTAACTTCTGTGATGCCAGCAATTGGCACTATAAAAAATACACACACCAATCTGGTGTTTATTCATACCAGCCTCATTTTTCTGATAGCTTCCACTTAGAAATGTCAAATGCAAGAATTGTAAGACTGACAATTTTCTTCTGATTTATACAGGAGTTAGGCTAAAAAGGTTTGAAATCCTGAAAAATTTATGTCAGCCTTGAAAGTTCAGTACAGCACATGATGCTTAATAATACTCAACCCCTTGACAACTGGTACACTGAAGAAATTGTGGTTCATTCATTTTGGTGAATATTTTTTTGGCACTAATTGTATAATTACAAGCTTCTCTTCTAATTTTTTTGCTGCCATTTTGCAGCTTTGCCAAACCTGTAAATTCACACTTTCAATAAGAAACTTTGATGATCAAAGTCTCTTAATCTTTAATGAAAGTGTCCACATTTGAATGCAAAGATTGCGATGTTTCTTTGGCAATTTTGCAAGCTTTCCACAAATATAAAACAATACTGGACTAGCCTGCATGCACACTTTACAGAACAGCAATGGGTCAAGTCTGCATAGTGATGCCTGATTCACTGTTTTTCTTAGAAACAATGCTTTTGTATGCCCCTGACCATTATTGTCCCATAACCAATGAAAATATGCTTTGCATTTCTCAGAAGCATTGCTCAGCAGAACATATAGTATTGTTCCCAATGGCACCTCTACACAAATGGTTCTTCCTGCACCCTCAAAAGCATTGTCCTGACAGACATGTGCAAATGATTCTGCCAACTCTTTAAAACAGTAAATAGTGCATCATCATGCAGACCTTATTTATTTAACTGTAAAGTTTGAATACAGGCTACACTGGACAGGAAGGAAGTGGTACTTTGGGTTCAAAAGACAAACTTGCATGAAAACTAATCTATTGCTTATCTAACTCAGTTCATGTCACATTAGAATTCCACTGATACAAAAATCACAAACTAAAGCAGAACTAATATAATGCATAATACAGCAAATAAACAAAATCATACAAAAGATGTGCAAGGGAGTGTGACCATCTTGTCACAGGTGGGAAGACAGTCAATGAGTTGGAAGCAGTATAGATCATAGATCTTAGTCCATATTGCATACTATCATTTTTCTTGGAAAATATCACTTGGTGAACAAATGCTGCATGCTTTAGTCAGATGACATTATGAAAGCTGAGGAGAAAATTTTACTGATCAATTTGTGATTAAAACCAGGCAAAACTGAGAAGATCATGCATACATAAGGATTATTTTGTTGATGGCTTGCCCAGATAGTATTTCCAACTCAAATATTTACAAAATGTAAAAATTTGACAAATTCAGTCAGTGACGAGTCTTTGAACATTAGTACCAAGAACAGCTTGTTCATGATGACAGCAATAATTGAGGAACCGCAGCCAACAGACTTTGTACCAGCAGAATCTTTTAGAATGCACCAATTTGGTCTGTTGATGTAATAGTTTATCCAGCTTTTACATCAGTAGTCTTCTCAATGCATTGTCTGTCAATTGAAAGACAAAACTCATTCTAACTTTATTACACAAAATATGGCTGGCAAAAAAATATTTGGTTACTTAATGTCATTTGTCTTTGAAGTTGGCTGACAGATATATAGTATTTTTCAGGAAGTGTACCATATGTGCATGCCTAAATTTAGTCTAATGTATTCTGTTGGATTTGAAAAAGTCAACATTTGTGGAATTCATTCAGCTAGAGGGTGCACTATCCCAGTGATTCTGTGCAATGCTTTTTGACTTCAAAAACTATCTCCCATTCTTTTGTTTTCTCAGATAAAACTATTTCAGTTTGAGTATAGCCCTTTGATATGAAAAAAACAAAATACATTTTTTATTTTTCCTGGTCACTTTCAAATGTTCATCCAGGGAAACATTCTTTGAATTCAGGAGTTAAAAGATCTTCAACAGTTTTTCCTTCTTCACAGTGTTTGTTCACATTTGCACAATTTTGATAATCATTCTCTAGAATGTTTGCAATTTCAAGGTCAATGTCACCACTCTGCTCTAAGAGCGCTGTCAAGCAACTCCTTCTCATGCTCCTGTTTACAAATCTCAATTTATTCCTTGAATTTGCCCCATCTAAGATGCTCCTTATCTGCCTTTCCTACATTCTACGCCATATTATTTCTAGCTCTGCAGATGTAATCATATAAAGATCGCATATCTTTAATTCAATGTTGAACACTTTAGAAACTACATTTGCAATTGGACCATATTCTCCATAGAATAACATTGGGCATAGCTGTTTCAGGAAACAGCAGTCTAAGGCAGACATAGATCAACAATTCTTCAGGTTGAAGAGGTACCATTGGTATTCCTTTGCAAAATAAGCTTTTACATTAACAATTTTGTATCCCTCCCTCTGAATATCTGTTTCACAAACATGTCTTTTCTTAACAGGACTTGTAGTTGTAATGCCTGCCAAACATTGCTTGGCCAATTATCCTTCGTCGTCACTGCAAAAATTTTCAGGAGTTCCTTCCATTTCGTTTCGATTTGCCCAAACCAACTCAAAACAATCCGCAAGCCTGCTCTTATGTAAAACTGCCAAACTACTTAAGTGGCTAACTGAGCTAACTTACTCAGATTTATCAGATGTTGTATACTTCACAAAAACATGACTAGTGAAAAAAATTTTTCAGTTGTAAACAAACGCTGAACAATTTAACAACAGCCTGTTCTCGAATCCTCACCTTCGACTACAGAAGCATGAGAAGTGCGGTGATGCGCGGTGACGCAAAGAAGCGAAGGCAGTAGAACTGAGTACCCCACGAAAAGCTTCTTATTTCTAAAAAGTATCAAAAAGTATCAGAAAAATTTTTGCACAGTCTTCAAGCATATGGATTTCCTCAGCAAAAGATGGTATACGCTAGCATGGGCATGCATGGGCACAGCAGTTATCAGCAAAGTGCGTGCTTGGTCGTGATCGAAAAGTTGTGATGGCCTAAATTGCCATAGAAGAAAATGAGTCAAAACAGAGCAACGAAAGTCTTAATGAGATCTGAAACAAGCTGGATTGGCAAAGTGTAGCACTAAACAAAGAATTATTTCTTTACCTAACTTAAAATTGTACAAACCTTGGGAGGATCCAATCCAAAACAGAGCCGGCCTCTCCACAACGCATGTCTTTTTCCATCTTGTCTCCACTGCGAAACGAGCGCTGCGCTGCGAAGGAGGTTGCATACTACCTCGCTCAACGCAAGTCAATGCGCGTTTCCTCTCCCTACTTAATCTCCCTGGCGACGACGCAGCAAATCGAGCAAATAAATGCTCGTCAATAGGATTAACTCAGCACAATAATCTGTTGACCGTGCTTTCATCACCCTTCTTCTAGTCATAAAACATGGAATAGGGAATAATGGAACAATTAAATCCAGTTCAAGGGAACAGCAAAAAAGTCATTTACGAATTTAGTGTGGCTTTATTTGAGTTCAGAAATATCTTAGAGTGCGCGCAGTTGATAACTTTTAGTTACTTCTAGTTTCTAGTATATATGTTGTTAGAGGCAATGAATTTACATCCGAGAAATGCTTTCCTGTTCTTGCAGAATTTTTTAATGCGACCACAGGAAAAGTTGGGTTAAATATTTGGGCAAAGATAAAATTTAGTGAATGAATCATGTCACCATGCAAATAAACTATTTCTTGGTCTGTTGGTAAAATTTTGTTTGAAATTTGACTACAAAATGAAATTTCTTTCTTGCACGACTCAACTCAAATAATCAAGAATTATGTCATAATATTGAACAAAAGTTTGTGTTTGCAGCAAGGAGTTTCAGCCTGCGACTGTATGTTTGATTTTGAAGACAATAACCAATCACTTAGTCACAATTCTGTTCCTATTGTTATGAAAAAACAAATCCACAGCTGTTTTGCCAAAGTTCGCGTTGAATCTTGCTTGCATTTCTTTCAATCTCCACTTGTACGCTAGCCTGCGTGCAGACTTTACTATTGTGGAGGAGTTTGAGGGCGAAAAGGAAAAGGTAAAGTCTGCGCATTCACTCCAACTTTTCCGTTACAGAGATAAATCCTATCCCCCGTCCTTATTGTATAAGGACCAATCACGTTCGGTCTTTGATTTCGCAAAGGTATTGTTCTCGCTAACTTTGCATCTGATTGGTTAGAACTAGGACAATAGACTATTTGGATTTGCGTGCTATCGTCATAGTTCTAACCAATCAGATGCAAGGTTAGTGAGAACAATACTTTTTAGAAATCAAAGACCGAACGTGATTGATCCTTATACAATGAAGACGGGGGATAGGATTTACCTCTGGAACGGAAAAGTTGGAGTGAATGCGCAGACTTTACCTTTTCCTTTCGCCCTCAACAATAGTAAAGTCTGCACGCAGGCTACTTGTACGCATGCACACAGCTTTGGACGGAAAAAGAGTTCAAAAGCAAAGAAAACACATTTTGTGACCTCAAGATCATAAGTTTTACGTCCGTCTAACACAAAACACATTCGAGAACAACCAAAATCAACTAGATGGAGGGGAGTTCGGTATTTTTGAAATGACAAAATACAAAATAGTTTTGTTTTGATGACAACAGTGAAGGCGTTCTTACAAAGAACTATTATCTAGGAAATAAAAGAGTTTGTCCTTACATCTAAAAGTACAGTGGGAATCTAAGTAAAAAGCGACGAGTAACAGTAGTTTAATCAAAAAAATTGTACCCTATTTGCGTGTCTGCTAGGCAGAGCAGAAACTGCGCAAATGCGAAAAAATGTGCAACTTTGAGCCCCCTGGCTCCCTGCAACAGATCCCGAAATTAAGCAACACTTGATAGTTTCTTCTTTGGGCCTTGAACTCTTGATTTAACTTTTCAAAAAGGTTATCTATCAAAGCACTTCCTTATCTCAGATTGCTCGATGACGTCATTTTACGCAGTTTCTGCTTTGTCTGTCTGCTATGGAAGGAGCTGTACGCTCTAATATGTTGCGTATTAGACATTTACATATGTTGCGTCTGAAACCGTACGCTCTAATATGATACAGTTGCATAGATTGGCTTCAATTTGGAGTCTGAGATTTTTTTTTTTGCAAATCTGACACATGGTCGCTTTATGGCATCTGAAATTTAAGATGACTAAAATGGTGATAACTTCAAAACAGTATTTTCTGTTCTGCAAGAAAGGGTCGTTTTTCGGCGCTTCTACGTCATCGGTTCTATTATAGTTGTTTAAAAAAAAGGAATATAGGAAAGCGTGTGTTGATTGTATTGCTTACACAAAATACACTTTGCCTAAATGTTCGCACACGACGGATTATTTTCAAGTACTCCTTAGATTTTATCTTCGTATGACGAACTACAACGGCTCTTACATCTATTCTGCCTGCAACGGTAAGCCTCTCAGCGGCCCTTAACAACACAGGCTCCAAAGCTTTCAAAATTTCGGTGTAAAATTCTATGACCCATTTCTTTGAACTGAGTAACTTGAAAGAAACTCTAGCTGTTTTGCTATGATTCTACCGTTGCACTTTTCTGAAACCGTCACTATTTTCAGAATTCGGGAATTTTTCTTTTCTTTGAGAATTCAAAAAAAATCTCGAAATAAAATTTCTTAACGTAAATTGTTTGTGGAATCACATGATAAGTTTCAAGAAATTCGTAATTTATGAAATGTCCACAGTGTGATAACAAGCACAAATCTGTCACTCTTCTCGTTCACGGTTTAGGAATTTAATAACGTAGAGTTCCTCAAACGAGGTGAAATATGCGATTTTGAAATATACTGAAGACTTCTGAAAGTCAAACGGTCGAATTATCGCAAGACAGCAAAAATCTCTCTCAAATGTTGGTTAAAAGAAATATGTCGTACAATTCTACACCGACATTCTTAAAGCTTTGGGACTTACGCTACTTTTAACTACATCACAACAGTTGGTATAACCTCTGTCGCGATCATCTAGTTAGCCCTATTTCATCCAACCGGGTCCGATGCCTTGCTGCTGCGCTTGCCATTGGCTTGCTGGTGGCAGCTGTGTTGGCGCATAAGAGTGCATATGTTGTTGTTGTTGTTGTGGTGGTGGTTGTCGTTGTTGTGCCATGCTATACGCATAATGTCCTTGGTCTACAGTCAAAGGCATTTGCTCACGAGGCATCATATGTCCATGTGGTGTGCCGTGTTGTGGAATTCCTTGTGACGGTGGCATTCCTTGACTTTGAGGCATCACTTGAGACGGCATCCCTTGGGATGACTGCATACCTTGATTATGCATACGGATCCCATGCCCGTAAACATTGCCTAATGGTTGTTGATTTTGCATTAATTGTGCAGTACTCATCATTGGTTGCCCTGTGTTTTGTTGTTGTTGTTGAACGATATCTTGCCCGACTTGAATGACATCTTTTTGAGGTATTCCCATGAATTTGAAACCATGCTGGAAATAGTGTCCATGTGTTTGAGATGTGGGTACTGTCTGTGTAGATGGTAGCGTCATAGGCTGTGTGGGTTGGGTACTAGCTTGGGACAGCTTCGTGCTCATTGGAGGACTGACATTTTCGACTTGTGGGGGCTTCGCAAGTGGGGAATCTACGATAGGGCAGACACCGAATAAGATAGATAAAATTTAACGTGGAGAACAAAATCTTCATCATCTCAATATCTGGAATTACGTCATCGACATTCTAATTCAATCAGAGAATCTAAAAGGCTTCCTCACCTTGAAAATTTTACAAGAAAATCACTCATGTTATGTTATTTAATGGTTATATTCAATCTTGGAGTTGTGAACATTGTGTTTTCGCAAATTTATGCATCTTTCCTTTGGTGGAAGAAGTTTCCTAAGTGCTACTGAAATCCTATTGAATTTATAAGGTACACTTTTGATCGTTAAAAATTCGAAACAAAATGTAGTTCATGAGGCTTCTCTCGAAATATTTATTCCAAGTGGTAAACAAAATCCATCGAAAAGGGCTTGCATTCATTAAAAAAATTAAAACTTGTTGATATTACGACTTCCACATTTCCGCAAAGCGCGTTAATTTTTTAACTCACCCGATGAATATTTACCCTTTCTGTTAAATTTTGTTAACGGCCCAGGCATGATAAGCAATGCTTCACCAGCGTTGTATGGACTCATATCTTTACTGACAACTTCGTATCAGGATATACTAGAATATAACTGAATTTATTCAAAATGGATTACCTTTTGCTTTGTTAGCATCTGCTAATGATGTTGACATGTTTCTCTGAAGTGAAAAGCAAGAAAGGATAAATTAAGCAAGAAAATCTTTGGATAATTTGTATCACAAAGAACACTCGCAGAACAGAAACGAATCAAATTCATATTGCTAATATAAACAAATACACATGCCGAAGCATCTTTTATCGCCATAGGAAAAAAATTTAGTAACGTTTAAGAAAATGGAAGAAACAAGAAACGAAAAGAGAGTCTAAATAATTTGGAAACTGAGGCCTTTCAAAAGTATGTTGCATAAACCATTGGTTGGTCCCCCTCTCATGATGATGAAGTATGTTGGAAAGACTTTAGTGTGTCAACTATCTAGCCTTTTTCGTTTTTTGCATATGTCACCTTAATATCATTTTCCAACAATATTTGCCCAGTAATGAGAGCTTTCCAATGAGAAAGTTCTGTTGGCACATAACTAGTTTTAAAGACTATCTAACTAATGAAGCAGCAATCTATTATCCTACCTTCTTTTTAGCCGGTGGACTTCCGCTAACTTGCGGGCTTGCGCTTGGTGTATACGCAGGGCTATCTGTCATGCTTCCATCTTTAGATTTCGACACACTTCCTTCTCTTGATTTGGACTTTCGACGACTTGAATCGTACAAATCCATCATTTCATTACAGATATCTAAAAATTAGAAATTAAATACTTAACCACCGCCGATTAAATAAGGACGAAGAGAAATTCCTCTCGAGCTGGAGGAATATCTTCAGCCTACAGTGACAAATCGGGTGTCTTAGCACATCCACACGTATCCGGATATTTTTGAGCAGGTGTCTTTTTTATCCGTATAAAAAGATCCGCGTCCAAACTAGGAGCGTTTTCAAAAATATCACCGTCCGCACGAAAACGCTGTGACATTCAAAATTCGATATTGGATAATCGATAACGATATTTGAAATTCGAACTTCGATAAAAGAAAACAGACACGCAAAATACCCTCGCGTGATCTCCCCTAAGAACCGAGCACATGCTCTGATATGCAGTAAATTGACACTGTGACGTAAGCGTTTTCGAAAAGCTCCGTTTTCAACCGTCCACACGACAACATGAAAACGGCATTTTTAAAAAGATCCACCCTGGAGAACGTTTTCGAAAAGCATCGTTTTCGGTGACTGAAAACACCGTCTTTGTGTGGAAGTGAACCAAAAACGGATAAAAAAGATGCGTTTTCAAAAAGATCTGGATACGTGTGGACGGGGCCTGAAACTCGTATCTCAGAATACAGCTGTATTTCTAAAATCGTTGGTGTTGTGAAAACCTGATAGCAGTGGCAAATAGCTCAAACATAAAGAAAATATCTTCGTTAACAATATAGCTGCTGCTATTTGCTTAGTTTTAGGAGGTTCAGCTTCTGCAGCCCCGTTGCCTTCCTAAGATGGTAATTACAGCTGTCACCTGCATTTCCTAATTCTGTAGGCTCATCAGAACAATAAAGAGCACAGTCAGATGTGTAGATCGACAATTTGCTGGTCGAGCTTGCTTCATAACTTACGAAATTTGGTCAATTCTACCATCCAGCATTTAAAGAAGTTTGATCAATTGGTCTGCTTTGCATTCAGATAGCTCTAGCCTTACATATCAGTAATATCCGACAGAAACTACATATTATCTCAGAGTTAAACGACACAATTAGTGGTCCTCCAATTTGCAAACATGGCCAAATTTCAGGATAACTAATCGTTATGAAATAAAGAATGCTTTAGCTATGTTCAACAATGAAATTGTCACTTGTACTGTCTTCGACATAAAACTATTCAAAACTGAAACGTTTTATCTTACCATCAAGAACTGATTGTTCGATCTCAGGAGAAAAATGTCTCCACCAATCTTGTCTTGGAACAGGTGTAAAGTTCTGCATACTTTGTTTTGACAATTTCGCAGCTAAATGTAACATTGCTAAAGCTACCACGGGAGGCTTGTAGTGAAGGCAGATGCATGTAGAAAGACTGGAAGAGAATGACTGACAAATGAACAACAAAATTTCACCTATTGACTCAAACACAGTTGTTCAATATTTGGTACTGGCTGAGTGAAAAAAATGCTTAATAGCTCTGTAGATCTGACTTGTATTGAGCTGTTAATTGCCATGTGGGACTCTTTGATAGATAACTGCATTTTTTGACCAATATATGATGAAACACAATGAGAAGCTGTTTTGAAAGCAGTGACTTTGAAGCAAATTACAGTAATATTCATCTTACTGGAAATACCTTGCTCAATAGCAAAAGAACTTCAAAAGTATTACAGAGTTTACCTCAACACATTTGGGCCCTTTATTCTGAGGTCGTGAGTGACTTTAAGAAAATTTCTTTTCCATCAGTTTGCAGAAAATAAAGACCTTACTTAACTTTCTACAAATTTTCTGGGTTAAAGCAATGACAAGGGAAGCAATACAGCCTATGTTCCTGGTTGAATCATTTACTAAGTTATTGAGAATTAATTGCACATACCTATCATTGATAAAGATCCAGGCCTTTTGCACAAGTTCATTTATTCTTTCTTTGTCACCTACAATCAAATATGAATTGTTATGCAAACATTTTTCCATAAACAGTAGGACTATTTTTTAAAAACCACCTTCCACATTTTCCAGTTATAAACTACCCATATCTCCTCTGATTTTTTAAGCCCAACAAACCTTCTCTTTGCACCCAACAGAACAGAGCATGATATAGACACATCAAACATCCATGATATAAGTGAGCGCATGAGCTCCATTTACAGGCTCAAATCATCACTACAAATTAGTTGCTGTTATCTTTAGTGTACTCAAAGTGTTTTGATAGCATGCACATTTTCCCCACCAATTTGCTGGATGGGACAGAATATTCTTAAAAAGGCCCAGGAGAAATGCATGTCTATTGGCTATTCACAAAAGTAAGAATTGTCCTTACCCTTCAGCCCTTTTCCATATTTGATGAGATATTGATATGGATGATCAACTTGCAAATCAAATTTTATTGTTTGTAACAAGATCCGCTCATGCATCATCACTTCCTCCTATCAAAAGAAAATTGAATATTTTACTTTGAAATTTACAGGAGAAAACAATTTACACCTTGTCAAATAATGGCATCATTTTGAAAATTTTTAAAATTTCCTTGTGCAAACTTTTAACTCATTATTCAGACATAGCACCTAAACTTTTAGATATATAACTTATTAAGTTAATTAATCCTATAATCCTGGTCCTTGCAAGTTTGATCTTATGACAATAATATGTTTGAAAATTTACACAAAATTTGACAGCAAAAATTGTCCAGCAAAATCACAATTTAAGAACAATAGGATTATCAAAATTTGTTTGCAGACTAAAATTTGGGTGCTGAATTGGAAGTCAGAAACTTCATATGAAGAAATTTTCAGAAATTAAAAAGTTTCAGTGACAAGGCCGCCTCACTGAATATATATTTGAAAAGGTTATTTTGTCCATAAAATGATAACTTTGAGCAACAATTACATTTAAACAAATGAGAGCCCAGCCATCACACTTACCCTTGGATTTTCTCCAAAAGCTTCCCACTGATGATCAGACAACATTTGTCTGCAAGTTCTGAGAACATCTTTACACTTTTTTGGGGTCTCTTCAACTTTACCCGCAAGAAACAAGCATGCAGTACCAGTGACCTATCCAAGGATCAAGAAATGCAGTATATGAGTGCTAACTTTTTAAAAACATAAAATTGGGCACACTGTGTGATTCGATCTGTAATAAAAGGCTTCTGAAGTGTGGCTCTAAAAATGAACTCACACTCACACATTATAGCACTCTTTGAAACAGTAAGTACATTATAGAGAAATATTTGTTAAAATCTTGGAAATCTTACCCATCTTGAGAAGTTTTTGAATGACTGATTCATGTAAAATCTGTGGTAGAAAACAATTCCAGTGGCCATTGTTAGATATCTCCTAATTTTCTGTTAAAGAAGACTTTAGACATAAAGCATAAAGTTGAATAAATTGCAGTCGCCAAATATTTCTTATGGGATTACAGATATGAAAGTCTTTCTGATTAAAATTTAACTTTCAGATAATGGTTTAGTTAGGCTCGCTTGAAAGACAGGTGTGAGCAGGGTATACTGTAAGTAGCCATATTTGCCTATACATTTTCCTTTGATACTATCACAGATATTACTTGTCCCCCTTTGTCCATTTGGGTACACAAATTTGACTGCATATGTACGTATGCAGCATTCATATACATGTAGTCACATTTGTGTACCCAAATCAAGTCTGCAGGCTCTTTTGGACAAGACCTCAGACTCTGGTATATTGTATTATCATTATTTTTTTTTAATGTATCAATTTTCTGTATCTTATATTTGTGTAGTTTAGTTATTTGTCTGTTTAGTTAGTTCATAAATTGTATGTAGTGGAATTTAAATATATGAAACTAAAACTGAACTGGGTATACTGTAAGTAGCCTTATTTGCCTTTAGTTGCATTTTGCTTTGATATTATTTGTCCCCCTTTGTTCCTTTGGGTACACAATTTGACTGCATATGTATGTATCAGGCCTTTTCTTGAGGAAAGTTGCACGAGAGTGCCAGAACGCTCGCGTAATTTCGTTTGCGCGAGCGATCGCTCAGGTAAAGATTCACAAGCACTGTTTATTCCTTGGAAAAGATGAGAATGAGGATGATTCCTTGTCTTCTTGAAAGACTTAAAATTTCCTCCGAAAATTGGTTCCCTTCTTTTAGTATTTTAGGCCCCGTTCACGATGTTGAAGTTCTCTAAGTTATATTTCCGTTGCTCTTAGAACCAATGTTTGATTAAATCATCTCCCCTACCGATCCCAGTAAGATACTTTCCAGCTTTAACTCTGAGCTTATAATGTAGTTATTCTAATATCAGGTTTCTATCGCATGTTTATACTACTGTATTTCGTTTTCCCGAAAAAGATGTTTTCTTGAAGTATGATCATTTCCACCTGAGGTCAAATCCATTAATGCCGTTTTTCACAACTTAACAGAAGATTTGTTCATTGATCAAGGAGAATCTTATCCTATTGCAATTCACAAGAAATTGTTGAGAGCGATTTCCCCTAAAATTGGCAATTTTGCGAGAGCGATAAAGAGCTCGCGTGATCATGTTTGCGCGAGTGCTGACGCGATCGCGAGCGATCGCTCGCGTAAAACGAAAAGGCCTGATGTATGCAGGATGCATACATATGTAGTCAAATTTTTGTACCCAAATCAAGTCTGCAGGCCCTTTTTGACAAGACCTCAGACACTGGTATGCCAGGCAAAATTTCTTTGGTTATCCATTGTCTACTATAAATAGCTCATTGAAAATAATTATGCCTTCAATCATTATGACTTCTTTGAACTTTTAACAGGTAGCTTTATTCCTGTTACCTGAGACTTTTTACACTATACTTATAATACCAAATTTTTAAAAAGACATAACTAAATTTTGTTTCCTGACAAACAATTTCAATGTGCAAAAATTCAAGGACTTATCAGGCATTTCTGTTACTGTTTATGTGTTCAGACAAGGATACAGGCCAAGTTTATTTCCAAGTTCCATGATGAATCTTGCTCCTTCTTTTCGATACCGCATCTCCATATCAACATCAACTCCGTCAGCTCTTGAAGGTGTTTTTGAATCGGTCACTTCTTTTGTGTAATACCAATGCATTTTTATTTCTTTTCTTTCCTTCTTTTTCTCTTTGCTTTAGGATAAAACTAAGCTGCAACGCAGCAGAGTGCATCCACCATATGACTGCAACAACAACAGCATGATAAATTCTTAAATGGAAATAATGAGGAGCCATCATGAGACAACCTCTTTTAAGCAGGATTATGCTCGGAATAGAGGCTATTTAGAAAGACTCCAAGATTTCATTTCGTTGGGAAACTGGCCAGAAACCTCCTTGTTGGTGAAGAAGAGAGCACTGAAATCAAAGAAGCAAGGTGAGTTGGGTCGTAACTGAACTGCTACTTTGAAAGCCAGCTATGATAATGCTGCAAAGGACTGGACATGTATTTTCTGACCATATGGCATGTGGGCTTTTTGGCTGTGGATATACTTGGAGAAAATTTTCCCTAATAAATTCAAAAGGTAAAAGGGTCTCCAACAGTAATTTGGCAAACTGACTTTGGTTTAGAATTTGTTGGAAATTTCTGCAGAATGAGGATTATTGATTTTCTTAGTCAGTTCAGCACTATTTTGAAAGTGTCTGAAGGCCATCAAACTCCCAGGTTGGGAAACATGTGTGATTTGGCCCTTGCGTAAGTCAACGAGTGAAAAGAATTTGGAGGCACGAGCTGCAAGCGATGCAAAATTAACAATAAATGTTTTGTCATTTCATGCAAGAACCTCTTATTTTAGTTGCGAGTAGCAAGTTTGACACAATTTCATATAGCTGTGAGTGAAGAATGCAAGTTTTCCAACCTAGCCATAACACCCCTCCCCCAAAGCATTCAAACATTGTTTTGGTTGAGAAAATAAATATGTTCAGTTTCATTCTATTTTTATTCATTTCATTTTCAGATGTCCAGTGGTGAAAATGTCAACTTTTTGGTTGAGATGGGCTTCCCAAAAGAGAGAGCGTAAGTGTTATTAACTTGTTGGACAGCGTGGCAGCCTGTTTCTGTTTGGTGCTTTGGGGGGGGGGGTTTGATCTGGGGTTTGGCCTTGCTGGGTCTCCGGAGTTTGAGCAGTGGGAAATGTTGTCAGTGTGCGGATGATGCGCATGGATAAGCCTGGTGCTTCTTGGTGCTTTGTGGTGGTTTGTAGCCCCATGTGGCACATTCCATTTTTCCCAATACCTATGCTTGTTTTAATTTGCATTTGTCATAATTTGTATTTGTTGTTGTATCTCAGTTAATTATTTTTTTACCAGATGTCCCAAAAAAAGTTTCCCTGTTTGAACAGTTCCGGAAAAACAACTATTGTCTTGTTTGATCGATTTAAATGGCAATCTCTTGCGTAGAGGCTAACTTGGATCCATACAATTTTCGCCAATTTTTTGTCATCAAAAGGCTTCCAAACTGTGAATTTCAGAAAATCTCATGCTTGAGAAACCCGTGAAAATGTGAAAAGTATAGCGATGGAGATATGTTCCATTCCTTCCATGTTTACATCACAGGTGTGAAGGTATAAAGCCGCATGTCAATTTCATGAATTGGTATTGAAACTCAGCAATACCTTAAATTGTGAACCACAGGACCTTATCTTGTGTAGCATAATTTTCTTCAAACAATCAAGCAAAACTGTGCCTTTTACTGACAAAACATTAAATATGACCTCTCTTAGACTTGTTTCAAGTCTATTTTGTCATCTGTAATAAGTAAGAATTTCTGTAGATTTTTAGGAGTGGATTTAACGATCTTATTGATATATTTTTTAGCTCTTTCTTGAACATTTCAGTTATTCTGTTTTTCAGGAGAATAATAACAGCAAAGATCTAAGTTGGGCATTGTAAAATAGATTTCTTTTATGATCTTTACCAAATAACATACACTTTTACTAAAATGGTGGCTCAAGTAGGAATACTTTTCTTGGGACATGCGGTAAATAAGTGATGTACTGTATATAGTTCAATTTTAAAATTAAATTGAAATGAACTGTAGCTAGAGCAGTCAGATGCAGTAGGTTCAATACCCAGTAGGGCCCCACCACTTGTGACCATCATGACAAGTAGTTGCAGACTTGATATATGCAAAACTACTTCTGCAATCCCAGTGCTCAATTGTAAAAACCACAACTCCTTCACCTTCAACTTTGGTATCTATAGATTGCATGCTGTCCTGGAATTTTCTCCACCAATACCATATTTGACTTTGAAGAATCCTACAAAAAATATTCATAAAAAATGACTTGCGATAATTTTCTCTTGCAGTACAGAATACATTATTGTTCCAAAACAGGCAAAAAGCATCTCCACCCCAATATTTTAGCTGAAGGCACAACAAGTGTCCCTTGTAAGATAGATTTTTTTCTTCTTATTTCTTAAGGGAACAAGCAGAAGCATCAACCAGGGGACAAGGAGTTCAAGCTGCAATTGATTGGTAAATTTTAATCCCAAATACTTTTTATTAAAAGCACTAGACCGTGATGGAAATATACTTGGATAGTCATTGATTTTCTGTATATCCTGCCTCTCAAGAAAATTCTATTTTTCTTGAGTT
Organism: Aurelia sp. 3 sensu Dawson et al. (2005); assembly: GCA_964020215.1. Classification (NCBI taxonomy): domain Eukaryota; kingdom Metazoa; phylum Cnidaria; class Scyphozoa; order Semaeostomeae; family Ulmaridae; genus Aurelia; species Aurelia sp. 3 sensu Dawson et al. (2005). The sequence continues at coordinate 26,967,342 of OZ026574.1, read as the reverse complement.
GCAAAAAGTTCATTAACATTTTTGCAAGAAGACAAGCTCAGAAAGATATAATATAAAGATATAATATAATATATAATATAAAGATATTAATAAAGATATAATAATTTCATTATGAATTACATGGTGCAAAGAAACAATTCAAATACAGCAGCTAATATAAAAATTTTCTGCTTTCACTATTAGGTTACTGTCTCATCCAGAAGGTAGCTCAGGTCAAACAGTAGGAGGAGCACCCACAGCAGGAGCTGAAAGTGCTACACTGAAGCTCAGAGAAGATTCAAGTAAGGAAATGTGCAGTGTTCTTCACAATTGACCTCAAAGAGAATTTCAGATTTTTGTTTCAGAAGATCCTTGATTGTACAAACTCTAATAAAAGAAAGCAAAGCAAGGTTCCAAGTGATGCCTTCTTGATGTGTTATGCTAAATTTGCTTGCGATTAGCTAGAATGATGTTGCTCCTAATGTTGGAACAGCCTAAGGATTTCTTCATATTCACAGTTATGAATTGAAAATGGATAAATTCAGGGCCCAAGTATTTCTTACAGGTGACTGTTTTGTCTTCAGCCCAGCTTGAGCAGCAAAAGATGAGGTTATGGCAAAGTTATTTTAAAAAAATAATTTTTCCAGATAATTTCTAAATCAGTTACTCTACTAAGAATACCAATTCCCACAATTTTAAGGCCAAATCTAGACTTTTGCAATGTGTCTTAATTTAACGTGTTTCATGACAAATATGTGTATAAAGACATTTCACAGTTTTGTAATATAGTCAAAGTTTGATGCTTTTTAAAAAGGTGCATTTTGCAAGGTTTATACTTGTGCAGTGGTTCAGGACAGTAGACAGTATATATTTATTGGCTCATTTTTAAAGGTCAAAATGAAACAGGCACACTGAGTGAAGTCAAAGGAGATGAATCTGCTGGAGGAGCTGAAGGTGGAGCACCAGCACAGGCATTATCCTTGGTCTGTGAAGAGTAAGTAATGCCTAAAATATACCTGTTGAATAGAGAGATTATAAGACTGCGTTCACATGATGCTGGCACATTTTGAAAACGGTGAAAAATTTGACGGCTGCAAAATTTGAGCTAGCGTTCATACGATGCCGGAACAATTTGAAAACGGTATGAAATTTGACAGTAAGAAACTCTTTGCAAGACCTTGATGCCATAGGAAGGTACCTAAACCCTAAGTGTCGATCAGGCTCGTTCCAATAGTGTCTAAAAATGCTCTATTTTCATCATTTTCAGGTGTTTACATGATGCCGTTTCAAAAATGTGTCGGTTAGAGTTCCGTTTTCAAAATCTGCCGGCAAAAAATGTGCCGTTTTCATGTGAACGGGAGGCCTATCCGACCAATTTTTCACCGTTTTCAAAATGTGCCGGCATCGTGTGAACGCAGTCTAAGTGTTTGTCCAAATTTGCAGTGACAAATCAAGTTATACAAAGGATAAGTTAAATAGAAGTGTAGAATGTTTGAAGAAGTACTTCCCCCCTGAATGTAAAAGCAATTGTGAATTAATGATTAAAAAGAGCTTTGTTTCACAGTTGATACAGTATTTAGTTAGATTTGGCAACATGTGCATGGGCTTAATGGGTCATTCCTTGCAATGGATATGGGAAACATTCTGCAGATAGCCTCTGCCAAAAGCCTGCAAATACGTGTACAAATGATCATCAAATTTTTGTCAGTTTTCCTTCCTAACAGTGATAACAATATTGTGGCTTTGGTGTTTAGGGAGCTTTAGCCTTTCAAATCGCATGCGTTTTTTCTTACTCACTTGTTAGAATCAGTCATGGCAGTCTAAAGTTACTGAAGATTTAGCTTCAATTTGTTTTTAGATAGCTTTTATATAGCTTTATGTATGCACCAGGAACATTTTTAATGATACAGCTTTAAAAGTAGGGACCTATATAACTTTTGTCTGTGATAAGCGATTCACTTTTGTCTCTGTGGTAAAGTCATACCGTAAAAATTTGGGGCCGTTTGGGCTGTTTACCCCACTAGTAGAAGATCCTTAAAAGTGCTCTGTATGTTTCTATTGTTGCCTCAGGTGAAATCTTGATTTTATTCTCGTAGATGTGGAAAACAGCTCAGATCAGAGATGGAAGCACAGGTAGAATACCTTTCAGAATAATTGCACTAATGACATTTACTGATTCCTTTGATTATAGTGATGAAAAAGAATGGCAAAACCACTCAAGGTTTACAATGTTTAGTATGGCAAAAAGCCACGCTATACATTTATTACCACAGAGGTTTTGTCCGCGCCGTTCCAAAACAGGTGAAAACATGACAAATGCAACTTCAGGACAAATGGTGATAATTTGTCAAATATGCCAAGTGCAGTTAATCGCTAGCAAGTTAGCCAGTAGAGCAGCTGCCCAGAATTTGGTAGCACAAGCATGCAACATCAACTTTAAAGTCGCTTTGTGAATATAATCCGAATACTTCGTTTTTCTGGGCCAATGCACCTGTCACACGACCGACAGCCGCGGAAAGAAAAGAGGCAGATTATTATTATTATTTTATTATTATCAATTTCTTTTTCGTTGGTTAAAATAACAGATAGCTAAAAATATTTAGCTAATTAATTCCAACGCTAAAAATGTATGTTACAAGTGTAGTAAAATATTTAGAAAATTAAACTATTTACAATCCATCAAAGTATACAATAAAAACAAATTCTAAAAACATTATAAAAAGCCCAAATTCGGAATAAAAGTGCGACACAGCTTGCATGGACAATTTTCTCCCTTCCAATCTTTTATATTTGCTTTAAACTGAGCAAGGGATTCAGAGTTTCGTATTGTTTGCGGTAATATTTGCCATAGTTGTGGACCTTTAAATCTGACGCTTTCTGTGCCATTTCCGACCGATCTCACCCTAGGTTGAACGAAATCGTTATTGCTACGCAAATTATAATGACTTTCATTTTCTAAGAAACTTTCCTGCATGAAAGAAGGATTCAGGTCATTTCTGGTTTTGTACATCTCAGTCATAAGTAATTGAAGGTTCTTTGTATGAATAGTAACGGCACAGTCCTTTTCTAATAGTTCACTATAAGTAGATTCGGCATCCTTATAAGTTATTCTCAAAGCCCTTTCCTGTATTTTGTTAATTTTTTTGTTCAGCTGCCTGCTGTGAAACATCCAGATTAAAGGACAGTATTGAAATTGACTGGTAATAAAAGCCCTCATGAGAGTTCTTAATTTTTTCTGATCCATGTATGGTGATATGCGAGCAAGTGCATAAAGTTTATTGCTAGCCTTTTGGCACAGTTTGGAAACATGACTATCGAAGGAAAGTTTGCTATCAACTTGAACTCCGAGTAGCTTCTCTTCAGAGCTATTTACAACGTCAGCACTTCCAATCCTCACAGTAACAGGATCGTCACATCTCTGCCCAAGAACCAACAAATGGCATTTATCTGCATTTAATTTCATAAAGTTGTCGGCAAACCATTCTAAAGCTATACTACAATCATTTTCAAGCCTATGAACTATATTGTCAAGGTTCTTATTGCAGGTATAGATTGTAGTATCGTCTGCATAATTACATATATCCGAGTTTTGAATAAAGAGTAAAAGATCATTAATGAAGATGTTGAATAGCAGAGGCCCTAAGACTGACCCCTGTGGAACACCGCGTGCTACGCTTTTCCAAGAACTGAATGACCCATTTACTTTAACTCTTTGTTGTCTATTTGTGAGGTAATTGTTAATTAGTGCTAATGCTTCGCGAGAGAAGCCATAGGCGTGCAATTTCGCGATCAATAGATCATGTCTAATGCAATCAAATGCCTTGGAGAGATCCATTAATACAGCCCCTGCCTTACCACCTTCATCAAGGCTAATTTTAAATTTTTCTAAGAGCCTTATCAGAGCGTGCTGGGCATTGTAGCCTTTTCGAAAACCACAGAGAAGTGACGATAAAAAGGGTGTAATATACGCAACTATTTGTTTATCCATTATTCTTTCAAACAGCTTTGAGACCGTAGGCAGAACACTGATTGGTCTAAAGTTAGTCCTAGAATTAGATGGTCCATTCTTGGGAAGAGATGTGACATCCGCGCACTTTAGTTCATCAGGAAAGGACGAATTCTCTATGCAATCATTGAAGATTTGCGTCAAAGGTTCTACACATACATCAGAATTTGACTTGAGGATTTTAGGAGGAATATTTTTGTGCGTTGTAGCTTTCTTAGGATTTAGATTCCTGACCTCTTTGTCCACAGCATCGGGGGTAACTTTCTGAAAGTAAAAGGAACCAGCATTTTGATATTGATCTTTGATTTTTAGAATGCTAGGATGATTGGAGAATTTGTGTACAGCCTTATCAATAGGAGCTGTAATTCCTTCTGTTGCATTTTCATAACCACAGCTTTCATTTATACCAAGGGAATCCGTTACTGAGACGAAAAATTCGTTCATGGTTTCTGCTACTTCGAGATCGTTGGAAATAATAGTTTCATCTTCAATCAAAACAATTTTATTCTTAGATTGTGATTTGTCAGAGAAAAATGGTTTCACAGTTTTCCAGAATTTCTTATTGTCAGTGACAAGTGAAATGTCTAGATTATTATAATAATTTCTTTTTTCCCTTCGAAATAACTTAACACAGGAGTTGCGATGCTTGCGAAATTTGTTCCAATTTTCAACGGTTTGATCTTTGTTATATCTATTACGAAGTCTAGAACGTAACATGACCGCTTTACGCAGAGCTCGGGTCATAAATGGTTTGTCATTTGCACGCACATATTTCTTTTTAATTGGAGCATGTTTGTCTAGAACTCTATCAAAAGTAGTTTCGAAAGAAGTGTAATTCAAATTAGATGGTTCTATTTTCCCTAATTCGTCTCGCAGATCATTTCTAAAAGCAATTTCGTTAAAGTTTTTGTAGTTTCTATAGTTAATTACAGTGGGTCCGTGTTTAGGGAAAGTGGTTTTAAGAACGGTGACAACCATTTTATGGAAATCTGACAAGCCAGTTTCAACTGTAGTAGTTTGTTGCACACTCCTGTTTCGATTTGTCAATACAAGATCTATGCACTTTGCTGTTTCAGATTTGTAACATGTTGGCTCGTGTACAAGATTTTTGAGACTATATAGGTCCAGAAAATCTTTCAACTGTTCCTCAGTTTCAGTCATATTGAAATCTCCTATAAACATAAAGTTTTCAAAATGTTCACTGTAGTGGTCGAGTGCACGACCCAAGTTTTCAAATAAATAGTCTTGTGACTGATTTGGTGGTCGATAAACACTGAACAATACCCATTTCTTTTTCCGCAAATTTATTTCTAAACTGATGCATTCTATGCCATCGGAAAATTTAAAAGAATTTAACCGATGCGATGGTATGTCACTTCGGACATAGACCAGTAAGCCACCGCCATTTGCATTTCGGTCTAATCGAAATGGAGTCGCAAATCCCTCTATGGTGAATTGCCCCGTTGGAAAGGAAGCATCAATTTTTGTTTCAGCAATCATGAGTACATCTAAATTTTGTGAAACTATTTCTTTGAGCGCATCCAATTTATTGCGAATGGAATTAATATTTAAATATCCAACGATCACCCGGCCAATGTTTCTTAGTCTTAACAATTTTAATGAAGATTTTGCATCTATAGCTCCATCTGCAGAGGTATCAGGTGTAGCCGCTTCTACCCCCGAGATATTTGACCCGTTATTTGAATCTTCCGAGATATGACTATCGTTCTCTAAATTAATTATTGCATCATTTGGAGCCTGCACTCTTCCGTCTCTACATAATAGTCAATAATGGCCTAAAGCTCTCAAAAAGTTATTGGCGAGCATACGTGTCCCTTCAGGGTTTAAATGCAAGTTACTACGATTTAAATGATATGCCGGTTCTATGTTGGAGTTATCAATAAATGGTAATCCTTCTCTGTTACACTTAGCCTTTAAAACGTTATTCACTTGACTTACACGTTCATTCCATCGATCTCCTCTAGCGACTATACTTGACACGAACACCTCGTTTTCATGGCTTTTGAGATTTGTTGCTAAATCCACAATTTCCTCGGCGACTTCATTTGGTGCTGTTCCACTGCTTATATCGTTGGTACCGCAGTGTATGACGATTCTCCTTGGGTTTTTCTTTGTTGTTGGCACCGAATAACTATTCATGTCATCCACTTTTGCACCATGAAATGCCCTAACAAAGATCTTTTCCTGGCCATTTGTTGCTTCACTCATTTTGTAGCCTTGAATGTGCTTCACCATTGAATCTCCGATGATTTCGGTTGAATTGTGCACTGGCGCTCTCATCCAGGATCTCATTTTCTTACGTTTATCCATAGAACTTCGGGTAGATTCGCTTTGATTTGTTGATGTTTTGACTCTGGTTAACCCAGTTGAGATTTTCGCAGCACTTTCCATTGGCTGAATTTCTTTGTCTCGCCTTTGAATTTCTGTTGTTAGAGACACATCTTCTAGTGACGGGGCTATGGGTGTAAACCTGTTGTTACTCGTTGAAATATAGTCCCATGGGCAAATCGACGAATCAATCTTTGCAACATTTCTTCTCTTTGGGAATTGGAATTCGCTGGTGTCTGGTTTCTCTGTTTTCTCCATGCTATTAATCAAAAGATCTTTTCTTCTAATTTCATTTTTTAGTGATTCATTTTCTTTTTTCAGCAACAATAACTCTTCTTTCAATTCTTTTTCCTTTTCAGATTGTTTGCCTACGTTGTTTCCATGGTTACTCCTGGATGCCTTTAGGAGGGTTTCTACTTGTGTCCGAAGCAAAATAAATTCTTCATATGGGGTACATTTAGCATTGGCATTGGGACAAGGATTGGGATTTTGCATTACATCAGGAGTCACCACGTAAAGGGATTCTTCTCCATTTTTCCCACGATTTTCTACCTGCCCACGTCTAATGAGTCTTTCAACAACTTCTTTTATTTCTCCTTCACTATAACTGCAATTTTTCTGTTCAAGTCTCTTGGTGATGGTGTTAATATCAGGCTTCTTGTGCCCCTTCTCCCTTATTTCAGGTATGGCCTTGATGATCACTTCTTCTAATTTGCAGCTTTCAGCCATTTCATACGAGTTTCTTGAGGAGCGTGCGAATCAAATTTAGGCCCACGTGTCTCGAAACTTGCTGAAACTTGTCTTGCTGTAAATCGTGCTTCCAGAGTCTTTTAGAAGCATAAACTCTTGTCGAGCTTCTTCTTATCCCTAGTTTAATAATAAACAGGCAAACAACACAAATAAAATCCAATTATAGTCGCAAATTCAAGTCGTAACTTTCCGCTGCAAGAGAGCATCCGTCATGTCAGCACGTCGAACAGTGAACAGGAAAATGTTGTTGCATGAAAATGTTGAAAGCACAGTGAACAGTGCTCAAACCAGCAAAACATCACAGTCACTGTAAACAACACACTTCGACCACAGCATATGGTGAAATGAATAGCTCCAAGGAGAAATGCTTCCCTAGTCCTTCAATTACTTTTGGGAATGTCGAAAGCTCCAAGGAGAAAAGCAAGTGATGGATGTACATTCAGGGTTGGGCAAAACAAAGACTGCTCTTCACTTCTTGTGCAAAACAGCGTTCAGCGCTTTCTTGCATTCTCTCGCCTTTGATTATAAACAACTGATCAACATGCCAGCATTAGTTTTTATATGCTCCACAAGAATAGGCATTCCACGTGCAGCCGGTACGCAAAAACGCGAGAAGTTACTGTAAACGATTTTATCACAATGATAAAGATATAACCATGGTGACGAGGGACACAGCCCTATGGACCAAACAACTAACAGCACGTTCCATTAACTGCGATTAAATATCATTCAGTCGCAATGAAATACTTTCGGGGAGGGGGTGGGGAACTTTGATGTTGGATAAAGATGCTGGATGGAAAGTGCTTTGCAGCGTATTTCTGCAGAATTCATATTTATGGAAGCTGGATGTTTACTAATTCGAAGCTGTTCGTTGAAAATGAAACGCTTCTTTTATCAATTTCAACATTACAAGTTTGATTTTGACTCGCTTGATAGTAAGATAAATGAAAATAGTTTTTTGACAAAATGAAAATATTCAGGTAGTTTCGCCCTGGTCTCCTGATAGGAAATCCTTTCTTGTATTTAGACTCATGCAGCAAGAAGTGGTCATCAAAAATTTGCAGAATCAGCTGAGGCTGTTCGACCACTCACGGAGGAAGAGAAACAGAAACAAATGGAATTGTAAGTTATTTCCTTTTCCTATATGATGCCATGGGAGGGGGGTTCTCGGCTAAATTACGGGTAGGGGTGTGCAGCCCTTAGTTTCAAAATGGCACCGTTGGCTAGACCAGTTTTTGTGAAAATGATACCCTTGGCTAGACTAATTTCTACATCAAAAGTGCCATGAGTTGGCATTTTCTAGACAAAACTTGCCAAATTTTCGTATCCTCTGGACCAAAAAATTTAAAAAAATCTTAATTTCTTTACAGGAATTACCGAAGTTTGACATTTCTTTGACCAAAATTGCCAAAAAGTATACCCTTGACTAGATTAAACTCGACTAAAGTTGCCAAAAACTATACACTTGGCTAACCTTTACTATGGAAGAACCCCCCCCCCCCCCCCCCCAGTGTATGATGCCTTTTGCAGCTTGATCTGAACGGCTCTAAAATGTGGTTTTGATACAGTTATCAGAGCGGGTGATAGTGTCGCGGGCTTATAAGCATTGTTTACCTTTATTTTTAGGCTACAGAAAAAGTTGGCTGAAAGGAGACTGCAAAGGGAGGAAACGGAGAAGGAGGTAAATTTTAAAAACGTAGCATGGGCGTTAAGAAACGTAGTTGTTGATCCTGCAACAGTTTTGTTTCTCCCTGTGTTCCTTTACCCGTGAAGGTTGTTGTTGCATCAGGAAAGACAAAACTAGAAAGAAAAAGGATTCTTTTCCCCTTTTCATTCTCACGTTTGCAGAAAACAGGGATGCAAGGAAAGTCGGACACAAGGAGGGGAAAACTGCTACAGGAGCAAGGACTATAGCGTTTCTTAACGCTAATGAACCTATCTTCACACTCAGTTTTTGTGGCAAAGTTATTTCATCTCCGAAATTTTTGCAGCAAAGAAAAATCACAAATAGTTTGTATTCTGTTTGAAAACGTAGCGTCTTACTCTTTGAAAACGTAGCGTCTTACTCACAAATATTTTGACAGAAAGGAATGCGTTTGGAGAGCTGGGAGCTACTTCATGAAATATCATCAAATGTTTTCGTTAAAATTCACTCCTTCAAATTTCAAATTCTAATCAATGAAGCTATAACAGTTTAGCATAGAAAATTACGGAAGACAACTTTAAATTTCTCTTTTCGATAGTTGTCGTGATTTCTTCAAAAGCTTTAAAAAAGGTCCAAAATTCTGTGAAAAGCGTCCGAGGACTTCGGCCGAAAATGTTTTGCCCGCCAAGGGGGAACTCAGCGCATACGTATACGGGGGTCAGTCCAATTTTCAGACAAGCCAAAATATCACTTCAGCTTCATTACAACCCAACGATATCAGGTCATTTTATACTTAGAACCTGTACATAAACATAGAATATCCTGAAACAATGCAAATAGACATCAGGATTGCCTCTAGCGAACCAAGAAATATCATTTCAACAATATTTGATGTAAAAAATATCATGAACATAATTTCAGTTATATTTGGACCCAACCAAAATTATCACTTTTGGCAATATTCTAACCCAAAAATATCGGACCTACCTCCCCGTATGTGCATGTGTTGAGTGCCCCCTGTGTTTGTCCGATATGCATGCTTCTGAAAATTTTGCGTTTAATGTGTTATCATGTTGCTGGAAGACTATTTCATTACTGTAGGAAGCCAAACAACGCGAGAAGATCAGAAGAAAAATGGGGAAGGATGTTACTGATGCAAAACAAAAGTAAGAATCCCTCAATTCCCACGACGGTGTTTCCATCCCACAAATCTTATGTTGCTGTTGATAATTAAAAATCTTCGTGTCACTTTAAATGATTTTGATACTGCTCGCCTGATTTCATGAACATTTGGTAGCAGGTGGCCAACCTCGTTTCTAGGGCCGATATTGTCTTCCTAGGTCATCGATGTAGGGAACTGGCTCTCAGTACCACGTTGGCAGGCAGTGGCATCATATACAAGCTATTTAGGCCTGCTTGAACTGTTAGATGGAAAGGAAAGCATGATGCCACACATGGAGGCTTGCTGATTAGTCAATTTCTTGATCTTGTGCTGTTGATTTCAATTAAACATCTCGCCAAATCACGTCCAGGATAGTTTTCCTTTAATTTAATTTAATTTTCTCATAAAATTTTTCTCACCAGTTACTTGACACGCTGCACCTCTTTACGTATACGAGAAAATTCTATCTTTTTCTATATAGGCATGAAATGGCAGAGATAAAAAGGATTGCGGAGGAGAAACGTAGAGAAAAGAAAGAAGAAAAGTTATATCGGTAAGATTCTGTTGTGGGTACATACCGTGTGAGTGAGTAAAAACAAAGGCACTGTTTTCTGGATATCAAGGCAATGATATTGACGAGTTTATCATTCAATAGCGAGCGCGTGCAAACATTTTAAAAATTACAGTATAACCTGCATATAAGAACCTACAGGCTGAAATTTTCATATTAGACCCCTATTATTCAAGAGCCCATTCAGCTTGAAGTTTGAAATAGGTTCTTATTTGTAGAGATCATCTAATTGAAACTCCAGTTACTTAGTCGTTGAACCTGCACAAACTGATCATACCACATGTGCATATTGCAAAGAACTCTAAAAATGCTTCCAGAGCTTTTCATTGGATTCTATAACGTTTTTGTTCTTCGACAAACTTCTGTTGTGAATAATACCTGATGAACTCAAGTGCCCTGAACTGACAGTAAATATTAGACTTGAAAGCTCTGGATAAAATAAGAACCAATTTAAAAACTTGAGCAGTCTCATTCTTTGACTAGGCACCCAATATACAAGAAACTAGTGAGGCTGACTTGCAAAATTGTAGGTTACTGGGGATAGCATACTTTGGAACTGTGCACTTGATGCGATTAAAAGCAGGAATACAGTCTCCGTTTTTGGCAAAATCATAACGAATTGGGTGGGAGAGGGCTGCAATTGTAGCATTTGTAAATAGTATTGCTGTTGTTATTTGTTACTTTGTACTTTTTAACACAAATTACACCGTTATCCAACTGTAAATAAAGTGATGATGATGATGATGATGATGATGATGATGATGATGATGATGATGATGATGATGATGATGATGATGATGATGATGATGATTGTTATCATTATTATTATTATAAAAGTTTTAAATATCGCTATTATAATTATTAATTATTATCACTATCATTATTATTTTCATCATCACTACCGGTAGGGATATCTATTACCAAAAGTTTTATTCAACAAATTCAATATTTTATTGTTAGTTCTGTCAGAATCATCAAACACGGCACCGTCATCTGAAGGCTCAATGCCTTTGGGGGGTATTTTGTGTCTAAATGTTCCACTGTGAAACGTTCCACTGTGAAAATTTTTGAGTTTTTTACCACGCCAGTCAGTGAACTCCCGTATTAATTCTGCATAATTTTTCGCGAGTTTTCTCATATCTTCGCAGTCTTTTCTCATTGAACAGCTGCAAATTTTGAGATTATAACTGCCATTTTAGACAAATCATTGTTGTGTCCGTTGATTTTCAAGGAAAAGCCATCTTTCTTCACTGAACGGAGAGATTGATATCCGACCGTTATGCAGCTTGCATTTCGAAATGCGAAAACCTGGATGTGTCGGTCTGTTTGATTCCAGTAGGATCTTTGGCTTCTATGAGAATTTATCCCTCGAAAAGCGAAAGCGACGTTATCCAACACTTGTTTACTATGCGTATCCAGCCAAGCAAACTTTAAAAATGTGAACAGATGACAAGGTACCAGCTGACTCAAAAGAGCTTCCACATTTTGCACAATCATCAAACTTTTAGTATTTCATCAGACTTTCCTTTTGTGTTTTGGTTTTAATTAGTTACCCTTTTTTCTAGCCAAAAGTTGAAGGAGAAGATTGCACAAGACAGAGCAAACATGAAAGCTTCTCAGGTAATCATTAAACTTGTTAGGTGATGATTAAGCATGGAAGTTGAAACTGTTGAGGGTTTGCTAGCTGTGAAGACTAGAGTAGACCGTGAGCGTGAGTGGACCCTAAGATCACTCCTTAGAAAAGCGTACGAGATTTGTAGAAGAACGAAATAATTGCTACGAAGCAGCATAATATTCCTGCGCAGTGACTTCGCTGTTGTACTATCGATTCTGTTTGTAATTCTTCGGTCTGTTTGTCAACAATTTTCGCACTGTCACTTGGGTCAGCGGCTTTAAAAATAGTATTGAAATTGTGGGCATTCGCCTTTGTTAGCAACAAAAGAGCGATTGTGTCACATCCCTATTCTCTTGTTGTTAACTGACTTAAGATAACTCTGCTTTCCAGTCCACTGGGCCGTGAGTAGCCTTTGTGCATAGCCATTCTTCTCAGAAAACAGTTAATTTCTCCAATGCTATTCGGTGTAGCGAATAGCAGTAAAAAGACGTTATTCTACAGTCTTGGCAACTGAAAGATATGCAAATCGCAATGTTTCCATTAAGGTTGACTTTGCAAATCATTTTTCAAAACTTCTTGTTGATTTCAGAATAGTTGATTTATCTCCAAAACTACTCGAAAAATTTTGGTTTTCTTTCACTATATCTTCAGCTAGATTGTTGATCTACAACTTTACCAAGTCTGATTGAAAAAGTTAGGCTAGATTTCTCGCAATCGAATTTTATATTTCTGTTTACTTTTCGACATTGAAGGATAGAGACCTTGATCAATCCACTGTACCCCGTAGGCCCACATTACCCCACCCTACCCTAACTTTGTTTTAAACTTTTCTTCGAATTTTTCATGCTTCCTTATAGGCGAATAACATGGCCACCACTACTTCTCCACCTGCCGATGCGCAGCCAAAGCCAGAAGCTGTGAAGCAAGAGGCGAAGGAGTATGACACATGTAGAATACAGGTATTACTTGAAATTGATGCATAAGTAATTGCTTAAAGGGTTTGTGCCATTCTAAAAGCTTGCATTTGGGAAGAACAAAAATCTAAAAGGATTGCATTGCATTCAATACGAAGTTGCAATGGATAATCGAGGAAAGCATATTTTGCCTGATTGGTTTTTTTGCATTGTTCATAGAGCAACCTTTTTGCCATTTTACATAACGTTTTAGAGGGCAAATTTAAAAGATTTGTAGAAAATGGAACTTTTGAAAGTTAATGTTGAAATGAAAACTTACCAACTGCTGAGAAAAGGGGAATGTGGAGGATCAAACGCGACTATTTGATTCTTGTCCGCACTTCCCGTTTCTCCTGGCCGTGCCATTGCTGACGAAGGAAGGAAATTCTTTGAAATCAAAACTGAAATCTTAGTAGTAGTGGATGTTCTGTGGTCTGTTCGCTTGTTCTCATCCCGCCTGGTTGAGGTTTACGCCCTATCTTTATTCACAGCATTGACCATGATAATTCTCTTTTAGTTTCGTTTTCCTAATGGCACAACAAAGACGCAGGCTTTCAAGCCAACAGATCCGCTTTCCGAAGTCAACTATTTTGCGACAGTAAATGGATACGATGGTGATTCGCCGTTACGCCTTATGACAACTTTCCCACGAAAAACATTTGGCCCTACCGAGATGGATATGACTTTGAAAGAATTAGGACTCGTTCCCTCATGTGTCATTGTTGTTTCTAAAACTTAGATTTACCGTTCACAGCAAAACACAGGCTCCAAATCTTTAAAGGACAAGTTCGGGGTTGATAAAATCATCGTGAAAAAGCCACCTTACCAACTGCTGAACACCAATCATGAGCTCTTTGCAAGTTTTGATGCCTCCATCTCACATAAATGTGTTAATGAATCTTCGTAAGTTAGGCCGAATATCGTCGCCATTTTGTATTTTGTACGAGTTTGCGAAGGCGCGATAGGCTAGCAATGTGAGTGTTAAAATATCAACACATTTGGCAGCCTCGTGCAAGTCAACATGAAGTGACGTCATAGAATTGACGTCATTTGCACTTCTTAGCAGATTGAAATATGTAGTTTCGCAGATTAAAAGAGAAAAAATTTGAAAAAAGTACTACACACCGTTCACAAAAGTGTAATCTCTTGGACAATCAACAATTATAACCAACCCCGGACTTGTCCTTTAAAACGGTTGTTGCGAAATTCTGTGACCTATTTCTTTGAAATGTATGGTTTCAAAGAAACTTTAGCTATTTAGCCATAATTCTGTCATTTGACTTTACTAAGATCTTCAATATTATCAGAATACAGCATTTTTTTCTTTTTGATGACGTCACATCCCGAAATGAATTGAAATATAGGACTGCATTCACATGATGCCGGCACACTTTGAAAACGGTGAAAATGTGACGGTAGCAAAATTTGAGCTAGCGTTCACACGATTTCGTTTCAAGATATGCTGGTTATAGTTCTGCTTTCAAGATCTACCGTTTTCAAAATGTGCCGGCAAAAAATGTGCTGGTTTCGTGTGAACGGGGAGGCCTATCCGTCATATTTGTCATCGTTCTCAAAATGTGCCGGCATCGTGTGAACGCAGTCTAAGAAATACACCGTCATTGCAAAAAAATATTGAAGATTTCTGAAAATCCAAGGCCAGAATTATAGAAAATAGCTAACGTTTCTTTTGAGGCATTCATTCCAAAGGATTAGCCCAAAGGATTTTACGTCCACCTGTTTACATCAGTTTAAGGATTTTGAACCAATGCCACAGGGCAAACTTTTCAAAAGGCATGATTAATTGAGATCTTTGCTACCGTAAAGTTGCACACGGCCTGCGATGGTGTAGCTTTAAACTATTTGCAAGTTATGTGCAACGAGCTTTTTATGCTTTCAAAAATAGGATTTCCGCAAATACCATTGATCAAACTGAGGTTTTCGATATATGATTTTATCAACATTGGCAATGAAATATCTCCCTATTTTAATTTTTTGGGTCTTCACACAATCGGTTAAAGCTGCCTTTTCTTGGGTGACACTGCACTTCCCTGAAACGAAGAAAATTTCAAATTGGGCTTAATTTAGCTTTTTATGGTATTAGTTGAATTGCTGACTTTTGGCTGGAGAACGTATTTGTTCTGCTGACTTTCAGTTCACTTTGTTAAAATTTAGATTTATAAGCCAGGGCTTGATCAGCACGTAGACTTATAACATGATTCGTTGTTTTTCATTCAGTCTTATTCCAGTCTGTGATTGTGGCATAGCTTTTTGGCGGCGGCAGGAAAAGTAAGACCTGAAGTCATTCTACCAATAAGTCATGCTTGCGTAGAGGGGCAGCGCCCTGATTATCGGCAAAACAAAATATGTATGATCCAGAACTCTTTGCTGTTGGACTTCAGTTACAATTACAAAGTTTCATGTATTTTTACAAATGTTTAAAGTTTCCAATTGATTTATTTACCATTTGGACAAAATTTACGATTGTTTGTTCATCTACAAACTTATACTAAAAACATTGAAGTTCTTTGCTTCGTTTCTTCTGAGGAGGAGCCTTCGTCGCTTGTTGAATACCGAAATTTATCTGAAGCCGTCTGAGTTGCTTCTTCTGAGAAGGAGCCTTCATCGTCGCTTGTGAAATATCGATTTTCATTAGCAGTGCTATGCTTTGTTTGTTCTGAGGCTTCTGAGGAGGAGCCTTCAGAGTCGATTGTAAAATCTTGAAATTCATTTACATTGCTTTGTTTTGTGTCTTCAGTGAAGGAGCCTTCGTCACTTTGTATATATCGAAATTCACCTAAGGAACCCAGTTTCGTTTCATCCGAAAGGAAGTCTTCATCGTTTGTTTTATATCGTACTTTATCGCTTTTCTTTGCTTTACGGCTCTTTTCGTTTGCTTTACTGCCGCCATGTTTCCCTTTCTTGTTCTCGATATTGGAAAGATCAATTTCCTCTAAGAGAGCATCAATATCTCCTGTTGGGCCTAAATCAGTCACCATCTTTGTCTGCCATGGGGTGAAGTGAGGTCGCTTTATTTTTCTCTGTGAATTGAAGTTTACTGTCTTCTTCCGATTGTAGTCAGGGTCCACCGTTCGCTGCCGTGGACGTGAATCGTTCGCCATGTGCTGCAACACTGGACTATAATCCGACGCTATCTTTTTATGCTTTGAAGTTAGGCTGCTTCCCTGCTCTGATTCCTTCATTTTCCGTTTTGAGACAAAATTGCTGAGCATGTCATCGTCGTCATCAAAACCGAGTGATTTTGCAGAAGACTTTGTTGCTGTTGGAATAGTATTTCATTTTGTTTAATGCTGACAAAATTAAAACTATTTGAAAAACTATGTTTACACGTGGTTTACACTAGACGCAAATCTGCGCGCTTTGTTACAATTGTTTAACAAATACGGATAATGACATCACTTTTAGCAGTCAGATGTTTACTGCTATCCTTGTGCTCTCAATATTTACTCGAGTCAGCTATCAGCCGGCTTATTTCGCATGCAAATCAAGTCAGTTAGTTACATCGATCTCAGCATTGGTGATAGGAAACACAGTAGTTGCTCCTATAGCAGTTTTATTCCTCCCTATGTCCCAATTCCCATGATAGTTGTTATTGTTGTGTTAGATATGTTACTAAAATTTGAAGGAGACAGGGGTACAAAGAAAACTGGGCACAGGGAAGCAAAGATGATCAAAATTGCTGCTAGGACAACGACTGCTACGTTTCTTATCTCCATTGGTTTCCGGGCATCCTTTGCAGTTTCCTTTGTTTACATTCGTCAATTGGCTTGTCTGGCGTTGAAACTTGTTAGTCCGCAATCTTTTTGTGTGTTCTGTTATTCAGAATCCGCGGCAGCTGCACGTTGTATTTACACTAAACTTGGATCAGCCATAGAACTAAAAATTTCTTAATTCAACATGAAGATTTCCGCATTTTAGTACCAATAGTTTCTTCATTTTGTTCTTATTTTTCAAATCGATGAATTATCACTGCTGTCTCTACACTGCTGCAGATATGATCTTTGGCATTTAAAAGAGCATATAGTAATGAACAGTGTTTTGTTTTTCAATTTGTTTTGAGTGGGTTTGTCAAGATTTCTAGCTACTGAAAGCTAATTTAAGCCCACTGTGCATGCCGCATCCAGGCATGGGACCCCTAGTTTAACGTCCCTTCCGAAGGACGACGAGGTGAGTTGTGAGGTCAGGCCTCCGAGGTCACCCATGCGGAGTTTGACCTCACTCGACCGAGCTTAACTTAGGGTTAGGGTTAGGTAAGTAAAGTGTTGGATGACGTTCAAAACGTAGTTGGTCTTACTCAAGAATAAGGGTTCAACGACGTATTATTGCAGTTTCTAATGAAAAATACATGTATTGTTACAAAATTTTCCATGCATTGTTACAAAATTTGCATTAAACTCGCAGGTGTTTTTTTCCAAACTAACTTTTTCACTTTTTCTTAGACCGGAGTGTCTGTTAGAAACAATGACAGAGGTATGCGATAATTGACTTTCAAGTTTGTACTTCTAGCATACCTAGCAACATGTCCTGTGGAGATGCAACTTACCGGAAAAGCTCTGTTAAGCCCCCGGGGGCTTATCTAATTTCTGACCTTCCAGAGGGGGCTTAATAGAGAGGGGGCTTATTAGAGAGGGGGCTTATTCACAAAAGCAAGGATATGATGGTAGCTTTTCTGTTCCCTTATCCCATATTTTGCGGAATCAACATACAATTTTACGGCTCAAATACATAAATTCGACAAAGTTTTTATCCCAAACCATACAAATATTAGCATGCAAGGCTGTGTAGCTAAATGCATAGAAAATATTTGGTAAATTCTAGAATTTTGTGTAAGTGGGGGGGCTTAATAGAGAGGGGGCTTATTTCAAATTGTGACTCAGAGGGGAGGGGCTTATTAGAGAGGGGAGCTCAATAGAGAGGGGGGCTTAATAGAGCTTTTACGGTCATCGGAGAATTTGAATGAAAAAGACACCCGTGCTGCTTTTTATTTATTGATTTGACATATACATATTCTTTTCTAATTCGACATAATCAGTGAAGGCCCGTAGGGCCAAAAATTAGAACACTCAAATCATTTTAAAAGACTTTCGGGAACGTTTCGAATCAAACGTGATTCAGTGTCAAGTCATGAAACAAGTACTAAACAAGTCAGCTATTTATGAGCGATAGTATGATCAAGACAGAAGCAAAATCCCTTAATTAATTATTTGATTTAGTTGTCGATGGTTTTTTCTTATGTTGCCTTACCTTGTTTAGGAGGCGCATGTTTAGTCTCTGAACCAGGTCCTTGTTCATCGCATCGCAGCAAATCTCTAGCGAAATCATCCAAAGCCTTTGAAGTCGCACGAGGAGTTGTATTTGTGTTGAGAAAGGATGGAACATACGCCGGAAATGTATCATCATCATCATCCTCTGAGAAGGAGCCTTCATCGCCTGTTATGTATCGAAAGTCTGTGCTGATTTCTTCATCAAAGTTTGGGAGTTGCCTTTCAATTGTTGCATCTTCTGTCTCTGGAATCTCGTGCATTTCCTCTGCAGCAATTCTGCGCTCATTCTCCTTCTTTTTGTGTTGATCGCTTGCAGAGGTGCGCGGCTGCGTTTTGGCTGACTGTTTGTTGCGGGTGGTTGCTGGCTTTTTGTTGGTAGGCCCTTGTACTGATTCTTGCTTTAGAGAGAGAATACAGAGAGTCAATAAACTTAGCGAAGATCTTGGAATAAGTTAAATGTTGCTGAAGATAAGTTAAAATCAAATGGATTTGTAATGCTATTTACATCACCTTCTTCAAAGACTTGAAGCCGACACGTTTCATGTGAACTCATTGAAACTGCTGAGTACTAATTCTTACTATGGTGTGGTAGAAGCACGGGAAAACCAAGAAATAAATGTTGGTGAAATAAAACTTGTCTGTTTTTGCCACAACTTGCAGATTAAAATAGTCTTTTTTGTCTTTTTTGCTCCTGGTCAATTTGTACCCTGGTCCACTGCGTACCTCATCGATGCATAACTAGGGCACAAGAACTAAGATACAATGATGACCAAGAGCACTGTGGAGTGGACAAAGAAAGATCATCTTTATTCGCATAGAGACAAAGACGAGCAATCTTTGAATCTTAGAAACAATTACTTCCTGGTTTCCCTGTTGTAGAAGATCGTTTAATTTCTTTTAAGAGAAAATTTACCTCTGCGCCAATGATAAGTTTCGTAAGAGTTTTCAAAGTATCATCTTCGTCATTGTCAAAATCAACCAAAATATCATTGTCCTCTACGACCTCGTCTGCATTAGCCTCTTGGCTTGCCAGTACCTGTTGTTGCTGTTGTTGTTGACGTCGTTGTTGCTGTTTGGTAACTTGGTTCTTGTATTGCTGCGATTGTTCGTCCGAAGATTCAAAGTCAGATTCGTATCCATTGTTTGGTGGAGGACTATTTTCATTCTCACTTTGCGCATCTTTGTTATGAGACCTGTCAATATGGCAGATTCTATCATGGATATTAATGCACATGATTAAACTTTGTTCTTATTTATTGCGTTGTTTCTCTTCTATAGGATTGCAGGAAAAGATTTGGTAATGTTGCTTTTCCTTTGTTTCTCTCTTGTCACACACACACACACACACACACACACACACACCACAACGAGAGTCTTTTATAGTGTGGCGTGGCAGTTAGGTGGATTCAGCCTTATTTTGAATGCGGAATGCGGTTGCTGCAAGAAAAACAGTCCATTGTATGTTTTTTTGTATTGCTACGTGCTTGCAGAAAATTTGGGATTTTACGGAATGGTTTACGGATTTTCGCTTACTTCGTAGAACTTTTTACATGACAACCAATGTATAAGCGCCCGCATAGCTGTAAAAGTACGGTCATCGCAATTTGTAGGAAAAAAAATTTCTTTGGAATTCCCACTTAAATAGTGATCACCAAAAGAATATTTATCGTACTAAAGAAGACTGACGGTTACGGCAAGGACCGAGATACGATTTTTTACATGAGGGGGATGTATGTATGTATGTATAATTTTGCCAGGCAAAAATTACATATCTTATTAATAACCTAATTTAAAAACACCCCATGGTAAAAGATGGCAGGGATAGCATTAAAAGGTCAATGCAACCTTGTTTCCATAATGGTCCCTCCAGGAGTGCTATTCAAAAGGAAAATGAAAGAAAAGCATTTTTGTTATTGTTGAAGGATAATTTCTGTTACAGCTTTTAGGAATTCAATAATATATATAAGGACTATTTTCTCGCTTCTGAAGATCATTAAAGAATTTGTCCTTGATCTTATGCTTGAAGCTGTTGACATTGTTTGAAGATTTGAGGTCCGACTGTAGGCTGTTCCAAATTTTGGGTCCTATATAAGAAAGACCATTTTGCCCCATGTTAGTCTTTCGGAACGGTAGATTTAGTTTGTTTTTAGATCTGCGAGTGATCCTGCCCTCGCCAACTGGTGAGACCATCTCTGACATATAGGAAGGGGCTGAATTATTAAAAAACTTGAAAACATTTGTAGCAGTGCATTGCTCAAATCTCTCTTTTGTGGGGAGCCAATTTATATCTTTGAATTCTTTGATTCCTACGTGTGCTCTATTATTCAGATTCAAGCAGAACCTGATACATTTATTTTGCGCTGTTTGAATCTTTTTGGTTAATCTTTTAGTAAGCATTGGAAACCAAGCACTGCATGCATAGTCAAAGTGTGGCTGAATCAGTGCATTTGCAAGTAACCTACGGAGAGAGAAGTCAAGAAAGTTTTGCTTTCTGTAGAGGAACCTTAGTCTGCCATTGATTTTACTCAGGGTCCTGGCTGCCATCGACTCACCAGACAGGTTCTCATCAAGAACACAGCCCAGATACGTCACTGAGGTGTATTGTTTAATCTTGATGTCACCTCTTCTGATATCCAGTTCCTTGCTGCCAGATCGTTTATTTTTCCTGCCAAAGAGTATAGACTTTGTCTTGTCCTCTCCGAAGTGAATGCTTAATTTGTTATCAACAAACCAGTCACAAAGGGAGTTAAAATTTTTATTTAGTTGCTTTTCTATCTCATTGATGTTATTATCTCTGAAAACAAGACAGGAGTCATCTGCATATAAAAGTAGATCACAGTCAACTGCCTGAGGCATATCATTGACATAAAGGAGAAAAATGAGTGGGCCAAGAATGGGGCCATGGGAAAGTGAGCAAAAACCTAAAAGGCAGAAGGAGGTCTGGGGGTACTCCCCTGGAAAAATATGATACCAGGCTTCTCAAATTGACTTAAGACAACGCTAACTTTCGTTCCTCAATACAGATTGACTTTACAGGTAAATCTATGTTGGGATGTACGTATAGCTCTGGTGTGGGACAAGTTCCATACCTTGTAAATACCGCCAAAGGGCTTCCTAAACTAATGAAAGATAGAAATTGAGCGAGATGTACATAAGAAAATGGAGTACTTATCTGATATTCTGAAATACTAATAAATGAATAAAGATTTATTGCAACAATTGAACATTTTTGAGGGGGCCATGGCCCCCCTGGACCCCCCTGTATCTCGGTCCTTGGTACGGTTTATGAGAGAAAATGGCTCGCGGTTGACGGGTAAGAGCGCAAATTTTGATGGTTTTGTGGTATGGAGGCATCCTGTGATTGACTCCCAACAACTTGCCTTGAATGTTGCCTTTATCAAAAAAGTTTACACTGTAGTTTGAGGGGGTTGATAGGGTAGTGGTACCATGGTACCAGAGGGGTGGAACCTGGTACAACATTGTGCAAATGTTGTGGAACCTGGTGCCAAAGGTAGAAGTACCGATCCAAGCTTATATGAGTCGGTACCAGTAAATGTTTCGTCCATAGATGATTTTGGAATTCCTAGAACAAATTTTTAGCTTTTACAGTGCAGACAGTGACACGGATGCCACGGTGATGTGCTCAGGAGTGGTTTGGTCTTGCCCATTGGTCTCACGAGGAACTGACGTAGATCTCCTTTCAGAATTCGTCATATTCATGATAGCTCCTTCCCCCAAAATTGGTGGTACCAAAACCTTCAATTTGCGTGGAACCTGGTACCTTATCAGTTGGTACTGGTACCAAAGACTCCCACTGTCACCCCCCTCTTGTTTGCGTCTGATTCCTACAGCAGCATTCAATTCCAGTTGTGGCGAAAGAAGAGCGAAGGAAAAGCAACATTATAAAGCTTTACTCGCAATCCTGTGGAAGAAAAATGACACAAGGGGGAAAATTCTGTTTTTGATCATAACATTGGCCTAAATGGCAGAGGGTTATGTTTGCATCCATCAGAATTTCTTTTGCCCAAGAATCATCTGCTACTATGTTAATTTTCACCCAAATATCATCCAAATATCCATTTCCTTTGCCCAAATATCAACACCAACTATGGAAACTTTTTTAAATTTACCTTGTTTCAACGTTCATCTGAAGTTGATCAGCTATTTTCAGTTGATTCTCAAGATCTTCACATTTCACCATCAAATCTTTCTTTTCTTTGGTGAGTATCTCGATCTCATCATGTTTCTTCCTCCAATCATCTTCTCTGCTCTTCAAGACCTTATAATTCTTTTTCCTTTTCTTCAATTTACATTCAAAAATTTTCCTTTCTTTTTGACACTCCTTTTTCTCGATCTCCAGCACCTTTATCCTGCCTTCCAACTTTTGTGTCATTCGTTCTAAGTTTCTCATCTCTGCGAGAAGCTGGATACGTTCTTCATCAATTTCTGCAATACGTTCGTTCTTTGCTTCAATTTCAAAGTCTTTTTGCTCCAAACTGGCTGTCGATTGCGCAATTTCCTCGTTTTGTTTCTGTAACTCATTCTCGCAGATTTCAATCTTGTCACGAGCCTGCTCTATCTCCTCGTTTAAGCCAGTGATTTTTCTGTTGAGCTGTCGCTCCACCTTGGCACCTTGTTTGGTAATCTCTTCCGCTCTTTCCTGGCTACTTGCAAGCAAAGATTCCAAATCACCCACAATGTTTTGCCATTCCTTAATTTCACGCTTCAGTTCTGAAATCTTGTCTGCGTTCCTATCTTTGCTATCAGCAGCGCCATCTTCGATTCCTTCAATCTCTTGTGCTTGCCTCTTGAAAGCCTCAAGTTTAGCTTGAAGCGCCCCCAGCTTTTTATTCAGTTCCAGCTTTTCAGACTGCAAAGCTTGTTCATTTTCATTTGCAGCATTCAGCTGCTCATGAGCTTCTTCAAGGCTCAAAGACAGGTCCGCCTTGTTGATTATTTTCCTATAAAGCTCTTTTACCTTTGCCTCAAGATCAAGAACTTTAGCATGGCTCTCGTGCAAAAGATCTTCTTTGTCCGCCAAGCGATCTGCTGTTTCAGTTTTCTCTGCAGCAAGTTTCCGGCACAACTTTTCCTTCGCTTTAAATTTCTTTTTCAAATCTCTCTGTTTTGATGCAAGATGCTCGCAAGCTTCTTTCCAATCCTGCAGCTCCTTGTTTAAATCTTGACAACGGTGTTCAGACTCGTTCTTCGCATTTTCTGCGACTTCAATCTTTGACTGAAGCTGTGCAAGTTCTTGCTGCATATTGTTAAACTCCTTCGATTTGTCATTGAATTCTTCGGAAATTGTTTCCATTCTGCTTTGCTCATAGTGTGGAACAGAGCGTTGCCGCGGCAGCTTTTCACCTTGCATTTGAGGCGAAGAAACTTTCATTCTGAGATAGTGCAGCTCGTTGTCCAAAAGTCTTTCTCTTTCCTCTATTTCTTTTTCTAAGTTATCCATGCTAGCCCTTCTAGCTTCCAGTTCACTTTTTAGCTCTTCTTTTTGTTTGAGAAGTGCCTCTAATTCTGCGTTGCCCACCTGCAAATCTGACGCGAAAGATGTTCTCTGTTTCAACTTGGTCTCTAAGTTTGAGTTCTTTGCTTCCAAGCTTTCGAGCTCCATTCTCGATTCTTGCAACTGACCTTCCAAGAAATCCCTTTCTTTTATCTCTGTAAGAATTCCACTCGTTTTATATTCAAGCATGGAGCTGCGTTTTTGTAAATCGTGTAGCTCATTTATATGCTCTTCAATGGATCTCTTCAAACCTTCCTTTTCCTTTAGATTTCTCTCAAGTGCAGAATTCTTTTCGGCAAGAATCTCAATTTCATTTTGCGATTGTTCCAACTCTTCATTCAAGAGTTCAAGAAGCTCTTCATTCAGCGATTCCTTTCCCTGTAATTCTTTTACGAGATTTTGATTTGTTTTTGTGAGTTCTTCGAGCTTCATTGCACTTTCTTGAAAATTGCTACTAGCCTCGATCTCTTCGTCATAACTATTTTCTAATTCCAAGCCTCCCTTGCTTTTGAGATTTTTCTCCAGCAAAGAAGTCTTTTGGGTCAGAATCTTGACTTCATTCTGCAATCGTTCCAGCCCTTCTTTCAAGGATTCTTTTCCCTGTACTTTGGTCATGAGATCCTGGTGTGATTTTGTGAGCTGCTTAAGCTTCACGGCACTTTCTTGAAGATCCCGTATAGCTTCGTCTTGCTCTAGATTGTCATTTTCTAATCCTGACCCATGCTCTTCTTTGGCACCTCTCTCCACCACAGTATTCTCTTCAAAAAGATTTCCAAATTCATTCTGAGATTGCTGCAGCTCTTCTTTCGAGGATTTAGTTAGCTGCTCAAGTTCGACTGCACCTTGTTCATTCTCTCTTCTGGCTCCATCCTTCTCTGTAATATCATTATCTAACTGGGAGCTTTCTTTAATCTGGAGATCTTTCTCTAACATATAATTCTGTTCAGTCAAAACCATAATTTCATTCTGGGATTGTTGAAGCTCGTCTTTTAGGACTTCCTGTCTTCCTAGCTCTCCTATTAGATCTTGGTTTGTTTTTGTAAGCTGCTCAAGGGTGATCGCAGTTTGTTGAAGATTTTTCATGTAATCATCCTTCTCCAGAACATCATCTTCCAACTCTGAGCCTACCTTATTCTTGAGTTCTCTTTCTAGCATATGATTCTTTTCAGTTAGTATCTTAATTTTATTCTGCGATTCCTGAAGCTCTTCTTTCAGGAATTCCTTTCTTTGCAATTCTTTAACGAGATTTTGGTTTGTTTTTGTGAGTTGTACAAATTTGACTGTAGTTTCTTTGAGAACTCGTATAGCTTCGTCTTTTCCTTCAATCATACTTTGTAACTGTGCGTAGTTATTTTCCATGTGTTCTTTTTGTTTTGAAACTGTCTCAAGCTCCCCATTCAGCTCGTCATACTCCATTATCCCTGTCTTTGCTTTTTGCTCGGCTTTGATTTTTTTCAGCTTATCCTTGTATTTTGTTTTCATTTTGTTCAAGCGCTCTTTAAGATTGTTATTCCTCTTTGAGAGCTCTATAATCGTCAAGTCACGTTCTGAAATCTCAGCCTCGATTTGTGGCCACCTCTCTTTCATTTCTGAACTTTCGTGATCTCTCTCCAGCAATTTGCTTTTCAGCGTTTCATTCGCTTTCAAGAGTTTGTCAATAACTCGTTGTTTGCGTGCCTCACTTTTTTCTGCTTTGCGTTTTATTTTGGCTAGCTCCGTAACTTTTTCATTCAACTTGAGATTGGCCTCTTTGCTTTCCTGTTCATGATCGTCAGCCCTTTTTCGGTATACTTCTAGATCTTGCAAGAGTGCGGTGTTTTTTTCTGTGAACTCTTTCCTAACAGCTATCTTGGAATGAAGGTTTCTCTCTTCCAGTTCACTGTAGGTCTTCTTTAGTTCCGCATTATCTTTCAGAAGAATATCATTCCTGTCTGTTAAACGCTGAATCTCCTGGTCGATCATCCTGAGTTTCCTCCGCAGCTCCTCATTCTCGACTGTTGTATCTTCAGCCTCGATCTTAGCCATATGCATGCATTTCTCAGCCTCGTGTTTGGCGTTCTTTTCATTTTCAAGGTCTTTCTGCAAATGTTTCATTCGTCTTTCCATGGCTTCACAAAACTCTGCCTTCTCTTGAAGCTGCTTTTCAGCCTAGATGATGAAATGTGAGCTTACTGTTTGCTGGGGACGGGGATACTACAGTGACTGAATCAGAACCAGAATCAATATTTCTGAAGAAAATTTGTATGATCTTAATTTAATGCAACTGAATTTAGAACTGGGGAGTTTAAAAGTGGGAAACAACAGATATTAGTTTATTCCTTCCAGCCCTTCCAAGACGCAGCCCAAATTTGGAAGGTTTATCAAGCAATACTGTTTGTAGTTTCATGAGTGTTCAAAATTCATTTTAATAAACATGTGAAAAGATTTCTTGCCAGAATTGAGGGCCAATGCAGTGGTCAGAAATCTTTCTCTGCATCAGAAGGTCATTCTTGTGGTACAGTGCGTTGCTTTAGTTTTAAATTTAGCAAACTTGCAGCGGAAAATTGCATTTTATCTGTTGTTTTGTACGCCGCATGTGTGATTATACATCTACGAAGAAAACTTTATGTAATTTTGTGGAGAAAGTCTCGAAAGAGAGAAAATGACAGGAAAAGATTTTTCGATTCTTTACCAAACTCCTCTGCTGAGACATAGGAATCCGCAACAGCACATGAAGAAACCCGTGGCTTTTAACTACCAAAATTTGCATCACAGAAATAGCAGCTGAATATCTTCAAGCATTTTACTTACCAATCTTTCCAAATCAGCTTGTAATGAGTGGTTTTGTTTCTTGTAAGCAGACAAAGCATCAGTAGAGTTCTTTTGAATTCGCTCGTGATCCTCTTGTTGAACTTTTATCATGGCTAATCAGAAGATAAAAATTTGATTTCTTGTTTAGAATTGCTGTAAATTTTCAGAAATCAGTCAGATAAATTCCAAGATAATTTTGTTGCTAGAATGATCTTGCTAGCTTGGGAATATCTGCAGGTTTAAAATTCCTCACACTTATGATTCATTGATTCGGCACCAAGACTTCAACCCTTGCCGACTTTCGGTCAGTCATTGGCGAGGCCCCCAAAGGGGGGTCGCTGGAGCCCTGGAGCTTATCGTTTTGAAAGCTTGGAGCCCTGGAGCCCAGACAATTCCCATGGCAATTTTCTCGAATTTTAAGAAATAGGGTTCCTGGAGCCCAGAAGAGCATGCAATGGAGCCCTGGAGCACAGCAATTTTGTCTTTGGGAGCCCGGAGCCCATAAAAGTACGTCCTGGAGACTCGGAGCCCGAGATCCCTTAGGGGGCCTCATTGGCTTGGATGCCAACTGGATTTAAATGGCTTGGATGCCAACTGGATTTAAATTTCTTTTATCCTTCTTGTGTCAAAGCGACTCGTTTGTATCGTTTATTTGTTCTTCGTACGAACGAAAATGACGAGTGTGCGACGAAACGCATTTTTGGCTATTTAACATTGCTCTATACTACATTTACAACTCATTTCTTTGTTTGGGGCTTTAAGATTTACTCGTCTATCCTTTGCAGCTGTAAAACGGCTTTCTCTGTGGTTGCGGGTTAATTTGGTTTTTGTTCTTTTACGGGAGTTAGCAGTTTTCTTTCTACAAAATACTCTGTTTTTGTTGCTTTTATGGGTTCAGTACTCCGAGTCCGTTATTCAAAGCAAGTTATAGTTCAGTCAGGTTCATAACCAAAATACCAAAACATCACAGTATGAAAAGTTGCAGCGCTAAATAACTATTATTAATAGCACTTTAAAGTTATGTACAAGTCACACATGAGACATTTCTTTGAAACTAATAAGCTGTTATCAGTTGCTAGTGACAAAGTAAATTTTGCATCGTCAATCAAGGTCACCAACACTTAGCTGAATCTGAAATATGTAACTTTGTAAAAGCCGAAACAATTAAAGCTACAGCTCCTCCACAACAGCCATAAAAACGGGGCACAGTTTTTTTTGGCATAACCTTCTTCTTTCGATATATGCCAACTGTCTTATCTAACAACCCAATTTCGCATGCACAACCAGTTATTTAGCCATCAAAGTTTCCGGGCATCCTTTATGACTTGCATGATAGCGCAATGGCTAGACTGATTACATGGTCGCTCTTTGCCTCAACTGATATACCACACTGAAGAGACAACAGGAACATCAAGCCAATTCAATGAGATGAGCGTAAGTTGACGGTGGGTCCTTGTGCAGTGAGACAATGGTTACTATCATCGCGAAATCTGCCATTGTTTAAAACTTAAAAGCTTAACAAAAATTACCTTTCAGCTCATCGCGTTCATCTCTTAGCTTTTCCAAAATGATTGTCGCTTTATCAAGCTTATTCTCACTGAGTTCTAATTCATTAGTCAGTCTCTTGTTGATCTTCTTGTTCACGTTAAGTTCTTCCATGAAATCTTCCAACCTGAACGGTTACGATATCATTATCCGATGACTTTTTCATCGATCTTTTTATTTATTCATTTGGTATTCCTGTATTTGTTTATTCATTTCTTCTTTTTTCGTTTACACATTCATTCATTCATTCATTCATTCATTCGTTGATTAATTCATTCATTCATTTAGTCATTTGTCCATTTTATTCTTCAATTTTTTGATTATTCAGTTATTCAATTATACATGAATGAATTATTGAATGAATTAATGAATGAATGAATGAATGAATGAATGAAGAAATTAGGTCATACAGAGTGTCCCAAAAAGTTATGCCCCCTTTGTGTTGCTGCTGTGGAGGAGCCGTAGGTTCAATTATCTCGGTTTTTACACAGTTGTATAGGTCAAGCTTCAACTTCGAATTTGAGACTTTGTTTGAGTCACTCTGACAAATGGTTGCTTATCTATAGCAGAGAAAAGGCGATATTTAATGGCTGTTTCAAAACAACAATTCTGTGTTTCTCTAGCAATGTCAAAATAAAATAAGTTTTCAAAGGAAGGGCTCTGGTATCGCATTAAATTTTCACCACTTTTTTTTAAAGGTTGAAAATGCTTTCTTTATGAATAGACATCACTGCTAACTCTTTTGATAGATTTAGTAAAAGTTTTGATACGATGCTAGAACCCTTTCTTCGAAAACTTATTTTCTTTTGACATGGCTGGAAAACAATGGAAGTGCTCTTTTGAAGCAACCACTCATATAGAGTTTTCTCTGCCATAAATCAGCAACCACTTGTCAGATTGACTCTTACTAGGTCTCAAACTCTAAGATGAAGCCTTATCTATGCAACTGTGTAAAAACGAGATGATGGAAGCTGTGGTTCCTCCACAGCAGCCGACAAACATGGGCACAATTTTTTGGGACACTCTGTATATTTTCTATTGAAATTTGAAGGAACAAATGAATAAACGAAGAGTCGAATATGAGAAGGAAGTTATATTACTCAATAATATTAAAGAAAATTGCACGAATTGATACGAGTAAAGGAATAAAACGATTTTTCGCCTTCAGGGGTATACTTTTCAAGATTCTTGCCAAATCAATGGTATGCTTTTTCTTTGTCTATAAGGGCATTGTTTCTCTCTACACTGACGTTTTGATGTCATCTCCCACAAATTGCTGAAGGCAAGGTATACTGTGGGCGGCACACTTTTTAGCCCAGAAATTGAGCCTAGAAACTCCCACATGATTACAGGACTGGTTGATTAACTGATGCAAAAGTTTACGAATGAATGAGAAAACATATGAATGAATGGTTTGGAAGAATGAGACTAACATCAAAATATTCTCACACCTGTGATCATTGCTTGGTGCATTAAAACCATGATGATGTGTGCCATTAAGGATTTGTGACATCTGCATATACTGATTCTTGGAAAATTGTCCACCCAGTAACGAAGGATCTCCTTTGAAAGCTTGTGCGCCACTTTGATCTCTCCTTTCTGCATGCATTGGTATATTTCCTGAAACAAGGACAATTCAATGGAAAGCGCAGTTTGATTTTTAAACAGAGCATGAAGCAAGCGACGACAGGCATCTAGGGGTTAACAAAGCTAACTTCATGATAAAAATGAGTCCATTCGCCATCGGGGATAATCAGGCCACGCCGCGCCATTTGAAGATTTCTCTATTTTGCACATAGCAAACAACGAACGAGTTTGACCTTCTCATTCACGAGAGCCTCTTAATTTTATGGGATCGACCCGAGCTTAATTCCCAGCAGTTGTCTATCTTTGTGTTATAGAATTGGCAAAGAGTGTCTGCAAGAAAATCTGGCCGGATACTGAACTTGGTCAGTGTCAGTGCTGAATAAATAGTGCACATCTGTTGGCAGAACTTTTGACTCTACAAAACTACTCTCCTCCGCGAGGTTTCTGTAGTTCCATGGTCCACGGTTCCGTGGTCCGTAAATCCGTGGTCCGCGATTCCGTGGTCCGTGCTGCTCTTCACATTTCCAAGTCCACAAAATTGGTAAAACCATGTTGTTCAGCTTATAATACAATCCTCAAGTAAAGGATGAAAATGCAATTTGTCCTAGCCGAAGAGTAAATCCCTCCAAAAACTGATGCTCTTTCGTAGAAATCCGAAAATCTTCAGAGATCTCGAAAATCTTCACAAATGATACAAAATGTCAACAAAAACTTCTGACAATTCTTAGAAATTCTCAAAAATCATGCAAAATCTTGCAATATCTTAATGAATCTGGAAATTCTTATTTTGAAAATCTCAAATCTTTGAAGTCTTAAAAAAAATTTTTTTCTAATAGTCCTAGCAAATTGGAACAGATCTTTGAAAAATCTTTCAGATTTTCAAAATTCAATTCTCTTTACTTGGGTTTCAGTCCGTGTCGCTACGTTTGTCAAACTCCATCAAATGGGCGGATGCAAACAATATGATACACAGATGAATACTAGAAAAGAGAGCGATTTTCAACTAAATTTGTAGATCGGAAATCAAGTCTCTTTAGACTGAGGATATAGGTTTTGCTGCAGCTAGCAAATACCAAGGAGACAAAGTGGTAGAAAGCTGGTTGTGTTTTCCATTCATACGATTCATTCAGGGCCTGAAGTGTGTACGCCGAAAAAAACAACAAAAGCATGCTGAAATGGGCAGGAGAACGGGTAAGTGAAACTTTTTATCAACAAATGTTGTTTGACGAAAATCCATATTCTGAATACATTTTCTATAACCAAATTCTGAATCGAAACTCAGCTAAATTTCTTTTACTGCAAATGTACGGTAGTGAGGAATTTCTTTCTGTTGAGAAACATCATGAAGGAGTAGCTGCTGCTCAAAAACACGAAATTTGTGATCGTTCAATGACTGCCACTTCAACAAATAATAAAGTAGAGAAACTGCCAGAGATTTTTGCAGATATCAGATAGGGCAAAGTTGAGTGTAAGAAGATACTGACTTTGAAATTGTGATCAAATTTACCGACGCAATATCTAGGTTTTGTTGACTGATGGAGGAGCTTGGCTCTCGCCTTTTCTTTTCTGGTCTGTTTTTCATTGAAAAATTACGATCTCGTCCGAAAAGGTTTACTACAATAGAAGAAACATTTGTTGCTCATGTCAGCGCGAGGGCACAGATGAAAACATCACCTTGCTATTTTAGAAAAGTCCAATAAACTTTTTAGAAACTCTGAGTGCTGACCACTGGGCGAGATTCAGACCTGGTATTTTGTCAAAACTGCTCACCAAGAAGGAAGGTAAGGCATGTTTGACTAAGAAGAATTTCATTTCCTTTACAAAGGAAATGCAAATTTCTTTGGTTTTTGACCTAAATAATTATAGAAACTGGCTCTGCTCTACCTTTGTTTTTAATTTGCCAAAATTGCTCGATATATTTTTCAAAAATGCAAAATCAAAATACTTACCATTGTCCTGAAACTTTGAGGGATGGTTTCGCAAAGTCGATAAATATCCACTGTCAAACAATTCATCCGCACCAGGTTCTCCGACATATTCCGGCGCATGTAACAAATCCATGTGACGTGCCCGCGCGGTGATATCCAGAAACCTCATTTCTTCACCCCTGCTAGCGCACACCCAGCAAGGGAAACCACCTAATTCTTTATTATTTGACATTTCTGCTGTTTCGGTTCTCATTTTCTTCGTAAAAGATCTCGAAAACAGATGTAAGCTTTTGGGCGAAAATACATGACGCTCGCAGTCGTAAAATCGAAGTATAAAGAGTTGCTTCCAAATCGCATAACTTATAAGTTACGAGATATGCCCTTTGATTGTTGCGTCATATTGTTTCGTTATTGTCGCATCAGATTGTTGCTATTGTTACACTTGATCATATAGAATGCCCACTTAAAATCCGATTCAATGCGGGAAATAACATTTAAGGCTTATGCAGAATTCGTAATGGAAATGATACAACAAAAATTCGTTCTATCTACACGTTTTTTATAAGAAACTAGGATCAGGCCATAGTACTAGCAGTTTCTTAATCTAATATGAAATTTTGTCCATTTTAGTACAAAAAGTTTCTTAATTAGCTTCTTGTTTTTTTGATAGAGAGTTATCAATGTGGTCGCTAGCACTGCCGCAGGTTTAAAACATCATATAGGAATAAACAGTGTTCTGTTATGTTGAAACACGAATGGTTAGTGAATATATTTGCCATAATATAATAATAATTATATTATGATATCCATACTGTTAACTTTTAAAAGTTTCTTAATACTTCTCAGACATAGTACTAGAGTTTTTTTTAGATTTTTGGCCATCTTATTACTAGTTTCTTATCAACCAGTTTTTTATCAAAAAACATGTATGTTACAATTTTGATATTTATTCCAAAGAAGAGGGATAAAACCTTCAGTGTTGTTGATACGAGTGCATTGGTCAGTAAGCACAGCATAGGAACCGGAAGGCATTGGAGACACGTGCCCCCAAGATTTTGTAATAAACAAAGATGTGCCATTTTTATTTTCAGGATATGCTGCCTTTACCTTAAGGAAAAAAGTGTCCTTGAAGTGTTGTGCTCCCCAAGTTTGACATGTTTATTGCTTCCTACGGCCCTCAGGCACATTTTTGAAGGTATAGAAGGTATTTTACTGGTTTTAAGCGAATACTGCTACCTTAAAGCCCGGGTCTTGAAGAGTTATTTTTAGCCAGAGTTCATTGCAGACTTGCTGCAAACTGTCTGAAAATCAAATTTGGCCTGGGCGAAAAACATGCATTGAGACTTGGATCCACTCCACAGTGCAACTGTTGAGCTAATAGAAAAGTTTTACTTTTGTTGACCTGCTCTATCAGTTCAACAAATGTACTATGGATGTGTAGCTTTCTTTCACGCCGGAATAGTCCCAGGCAGTCTCAAAACTGTACCCTGTACCGTCGTGCCAGCAAAGGACCGCGTGTGACAATTGTTCATTAAGATCGTGTTTACACTGTACCGGCACAGTCTTGATCCGTCACACTGCTGTTACTGTTCATGAGCATTGCTACGCTCTTCCAGTACAGAATTATTCTGATTTCTGGAAGTAAAGTCAGAAGGAACAGAAGTGATATGGATTTGCCAGGGGATTCGTAAGAAGAGAGTCCAAAGTTGTGCTGGTTAAGTGTAAATGTGGTCTAATTTTCTCATAAAAATGGGCACACTTTCTCGCTTACGGGGTCGTATTTGAGATTTGTTGAAAGGTATTTTCATGGCGCAGAGGGCGTTTTTTCAATAATTGAACTACTCGTTCCAGTCCCCTTTTTGGAGCCCGCTCGCTGATTTAGCGCGTGCGCAGTAGAGGTGTATCGAGGCTGCAGTTGACTATTTGTTAATCAGGACAAATAATCCGAAAATAATGCGAAGTTTCTTTTGCAATTTCCGGCCTTTGCATTGAATTAGTGCAACTTTTGCAAGACGAAGACCTGCTTACACCCTTCAAGTACATCTATGACTGCTTATACAAGAAGAAGCATGCAGGAACCAGTGTAAAGCCGCTTTGCTACACGACCAGTTGGGCAGGACGTCGGCCTAGCACTGTGCTGAGGTAGGCAGTAGGCGAGAAATCACCGCTCGAACAAGTTATTACAGCTTATGGATTTGAAGGAGGTATGCACTTCTGTTGTTATTTAACTGACTGTAGTTATGTTTGGAGCTATCCCCTAAACTTCATAGGTCACGAAAGGACCAAGATGAGTTTTGATATTTGTGACGAACGAGACGTTGAATGAAACCGATCTGTCGCTGAGTCGGTATCTGTATTGTGGATCTTGGGTTGTTGCATGTTGAAGGAGATTCCATCGATGTTTCAACATGAAAGTTGCCGCAGTTATAGACTAAATCTTAGTTTGTTGATTCAGTAGTTTCATAAGTTATTTGCAGGTTAACATCAAGGAAGAGATCTGTGGAGAATTTTTGTCATGTTTAGTGAGGAAGTTTGCGGCCTCTCTCGAAGAAAGGCACAAACAAGTGGTGAAGACGTTCAGAGAGAGTAAGAAGAAAGTGAATACACACAACCTTCCTAAATCAAATATCGGAAGTCGATATTCTGTTCTTTTGGATTAAACAGGCAAATACTGCACAAAATTGTCTTGATTACAAACATAAATACAATGTTCTAGCAGGATGAAAATGAAGTGAGCAGATGAGCATGGAATCATGTTCCTTCACCATGTGAATGCTTGCTCATATGTATGGTAAGATTCTGACAGATTTATCTCTTCGGAACAAACGAATCTATTGCAGAGGTGCACATAAAAGATTCATGACTTTTTTCTCAAGTTCATCTCAAATGTTGTGCATGTTCATCCAAAATTTGTTCATTGATTGTGGTTGATATTTGTAACAAAATGTCAATTTTGAAATGAACAAGCTTATAAACAAATGGATCACCAAAAATTTTGAATATTTGATCGACCATGTAATATTTTTGAACACTTGGTTAATGTTTGCAAATTTTTGGCAAGGGCACTTCATTTATTGTTATGATATCTGTAAGGGTGTAACAATTAGTTTTTTGACAAATTTGCTAGCAACATACTACACAACACACTTCAGAGTGAATTAGCCTCTTTTGTAGCTGGCCAGAGTTTGTGTAATATAAAAGTCAATTTCTGCCATGAGTTTACTACTCATGTGAAGATTATTTGTTGGTGGAACAGTTTGGTCAAAACACAAGTAAAGGAAAAATGTACAATGATCAGACAATGATAACCAGTTAGGAAACAATGAGATGTAAATGATGAGAATGCAGGTGTGGTTCTAGTAGAATCTGACTGATAACATGTGAATTTCTAGCAGTTAACTGGAGGAAAGGATTACAGTAACTGGGCTAAAAAGGGTGTTTTTTGCCAGAAATGTTGGTCTTTCCAGAACCAATTCTCACTTTTTTTGTTTGTTATAAGTCTGAATTAAAATTGCAGTTTCTACTAGATTAAAAAAATTTTGTTTCTAAGTTCTTAAATTAGATTTTTGTCTCACCCAGAGTGTGAATAGTTTCTTTTTCGGTTCAAACATTGAATGCAAAGAATGCAGACAGTCTTCTGGTTAAAATAGCTTTCAGCACAAAATTTTTCCTTTGTTTGCTCACAGAATTTCAGACAATCATAAGGTTTGATCTATTTACGGTTTAACTTTGCTTGAGTTACAGTAGAAATGTCGTAAGTTTGGAGACTGTGTGTTGATTTATGTTTCAAAGGGATCTTTGTCAGAAATAAATAATTATTTTTGAGAATGATTGCTAGGACGGATTTAGTTGAAACAATATATGTACTTGATGATTATCTCACCAAATCAGCATTAATGGAAAATTTTCACAAGTGAGGATTCTTCTTCCAAGTCTTATGCCCTTCCAGAGTGTGGAATGGCGTGGCCTTCTGTGTACTTTGACCCTTTGTTGCCTGCAATGTCTCAGTTCCACACATGTTGTTGTTGATGGCTTTACTCATTCTTGTTAGAAATATCTCTCTTTGTCTACCCCTGCCCTTCATTCCTTGAAATTAAATGAAATGAGAAATGAAAATGAGAAAATGAATTTTTTCTATTAACAATTGATTTTCTGTCCCTTTGTATTGCGTTGCATGTCCAAAAATGGCAGTTACTTTGATTTTGTTACCTTCAATGGCTTTCTCCCAACACCTATAATTCTAGAAAATTGCTTCATTGCTAACCCATCTGTCCATGATGTTGATGTCGTGAGAAACCACATTTCTGTTACCTCTTTTCTTTTCTTAGCAAGCCATGATGTTTTAAAACTGCAAACCTGCTTTTGTTTATTTTTCTGTACTGCAAAATTTTTGACAGGAAGTATTTCATGCCACAAAACAAAAGTATTTCAAGCATTAGATTTTTCAGACTCTTGGAATTTCCAAAAATATTAGCATCCAGCATTTTTTTTTGTTAAATAGATCTGACAAGATTAATGATCCAGAGCAATGAGAGAAATGTTAAAAATACAACAAATGTTCAGAGCAAAAGCTCTGCCAACTGATTATGACCAATTAACTTCTTTATTTCTAAATAATTTCCAAGAATTTTATTGTTTTCTTGCCCAACTCATCTTTAGAAAATTTTATTATGATTTAGAATCAATTTAGACTTTTCCAGACCAAGACTTTCACAAAATTGCTGTAAGCTCAAGAAGTAGGTGGCCAAAAATTCAAAATACAGCTGAGTATTGAATTATTGACCACAGGTTTCATCATCATATTATATCTGATTTATCATGTCCGCACAAAAGAGAGGACTCCTCTGGATCACTCAATATAAAGACAGAAACTTTTTTCCATGCCACAATATATTGGTCAAGTCAAATACATTTCCAGGCTATCATTGTTTTCAGGAAAGAATCTCAATGAAGTTTTTACAGTCTCCTGTAATGTCATACTGTAAGAGTTCCCTCACATGAGCAAACTCAGACCGGTCTTAGTTTCAGATTGGTTTGAAACTCATTTTGCTCTACGGTCAGAGCCCTTAGCGCGCTCACATGACACAGGCGAAATGAAACTCAGGTTGACCTGAAACTCATTTCGCTTTCTCAGGTTGGTCTGAGTTTTCAGGTCGACCTGAAATTTTCATGTGAGCAGAAAATTTTTCATTTGGGGGCGAAATGACTTTTCAAAGCACGTGCGATTGACATTCCAGCCGTTCCTTTGGCAAACAAAACAATAAAGATTTCATTCAAAGTCACCCAGCTGGATCTAAATGCTATGAATCAATGCCAATATCTTCCATAAAACAATTGCAATTGTTCTAATTGCGGAAGGAACGCACGCATTGTTTGATATTCTCAAACCGGTCTGAAACCGTTCATGTGAGGGGAAAGCAAATTAGCAAACAAGGCCAATACTCAAACCGATCTGAAACTCAGATCGGTTTGAGTTTTCTCATGTGAGGGTGGCCTAAATCTGCTTTGCCAGATGCTACAGGATGGATTAAGATGACTGTGTAGCCATGGATAATAAGACGTAAATTAGAAAGTAGAATTGATTTAAGTAAATCCAAGCTTTTCATAAGATTGTGAGAAGAAAGTTTCTTTTTATAAGAACAACTTAAAAACAAGAACAAAAGTTGTTCCTACTTAGGCCTAAGATACTTGGAAGGTTAATTTTATTTTTCAACTTAAAGACAGGATAAAGATACAGAAAATGTAAAATAACTGCTTGATAACCTGCTTTGGGACAGCCAGGGTGAATTTTGTAACAAAAAGCTCAGGTTTGAGAAAAAAATAGATCAGTTTGCCTTTCTTAAGAATATAGTTCACACCTTTGAGTGCACTTAACCAAAAGGAAAGGAGAAATCAACACACTTATGGTTGTGTTTAAAATTATCTTTTTTCTATTGCCGTTGCAGTATGTTTCAAATATTGTTGAAAAGTTTATTGATTTGGTGCTCATATTGTTTCAACGTCCCCCTTTTAAAAGAATAAAGTAAACCACAATTGTAGACTCTTTACAGTAATACAATAAAGTAACGCAAACAGTTATCAACTATACAATGTTGTATAAAGACTCTACACAAACCTCTTGGTAACCCTTTGCCAATGACCTACCTATTCATTGAGAATGATTATTGTGTTGTTTTTCTTTGCTGGACATCAAGCTGGTAGGAAGTGATGCACAAACACAATTCATATGAGTTTTTACACAAACAAATATCTCCAGCTATTAAATTTTTGTTTATTTATTGTTGTTTTCAATGAGTGGATTGCTGGATTGAGGATGGGTAGGCAAACTAAGCTTGGCTTAACAAACATGACTTTGCATTAAGTTAACATAAACAACCACAATTATTGCAACTTTGATGGTGTTGAAATGGATTACCGTTTTGCAAGTTGTAACATCAAGGTCAACATGAACTGAATTTTATTTTGCTTTCTACCTTTTATCTGTCATTGAAAAAAATAGATTTATATTGGACCTTTAGATTCAGTGGCAGAAATTCAGTTTTTTTTAGTGGAGCACAGTCAGTTTTCCAAGTCTGAGGAAATGTTTCTATTTTGAGGTATTTTGCAGGAAGACCTGACATATACATAGCACCTTTAAATTGTGGTAAGAGAATATGTAAATAAATAAGATTTCAAGTTATTCATGTGCAGCAGTTGATAGAAAATAAGAAATAGTATTATAACAGTAGATATACAGTACATCAGTGATAAAGAACTCTGGGGGAAAAGTCCCCAGGAAATTTTTTTGGGAAATGCCCTCTACTTTTACTTTGAATGCCTCTAGCGACCCAGTGCTTGGCAGCATTGACTTAGAATTTTGGGAAGTCTTCTTTCAATTGTTTGTGAATTAGCATTGCCAAGAAAAATTTTTGTAGATATCATTTACTTGTCTTGGAAGACCTCTTTCAATAAAAAAGTTTTGGAAAGAAGGAACCTTTACTTTGTCTCAGAACACTTCTCACAATCTAATTGGCCTCAAAATGAAAACTTGAAGGAATTCCAGAAAGGGCATTTTTGATGTTATCATCATTTTTAGAATTGCAGTGCTTTCAAGTTTTATGTATGGATGTGCCAGATATTTGTAAAAGATTAAAATCACCATAAATTGTAAACTTATTGAGGAAAATCAAAATGACCAATACAAAAAATACTCAGTTTTTGAATATCTACAAGATGGTAGCAAGCAGAAGTCTGTATTTTTTATGGTTTATGCAAAACTAGCAGCAGTTTTAGAAATGCTGTAATTCTGAAATAATGATGATATCAAGGAGCATATGGTGAACGATC
Source organism: Aurelia sp. 3 sensu Dawson et al. (2005) (assembly GCA_964020215.1). Lineage (NCBI taxonomy): Eukaryota > Metazoa > Cnidaria > Scyphozoa > Semaeostomeae > Ulmaridae > Aurelia > Aurelia sp. 3 sensu Dawson et al. (2005). Next base: position 26,928,339 of record OZ026574.1, on the reverse strand, counting down.
TAAGGTTTCCTTTGATCACGTGACTTGAAAGAATTAGGCAATATATAACATTTTACACATCTAAGTTTAAAAGCTTTGCAAAGGTTTGAGCCCTATGCTGTTTTAATCAAGGTGAGTCAATTCTTTATTTCATCCAGAGGCTTCAATAAGTATCCAGATTATTCCAAAATGCTGTTTACTTTGTGTTTTCAATTAGCAGAAAAGCCACAAACAGTCTAAAAGTATCTATCAATGTGGTATGTAGTTTGATAAGTTTACAACCAGCAATATAGCAACGTCATTAATTCTATCTTTCTTGAATTCACAAATACATACATATCTTAAGAATGAGGACCTGAACCAGATATTCTGTTGCTTTTGACACTTATAATCAACAGTGCTCATAGGAATTGATCAACTTTCAAACAGTGCTTCCTTGAATTGATCACATGGGGCTTTCTTGATAGCTACTGCCAGACGCATCACTTTATGGCAAGCTTGCTGGGATCTGTTGTAGTGACATATCAACCAATGTTGAGCTAGTCTTTCTTTCACGTCAAAGCAAAGGGTCCTTGCAATGGGGGCACCACAGGGGGAACTGGAGAGGACTTGTCCCCCAACATTGCAAAAGTTGGCAAAAATTGTCAAAAGGAAATGGTATAAATTAGTTGGGTATACCTTTAGACTGGAGAATTATGTCAAACCTCCCCCCCCCCACTTCTTTCTGATTTTTCAGAGTTGGCCTCACCACTGGGTTCTGGTTGCTTTCTACCAATTATCCTATCTACCATTTTGTTTGTAAATACTGCGTCAAATCTGTGTCAACTCTCATAGACTATTTAAGTGCATGATTTCCTTTCATAATTCTCAGAAACCGTCATGTTAGACTTGTGACCTTGTTAGACTTGTGACCTTGGGCATGGGCTGTTGGAAACACTGAAGATTTAGGTTTTATAAATCAAGTTGTCCCTTCCCAAATTTATCATTTCGTGTGTGATATATCAAACTTGCTTTCCTTCTGTTTGTACTTCCGCTGTGAAGGTGCCATTTTAATCCCTGCGCATGGCAGCAGCTTGACATGACCTCAAGGGCATAATTTCTCCAGGGCACTTGAGGTCATGTCAATCTGTTGCCACACACGGGGATTAAAATGGCCTCTTTGTAGGAGAAGTACAATACAGAAGAAAAACAAGTCAACATAAGAGTACGGGAAGAAAAGATCTAGGGGCTGCCCAACACAAAACCCATTGTTTACCAACATTTTTGCCCAGATAGAGCTGATTTTTAAAGATTTCTCCAAAGTTGGGGGCAAAGCCCCCCAGCCCCCCACCTCGTATGCTTATGCAAGTCAATATATTGTACAAGAAAGGATATATTAGAATAAGAACTTGATTGATAATATTTGAATTTTTCTTCTCAATTCAGCATTTCCTACAGCCCATGCTTTCCCTGTATTCTTTGATTTGCTGATAACATTACCTTGAAGTAACAGGCACATTTAGTCAAATTGGCTTAGCCATAGCCAGATTTTTGCACAGCACAAATTAGCTTTTGAATCAGTTCAGACTCCTGTGATGGTTGCATTCAGGTTTAATGCAAATTTTTTTTGGATTTGCAAAATGTGTGAATTCAGACTACATGAATTAATTGTTGGTCTTAGGCTTGCTTTTCACATACACTCAAAAAGGAGGAGTAAAGACCAAAACCCAATTTACAGTGAAGTTTTTTGCTTTGATGGTCAGAGTTTTGAAAACATTAAGTTTATTTTGTTTTCATGTTCCAAGTAACCTGCAGATTGGAATGTCAAAAGGAGTTCTGGTGTAGAGTTGGAAATCTTATTAAGTTTTGTTCAACTCTAAACTCAATAAAGTGTTCAAGGAGTTAGTATAGATTATGGTCCTTATTGAAACAGTAATTCCAGTAAAAGCACTTCTTTTGTCATGGTAAAACATTCTAAGAAGGGATAACAGCAGTTGCATTGGTTTTTCAAGTTTCCTGTCAAAAAGTAGAAAGTAATCAAGTGAGATTTCAGTTGATTGTTTCAATCCCAAATGAGTGCATTGTGTTGAGCAACTGTGTATGTATTTGCTTCAAAAAAGACATGATGTAGGTTTCTAGCTGTGCTGAAGTTTACAGCCTTTGCTTTGAGTTTAAAATTGTTTCAGAAAAGGCCTGTTTCTTAACTGTTGGCAGTTTTTGAAATGAGATCAGATAACCTTTATCTGTTGCTGTTTCTGGGCAGTTCTGTATTCTTTCAGGAAGAGTATTTGATCGACACCTATACAAAGCAGTCAGGTAATAGTTCAGCAGTGTTATAGCTGTACTTGTTCAGCAGTACTCCAACTGTAGGATAATGTAACTTCAGTAGTAATTTTCCAAATATACATGCTAATAACCTGCAATTTGCAGTACTTTAGCAGTATAATAGACAGTTTGCAAGCAGTACACAGTAAGATTCAGGTAGCATAACGAAGAATCATGTACTGTTGTTGTACTCACTACCTTTAGAAGTAGTATGGCTAAGATACGGCCATGTTACTGCTCAGCTTAGCAGTACTTCTTCATACAGGAATGAAAACTCAATGATGTTATTCTTTGTTGTATTCAATGTTAAAGTTTACAGTGGTGAATTACCAACAAAACTAACTACCAAATACTATACCACAATTCAAGGGTGATACCAGGAGGAGCAAAATATCATGACTTACCCCACTTTAGACCTAAAATACATCTAATTATAGGACACAAGATGCTACTTAGCTAACACAAAAACGATTTTAAAAATAAACGGAAAAGAAAATATTCAAGGAAAGAAGAGAATTTATGTACAAGTTTTCATTACAAACTTATTCAAACTGTTTGAAGGTCTGAATATATTCTAGCATTGCTGTAAGAATTTTGCATTTGAACCAAATGATAACTGTTTGTGGCCATAGAGGATGACTTTTAGCAACTCTTCATTTGAAATTTTTTTAAATAATGAAGCAACGATATTGCATTTACACTGTTGAGAAGATCATCTCTTTTTGCATCATAAGTATGGCAGAGCAGGAAGTAGTGTTCTGTATCCTCAACAACATCATTTGTTGGGCACAAAGGGTTCAAAGTATCCCTGAAGTTTTGCTTAAATTTGTAAAAATTTAGCTTACCAAGTCCAGCACATAGCTGTACTAGGTTGGATAAGTCTTTTGAGTCATAAATACGATAAACCAACTTTGGAGGTGGATGGATAATTGACATTGATTTTTCCTTGAAAATCTTTGCAGAGCTGGATAGTATAATCTCAGGGTTGAGTTTTTCCCATTCTGATAAGCAGTTGGGATAGAAACTTGATTCGAAACCTTGATGTTATTTCTTACAGCATTTTTCAAGAAAGTACCTGAGCTGTAATTTTTTGTTGTCCCAAAAATCAGATAAGCCAAACATATTTTTCTTCTGTCAGGTATTTTCTATGTTCATTTTCCAGAGTTCATATTGTTTCCTGCAATGTTGCTAATGTTTTGTGTCTCTAGCATAGCTAATGACAGTTACTGTAGTAATTACAATGTACCCTCCATTTCTGGGGCAGATCTCTCCTCTGTTTCGGCAATAAGTAAAAGATGACAGGTTGTGGAAAAGCATCTGCAGCTGGTAGTAGTCTATAAATAGGTTGGCTAATAGTTATGCAACTAGGTTGGCTAATAGTTACAGGGCCCTTATTGATAACAAGGTTACCGTTTATAAATATGGCTCTTGTTGTTATTATTATTATTATAACCACAATTGTTTAATCTACAAACAAACATGATGGTTCATACAAGTCACTTTTTAATGCTAATCTTTATGTATTTGCTTTCAGATTTCAGTTATAATGGTGTGCTAATTGATCACTATACACATAACCTAATAAACGTTTTCTTGGTCAAATTGCAGAATAAACACAAAGGAGGAAATATGCCAGCCCATGGTGCAACTTCAGGCCCAGCCAAAGATACTTTGGATCCATTTACAAGAAAGACATCTGTCAAAAAAGTAATCAAAGGTCAGAAAAAGCAGCAAGGTTCATCACGTTTTAGGACCAAAGGAACTCAAGAGCTCACCCCACTTACACTGTTAAAAGGTATGTTTTTGTTTACATTTGTTTTTTGTGTATAAGTGCCTACAAATAGTTTTTGGGCTCAATAGCAACCTATGCAGGGGTCATTACTGCCATTGAGCACACAAGTACTGTGTGCAGGTACAAAACATTACCACAAGTTGTTGCTACCACCCTAGGCCCATTTTCCCAACTATTTGTTTAAGGATACAGAAAATATTAGGACCAGTGCTCACCGTTTAGTTCACTGACTTTGAAATTTTGTAACTGTAAAGGAATGTCCCTTTCAAACATAAGGAACAGCCAAAGACTTTCCACAATCACCCCCAGTTGCTACAACAATTTACAATGATTGATTCAGATAAAACAGATGTTGCAATATCATAACTCCATCAAATATCCAAATGATTACTGGATTGTTTAACTGTTTCAGCATATGGCTGCTAATGGAAAATTCAACTATCTGTTTGATTGCTTATTGTTTCAAAATTAGCAAATAATGGCAGGCCACTGCATAAAATTGTGGTGAAAATTTGTACTTCTGGAAATCCAATTCCATCATCTTCCAATGAATTTTTACCTGGATTGACCTTGGTGCACCAGAATAAAGTATCCATTTTTGACAGTCCATGATGAATTGTGCACTAGGCTAGTATCGAAGACCGATGATGCTCAAAATTCCATACAGTGTTCAGCATTTTTTTGGCCCCCTGCGTTTTGTTACTTGTCTTAATTTCTTCAAAGTGCAAAACTTTGAAAATCAAATCTTCTAACGACAGTGCTGCTAGCTGGACAAGACAACAAGGGAATTCTTTGAAATGACTTCGTAATTTTACTATTATTTTTGTCAATTTCAAAACCTGTTACTTGTTCATAATTTCAATGAAATCTTTGTTTTCATAAACATTAATAGCTGTTTCCAAGCCAAGCTGATTCTTGGTGAATCGCAAGCTGGACATTTAGGCTGCAAAACATTTTTTGCTCCCATTCTTACAACCTTCAGAGAAATTGTTTTGGGTTGAACTTTGCAAGTTTATATCTTAAGATTTGGAAGCCTGCTAAAAACTCAGAGACCAAGTAATGATCTAGTCGCTATATATACATTTTCACCTGGGAATAAAAAGCCAGATTTTCACACATGCCACAGAAGTAGGTTCTACGATTGAGAGAGCTTCCATTTATGTGCTGATTAGTCCTGGGACAGTAGAGGCTATCCTCGAAGACAGTTCTTTCAGGCTTACAATATCTTATCTTATTATGCAGATATCATTAATGTATTTCTACTGGGTTTTATGTCTGCGGATTATTAAGGCCTGTCGCACAAAATTGCAAGTTCACCAAAATTGCAAGTTCATCCACATATTAATGGAAGCAAAGCAGAACATTCATCGACTTTTAATTGTACAGTGTTTGAAAGAACGATGAAAATGCTGAGCTACGAAGTTCGAAAGTGAATTTACGGTTCCTAGATTTAAAATTTGATTTGATTTGATTTTATATTTTTTTACCCATGGTAGCCCCTCAGTTAGAATAACTGATTTACAGGGAGCCATGCTAGTATTTCTCACCGCAAATACAAAAGCAAATTTTGTATCATAAATGGAAGCCCCAAGTGCCAGACAAACGAAGTCTTTGGTTGAATCTCTTCTATTTCCTGGTGTACAAATTTAGCTTTCTGGTGTGCAAATTTAATTTTCCAGTGAACAAACTTTGTAAAATAGTGGGATCCTGGATGAGGTCATTCTTATCAAATTCCATGCATTTTTAAAGACTTTGTTGATTGTGCAAGAACTGCGTGGCCGCTTATGTAACTTATTATCACTAATCCTCTTCTTAAGTCTAAGTCCTTTGCAAGAGTTTTCTTACTGTCGTGGCAAGGACAGTCTTTAGAGATTTCATATCTTAGTCGTTTTGCGATCCATTTTGGTTTTTCCAGACTAAAATTTCCGAGGAATTGCTTGGAACGTGAAAAGCAGGTAGCCAAAATTAAGAAAAACTGTTCAGTATTTTCTGGGATTTGACTATGATAAAGTAAGTCTTTAGGATTAGACTTGGCTCTAGGATTAGACTTGTGTACATTTTATCATAACCTTTCAAGAATTGTGTCCTGCATATTTTCCTTTCCTTTATCATCATGGTGAGATGTTTCTTTCCACCATATTTAGTATAACCGTCTTTTGCCGTTACATCCTTGCCTAACAGTAGGTATGTCCGGGTAGCTCTTGGCCCCCGCCCCCATTGGGCTTTCCAAAAAGAAATTCACACGTTTAAAGTGCTTGATAAGTTAGAATGAGTCAAATTTTGGTGTATATCCACAAGGATGAGGTTGTTTTGCGATTACTTTGCTGTTTGTCTGCGCATTGGAAGTTTAGGTAAAGTTTAATTTACGAAAAATCTGGTATTTGAGAATGCGTGAAGGAAGGCTTGTATCTATCAGTCAAAATAATAGCCAATCTCCTTATTCAAACAAAATTTATTCCACTTACAAAAGTCAAGAAGCGACTTTTTAAAAAGCAACAGCGTGTATAATCTAATGCCTTTGCAAAGATCACTTTTTACCCTTTTACAGCTTGAGGGACTCAAAATTTTTTTGCAAATTGCCCCAGATGATGAGATACCTTATAATCTTAAGTGACTGCGGGCCTTTTCTCGTATTTCAAAGTAAAGGAAATCTACTTTGATTTTAATTTGATTTTGCCTAGATTTTCAGTGCTCAGAAATGTGAAAGCAATGGCAAGAAATACTTGAGTCTTTACACCATCAATTAAAGTTTGATTCATTACAATCTTATTAACTATTCTCAGTGTGATAATTTTCAAACTTCTTGGAGTCGTTTTGGCACTTCCGATACTCCAATAATTTGCACCTTTATTTCTAAGATGCTAGCCCGCAAGAGCAACAAGATCTGTTCATCAAGAAATTGGTACAATGTTCCACTGTTTTCGATTTCATGGACCCTGTGAGTGATCTTCGAGGCAAAGAAATCAAACGAGCAACTCTGAATGAACTTGTTGATTACATCACATCAGAACGAGGCGTTCTTACCGAGGCTGCATATCCGGAAGTTGTTCGAATGGTAAGTGTTAACAACCCATTTCGTTTCCACGAAATTTGTTGATCATTAATAACCAACTTTGAAGGTATTGTTGGCCAGATAAATGCTGTCTTACCGAGCATGAATTCATGAGCTAGGAACCAAAGTTTAGGTAAAGACTTCAAAACTTCAAAACTCAAGGGGTTACTGTGATTAGTAAGATAGGGGTACTTAGGATGCGGTACAAAACATCGACCTTGAAAAATAATTTCTTGCATAGAAATGTACCCAAAAATGTAATATCTTACTGCCTTCACGAGGCACTTTCAGGAGTATGTCAAACACATTATCTTCCAGAGATCTGTCAGTCAAAATAAGGTAAAGACAAGTTATCTGTTGTATATGGTCTACACTCTTGTACGGTGCAGAAACTTGATCAATATCTAAGAATATGATGGAAAGGATAGGAGCCTTTGAGATGTTTATTTGGCGGAAAATTCAGAGAATTTCGTGGCAAAGTCACACTAAAAATGAGGCATTCCGGGAAAGAATAGGAGAGAAAAGAAGCGTCATGCAGTTAATCATGCCAAGGAAACTAACATTCTTCAGTCACATCATAAGGGGGGATAACTTACATCGTGTCATATTGGAAGGTCGAATACCATCAAGACGACGCAGAGGAAGACCAAGATAGATGTGGATAGACATCATCGGTGAGATGGTGGGAAGAAAGCATTATGGGTGGCTCGTAGGAAAAAGCCCAGGATAGAGGGAAGTGGAGGCGATTCATAGCAGCCTACGTACAGCAAGTAGACGGCACGGCACATGAGAGGAAGAATGCCTTCACAAATGCCTTCTGGTAGTTTCGATAAAACGAAATGTCTTGTTCAAAAATCATTCGCTTTTTTATTCATGGACTTTGCTGCTCCTTTACTGTGGGAGGTTTTTCTTTTTGGTAATCTATGCCAACTTTCATTGTACACCCAAGCATGTTTGTGCTAGCAGAATTTGCAGCAGTTTCCAGAGTTACGCAAGCCAATTTGTAGTAGTCCTTTTCAAGTTGTGTAACAACAGAAAGTCGTCCCTGCATGTTTTTGCAAGTTATGTAGCGAAGCTATTAACCCTTTCACGCCCGGCTACAGTGATTCAATAAGCAATAAATAAATGCAATGTCCATAACCTTTCAAATCAATCAAATTTCTAAAAGCTTCACCCCCTGAAAAATTCGCAGTTCTCAATGAATACAGTTGGGCTATATGGCCCTTCCGGGGGTGAAAGGGTTAACACATGCCTAGGTTTGACTAAACATGTGAAGATATTCAGATTGATTGGAAATGGTCATAATATTCTTGAGCTCTTTACGATTCGCGGTGAAGATCGATTTTAAAGCAACAGAAAATTCATAAAGATGTTAAAAAATTCCGGTTTATTTCGTAGTATGAAAGGTACAAAGAATAAACCGGGGAACAGTCAACGGTTCCGAGGCTACATCATCGTTGTCATTTACCGAATTAACCATTTTAATTCTTCATTGACTTGCCAATACCTTGGCGTAGCTATTTTCTATGAAGACCCCTTCTAACTTATCGTAGCGCATTTAAGATGATTTTTTTTAATCATATTTACCCACAAATCCCTATCAGCTTATACAACAACAAGATGATAGTTTCAAAAATAACAATAGTAAAAAGAAAAATATAAAAAAAACAACGTACTATATTATATCTACAAAGAATAATATGGAATGTAACCGTGGTAAGTGCTGCTCTTCCTAGGGATCGTGCTTTGGGTTAAATGCTAGTGTAGCAAGTAGTCCTTCAGTTTCTTTTTAAATGTGAGAACTGTGGGGCTATTCCTTATATCAAGAGGTATATCATTCCACAGTTTAGCACCAGAGTAAAGAAAACTCTTTTTTGAACTTCTAGGTTTCGTTTTGGGATATCAATATCTCGGCAGTTTCTCGTTGCGTCAGCAGATATTTGAGATCTCATGGTGAATTTTCCTTGAAGGCTGTTCGGACATAAATTATTCATTATCTTATATGCCATAACAGCCTTGTCATATTTGATAAGGTTAGAGACAGAGAGCCAATTGCACGTTCATCCGTCCTTTACATTGGAGTTTTCAATCAATGTGCGAGCTCTGTCTTGGAGACGCTGCCACAGAGTGCTATTATCGTTATATCCATGGAGTGCTATTATCGTTATCTGGAAATTATCTTTGCACAGGTAAATAACAACATCTTCCGAACACTCCCACCTTCTGACAATCCCGACTTTGACCCAGAAGAAGACGAACCGACGTTAGAAGCGTCTTGGCCACATTTACAGGTAAATTCAGTCTTTTATACTGGTTCAGTCAAAAAGTCAGCAAGTTTGGTGGGATGTGGAATAATCAGTGCGAGCTTGATTTTCAAAATTGAAATGTCAATCTATCAAATGAAGGCTAACTTAGATGTGAAAATTTTGTTTGATTAAATCATTCACTTTTTTAGACCCAGAAGTTAGGAACAAACTGATGAAGGGTTTTTATGGGAGCGACAATTCCACGTTCGATGTGGTCAATAATTTATTTGCCTTTGAAATTTAAATTCTACTTCTGAAACTGACAACTATATCGAAGTTGATTGGCAATGGCACTGTTTCAGATTTTCTTTTGTCCAAATAGTTTCTGTTCCCATTATGAGTAAACTATTAGTTACTGCAAAGCGAATACTTTGTCGGGTTCTGCTTGTAGAATAAATTTTGCTTTGATTCTAAGTTACACTCTTTCTACAAGGTGTTTCAGAAAAAACGCAACCCACTTTCATTCGAGTTTCTTCAGGAAATGATAGAATTTGAATCATTATCAGTCATACCATCTGAAAGTACAATCTATCTTCTTTCCAATGATATCCAGGTTTGGTGGATTAATTGAATTTTCGTTCCTTAATTGACGTTTCCGTAAGTATGTCCTATTTTAGATGCTGGAAAATGGTAGGGCATTTCCATAGACTATAATCCACATTTGTGAGAGCATATTTTTATCATTTTCTACAAATGCATCTCATGAGGATAAAATTGTATTTTCCCCTCCTCAAGGAATCACTTCGAGTACTTCTACGCCCGAAATACCTCGGAAAACTTTTGCTTTTGCAGGATGATGCATTTGAAATTGGGCGTTCTTACTAAAATATACATAAAGTGATAAATAATCCCTTTAAGATAACAGAACTGCATATAATTAGAAAGAAGAAAGATTTTGCTTTCAGATGGTATACATTACATGTACTCAAATTTTGGCAGTTTTTTAAGATTTCAAATTATAGTTGGGTTTGGTGTTTCTAAAGCATCCTGTGATAATCTAAAATTTTGCAATATTGCTCTTTTTCAGTTGGTATACGAATTTTTCTTGAGAGTTTTGGAATCACCGGAGTTTCAACCTACAATCGCCAAAAAGTACATAGACCAAAAATTTGTCTTACAGGTAGGTACACGTTAGACATTTTATTAGTTCAGTTACTGACAGAGGTCTTCCTGAAAAAATTCCCCTGCGTTTACACACTTTCAGTCTTTCTTTCTACTCTTTTGCCGTTAATCGAATTTATCAGTTTAGTATGTTGTACGTATTTCTATTTATTTTCCATCATATTGCATTGTATGTTATGAGATTTTGAAGTCATAAGACTGAACTGAAATTCTGTCCGACTCAAAGTACAGCCAGCAATAAGGACAAGAATTTTTCCTATCATGGAAAAATTCAATGGATTATCAAAAAAAATTGTCATTGTCATTCTGTATTTCTTTCGCAGCTGTTGGAATTATTTGACAGTGAAGATCCGCGGGAACGGGAATTTCTTAAAACTGTCCTTCATAGAATCTACGGAAAGTTCCTCGGCTTAAGAGCCTATATCAGGAAGCAAATCAACCATATATTTCTTAAGTAAGTATTGATCTGTATTGAAAATTAATGTTGTATATATCTTGTTGTTGTTGAAGGCAGCATTCATTGGTGGACAAGATTTTGTGAAATTCTCTTACATGATAATGAATCCGAAAAGAGCACTCCAGAGGCAGCAGGAAAAACCAAGCATTCGTCCTTGTGATACTGGTTAAGGTGATGGCAAAAATGAGAAGGCCCTTAAGTCTCACCTTAATCAAAGTCATTGCTTTTAACATCTTTGTACGAGTTTTAAACTTAAATTTGCTTCAAATGAAAGTTCTAGAAATAAAAATTAAGAGTCAGGTTGGTAATTCAGCATTTGAATGCAATGCACTTTAGTTTTGCTGAGTAATTACTATATTTTATGCATCTAATGCAGTTTGAATTTTGTGAATGTCCCAGTTCCTTTTGGCACTGTGAAGAAGGTTGATTGCTGAAAATTCTGAATCTTGATTTGGTATTTATATTGTTAGGTTCATTTACGAAACGGAGCACTTCAATGGAGTTGGAGAGCTGCTCGAAATCCTGGGAAGGTATGCAACAAAAATTTCTGTTAATTCAGGAACACAATGTTTCCTGTTTTGGCTTTTTACTGTAATTTCCACATTCTAAACAGAGATGTAGTCAAGTTATTCAGTTACAGACAAAGAACTACAAACTCGCATTATTGGACAATCCAACTTAAACTAGGCGGGGCGACTTTTGACCGAATATGTGTGGTTCCTAATCGTTCTATTTCAAGCATCAAGATCCAAGGCAGACTTTAGAATGCATAGTTCAATTTTGTTTCGTTATGCTAGATCTTAGATAGTGGTTCCAACGGCCGTACTTTGAAGCTCTTTTTTCACAAAATAAATGCTAGCTGTGCGGTCATTCAATAAAGAAGGAACGAGATTCGAAAATTTCTTATTGTGTTATGTCCTAGATTTAGTTTAAATAAAAGTCTAGCCACTGATAAACATTCTTTTTCTTTCCAGCATTATAAATGGCTTTGCTTTGCCATTGAAAGCAGAACATAAACAGTTCCTTCTCAAAGTTTTGATTCCACTTCACAAAGTAAGATGTTTATCGCTGTACCACGCCCAGGTGAGCATCAAAAGAAAGAACCATTCTAGCGATGTCTATTGTGCTATGGAGTAAATAGTTTGTTAATCCAAGGCAAAGTTAGAGTGTATCAGAGCTCAATAAGATTTTTTCCTTCCTAGTAGCAAGCTAAGCACTTTCATTTCTTCTTAAACAACTCCTTCTTCTTTCCCTATATACAGTCCCATTGTATCCTGAATCCTTTCTTTCCTTCTTTCTTTTCCCTTTCTTTCCATGTCCTTTTTCTTTTTCCCTTTCTCCTTCCTGAGAATTTGAGCATTTCAGCTATCTTCCTGGTAGCGCTGCACCACGCTACTTCGTTTTTTTAGCCCTGGAGTGTATAGTTCCATCTTTATCATTATTTTCGTAATTTTTAGTAGGTTGGCTCGCTTTGTAAATGTTGTGTTTCAAACATGTTGTATTGTGTAAATGTAAATGTAGTTGTGAAATGAAATATCACTCAGTTGCTATTATCTGACGCATAAATGATTATATAAGTATTACTATGTTAAGTAAGCAGTGGCACTTATTTCTTCTGGCAACCATTTTTAGCAGGTTATTCTCATATTTCGGCCCAAAATGGACTATATTTTGACTGTTGCTTTACAAGTTTGCTCAATCTGTTTGGTATGTAATTATCAATCTTAGAAGAAATATATCGATAGATTTCATTTTAATTCATCCTTATTTCATTTTTGATTATTGAACCACGGTAGCCCCGTCAGTCTGTGGAGAAAGCTTTAAAGGGCCGTGCACAAAGACTGCTGTGTAAAAAACTGATTTATAATTTCATTTCCAGGGCCGTAAAGTTACTCATTTTCTCAATGACAAGTTGTTAGCACACACCATTACACTAACGATTCTTATCTGTATGCCATTGTAACATTTAAGAATTCTATAGTTCTTTAAGACTTGTGATAAACTCATGATATACTGGCTGACTAGATTGCAGAGAATTTTTGTTTTTCTGTTTCATAGCTTGCCTACTGTGTGGTACAATTCTTGGAAAAGGATGCAGCTCTCACCGAACAAGTAAGTCTTTTTGAGGAACTTCATAGTTAAGAGTTTTGATACTTGAGGTCTTAGTTAGCAGTTAATCCATTGGTCTTACACATGTTTTAAATGATGTTAACTTGTACTGAAATGTAAACAAAGTTGGAGTTTGTTAGTGGTAGCCCATCTACTTGATGATTTGAGACTAGTATCGTGAACTAGATGTGGAAATGATTATAGTGAGGTAAAGAAGAGAAACGAGTTTTTTTGTATTTTTGTTGTAAAAGTTGAGGATTCGTTCAAATTTATTCTTGTTTGATTTCAGGTCGTTCTAGGATTGCTCAAATTTTGGCCAAAAACAAGTAGTCAGAAAGAGGTGAGTATGGCTCTTGACAGTTAGAGATGAATTATTCTAAGTTGAAACTGGAAGAGCTTTCACGTACAACATTTTGATTAATTTTTTGTGCTGGGGAGCCTGTCATAAATGCTCGGTCTTCAGCAAACATTGCAGTACTATTGATGAAGCCAGTTCGTGTTTTCCATTCTTGCATTGACTGAGTGGCACATCAAAACTCCAAAGATGTATTTGAAATCTCTGCAGCATTGCGGTATTTTACGAGTACCTCTACCCCAAGGAAGGATATAAGTAACTTCTTTTAAAATCTCTGAGAAAAGTTTTAGGATTAGGATCCAGGCAGAGAACCATGGAGTGCCATGGAATCCAGTGTTTTTCTTGCGATTGGTTATGATCGTAAAGGACTTAAAAACTAAAAGTTCATTCCTTTTCTTGAAGGTGATGTTTCTCGGGGAAATAGAAGAAATTTTAGATGCTATTGAGCCTCCGCAGTTCCAGAAAGTGATGGAGCCTCTTTTTAGGCAGATAGCCCGATGTGTATCTAGTCCACACTTCCAGGTTTGCCAATTTATCATTTTTTAAGGACTGCTTTTTAAGTTTACACAGTCTGAAAGCAAGCTATGCTAGAAGACAGTGTTTTGTAAATAGTCCTGCCACTTTTTTTCTTGATTGTCAACTTCTTTTGTACTCCAAGATTTATCAGTATTACAGTTCAGCCCGAAATTATTCATACCCTTGCCACATTTTGAGTATCTTCATCGTTATATTTGCGGACCAATTCGTAGGATAATTCATCCGTTCAAATTTCTCTTATTGTGCTTATTTGCAGTCCTCAAACAGAACGATGTGAAATACTCAAAACTTGGTATGGGTATGAATAATTTCGGGCTTAAATATTTTTCTTCTCTAGCAAGTTTCCAAATCTTTAAATCATTCTACGACCTTCCTCTCTGAATTAAATTGCTTTAATTCAATTGAATCAAGATAACATTATGTTATCTTGATTGAATTAAATCTCACATGGAGAACAGTTTCCTTATATCGCAGCTCTTAAAGAACATGTATTCGTTGAAAATTTTAAAAAGATTGCGTTGAGCTTGAACTTGATGATTGTACCAGACAATGAACTGTGTTTACAATTCCAAGAATTTTTGAGACGTCTCAAGAAGTATTTATTACGCATAACACTATCTTACTTTCAAGACCAAAATGTCCCTCACTTTACCAAAGTTTGTTCATGTGATGCGCAGAAAGAATTTAAATTTTAGATGATATGCATTGAAAAAATTTTCAGGCGCATTTTGTGGAAATTTTGAGCTCGCAGGCGCTTAAAAATTTTGGTGAGGTCTGCTAATGCTCTTAAGTATTCCTTTGTAGGTAGCAGAACGAGCATTATACTTCTGGAATAACGAATATATTGTCAGTTTAATTGAAGAGAATTCAGGCACCATTCTGCCAATCATGTTTTCATGTTTGTATCGAATTTCTAAAGATCATTGGAATCAGTAAGTAATATTCCATTAGAATTTTTTCGTTTATCAGTCAACCAATTATCCTGCAAAACTGATCTTGAAAAATTTATTTGTGTAAAATGGTTTTAAGAATCGCTAGATTTCAGAGCTAATTTTTTTAGACTTGCGAAGAAGAGACCCCATGAGATGCAAGAACATAAGCAGTTTCAGTTTGTATTTGGAGCGAAGATCGCCAAAGATAAAGATTTCAAATGTGTTCAAGTCCAGCCCGAGTTGCTTTTTTTTTGGATACAATTTCTTTTCAGTTGACATGCAATAATGATCATCACCAGGGAACTATGAACTTATTCTTTTTCTTTCAGAACGATAGTTGCACTTGTATATAACGTGTTAAAATCATTTATGGAAATGAATAGCAAATTATTTGACGAACTGACCTCGTCTTACAAAGCAGACAGGCAAAAGTAAGTTCATATTAGTTTCTTGCTGTGTGTTTATCTGATAGTTTGTAACAATGAATTTATAATGTCCGAACGTTTGCTGTGCCAGTAGTTTTCCCAAGGGGGTAAAATGAAAATGCCTGAACTGGAATTGTTAAGAATTTGTGAATATTGAATGATAGCGCTGATGCCATATAAGAATGATAGCCTTGCTTTGCTTTATTTATGAATCTTGCAACTATTCATATGTACTTCTTAAAGAATTTCTATGTCAATTTCTTTAACCTGATTTTTTGCAATGCTCCAACAGATGTCCAAGCAAGCTCCAACAGATGTTTTTAAGCCTAAAGTTTATTTTTACTCACCTCCACCAAAGAGCTTGCCTTGAACACATGTCGCAATCTTGTCCTGAATCATATTTTCCCGAAGGAAATGAAGCCTGTTTTATTGTTATCCATGTATCAGAACAGCTGATAACAATTATTGGAAATGTTTGACCTCGAAAATATTGGATTTTTTTTGGACATCTGCGATTGCTTTTGGCTATAGTTTATCTGAATCTCAATAGTTAGGACACTGCCCTATTTTCATTGAAATGACTCAAAAAACATGTCAGAATGTGTTTTTGCATCCTGTTGACTACAATCGAAAACCACATTTGTAAAAATAGGCTTAACTCATCTTTTCGTAAAAATATATCAGGACTCACCTGTTTTAGCTGTCTGTTCTCGAATTCAAGGATCAGAAGATTCTTGGTTGAATTGAGTGCTAGTATAAGCATTAACAATTTAAATAAAGTTACATGTTTGCACTTACTTCTCGACTTTTCAAGCACTGCCCGTTATCAATTGATGGTTTATGTCTGGACCTGAAGTCAGATAAGAACCTAACTGCTTCTAACATAAGATGAATTTTTTTGGAGAATTATAAAGAAAGGATGGTAGGTCCATCCATGGCAGGTTAGAATATGGTGTTAATGCTAATGTTAGACAGATATCTAATGTTACATGGACAATTGTTTAGTCTTTTTTACCTAATAGTTGCACGTACATTCTATCCATCATTTTAAACCTTTAGCTAATGTCAAGTTTTCTATCGCTTTCCCTCTTTGCTTCCATTTTTTCACTTAGCTTTAAGAAATTCACCCTCTCACTTTACTTGTCCTAAACACATTAGCCGTCACTGTCTTATTGACGGGTCAGCATTATTCGAATGTTGCTAGTTATAAACAATTCTTACTGGGTCTAACAAGGGCAGATTTTGTAATACAATAGCATCCATCGCTTTGGTTCACACCTCAATTCAAAGCGATTAGCGAATGCAGACAAAACAAATTCTCTCAGGCAGAAATTTGGCGGGGCGAAGGGATGTTTTTTAAGAGAAGGCATGTGCTTATAACGAAAGAAGAAAGGTAAATCTAAAGTTGTGTCTCGCGGATTTTGTTTATTTGATTCAGAAACCGAGCAGAGGGCATTACAGTTTTGCATATTTATTGCTCAGATGTACGCAGTCACTCCTCAGCTCCTGAATCAAATAAACACAATCCGCGAGACAGAACTTTAGATTTACCGTTCTTCTTTCGTTATAAGCACATACCTTCAGCTTCTCTTAAAAGCCCCCCTTCGCCCGCACCAAACGAGAGTTTGCCGTACTGGTTTCAGGGCAATTTTGCGGCTTCGTTTGTTTTGAATTTCTGCTTGAGAGAACTTCTTTTGTCTGCGTTCGCTAATCGCTTTGAACTGACGTGTGAACCAAAGCGACTAATGCTATGGCATTACAAAATCTGCCCTTGTTACTGGGTCTAACGAATCGATATGTGTATACACAGGGAGAAGAAGAAGGAAAAAGAACGGGATGATCTGTGGAAGAAATTAGAAAAGCTTGAATTGTCCAAGAAACAAGCAGCGACCAAAAATTCGAATGCCTCACCGAAAAATGCTTCACCAGGCAGTAAAGCGAAAGGCAGTAATGCAAATCAGACGACAAGCACAGGAAATACAACCTCAAAGGGGTAGTTATTCAGACATTATTAGATCAGTCACAGAAATTTGTTTTTATAGGGTATCTTATTCATATCTGTACTACCACTACGAGATCACAGGAGAATTTAATGGCTCAAATACCCAATAAATTATGACTGTTTTAAAGAGGACATGATAGAAAAGGTTTTCGTAGGATGAACTGGGTTAGTCAAGGAGAAGGTGGATTCTGTTGCCTTCTTTGTGGTGAAGATTCGAGAAAGTTCGCTCTAAGGACGTCTGAGATTTTTAGTCTGAGTGAGATTCATACACGTAAGATAAGCGTACATCTAGGCCGATATCACAAATATGAGTTGTTCATGAAGATTTGCCATTTGCGTCTGCTGCCAATTTTTTACATATCTTTCAAGATACTGGTCTGGTTTGGTTGTCAGGGAGGTTCTGTGAAAAGCATTGCATAAAACCATCCATAAGTCATTCAATACAACGTGACCTTGTACGAATAGTGCATTATTTGTTTGTTCACATTTTGTAGGCCCAATGGACAGAGGCCGCACACGATTTGGTCCTCCAGTTGTCTTGCGCAACTATCATGGTTATTTATACACAATTCACAACATTGAGGTTAATGTAGATTAACAAGGGCTGTTGACGTTGCATAGAATAGTAGTTCTTGTTGAGGTGTAAGCAACAGTTACAAAGTTGCAACTGATGAAAAGTGCAGAAGATCTTGAAAGTTAGAATGTCTAAACATCTAAAGTTTGGAGCGGTGAAGTTATATTAATTAGTACTAAATGAGAATTCGTGTTTTGGAATTCCTTACATTTCTTAATGATCGTTAGATGTTTGATTAGAACTGACAAACGAGACATACGTTTTGTCAATATGACAAGTTGAGATACACTAACATGATGGAATACATTCATATGGTCACCATTTATTCCCATCGTTTCTTTCAGATGTAGTTTGCGAAAAGTGCCAGTGGTTAAGACACTGCGTGCACTTACACTCAGACTAAATTCGAAATATTTGTATTCGAGGTTCTTCTCTTTTCAAACTACACAAGGAATGTATTGTGTATAGCGTCGCTCGTCTGTGCTCATCAAGTTTTTATTTCCTAGATGAGATCAAGCAAGGAACCGAAAATAGTTGCGTTCTGGAGACAGAAGGAATTCTGTGTGGAACAGCTAAAGCAATTGGGCAGATGCCGAAGAAACTTACAGTTGTGATGCCTAAGTTGCATCCACTACAAAGCTATGTTTTGTCAGGTTCAGATAAAAAGCTTCTTTCTCAAGTTAGATGTCCAGGACATAGGCTTCAAAGGGAAGCATATTTTTAAGAGACGTACCCTCCCCATAATCTGTGGCACTGCCCATACTTGGTTGAAGGGTTTACTAAAGGTTAGAAGCGTTCCTTTTCTTTTTAGAAACTTCTCCAGTACCCTTGAAATTTTGATATTACGGATTAGTTCTGTCAGGTTTGATAGGGGAAGTCTGATGAAACAGTGATGACCACATAGGAAAAGTGCCGATGGCGACACCTGAGAGCAAAGCTCAACGATAGATGATGGCAGATGGCGACGAAAGACGTTCCAGGTTTCAATGAATTCGATAAAGCGACGTCGTCAGAAACGTCGTTATCACAGTAGTTCTGAGAGCCATTGTGAAAGCACTTCTGATCGCATTAAGAGAGCGTTTCATATTCTAAAATGGCTGGGAAATTATTTTGTGAAGATTCTCTGTGAAATATCCTGGAAACGTATATTCAAACCTTGGTAAGTAGTAAAATTTTCTGGACTTAACAGTTATGTGATGTTGTAGTCCAGTAACACTCAGGGTTTCCCTTTTTCCGACCAAAGGATTTCAAAAACACTTCGTCCTTTGAAGTGTGGATGTGTTCAAATGTCTAAAGGTAGTGGGAGGAAACATTATCGTCCTCAGTCTCAAAAATATCATAGATGTGTATGGAATCTTCCTGTTAGCAAAAATCGACATAACTTAAATAGGCGTGTTCCTTATTCATTTTCAACAGTACAGGGGCCATCCTATTCTCCCTCGAAGGCAATACACCATTCAACCAACTGATAGCGCTGGAACGCCAAATGCAAAAATATTTCGAATAAATTTTAGTTTTACTCGAAAGTTCATTCGAAATTTTTTTGCCCGTTCTGGCGCTTAATATTGAATGTTGTGGTACCAGATAAATTTGTCCTGAAATTTCTCATCGATAGCCTATAGACTCGTCAAATTTCATATCTGGATTAGTAGACCCTTTAGTTATTCTACAAGAGACGCAAGCTATGAAATATCCAGGACACCCTTAAAAGACGCAGGCTATTCTACAAAAGACGCAAGCTATAGTTTTAAACATTTAAGAATTTCGATTGAGAAGCGTTAAAGCATCAATCATTATCATGCAAATACAAAAATTGTTCAGATTGCAACGAAATGCACAAAATTATCGCTCGATGTAGACACTAGATGAATGGCTGAAGGTCTATCGGGCCTAACAAAGGCTGCATTTACACAGGGCCGCTTGAGTACTGGCCGGCTGAATATTTGGCCGCGTAGCTGGGTATCGTGCAAATATTTGTTCAGCCATCTTCTATACGGCCATCTTTCATGGGCATGTGCATTAGTATTAATAGCAATTTTGCACCAGTTTCTATGAGGACCATATTTCATTAGCCTCCTTTTCAAAGCCTTCCATCCTCGATCGTGGTACCTTGCAAATGTTTGTTCGCTTAGAGCGTATACACGAGGCCGCTCACAAATTTGAGCGGCTCAGTTCGCAAGACGGCCACTTCCGAAGGTGACCTAGTGAAGGTTGGCAAAGCGTCCAAATATTCGGCCGGTTAGGCAGGTCTCATGGAAACGGGAAGGCTTAGTGACCAAATATTTGGCCCGCCAAACATTCGGCCGGCCTCGCGTGAACGCATAGACTGACAACATCTTGTGAAGCCTGATATGTTTGGCCTAAATTTTCGTGAGTGGAATAGACTCATCGTTCTTTGTTCAGTCACATTTGTCAAAGGTTGCGTTTATTAAGTTACCTTGTGTGTATTGACATTAATTCTGTCTTTATGTATTTCTTTATTTTTTACATAGTAAGGTTTATTGTCGAATAATAGTAACCTCTTTCAACTGTCGCAATTACAAGGATTTTATTCCGACTTAGATCAGTCGATATACTGAGGCGATTGAGTGCATGTAAATAAGTCGAGGCTCGTACAAAAATCTGCTTTTCAGACAAAGATTCACTGTTCTTTGCATTTCATTCTCGTATCTTTTTTTAAGTGTTTTCAGGTTCACCACCTTGACTCGATATGCTGGGTGGGATCATGTGTCCCAAATCTCCAAGAACGTTGCTGTAAAGATACATACTATTTCTTGAACTGAATGACATCAAAGAATCTTTAGTTATGATTCTGCCGTTGGACTTTCCTGAAATCTTCATTTCTTTCAGAATCAGAGTATCCTTCTTTTTCACTAAGCATACAAGTAATAGTTTGAAAAAGACTAATATGAAAACCATTGTAGTTTCTGGATTTTTTGAGAAATCACATTGTTTTTCAAGAAATAGTCAGCTTATGAATGTCTCCAATATCGTATCAAGCAACGTTCTCTCTCTTTTGGTTTAAGATTTAGAAATGTGATGACGTTACATCCTGAAATGAAGTGAAATATTAAATGCGCTGCAGTTGCGAAAATTATTGAAGAATTATCAAAAGTCCAACAGCAGGAGTGAGACAAAGTAGTTAAGGCTTCTCTCAAGCCATTCATTTAAAAGAAAAAGATCGTAAAAATTGGTGGAGCCGAGGCGAACCTCGATTGGAGTTTTTTGAGCCTCCTCATCGCATCGAGGCTCACTGTGCTTGCATGGTATCTCACTTTCTCACAGGAGATCGCTTCTGATCACATGATCCTACCGCTATTTAAAGAAACAATTAACAACGGTCCTACGGCGGCAAATAAGCGCTAAAGTTCGCATTCATCCTCAGTCTTTCGTCAAAATATGTATAAACTGTTTGAATTATCGTATAACAAAAACTATAGGATCGATTTCGAAAATTACGAATCCGTTATCTGGGTGATGGCTTGACTTAATTTTGAGAATTAAGCAATAATTTACAATGCACGATCTTAATCGCAAATGAAACTACCTGACGACTAACTTCAGCGGCCTTAGGCTCCACCAAAATTGTAAAGCGATGTTTTCTCAAGCTCAAATCATTGCCTTTTAATGATTTCGACAAATTTAGTTCCAGCATCCAATTTTTAGTCTATGTGTAATTTTTCATATCCTTAGAGCTGGCGATTTTGATTTTATGATGATAATAAATTTGAAATTTCATAGAGATCTGACTGTGAAAATCGTTCGGGGTGTAACTTTACACCCTCGGTCATTATTCACGGTCAAATCCCTTCTAAATTTTCAAATTTGTCTTCGTCATAAAATTAAAGTCGCAGAGACAAAGAGTGTGAAAATTTGCAGTCAGACTAACGATTAGGTGCTGAATGTGAATCTGTGGTTAGAAATTTCATATGAAGCAATCTACAGAAATTTTGCAAACTTCCAAAACGAGGCCGCTTAGTTGAAAAGGTGAATTGGCCACATAGTTTTCACATAGAATCATACGTCAAGGGTGTTAGGACAGGGATAATTCTATTAGATATTTATTTACGTTGTTTTGATGCTTGTATTCTTTTCTTTTTCGTCTTCAACTGGCGTCTGTAACCATGCTGCAACAGAACGTGGCTTAGGCCTAAGTACTCTCATTATTCGAATAAAACTCCCGTGTATTCTTATGTCTCAGTGCGCCTTCGCAGAAAAGAAGATTTCAAACTGCAGAGCCATAAGACAAATCTTTTTCGACTTTCTTTCAAGCTTTGCGGTTGAAACCTATTCTTCTTCGAAGGCGCATTAAGACACAGGAATACAAGGGATTTACATTCAAATAACTGAAAATATTTAGCCTCGTTCTGTTGCAGCCACGTTTTGTTGCAGCCAGGGACGTAGGAAGCATCTCAAACTTTGGGCCACGACACTTCGAGGGCACTTTGTCCCGTAAGAAACAGGGGGCATTTTCTGAAAATAGAAACAGGGGGCACTTCTTTGTTTATTGCAAAATCTGAGGGGCACGTGCCCTCAGTGCCCCCAAGTGCCCCTTCGTCTTTCGTCTATGGTTGCAGCTTTGTTGCACAAATCAAATTATCCGTGTCCTACCACCCTTGCATAGGTCAGTTTTCACCTTGGGATGCTTGTGTCAATTTGACAAGTAGTTCATGATTCATGTGAGGGGAAAGGCAAAATAAATATTTGGTTGAAAAAAGGTCTGCTGTTGTAAAACAGTAATGTCAACATTAAAACATTTTTTAAAGAAAGAGTTCTACTGTAGAGTTAGAGTTGCATTTAAATTTTCAGTACTGTTGTTCATCTATAAGGCAACACTGTCAACCTAATCGGCTAGACTCGTAACGGATCCAAAAGTGATCGTGATGCTGGTGCAGTGTAAACGGTGTCTTACCTTCAGCAAGAGGACTTCTCCGCCTACTGCGCGATCGGGCCAGAAGACAAACCTACTTACTGCAGTGCCCACGTGTGAAACTTTCGAATTGCACTTTTTTAGGTCGAGATATGCATCATTTCCAGTGCAACTACAAACATGCCGGGAATCCTCATTCTTTCTTACTGCTGTCTAGTGATTTTGACCCCTTCGGAGAAGCAGATGTCAAAATACGTTGTTTTTGAGAAGCTTTCTATGAAGAAACGGTAGGAACTGTAAATCGGGTTGAATTCAGAGAAAAACTCGATTTAAAGAGATTCAAAAGGCTTGCTCACCAGGATATTTCATGCTTCGTAGAATATTTATTCCAGGGTTAAGAAAATGTATTAAGGATTCTCATTCATAAGCCATAAACAATGAAGCTTGTGAAAAAATTGCACATGGCGTTATCAGCGGCCTTTGCAGCATGCTTCAGAACGAGGCAGCCCTGAAGAGAGCAAAATTTACTAATCTAAAGCTAGTCATAAGATCGACTGTACCTGGGGCAATAATTTGATCTTTGTTATACTTGCCAAAAGAGGAAGCCCTACTATCGGCCTCGTGAACAAATTTTGATGACTTTTCAAACAGGAGTAGTTTTTAGGACACCCACCCGGTATGAAAATTCGTTATCAGGAGAAACAGAAGATACAGAGTAATACCGGGTGTGGCAAAAAACTTCAGACGTTTGAAGAGATGTCGTACCTCAAATAGTACAGAGTGTCCCAAAAAATTGTGCCTCGTTCTTGTTGCGACTGTGGAGGAGCTGTAGATTCAATTATCTTGGCTTTTGCACAGTTGGATGGGTCAAGCTTCAACTTAGAGTTTGGGACATTGCATGAGTCAATCTGACCAGTGCAGTGGTTGTTCATTCATGGCAGAGAAAAGGCAAAAATGGTTGCTTTAACAGCACTTCTTTTGTTCTCCATCAAATATCAAAATAAAGTAAGTTTTCAAAGAAAGGGTTCTGGCATCGCATTGAAATTTTCGCTACATGTTTTTAAAAGTAGAAAGTGCTCCTTATGAATAGACAACTCTGCCATTCCGTTAATTTTGAGACAGCGCTGGAACCTTTTCTTGCGCTGGTCGCTCCCCATGGTATCGTAAGCATAGGTTTCACTTCTTTAAAAAGCTGGGTGTAAAATTCAATGACCTATATCTTTGAACTGAACGGCTTCAAAGAAATTTGAACTATTTTGTAGTAAATCTGCCGTTGAACTCTTCTGAAATCTTCAATATATTCAGAATTACAGTGTTTTCTTCTTTTATGAGAATTCAACAAAATTTTCGAAAGAAAAACTTTCAAGTGCAGAGCCACCTTAACCGTAAAGCTGGCCCATTACCGAAAAATTTCAAAACTACGAAACAGTGAAAGGTGGTTGCATACCAAGTAAAAATAAGTTCAAAAACACAAAAAACAATAAGTTAAGGTGGCTCGCTTCTGATATAACTTTCAAACTGCTACACACTGGGTGTCCTATCGCTCATGCTCTGATTCAAACTGGCTGGCTCCGCGCAGTCGCAAAAATTATTTTTGTTTGTTCCGACTTCGGTCTGAAAGTTTATAGCTGAAGCCGTCTTGGTTCTTTTGCTTTTTCGAGGTCAAGTAAGATGCTCGGAAAGCACCTCGGGCACAAGTCCTGTGTCAATGTCTAATCCGTGTTTGCTAGCTCAGCTTGGTCTGTTTTTCTGGTGGAAAGATCGAGCTCTTTCCAGGGGGTTGCTTCCTGCTTCACACATTTAACACGTGTTGCATTCTTACTACCACGGTTTCGACTGTGACGTATTTCTTGATTAAAAACTTTTTGTTTTGTTGGTTTCCTTGTTCGCCACTGTTGGTTTGGCTTGTATTTTTAGGTGAAACAAGACGTGGTGATTGTCTTGTTGACCGTGGGGATTGTCTCCTGTGAAATGTGAACGTTTTTTCAAGACTTTTTATGGTTGATATTCAGCCATGAATGGTTTTTTCACGACCTCTGCTCTCGTAAATATGAAGCTTAGAGAGAATGAATTAGAAAATTATGGTTTTTGGACTTGAACCAGCGAATATCGATCGTTCATCTCGACCACGCTGTGAGCGATCTCTTGCAGCGTAAACTGTTTCTCAACCTCCAATTTACCAATCCTGCAAGCCAATTAAAAATCTGAGCTTTTCAACTGAGTTGAAAGGCTGAACATCTTGGAGCGAACTCGTAATTTCCCATTTCCACAAACGACGCAATCAGATCGTGCGGCTTCAAACGTAAAAATAACCCCCTGAAAACTCATTAAAAATTCCAAGTGTCTTTATGGTTCAGTAAACACAGCCTGGTGCCTTGTTAGTGATAGGACCGAAGTTGCATTTGAAAACAGCTAGAAATACTGAATGTCAGATTGATTTTCTAAGATTTTACTTGAATTTGTGAAGAAACAGATCATCGAGGTGCTTTCTCGTTTTTGAAGTTATCAAAGAGGACCGACGACATCGCCAGTTTCATTTTGCTGTGCAAAGGTTTCTTTAGCGGATGGGTATTGAGCACTGAGGCCACTGAGCTCTGTTTGGTTTCGCCATTTGAAATACACGGAGGAATGATTTTGTGGAAATTAGCTTAGCCTGTTGGGCGATTAAATGGAAATATAACCAGCGATCGCATGCACAGCTATGTGAATGCAAAGAAGAGCAACCCTCTATTGTTGTGGAACGATTTCAAAGCGCAGAGCCGAAATATAAGCAAATTGGCAAAGGAAGTTGGGAATTTCATCTCGCCTCGCCAACACAAATCGAATCGATGCAACTAGGGGATCGATTAATTGTCAACGAAAGCTACCTCAAAATGGCACAAAATATGGCTAATCTGCAGTCTGGAATGAACAACACAGATGCAAGATGGGCTGAAATGAGTTACCAAAGTGATCAGGAGAAATTAAGACCAGACTATCGCTTACAAGGAGCGAAAGTGAGAGAGGAACTTGCCACAAATTTTCATCAACGCAGTCATAGTCCAAACATGGGCATGAAAATTCCTCATGATCAGCGAGATATTCGAACCGATCGTGGGCCTGAGCCTCGAGTTCCAAGACGGGAAGATATGGTTTCAAATTTAGATTATTTTATGCACAGTGGATATCCCTACCAGAATTTTAATCTTCAAGCAAGGCGAGATAGCCCACCAGACCTGATGGCTGCCGAGCGAGCTAAGCAAGCATATGCACGTGGAAATGAAGGATATTTGTCTGGGCCTACACGCAGCATGCCTCCAGATTTAAGCAAAATAACCCCCGAGCAACTTGAAGCTCTTTACAAGAGTCAAAATATGGGCATTTCAGTGACTATATCTCCTCCAGAATTAAGCGAAAGATCGGGTGTATTGCCACCTGGAAGTCGAGCAGGCATGCCTAATCAGCGGCCTAGCCCTCAAGCTGAAATGCAACAGCACCACGGTGACTTCGGAAGAAACATTCCCTTCATGGGGATGGAAGATAAACTGTTACGAATCGCAGAATCTGCAAATTTGCAAAAGGCAAGGGCTGAAATGAATGCACAAACTGCAGCGAACATTTTCCCTGGCATGGTGCGGATGCCGCCATCATCACAAGTACAGAATTTTCCCAATATAAACATTCACCAACAAAACAATATGCGATTCAATTCAGAGCTAATACATCAAGCTGGTGCATTTCCGTTTGGCATGGATCCACGATTGTTTGAACATAACAGAGTTTTTCCAATGTCCGCCGCGGCTAGAAGTGAACACCCATCGCCGGGGGAGACAAGCTCCCAAGCAGCTCCAGGGGGAAGCAATGAAGCAAATACACAGAAGAAAAGTTTTCATCAACCCTCGAGGCCAATGGCACTGGGTAAGAACGAAAATATTACGTGTTATTTCCTCATGCTAATAAGCCATGCTAAGCTATTGCTAAGCACAACATTACGTTGCCATCTTTGATATGTTTTGAGGTCATATTGGAAGCAAGTCTGCACTGCCCAAGAGTGTGGCAGTTGCATTCCCTAAAAGCAAGTCCCAAACACGTCAAACTTCAATTTAGGCATATTCAAAAGTTGACAAACGAAAATCCAGACTGAAAAGTTTACCTCCATGTACAGTCTTTCTAAGAACAATAGCCTTTTGTTTGAAACAAAAGAATTTGCACAAATGTCTTGTCCAGAAATAAACTTTACAGGCTGGTAAGAGGCAATGAAAATTCTTGCCTGCACATCCAAGGTTTTTGTTGAAACCTGCCACTCTGCAGTCAGGACTGGAAGATGCGTTGACCACGAGCAGGAATCTTGTGTTTAACATCAACTTGACATGCCTGTGGCCCCCAGCTTGCAGAGTGGACATGTTTGCCTCTAACAATAGACTACGGCTAGATGCATATGGTGGCAGGGATGGGGGAGGGTGATAGCCCTATTGAACATTTGCAAAACTTGGCCTTATTTGGGCAAATGTTTTGCTTAAAGACAGGCAAGGTGTAGGTAAACAATGTAGACTTGCATCCTTTAGGCTGCCTCCAGGTTTACCTTCCACCTGGGTGCTATCACACAATTTTCCTTCTGCCTGCCCCATCCTGCACATAAATTTGCATATTAGCACAATACAAACTTCTCTCATGCTTTTTCTTTGAAAAACTGGTTCAAAAACAAATCAAAACTCTGCATTGTGTGGCTTTTTCATATCCAGCATTTAACATGGAAATACAGTTTTTTGTTTTCACAGAAGGAAAATTTTAAAAATATTGCAGCAGATTCTCTGTTTTATTTTTGACACCAAATATGCATCATCCATCACATATATAAGTGGATTTTGGTGAGGTTTCTCAGATGCAGATGGCTTTCTGCTGATAGACTATAGAAACTATAGAGTCATGTGTGCCACAATTAACAGTTATTGCACAGTAACAGAAGTCTGATGAGGCTACAGGCTGTGAGGAGGACCACGAAAATAGATTCTGTGTTTGAATTATTCAAAAGATCAAATGCATGAAAATGAAAGTCATAGGTTTAAGGACACAACTTTCATTGTTGATAATTGCAACCAAGAAAGAATGCTTAAGAAGTAGGACACATTTTGACCAACGAGAATAGTGTAGAAACAATTTTCTGCAAAGCAGTGAGATCGGGAGCGAGATTTTGGATGCACTAAATTTTCTCTGGCTTAGACTTTGTGGATTCCATATTGATCTGCCATGCCACGTTGGTTTTGTCCTGCAGAGTTTAAATCAGAGTCCATCAGTAGTCTTTCGTTGTTATCCAGAGATATTGCATGTTTTATTGTTGTTATCCAAAATCCTGTTCTACATAAAATTTTAGTGTAGAGGTAAACTTTCACTTTCTTCTAAATGTATGGCGATATGAATAATTTAAACTCTAGGGCTTGACCATGAAATCAAAGTTTGGACAAAAATTTTTCCAAGCATCTGATTTCATGGCCTGAGCTCTTATGAATTCAAATTCTTTAAATCACCATAATTTCCAAACAAAGATATGAAAGTGAAATTTCCTTCATTGCTAAACTTTGTATGCAGAACAAGAGTTTAGACTAAAAAATGGAATAATAACAAAAGACTGCCGCTTTCACCCACTTACCTTGAAGAGGTGGCTTATCAAACATGTTGGGAAGTTTGACTGATTTGTGACATGTTTTTTTCGTGAAGAATAGGATGCTGTATACATTGCCACAATGTGGGCAGATCTAACACAGCATATGACAAATGACGAGTGACCGAAGGGTTGAAGAGGGTAGTGAGTGGGACAAAACCCAAATCTAGTCACACAGTTTTAAGCTTGGATTGTTCTCTTTTGCAAGGTTCCAAAAGGTTTTTTGCACAGCTGCAAATCTTAAATTTCTGACCCAGGAAATAGAATTTGGTTTCTGGTTCATGACTTCCTTGTATTGTGCTGGAAATGTTCCTTTTGCCTTGAATAGAACATATTGCTCCATTGTGAAAGTTTGTGAAATTTACCTCTAACATGAAGCTATGAATTGCAAAGTGCACTAATGTAGAATCCCTTTCCCGGTGGCTTTTGGCCTTTGTGG
Organism: Aurelia sp. 3 sensu Dawson et al. (2005); assembly: GCA_964020215.1. Taxonomy (NCBI): domain Eukaryota; kingdom Metazoa; phylum Cnidaria; class Scyphozoa; order Semaeostomeae; family Ulmaridae; genus Aurelia; species Aurelia sp. 3 sensu Dawson et al. (2005). Next base: position 26,899,446 of record OZ026574.1, on the reverse strand, counting down.
AAATGCTACACCAGAATCATTGCTTCAGACCAAGGGGTGTATCACCCTTCCAAAAAGGCGTACAAGATTTTTGAAACAATAGGATTGTTAGGGATTTTTCTTGAGAAAAAAGGATCTATGCCAAAGGTGCACTAGATTTTTACAGAGTCATACGCCCCTCACTTTGAATCTTGCAGAATTTTCTTGGTAAATTTTTTGAGGTCTTGAGAGCATATTCTCTAGTTAAAAAATACAACACATATTTTCCCTACCAAAAGGGGTCCTCCCAGGAGGGATTGAAGTTTCCTTCCTCCTCAGTTTTTTCCCATTTGCTCATGTTTTCCCCAAAAAATATCACCATTAGAAATTCGTTCCTGTGTTCCCAGACTGTTTTCATGAATGTTCCCTCAACAAAGCACTTATTAAATATCCCTTGTCTTGTCTAAAGAAAGCCATCAGGACCCCCTGCACATCTCGAGTTGGGCATTTGATGACAAGACTTACCCTATCCTTCTTTCAATGGAAAATAATGAAAACGTGTTCTGATCTGAGTCATAAGACTTAGCAGGAATCCCTCTTCAGGAATCAACGTTTTGTTTTGGTTGAAGAACGGCTGACCACACTGATCCGTTTGACGTAAAACCCACGTGGAATGACCTGAATATACAAAGTGGAAAGGATTCAGGCTCATTTCATTTTTGCATGTTGTAATGTAATATGACCTGTGCCATTTGTTGCCGAAGTCGCGAACGAAGACGTACCCTACTATGGTCTTCGTTGCAGAATTACTGTTGTTGGATAAATGAGGAAAATGTTGGCTGAAGATGGCCTCATGGTCTGCATGATAGGGTTTACTGAGGTAAAACGGGTAAGTTTTGAGCAAAATGGGTTGGGTGACAAATTTGGATAACTTTTCCCAGAATCCTTGATCAGAGTGCTCGGACTGCCCCTTTGACATAGTAGATCTTGATTTATTTATTTCCGGTGTATTGTTTTCCAGCAGGCGATACTTACTACCCATTTTACCATTTTGCCCAAGCCTACCCAATTTAGCCCAGTAGACCCTACCTTGTTCCCAGGCATCTGAAGTGATCTGAACACGATTTTCAAAATTATGTAAATGCAGCCAGCATTCTTTTTACCCTGGGTACAAAAGCCTCAAAAATAAAAAAAAATAAAAGAAGAAAAATGAGTTCTTAAAATGAGTTGTCATTTTTCTTTCTTCTTTTATTTTTTTTTATATTTTTGAGGCTCTGGTACCCAGGGTACATTCTCTTGTGAACGTGTGTGCCGAAAAAACTTTATTTAACCATCTTTTCTATTATGCGACCCTCTACAATAAGCCCCTCTCTTCCAAGCAGCATGTTAGATAAACCTAATCTCTACTGTCAAATACGAGGGGTTACATTTGATTTCCATCAGAGTCTGTTTCCATGTACCATTCGGCTAGATGAATTAGCATGTTACTTTTGATATGACTCTAGATAAAAGTGTGTCAAATTTATGTATTTGACACGTAAAATATGGGGTAAAGAACAAAGAACTATCATTTGCATCATATTATGATTTCTGATCACGTTTCGACCCAACCTGCAATCTGTAGACACTGTGGGGCCTCCCAATGCAGCCGTTTCGCTGCCCCTTCCCTCATGGAGGAGCTGAGCTTCGCTGTTCTCCAAACATTAACACTGTCCGTGTTGTTAATTGCCGCAATTAAGCCGCTATTGTGTCGTCATAAAAGCGATTACACACCCCCAATCTGCCGCGGAAATTTGTCAAAGAAATCAACCGCTTGCGATTTGAATGGAGCGCGCGTGCGAGTCAGCCGTTATCTTTTGTAACCCTTTGTATGAATCTTCGCGATTAGAAATAATTTCAAAAGCTAATGCAATTGACCTTGGAGGGAGGCAGCTCTCCGTCAAAGCTGAGCCTCGCAACGTCTGAATGTGCTTAGAAACAAAAGACTGAATAGTGAATCACCACCGGTAAAATGGCATGTACTTTTGCCACTGCTACCTGTCGGCCTAGGCATAGAGGAATCAGCTGTTCATACCAGCTATTCAAATCCTAAAAAGTCTGAAAGCCAATGGGGATAACCACGTCATTAGAGGCCTATTGATGGAAACGAAATCATTAAAAAAGCATTCAAACTAAATTGAATAGGGCCTAGTTTGAATGCAAATTTACACAAGGTGACCTTTACAGCGTTGGTAGGTCTTGGTAGGCCAGAGCCAGACAGGGTGCAAGTAATTGATCACTCGGTTGCCGTTGCAACAAACAAACTCGCGTTTCATGAGGCCTATGCAATGATCCGTGCAAATGGTAAACATGGTTGTTTGCTTTTCGACTGTAAACAGTGTCAGCTGAGATCAAGTTTGCAGGTTCTTAGTGTGAATTAACAAGATTTCTATGTTTCATGCATCGGCAGGAGCTTTCATCTTGTCTCAACCCAAAGGAAAATTTGCGAATTTTAAGAACATTATCTCGACAAGGTTTGTCTTGGTTTACTTGTCAATCGTCGAATCATCTTTCTTAAACACCCCAGTGACTAATCCGTACTATAAGCAACGATTTTTGACCGTTGTGCAATAAAAGATAAGACGGTCACATTCCGTATTGAGATATAGAAAGGATTGAGCCAGATCAGCACTGTTTTAACAATGTTAACAGCAAGTTTAATGTTTTGATTCTCTACCCACCACCCTGTTATGTCTGCAGGGAGCTCGGCAATTCTCTATGGAAATTTTCCGGCAAATTTGAAGGTCCAGAAGGAGCAATATGGGGTATGGGATATGCACTAGATTGCATGAAAGCTTAAAGGTATCTTTCAGCTTTCAGATACTCGTTTTTATAAGAAACTGGGTTTGTAAGAACTAGTAGTGCGGTGGCCAAAACTTATGGAACTCTACTTTTATATAAAAGTTAAATGCAATGCAAGGATATTATAACAAATATGTCGTTGAGCCTGCAGTCTTAAGCAGTATTGACTAACCGTTAATCTTAACATAGCAGAGCATTGTTTATTCCTATGTATGGGATGTTTTAAAAGTTAAGAAACATATCTGCAGCAGTGTTAGAGGCCACAGTCATAATGCCTCAAAGCGCTGATAAGATATTCATCCGTGTAATAATTTTTAAGATTTGAGGAAACCTAGGACAACTGCCAGTCAAACTGCCATCCCTTTGCAGATGTGAGATGATCCTTGGCCTCGCTCGCAAACTTGTGCAGGTTTTATGAATAGGCCAAGCCGCGGCGCATTGCTTAGTCTTGCGTGACTGCGCAGCAACCTGCTTGTCAAACCGTGTCGACCTGTGCGTGACTTTTGCACGATTGTGCATTGTTGTTTAGGATATGTGCACGACCGCGGTTCATTTTTTGTGCAACTACCTGCAACATCACTGCCTAGGACGCAAACAAAATCTTTTTTTGGTCTTGCTTTATTAGTAGCATGTGCGAAATGCACAAATAAAGAATCTGTGTCTTAATTTTTCACCCGCTTAGATAAAATCTTTACGGCCTAGGCCTATTCTAAGCGTGCGTCCATAGAATCCTGTTCTCAAAACTCTCTCTCTCTAATCAAAATCCCCCGTAAACAACTAAGACAGCTCTAATTAACTGTTTCTGACGCAAATAATCAGCAGAAAGCAAGATCCATTATCAGCTTAATGAACTAATTAATTTCAGTGCCAAGAAAGACTAACGACTTATTTCCAAAATTTGGCACACACTCCCCACCTTGATCATGAGAGAATGATCAACAATCAATAAATCAATAAATTGTCAAGAATTGGCAAGTCTTCGAAAAATGTCTGCGTTCAAAGCGGCTGACCTCCTTGGAGGTCTATCGCGTCCACCAGGTCTATCGCGAACCTCAGGTCTGACTCGTACTTCTGTGTCTGCTTCAGCCTCGTTAGAGCCATCGTTGTCAACAATACTTTTCGTCGTCTTCTCATCAGAGTCAGAGAGTTCAAGAGGGTAGAGTTTTTGCAATGGGCGCTCAATTTCCGAAATTTTTCCTTGTTTCGTACAAACAGTTACGCGTGCTCCTCTAACATGTCCATCTTTCCCTTTGATAAGAGTACATATTCGCCCAAGTCTCCATCTTGACCTAGGTAGGCCTTCTTCATGAATAATGACAACGTCTCCCACTGAAATTTCGAAGTTCCCAATGTTTCTGCGTGGCGATAAACGATGTTGTTCACGTAAACCTAGCAGATATTCTTTCTGCCAACGACGCCAGAAATGTTCTAACAATTTCGATAGATACTTCATCCTTTTAGAGATTAAAGTAGACGTTTGTCCTGGATCTTCAAAATCATGGGTTTTGTAATCTGGCAAATTCGAGATTTTCCTCCCAACTACTAGATGTGAAGGGGTAAGGGGTTCCCCCCAGTCCTCATCGGATACATAAGTTAGAGGCCTTGAATTTAGACTTGCTTCAATTTCTATGATGACAGTAGTGAGTTCATCCATGCTCAAGCTGGCATTCCCAAGAATTTTCCTCAGGGGTCTTTTTATCTCCTTGACCACCCGTTCGTACGCCCCTCCCCACCAGGGCGACTTGACTAAAATAAAACGCCAAGTGATCAAATGTTCCAGGAGAAACTCGTGGATTCTTGTACTTTTGAAAAGTTTCTTCAAGATTGAATTTGATTTCTTGAATGTTTTAGCATTGTCAGACAAAATCAGTTTAGGAATACCTCTCCTGGCAATAAATCTGCGTAAAGCGAGCAGAAATGATTCAACGGATTGGTCGGGGACAACTTCTAAATGTAATGCCCTAGAAACAAGGCATGAGAATAATACAACATACGCTTTCTTACTTGAACTCTGTTCTTTGTCCTTGACATAAAGAGGCCCTGCAAAATCGATTCCAACATTAGTAAAGGCAGGGGCAGCGTCAGTTCTGAAATCAGGTAAATCGGCAATAGGGGACAACTTATAATGAACCCCCTCAAATCTTCTACAAATAGCGCAGCTTTTAATCGCTTTCTTTACAAGCTGACGCCCGCGAATAATCCAAAATTTCTCTCTTACCTTCGCTAGCGTGTTTGCTACTCCTCCGTGCAAAACTTTAGAATGTGCATCACTTACAATCAAAGACGTCAATCTGTGATCTCTCGGGATAATTGCAGGATGTTTCTCGTCGTAATTCAGTGAGGAATATCTGAATCTTCCCTTGCATCGTAGAATTCCATCTGCATCGGTAAATAATCCCAAATTCTTTTCCCAACTATTGTAATGTTCATTCGTATGAATATCCCTTTTGAATCTCTTCAATCCACAACTTCTCGGAATGATAAATCTCCTCCACAGTAATAAATTGATTTGGATTTAAAGAAGAATCTTCTTCATTCAACTTGTTGACTCGAGACTTCAATTTCTTGATGAAGCGTAACACAAGAGCCGTAATCTTGAATAATTTTTGACAACTGCTGTATTTTCCAATATCGAATACAGCCGATAAATTTCTGCAATTTTCCGTATTGGTTAACAATAGAATTTCATCAGATCCAGATTTTGTCTCTATTAATGCATCTTTGTCAGGTGGCTCAATTACTTCTGGAGAGGCTGGCCAGGAATCCTTAGGTAGCCTAAGCCACCCAGGTCCCTGCCACCACTTTGCATTCCCCTCCAGTGTCGACAAATATGATCCCCTCGATGCAATATCCGCAGGATTATCAATTCCAGGTGTAAATCTCCACATATCTGGTGAACAAAGATTCTTGATTTTGTTAACTCTGTTGTCGACGAATTGCTTCAATTCCTTCTTCGTATTAATCCAAAACAAAGTGGTAAGACTGTCTGTCCAATAATATTTGGCATTAATAGCGAGACTTTCTCCAAGTGATTCTGCAACACTAGCCATTAATTTGGCCAAAATTTCGGCAGCTGTAAGTTCCAATCTAGGTATAGAAATCTGCTTCAAAGGTGCAACTCTCGATTTTCCAGTAATAAGAGTAGATGATAAACCATCTTCCGTAGAAAAGACTGCATATACACATGCACCCAAAGCTTTGCTCGAAGCATCAGCAAACCCATGAATTTCACAACAATCAACAATTTTCTTTGTATCGGCAAATAAATATCGAGGAACAACAATAGAATTTGCGAATTGGAGATCCAATAGCCATTTATTCCAAATACGCTTGTGCTCCGAATTCAGCTCCTCATCCCAACTAAGCTTCAATAAACATAACTCTTGAAACAATAATTTTGCTTTCAAGGTTGTCGGCGAGATTACCCCTAAAGGGTCAAAAACTTTTGCAGCTGTCTTCAATACTAATCGCTTTGTAGGCTCAAGAGATTTTCCCACTTCCACTATTTTGCCAAACTTCAAGGTAAGAATGTCGTTCTCCGTATTCCAATTTAAGCCAAGAACTTTTTGCTCCTTCGGGGTTTCAATTTCATCAAATTTGCCAAAAGACAATTTCGCAAACGACTCATCTTCTCTTTCCACATCTTTGGCATCACAAGATTCAACAATTTCAGGAGATTTCAATTCAGCATGTAAAACAGACATTAACTCTTTCGAATTACTGTTCCACTTTCGAAGGAAAAAATTACCTCGGCTATATCTTTCCTTGGCTTTCAAACAAACACTAACTGCTTCTTCCAATGAATTTATTGACAATGACAAGTCATCACAGTAAAACGAATTTAGCATCAATTTAACAAATTCTGGATCCACTTCTTCATACTGCTTTACATGATGTTGTAGAGTAGCGTTCATGATAAACGGGCTACAACAAAGACCAAAAACCACAGAACAAAATCTATGTCCACTAGAATTTCCTTCAAACCGTCACTAAACGATGCAGCTTCAAAAATTTCATGTTCTATCTCGTCATCGTTAACTTGAAGTAGAATTTTATCGTCCAGTTCCTTCAAGTTGCTCAGTCGATCCAAAAGAGACAGTTTAAGACTTTTCAGCTTGTTCAACTTTGTGGGGTCAAAATCTTTCAACAGATCTTGGATATCTTTTTGGACTTTCGTCGCATATCTCCGTGTAGTACCCCGAATTTTCTTATTCTTCTGAAGTTCCACTGACATCTCTAAATAGACTGTGTTCTTATCCGGCTCGGTGGACCAATTTGTGCGAAATGCACAAATAAAGAATCTGTGTCTTAATTTTTCACCCGCTTAGATAAAATCTTTACGGCCTAGGCCTATTCTAAGCGTGCGTCCATAGAATCCTGTTCTCAAAACTCTCTCTCTCTAATCAAAATCCCCCGTAAACAACTAAGACAGCTCTAATTAACTGTTTCTGACGCAAATAATCAGCAGAAAGCAAGATCCATTATCAGCTTAATGAACTAATTAATTTCAGTGCCAAGAAAGACTAACGACTTATTTCCAAAATTTGGCACATAGCAAGGGTAAATTTGCTTCAGAGATGATAAGGCGGATTTTTCCGCACGCAGCGGAGCGGCTGTTGTATTTGCATTGTTTATTTCTAACAATAGTCGCTCCGCTACGCATGTACTTGAAAGTTGGATTGAGTTCAACTTTTCCGCCGCGTCCGATGGCGCCAACCAATCAAGTTGCTCGAAAGCTCAGACATGACATCAGTAGCCTATTCCACTAGAGGGGAAAGCCACGGCGGGGAAAGGCATGTCATTGACCAGCAGATTAAGTCATCCCTTTTCTCTTCTTGCTTGACATCGCTGACGAGCCGAAAAACCACTCCTTGTACTTTTTATTCGCTTTTTGGTCTTCCGAGAGTATAATAGCTTTAAAAGTTGAAGCTTCTTCAGCAGAAGCCAGCCTTTGACGTTTGTCCATTTTCAAAGAATGTCAAGGCCTATCGTTGTGTGCATTTAGGCGTCTTTTTCTCCAGTGGAAATTGAAAATCTTTTTCCGTAGGCGTGCATTGTTTTAGAAACAACAGCCGCTCCACTGCGCGCGGAAAAATACGCCTGGTGGAAAACCACCTAACTTTCACAAATGAATCCACTGAGGAGCATTTTACTCGTTTGCAAGAACGTACGAGATTTTCAGAACTAAAAGATTTTTACGGATTTTGGATGGAGTTTTCTTGAGAACAAAAGGATTTTCGCCAAAACTGTGGCAGATGTTTAGAAGCGAAATGCATGGAATCCACAATGGAAGCGTTTTTTCTTGACGTTGTCCAACTAGGGTTCTCGTCTTATGACACACAAGCCCGGGGGGGGGGTAACTTGAATTTCCAAGATACGGGGTTGTGCCATTCAAATCGTAAAAGTACAACCCATAAATCCGGAGAAATTTCTCCGGAAGTAAGCCATATTTGGTAACCACTAGCCTTACGTTGAAAACGGCAACAAAAGACGCTTCCATGCCGCTTTCTCCATCCATTTTGCTATCCAGGGCAATCTTGCTCGTGTCCTGGATTTGTAATCAAACTATGCCAGTTTTTAAGACTATTGCTCCAAGTTTTTGAAATTCCTGCCAAAATCTCTTTAAATGAGTCGCAATATTTACAGCCAGACTGCAAAAGGAAGGCTTAAAATGTCTTTCTGAATTATAAACAGAGGCCGGTTGAAGCATGGGTATGGGTGGTTAGACTCCGTAGTTGTGGTCGATCGCCTCTCATGCTTGTGCAGAGCAAAAATTCACATTACGGAGCTTTTATTATATACATCAGTGTTAAAGGTCCTCCGCAAAGCGATATAAATTTTTCTTTGCAGAAGCATACGAGCTGCAGTGTAGTTGCGTTGTGTAACTGCCCATGGTTGAGTGCGTATGTCACAAGCGGAGGAGCAGAAACACAGGAGAAGTTTTCAATTTTACCACTGCTCTTTAGCCAAAGCCAGACAGATGCAGATGTGGTTTATTGGTCAAAGTTTCCGCCACTGCAACAAAATTCAACTTTATTGTAGGGTTTATAAGAGATCTGGAAAGCATGACGACGATCGTGGGATACTACTCAGTAAAAGACAGAGATTAAACTTACACCCCTGCACCCTCCTGGATATTCTTGGCTTGCTTGGTTGCTGTGGTTTATCACAGAGAGAAAATCATTCCGGGCAGTTCTGAAATTCCTTAGAAGAAATCTAGAAAATCCTGACCCATTCTGTCGTAATTTAATTCGAAGTCTATTTATGAGCTGCTTTCGAGATCTCATTGCCTCGTTTGCTAGAGATATCTCTCATTCTACCAAAAGCCACAGATCACAAAGACCGTGGTTTTAGTCGGTTTTATTCTCAATGCGTGATTGCATCCTTGACAGAACTCGTAATGCTCAGCATATGAATCTTGTTGTTATTCTTTTGTCTTAGGCCCGAATTTTGTGCCTCATGGTCACTTGCCTATGAACATTGCACAAGGAACGCCGAGCTCTGAAGACATGAGCAGTGCAAGTCCGGCAGGAAGCAGTCCATATGCAGAATTTGGAACACCCAGCCCGAATTCGGATGAAAATGCACGTTTGGGGACGAAGCAAAAAGCAAAAAGTAGAAATGACGGCAGCAATCTATGCAGTCAGTGTGGCAAAGGGTTTAGCAGCTCAAGTGCTTTAGCAAAACATAAGCTGATACACAGTGATGAGCGTCGTTATATTTGCCAGATATGTTCGAAGGGATTCAAGAGACAAGATCACTTGTAAGTATTTTGGTTATTATTATGATTAAAAATTTTTTCTGTCACGCTTTTGTCTTGCCCAGGATGAATCGCGGGACAGCCCTTGTTTATTGCCAATATTGCTAAGCACGCAAAGTAGGACTTGTTGAATACAACCCAGCTCTCTCCGTTAGGTTTTCATGGAAACGGAGCTTCTTTTGTGAAAAAAAGAAGCAAATTCGTTGAAATCTGCAGGGTATTTATGTTAATGGCTACCTGTCGAAAATGAATGCATATGATTCAAATCTTGAAATAGATTCACTAAGTCATTGCAAATGAGGTGAATTAATCGCATGTGATGGCAACTCCGACAAATAGTATATATGCATCTAATCTGATCACACTGTGTCCCGGCTCACCAAAATGAGGCTTCTTCCTGCCAAACCGAGACTGCTCAAACTGGGTATCCTCTGTTTTTTATTCTATATCCATATAGGATTTACAATATACTAACAAACAAATTACAATACAAGACTATAGTACAAGGAGCATGAAAATACATTACAACCCTGCAACTATTACACGTAACATTACACTACGTAGTTACACTACTCACTAATTACATAGTTACACTTAAAGTAAATACTACTTAGCATAGATACTAATAGTTGTAGTGGGGTATGTCAGTTTGGCGGAGGAGCCAAACTACGGCTTGTAATCAGTCTACATGCAGTTTGTGCGAAGCTAACGTCCGGGACTAGTTAGAAGTTTCTTAGGGGGGGACACTCAGCACATACGCATACGGGCGGGGGGGGGTCAGTCCAAGAAATTTTCAGGCAACCCAAAAATATCAGCTTCATTGCAACTCAAAATGTCAGCTCATTTTATACTCAGAAAGCTGTATATGAACATGAAATATCCTGAAGCAATGCAAATAAAAGTCGGGATTGCCTCTAGCAAACCAAGAAATATCAGTTAAACGATGTTTGGTGTAAAAAAGTATCATGAAGATAGTTTTAGTTTTATTTGGAACCAAAAATATCACTTTTGGTAATATTCTGACCATAAATTATCGGACTTGAGTGATTTGGGAAAAGTAAAACTACAAATTACAAAAGTTCCTTAGCCTTTTGAATTCAGGAAGGGTTGCGTCTTGATTTTTGAAAAATTGAGGCTACCGTTTTTTATGAGCTATTTCGTATATAAAAATACGTATATAAATATATCATTTCACCATTGTCAAAGTATCGTTGCAATCTTATTCTTTGTTGGCAACAATTTTACAAAGAAGAATTGTTTACTATTCGACCAGACACGTTGCTTAAAAACCTTTTTAAATCAGCTAAAGAAGAAATGTTTGTGGTCAGACAAATTCTCAACTACTTTGCAGACCAGAACGGAATTACCTATTTTTTCAATATCAATAAACCTTTTTCTCAAAGTAGGTTCTTTCTGCTGAAGCATATCGTTGCTATGTTGATGGAAAACTTCGTTCAACAGCATAATTTGATGAGGATAAGAGGATTATTCTGCAGACTCATTCAAATCTGTGTAAATTCGTGCAAACCTGACAAAAATTTAACGAAAGCTAGTATCTGGGAATGCACACAATATGCAAAAACATTGTTAATATTTATGGTTTGGTTTACACACAAAATTTAGGCATGGTCCTCAAATCCGTCGTTTTCAGTCGCCAACATGTCTGATTCATTAACAGGAGGATGCTTGAATGTAAAAATTCTTTCGAGGGCCAAATCGAAATATATTTAAACTTTGCGAAATTATTTTTGGGAAGAGTTACAATGTTTCTTTTTGCAATGCAGAAATTCATTCTCCCAGTTTTTTAGAGGCTTTCGGATTGTTGACGTTATTGTTCGCATTATGACATAAACCCTTGTTAGAATTTGATATCGGAGGTACTAGTTCCGGGGAACTTCCGGGTGAAGGGTAGCCTGTGTTCCAGACCACTTGAAAAAGTTCTTTTCAAGTGGTCTGGGACACAGGCTAGGTGAAGGGGTGCTCTCCTTGTTTGAAAAATGTAAAAGTCGACTTTTTCCTAGCAAATCTCGGAAGAGAGTGATACAAAAATATGCTGCTTATTCCTTCATCAGCCACATTTAAAACACAGCTTTGTAGAGTCAACAGCATTACTATACTGGCCTACCAGGCTAAAGGATGATGTTTTGAGTGCCCTTGCGACCTAACGAACCTAATGCGTAGAGTCAGGTGTTGCTAACTCTCTGTAATTCCAGGCTGAAGGATTCAAGAGGCGTGGTCACATGAACAGCAAGGACGACGACATTGCTTCAGCATAAAGCATGGGTGTTGTGGACACAATTTGGGTGTTGATTGTGTCCACAATACCTGGCCTAAATGTTCCTAAATGAATAAATGTATTTCGTTACCTTTCTGGTCTTCAATTCATTGTTTATCTTCCCTGTCTTGATTTGGAGGTGAAGGCTTGATCTCGACGATAATTTGAAATGGGCTTAAAGTTCAAACTGTACCGCGCCCAGGATGAGGTGTTGGGAGGCCGCGTCGATCTGGGAACTAGTTCTCAGGTCATAATTTTCATAGCGCTGTACAGTTTGAATTTTAGGCCAATCTCAAATCGTCGAGAGCAAGCCTTCAGCTCCAAATCAAGACAGGGAAGATAAACAGTGAATTGAAGACTATTTCTAAGGCTATCAGAAATACATTTATTCATTTAGGAACATTTAGGCCAGGTATTATGGACACGATCAACACCCAAATTGTGTCCACAACACCCATGCATAAAGTCTATCTTCTCAGTGCTCTTCAGTAGCTAGGCAGAAGCAAACCCACAAACAGTAGGGAAGACGACGTTACTATTGCCTTTTCTTTTTCAACATAAAAGTTTACAAAAACGAATTACATTATACGATACTTACAAACTACTAAACTACGTTAGAGGGACGATATCCCGGGTAGCTGAAGACCATGACTATCGCAGCTACTACTTCTATTGCCTTACGTATCAGGGTTCGGGTGGAGAGCTTTTGTAAATGAAATGAATGTCTCAAATGAAATGTCACTTAAAAGTTGCAATTTCCCAAAAGTACGCATGCAAAACACTTCAGTTGCTCTTGTTGGTTGATCTCTTCACGTGGCATCGAATTTGATACCCTGGGGTACCAGAGCCTCCAAATTGAAATGAAAGGAAAATTGGTATTATTTGATTTTTTTGGCTATTTTTGGCTCTGGTACCCACGGTGCGAATTTGAGACAGATCTTACAATTGAAAGAGTCGTAAACTAAAACCCTTTCACCCTCTTTCTTTCTTTTCAGGAATGGTCATATGATAACCCATCGGGACAAAAAACCATATGAGTGTCACTTTTCAGAATGCGATAAGAGTTACTCAGACATGAGATCATTGAAACGCCATTTAGAAAATCATCATGGTGTGCCCCCCGTATCATCTTCACCCACGGTGCCCCATACATCATCGATCTCTCACCACACAAGTCAATCATCAGTGAACTCCACGTCAAATCTTTTAGTCCCGACTGTCATGGAGGATAGGAATAACAATATGAAAGGGATTGTACCCCCGGAAAGACCTTCAAGTGCACCAAATACTGCCGTTCCAGAAGTCCGGACACGAACTCGGATACGAAGTAACAGTTGCGAAGATATGCACACGAATCATAGCGAAAGCGAGACTCGTAATGAAAAGGAGGCTGGAGAGGATGTTAAGGTGGACGTTGAGGATGATATATTTGAAGAGCCGGGACCTAAAAAGGGTGAAACTCAAGCAACTGTATCCGAGCGTCCTGAAGGCTCTATGCAAGCTGCCGGTGTAAATCGAATTCAAAACAAAAACAGCAATAATTTCGACCCAAATATGGTCAGTCCAAACAACCCAATGCTTCAGCAATGGCCGACCAAGCAATACCCAGGAGCAAATTTCCCAGTTTCATGGAGCAATGCTCAGTCACAGTGGAACAATGCACAGCTCTTAGCCAGTATGAACATGGCAGCACAGGGCCAAGGAAACCTACCTTTCTTCATGGGTTACAGGCAACCTTTTCAACAATTCTATCCCCCCGGTTGTTTCCCTGGTGGACCAAACGACCCTACTTCACAAATGGAATCATCTGCTAAGAAAAGTAAATCTGATGTTATTGCATCATCGCAAGCAGCTTTTGCCCAGAATGCTTTGCAAATGTTTGCAAGCATGGCGGCTCAAAGGACTCCAATACCAACTGATATGTTGCTACAACAAGGGATAGGGTGTTATCCCGGAACTCAGTCTTCAGCAAACAAAGCTACGAACCCAGCAGCCATTGCTATTGCCGCCGCCAAAGATGCTTCCATGTTTTGTATGCCACGTGATATGAGATTATACGGAGCGCATCCAGGTGCTGCGCAATGGCAAGATGTAAGTCCTGTCTAATTCCTATTAGCATTGTGATTAGATATAACCGGGGGAGGGGGGGGGGGGTGAACCAAAATGCTTGAAAATCCATCATGCAGAGGATAACTGAAGTATTTGAATGAATCAAAGTTTTGTTGATAAATAAAAAGCTGAAGTATTTTATTTGTTTTTCCTCTATTTTTGTGAGCATTTCATAAACAAGAAAAATTGGATTTATAAAAATTCCATCACTGCAAAATTCTCGGAAAAGGAATAGGGGAATAGGAGGTCTCCTCATTTAGAAAAACATGCAAGTATATAATGTTTCCTTAAGGCCTAAAAACTGATGTTTACAAATTTATCGAATATATACATCATCATTGCTTTTATGCAGATTCGATTCTTGGCTTTTCAGAGGAGTGACGAGTTTGTTTATAATTTTAACGAGAGTTTGTTTGTTCATAATTTTAACGAAACTAAATCACAAAATGGTGCAGCCATTCGGGCATCAGCCAAACTTTGATTGATTTCAATATCTCCAGCATTCTATGTGAAGTTTTTCTTGGTCCGACCTACCGGTAGCTGGGCGGTAGCTGCATGAGAGAATCAAGGACTAAACACCTCCTCGCCCCCTAAGTGTCTGCCACTGCTGGATTCTGAGTAAACATGAAATTCAGCGATCGAGGCCTCTCTTTCAGGAGCTATGCCTTTATTTTCTTCAAATTCATCAAGAGAGTACAGGAGCAAAACACTGACCACATTGCTGTGTATGACAGGCAACGGTCAAACCAGTAACTCTGTGCAAAATCTAACTTTATATTACTGTTTCTGAAGACCTGCGTCTTCGTATAATGTACACTGGAGGTTGGGAAAAGTTGTGAAGCAAAACGCTTCTGCAATTTCCAAAGGACTAAATCCCCTTGAAGAAGCAAAAATTTTACAACGCTTGCAAGAATCAAGCTCTGCTCGCTAAGTTATTTGAATAATGACTAGCTTGTATTATTCTGGAAGATAATCTTGGTTTTATTTCCAAAAACAGTTTTACTCTACATAGTTTTTGGTTGTACTTTGCATGACGCAAAAGGTTTGCTGAGCATTGGTTGTCATCGTCAGGCCAACTTTTTGTCCAGGTGTCAGCCAGACGTTGTTTCACCTCTTGGGACCGGGTTAGTCAGGATTTCAAAGGTTTAAAAGACACTAAGGATCATTTCTTTGAATAAAGTGTTTTATCCCGTAATAAAAGCTTATTATTGGAAGCAGCAGAAACAAAATCGTTCTTTTACTCAGTGTCAACGGAAGATTACAGATCGTCGTATGTTCATTAAATCTTTGACCTCATAATGAGCTCATCTGCAGGGTTAATCTTCATATTCCCGGTAAGTAAAAAATGTGGGGCAAGTAACAAAATTTTGTTGATGCAATTCACTTTCGTTTCTTTGAATAGTGTATTTAATTGGTAACTCCAAACCTGCTAAGGTCTGAAAATAGTAGACTTGGCAGAGACGGAAATGAATATCCTATTCAAACACAAAAATCTTTGAAGGATTGGTTGCTGATGATCTTCCAAGACAAGAACGAGGATCTAGAGTTTGCTGAGCCTTGTGCCTATTGGAACAGAAGCTTCAGGTGCATGAACAAATCAACTGTCGTTCTTACGACTCTTTGTCAATATTAAAATAGACTTCGAAAATGAAAAGATATGAGGGACTGAGCGGGACTGAGGAGCAGTTCTTGTAAGCAGTTGACATGGATTTTTTACATCATTCGATACACATCCTTCCAGGCAGCCCTCAACTTTTTAAATTTTTCTTTTAATTTAAAAAAGCATTATTTTACATTTTTCCCTAAGAATGAATAATTCTGTTTTTAGAACTTCATCTTGAACTCATAGAAGTTACTGCCCCCTACATATTTGCTTTGTAAATGTGCTGACCCCGTTATGTACCAGATTAAATTCCATTCGTTACTACCCTTTGAACAACTACAGTGATCCTAGCCATTTTATGGGAACATGCACGACCGATTTAGCAATCGCGATAATCAGAATGCCCCGGGTACGAGAGCCTACTAAAAATTTTAAAAGATAAGAAGAGAAAAGAGAAGAGACAAGAAAAACATTGTTCCTCACTAATTTTCCTCCTTCTCTCTATTTTTTTAAATTTCATTAGGCTCGGTACCCAGGGTATGATCAGGATTGCTCTATTCCAGCGATCGCAGCGGTCCAGATCGCTGGAGTCGTTCAGTGCGATCCAAACGATCGGAATAATTATACGGAGACCAGGCTTTTACTGCTAGTGGGTCGCTGGAATAGGACAGACTTCTTGCCCAGCGACCCAGATTGTCACGACCGCTTGGATCTTTCGTGCATGTTTCCATAAAGCCTGGTTTCCATATAATCGTTAGAAATCGCCAAATCACCTCTGAATCGCTATGTTCCTAGTCACTCTCTTCAAAATTTGTGTTCTTTTCGGTGTCAGTTATTGATAAGAACTTCTGCTTATCTTTTTGTCATAAAGATAGTTTGCTACCCAACCGTTCGAGGCACGAAGGACAAGATAATTTCAATCCAACCTTTTGCTAAGCTAGAAAATGGGTTACCCAACCAGTTTCTCCTCGATGCTAACCAGAGGCATCAAAAATGAACTGTCCGTTACTTCCGGTTTACGGCTTATTCTTTTTCCGTTCAGGTTTTGAAAGACGATAACGTTGCTCATGAACGAGATATCGACCAAAATACGATGAAATCACACGAGAACGAGACTAATAAACACTTAAAAGATAGCATAATGCAAAACAGCCCCGAGAAACATATTGAAAAAAGTCAAGGCAACCGTGAAGAAATTCCTCAAACATTGGCAAAAGATAGTACTCGAAATCAAACTGATAGACCAAGTCCAAACAAGGTCTCCGTTTTAACTGTTAATGTAAATGCAAGCCCAACTAAAGACTCACCTGCGGTTTCACCGAGACGAAAACCAAGACCGCATCCCGGACCAATAATTATTCCAGCATCTGTAAATAACAAAGTTACGCATTCGGTAACATTCTCCGGAAGCACAACAAGGCCTGTTTCACCAATCAAAATGGACTTTCATAAAGCACCGATTTATACTCCACCACCAATGCTTTCGCCTCGGAGTATTTTCTTCACCGGGACTTCATGTGGAACTCCGAGATCTGCGGTACCATTAACGCCGGGACGTTTGTTGCTAAGTGCCAGGAGATTGAGTACCACTGATGGTAGCAAAGAGGAAGAAAGTGAACCCGTTGCGATACCGGAACCGTACGTATTTCTGCTTTTTTATTCTTATTTGGAAGCCTAGATCCCTAGACACGTATTTTTGAGAAGAAACTAAGAATTTGGGCCCGTCCTGATCGTTATCAGATTGTGAGTACTCTGACTTTTTTTGCGATTTTCTTAAATGTTCCATAACAGTCTTCATGTTCTCCGATGTTCTCTACCTGTCCTCGCATGAAATGCCTTGTTTAAAATGTTTAGGGAAGAGGTACAGATCTGATGATTCTAAGAAACTCCCAGTACTGGCCCAAAGTGTTAGTTTCTTATTAGAAAAATGGATGTAGTTTTGGTTATTGTAAACAGGTGCGAATATGGTGAGGCACGGCCAGGGCCGTTGGAAGGCAACTTTATGAGACCACGACACTTCAATGGCACTTTTTTCCCCAAGATAAAGGGACATTTCCTGAAAATAGAACAGTTTGCATTCTCGCATTTCCATCATTTGTGAATATTCTCACATTGCATTTGCTTCTCTCTCGACGTCCTATTTTTGCAGCGCGGCCAGTAGTGCCCTCTAAAGTTTACTTTTCAGGTTGTCAGTTTCAGAATAGAACGAACGATGAGTCTCTCGAGACTCCCAAAAGTTTTGAAGTTGATTTCACTTTGTAATTTACATCCTCGAACAAAAGAATTACGCTGGTGTCTTCTTGACTCTCGTTTTCTTGCTAAAGCTTGGTTTCCATATGATCGCAACAGTCGGCGACGCGTCGCCGAGGCAGGCTCGGGGACACATCGGCTACGATTTTGTTAAATGGAAACATTTTCTGAACGACGTCGCCGATCAGACGGGGACAGTACGGGGACGCATCGAAAGAGTTGAGATGACTTTAAAGCCTGGTTTCCATATGATCATAGCAGTGATCGTTTCCATATGTCGCCGACTGATCGGGGACACGTCGCCGATGTGTCGCAGTAGGTCGCCGACTGTTATGATCATATGGAAACCTGGAAACCAGGCTTAAAACAGCCTGGTTTTTGCAAGGATCTTGCCGCGCCGAACCAAACAATTTTGGTTGAAATTCACTTGGTTCGGTACGGCGGCGCGGCCTTCGAAAGTGTGAGAATATCTATGATTGTAATTAATTTAATCCTCGTGAATACATCCCATAAGAATAGATGTCACGCCTCTTTGTGCACTCAATCAAATTTTGGTTGAAAAGGGAACAGGGGAAGCATAACATCATTGGCGGCTGCATTGAAGGTGTGAGATCTATTCTTGAATGAGGCGGTCTAATTGCACCTTCGGAATTGCTGTACAAAATTGATCCCTAATTAGTGGAGCGCGATGTTTTCCCCAATATTCTTGGAGAGATACATGATTTGTAGACTAGTGGCAACGAACGAAACTCAAGAAAATACATTGCCGAAAATGCCTTCTAGCTTTGTCAGAGATGATATTGTTAGGTAAACTCTTTGTTTTCTACTGGCATAGCAATCGTTGGTATGGCAGGTGATGCTACACAGTACTTCGATGCTATAATTGGTGGGGGAGGGGGGGGCGATTGGGGATATTGTCTTAAACATTTTAGCTCGCACTTTTGGTTGTGCTTTTCAGTTTTCAGGTTCCTTCTGGTGCAATCTTATCATTGCCATTGGCCGAAATGGAAGTTGGCTGAATGACTAGAAACCTTGTAGTGGAGAGGTTTTAGTTGTCTGGATCTTTCATCGTCGTCAATTTGTTCCAGTTTTATATAACAGCTTCAAAGTTCGTTTACACCCATATTTACGGTTGGTCTGTTTCTTTTTAGGAAAATTAACGTTGGTCCACAATTTCAAGCTGAGGTCAAGCGAAAAACGTGTAAGTATACCCATCAGTCATTTATCGTTTATTCTTGATATGGAAGTGGATCTAATACTTCAAGTGTCATGGTGCAGTGGTGCAATCCTCTGACTTTGCAGCCAGAGCAGTCAGGCAGGCAGGGCCTGATATTCGTTAGAGCCCCACCACTTGAGCGTCATGACAATGGGTGACAGACTTGATTACGCTTAGCTGTTTTTGCGATCCCAGCGCTTTGCGCTAAAAACCGCGACTTCACCTTCACCATCATTCAGGTTTTCAATGACCATTGCACCCATATTTTTAAATCCTTGCAAGGTTGGTCTCCTTTATAAAAAGTTTCAACAGGCATCATTAACAGTATTTTGTGCCTGCGAACAAATGCTTATGAAATGGTTATGAAATGGTTATGAAATGGTTAGGAAATGGTTATGAAAAATGCTCCTGGACTCAAAGCGTTCTGGATACAGCAAATTTGCAAGCAACTAATGCGCAAAGATATTTTGTCCCTCCGAGCTGCTCTCTAGCCTGCTTGCAGACTCAACTGATTTAGTCTGGTCTGCATGCAGGTTAGTGAAACTAGCGCTCGCACACGTTACAGTTGCTGCACAAGCTAAAAAACAACCTTGACTTTCACTCTCTAATGGTGGCAAAAAGCAGCAGATACATTGCGAATAAAGATATTTTCTCAGGTTTGAACTGTGTAGAATAAGCCAATTCAAACAGATTTTTCATACCATCAACGATACAGCTGGATTCTGAACGACGAGTTTCAGATGTGTTTAGCATAAACACTTGAAAGCCCACTGCAGGTTTAAGAGATTCTATTGCACGCGCTTTTTTCATTTTTTGTTCATTAAGATCTTTCACAGTCCCTTTAAAATGAAGCCTGGGTTTCTGTGCAAAGTTTCTTCATGGGAGATCTCATCGATTTTTCACTCTGAATAAAACTGACTTTTCTCTAATACATGAAACTCAGATTATTCAAAACACTGCAGAATAGCTCTCATGCCGAAACAGATTGGTTGCGCGCTAGAAGACTTTTTATCTGGACGAGTTGCATTTCTCTCCCAAAAAATCTCGCATACCGTTTGCAAAAATTGTTTGTTTTCAGTAATAAGCCATTAAGAATCTTTGAGAATCCTTTTTATTCTGAAAAGATCTCGTACGCTTTTTTGAAGAGGCGAAATGCCCCTCGAATCTGGAGGGTAGTTGCTCGAGTCCTGCCCTGTCAAACTTGCTATCTAGAGCGAGGAGGGTCGCCAAAGGTCTGCAATTCCAAGCTAAAGGTATCATGAGGTTTTGTCACATCGAGTGGAAAATGACCAGGGCACTGCTTCGATCAGCATAGTTTCCCAGTTTTCCTGAAAAGCTGCATTCTGGTGCTAAGTCAGAAGCAAAATAAAAATTTTGAGCCACAATCACACGCATATGAGCAACGTCTGCAGTCATGGAAAAGAGTGTGCAGGAACCTCTCTCTGGGGGAAATTTCAACAACTATTTATCTCCTTGAATTGAGTCTAAAATTGCCAAAGAATTTCTTTGGAAACACTTATTAGTCTCATCTTATATATTTTCTTTCAGTACCAAGGGAAAATGCGCACAAAGACGAACATCGTGCAACTCTCATGTGGGCACCTTTGAAGGAAGATCGAAACAAAAAGAAAGAGGGTAAGTTTTGATTCAAGGTAAAAGCTTTGAAAAGATTTTTGGCAAAGATCATTGTCGTCCCAATATGATTGGCAGTCCTGGGAACGAGGTTGCAATTTCTGGTTATGTTTTCTATTGCTTTATCTTGCCGCCCTTTTCGGAGCGGGTTTTCTCACTTTATTTGTCTAGCTTTAACCTGTTTATCAATTTATTTCCCATGAGATGGCGGCACATTTGTTGACTGCCGGTTGATGTCCATCCATGTTTATCTGTACTCCTCTTTGTGTTTCCAGCCCACCCCTTTTCTATTTCACTTAAGTTTCCAATATTTTTTAATTGATCCTAACTAGTTCACCCCGGGACTTTGTCAGTTTAGACATAACCTATTGTTGAAACGAAGGATGAGGCAAGCGACGACAATCATTGTTATGAACTTCATAGTAATAGACATTCCATGTTATTTTGACAAATCCAGTTGTTAGGACATTTCCAGTTGAGATATAACAATTATTTAATTAGACGTAAACATGTTTTATTAGTTAATCGAACGTTTCGAACCAACTTGGTTCATCATCAGCGAATCTGATTAACGATGAGTGGCAATTTATACCAAGAAACAAACAAACTAAAAGGCGAAGTAAACAAGTTACATTTCCTACGCACGGGGGACCTGGGGCCTAAGCCTCAGGTGAATATTATCAACCTATATATCTCAACCTATTGTTGAGATATAAACAATCGTATTGATGTTTTCGATCGAGGAAAATAGTAGAAACATAAGATCGCTGTTTTACCCTCAGTTCTTTGTATTTCTAATTCCTGGAACTTAATTTAGTGAAGTCCCGTCTTTAAGAAAGATAAAACGTTAATCAATTGCACTAACAAGCGTGACTGACGTACTTTCTAACTGACATTGAGCTCCCCCCTTCCCCTAGAACAAAGTTGCAGACCGTGAATTTCTGCTACGTCATTGATAGAACAATAGGCTAGTTAGAGGGGAACGATAGGCTGCTGTCAAGAAATGGGTTCTTAAAGACGGGACTTTGCTGTAAGTGACCATTTGTAAAGTTTCCTCCTTGTAATGGATGTAATTAACCATTTTCTTTTCTCCATAGTTGAAAATTTCCTTGAAATGGCCTGCTCCACTGCTTTCTATGGGGGTTCTTCGAATAAGGAATACGCGTCACATATTCTCCATCGAACACGAGGCAGTGTTAAGGTAAATATTGCTGTTATAGGTTTTTCACAGGTAGAGGGCCATATTAGTGGATATTTTTTGCCTTGATTGAAATTGTATTTATTCTTCAAACTTCACCAAGCCGTACCCGGAAAATGTAGCTTTTTGTTGTACTTAGGAAGGAATAATAGGGTATGCTTCATTGGTACAGATTCTGAAAAACTTAACATATGTTTCAAATCTTTAAAAAGCTGGTGTAAAATTCTAAGGCCTGGTTCAGACGTCGAACTTTTCATGCGCCGAACTTAATGCCAATTATGGTCGACCCAAATACTGTTAATCCCCGTTTGATTCAGACGATGCATTTTTCATGTGCCGAACTTATTGTTCTGCAGCTTCATGATCAGTGTCACCCTCAATTTCACCACCTTCATCACCGAGATTTATGTTTTCTGTTTTAAAACAAAACTATGTAAGAAAGTTTCCAGAACATTTTTCGTGAGCAAGAAAAGCTGGAGAGATGAAAAACAATTTTTGCCCCGCGGAGTTTCGAATCAGGCTTGAAGGCGCCAAATAAAATTTTGGTAAATGTTTGGCTTGCTTCATATTGTCCGAAAATAGTTTGAAATTCGTTATTTGTTGAATTATAACCTCTCCTGATTTTACTAAAAATGGAGAGGAGACAGAGGACATACCCCAGGGGGGGGGGGGACTTGGTAGTTCAAGGTGACGTACCCGTTGCAAAATTTAGGGTCTCAAATTCTGCGATTTACTACCTCTTAGGGTCAAAAAATTTTAAAATTTACTACCGCTTTAGGGTTGTGAAAATTGATATAATTAGTTCATGGAGTTTTAAGAAGTTTGACGAACTGAATTGTCGTTAGTAAGATTCTTTAACGACAGAAATAACCAGTTATTCAGTCTCCTGATGTTTTGCAAACTTTTCTAAGCAAATCGCAATGATCAATGATTGACCATTGACGTCACTATCATATGCTCACGCTAGGAGAAGGTTCCCACATCCCAATCCTACCTTTACTCCTACACCTGTACTATTTCAAAGCACATAAAGGTCATTTCTTGTCCATGCCTGCTATACAATAGCACCATTGTTTCTGGAACAATCAACCTATTGTTATTGCTGCTTATCACTGAGAAAGTTACTACCGCTTAGGTTAAAAGCTACTGCCGCTAAGGGTTCAGGGTTTTGCAACATTTTGCAACGGGTACGTCATCTTGAACTACCAAGTCCCCCCCTGGGGGACATACCCGCCTTGGCTTCTCTCTCTGAGTGAGGGCCTACTCAAAGTTCGGTTTCTGCAAACATTGTTAGGCCTAAGCGACGGAATATCTGCTAAGTTTAAATTCAAGGGAAAAAGAGATGCATTGAGTTACCAACAATGAGAATTAAAAGTATAAAGTTAGATAGAGGAACGGGTAAGTAGCTTTTTCTTGATGTTTGTGGAGGAGTTGGTGACCTTGGCTCTTCCGATGGGATGTTGCTGTTTGCCTCTCGTCGTAGCAAAGTCTGCAGTAGCCAACTGATTTTCGAGTGACCCAACCGTCAGGCTCCTCACCGTTTTCGAAAAGGAACATTTATTGCAAACCATTGTTGGACAACTGATCCAGGAATACTTCGCTAGTTTAAGGCAAGTTGTACAAAGATTCAACAACGTTTCTGTCAGACGTATCAGACGACGACGCCATTTACAAATCCAACAATAAACTTCCAAGAATTTTGCACACACTTTTTCGAGCATTGTCAAGGGGAGAACTGGAAACAATAGCCTGCGTCAAGGTGGATAATAGGTGCTACATTAGCATAATTTATGCATTTAGTTCGGCGCATGAAAAGTTCGACGTTTGAATTGAAACCGTACTTATTGCATTAAGTACGACCGGATCGGTCGAACTTAATGATTAGGTCGACCTTAATGATAAGTACAGAACCAATTTTATTCAGACGTCGTACTTTTCATGAACTTAATTCGCTGCATTAAGTTCGGCGCATGAAAAGTTCGACGTCTGAACCAGGCCTAAGACCTATTTCTTTGAACTGAACGGCCTCAAAGGAACTTGAACTATTTTACAGTAAATCTGCCTTTGGACTTTTTTGAAATCTTCAATATTTTCAGAATTACAGTGTTTTCTTCTTTTTTAAGAATTCAAGAAAATTTTCGAAAAAAGGTTAAAACTATCGTAAATTTTAAATCTGTTGACGAAAGATCAAATTTTCAGGAAAACTATAGTTTATGGATGCCCACAACATGGTATCAAGCAAAAATCTTTCATTCTTCTGGTTTGTGATTTAGAAAATTGATGACGTCACATCATAAAATGAGCTGAAATATAAAATAGGCAGTAATTTCGACAAATATTTAAGATTTCTGAAAAGTCCATTAGTAGAATTATAGAAAAGTGGCTGAAGTTTCTTTCAAGTCATTCAGTTTAAAGAAATAGATCATTTAATTTTACACGTCCGTACTTATCTGTTAATGATAATGTACATTTAATTTCTTTACAGGAAGCAACTCGGTTATTACTGTCAAGGCGACATATTTTACGAGCTGATGATCCTAATGCTGACTATCATTACACAGGTATACATAATTCAATTCAATTTATCACTTTGATTTAAGTTGCCTCGTTTTGGAAATTCATCCTATTCTTCATATGAAAATTTCGAGCAAAATTTTGAAATCAGTTTTAATCATTTCTTGTTTTTCTAGGTTCTAGTCGATGGTCTGCGAAGGAAAGGTTAACATTTAGAGAAGCTTATCGAACAAAGGGGAAGAATTTCCATTTAATACAAAAAGAGGTTAGTCCACCCCTTCTACGGAATTATGTTGCGCTCGCGAACTGCATTCTGGGTGACGAATTAAAGCAGTCTGACGACATTAAATATCTAGGCATTAAGCTAGACAATAAACTTACTTGGGAGAATCATGTGCACAAAGTTAAAAGCGAAATAATCAAATATACTAGCATGTTTTCGAAACTGAGGCATTATGTACCAAAACCGTGTCTAATGTCGCTATATGACTCATTAGTTCTCTCAAAGATATCATACGCCTTTGAAGCCCTTGGCATAGCGTCGCAAAATAAGCTGAAAGATCTACAAGCCTTGCAAAACAGGATCCTTAGGATACTTCAATTTAAAGATCGCAAACATTCAACAAATGCAATTCACAAGGAATGCAACATCCTGAAACTTATTGATTTGTATGAATTTAAGATCTTAAAATTCATGCACAATGTGCATTACAATAAAGGGAAACTACCCTCAGTCTTCAAAGGATACTTTGAAAAAAATGAAGGTAGTCATACACATCCAACGCGCCAAAGCAAAGACCACAAAATTTTTCGAGTAAACAAAACATGGGGAGATAAAATGATACGAAATAAAGGTGCACGTTTGTGGAATGAACTTCCCTCTCCAATCAAAGATATCTCAAACCCTTATACCTTCGCTAAGAAATTAAAAGAAGTCCTCATTGACAAACATCAACCAAAAAGAGTGCAAATCCATTACTAATAATCATATAACCAATTTCCTTACTCATAAATCTAGACATCCTCATATTCCCATCATATGATAGTATACATTTTCATTTCATTTAATTCTATCACTTTTTACTACATTTTTCTCTCCTTTTCTCCATTTAGCGGCCCAAGCTAGATAAGCAACGCCTTACTTGGGTCGCGTAGAATGCAAGTACTTTTTCATAGATTCACCGTACGTTGTAACAACTCGTATTTTACGAATAAAATTGAATTGAATTGAATTGAATTGAATTCTATCTTGAGTATCTTTAGCATGGAAACAATTGCTAATGGACAGAGCAGAAACTGCATAAAATGACGTCATTAAGAAATCTGAGATAAGGGAGGCGTTTAGATGCATAAACTTTTGAAATGATAAGTCAAGAGTTTAAGGCCCAAGGAAGACAATATGATGGGCTGGCTGCCTAATTGTGGGATCTGTTGCAGAAAGGTTACAAATGTTTGCGTATCCGCGCGAAGTTTCTGCTATGTCTGTCTAATATAGTTTTACTTCTTGTAAGTTTGACATGCAATGAAAGCTGTCAGGAAAACTGGAACTTAAAACGCAGTTTTTGCTTCAAATGATTATTGCTTTGATTCAGTTTCCTCATGAATGGATGAATAATTTGCATGGCAGTACGTGGAGTATTGTAATGTTTCTTTGCCATACTTTGCTACACCTTTATAAGAAACTAAGGATTTCGGCCAGTAGTGAGTGTTTCTTTAACTTATCAAATTTTGAGTACTCACAGTTTTTTACGAGTTTCTTACAGGTTCCGTAACAATCTTCTTGTCCACTGCCTGTGCCCTCGTGAACTTTTCAAAACAAGGTTTATTGAAGCTATTTCAGTATTTAGACATCACTGAAGTGCCTGCTAAGTAATGTGATACAAGAAACAAGTGAGAGTAAAGCAAAATTATTTCAAAGATTTCCATTAAGTAGTTTCGTTAAGTAATATTTCCCAGAATTGCAGTTTCTCGAAGTATTGGGGACCTGGGAGCTTGGTTTTTTTATAGCAGTTTTTTTACAAGAAAATACGTGTATTCCTAACCATTTCTTTGTCACAATGTGTTAATTGACTTTTGTGCTTGGTTCATGGTTGTTTGTTGCAATACTGATAGTGGGAACTTTGGTGGACGATAATCTTTATTCTGTGACGCCTTTAATTAGTAAAATCAATCTCATATTAGATGACGTATAAAAATGTCCGTGAATAAAATCAATTGAAGTGTTCTCAGTTATAGATTTTGCGATTTCGCAAATTTCACGTGACACCTTATTCAGTAACAGAGTTCAGATTAAATTGGCCATCATTTTAATGCTGAAAACTTAATTTTGTTTAAAATTTAACGTTGTCTAGGGCAGGGTCTTTAAGTGGATTATGTAAGACGTTTCGTCTTAGCCCATGTAGCTGATTACTTCTCCGAATAATTCTCACTGATCTTGTATTATTTGAATGTCGCCATTGAAAATAAGGGAAAAGGCAGCTGTTGCTATGTTTTTGTCAACTTGGACTTCTTCGTGGTGTCATAATTTATGTTTTGTTTTGTAAATGGATCTCATTTGAACAAGATTCTTATCTTTGAAAAGATTGATTCTCACTTAGCAAACATTAATGTTCTTTTCAGAGATCTAAATTCTGTTCATTGTCTTTTAATAATATCATATCAATCATACTCTTTAACTGTTTTCCTTCATTTTAGCCCATATATGTTCTTTCATTCTTTCACATGTTCATAGTTTTTTTAACAAATATTTTGGGGAATAGACAAAAGCCTGGTTTTCATTAAATCGTAAATCATCGCCGATCATTGTCTTATAGCATTGCCGATGGATGACCTCGGAGGCCTGACCTCACAACTCACCTCGTCGTCATTCGGAAGGGACGTTAAGCAAGGGGTCCCATGCCTAGATGCAGCATGCACTTTGGGCCTAAATTAGCTTTCAGTAGCTACAAATCCTGACAAGCACACTCAAAACAAATTGAAAACAAACAAAAACAACGATATGAAATGAAAACGATATTCTGTAAAAGGGACCGAAATGGGTGTAACAAACATCAACTGTATTTGTCTATCCTCTCGCGAGTTATATCTCGACAGTCAAACTGTTTATTTCAACATTTAAAGAAAGTTCATTATCGGCCATTTTGTTAAAACCAAGTTGGGCATGCTTTGGCGTACATTGAAAGCGTATGAATCATTCGTAATATTGTAGCATAAATTCGAAACTAATTAATGTACCTCATTTCTCGTTATGCAGGTTGTCACAAAAAGCGTTCAACAATGTGTCGAATTTTATTACTTATGGAAAGCGACGAACCCTGAGGGATTCAGAGCAAGGACGAGATACGTAGAAATGGAATCTGAACAGGTAAATATTTAGTAAATCAATAATTCATGTTAAAATTTTATTTGTTTCGTTTTTTTATTGGTACGTTCTACTATTGTATCGATGAGACAGATATTTGGATCAGACCTCCCCAAAACGTTTTGAATCAATATTTAGCCTGCAGGCAGACTTTCATATAAGAATCTGAGTAAGAATCTCTCAGCGTTTTTTTCTCACAAGAGTTTTTCATTGGAAGAATTTTATTTTGTGCACAAAGCAATTTAGGAATGTAAGAGTAGGTACAAGATCTATTTATATGGTACCTCTTGAAGGGGAAATTTTGCTAAATATGGTTTGTTTGTTTATTTTCAATTTGTTTTTTAGTGGGCTTGTCAGGATTTCTAGCTGCTGAAAGCTAATTTAGGCCCACTGTGCATACCGCATCCAGGCATAGGACCCCTAGTTTAACGTCCCTTCCGAAGGACGACGAGGTGAGTTGTGAGGTCAGGCCTCCGAGGTCACCCATCCGGAGTTTGAGCTCACTCGACCGAGCTTAACTTCAGTCACCTGACGAAGACTGTATAAGCCACTCGGCCACTCACCCCGCATCACAGGTATCACTAGCATTGTGCAGAAGTAGTTGCTTTGGAGGTTTTTCAATGTTAGGTTTCCATGTTTTCTCTTAAAACTAGGAGAATTTTTTTAAATTTTTGTCCAGAATTTTTAGAAGTTGATCCAGAAGATTGTGCCAGTGCTTCTTCCGAAAATTTTCTGTGTTGCAAATCAGATCTTAAACTAATGTTGCGATTTTTTCTCTTCTATTTCATAGGAGGAGGAAGAAGTAACAACACCCTCCGTTTTCGAAACACCATTAGCAACAGGCTTGAAAGACGCTGTATTCCAATGTGATTACCCAGAATGCCAGGCGAGATTTGTTTCACGGCAAGCCTTGAATGGACATATTCGAGTGCATGGCGGAAGGTTTGTGATTTTGTAGTAATGCGAATTGTTTGTAGGAATCGGAGCTTCTCTAAAAACGACGGACAAGCATTGGGTCGATAATTTGAATCGATCATTTGAATCTATTTTGAGAGAGACCTTAAAGAAAGAATGGCTATTTCATTTAGTTTATGCTCAAAGCCACGTCGGCTATTTGTGTAAAACATCCTAATACCTAAAATCCAAATTTTCAGTCGTTGCTATTCCATCAAAATTTTTTTAAAGACTAGTTACTTTACAAATTATTCCACTAAACACAACAAGGATGATACTATGGGGAGAAATAGACTAACAACCCGGCAGCCATAACATGGGAAGAAATAACTGCTAGGTGAATCAGGACAAATTTCACAACCGTCCGCAAATTTGCACCCTAAGGGCCAACCAACCCATTCGCAAAAATTAGTAAGATTTAGTCAGTGTGTCAAAGAGGCTTTGACAAAATGAACTCCAGGCCTCACTCAAGGAATTGAAGTTGGCGTTTTAGATGTTATCTTAAAAGTTTTTGATTTTCGTCATTTTTTACCACTTTGGCAAGGTTGATGATAAATTTATTTTATTTCAGTTTTGGTAAACCAATCGAAGTACGAAAACCACGACAAAAACCACATGTCATCATAACTACATCAATACAACGTGATGGTTCTATTGCGCCGCCGCCACCGAAACGAAAGAAGTCGCCGTCACCAGCACCGCCTATCGCAGGAGCACCTTCGGACGGTCCACCACTACAGTTTGCTTGTAAAGTTTGTGGAAGGTGAGAAATTTGTTAATTGCAAATGTTGCTATGAAATGCAAACGAAATCATATCCCATTTGAGAATAGGCCCTTGGTCGCCGAGAAGATGCTGTATGACAATGATCGGCGATGAATTACGATTTAATGAAAATCAGGCTTCAGAACAAGAACACAAAAATTATTTCAACCTTGGTATCAAACTTTGATTATTCCAGTACTCTCAAGTACCGAATAATCGCCCCCCCCCCGCTTATTAATGTTTGAAAAATTTTCCAACCCCCCACTTTTATTCCAACCCCCCCCCCCCTTTTTATCAATTTTTGGAAAAAAGGAAATCATAGTAAGCATAGTTTCTGAATAAACGCAAGAAAAAGTCTCAAGAAGTGCATTCAACGGAACCAGAACTCAAAAGTAAATGTATCAGTAACATCACTGTTCACATAAATATATAAAAGATACGTGTTCACCAAAGAAAAAGACTATTTTCTATTTTTCCAAGCGCCCCCCCCCCGATTCTTCCAACCCCCCGATTATTGTTATGTCAAACCATTTCCAACCCCCCCCCGATTATTCTCTCCCCTCCGTTTATTCGGTACTCGAGAGTACCTCAAATGTTTTCCTTATAACGAAATTTCCTACATGTGAAGTTCTATTTGGTACACGTGGTAGTTAAAGCTGTAATTATGGGACTTTCATAAATGTTTGTGCTCAATTCTCTAATGATCTTTTTATTTTTACAGGGTCTTCAGCAAAGTCAAAAGTCGCTCAGCTCATATGAAAACGCATGTCCCAAAGAAACCTGATGAAGTGAAACATAAAAACTTGAACCCCCCGCCATTAGTAGCTCATGCTTAGTAATGTGCAAGTAGAACACTATTGTAAGTAATTGTGATACGTTTAGCCGAAGAGTATACCTATTTTGGCTTGCGGGGGTCTCTATCATATTTTTGGTAAATGGGTAGATAAGAAATTATAACGGATATTAGAAACTACTGCTTTCTATGTGATACGTCATCGATTTAGTTCTTGAGTTTAAGTTAATTTAGGAATAGATTGCATCGAATTGCGTAACGATAGCTATTGTTTATGTATATGTGTTGTAATCAGCAACTACCCTTTTCTGTATAGTTACCCCATTTTCTTAACTTAGTACGTATCGGGTGAACCAGACAAAAGTTCCCACTTTTGAAAATTCACAGCACCAAGACTACTCCACAGATTTGAATTATTCAAATTCTAGTTAAAAGCCAAATGATCAAAGTATTTTTGTGATTTTTCCCGCTGTCCTACCAGCACTAGAAGTATCGGTAAATTAAAAGTTATGAAAAATTCATGGTTGCAAAATGACTGTAAACGGGCCTAAAACATTGATCAAATCGTAAGACTCTATTCAAACGAAACAAAAGGCAATGGGCGTTTCACCTCCCTCAAGAGTTACAAGACATCGATTTTCAAACAAATTCCAAGGTTTTCAATCCCATAACAGTGAATGTGCAGAGGATATCGTTCACCCATGAGAAATTACATTTCCTTCATTATTCTGTCCGAGGAGTCCTATATGCTTTGATCAATGTTTTAGGCCCTTTTTCAGTCATCATGCAACCACAAGATTTTCGTAAAATTTAATTTACCAATATCATGCTCACGAGACATCGAAAAAAATCCGAAAAATACTTTGATCTTTCCGCTTTCAACTAGAATTTGAATCATTCAAATCCATGTGCTGTTCTAGATGCTATAAATTTTCAAAAGTGGGAACTTTTTGCAGGCTCACCCCGTAGTAAGGAATAGAACATAGGCAGCCCAGTCAATACATCGCGCTACAACTTTGTTCCTTATAAAGATATTTGGGCGTTAGATGGTAGATAGATGCTAAAATTGCCAATTTGTTCTCTCAGTTATTTGCTTGGACATAGATGTGCAACACTAGTTATTTCTGCCAAGGCAACGACAAAGAGTTGACACGTGCACAAATCCATTAAAGTTTCAGATATGTATTTTATCTGTGTCGCCTTTGAAGAGTCGTTGACACCCAGAATCCTTTGTGGGCGTGCCATAATTTCGGACTGTCTCAGAAACATGGCTTTAATCTACAGCAATGGATGCAGAGAGATTTGACATCTTTTGATTTTTTTCAATGTAACTACTGCACAGTTTGGGTCAATAGACCTTTTAGCTATTCTACAAAAGAGCCTGGATCGAGCGATATTTTTATACATTTTATACGCGAGGTTCGACTGATGGCGTTAGAGCTTCGATCGCAATTGTGCACATTCGAAATTTCTACAAAATGTAATGAAATATCGTTCGATCCACATTCTTTTTCAGAATAGCTTAAAGGCGCTTGGGCCTGGAGGATGCCTGCAAAGGACCCTGAGTAATAATGGCTTTTAGCTATTTCTATGCATTAACTGATACATATTCCATGCGAAAGGTTTTATCAATCTGCTGTTAACAGGAAATCATTTCGAATCTCCGAAGTGTTTCGTCCGACGTGCCTAATCTCGATATGAACTGAAGAAGAACTAGTTTTGCGTGAAATTTGATTGAATTACATTCCCCTGTTCATAACAACATACCTAAGTGCTCCCTAGTGTACTCATAATCTGAACAAGATCACTCGTTACCAAACAGATGACGCTTGCTTGGTTGCTTGCTTTCTACTAGGCTTGTGACGATGAGTCCCTTTTATTCCTGCAGTAAACCTTGCTCAACAGGGACTCATGATGAAACCCCAATGAAACAGAAAAAGCTGACCCTATTTTCTGCAATCATCAAAATAGAATTGTGATGGAATAATGGCTTCGAATCTCAATCCTGTGGGAGGGTTTTCAATTCTTCAATCGAATCGAAAATTGTATCACATTTACGCCTTAACAATAGTGATTCACAAATCTTGCAATCTGATTGGTACCCTTAAAATCGCAACTTTTGGGCCTAAGTAGGGGCACGTTTTTCAGAGTAATATTATGAGTCTCTGTTGAACGAAGCGCCATCATCAACTCAAAGAGCACAGAGAAACAAGAGACTGATCGTCACAAGTCTAGCTTCCTACAGTATTCCCTTATCAGAACCTTGCGTCGTTCTTTTAACATAGCTATTTATGTCTTCAGGTATTTATGCCGCTTTTTTGGACCTAGGTTCAGGCATCTTTTTTCTGTGATGAGTAAATGTAGTTTTAGAAGAAGAGAACTTGAATTGTAAATATTGTCAAATTTCATGTTTGATGCTAATTTATCGCATTATTTGTTTCTTATAATGTAAACCATCTATGAGTACGCTTACGCCTAAGTAGAATTGGGGAGATGATAAAATTACTGTTGAACAAAACACTCTGAACATTATTTCATATTTTGCACCCTTTGAAGGCATTCTCGAGTCACAATGCAGTACCCAGTATCGTCGTTATGTGACTTGACATCAGCTATCAATATTCAAACGGAGTTTCAGAAAGTTTTCAGTCAATATAGCCAAAAATGTCTGTGAGCTGATAATGTGAAGTTGAATGAAAAAAACACAGAAGTTGCGATTAACTGGGAACTTGTATGTGCAGTATATTTCTTTCTTAAATAGACGTAGTCTTAGTTGGTAAAAATTCCCTCGAAGTCATAAGGATTCATACGATAGTTTGCGAATTGGGAGAGTGTCTATTTCACTCTCATACTACGTTCACAAAATGCTGGTACATTTTGAACATGGTGAAAAATATGATGGACAGGCCTCCTTTTTGGCCTCCCATTCACAAGAAAACAGCACATATTTGTCGGCAGATTTTGAAAACTGTGGATATATTGCAGACGGAACTCTAAGCGGCATATTTTGAACCGGCATCGTTTGAACACTCTAACATGATGGAAAACAGAACTTTTTTCAAGGCTGATCGATTCTCAAGTTGCAGGTACATTTCTTTGGCATCGGCACATTTCAACGACTTTGTCACAGTCAAATTTCTTACCGTTTTCAAATTCTTCCGGTATCGTGTGAACGCTAGCTAATACTTTGCTTCCGTCGCCTTTTTCACTGCTTTCAGATTGTGCCCGTAGCGTGTGAATGCTGTCAAATAGTGGTCAAAAATCGTGCATTTCTGAGACAACATTTCACGTTAGGAAGCAAAGATTGCTGGGAAGAAAGAGGTCAAAGGCGTGTCCTTTGTGTTTTGGATCTAAATTAGTGAAATCTAAAAAACTAACTCTTCCCGAATTTTTTATAGTGAACTATTAATTTTTCAGTGTTCGCAAGGAAGTAGGCTACCGATCGGTGTGTGTTGTGTTCCGGTGTCACTTTTATTAGATATTCTGTCGCCTTTTTCAAAGAAGGATAACTTTTGGGGGTGATTTCACATTCGCTCCCTCCTTGAAAAGAAATATTTTCATGACGAGCCTCGAAAATCCGATACTTTTCATCCCACTTTTTCGATACCAATGGTTTTGCGATGCTTAATACAATTGATCTCGGTTGTTTTCGACCCTCCTTGTATCGGTTTTGCGATACATCTTGGGACTCAGTTTTGTGGAAATAAAAATTGGAAGAGCCTCGGCGAACTCCCATTCGTTATCTTCCTGACTATTCTGCACCAGATCTCTTTTGCGGCACAAAAGGGCCTGGGACGGCGCAGTTTTCTCAGTTCATAAAGATGGCGCCGAAATACGACGAAGACGAAAGAAAACTGTCCTGACAGAAAACAACGAAACATCGAAGTTTTTTGTCTTTAGGTGAGTATCAAATAGGATTTGAGTTGATTGAATGAATTAAGAAGTAGTAAATTTTTTTCGAGCTAGATTTCTTCCAAATTTTATTGATTAACGGATTGATATTGGAGCTCCTCCGGAGGATTCAAAATTTTAGGCCTCTTGATTTGCGATGATATCGTTGTTACACAGACCCCAATGGCCCATCAAATTTTTTGTCACTCGCTACGACAGGCCAAATCATGCCTGTTTTCCTATCCTGTGATAGTTATGCAAGCATGTCAGATTAGCTCATCCTTCTATATTTTCTACAGCATCAAAATATGAGTGCAGGACAAAAACTGTTAGCTGACTTACTTGGAATCACAAATTCTGCTGCAGAATCATTGTCAACTCCACAAGTCAAAGACCTGGAACCTGTCACCAAAGAAACCAGAGGAAATGATCCCAAAGAGCAGGCTGAGTTACCCCAGATTGAAGTAGATGATTTTGATGAAACTGCAAATGCAACTAAGAAAATGGGAGAAAGAATGCTGCAAGAAAATGACCTTCTAAGTTCAAAGAGTTTGTTATCTGGTTCTCATGATGATGAATTTGATCAAAGTAGATGTATCAAGGTCAAAGTCCCTGCAAGTCTGCTCAAGGAGAAGCTGAGTGCCTCAGACACATCCAACAACAGCATGTCAAGTTCCATTGACAGTTCAGTTGAAAGACAACCAATTCCCGAACCTTCAGGTACTCATATTCCAGACTGGAAAGTTTGTATCTTGTGCAGGCAAGTTTAGATGGCCTAAGTAAGACTGTGCGGAAAATTTGCTGTTGAGAAAGTTGAGAACAATAGATTAAAACAATATATCCTTTGTTTATTGCCAACTGCGTGGCCTAGGTTGAAAAACCTCATACGTTTCTGTTTGTGCAATATCTTGCGTGCACAGTACAAACTTTCCAGTGTGGCTCATATCAAGATGGTTTGAGCACTTGTTCGGGATACTGCGAACTCCCCCTTTTGTAAATGACAAAGGAAAAGACGTTAACTCTGATTGGCTCGCTGATCAATGGGACGAGCGAAGCGTTTTGGGGCATGCGCAATTTCACAAAGGAAGGATCAAGGGCGATGACCCTGAGATTGATACTGCGCAGACACCAAAGCGCTTCAACGGGCGTCTGGCTCCTCTGGAGAAAATCCGAAAGACTTTCACTGATAGTATCCCGAACAAGCACCTCTTGCAGATACAAGCTAGTTGCTAGCACCTTTACTGTTTGTAGAGCATTTTGATTTCAGGCATACATACATTCATACATGCATACATATATATCATTTTTGGTAAGGGAGGCCAGTCTGAGGCAATCAGGATTTTTTGTTGTATAATTGCCATTTAAGAAATACTAGTGTAGATTAAAATGATTTACAATAATACATAATGAAATTTGTCCTTAAAAATTCAGTCCTTTCTTTTAAAGATAAAACATATTTTGAATTAAAATAGTTTGAACTTATACATCATGCAATTTGTCCATAAAATTAAGTCCTTTCTTTTTAGAAATATATAGAATTTTGTCTCTAGCAGTCATATGAACTCTTTGTGTTGGGTCTTGGAATATCTATAGCATGTCTGCATCTCAAGTTGTAACTGTTTGTAGGCTTAACTTGTCCAGGCCCAAAATATTCTCCATAGATCCTATTCACAATCATTTCAGTTCTTTTGAAATGGTCAATCCTTCGTCTCAATGTGATGTGGATCTAAATCGCAAAAGAGAGCTTTCCTCTCAGCAACAAATGGAAAAGTTCTGTATTGGGTAGTTGCACCAAATTAGGTGTGGTATAGACTTCTTGCTACACAGGGAATCACATTTGTTGCCTCAAAAATTGAATTTGATTTGCGAAAAAAGGTCTTTTAATCAAGTCAGGAATCTACAGGTGTAAGACATATGAGCATGGATTAAGATTAGTAGATACAGATTTGCTAGTTCTGTTTCCATAAGTTTATCATTTGTTTAAATTCTTCTTTCAGATTTTGTCAGACCTGGTGTGTTTTTGTCATCTGCACAAAAAGGTGTATATCAACCCACAGCCAGTCATTCAACAGCTTCAAAACAGTGTCTAAAAGAACATGAAACTGATGACCATGTGCAGTTTGTGACAACAACAAGGAAACATCCTCAGATTCAGGTATTTTGAGTTTAGCTTTTCTTTAGGTCTTCATCAAAGATACAACTGAAAAAATTCCACTAGTTACTCAGGCCTCTCACACTCAAAATTTGGTGCAAGTTGTCAATTGTGCACATCATTTCAGTGGTGTAAGCTATTTATATCATCATTTCAATGACTGAGCTTTATGATAATAGGAGTTGCTCATAATGATAATAAATGATATAGAAAACCTTTATCCATCACCACACTGTGTGGCACTATTCACACTATAAAGATCAAACAGGCTCAAAACGTCATTCATTCACTGACTGGTTTGTTTGCAAATTGTTCAAACTTGTTATTGTTATCATCACTATCATCTTGATCTTGATCTGTTTTGCTTTGATCAATATCATCATCATGAAGGCTGTACGTTGCACAGTTTTCACTTCCTAAATTTTGCTCTTCAATAAAGATTTGCATGTGTGATTTACAGCTCTCTTGACACTACTGGGGCATTTGCCTGTTTGCTCATGTACTATCCCACTGAAAGCCCTGGTTACTTGAAATATAAAAGGCAACCGTAGAGTGATGTAAATGGTTTGTTACTGTATTATATGCTCAATTCAGTCGTTTGAAGTTCAGTGTTTGTATATTATCTTTCTATAGAATTCTGTTGGACTTGTACAAGGAAAAGAAAATTTTACAGAGCAAACTTGTGACTCTCAAACACAGAAAGGTGAGTGTAATGCATTGCCACAGTCTTGCAGTGGCCAATAGTTTGATGGATGTGGGGGATTCTGATTTTATCTTGTAAAGGTATATTCAACTTATTTTGTGTCAGTTTTCTTTGAAAATGTCGCTGAATGTTAGAATCTGGGTGACATGCCCCCCCAGCCCCCTATGATGCTGCCAATGCAGTCTTGCACTGTACTGTAAATTATTAAGTTACTGAGTCAAATAACTTCAGTTACTGAGTCAAATAACTTCAGTTACTGAGTCAAATAACTTCAGTTACTGAGTCAAATAACTTCAGCAACTTCAGCAATAACCAAATTTGAATGTATATGTCATGATTAGTTGCAATTTTATTTTGCAGATCAAACATCTAAAACAAAATTTTTTATTTGTTTAATTCTCAGCAGTAGCTAAATAAAATCATAATGCAAGCTGCTGCTAATGTTTCAAATGCCAAAATTGATTTCTAAAATATTAAACATTAATTGCCAACTATCACAGGAAGGTAGATATCTACAAATCTTTAAGAATACTAATCATTTCAAATATAAACTTAGTGGTATTTAAGTATATCTATTTAAGTACTCCCATAACTTGGCAGGTATGATATTTAATCAAACCAGCCGTTATTTGCATCACAGACTGAAGTACCAAGTAAGCTAAAACTTTATTTACAACTTGGAAATTAAACTGTCAAATTCTTGCTAACATTTGTGAATCCATCTTCATTAAAAATAGGCCCCATGGCATTGTTTGTAGAACTTGTTTATATATTTAACGGGCTCTTAATGTGTAAAAAGGTGCAATTCAAAATAGTCTTTTGTTGTCTAAATTAGTCAAAGTAATTTTCCTTTGTCTTTCCAAAAATTACCAAAGAACGCAGTCTTCTTTAGCCTGTACGAGGCTCTCTACTAAGTTACAAAATATGGAGAAAAGTGAGTCCTTCCCATTGATGCTGGTTCCTAATATTTGATGAAGCACAATATTAAAGCAAAAATGATCTTTTGTTATTTAATGTTAAAACCAGGTTGGGAACGCTAAAACATTCAATGAAATTGAACTGTAATATTATGTGTTTTAGCAACCATGATCTTAGGAATGAATTTTTGGATAAAAGCAAAGAAAGCCTGAACAGAATTGAAATTTTAATTCAGAAAAATTGGGTTAAAATTTCAATTCAACTACGATGCTGAACATTTTCAAATTGGTTGTAGCAATTTTTTCAAGCAGTAGGTCCATTTTTTGATGTTTTTTATTTTGAAAGTCTTTCCAGGTATTGAATGAAAGGAAATTTAATCTGGTTCTGAATTTATTGTAGAGAATGAAGTTGTTGTTTTACAATTTGAGCAAGGTACAAAGAAAAGTGACGTCCAAGAGAAATTCAAATCAAGGTACATATATATATATATTTGTTTTGTTTAACGAAGAAATTTAGATCATGGCAAAAATTCCCCCTTTTGAATATATATATATATATATATATATATATATATATATATTTACATTGTCAGAATGAATTAATAGACTAATCTCTAAGATTTTCACTTTGATTATCAGCAAAGATCTTATTTAAACTTTTTCTCCAGCTGAGTCTTCATCTTCTTAATTTTGCAAGTTTTTCTCATAATTCTAGGTCTATTATTTTCTTCTGAAATCAGAAGTTAGCAACAGGTTCTAATTCTCCATTTGCCGAATATGCCAAAAATGAGCTACTATCATGTAAATTTTGAGTTTTTGATGTTCAGCATTGATGCTGGAGCAAAAATCATGATTAGTCAGTTTCTGTATATCATTAGAAACCAACGACTGAGCTGAAAACTCATTATTATTTTACAATTTTAATGATTGAGAATTGAGTGACGCAGTAATAATTTTCGCCAAAGACAATAGACCTTTTAGCTATTCTACAAAGAGACTGGATCGAGTGTTTTTTTAATACATTTTTATACACATGGTTCAGTCGAGTGGCGTTGGAATTTCTATCACGATTGAGAACATTCGAAAATTCTACAGAATGTAGCAAAATATTGTTCGATTCTGATTCTTTCAGAATAGCTAAAAGGTTTATGGAAAATAGTTTTCGGTAATTCATAATTTGAAATTAAGATCGTGCTTTGTAGATTATGAAATAAATTTCAGAATTAGACGACAGCGGATTTGGGATTTTTGAAATCGTTATTATATATAGTTTTTATTGTTTTATGTTTCAAACAATCTATCCAATTGTCTGATTCTTGTGGTACATTTTTGGAATATTCTATTTTGTATGCGTCATTGCTTTTTAGAATGAGTTCAGCACCAATCAAGAGGAAGGTTACACCCAATATTGTTGCACCATGCAAAGAAGTACAGGCGGGTCAGTCTGCAAAGCTGAATCCTAGGAATTCATCGACAGCTGAAACGGAATCAGTTGGGCAACCTCAAAATACTGCAGATCAAGCGGTACAATGTGCCGCACTTGCTACGTCAGCTGCAATCGCCCCATTTCTACAGGTCAGTGAATGCAAATAGAGTACATATGCCTCAAATCAGATGTCACATGAGATTTGTGATAACGCGAAATTCCTTTGCAAAAGCTTGAATTGTTGTTATTTATGGGCACTTTAATGTGACATCTAATGTAAGACAGACTTTCATGCACTCTCATGAGGCTTTTCCTATGTTCTATTTTCTTCAATATTTGCCTAACACTATTTTTGTTTGGTCGCACGAAGGGAAATATTTTTCATCCCCTACCCGCAGATTTCTGTTGAATACTCCTTTATGCAAAATTCGAACGGAGTGAATGATATGAGCAAGGACAAGTTGTAAGATTTGTTGAACACGTTGGCTTTTTGAATTAGATATCGCAAAATATTATTTTTTTGATGTTCAGAAAGAAGTATCTTTTCAAGTGGCGTGCGTTTTTTCTGAGGAAGTTTATAAATGCTCATCTTCTGATTAGTTAATGCATGATACCCATGCTTCATCCTACATTATCTTGTTTGTTATAGATTCAAAATGCCTTAGAGAATCAAATTGCAAGCCTGGTAAGCACGATGAGTTTAGCTCATTCAGCAGAAGGAAAAATCAAGATGGCAACGCAAGAAGATCGATTGAAGGAATTTGAAACTAAAATCATCGATGTTCTTGACAAGAGAATGGCAAGAATTGAAAATGTACAAGATCATGCAGTACGAAAGGTGAGCAAGCAAAGCTAACGGGCGTGCCAAAAAAATTCAGGTGTTTGAACAATCGTAGTACCTAGAGTATTACCGGATGGATTGGAGAGAATAAAGTTTTGCTTGATAGCAGAAAGTTTGAGGTGTTTTTGTGATTTTTCTCGAATTTTTATCAGCAAAGAAACGATAGAGGAATTCAACTTGAAAATAATACGTTTTTTTGCGAAATGGCTGGAAAAGGGCCTAAAACTCTCGATCAACTCTTATGGAATATCTCGAACACAGAATAAGGTGCTAGGGTATTTGATGTCTCTCAAGAATAGTAGGAATTTGATTTCAAATAAACGCTAAAAGTTTTAGATCCCATGGAAATAAATTTGCAGAAGACATCTGATACCCGTGAAGATTTGAGCTACTTAATCAAATTATTTGCTTTTCCTTATTCTGGTGAAGTTGCTGATAATACCAAGCTCGTAATATTGCAGTATACATTGCACCAGCTGGCAGCTCTGGTTTTGCCATGACAACAAATTTAAAGTTCGTTAATTTTTAACTCTACAACCAAGACACCAAAAATTATGAAGAATATATCAAATCTAATCTAATAATTGCAGATTTCGAGAAAAATAATCATTTAATTATTGATTTGAAACAGTTTGTGTCAGAGTTTTGTAAATCTGTTGCGCTTTTTTGGGACACCCGGTAAAATGTTGAAATTTGTTTCAAAAGGTTGAGAAATTATCTTAACTTGTTTTTTAGATGATTGCTGCAAAGGAGAAAGAGCTTCCCATTTCTAGCGGAAATGAAGAATTTAATTTCAAGCAGAAACTTGGAAATTCTGAAATGACAGGCGAGCATGATCATCTCCGTTTTAGAAACGCTGAACCAAAAAGTAGTCATTCTGTTCCTGTTATGTTGAATAATGAACCGGAAAACGGTCATCTTGATGTCAAACATTACAAAGCAACTCGCAGTACTTCTGGTTTGACTAGTTTTGACAACGATCTGCAGCTCATACCAACGCGAGATGACAAACTCATCAGGAGAGATACCCCTGGACAAACAGTACATACGCAACAGAAACCAGTTTTAGATCCCCATAACAGATATCCACTGCCCAAGTCGGGCCATTCACAACCCAGTATGATACCTAGAAGTTATCCAACTCTTCTACATGCCTCTGATGTAGCAGTCAGCCCATTTTCAAGGAGAACAAAAACGCAGACCAAAGCAATGAGCCCTTTCATGAAAAATACAAAAACACAGACCA
Source organism: Aurelia sp. 3 sensu Dawson et al. (2005) (assembly GCA_964020215.1). NCBI lineage: Eukaryota > Metazoa > Cnidaria > Scyphozoa > Semaeostomeae > Ulmaridae > Aurelia > Aurelia sp. 3 sensu Dawson et al. (2005). Next base: position 26,858,043 of record OZ026574.1, on the reverse strand, counting down.
GCTCATCTGAATCGAGCCTTGTGTCGGAAAAGTCCTTGCTGGAAACACCATTGCCGAGGAGCAAGATACCTGTGCCATTTTCAAGGTATACACCGAAAAGTGAAAGGGGAAGACGGCATGAGAAGCAAGAGGCTATCAAATCTTTAAAAAATGGTACATTGCTTCTTTCATAGTCATTCCAAGTATATACAAATGTTTTATGTCAATATCTGCATTAAAGTTAACAGCCCATTTTTATTGCTTTTGGAAATGTTCAAATGTATGATTCTTTGCAAACAGAAAAAATCGGCAAAGGTTTTTTCACAGAGAAACCAGATAAATGTTAACTTTTACATTTGTTGTTTGATAATCTATATTATTTTTCATTAATTTTGTCATTTGGTAATTTCTTCTATTTTCGATTTCGTTATTTGGTAATCAACTCCATTCTTATTCATTTTCTGTAATTTCTACTATGCTGCGCAGCGCATTTTTACTGCGAGGGAGCGTGAAGCGAGGGAGGAAATGCGAAGGAGTGCAGTTCTACGCAGTTTCTTTCCCTTTCACTCCTTCCCAGAGGAAGTTCGCTGCGCGGCACATTAGAGGTCACGGAAAATGAATTATAAATGGAGTTAAATAGAAAATAGAAAAAATTGCCAAATAACAAAATTAATGAAAAATGATATGGATTACCAAACAACAAATGCAAAAGTTAACATTTAATCTGGTTTCCCTGTGATGTTAGCTTTGATATTGTTTGGGATGAAGAATGCGTTGAATTTATGTATTTGACCATGATTTGACTCGTTAAATCCTATGTTGAATCCGCAAAATAATGTGGTAAAAGAACCGAAAAGCTATCACATATATCCTTGTCATTTGATTTTGTGAATAAGCCCCCCTCTCTAATAAACCCCCTCTAATAAGCCCCTCTCTGGAGTGTCCAAAATCAAATAGACCCCCGGGGGCTTAATAGAGCTTTTACGGCAAATGTGTTTCCTCCGTAGGTGAAGGTGAAGGTGAAGTTGCGTTTTTCAGCGCCAAGCGCTGGGATCGCAGAAATAGAGCAGACCTAATCGAGTCCACGACCCCTTGTCATGACGCTCACGTGGTGGGGCCCTACCGGGACTCGAACCCACTCCGCCTGACTATTCTGGCTGCAATGTCAGAGGATTACACCACTGCGCCACAACACCTTCAACTTGAGTGATGTTTGCAAACCTATTAACTGAGCTGATGGCAGTTTTACTTTACCCCCAATATTTGATCAAGTATAAATTCAATGTAAAGCCCCGGTCAAACAGATCAAACATTTCACCGTTTGATGAAATATTGGGCCTGGGTCACCTAACAATTTTATTTAGCTATGTTTAATCAAGTTTGATGAAGGTCAAAAACAAATTTTGTTTTTCATTTTTGTGTGAAATGCTGGATCTGTTAGGCCACTCCAACAATCTCTTCGCCAAATATTTAATTTGTTTTTTATCAATATGCCTTTGTGCTTGCTCTGCAGCGTCTCAGTTGCTGCACTGGCAACTTCTGCTCACAGGGTTCGACCAAAGTGTTTAGTGAACGTTAGTTGAAATGTTAGCACTGTTTGATCATCAACTCAAAACATGGAAAAAATCAAAGTATGAATTTTGATCACTGTTTGGTCGATGTTCGATCAATTTGACCATGGCTTAAAGCAGGCTTAGAACTCTTTTAAGTAATTTTATAGCAGCAACTCTCCTCTATTTCCCTTTTCTTTCTTTGGTTTAGTTTTTTTTCTAGTGTTTTTTTTCTAGTATTTTTTTTCATGATCATTTTATTATTTGTTATTATTTTTTATGTTCTCGTTTTTTTTGATTGTTTGTTGATTTTCTTTTTGGACATTGTGAGCCTTAATTTGTAAGTCCCATCTACAGTGGGAACTAGGTGACCTCGTGTCTTTTCCCGCTGTGGATGGGACAAATAATGTATAATATGTTTAGATTAGGGTTTTGCTTGATAAAAAAAAGCAGAGATGGGAAAAAGGAGGAAAGTAGTTTCCAGAAATTTTTCACAAATCAATATTCACAGAAAGTTTCACAGGATTTGCTGAGACTTTGGAGATTATTTAGGTTTTGTTTAGCTTGAATTAGCATATTGGCAAGACTAATTATGTAGCTGAACTTGACAATGAAAAAGTTGCTTTTCCAGAAAAATGCTTTGGTTTCCCCTGTTCCTCCTAATTTGACCTATTTGTTGAAGGCTTTGTAAATTTCACTGATGACTTCACAAAAAATTATATTTGTCCGTTGAAATTCGGGGGGGGGGGGGATGTATGATACACTGAGCTTCATATAGTGGTTGGAACTGACTTTCACAGAAGTTTCTGGCGTTCAACGCATTCTCTAATAAATGGAAGCACGAGAAATTTTACTGTTCTATACTTTGCAAAATTTTGCAGAACGTTTTGAGTAAATAATCTTGCTTCCCAGAAAGGTAAACATTTTCCCACCACTGGCTTAAGGTAACTCCAGCGATGGAATATCTAAACCAATTGCACGTTTTTTACTTTCGTTTTTAGAAAATCAATTGCTAAAGGGTATTTTGAAACAGAGCAGAGGACCAAGAATGCATGACAAAGAGAACATATCCCCTAGGGCATCATCTCCAAACAGAATTCAAGACTTACCAGGGTAAGAACTTTCTTCATTTTAATTGCTTCGTGTTGGTATTGATTGTAGCAAGGTTCCGTTAACACTGGATCGCTTTTGCATCATTTTATGCAGTATCATTCCAGGAATTGTAGCGGAGAAGGGTTCCGTTCACGTGGGAACGTCTCAAAAAGTGCCAGAAGGTGCGGCTGCGGCTCAACATGGAGCTGCGGCTTTTTTAGCGCTAAGTGTCCGGATAGTAGAAGTAGAGTAGACTTAGACTGCGTTCACACGATACCGGCACATTTTGAAAACGGTGAAAAATTCGACGGATAGGCCTCCCGTTCACACGAAAACGGCACATTTTTTGCCGGCAGATTTTGAAAACGGTAGATTTTGAAAACGGAACCGTAACCGGCATAAATTTGAAACAGCATCGTTTAAACACTCAACAAAGATGAAAACAGAACATTTTTCGACACTTTTGGATCGAGACAGGTCTATTTTTAGGGTGTAGGTACTATTCTTTGGCATCAAATCCTGCAACCAGTTTTTATCGTCAAATTTCCTACCGTTTTCAAATTGTGCCGGCATCGTGTGAACGCTAGCTCAAATTTTGCTACCGTCACCTTTTTCATCGTTTTCAAAATGTGCCGGCATCGTGTAAACGCAGTCTTAACCGAGCCCATAGCCCCTTGTCATGAACCTCAGTTGGTAGGGCTGGTACTGGGCTCGAAGCCGGTCCGCTTGATTGCTCTGTCCATACCCTTTCCATATCATGGTGACGGTCGAGTCCCATTTCCATTTCTAGTTTTATATCGGAAGCTGTTTGTAGATATTACTTTTCAGCCTGCCCTGTTGAATTAGCAAAAGCGATGTGGACCCTGATTACAATGTTATTTCAAACCTGAAGGAATATAAAAAAGGAGAAAATGTACTGGGTGCGCCAAAATAAACTATGTATTTTCGACAGGCCACGATAAATCGTTTACGGTATCGATTTTGAAGATTTATGAGTTGATTTGTAGCTAAGATCCTTAATTACCGGGTGAGCAAGAAAAAGTTCCCACTTTTGAAAATTCATAGCACCAAGACTACTTCACGGATTTGAATCATTCAAATTGTAGTTAAAGGCCGAAAGATCGAGGTATTTTTGTGATTTTTCTCGTCGTTGTACCAGCAATTGGTAAATTCAACTTTATAGATATTTCGTGGTTGCAAAATGACGGAAAACGGGCCTAAAACATTGATCAAGTCGTAAGGACTCTATCCACATCGAACAATAGGCAATAGGCGCTTCACCTCCCTCAAGGGTTTTAAGACATCGATTTTGAAACAAATACGGAAGATTTTCAATCCCATGGCAATTAATGTGCGGAGGATATCTCTCACCCATGAGAAGTTGCATTTCCTTCATTATTCTGTGCTAGGAGTCATTTATACTTTGATTGATGTTTTAGGCCATTTTTCGGTCATTTTGCAATCATGAAATTTTCGTAAAGTTGAATTTAACTATATTTGTAGTGCTCACGAGACAATGAGAAAAATTACAAAAATACTTCAACCTTTTGGCTTTTAACTGGTATTGGTATCGTTCAAATCTGTGAAATACTCTTGCTGGTGTGAATTTTCAAAAGTGGGAACTTTTTTCTGGCTCACCCGGTAGATGCTATTATTTTTGTAAATTTTGTAGTCTTCTATTTATGGAGCTATAAGCGAGTTTCCTAGAGTTTTCGATTTCGAAAACACTGAAAACAGTCGAAAAAGGTTGATTAAATTTTCTAAAGGCTCAACATGAATGGACAATAAGAGAAAATTTATGTGGTGATTCGGGGATTTAGAAATTGATCAGTTATATTCCAATGCACGAGTGTTAGTTCCATGTTTGAAGGTATGTGGAAATACCATTGATAGTACAAAGAAATGTATTTGCTTCTGGATTGCATGGAATTTATACTTTCAAAGCAGGTACTGTGTCGCTGTGTCAGGGGGGTAAAAGACGGTAGCAAACGGTAGTGAAGCGACATGATGAGGTCACACTAATATGAAGTTTTGATCAATTTCTAAATCTCCAAATAACCACGAAAAGGTCCTTTCATGTCGAGTCTTTAGAAAATTTGATCAATGTTTTGTGACCGTTTTCAGCGTTTTCGAAATTGAAAATTTTAAGAAACTCGCTTTCGCTTAATAGATATAAGACCAAGATATGTGCAAGAAATACTAGCATCTAATTAAGGATCCTAGCTAAAGATTAACTCATGAATGTTTAAGGTCGGTCCAATATACGATTTATCATGGCTTGTCAAAAGTGCATGTTCTATTTTGGCGGATCCGTTAGATTCAAAATAGAATGGAACATGAAATAATTTCCAAGAAAACCATAGTTTATGGATGTCTGCAATATGGTATCAAGCAAAGCTCTGTCGTTTTTTTTGGCTTATGATTCAGAAATTTGATGACGTCACATCCTAAATTCAGCTGAAATTTTGAATGCGTTGTAATTTCATAAAATGTTCAAAATTTCTGAAAAGTCCAATGGTAGAAGTGTGGACAGGAACCTTAAGTTTCTTTTAAGCTATTCATTCTTAAGAACTATGTCATAAAATTTTACACCCACCTTTTTTCGCCAAGTCAAACATTTGGAAAATATGCTTTTGAAAGCTTGATTCCCCTGAAAGAACAGATCTTTTGTCCCAACGATGTTTTTAGCACCCTAAAGTTCAAATCCAGCCTGGAATTGTGTAACTCTCTGACACAAAGCTGATGAAGAATCTCCGGGACATTTTCTGAGACACTCGATTGTTCGACCCCGACAAAGTGTGACATGCAAACATGGCGAAATTGGGGGAAGTTAAGAAACGTTGTCGTAACGAAAGTAGCGTCAAATGGTGTCAAGAGTGTTGGACAAGGCAGCCGATACATCATCAGTGGTTTCTGCAGGTTACCACTGAATGATCCCGGAGGAAATTGATTCCAACTTGGTAATGAGATTGCTGCTAAAAGATGGAATGTTATGCCAACGTCATTAAAAGACTGACGTCAGAGAAGGATTGGAAGGGATTAATATTTACAATGTGCTCAAAATAAATCTTTCTGTTTTGAAAGATTAATGTTACTAGACATAGCTAACTCAAGAGCTGCAAATGTAAGTTTGAGATGAATCGATTGTATTTGATAATTTAAAGGGGCAGGGTCACGTAATTTAAATAAACTTCTTTCGAAACGACGATTTGGCAGTATTTTTCGATAGGCCATAGCACAGTGATTTTCCACCATTTTCCCCAAAGTGAAAGTGTTGTTTTGAAGATGGACTGAACCTCATAGAGAAACAAACGAAAAAATTATATGTTGTACGATTGCAGAGATATTAGTGGATTTTTAGGAGAAACTTTGGTGTGGGTTCACTCCATCCACCAGAATCTGTACAGAACACAATGGCCACGTGTGGGCAACAATATAGATGCTAGAGATAACAGGTTTGTTTACTGTTACGTGACCTGCCCCTTTAAGCTCGTGCAAAGTAAAATCTAAACTAAGTTTTCAATACATTACTGGTGCCATCCCCCCATCCCATCCACAGCGGCAAAAGACACACAGTCACCTCGTTCCCACTGCATAATAATGCCTAACGTTGACGTACCCTCGTCCTATTTTTGGATTTGGTAAGAAAAAGATGACTGTTCACATACTGACATATTCTTGTTCTTTACTGGCAAGTGAAGGGAGTAGAACGCTGTTAGTGGCAGCACGAAAGCTTTTGTGTTCATTCAAACATTTAGTGCTCTTCCCACGAATCAGATAGTTGAAATCCACGATGCAAATGTTTAGATCTTTCCTTCTTTTTTCGAAAATGCTTACTTGTTTTCTTGACTATTCTCAGCTCGACTTATCGGCGGTAGAAACCATGTGGCCGGTGTTACTAATAGTTTTGTACTGTTGTTGCGTCAATTAAAGTAATAGGCGAAACCGCAGTGCAGCACAGTTTTACCTTGTTTTGTGCTGCATTTGACTGCACCAGCATACAGCACTTTCAAGATAACAATACCCCCAGCTTTTCCTCGCATGTAAACAAACTTTCTTATGACATTACAAGCACCAGCAGAATTGTTATCCTATTCAACAGATTTTGATTGCGTATTTTCGTGTCGTATTGAAGTGCTCATGTGACGCTATTGTTTACCCATCTTTAAATCCATTTCAGCGTCAACATGGAGCGAATTTAGAAATACCAAATTTGGCATACGATTGTTTTATTTGCATTCCATTTAGCGATGACGATTCATATCGGTCACTAAGTTGCGGCAGAGCAGAGTCCATGATATTTGAGTAGGGTCAGTTGACTCTGGTTGCAGCCGGGGGACATGGAGACGGAATGCAATCAGAATGTAGCTGCGGTTGAAAGGAGGCAACTCGCCTGTCTACTATCCAGTACGAGGCTTTAGGACTCAACAACGCAACAAACAATTCATTTGGCATTCGCTGGCGTGATCTCCGGTGTCGATTTACGAATCTTTCATTCTGTAGTGTCTTGGTGTACGCCGGCGTAACAGACGGCGTGGACCTACGGTGATTTTTACCTATCGGGCAAACATAGACAGATTTATCTACTTCTTCCAGGGCAACATAGACTTATTACCACTTGTGCTATTCACTGCTACTCCTTATTCAACTCAGTTCAACTGATTTCGCGTTAGACCTTTTTGTGTCCTTGTCACATGATGTAACAGCGTTTCACAGCCTTTGTGCTAGAATGTCTACAGTCTGGTGCAAACAAAGTTATTCTGCGGAATTCTACCATGATTGATTGGAAGAGCGACGGTTTTTTAGACAAAATAGAGCAGCAGGAAAGGCGGACCTTTTCGAATTTTAATTTCTCCTTTAGATATTCCCGCAATTTTTATTAAAACATCTGCACATGTTTTGCAGAGATTTGCAGATATTGAAATTTCGAGAATGCCCCAACCTCTACTTTTTTAACAGAAAACGTTTCCGAAACCAACTTTTCAATTTCATTATTGTCATATTGAAAGATGGGTTCCGGAACTCGAGTTATGAAAATGCTTTCGACCATAAGCATTACAGGAGACACCATGAATAGCTTAGTTTGTTGCAAAATCATGAAATGATCACCAGAGCAGCAGACTTGTACTGACAAAATATAGTGGGTGATTCAATAAAAAGGCCCAGTGTTTGAAAAATGCTGCTCCTCGAATATCAAAGCAATGATATTGAAAACTGTCTTGTTTTATTCACGATATGTCTAATTAGGCTCAGTAATTTATCCAGCTTTGATCGGCCATTCCTTCCTGTTGAAATGGGAAATTTTCTGCAGAAAACATTTTCTGCAAATTTTCCCTTGGGAGACAAACTTCTTTTGCCCCCCTGAAAAGTTATTCATACTAGGTGGAAGACTTTTTCAACCCCCAAGAGGACTGCATGTGTTAAAGCGTTGTGAAGTCATCGGTGTGGGGATTCATATTAGAGAAAGTTGCCCGTAATTTTAGCACGTTTTTTAAGGTTTCTCGAAGGGACTTTTGTCAGAAAAGCCCTCGTACAATCGGAACGGAGTGACCGATTTCAGCCAGAAAAGATTCCAAAAATGATTTAACATATTAGCTATTTAATCAAGTATTGCGAAATATCATTGCTTGTAAACTCAGAGAGCAGTGGTCGTTTAAAGGTCAGGCCTTTTTTTGACTGACCTCGTATCAGTTTCAAAATCATGTGAAATTATCACATCTGGAATCTGCTTGAAAACTAATCAACATCTTGATAATTTATTTATATATGGCAACAGTTCTGTTTGAAACTGGTGCATGTGCATAACTCTGTTTTGCAGTTTTTCCTCAGATGTTATTGTAAAGTCGACACTCCCCTTGCGTCGGTCTGTGAAAAATTCAGGAAAAAATGCAACAAAGAGTGATTGAAGGCTGAGAGTTTATCTCTGTTGTGAAGTAAATTCGGGATGGAGGCAAGTGTGAAGTTTGGACGAGGACGGATTTCAAATGCAAGTAATTTTCGTTGCAGAACGTGTTTGCAGCATAATTTTCTTACAAACGTTGTTGAGAATTTCTACCTTCCTACCGTCTAACTGTATTTTTTCTCAATCAAGCAGTTAGCAAAAGCTTTAGGTAGGAGAGCCAGGAGGGATACTTGACCTAGATTTGTACGGGTGTGTGCCTGGGGGGGGGGGTAACTATCATATATGCTGGTCCGGGATGTGCAATTTTTTGGGGTGTCTTATTTTGAGCAGAAAATAAATTTTGGGGTATCATACTTGGTAAAATCACAAGTAGTCATAAATTTTGGGATGTCATTTTAGAAAAATAACTCTTTAGAGTATTGATTTTGATCAAATTTCACTTACTTGGTTGAAATTTTGGATGGTTGTCACAATTTTAAGGTATATATTTTCAATGGCCTGTAAATTTTGGGGTATCGTTTTTTGCGACAATTCATAAATTTTAGGGTGTGATTTCAGACGTCAAATGGCACACCCCCGTCACCCGCCTATTGCAGTTACCCCATCGGGGGGAGCGGTGTGTGGGGAGGGAACACGCGATTTTCTGATACTGTTCTTTTGGTGAAAGTATAGTATTTTTACATCCTGCTTGCTAACAATGTCATGCAAATGAATAGGCCCCTTGGGCAGCAAAATAAGCAAGAATAGTTTTTTCTTTTGTGCTGTAATGCAATCCATGATTTTTTACAATCTTTAGGCAGAGAAAGAGTATTTTTTGTGATGATTTAGAAGTGCACTTATGTTTGAAAATGATTTGAATAGAAGGCCAATTCTTTTGAAATCTGATTTTATTCAAATTGCTCGTAATTGTGGAACGGAAAGTCCGATCTCGACCATGTGAGTTTTGTTATACTTTCTCCTATGCGGTGAATTTTAAAGAAACGAATTTGCAAGTAAAGTGCATCATAAAAATTGGTTAACGCTCCAAGTTTATTTGACACACTCGGTACAAAATTCAATTCAATGAAGTCAGGAACGAAAAAAGGCGAATCCGGAAATTCAATTCAGTATTATCTGGAGCGGAAAAGCGAATCGTATCATAAGTCTAACTGTGATCGATCTTCTTCCAAGGATCCTCAGCTTTCGCTTTTCTCGTTTCAAATCATTGGATTAATGTTGTTGTTGTCAGTTCATTGAGGGCCTTGTTTCCCTGGAGCTGTAATACCGGACAGAAATCTTCATTGGCCACAAATTTTTGCGATTTTGGCTTGAAGAGACATTCGTCTTGTTACTGATAGCAAGTTTGATGGAACAGCAGTTCGGGGGTAACTGCTTTTTGTGGCGTTTTGGAATATGTGATTTATGCCCTATTGAGTCAATCCGAGGCTAATCCCTTGAAGCGTGAGGAAGTGAGTCGCAGTTGCAGCGGTATTAGTTAAGTCCACGGGCGAAACTACGGCGTGTATTGAGTCTAAACCAAATTCTTCATACAAATTATGGCGCAGTTCGTAGCTAAAGTTCACCTTTTTGTAGCTACAATTTCATTATCCTTACTAAAAGGGAATAAAAGTTTTATCGCAATTTGAATGAAAGTCATCTTCGACACAGTTACACAAAGGGAAAATTTTAACAGCACTGACGTAATCAAATTTTGGTAAACAGCGTCACTTCACTTTTGGTCGCTCGGTAGGTTATTGATGGGGAACAGGCAGATAACAATTTTAATGAAATTTGAATTTGTATTCTTGAAGACCGGAACCATAATTTAATCTTGGCAACAGTATAAAACTCTCGATAGTCGTCCTTACAATTAATTGAGTTTAATCTCGCCAATGCTTGCTACTGTGAACTTACGCCAATTTTGCACGATTGTGATTGGTATTCAAGGGACAATACCACTCCTCGTGTGGATTTCTTATTGGCTGAGAAACTGGAGAAACATACATATCTGGTGTCCCAAACTGATGTATTATTCTTTGCAGAGCTGTACCGGGTGAGTGAAAAAAAAGTTTAGGCGTTTGGAGGGCTGTGGAATAAAACATATGTGACCGATATTCAAAACTAAAGTGTTAATCTATCACTCAAAGGCTAACTTAGATGACAAAATTTTGTTTGGTAATATCAAAAATCTTCAAGACCCAAAAACAATCAAAATGCTTATAAGGGGTTTGTATGGGAATCGAGAATTCCACATTCCATTCCGGTCCATGGTTTATGTGGCATTGAAGTATACATTGCCAGTTTGAGATGCTAAATTCCTATTTCGATAGAATGTAAATCATGGACCAGAATGGAATGTGGAATTTTTGTTCCCAAACTTGCCCTTTACCAGCATTTTGCTATTTCTGGCTCAATAAGATGAGGGATACTACCAAACAAAATTTACTCATCTAAGTTGACCTTTGACTAATAGATTTGACTAATAGAGCGCCCTCCAAACGCCTAAACTTTTTTTTGACTCACCCGGTATTATCATGGATTATGCATCGATTTCAATAAATCATGTCTCATTTTGAAGCCCAAAGGTTTACTTTGATGTAGGAATTTGTTTCACTAAAATTGGTCATATTGTTCTAGCGTCATGTGCAATTTTATTGGAAACCTATTTTGGATAAGTCGCTAGAAACGCTGAGAAAATTGTCATCAAAGGTCAGTCGATTTTCATCTTTGATGAGAATAAAATTGCATTGATCATCTTTTAAGAAAGCAACCCATATGCATTGAAGTGTAAGAAATATATATATTTGCCATCAAGTCTTACCCCTTCGAAGATTCTTGTAAAATTGTAAAATTGGAAGTTTCTTGTAAAAGGCGGAACCTTACTGTATTTGCACGCTAGCTCATACGACCATTTTTTTGTTTAATATTGTGCATCTTCATGTATTGGCCATGGGGCAGTATTGTGCGTATGGGGCAGTATGTATTGGCCATGGTCTTTGGTCTTTATGGTGTCGTCCCTGTAGCGGAGTATAGTGATTAGGGAGTATAGTAGAATATAAGATATGTATTGTAATATTTTATATGAATAAAAAATTTCACACGATTGTCAACATCAACAAAGTCTTCCATCATTAGAGGGGCATTAAATTTGCATAGCAGCTGCTAAGCCCCTATTTTTATGTTGAAACTTTTCCACAGCATTACATATGGTCCTTTTTCTGTCACTCTTTACCATGACATTTCTATTTTGTTTCGCCTTAGCTTAGGCACAGTCAACTTTAAAAAGCATTCAGGGCCGCTGTTTCGTCGAAATTAAACGCTGCAAGATAACAACAATAGGCCTACGTCATGTATTATTTATTTCCGAAGATAAAACCTGGAAAAGACAGCAAAAGAGCTGAACACACTTACTTATCTTTAAATGTTATTTGCCAGGTTGTCATTTGCAGATTACTGAACGCTAGTAACTGTATTTGATCGAAGCAAATAATTCTGGAAAGGATTTTTTCAGCAAACTAACTGTTAACGCTCTGTTATCACTCGTACAATCTTCCTCGGATGAAAACTTTTTCACGAAAAAGATTACGTTTACCGCCATAATCTTTCATTTTAGACTTCAAAGAGCCATCCTCACCCAGCCTCCTTTAAAGAATCTCTTAAAATTTTTGCGATTTCTTGAAATTCTTTGAATGTTACCCATAGTGTGTACTGCAAGTTCGGCAGAAGGTCATCATCATCATCGTCATCATAGCATTATGCATTACCAATTCAATTCAATTTAATTCAATTAATCAGACTTGCTACACCAATACAAGTAATTACAGCATACAGGTATGGCTACTAAAACTCTAAAAAGTGATGGATACTTGAGTGTTAAGAGTGACAATGATCTGTTTGTTTGATAAAGGTGGGGAAAACCAAGCAAAATTGTGTGCGTTAGTGTTTTAGTTGAAGCAATAGCCGTGACTCCTCCCATTTCAGCAAATGCCCAGCGCAAGTTGGTGTCCAAAGTAGATGGTTACACGTTCACAATATGAATAAGGCCTAGCGCTACGAGTTCTGAGTGGTCGCAGTCGTGTCGTTTCGTGCAAACACTTTATTCCGTTTTCTCTTTGGGGACACGTGCCCCTAAGACTCTATAACGAAGAACGAAGTGCCCTATTTATTTTCAGAAAATGCCCCTTTTTTCCTGAGGAAAAAATGCCCTATAAGCGTCGAGCCCCCCAACTTTGAGATGCTTTCAACGTCCCTGGATGAGAGCCTGTCTGTTGCGAGTTATCCCTGACACGGGCGAAAGTCTTCTGCTTTGCAAATGTGTGACACGTCTATCATTGTTGTTCTGTTTCGCAATGTATGATTCAGTAAAGAGTATACTAAAAATAATTACCCCCTCACAGTGATCCAGGCAACGGAATAAATAGAGAAAAATGAAACTTGTAAAATTCAAAATTCTACTACCTGGTATTAACAAGCATACTTTGACATTCATAATAAAACAAATTTCAGCAAAATCGGACTTCTAGATGCAGAGATATGACATTTTGAAGTTGGAAGAAAATGATTAGGTCAAAGGTCAGTGCAATTTCCGGTCGAAGTTCACATTGTTGGCAGAATTTTCATAACTTTAAGGCAGAATTTTATCCACTTCCCGAACTCCGATTGCGGCCATTTTTGTTTTGTTTTGTAGGTTGTTGTCTTTATTCAACTACTAACTATTCATTCGTACAATTTGATGAAGGATATTTCGTATTTTTCATGTGTATTAAACTATGTTCTTTCCAGTACTACATCTCCAAAAAGCTGAAGAATTCTGACTTTGAAGCTAAAAACAAAAAAAGGGCGGAAAAGGGCGGAAATGGCATCTATCACTTATGGAAGTGGTATTTCAAATGGACATTTGAGCAAAAGGATTCGTACAAATTCGTACAGATAAGAGAGCAATGCAATTTTGAAAGATATCACTCTGGCTACTTGATTTTAGTGAAAATCGGTCCTTTTTCATAATTTGAATTGCCTTTGTAATGATTCCATCCTAAATGTTTTCACACCATCCTTGCTACTTTGAACTAATCTTATTCATCTTTCTCCATTATTCTTATGAGCTTTAACCTGCAACAAAACTATATTTTGAGTCCGATTTCCTTGCTAAATTGTCAAGCATTATTGTACATAGATTGTATGATTGCCTCTTCCTCTACCAACGGACGCTCCTCAATTTTCTATTGGCATTTTCACTCTATGAGGATGCTTATGGCTTCGGAGATGACTGATGAGGAAATGACTTCCCTTGGGTACAGATGAGTCCCTCAGTGCACCAAATGTTGGCACATATTCGGGGGTGTTTTTTTATTTTCTAGAAGGAAAGCCAATAGCCGTCTGGTCCGAGAGCGGACTCCCAAAGTTTCAGAAGTGGTGCAGGGTGTAGGGTAAGGCAAACTTCTATCCAAAACAACACTCGCAACATTTTTGACCATGCTTGTTACATCTTCACCAGTCATCTCCATACTTGTAAGGCAAATCACCAAAAGAGAATTGAGGAGCGTCCTTTGACAAAGGCAGAGGCTATTGTACAATCTATGTACGATCATGCTTGACGATTTAGCGAGGAAATCGGACTCAAAAAATAGTTTTGTTGTAGGAAGAATAATGGAGAAAAATAAATTAGATTAGTTTGAAGTAGCAAGGATGGTGTAAAAACACTTAGGATGGGATTATTGCAAAGAAAATGCAAAATTATGAAAAAGCACTGACTTTTCACTAAAATCAAGTAGCCAGAGTGATATCTTTCAAAATAGCATTGCTCTCCTATCTGTACAAATTTGCACGAATCCTTTGGCACTAATGTCCATTTGAAATAAGACTTCCATAGGGGATAGGTGACATTTCCGCCCTTTTCCGCCCGCTTTTTGTTTTTTGCCTCAAAGTCAGAATTCTTCAGCTTTTTGGAGATGTAGTAGCGAAAACAGCATAGTCTAATAAACATGAAAAATACAAAATATCCTTCAACAAATTGTATAAATGAATAGTTAGTAGTTAAATAAAGACAACAACCTACAAAATGAAACAAAACTGGCCGCAATTGGAGCTCGAAAAGTGGATAAAATTCTGCCTTAAAGCTATGAAAATTCTGCAAACAATGTGAATTTCGACCGGAAATTGCATTGACCGATTTGATCAATTTCTTCCAACTTCAAAATGTCATATCTCTGCATCTAGAAGTCCGATTTTGCTGAAATTTGTTTTATTATGAATTTCAAAGTATGCTTGTTGATACCAGGTAGTATAATTTTGAATTTTACAAGTTTCATTTTTTTTTTTATTTATTCCCTTATTTCGGTAATTTGGATCAACCATCAAAAGTCAGCCCTACTCCCAAAGAGATTAGATGATAAGTTGATGCAAAGAAGTAGATTTCCTGCTTTTATCATGCCCATGGCAAGTAATTTTCAAGTTTTTGGGACCGGACCAAAGACTTTCTCATAAAAATTGCATCGCCATTCCCAACATTATCACTTACGTAAATTAATGAACATTAAACCCGAATAGGGCCTAGAATCTTCAAAGTGCCGTGGAAATTTTTTCTGCATGAATCTGTACGAATCCTTTGGCAAAGATGTTCCCAACACATCAAATTTAATTCTAATATTTTTTGCTAAGAGTTAGATATAGTTAGATTCTTTGTTTACATTATAAAAGACAAAATTCAGATGTTTTCCACTGTTTTTGAGCCTAAAAATGCCAGACTCAATTTTTAAAAAAAGTCTATTTCAGCGTGAGGTTTTAATAATTTAGCTTGCATTTTCGAAAAGAGTAGATATGTATCTGTAAAATATGAAAAAGTTTTTGAAAATCGGCCTCCTCGTTGAGGATATATAGTAATTTCAATTTGTATGTTTTCATCGATGCCACAAACATTAGGCCGGAAATGGTAATGTAAACAAAACTTGGCATCATAGGCCAACTTTAAAAAATCGTAACTCTGGACTCGCAACTACGATTTGAAAAATTTTTGTTTTGTCCAATAGTACCATGTCTCTTCTATATGATAAAATTATCAAATAGCTCATACTCGAATTTTCATTTTTTGGTATTAATTCCATGATTTCTAAAGAGCTGGATCACAGTGCCCCTGCACGCAGACTGAAGATATTTGTGCCAAATGATAATGTCAAAAGAAAGTGATCACAAGAAATCAATCGGCATTTCAAAAACTATACTCCACTGTGACATCCTTAATTAATTTGTAGCACCGATTCTTGGTATGAAAACATCGACTGCAAAAAACTGAATCTGACGATTTTTCTGGACCTAAAGAAAGCATTCGATACGGTCGATCACACAATCATGATTGAAAAACTGAGAGCACCTGGAAACTGGTTCAAATCGTACCTTGATAATAGACAGCAATACTGTTCCCTAAACGGTAAAAAATCTAAGGCGAGAGAAATTCAATGCGGCATACCCCAAGGTTCTTGCTTGGGCCCCCTTCCCTTCATAATATATCTAAATAATTTTGAACGTAGCCTAGAATTTTCGAAGGCAAATATCTATGCTGACGATACTAATGTGACAATAGCATCAAATGACATTGAGAAATTAGTAGCGGATGCGCAAGAGGAGTTACTTAACATTTCTGAATGGCTGAGAGTAAATAAGCTAAGTCCCAACCCCTCAAAACCAGAGTACTTGATTATAGGCCACCCTCGGAAAACAAAAGATGTAAATATACCGAATGGGTTAAAGTTGAATGACTCTGAAATCGAACGAGTGTCCAAAACCAAATCACTTGGAGTAATGGTTGATGAAAATCTGAAATGGGACGAGCAATTTAAAACTGTTAAGAACAAGATTTGTGGGGGACTTGCTTCACTGAAGAAACTGAAAAATATCCTCCCTCAGTCGAAGCTATGTAGTGTATATTACGCTATTGTTGAAAGTCACCTACGCTACGCAGATGTAATCTGGGGCAGTCTTCCAACAAGAAAACTCGAAACTCTCCAACGATTACAAAATAGAGCCCAGTCGATAATCGAAAATGCCAGATTAAAAGACAACTGGACCTGTGATTGGCTGAACGTCTATAATCTTATTTCCTTTGATCGGTCAGTTATGACCTATAAGATTATGAATAAACTAAGCCCTGAAAGCCTTTGGGACAAATTTGAGCTAAGATCAATGCACTCAAGTCAAGCTATGTAACAAGAAACTGCCATGATCTTCAGATCCCAAGGCTAAATACAGAACATGCAAAAAAGGGCTTTAAATATTCGGCTCTAAAAATGTGGAATGATACGCCTGTTGATATACGAGAGGCCCCAACTCTCGGTTGCTTTAAAAAACAATTGAAAGCACACCTACTGGCTGATCAGAAACCTTAACTTCAAAACACGACCCCCTGGAAGAACAGCAATATTAACAATTTGGAAACTTTTTCGTTTGTTTTATAAGATTGTATATAAGTATTATTAGATGCTGAAGGGTTTAATTTTCGTGTATAAATATTTTAAAAAAACGAAACACATTGTTTTATGTTGTTGCGTATTTAATCAGCTTCACAAAGCAAAAGTCAACTTCTGCAGTATTGTATTGGGATGTCCTTAGGGAGCTGTCATAATGAATGGAACAGAGGGGGGCGGAAGGGATTTCAAAATTCTGCGTAAAATGATGTAGCCCAATACAAGAAACAGAAACTATTAACATAGCCCCTAAACATCTGCAAAGAATGATTTGATGACCCTATGGCCTAAATATGAACTCTGTGGCTCAGAAGCTTCTTCAAGAAAACTTGTTAGCTCTTTACAATTCAACTTGCTTCCCATGCATCTACTATCAGTACTGTATTTGTGGGATCTGGTATAACGTTTTAATAAGGCAGGGAGACCTGCAGATACCACTGTATTAGCATAGTATTAGAAACTGAGATGGAGAACATTGATGATCAAGAGAACAGCAACATTGACGCTGACAATGTTTGAAACATGTGTAAAAATACTGAAACAAATCCAGAAACAAATAGCTTCTTGGCCCATGTTTATCATTTGAAGTAGTTTGTTAGCCCAACGTTTTCCATCCAATAGTTTTGATGACCCTGTTAAATCCCTTCCGCCCCCTCTGTTCCATAATTTATGACAGCTCCCTTAATATCTCCCTTGAGCTAGCTAGTCACTTGTTTGGGAGGAATAGTTGCGGCCTGAATCAAAGCAACGTTTTGGTGGCTAAAGCACGATGCAATGTAGCTGGTTGAGTCAATTTTATGAGCCTTTTTTACCACAAATGAGACAGAAAACCAAAGACCAAAGAAATATTGACTTTTATATCACAGTATCCGACAGTATCATGGTACATCTTTTATATCTTTTATATCTTTTACTGTGACTTTTATATCACAGTATCCGACAGTGACTGACGACGTGATTCCTCGTATTCGTTCAACATTTATAATCTGATGTTTTAATTTCACTCATTCAGTACAAAGGACTCGGCCTTATTGGTCCCTGTATTGAAGCGTAAGGACATAAGTCCCTCAACTGAAGCGATAACAACAACAACATCGAGCCCCATGATTTGGTTACCTTGTGTTCACGTGGCAGGGCCCCATGTGCCCTATTCCCTCATAATTGTTCCCTGTTCCTACATTCCCTGTTCTGTTGTTCTGTTACCTTTGTTGAATTTTGCTGACTGAACCCATGTGCATTTTTCACGAACAAAAGCTGTGTGACAGAAATCTTTTGTTCTTCCTTTTTCCTTTTGCACCTTCTACCATCTGTCTCTTCCCCTTTCCCCCAAAGCTCTACAGTTTCAATTAAATTCATCTTTGTGACAAACGCCAGTCAGGTCATTTCCTATGATGTGGTGGCAATGTTGCAAAATTTTAGGGATCAGTTACGCAACTTTCAGAGTCTGGGGAAACACCAGTTACACGTTTTTTTATAAGGAACTTAGGATCAGGCCATAGTACTAAAAGTTTCTTAATTTAACATGAAATTTTGTCCATTTTAGTACTGAAAGTTTCTTAATTGGTTTCTTATTTTTTGAATGCATTAATTGTCAATGTGGTCGCTAACACTGCTGCAGATATGTTTCTTGATATTTAAAACATCATATAGGAATAAACAGTGTTCTGTTATGTCGGAAACACAAATGGTTAGATAATATTGCCCAATGATAAAGGTTCAACGATCTATTTGCTATAAAATTCATGTTTTTAAGTTTGAAAAGTTTCTTAGTACTTCTCAGACGTAGTACTAGAGTTTCTTAAAATTTTGGCCATCTTAGTACTAGTTTCTTATAAACCAGTTTCTTATAAAAAAAAACGTGTACGTGTCCTGTATTTTGTCCATTGCTTGCAGCCACTGTCGTTGTTTTTGTTTAGCACACGTACCCCCGGTTTACTGGCAACTTGAGCAAATAGGATAAAACATCTGCGGAGTTGACGATGAGCATGTATTGTTTCCGAAAATAGATTATTATGGCGGAAACCGGTTATGTCTGAATTTTATGCAAATCAGTTTCATGTAATTTCTTGTCTGGAAATGATATGATAACCGGACCGGTGGACTGAGAACTTTCGTAAGCACGCTTTGGATCGTCTACTATTCAGCTTCGGCGATTCATGTCATTCGTTTTTATGTTTTTAAACAATCAATTATACTACGCAAATTGCTTTCCAAACTGCCCCGTACAAAGAAAAGATAAATCCTAAAATTTACAATGCGAATATAAAATAACAAAATAAAAGTAGTTAAAAGTACTGGAACAATCGGCTGGAATAAAAAGGGTTCCTTTATGTTTTGGAGTTTTCGAGACAGACAGGGTCTAAATTGTTTGAAGAAAACTTGGTTTTTGCTTGAAGAAAAAAATGAACGAAGACCTGAACGATGTGTTACCCCCATAGCATGCTTTATCTTCGATACTGTTTCTTCTTCGTTATCTGTAATTTCATTCAGTAGCTTTCAATCTTACCCTTTTTTCATTCTAGTTCCTTTTTTCTTTCTTCTTTTTTTAGTTCATTATTCGTTAGGTTTTGCTTTGTTTAGTTTTGTTTAGAGTTTTGCTGCCGTACCTGTGATTTGGCAGTGCAAAATGCCATGATGAAATGAGTAGCTGTTTAAAGTTTACATGCAATTTGTACTAGGCTATCGTTTGAAAAGGAAAATCTGAAAAACTGAAATTCTTTGGTTCATTGTACTCCTGTAGGCAGGCTCAGCAGACACAGTTGCCATGCCAACCAATTAAGATGAGTTGCAGTCCCTTATCATAGGCCTATGACACCAGGGGAATGGCATCAGGGATCCTTTGCGTGGTCCGGATTTTAGTTGGCACCAAGGGTCGTCTTGAGGTCGGTTCTTTTCTAAACACCTTCTCCACGTCACGAATCTTTACATCCACTTCAAAATATGGTAAAAGGGCTTTTTTAGCTTTATGCTTTAGGCTAGAGGTTATGAGGGTTACATTTTATCAGGAAACAAGGCTTCTACGTAAAATTTGCTGAAGGGAGCTCAGAAATATCCGCTATGAATGAAATTCCTTGCGTTCCGGGGGGTCCCGTTTTGATATGATGTTATTGATGATGTCATTATTCTAAAATGTTGTCCACCTTCCCTTCAAGGATTGCCATGGTTACCATTTTCAATCTGCCTGCCGCCAGTTGTTGACTTTGCATAATCCCAGGCAATTTGAAAATTTGCAGAGGTTGGCGGAAAGCGGCATTCAGTCTGCACGAAAAGAGGAAGATGAATCATGTGAGCATCACACATTGCAGATGCAGACCTTTGTAGCAACACTAAACATTTTCGATCGCACCGAAAATCCTGTCCCACCCTATCTATGTAGGGGGGGGGATCACTTCTTAATAAATCTTGTGCACTTACGGAATCAGCGGTTTAATGAGAGTTTCCAGAAATCTACAAGAAACTATTTTATTCTGAAAGTCTTGTTCCAATTAGAGAGTCGAGAGAGAGAGAGACAGTGATACACCCTCTTACCGTTTTAGGCCGGGAAGCACATTTGGGCCGCGAAGCACGGCCAATCGACAGCTTAGCTCGCAGAGGAAGGCCCACCTGGCTTGATGTTCAAAACATTGCCTTTTCGAGCTTTCAGAGGTTGGCCACCCCTTTAAGTAGTATCTTACCCCTGCAGGGGACAGATATTTAAAACGGAAGAACATTCCCGAAGGTCCTAATAAGCACGACAAACCAGGAAATCCTGGCAACTGTTCAGCTTTCCCTTTGAATGAATTTCTCCTGTTTACTGCACATTC
This sequence comes from Aurelia sp. 3 sensu Dawson et al. (2005), assembly GCA_964020215.1. NCBI lineage: Eukaryota > Metazoa > Cnidaria > Scyphozoa > Semaeostomeae > Ulmaridae > Aurelia > Aurelia sp. 3 sensu Dawson et al. (2005). The sequence continues at coordinate 26,837,282 of OZ026574.1, read as the reverse complement.
CGTGATGTACAAGTTGATTCAATAAGGAACAATGTAGCGGCGATATTACACTTTTGGTTGCCAAAACCGACACGAAATCATTTCATTTTGTCTGCAGCTATGACGTCATTCTAGACTGAAGTATTTCTCGAAGTTCACCAATTTCCCGCATGATCTTTCATTGTTTCAAAAATACTTTAGTTTTGTCCTGGGCTTGAAGCATCTCCCGCTGAATTTTGCACAGACTGTTGCATTATAACCATTTTGTTTTGGTTCGAAACTTGTGACTAATTTTTATTTTAAGCTTTAACGAAAATTCACTTGCTGTCCCCCCTGTCAAACAAGGAATCAAGCCTTCGAACTACCGCTTCTTGTGAATTGTTTACAAAACAAATACCAGGTATAAGAAACTTGAACGTTGCATGTATATTTATATCGACGAAAAGTCTTCCATGTTTGTTTTACTCAATGTTGATTTGCAGTTCTCTCGGCGAAAACAACAATGCCTTTAGGCCATTAGCTAAGATTTCATCTTGAAGTGATTTCAACTGCTGCGTCTCGCTGTGCACGATATGAAAAAGCGAAGGAAATCTTCCAAAACAAAAACCTATTTACGGCAAATTTTTTTAATCTGTTTATTTTGTTTTCAGAGATGCAAATTTGTTTTGATGTTTTGTTTCGATGTGTTTGTCTATGAAAGATGAAAGCAGCGCAGTGGCTCGGCTCAACGGAGCGTGGGCGTACTATGTGACGTAATCTTATTGTTAATGGTCATGGGCAGGTGATGAATGTCGTATGGAAACATTTGCGTCAGAGTTGTGGTCTGTTGTAGTACCAGGATAACATTACCTCACGAATTTCACTGATCAACCATCTTAGATTATCTTAAAATCGAAATCCATTGTCATATTTTAAAAGCTGATAGTTGAAAGAAGCTTGTGCACGTTTTAGTTGTAGCCGTTTGGTGTTTACAAGGGAGGAAAGGCCCGTCGAAGTTTGGAGTGATTTAACCATTTTCATCGATCGCTCTCAGGCCTTGCACAGTTGTGGACTTCAGCTGGCTGATTTCCTGCAAACTAGCCACCGAATGTTGGATTGTTTAAAAGATTTCACGCCGCTCAACTTGTTGGAATACTGCAATTTAAATTTATGAAAATGAAGACAATTATTCTGGAGAGATGAGCAATAGCAGGATGCAAAGAGTTCACTGTTATTTGTGCGACTTGCCCCGGACGCCATGGGCTATTTTGCATGACTTCACAGAGCCGATCTGTCGAGGCTGTTGTAATTATGAAGGGCCTGATCGAATCGAAGAAGTGATCGAATACGCTCGCTATCTTCGCAAAGGATGGGAGAATCAGATACGCGCCATTAAATCTCAGTCTATCACATCTAATGGAACTTCTGCAATATCGAGTCCAAGCCCAGGAAGTCATTCGAGTAACAACGGTGAAAACGGACCTCCCAATTTGAACAGCAATGGTCTGCCCCCGTCGGGTGGTAACTACCATCATTTACACATGCACCAGAGGGGTTACCCCAATAAAATTAACGGTGAAGATGAGCATATTATTTTGAAACATGAAAATGGAACCCCAGTGCCCGGAGATCCGTATACGAAGCGATTTTTCCCTGGTCATCCAGGTGAGCACCAAATGTTTATGCCGCCTGATGTCGAAGATCCCGAGAAACGGCCTCCAAATTTTCCTCCACGACCGAAACATGAGATGCCCATGCCTATGCCACGACGGCATCCCGATCTCGGCGAACTACCGCCCATGGTTGTGAAGAATTTAGATATTTTGAATGGATGCGTACCTTTCGATGTACGCTTCAAAAAAGACCATTCATTAGTTGCCAGAGTGTTTTCATTTGAAGTTGTACATCGCGGCGGGGGAGGTACCTCCGATTTTGAGGTGAAAATGTTCATGGAATACCCCAGAAATTCAGGTATGATTTATCAAAGTGCTTCAGCTGTCACAAAACAAATGTATCAGGATTCTTTGAAAGAAGTTGCTAAAAATTTGTCATCGGGATTCAAATATTTAGAATACGAAGTTCAAGGCAAAGACAATGAGTGGAGACTTCTTGGCGATTTTCTCCCAGAATCTGTTCGATATTTGAAAGAGCCAGTCTCTTTGGATGCCCTTCCTGTTCGTTTGAGCGAACAAAGCTACCCTTTTCCTCCAAACATGAACAATGCTTTCAAAATGCGAAAAAGGAAACTTGATGAACCCGATCCCTTTCCGCCCCCGCAACCCACACGAGCTCCAAGGCGAACATACAAAGAGCGGGAAGATGAACAAATTCAAAGGCATTTGTGGATGCAATCACAAGTTGACGCGCTTCGTCTCTCAATGGCACCATTAACCAACCCCCATTCACACCCAGGAGTGCATAGTATGTATCGTCCTGCACTAGGAGGCCCCCCTGTTGAGCATGGTCGCCCACAAGCATCAGTCCCCCCTGTTGCTGCAGTATCAAGTGCCTCTCCAAACCATATCCATCAACATCCCCAACACAATGGTCCCATGCCACCAAGTCCAAGAGGGGCACCATGGGGCTTACCCTCATCTATGGCAGCTCTTATCAGTGCAGCAGGAAGCGTGGAGCCTGGATCTGGAAATCCCCAAGTTATACCTGGATCACAGAGCAACAGCAGTAGTAATACTAATCCACCAACATCTGAAGCACTCTCCAAAAGTAATGGCAAAGCTGCAGAGAAGGAGAAAGAATCACCTGCAGAGAATGGCAGCCCTGCAGAAGGGAAGTCGGAAGCTGCAGAGTCAAATTTTCAGTCATCAGGGACTGTTACAACAAGTGCCAAAGGAAGACAGGGTGCAAAAAGCAATCACCTCAAGTGCAGTATTTGTGGAGATCTTCTTGAGGATACCCATTTTGTGCAGTGCCCCTCAATTGGAAACCACAAATTTTGCTTCCCCTGTTCAAAGGACAGTATCAAAAAACAGGGGGCTGGCAGTGATGTCTTCTGTCCTAGTGGAAAGCGCTGTCCGTTGGTTGGAAGTAATTTGCCATGGGCATTTATGCAGAGTGAAATCCAAACAATTCTAGCAACAGAAGCAAAGGTCAAGGAAGAGAGCAGGGAAAATGGTGAGAATACATAAGCTGGTATTTGTTCAACATATCTGTATGCTGTGGGTATGATATTAGTACTTTTTAAGTGCAATCCATGATATCAAGTTGTATTGTTCATTGAATGTAAGTAATTTGTAGATGGTAGAGTAGACATAGTTGGTTCAGTGGGGGACTTTGTTTTAAACAAGGGACAAATCACCTCCAAAAATATCATTTGCTTCCAAAGTACAACCAACAATAGTTTTTGTCATAAAACCACATTTTTGCAAAACAATTTATGCATAGCTATGCATAATTTTTAAAGTGCATATCTTAGAAATGTGGTTCAAGAGTTATAGAGTTTTATTGCCAAATTTTAAAATTTAAAAACAAAGAAACAAAATTCTACCCAATACAGAAAGTGTTACAACTCTTTCAAGATTTAAGCTGTGGAAGCATTAAAGTGGTGATTCCATGGCCAAACATGGGTTTATTTTTGTTCATAATTTTTAGCACTTCAGTAGGTTATTTCAATTGGAGAAAATCACCCAAGATCCTTGTAAATAAACTCCTTGTAAATTGTTGAATACCTTAGACTCATTTTTGGAGGTAGTTGTCCCTTGGTTTCAAATGTACTTGCAATATATAGTTCTCATTTAGCATGAGGACATATATAATATATCAAGGTTACAGGGACACTTCTGTTATGGAAGGTACCAGAAAACTCAGTTTCCCAGGAAAAGTCCCAAAAAAGTTGGTGCAATCCTTTCACAGCTAATGCTCAAAATTTTCTTGGGGTAAGATGCTGTATTTATTACAACGGAATGCTTCTTTTACTTCAGCAAAGGAAGCTTACAGTTTTCAAGAAATGGCTTTTGCTCAGAAATTAAACGAATTTTTCTTAAACCATCAGAATTTTCTTGTTCATTTATCATAATGTTTTTAATTTCTGGCCTCATATTCAGTTGAGCTGGAGCTATTTCAGTGTGGGCCCATCAACCAAGAGCAGCTTTCATAAAACAAAAGATTCGGGACAAAGCAATTTACTTTTCTGAAGAATAGATTGCATATCTCTGAGTGCACCAAATCAAATCAAAATAAAACAAAGGAAGCAAAGCATTATGGTCAGGTGCGCTGAAGGTGTGAAATGTATTCTTGTAGCTTTCAGATCACTTTGTTTCAGTTACCAAAATTCATCCTTGGTGGTGCATTGTGCAAAATGCTGCGTGGTTCAAATTAGTTCTTTCACAAATTGCCTCATCCTGTTTGGTGTACTTTTTGAGTGCTCAAGATAGCTTACTGCTGAAATGACTGGCCTTTTGACTACACTACATCAATGGGGGAATTAATGATGGGAGGCCTAGACTATCCTGTAAACAATGAGAACAGTTGTAGGAATTTCTTTATATGAATTATTAAAAATAATCATTTTCATAAGTTATGGGGGGCAATTCTGCACGCACCTCTGAATAAGGTAAATTGTCACTGCCCTTCATTGAAATTTCAAGAAATAGGCCCTCCTTATTTAGATTTTATTCATCATTGTGCGGCAGCACAAGAACAAAAAGCCAAAGGAAACGAAAGTAGAGATTTGTCATTGCACTCCTTCCCTGTTAGCCCTGAGCAGACTTAGTCAGCATTAACACCAAACAGCGCCCTAGTGACATCATTCAACTGCGTTGTCAAAGACAGACTTATTTGCTATGCATGAATTCCATTGAAGAAGCCACAATGCAAACGCCAGAGGCTTCTTAACCGCAAGGGCTTATGAGTTTTCTTCTTCAACAATCACAAGCCAGCTCTCTTCCTCAAACTGGGCTGCAAGGATTATGATGTCATGTTTTAGAGAAACGCCGATTCAGGTTGTCATTAGAGGTTCACATTGTCAGACAGGGGTTTAAGGTCGCACGTGATGTTTCATAATGAAACTTTAGAATAAGGGTGTGTGTTCCACATTCCAGTTTTTGTCATACGATGAAAAATTCTTACAGCAAGCCCAATCACAGACAGAAGGTTTAGAATTTATTTTGGATTTGAGGAAAACCAGCCTATTGATAAGATTTTACAACAGTAGCAAGATTATCCTTTTGGACAGGGGGTTGCATGCAACTTTATGTGTAACCAAATAGCTCTTCGTTATGTAATCCACGGTGGTTAAAGGGACAGTGCAGTGACAAACAGGCGCGGGGGTAACTCCTATAGGGGGCTGGTATACATTTGCTTGCCTGGGTTATGAGTCAGTTTGCGATAATTTGCCCTGTTTATGGGATCATATCTCATAATTCTACCCTGGTTATGGGGACTTATTTTCAAAATTTTGCCCTGGTTATGAGTCCTAACTCTGAATTCTCAAAGGCACGTATATACCAGACCCTTTTGCATTGTTTCTGTGGAAATCCATTGTTCACGGCACGTGTGTAATTTCAATTTGAATAGCACGTCTTTAGATTTCTTTGCTTTTTGCAAGTGCAAGCTAAACCATGATTTCTAGCCGTCTCCTTCAAGCTAAGCAATTTTTTATCCAAGTCTCTGTTTTGACAATGTAATTCGAAAATGAAGCTATCGGCAATTTGATAAAGGGAAATAGGTATTGATCGAATCGATCCTTTCTTGAAAGTTTTACATAAATGGCAGATATTCTGATGCAAATGATTCGATCGAGACTCACTGTAGATTCAGAAGTAGGTAGAATTTGCAAAGGTCTCCAGTGCAGCGTCATTTTATGGGAGACCACGAGAGAGAAAGTGGTCTCCAGGCATTTTTACTGGGCCAATATATAAGTTTTTTCCAGTTTTTTTGTTTGCTTTTTACCAAATATGTTGTTGTTCGTTCTATAAATTCTGTATTAAAATTGATTTCACTAACGTATTGAATCAAGCCTTAAAAGTGATTTTTACAAATTTAGTCATAGCTTTGCTGATACATTGGGTAACAGGAATCAATTATGGGTGCATAGAAATAAAGTGCTAGGCCTAATTTATGCTAGCCTCCTCAGTTTCAAATAAGGAGCCACCGTTGCTTGTGAAACTTGTATACTTTGCAGTCGAGTCTTTTCTTTTGTTGTTGATGAAAGTCCCTAAAAATTTCATAAAAGTTATTTCTTGTAAGAGATCTTAGGACGCCGTTACGGCGAAATAATCTGCCTGTTGAAAATGACTGTTCTTATATTCAAATTGAAATAGGCCTAGTATTTAGATGGGCCTAGTCGATAGGCCTAATCGTTAGGCCTAATGGGCCTGATATCTGAGTGCCTATATTCGATTCCTGCTATCCATGCTCAGACCAAAATTAACTTTTGTTTATGCATTTACGTATTAAAACTTTGTTGATTTTGTCCTAATGACCTTGTTTCTGAGGAGTGTGTCACTCTCTAAAAATATCATACTCTTTTGACAATAATCATTTTGTTTTCAAGCAAAATCCGTAAAATTTTATTATTTTCAAAAATATGGGACGCTTTTCTGAAGAGTGATACACCCCTCGACCTAACCCAGTCTGCGTCAACAATCCCGCCTATTTGCATACGGTGATTCATGCTATTAGTGTCTGCAAGCAAACCGTATATGCAAACATTGTATCGTAGTCCATTGTTTTCTTAAATGTACCTGTACTAATGATATAGCTGAAGACTGGGAACTATTGTATCATAGTAGTTTACGATGGTGATTGGTGTTTTGTTAGGCCATGTGCTTTCAGCCTAGGAAGGCAAAGTTTGCAATATTCATGTTAGTTGGTAGTGGCACAGAATTTAGTAAATAACGTAGGCATGCTTCATCGCAGCATTCCCGGCATACCATTCTTCAGACTTAGGCCTTGAGTTTACCAGAATGGCTTTATTTAAGATGATGCCGGGATCAAAGTTTTGTTGCAAGACGTGGCTCCATTAGAAGTGGTTTTGTCTTCTGAAATCTGCCCCCACCGCCTATACTTCAGTCTTGTTTCGATACAAATTATGATTCAGGTTGAGGAAATTGATGTGCATATTTTAGTAGGTCTTTTCAACGGGGACACTGCAGAGAGGACATAGGGTGTAATTTCCCCTCTTACCGTTGCGAACATCACTTGAATTCGTCATGTTACCGTGTGATTCCTATTTTGCCTCTTGGAAATGTGCCTCTTCCGGCATCCCAACATTTTAGCCATTGTTCCAGATCTCTAACGAAAAGTGAGTTTCATTAGGGGTTGGAACGCAGGCTATGCTTTGAAGCAATCAAATTCAACCACGCTCCAGAGATGAGTATTCATCCTCACAACCATATCTCGGCTTTTAGTCATATTCATTAGTTAGATTTCCTAATCTTTGATAAGTTTATCTGAGCAGGGTAACGTAATTAAGTCTGGTACCCAGGGTAGTAATTAATGAGTTCACGCCAAATATGTTGAGCTGTTTCGTTTTCGAAAGATGATCCAGTTGTGAGGGATTAAACCTTGTTCCCAGGTGTCTTGTGACCGCTGCTTTTTGTAACAGATAAAAGATAGCCAAGTTGATGGTTAATGAATGGTCAAGAATATGAGAAGGTGGTTCAGGGCTTAGGCAACTTTTATTCAAGAATGAGATGTCTTGGGGATAAATCACGCCTGTCAAGACTCGGGTCTATTGTGGACCTTTCAAAACATCGATGGAGACCCCTTTTTAAGATGTTATGGCTCAGTAGTGTAATCCTCGTTTGCAGTCACAACCATCAAGCGGACAGGGTTCGAACCCAAGTAGAGCTCCACCACTTGACCATTTCAACCGTGAATTTAAAACCAATAACAATAATTAACAATAGTTATGTAGAAGGAAATCTATTAGTCGTAGAAACCCTGTGGCAGCCATTTACCAGATTTGAGTCCGCCATTTACCAGAACAAACTGCTCTCCCCAGTCTCCTTTCTTAATGGTCAAATAGTCCATTGTGGACTACAGAACTGCGGAACAAATAAAGAAAATGGAAAAGCCCACGGAGGAGAGCAGGTAACGCAACAACCATACTTCTTTCTTGTAAATAATTTAGGCCTAGAAATTATGCGTCAGGAATCCCTGTGCTCAAAAACTATGTTAGGGATCGGACTGCCGCTTGTTGGAGAACTGCTGCGATGGAGCTTTCGTTACATTTATATTACATTTCTGTAAAATGGTGCAATTGTGCACAGTGGTGCCCATGTGTTATTCCGTATTGGAAATGTATATACGTATGATTTTCTAAATCAATTAATTAACCATCATTTTAACCAATGTATCAAACGAACTTTGTCGCGGCTTAGATTCAGATAATATGGTTCATTCTGGATTTGCATTTCTTTTCATTGTTTCGTTACTACTGTTTGTCTGAGATTTTTATTCCATGCGTCATGTCATTGATCCGGTGACACTGGACGCCAGTTTTATTGGGCCAACTGAACAAGTGTTTTATTCCAAAAGATGAGGGAGAGAGATACAAGCTTGAAACTGAAGTTGGTTGTCATCGAAAGACCAAATCAATTCATCTTGAATCTAAAGGAATAAAAGCGCAGTGCCCTCAGTGGCGGATTTAGGAGAGGGCAAGTGGGGGCCCTTCATGCTGAAAACTCAGCTTGGGCGCCCTTGTTAAGCGAGAAGTGCGCCCCTCATCGTGACTGTAAGGCACTCTTTTTTTAACTGTTTCGATCAGAATGTGGGGGAAACATGCAAATCAGGACGTAATTTGTTAGAACACCAAGTAATTTTCTAAAACAGGAGTCCAAAATTTTCTCCCGCCCTTGGCGTGCATGTTTTTTGATAGCATTTTTTGAGCCCTCTCTGCAGGTTGCCCCTCCTTCAACATTGCGGTGGATCCGCCCTTGAGTGCCCTTGTATGAGAGCCGTTCTGAGAAAAGTTACAAAAATTGTTGGTAATAATCAGTTCTCCGTAAAGTCATTCTTGCCACCTTATTTCAATTGGACGCGAAACTGCGACGTATTAATCAAACCTAAATCACAAATCTCGCAATCTGATTGGTACTCTGGGAAGCACAAAGTTGGAGCCTAAATACGGTCAGGTTTTTCAAAAGTAATGTTATGACCGAAGCGCCATTTGTGTTGACCGAAGCGCCATCATCAAGTCAAAGGAGCACAGGGACACAAGGTACTCCAGGTCATAAGTCTAGGGAATTTGCGTCTTCAAGGTATATTTTGACGTTCTTCGTGTGTCGCCAAAGGCTCGGCTAGGCTCGGCTTCCATTTACCTTGGATTGTTGTTGTTGTTGTATCTTTATTTTACATCGATTGATTATAATTTAGTCTGCTATGTACATTTGTACACGAAAACTAATCAAAATCGATGAACTGGGTGGGCGCGTTTTAGGGATCGTCTGAATTGATCTGTCGTTTTTAGCCGAATTCAGTTGGACGTATCTGCCGAATTATCTGCCGTTCAAGTATTCGGATGGTGCAGTTTTAGCAAGGAACACCTGAATGGTGGATAAAATGATCCGATTTGTCAGGAATTTTTCCATTACTCGCGCCAATGTAAGAGAACAATCCATGTTCCGACACTGTGAAATCTCTTTCCTATGGTGAAATCTCTTTGGTTAGACACGGCAGTTGTGCTTCATTGCGATTTGTTCTTTTGCGGAGGATGAAATTGTTTGCTACTACGGAGGAGATGCACACTGATGCATAACAGTGGTGTCGAATGGTCGGAAGTTAAAGGGTCTGTTTCATCCAGCATTCCTTGCACGTGTCGTCTCTTAGCTGGCCTTTGTTTGTCGCCATTTTCATGGGCCATGAAAATGGCGACAACAAAGGCAAACCAAGAGGCGACACGTACAAGGCATGCTGGATGAAACAGACCCTTTAAGCGATCAATGTACCTCGAAGCTGTTCTAAAAGGCCCTGCATCGAGCGATATTTCAAGTACATGTGAAATTTTCGAAGGTGAATAACAGTGATACAAGCCTTGACGCCACTCGATTGAACGATTCGTGTAAGAATATATAAAAGAATATCGCTCGATCTAGACTCTATTTTGAATAGCTAAAAGGTTTCATTGGACGGCCCCTTCATCATACTTCGGGTGTGTTTTATTGGTAATTCCAAACTTACCAAATTCAGAAAAAGGTACACTTCGCAGAGCTGGAAACACAGTTCCCAATTAAACACAAAATTCTTCAAAGCAGCAGGTTTCACATTCATCCTGATGAAAACGAGGTTTCCAATTGAAAAACACGAAGACGAGTGTCTGGTGCTTGGCAACAAAGAGTTACCAATTACCGTAGCAACGCGAGCAAATTTCGTCTCGTTTTCAGAGTTTTGCTAATGAAAACGAGAATCGCTCCAAAGTCTGCCAAACCCTCTGGGGGGTCTACACGTAGGCTAACCGGTTTGAGGCTTTCGGAGTCAGTCAAACACAAATTCTGAGTCTTCCAAGTCTACCGTTTCCAGAATTTGTACCAATCAAACATACCTTTCAAATGTAGCTTTAGGATTAGCTTTCCAGGCTATGATTGCCAAATTTTTTAATCTGAAACGCCCATCTAAACTCGACCTGCAGTGGATTCAGAATACTGTGAAAATGCATAATCCCAAATATTGCTTTTGACACGAAAATTAATCCACAAACAGAAAATCAAACTCGTTACATGTAAAAAAGCTTCAAAGCTGTGGCTAATTAGATTTCACTTTTGCCTCAAGATTTCCAGTTTTTCCTTAATTCGGACTCAAATTTTCACTTCCGTAAGCTCCATAATTCCCACTATCAGATTTTGGTCGAGATTCAGCTGTCTCGTGTCACATCAGGCAAATCCAACGCAACAGTGACTTTGACCTCATGCGTGGCTTTCGTCAAAATGCTAAATTGGACCGTAATTAGACATCTGTGGTTTGGATAGATTGTTATTTTTGGGGCTGCCACGCCAGGAGCTCGGCCAGGAACGCCGGGCGCTGGAGGTGTTTACCCTTCCTGCCCTCTTGACAGCGTGACCATCACCTGATTGTTTATTCTGCTATTGTTTTACCGTTCACTCTACCATGGGTGCCATTTTATCTATTTTTGGCTCTAGTAGGCTTATGACATGAGTCCAAGTTTTTCTCCATTGAATTGAATTGTTACTTTATCGTTGGGAATGGAGCGAAAACAATGACTCATTCATTGAGTCTCGCTGCAACCTTGCAATGGCAAGAAGATCAAATTATGTTTTGTAAATGATTTAGAGCAACAAAATTTAGCCTTTTACATAGCTAACTAATTTTTCTGTTCCAACAGTCTTATACTGCATTCACACTGACACAATTAAACCAGCTTTATCGAAACCAGTTTAAATCTCAACCAATCAAATGACTGGATTTGTTGGATTGACCAATCAGAAGGCCTTATTCGAAAACCTGGTTTAGTTTAAGCTGGTTTAACTTGCAGTATGAATGGGGCATTAATCTCTTTTTATTCGAAATCTGCATCGTTATCATCATCATCGCCGTCACTCACCACCATCACCATTATTATCATCATCATCATCATCATCATCATCATCATCATCATCATCATCATCATCATCATCATCATCATCATCATCATCATCATCATCATCATCATCATCATCATCATCATCATACTGGTTACAGTTTACTTATTTTGCTATCAAAATTTAAGATAGAGATGATAAGCTTTTTGCAAGTTCAAGCCCTTCAGTTTCTCTGATCTTAATGGCAGATATTTTTTCCTAGCAGACATATAGCCAAAGACAACGTCCCACTGGAAAGGCAAGAGCAAAATCCAGAAGACATCATAAGAACTGCAAGAAATGGAGATTTGGTCAGTGAGTTAAGTTGCATTTTAAACAAAGTTTACTAACCACGGGGCCTTGTGCACCGTTGCTGCCCCACAATGCATTGCAAAAGGACCTTCATACCATCTGAAAGTCTGCAAAGCTAGGCCAGTGTGTTTTATTTTTAGATCGCTTCTTCCACAAGGAATGAAAAGTCAGCTTACAACAGACCTTTCAGCTGTTCTAAAATACATTTTGAAGAATTTTTTGCACCATGGTAATAGAAGCTCTAACGCCACTCAATCGATTCTCTCGTGCAAAAATGATATCGCTTGATCCTGGCTTTTTGTAGAATAGCTAAAGGTAGACTCACAACATGGTCCCACTTATCGCAACAGCAACGATTTCTCTGTGCACTCTGGAATGAGACTCGACAGTTGGAAACTCTCTTTGCTGGGTTGAAGTTCATAGAAGCTAACTGGCCTAAAAATGAGGAACTCGTGATTCACAGTGAAAAATTTATCGATTCTTGGATTGAGGAAACATCCATCTGGGTCTTTGCGGCTTTTGTTCATGGCCAGCATCTCTGAAAACTTAAATTTTAAGGTGTTTTTGCACCTGAGGTTCGAGCCAGTGACTTAGGCCCATCCACCATTCCCTGGGGCACTCAGCTTTTCGCACAGTGTTGCTATGGCTTCAAAATCTAGTAATGAAATCGAGGACGGGGGAACTTCGTTCAAATTCTCAGTGTGAAAGTCCATGAGTCATTGTGGGCGTCGATCAGTCTATCAGTAGCGATAACTGCGAATACGCAATCAGTCTAGCTGAAAAGTTCTTTGTGGTTCACGTGATAGTCTATGCAAACCAGAACGAGCTGCGCCGGATCGTATACAAGTTGTTTTCTCTATTTGCTAGTTCTGCATTCGTTGTCAACATGGACAATAAACGTAGGCTGTAGCATTGATAGTAAGCCGCATGGTTTCTTATTCAGTCTTGATCAAAATCATCAATGATCTTGTTTACATTTGGGGGATTTGAAATTGATCCCTGCGGATTTCGTGTTTATGCTTTTTTAGCTCATTTGCTAATCGAGATCAGATGTCTGACGTAAGAGTAGATATGATGTTTGTAAAGATTCATATTTTCCTTGCCTGATTACGTCACTGCAGATGTTTGCAGGTTTGCATCCGTCTGCAATTTTCACCATGCAGGTCTCTCATCATATTTTGCTGCATGCTAAATATCGAAATTTTGTTATATGTTGTGATGATGGTTGCAAAAGACATTTGACGTCACTGATGCGACTATTCGAGATATATTTAGTTGTGTCTTGAAAGTATCACAGTCACTGTATTGTTGTCGGAGCGAAGTGACTTTCATTTCACTCCACAGTGATATTTGGGGTAACAGTTGCACTACGACGCGCCGCTTGCTCCTACGCCATATTCCTCCGCAGTTCTGGTCGACAATGCAAGGCAGTTTTGCAATCTTGCGCCAAATATTCCCGGGGGGGGGGGGGGGGTACATGACTTGCGGATGGACGGGGGTCTGCCGCCCGGTTTTCAGAAAGGTACCCTCTTCCAATTACCGAAACTTGCGATCATACCCACTTTTATGATGAATTTTGGCATAAAACCACCCATTTTTTGCTATTTTTCGCCAATTTCTGGATAACACACCCTTGTTGAAGGAAAATCTGACGAAAAAGGGACCCTTGTTTAGAGAATCTGGGGCCCAAAAACCCACCCATATGGGCGGCACATACCCGTACCCTCAACATGTTATGTACCCTCCCCCCGGGCAAATATTATTGTTTGTTAATCTGAATTTTATTGGCTCGAAGCTGAGTATATCGGATTCGTGTGATTGCACTACAACGCTTCGCTACGGAGTGACTCCCGAGTTATTTTCACTCTCCTGAACGGAGCGTTGTGTATTGGATTGGTGCGGTGTAGTGTAGCTGAAACCCCTATCTGATATGAAAGTCACTCCGCACCGATAGCAATCCGGTGTAGTGTTACCTTGGCCTAAAAGTGTTATGCATATGACGAGCAGGGAATTGTTTTGACAATATCAGAAACAGAGGATCCAGATCCGTCCAAATGATATATAGGGCCGTGTAGGGCGAGGGGCAAATAACTGATTTTTTTCCGTACACCTCCCTTGAAATCACAAAAAAGTCACATACAAAAATCACAAAATCACAAAAAAGTCACATAGGGGAAGCACCAAATATCACAAATCACAGAGAAATTACTGAAAAATCACACGAAAAAATCGCTAAAACTCATTAAAATCACAAAAAATCACAGAAATAAATCATGTGATTTCAAAATCACAAAAATCACGTACGCTATTTTGAGAAGTGATTTGCCCCTCGGTATAGGGCATCTCACTATTTTCGTCTTTCCTGTTTATCGTCCGTCTGAATTGGTTTTTGATTGGAGAAGAGGTTACTTCATCGCGAGGTTTAATAAGATGTACTTAGTTGAAGGTCTCAGGAGAATGTTGTTTTGTTAATACCCTTAAGCAATGTTACAAGTGCGGTGGGAGGCATGTAATATTTACTATTGCCAGTGTCAAAAGGTGATCAAACGAAGAAGAAGGCGTCAAACTTATAAAATCAGGCCAACACAATTGTTTTTCACATTGTGCTTTAGTTTGGTTGGACCTGCTATGCAGGAGGACCTTAATGTGAAACCATACTCTCCCTTCGTAGCTGTTTTTTGCATCATATGTTTCTTATCTCGTTTTGACAACAGCTGATGTTTACACCTGATGTGTGTTTACGACTTTTTACGGATGTGTTATTTGCCATGTACACATGTTTGTTCGTTTCTCAGTCTTATCTTCTCTCCTTACCCCTCTTCTTCAAGATTATCTCTTTGACTTCTCACATATCTCGACTGCTAAAGAAACTTCTCCTGGGAGCCAGATGCATTTGATAAATTTTGACGTCATTCTTGAAGATAAACAGTTCATCAGGTTTGAGTCTAGATCCAATGGCAACTGGCTGGATGTCCGGACATCAGCAAATTCAGCTGTGATATCTGGGATATCAGCAAAATCGCAGTGGGGTGTCATCGTTGATTTGCAGCACATTTGTTTATGTCTGGTATCTGCTTGCAGAAGCAGAGAATTTGTTTGTGATCATTGTGCATGTAAACAACCTGTTGACAGCAATTTGCATGCAAGCATTTTGTTGACAGCAATTTATGCAAGTATTTTGCTTGCTTATGGGTCCTTGACTCCAGTTTTCCATCAATGATGTAATAGCATTGTGCTCGGCCTACATTGTGCAACTGGCTGGTTGTCCTAAAGGCTCTCTGTTGGGTCCTTTTCTTTTCAATACGTGTTTTGTTTTTATGGCTGCAAGAAAGCAGGTTCATTCGAACCATACTATACGTTTGAACCGGGGGCATTGGGTGTACGTGCATCCAAGGTTTGGCAATCTCCCAGGTCGAAGATCCCTCCTATGGCCCCTTGCAAGAAGTAATCTTTACTGTGCTTTTTATCTGGCGACACTAGTTCAGCCTTCACTATATTTATCATAATTTCCCTTTCGCTAGAACCTATCAATCGCTTGCCACAGTTATGCTTAGCGTCCTGGGAAAATGTTCCGCGTATGTTTGTCTCTTGCGCAATACACGCTAATATTGTGAACTTTTTTTGTAATCTATTTTTTCTTTTGTATTGTATGGTAGCTGAATGGATCTTGTCCTTAAATAAGATTAAATGAAAAATGAAAACATGGTTCTCTATTGTTTTGAGAACAATTGCCCTCCCCCTAATCAGCAGCTGCTACGGCCCCCCTACGGCCCTGATACGGGGTGCGAGAATGCAAGAATAAAGCAAAATGTACTTCCCTTTGGATCACTTCCGACAGTGGTGACTTAACTTTGCGGAGATACTTTTCCATTAATTTCATCAATTTGATATCGAGCCTCTATAGCTCAGTGGTTAGAGCACTGGTCTTGTAAACCAGGGGTCCAGAGTTCAAGTCTCTGTAGGGGCTTCATTTTTGTAATTTTTTTTCACGTTCAAAACATCTGTTCTCACACCTTCCAGCTCATTAAATTTTTGAGACACTATTCCTTCGCAATTCATGCTATATTCTAAGTTGGAAATAAGCATTTTAAAACATACAACAAACATTCAGTTTCTGCTTCATCAAGCATATCATTGGGTTTCCAGAATATTTTCATCGTAAATTTTCTAGCAACACCAAAAGTGAAACAATTTATATATTTTTTTGATTGCTTTGCAACATTGGTGCTAAGTATTTTTGAAAGTCCTGAACAATTTCTTCATTTTTTAAATTTTTGCCAGGTGTCTCAGAAAATGGTGGAAAAAGAAGACATTATTAGAGGAATCGCACCAATTGACCATTATCTGGTAAGTTTACACTCTACCGGGTGAGTCAATAAACAATTCTTGTTTAAAAGCCTACTGGTCCCTGGATATCAAGGCAACTGTATTGGCAAATACACGTCTTTTTATAAGAAACTAGGATCAGGCCATAGTAGGAAAAGTTTCTTAATTTATCATGAAATTTTGTCCATTTTAGTACTTATAATGTGGTCACTAACACCACTGCAGATATGTTTCTTGACATTTAAAACATCATATAGGAATTAGCAGTGCTCTTTATGTTGAAAACAGAAATGGTTAGTTAATATTGCTCAAGAATAAAGGCTCAACGATATTTTTGCTATAATACCGCTATAATATCAATGTTTTAACTTTTTAAAGTTTCTTAATACTTCTGAGACATACACGTTTTTTTTATAAGAAACTGGTTTATAAGAAACAAGTACTAAGATGGCCAAATTTTTAAGAAACTCTAGTACTATGTCTGAGAATTTTATAGCAAATAGATCGTTTAACTTTAACCATTTGTGTTTTTAACATAACAGAACACTGTTTATTCCTATATTATGTTTCAAATATCAAGAAACATATCTGCAGCAGTGTTAGCGACCCGTAGCGACCACATTGACAATTCATGCATTCAAAAAATAAGAAACCAGTTAAGAAACTTTTGATACTAAAATGGACAAAATTTAATGTTAAATTAAGAAACTTTTAGTACTATGGCCTGATCCTAGTTTCTTATAAAAAAACGTGTAGTACCAGAGTTTCTTAAGATTTTGGCCATTTCAGCGTAAAATACACTATGAATTTTTGACAAGCCACGATAAATCATCTACTGCACCGATTTTGAAGATTTATCAGTTAATCTTTAGCTAAGATTCTCAATTAGATGCTAGTATTTTTTGTAAATTTTTTAGTCCGCTATTTATGGAGCTATAAGCGAGTTTCTAAGAATTTTCAATTTGAAAAAAACACTGAAAAACGGTCAAAAACATTTATCAAATTTCTATAGCCGCAACGTGAATGGACAAAGACAGAGCCTTTGCCCTTTTTGTGGTTATTTGGGGGATCCAGAAATTGATCAAAACTCCATGCTTGTTTGAAGTCCTTCTGGTCGCTTCATTACTGTTTGTCTTTTAAACACCTTGACATAGGAACGCAATACCTGCATAACAGTTTAAATTCAATGAAATTTCAGAAAGAGATAAATTTCTTTTTAAGTATTTTAACTCTCTATCCAACACAGAACCAACACTCGTACGTTGGATTATAACTGATCAATTTCTAAATTCCCAAATCACCACGAAAACTTTGTCTTTGTCCATCCATAATGAGTGTTAAGGAAATTTGATGTTAGTTTTCTGAAATGACAACCCAAAATTTATGACTACTTGTGATTTTACCAAAAATGATACCCCAAAATTTATTTGCTGCTCGAAAAAAGGCACCCCAAAAAATGGCACATCCCGTACCTGCTTATATGGCAGTTACCCCCCCCCCCCGGGCCCCAGATTCACATTCAACACCCTAATTTTAGTCTAATTGCAACTTGTCTACCCTGGGTACCAGACTATCTTAGTGTTGGCGATTTTAATTTTATGAGGATAACAAATTTGAAAATGTATAAGGGATTTGACCGTGAATAATGACCGAGGGTGTAAAGTTACACCCCAAATGATTTTCATGGTCAAATCCCATATAAATTCTCAAATTCACTATTGCCATAAAAACGAAATCGCAGACTCTAGGAATATGAGAATTTGCAATTCGACTAAACTTGAGGTGCTGAATCCAGATCTGTGGTCAGAAATTTATGTCAAGAAATTTTCAAAAATTTCCAAAATGAGGCTGTTAGTTGAAAAGGTGTATTTCCGTGCAGCAAAACGCTGAGCATTTCTTATCCTCTATTCACATTTTTGCCTTTCTCCTTTATGCTCCAAGGAAGTAAGTTGTTTGGATTCTGGAAACAGTGACTACCTCGAAAGTTTTGTATTTGTGTTCAAATTTGTGTATGAATTCCTTTTAAATCTCTAGCCCCCTTTCACAATTTTAAACTCAATGTCATGACCCAGCTAACGCAGAAAATATTAACTCGAAGTTTCTGTTTTTGAATTGTTGTTTTCTCTATTTTCAGACCTATCCACTTCGAGGCAATTATTCTCAATTCAAAGACATTCTTCCCATGTCAGCTGTTAAAAGTAGGAATTTTCTTTCTGAAACATTGTTTCTCTCGCCTTTTGAGGCAGAAAAAGTTATATTATTATCTGCAGAATAATAAACTTAAACTTTCTTCCCGCGTAGGATGTTCAAAATAAGAGCTGTCTTTTGTGATTAGCTCAACTTGAGTGAGTTGAAACTAGAGCTCTCCGGAAATTTGGCAACAATGTTCAAAGTTTACAGATTCAAAATTTCTGTACTTTTTCTCTTGTATGATTTAATTAGCTCTTATTTCCTCCTCCCCGTATTGTGTTTTGCAACACACATCTTTTTGACAGTGAAATTGGGCGGAGAAATATAATCAAGTTTCGGAATATGTCATGAAAACATAAAGGTACTTCCTTGGCCTATATTTGGTAACGAAGAAATGACATTTGTTTCACGTGTTAGTACCTCTGTCACCTATGGAGGGTCAACGTAAGCTGTGTATTAACTATCAAATTCAAGTGATTTTCATTCAAATTACTGAGTGACCTATTAAAATTGAGTTTATATTGAACAGGATCTAATGACATTCAGTCTATCAAAGAGTAGTATTCTTTGTAGAAGTTATATCTTACAAAAGTTATAGCGAGAAAATATCTTACATGTTTAGAAATTCATGGTATTTCAACAAACCAACCAACCGATTTGAAAAATTCGAGCTGCATTGCTGAGACAATTTTACACCCACCTTTTTACGCTGATTTAAAGATTTTGAACCGACGTGCTGTAGCCAGTGCTAGTGCCTTTTGTCCAGCCTGTCAAACAGGGATTGTTCTCTTTTTTGCGCCCACCCGGTACTTTGCCAGTTATGCCCTAGACTTACGTCATTTCGTCTCTTGTTTCCTTGGGTTCTTTGATTTGCTGATATCATTTGGTTAATAGGGACTCATAATATTACTCTTAAAAAGTGGGTTGACTTTATCAAAATGGCCTAAACTAGCGGCAGTTCTCTTACACTCAACAAAATTGCTTCAAAGTCTGGCCTAAAGAGCTTGAACATTGAAAAGGGAACTTTTAAGTTCGAGGAGTGACGTTTTCTTGACCTACAAATCGTAAAATGCAGACCTTTCAGGCATTAATCTTCCTCTGTAGTAACAAAATAGAACCATCGTAGCTTCGAGAACTCAAAGCCTCACAAACTATTTTTTGTGTGCAACTACGAGTGTCTAAACAGCGCCCTCCTATTGGTTTAAAACTAAATTCTAGCGATTTGATCGGTAAATACGGAATCACTCTACCTAGGCCTCATTGGGCCTACTTTTTCAGAGTAATGTTGAGTCCCTTTTGACCAAGTGAAATCAGCAAATCAAAGAACGCAGGGAAACAAGGGAAGAAAAGGCATGGGCCAAATGTGGCGTAAATTAATCATCACAACATTTTTGGAACTGACGGCCGTTGGAAAGCTCAAAATGTGCAAAGAAACAACGTTAAGAAGTCGTGTCAGTAGAACATAAGTTTCCTTTGTAGCATTAACCATCATACCAACTCCGGACTTGTTTAAGTTCAAAGCTTTTGACAGAAAATTGAAATTCTGGCCTTTATGTTTCGTAGGCATGCAGCGGTCAGGCACATTAACCAAAGAGGATGAAGGTCAAGCTACCAAAGTTGAAAGTGTCAAAGCTGAAACTACCAGAGGTCATTATATTGCTGCTAACAGAGTGTTATCGGAGATACAAGAACGACGGAATAGACTTGAAATTAATTTGGATGCGCTTGTCAGACAAAGAGATCAAAGTAGATTGTATGAATACATTGATCAACATGGAAGGTAAATTTTCTTTTTCGTAATAATTTTTACCTGGTGGTTGAAATTTTTCTTGCAAGATATTGGGTATCCCCATAGAATTTTTCCTTTTCCCTCGATGAACAAATCATATTGGAAGTCTTCACAAACTCTACTGAAAGTAATTTTCTAAGTAGAATAGATTTAGACTGATAGGCCTTTTCACTTTGGAAAATAACAAGGGGGTTTTGAATATGCAGCGTCTCTGCATCAACGGAATGAGCGAGGGAAGTCCATTTTTTAAGCTCAGTTTATTGAACCCAAATTGTGCAAAGAAGTGTGAAGCAAAAAGCCAACATGGTTTTGAGATATCAAGTGGCATTTTTGCACAACTTCTGCTGGAATCTTCTCTTATTGTTATAAGTACTTTCTCTTCACTCATCAATGGTTTCATTATATGGTACATATATTTGTCATGTTATTATCGGTGGAGTCTACTGCAGAATTTGATGACAACATCAACTATTTTTCTCTTATTTTTAGTAGTCAACCAGGTGACATCCAACGCATTCGCCAAGATGTAGATAAAAGGATCCAAGAAATCTCTGCTCAATTGCAGGTTCGAAACTTTCTGTTGTTACCATTTCATTTCATTTCATAGTAATAACTTGCTACCTTAATAGGGGCATCGTTATATTTAATCTGTGATTTAATCTACTATAACGGAAATGTCTGTATCACGAAGTTAATCTTCAAGCTATGGAGTATTAGTTTGCTGTCGTCCAAATTTTTTCCAAATATCCTGTCGGCTGCCATGATTTTCCTTTACCGTTTTTCTCAATTCAAGATTTAAATGCAAAGCTTCCTTTCAATTTATTTACTTGTACTTACAAACAATCATGTGAACGAAAGGACGAAGGAAAAGATTCATGAAACTGCGATTTAAGTTCAGCTAGTGGCTGTCCAAAAAATAGATCAAATATTGTTAAATTATGAAAATGGAAGAAAGTGCTTGATAAATAAACATTTTGAATTTTTAAGAAACAGTTATAAGGTATTGAATTTCAGGAAGTGATCCAAACTCATGATAAGGGGGGAGGGGGATTTAGATTCCGAGTGTTCTAAGGCCCCGTTCACACTGCTCCGTTTTTGTTATGATGCGTTTTTGATGCATCATAGCTACCCGTTCACATTACGCCGTTTTTGTACAAAAATGGAAGGAAAAACATCGGTTTTTGTGCGTTCACATTGACTTGCCTGATAACAAATACGGAGCCAAAGATATCCGTTTTTGTGTGTTCACATTGCTCCGGTTTTGTGAAGCTCATTGTAGGATATTGGAGCGTTTTCAAAAACCTCCGTTTTTGTGCGTTCACATTGATCAAATGCGTTTCAAAAACCTCCGTTTTGTGGATATCCACTTTTGATAGTGTTTTTGAAAACCTCCGTTTTTGTGACGTTTTTAAGCAGGTCTGTGTGAACACTTTCCACAAAAACGGAGGTTTTCTCTCCGTTTTTGTACAAAAATGGAGCAGTGTGAACGAGGCCTTAGGCAAAGTAGTCCCGTTCGAAAAATCATGAAAATTTGATTATCGAATTTATCATAGAATATTCTTTTTGATCTCTTTTTTCAATGATCAAAATTATTCAAAGATGGTAAAATGTATGCTTTTCATCATTGAAAGTATATGGAAAACGCGTTGAAAAAATTCATTCTGGGCTATACTCTTTCAGCAACATCGGCCATCATTGTCAGATTTTTCCTTTTGCTTCAAATCTACAATTTTGGTTCCATCTTTCTGACATTTGTGACCAAACTAGAAGCTTAACAAAAACAGATCTGGTAACAACCGGTCCTTTTTGCAGCATGCTTCAAAACCAGGTAGCCCCAAAAAGTGCTAAATTTGCAATTTTCAAAAGCAGTCTCAAGATTGGTGATAGCTGGGAAAATAATTTTGTCTTTGATCAGCTTGCTATAGAAACAAATTGGATGATCGGTCTTGTAATCATGTTTTCGTGATTTTTCAAACAGGAGTACTATCTTTCTTAGACACGATGCCGGCAGATTTTGAAAACAGTAGATTTTGAAAACGGAAATCTAACCAGCACATTTTGGAAACAGCATAGTTAGAACACGCGAAAATGATGAAAAGAGAACATTTTTCGACGCTTGTGGAACGAGAAAGATCGATTCTTAGGGTGTAGGTACATTTCTTTGGCATCAAAGTCTTGCAACGAGTTTTTTACCGTCAAATTTCATCCCGTTTTCAAATTGTTCCGGCATCATCGTGTGAACGTAGTCTTGTTACACCCGGTATATCAAAAGAGAACGATTGATGAAATTGTAATTATAATGTACTTTCCGGCTGTCCAAAAATAGATCAAGTCTTGTGAAACTGAAGAATTGTGAAAAGAACAGAAACTGCGAGTTGAATTAACGATTTCATTTTATGAGAAACGGTGTTTGTTCATTAAATTCCAGATGATTTATTCTCATGATCAGAGGAGATCCATACTGTTTCCGAAAAAATTTATCTGCTAGGTCCCTCACGAACTGATTTCTTTCTTTCCATAGACAGAGATCATCGCACCAGTGAAAAAATTTCCGAAGATACCCGGAAAGGTAGAAAATCAGAAGAAACTGTCTCAGAAACCAAACACGATATTTCGTACAAGGGGAGCAAGGCAGGGAGTCGAAGAGAAATCTGATTCCGGAAAGAAATCTGATTCCGGAAAGAAATCTGTGAAGACCAAGAGGAAACCGGAAGGCAAAGAAAAGAGCAAAAAGAAAGGAACCGCCCAAAAGCCAGATACTGCGGTATGATCATTTTTTCCTTCTTTCCACTGATCTCTTTCTTAAAACTATCACCTTCGTATTTTCTTCCCTCCAGTTTTCTTTCCAATAAATTCTGACTTCCTGCAATTTTGCTTCCTAAAGCTGTACACATTTTTAATCCATATATTCCTCAAGTTTGCCGATAACTCTCCTTTCCGTTAATTTCATCTTCTTTTTTTCAATTTTATTTCATATTTGTCCATTTCTTCTTGTAGTTTTGCTTTCCAAAGGATTTTGACTTTCTATAATTCCTTCTCTTCCTAGGCTGCTTTCCAAAATTTCAATGCCTGTTTTCGTTACATTTTGGTTTCCAGTAAATTTTCTTGCCATAAAGTTTTGCTTTCCTTTTTCGTTTAAATTTCGTTTTTGATTTTCCCATAAACTGTTTTCCTGGTTTTACAAATCCTTTTAATTTCTTGCAAGCTCTTTTTTTGCAAGATTGCTGCCCAGCCTTTCATTGACCTTAATGATCTTAAATTTTATTTCCTGTCGAACGACTTTGTGAAAAAGAAACTGCACATTTTTGAAAAATCTACAACACCAACTTTATTTTTTATGCGAACGTCTCGATGACTAAATCATTTCCAATTTGATTGTCCTTTTTTCCCGCTGGCAATAGGTGACTATTTCATACCTTAAGATTTTTCAAGCTCTTTTCGTTTGATTTCAAGTAAAGAGGGTAAAGAATTTCTTGTTAAGGAAGGTGCTAATTCCTATCAAACGGGACAAACTTTGCGCTGTGACATTTAGGATATTGTCTAAAATAGTAACGTAACGGATATTGTCTAAACTGGTAATTTAATGTGTTGGGGGCAGGAGGAAATGGACAAATAAAATGCTGTTTAAGGATGATACTAACGAGGGGTGGTGTGAACAAAGTTTGTGCGTTTGAAATAAGGAGCAAAATTTTCATGCTCCCAGTACCCCAAAATTTGTATGCCGTGCACAACATACTTTCCAGGTCAACCTTGAGAATTATTTCCATGTCCGCTCGAGAGCTCGATAGCGCGAGGGCATTTTGCGCTGATAAAAAGTTATTTCCATTAAGCAAAGCGTTCTGCTTTAGTGCATCTTTTTGAAGACAAAGTCGCTGCTATAAATCATAAATAAATCCATTGAATGCTTCATAGAAGACTGAATCATGATTGGTTTTTAGAGGTAGAGAGCAAAATGACGCGCTACAAAAGTCGAACGAGTTTAACTTTTTTCTCCAAGTCACGAGCACCCCATGATCATAAGAAATCTCTGGGTCAGCGGTGTTTTTGCCTTGATGTGCATGCTTTGCAGAAATGCTCTCAAGCCTTTTGCGCTCAAACGGAAAATGCAGCTCAATAGAAATAAGCCTTTAGTTATTATCTGTAAGAAATGTCGCTAAAATTCGCATTCTTTTGCATTTCTATATGTAGCTTATGATTGTTTTTGGCAATTATGCACGATTGAAATTCGTAATATAAGATTGTCACAATTTCTCTTATATCAACTTCAAAACTGTATCTTTAATCATTTCTTATTCTCTTTGCAAATCGTAAGGTGTAATCTTTGATAAAGGCAATAAAAAGGATGATATAAAAATTGTCGCTAAAGTTTGTAAAACGTTTTGAATCAATTAACCCTGGAATTAACTGAAAGCGTCTAGACACTACCCTATCCAATGAAGTCCTCGTAAAAGACAGAACGTTTCTTGTGTTTACAGATTAACCGTAATTGGATGTACAGAGTGCATAATGAGTCCTTTTAAAAGCCGAAAAGTGACTTACGTATCGATCATTATGATTTTAGGAATTAACTTAGGTTAGGTTAATAATAAAGCTTGCGTTTTTAGGAATAGACGTTTTATTTTCGAGTCTGGATTGTTCGTGCTGTTTTAAATGCTAATAGTCATATGTTATCCTGTTAATGTTGACTTTAAGTAGCTGGTTCTAGTTAATTCAAAGTAAAAACTCTGAAACTCTGAAGTAAAAACTGTGAAAACTCTATTTAGCCCCCCTCGCCAATAAACCCGTCCCCTCTGAGTCAAAGTTATGAATAAGCCGTTCTTTCGTTTCTTTCGTTGGAGCAACTACTGGACTGCAAATGATGTTTCTACTTGGATCAGTGGTAGTGTGCTGGTCCGCCATGTTTCGAGGATCCACCTAGCAAATCTGCTTCCACAGTGACAGGTCACCCACTGTATGTTTTTCCAGGATACATTATTCACAAGGTTTTGTCACATTGAGACTATTTCGATTGCTCAGCTTCCCGTTCCTAAAACAACTTTCGAACGCTACGTAGAATTAAAACGCACAGAAGTTGTTTTATTGTAGAGAACAGGGTATGGAAATTTATAGATAAAGCAACAAATTTGAAGCACTTCTAAAGCAATACAGCTGTTTGGGTCATCCAGTTCTTCATATATTTTTATTTCCTATTTCTAAAAGGTAAATTTGTTCATTCCACAGCTTGGTGACCAACTACAAGACGCAATCAGACCTTCAAGCTATGATCTAGATCTGTTAGCAGCCATATTTGGTGAGCGAGTATACGACCATCATAGATCTACTGTTCGCCCTCCTCACATTCAATTCCATTCACCAAGCAAACTATCTTCAGTTCCTTCGCGACCTCAATACACCCAACAGCCTGAAGACGTACGCAGAGCAGCTTCACCTGTCTATGAGACCAAAGATGAAGGAGACGCGAAAGGAGAAAAGCAGACTAAATATTATTTCCAACCGTCAGATTTTCATTATGGCGACGACACCACACAAATACAGTATCCGTCTTCTGGTGAGCTTGTCCCGGTAGCGCAACCCCTTGGGAAGCCAAGACAAGATTCAAAATTCAGGCTTGCGATTCCATCGACTAAAGGACCACAAACATGGCCTGTTGGTGAGTACTATGAGTACTACCCGGTAAATCATGAAAAGTTAACATATTTGACAGGTACGCGGCTCATATTCAAAACTGAAATTTTAATCTTTCCGTCAAGGGCTAACTCAGATGTGAAAATTTTTGTTTTGTAACACAGGGGTTCCAGGAGCCTCAGTAAAGACCGTAGTTTTGGTTTCTTTGGTTCCCTGTGATTCGGATTGTGAAAGACAACAACTGTGTAAGTTGATACAGACTATGTCGTCGTTGCGGTCGGCCTACCATTGTTACAATAGAAGTATAGAAAGTAGGATCATCATCTTGGGTCTCATTTTCTTGGGTCTTGGACCTTCATCATTGGTCTTGGGAAGTAGAAAATCATTTTCTTTTCTCTCTCTTACCGTTACGAAGCGCAGGATTTGAAAATACTGCACTCTCCTTCGTAGAGGTTGTATTGAACGAGCGATTTCCGCAGCCGCGGAAGTACAGCCTCTACGTAGGAGAGTGAAAAAACTGCCAGTTCTAGCTGCAGCCAATGAGATAAGACCTCTCTCATAAAAGATACTTTTTTACTGTAACAATCGCAGGCCGACTGCAACGATGATGTCATCTGTATCTAATTGCACAGCTGTTGGTTTAATAATCCGCATCGTAGGGAACCAAAATAACCAAAACTACGGTCGTTACTGAGGCTGCTGGATCCCCTGTCTTCGTAACAGCATTCATCTTCTAACCTAACAATTAGGAAAATCCTGGTGCTGTGCTTGTATTGGAGCGAGCATTCCATGTTCCATTCTGGTCCATCATTTAATTGCCTTTGAAATATACATTGAATACAATTGTCTGTTTCACAGATAGATTTTAAATTTCATTGGCAAGTAAATCATGGATCAGAATCGAATTTTGGAATTTGCGTACCCATACAAACCTCTTACCAGCATTTCCCTAATTTTTAGGTCCAAAGATGACTGATTTTTCCTAATAAAGATTCAACATCATATTTTCGTCTTTGATTGATCGATAAACGTTTCAGTTTCCCAAAGGTGCTAAATGTTTACTCACCCGGTACTAGGTGACCCAAAAGTGTGAAATTTTGAAAAGTCAGCGTAAGCTTACTCACTGAATGCTGAAACTTGCATTTTAGGAAAGAGAAATGGTAATATTGGTACACTGTCAAATGTAGCAGTAATTGAAGTAAAAGAAGATGAACAGAAGACTCCAGACTGGAAAAAGAAAGCAGAAAGGCTCGTAATACAGGTTAGTATTAAGTGATATACCAGTATAAAGAGCTACTTTTAAGTCTCCCTAGCTAAGCTACCTTTGTAAAATTTACGAATAGATACTGAATTCTTTTAATTGTAAATTGTATAACTTGTATTACCTTAGGTTTATTGTAGACAGTGGGTATCAAATAACTTTACAAGCTTTAAGTAAATAGATATAAGAATGAATAAATGAATGAATGAATGAATGAATGAAAATTGCTTTAAGGCTAACAACTACAGCCACTAAGAATATCATTGCAGCTGCTTTTGCCCTGGAAATTCCTCCATATAGCCTTGAAATATATAGCCTACGCGTAAACCCTTCTACTCGTAGGCTATGAATTATATCATTGAAAAACAGTATACTTTTCTGTGGAGTAAGTTCCTCTTTGTATTCTTGCCGGATATGTCTTCCCGAGTTTAGTAAAAGCATAGAAATAGGAGTAAAAGTAAGAATATGCCCGTACCTTCTCACCTCAAGGGACCCCAACCT
The DNA here is from genome assembly GCA_964020215.1 of Aurelia sp. 3 sensu Dawson et al. (2005). Taxonomy (NCBI): domain Eukaryota; kingdom Metazoa; phylum Cnidaria; class Scyphozoa; order Semaeostomeae; family Ulmaridae; genus Aurelia; species Aurelia sp. 3 sensu Dawson et al. (2005). The sequence goes on along the minus strand of OZ026574.1, from coordinate 26,809,786 downwards.
ATTCGAACAAATTCAAAGAGGCTGTTCAGTCCTTCTTTATTAGCTACAAGTAAGGGATTTGAATATCTACCCACCGCTTCTCCCTTCGAAACGGATCTGCTCGCTTCCTATCCAACGCAATTTCTCGTACTCTCCATATCTTAGTAGGTTGAAAAGAAGAGAGTCAGATCCGGTGAACATATGTTTGAAACCTCATAACTTGTACATGTTCAACCACCTTTTAGCTAAACTAGTCGCCAACGCAGCTTTCTGTGCAGGCCACAGCCTTGAAATCTTTTTGTTTATGTATTTTTGTGATTTGTGCAGGTGATTTGTTCGGTTCGTTTTCTTTGATCTTTGTGACCCAACTATCTAATGAATATTCGAGTATGAACCTTGCTCATTTTTTCGCTGTTACGTTGGGAAATTCAGCGAGAAACGTATGGCAAATTCCAGATGACTGGTCTTGAAAGCAGATGCGGTCTCCGAACTATTATATCTTTGCGTTTCAACATACTATTGTTTCAGAGCCTGCTCTCTCCGTTCACAATTCCGAATTCTGCCAGAGCTTACTCTTTTGTAATTACTTATTTTGCTATAAATTCGTTTCTATGTTGAAGAAGCTATTATCCGTTAGCTAGAACAGGGACGTAGGAAGCATCCTTGGGGGGGGGTACCTTAGTACTGTTCGTGGTACGGGGACGTGCCATTTTTTAGGGGTACTTTTCTCAAACCGTTACGGAATTATGGGTATCATTTTCACAATTTTTAGACATTTCATGGAATTATGGGTGTCCTTTTCAGGAGATATTTCATGATTTCCGGAATTATGGCCCAGATATTTATTCAATTTGTGGAATTATGGCCCTAAAATCCACCAGAATTTACGGAATTATGGGTACCAATTTTTCAGGCAAAATGGCACGTCCCCGTCACATAATAGGTTGAGATACCCCCCCCCCCCGAGGAAGCATCTCAAACTTGGGGGGCATGCCACTTCGAGGGCAACTTTTTCCTTAAGAAAAAGGGGTCATTTTCTAAAAATAAAAAGGGCACTTCTTTGTTTATTGCAAAATCTTGGGAGCCACGTGCCCCCAATGCCCCCCCGGTTCCTACGTCTATGGGCCAGAAGAGTGAATGGGCTTCCAGGTCAAGCAGGAGAATGGGTACTAGAGGTTTCCATGTCTCTGCGGAATGGCCTCGTAATGAATCCATTAAGATGTGAAAGTGAAGTTGTGGTTTTCCAATCTCGTCCCCAGAGTGAGTTCGTTGCTCTACCTCTACTCTGGGATACAAGAGGCCGTTCGGTAATCTGATTGGCTATTCGCCATTTTGCGCCGTAACTCCGTTTTGCGCTGGGTAAACAGCCGCGGCATGTCAAAATTCAACGTAAAACCATATTCTTTACCTATTCCGACCATCATTTGCAACTTATTTCCGAAATTCGAAGAATAACGAGCCATTTTATTTTTGAAGCTGCGGTGAAAGTTTCCCGAATTTGCAACTTAGGCCCATTTTCGCTCTTAATAAACCGAGCTTATTTTCACATTAAACAAACTTGCTGACCCCAGATTATTGTTTAAATACCTGCATAAAGGTTCAAATAAGGTACTTAAAGAGCTTGTTTTCAATTTCTCCTTCCATCTTCTGCAGAATTAGCGCCAGAGCAACGGCCATTTTCTGTAGCTTGGCGTTGCCTGGCCAACGGTGAAATCCATAATGGCTTCCAAATGCACCCAGATTCTGGGCGCATTTCATCGAAGTGTACCAGGGTGTTCATTCGGCTTCGTGATCAGCGTATGACGTAAGAACATCCTGGGAACGAGGTTGGTGGTTTTCCGGTTTTCTCGCTTACTCTTTCCAACCTTCCATTGTGTTGACGATTCTTGAATTTGTATTGGAATTTTGAAAGAAAGTGGTTGATCCAATTTTCAGAAAGTTTGACGAGGCTTGTCTTTTAATCCAAAAACTTACCTTGAAATTTTTGATATTTCATTTTATGACCGTCACCTTTCTTCCATGAATAGTATTCATGAAGAAACTTTTTCCTGCAGAGTTTACCAAGCGTGGATATTCAAACGCCGAACAGTGATAATCAGAGGAGATCTGCAGCGCCACCCAAGCAAGAAGACTATGAAAGTTTCCAGAACTTCATTGCTTGTGATGACGTCATTGCACCCGATGAACATGAGAGTGGAAGCGAGGCAGAACCAGGGCTGGAGTTTCAAGGACAAGATCTTGGCGAGCCTAGAGGATACAATGAGCCTCCGTTCCCACCAGAACGACCTCCATGTGAAGTGGAATGTAAACCTGCCGAAATACAAAGTAAAACATCGTTGGAAGAAAGGGCACAGGAATGGTAAGTCAGCTAAAGTCTGTCTCAAATTGGATGCCCGCGAATAAAAGCTATCAAAAAGTTCTGCATGGACAGTTTTTGCGTTATCGCAAATGTCGTGTGTCGTCTAACTTGATACCTACTTAAGGAGAGCCACTGAACGGATTCATTTCAGTTTTCGTATGTCTTTTTGTGTGCTTCAACAGTTTTTGTATCACACTCGAAAAGAACTTAAATCTAAAACGGGGCCAATTGAAATTCAAAAATCTGTCGGATGGAAATTCGCAAGAAGTGTGAACGAAAAAATATTAACGTCTGATTTTGCTTGCAGCTGAAGACGTCCTAGCACATATGAATTGAAGTATACTGTTTCATTCCATCTGGAAGCGATAAATCACTAATGATGCTCGCAAAAGGGGTTTAGAAAATGTGTTATCCCATTGCAAACCAATCGTCTTTGTGACAAGCTAATGCATCTTTTATACCCCTATGCTGTGCTGGCATACTAAAGCCTTATTGACACACAGCGGCATTTTGCGATCGAGCAGAAGTTTCCAGAATAAAAGGTCGCTCAACTAACATTCTTTTCAAGTTAAGCAATAATATTCTGTTCGCTCGCAAAATGCCGCTGTGTAAAAATAAGACTTTAGTATCTGATTCGGTATTCTTAATTTTCATATTTATTGCAGTGTAGAGCAAGAGTTGCTTGCACGAATTGTAAATGAAATGAATGTCCCTCAAGATCCAACAATATTCAGGCCACAAGATATTTCGATTCAAAGTCAGTCATCGGCAGAATCTTCCGATGAGGAGGAGCATGATTGGATACGTATGTATTCACATTCTTTGTCAGGCCAAAAGTCTTTTTATGACACAAGAAAGTTTAAAAGATGAATGCTTCGCAAACAGCACCCACTTTGTTCTCCAAAAATGCTAAAATTAAGGTTGTACCACAAGAAAGGGTCCTTTGCTGTGTTGGAACTCTTTCTACATTTTGATAGGGTTGATTGTATTATTTATTGATAAAACAAAAACATTGAATGATTCTCCCAAAATTGACGTGATTTTGACAATTTTTGGCTTAAGGCCATAGACTGATTATGACGAGTCCACGATTCCCTCCTTGCGTTCCTTTGGCAATCAAAACAATCATGATTTCGTTCAGCGAGCTGGATCTAATTGCTTTGAAACGAAACAATGTTAAAATCTTAAACAATACGATCATGATTGTTTTGATCGCCAAAGGAACGCAAGGCCTGTAACCGCATATCAAAACGAGACTTACATCAAGAAGAGACCGCTCTGACTGAGTTATAGCGCCTTGTTACCTATCAATAGCGATAATTACGACCATGTAATCATTCTATTTAGGCCACTAGCTTATTGATTATGTTGATTAAATCTCCAAGATGAGAAATTTATTTTGAATTTTCGTGGAACAGTCGCAATAAATTAGCTCAGCAGAAAACAGCTAAATCAAAAATTTCCCCGACTAATAATTATGATAATCCATCCCGTTTTCATTCAGTATGTCTTTCTGTAAATGTAAGGCATGTTTCGTGAAATAACGCTCTTCTGATCGTTTCAATTTCTTGAACAGATGAAGTGCTTGGTCCTTCTGGCTTGCAGCTATTTGTTGATGCTGGTATTTCAATTAATGATCAAATCCTTACTGAACTGGTTCGGGAGGTCGTTGCAGAAAAAATTGCTTCTCTCATTGGGCATCCAAGAAAGACGAGAACACCAAAGCTGGAGGTGAGAATTGACAACTTCACAAGGACTACTGTTTAATCTTTAATGTTATTGATCAGCAAAACAATGTGCTAGATGGTCATTTCCTGATGGAGAACTTTACTGGAAGCATCACTTTTCTGCATATTTCTGTTATAGAACTGCAACTACGGAATGTTGTTGCAGTTCAGTTTGGATTCAGAATTAGCTCGGGCCTAACCAAAATACGATGTTGTAACGGAATACAAATATTGCTTGGCTTGGGTGAGTTTTGAATCATTATTGTTTCATGGTTAGTTCTGGCAGCACAACAATGTCCGAACTGCCCATGGAGAAACAAACAAAGCACTCATCTGTTGTACGATTGCAGAGATATTGATGGATTTTTGGAAATAACTTTATTGTGGATTCACCCCACCCACCAAAATGTGTGCACCATACAATGGGCACGTATGGGCAGCAATATAAATTATAGAGATAAAAGGCTTGTGCAGTCACGTAACCCAATCCCTTTAATTTATTTACTTCAGGCAAAGCAAGTTAAAACAAAGGAGCTAAAATTTCAGGCAAGATGGGCCTGATAACTCAATGATACACATTTTTATCAATTTACTCCTTTGAGGCCTGAAATTTAAAACCGAAGCAAACATTCCCGACTTGATTGCCTTTCAGGTACAGATGATATAGGGCGGAAAGTGTTCGGACAGGAATTGGTACTTTTAACATTTTTTTCATGCAAAAACTTTTGATATCATCTTGTCATTTTTTTACAAACGCACATTTGATGTTAAGGAAAGTGCTCTGAATTCAAAACGGTCACAATTTGCAGAAACAGTTGTTCAAAGTGGAACATGCTCTTCTTCATGATTATATTTTCTATCACTTTTTCACCTTTCAGATTATTCGTGAGGAGCCTCCACCAGAAGCAGCCTCGCATGTGTCCACACCATTGCAGACCCCTGTTTATACACCAATACGATCTGAAGCTTCAAGTATACACACGCCTGCATCATCAAGTTTTACCGAAGAAAGCAGTCAAGAAGAAGAACTGAAATCAGACAAACGAAAGGAAGACGCAATAATGGAAGATGGTATATCAGTTCATTAGATTTGAATTGAATTCTTAGCTCTTGTGATTTTCTCTTCTCCAGCTGCTATTATCACTTTTTGCCTCGGTAGTTAGTATTATTTTTCCGAAGTCCCTGAGAGTTATCCAGTCTTCCGGACGTCCGGGTGAGTAAAAAAACAATTTCCGTTTGAATTGCCACTGTCCGTTGATATGTAGTATATATACAAGCCAATTTTATTGCTTTGGTCCAGGGTAGTGACTTTTCAAACAGGGATTTCTTCTACTCATCCGGTAGAATCTCTTTTTCTTCCAGAAATGCCAAACAAACTGACCGACGCTGTGAAGGTGTCTACTCCTCCGCAAACACCGACAATCACAAGCAGTCCCGTCCCACCTAGCCAACACGTTGATACTCCATTGTCATCAATAAGGGAAGAAGCAAAATCAGAAGCTATGGACCGAGCATTGACTCCTGAGGCATCTGAGATTGCTGGATCAGTAAGGACGCTTGATGAATTCCAAGGGTGAGAATATACACGAATATTTACGACTGATATAGGTACTTGAAATACATTGACACAAAAAACAGACAGAATTTTCAGCACTGGGCTTCACAGTATGCTGAAAACTGTCTTGTTTTTGCACCCGTTTTTTTCCTAGCGCCTTATCATTTAGTATAAACTAGAGATACACTATCTACAAATGTGTCCATGTATTTGACAACGATTTTATGCAGTAATAACTAAATGATGCCCAACATGCCATGGCTGAATAACAAAACAACTCCGATCAAAAATTTAAATAAATTGCAACATTTTTGCAGAAGAAGATTACTTTCCTTTAGTAGCTTTCTTCAGCCACAAGAGAAAAACATATGAAAAGACTGCGTTTAACAAGTTATAATGTAGCTGAAATAGTGACTTTCATTTTTATGCTGTAAAGATCTAGCATTGCAGGGATTTATGAAAATGAATGACAAATGAGCTTATTTTGTTTTATTATCTTAAGCTTGGACACTTCTTTGGTTAAGAAGAATTTTTTCAAATTGTTTCAGTTCTCACAAAGTGCTGCTTTTGTTCTCGTTTAGCAAATACTACTATTACTATTTTATTCTCGATTAGCAAATGCTACTTAGATATGTTCAGTCTGTAAATTTTGGTCTTTGTGCTTCCTGTTGTGAAAAAGATCTTCAACGAATTATTTGACATCGTGCAGAGGAGTTATGAAAACAGCTGACATTTAAGTTTTGACAAAAATAATCATTCTTGTTGTCGCTCAAATGAATGTTGGAATCAAACTCTAAATGCCATTGCCTTCATTCTTGTTTTCTTCTGTTACAGAACTGAGCTTGAATTCTCAGAAACCGCAGACGAAGAAGCGCCTCCGCGGTCATCAACAATATCACCACGTGTACCCCTGTCACCATTACAACCGGTGATCCATGTAATTCCCGGACCAGCTTCACCCCAACATAGCAGCTTTACTATATCATCTTCAACCGCAGTTGGAACCAGCCTGTTTGAAGGGATCTCTGAAGGAGAGAAATTGTGTCCGGACAGTATTATTCCTGGTTTGTACAGCGAAGGGGAGTTTCCTGTATCTGAAGGTCAGGCAATATTATCAGCACTGGAAGATCTTGAAGATGGTAAGTTATACCTACAGCTGTGCTACCTAATGGGAACTTGTAGTATATCATGCCGGGATGTTAGTCATTTTTTGTTTAAGCTTGCTACAAATCATCGATTCTCACTGCAAAACGTTCTCATTTTCTTAAGGCTACCTAGAATTTATGCCTCTTTTGATTAAGTCAAAACTCTCAACCATTGTTTTGTAAGTAAGACAGTGTTGTCCTGTGCAGCTCCTGAGATAAAGATTATTTTGTCTGTATTCTTTTTCTAGGCTATGAAGTTTTCCTTTCTATCATGCAAAATGTCCTGTACACCTCTCGCCTGGGCTGTGCACTCGCCGATAAAACGACAGCTTCTCCTTGAAAGTGCCTTGAAGTAGCCTTTGATAAGCCCCCGAATGAAGAAGAGATTCCTTCGAAATAGTTTGACAACAAGGATTGGAAAGTCTTCATTCTTTGTTTCATCTATAATTAGCTCACTATTCATCGTCTCGCATCTAACTTTACACGAGCAGATTATACAAGGTGTTTCAGAAAAAACGCAACCCACTTTCATTCGAGATTCTTCAGGAAATAATAAGATTTGAATCAATTTGAGGCATAGCATCTGAAAGTACAGTCTATCTTCTTTCCAATGATATCCAGGTAGGGTGGATTAACTAAATTTTTCATTACTAAATTGACGTTTTCGTAAGTATGGCCTATTTTAGATGCCGGAAAGTAATAGGGAATTTACATAGACGATAATTCACCTTTGTGAGAGCATGTTTCATCGTTGTCTACAAATGCATCTGATGAGGATGAAATTGTCATTTTCCCTCCTCAAGGCATCATCTCAAGTGCTTCTAGGCCTTAGATATTTTGTCAAAAATTTTTTCATATTTTTTTGCTGGAAAAAGGGGTTGATTGTGCTTTTGCAGGATGTTGCATTTGAAATTATCAATTTAATGATAAATAATTCCATTAGTGTATCCAAAATGCATATCATTAGACAGAAGAAAGATTGTACTGTCAGGTAGTATACATTACATCTACTCAAATTTTGTCAATTTTTAAAGATTTTTAATTATTTTTGGGTTGCGTTTTTCTGAAACACCCTGTATATCTTGCAAGACTACATCTTTCAAGATTTAAGACTACAATCCATCCAGTAATTGCGCATCTGATAATAGAAAGTTCTTTCTTTGAACTTAATGGCTGAACTTTAGCTTTTCACTTATGTTTATGATTTTAGAAGTTCAAACCAATTTCAAGGAACTGCTGCAAAATTTGGCTGGTCGTAAGGAAAGTCTTCACAATGGAGTTAGCGATGTAAATGGAACAGCAACCATGAAGGATACAGAAGACCTTGAAGAGGTATGATATTGCAGATATTTGCACCAAAATAATATTTGTCAAATTTTTGTTCCTATCTGCTTATTTTTCATTCCTTTTCACAACTTTGGTCTCATTTGTTCTGTGTGTTTTTTTAACTTTCTCTGATATTCCGATTTTATTAGAGTCAAATCTGTGCCAAACAAACTTTGAAATGTCTTTCAATAAATGCCTCAAGCCGCTCTGTCAGGGGGCCAAACCAGTCGAGCAAAGCCACATGGCGTACCCGTGCTAGATATGTCAGCATCTCTGTCATAAACATGCATTCACTTTGACCTTGTTTCACTGACAAGATTAGTGAAAGGAGAAAATGATGGCAACATGAGAGCGTACCATCTGAAAGTTTTCAGTAACTTATAAACCATAAAACTCGACGTTCTTTTTAACACAAAGGGTATGTAGTCTGTGGTCGTGTGACGATTAACTTTTTGCAGTCTACCTAGAAATTATATCGATAATAGCATAAAAATACATTAAAACTTTTACAGCACGAAACCAAACAAAAAAGGTCGTCATATTTAGCACTTGACAATACCTAGTGTCCAGTGCCCCGTGTATTTAAAAGTACCTAAAATTTTTTATGAAGTATCAAAAGCAAATTTAAAATAATGTGTTTCAGGGCGCGTTTTGAAATCATAAACAGTTTCCACAGTCTAGTCCAAACCTCCGATGGAAGAGAGTTCCAAATTTTCGGTGCACACACTAGGAAACATCGATTAGCAATGACAGCAATCGATATGCATAACTTGCAATTTAACATAACTTAATCTATTCTTTTCACTTTCAGGACACTCTTGGGGAAGTAAGCATCAGCGAAGGTGAATTTCCTACACGCGATGATGCTGTTGTGAAACTGCTCACTAAAATAAAGAGTCCACCAAATGTTCAGTCTGCAGTCAATGATAATACAGATGTCAATCGAGATAGAAGTGAAGGAGAGGTCAGCATTGGTGAGGAGCAAGTTCACACAAGGAAAGGAATTCAAACTGGATATCGTGACAGATGGAAAGATAAGAATGAAGGTACACTATCTTTTGCTATCTCTTCCGGATGACCCCAGTTTTGCTCACTGTTTAAAGGCCAGGTGAATTCCGCGGAAGTCGCGGAAACCGCGGAAAACGCGGAAACTATTGTTTTCTCGTAAACAATAGCTTCCGCGAAATTCACTCTAGCTGTATGGCCGAAGTGAATTCCGCGGAAAATCTATTTCGCGGAAGCCATTGTTTACGAGAAAACAATAGTTTCCGCGTTTTCCACGGTTTCCGCGACTTCCGCGGAATTCACCTGGCCCTGTTTAAATAATATTAGTTGGCAAAACGTGTTAAAAGACTATGAAACTTAAATCTTTAACTAGTTGTTACAGTCCGATACATTCTGTCTGTTTCTTGTTCGGGATACTTACTATCAGTGAAAGTCTTTCGAATTTTCGCCAAGAAAGCCAGATGCCCAAGCGCTTTGGAGTCTGCACAGTATCGATCTCAGGGTCATCGCCCTTCATCCTTTCTTTGTGAAACTGCGCATGCCCCAAAACGCTTCGCTCGTCCCATTGATCAGCGAGTCAATCAGAGCTAATGAACAAAAAATTGTCAAAAATGGGTAGTTTACCTCCAAAATTCATCATAAAAGTGAGTATGACGGCAACTGTCGGTAATTAGAAGAGGGTAGCTTTCTGAAAACCGGGCGGCAGACCCCCGTCCATCCACAAATCATGTACCCTGTGGGCTTCAAATCAATCTTCAGTCCACATTAGATTTCACCTATTTCCCTACTGGTATCAGAAGTTGCACTTTTCATCTCTATCGATCCTCAAGCTTTTTGAACTTCCAATTTTATTTCCAGGGATTGAGAAAAGAATTCTATCAGTCGGTGAGATTCCACTGAGCAGTAACAATGGATCAAGGCTTCCAAGTTATTCTATCGGGGAAGTTAGAGACTTACCTGTGGCTGAGGTAGATCAGTCTTCAAAGAAACAATCAAGTGAGGAATCAGTGCGTTTCCGACGCCCAAATTTCGATAAAAGAATCGCAACAAGTAGGAAAGAAGTTCCTAGCAGCTCGATTGCACGTTCTCTTGGTATTGATGATAGGCCTCAAAATAGTACACACGAAAGAAGTGGAAACGTGAGCCAGAGAGAAATATTAGAATCTCGATCTTCGCCTGAGAGAGATGATACAGAAGGTGATCTCCTTGAAGATACACTTGAAAAGCCAAGGACTATTCTCGTGCAATCGGGAAACTTTGGAACAGCATCAACTTTTAACTTTACAGACTCATTAAATGAGCAAAATTTTGGGACACTGAATGAACAAGATTTGAAAAATGTGATCAATGATAACTCAATAGATGCTAGTGCAATTGGAAGAGATAGTGGTCCAAGTTCAAATGCAGACGATGTGTTTGATAATCGACAAATAGGTGGTGGCGAAAAGCCACCCACAAAAATTACATTAACGATACCATCAGTCGCTGATGAAGACAGTGAAGGTGATATGACCATCGAGGGCGAGGATGTTTATAGTAATGAAGATGTGTCGAATATTTCGTTATGATGTAGAATTAATTTGAAATGCCTTGAATAGAACTTTAAGTTATTTTGAAAAGGGATCTGGAGTGGACATCGGAGTATTAGCAGGAAATCAAAGCTGCACTAGCCTGCTCGCAGACTTTGGTCACTGAGGAGGAGCAAGAGAGAAGGAACGAAGCTTCACCAAAGCATGCTAAGAATCCACCTTTTCATGGCTCCACGCGAGGCAGTCACGTGGTCATTGACCCTAAATTCTGATTGGTTCAGTCAAAATTTTGGACATAGTTTGGATACTATTGACCAATCAGATTACTCAATTCACACGGCACGAGAGATTGCGGGAGGCCCTGAAAAGGTGGATTATTATTAAGTAGATTGATGTTAATCCATGGGGGAGGGGAGGGGAGGGGAGTTAACTATTATTTTTCACGTTTCGAAGCAATTCTGTTCTTTATCTACCCTGGGTACCAGAGCCTTGGTAAATAGATGGGGGACGAAAATGAACAAAGGAAGAAAAAGGGAGAAAAGAGCAAACGTGGGCATAAATCAAAGGAGGATATCCTTCTTCTTTCCTTTTCCCTCCTGTCGTCCCTCCATTTCCGTTGTAAGCGAGGCTCTGGCACCCATGGCATTCTTTATTCCAGAGTTAAACATTACAAAAGCACGCGGCTACATTTATATTCAAAATGACAATACACAACTAAAGTGCATGTGTACAATTCCTGCGTGTAATGAAAGTAAAAATGACCAGTGAGTGATGGCCGATTACTTGAAAAACTTTGAAACGGGTGCGAGTTCCAGCCCTCTCGCTTCTGTTAAGTAATAATGAAGTTGAAAGAGACCACCAACTATTGAAATTCTGCTGCTTCCTCGTTTACCATCTATGAGATTCATGTACTACCTTTGAACAGCATTCATCCGTGTCACACCAGACCGGTTTTGATTGAACAGAATTACCCCAAAAAGAGCTATCAATGTGAAGTTAGAACAATTTTTATGTAACATTTGCTTGTTTTGCAGAAAATATGAATTTTAACTTTTTGACAGAGTTTGTGGTGACCTCTAAGAATCTTGTATTGAAATATCTGAACAACGCATAGCTCTGTGTCTGTCAATGTGTTAATCTTTCTAAAATCCTAGAAGTCTCTGAAATAATCATTGCATCGAGCAGAAATGTGACTTCTGTCTTTTCGATAGATAGTGCAACTCCTTCCCTCATAATTGCGAATTGAATCCTGATAAATCTTGCCAAAAATTTTCCCTACAGCGGATTCTCAATATGCTATTGACAAAAAATTTCGTATCGATTGTTCATTGTGGTGTGAAATTTGAAATCCAGCTTGCCACCAATAGTATTTTCTTGGTTTTCTCTGTCAAAACAAGGCACATACGCATCATCAAGAAATCTCTTCTTCGAGAATGCGCTCGATTTTAAAAACTATTTTGAATATCAAGATTTCCTGCGGTAATAGTGTAGTTAACAACCTCAACACATCTTGAGATTAACTTCCCAAGATTTTACATTAGAAAATGGCCCCTTTTCTCAAGGAAAAAAGTGCCCTCGAACTTTTGGGCCCCTGAGTTTGAGATGCTTCCTTCGTCCCTGAAATTCAACTCCCGTTAAGGCGACTTTTTGCAAACCTTGAAATTTGAGTAAATTGCTCCACTTTTGGACTTGCTACAAGTCTCTCTCTATTCTCAGCATATATTTTAAGAAGCAAATTGCTACAAGTCTCTCTCTATTCTCAGCATATGTTTTAAGAAGCAAAATGTGAGGGCGATTCTCCCTGTTTCTGCGCTATGTCTTGTAATGACAAGAGAGACTGAAAGTAAGTCCACTCCACTTTGTGCAAAGAATGAAATTTACACGAAGTACCTTGATGGTTTGGTGGTCTCTTGTGGGAAGATGGCGTCCCAGACTTAGGCCGTTCATTTTTTTTAGTTCGCCTACACTTTGCTCCAGCTGACGTCAAAAGATTTAATTATGGGTGAGTTGTCGTATTTTTAAAAGTATGCCTCGTCAAACCAATTAGTAAAGAAAGGGAACTGTAGATACTTCAATACTTACTGCTGGTGTAATGTAGAGCCATGATTTGGGCGGGAGAAATCGTACAGCCTACTTGCTGTGCTTGCAAGAGCAAAGTTAGAAATGCACTTTCCTTATCTACCAAGGTTAAACATTCTTCTAATCGCTTTAAAGTTCTACTTGGGAAGTCTAAAATCAAGAATTGAGCCTCACAAGGCAAATGCTAAAAATTGGCTGTGCAAGCACTGTCGCGCCCCAGACTGGAAAGTTTGTATCTTGCACGGGCAATTTGAGATGGCCTACGTAAGACTGCGCTGAAAATTCGCGGTTGAGAACAATAGATTAAAACAATGGATCCTTTGTAGATTAAACAATAGATTCTTTGTTTATTGCCAACTGTGCGGCCAAGGTTGAAAACCACGTACGTTCCTGCGCGCGCAAGATATCGGCAGTACAAACTTTCCAGTCTGGGTCTAGCCCACGCTGGAAAAATGTATGTTACGCCAAATATCTTTGGCTTTGGCCGGACTGCAGAGTATGGCAGTTTCCAACGAGATCTCGGGTGTGCAAGAGCAAAATATTGAGTGTGCAAGTGTGCAATTCTATCTAAGTGTGCACTTCAAGTGTGCTCATAAAATTTTGAATTTGTATTTGTAAGAAATTCTAACAAAACAGGTAATAATTGTTGTGAAAATATACCAAATATACCAATTCAAAGGCTTTTCTGTCCCGTATTCCGGCAGAAACAGTTTGGGCCTAAAATTTGATTGCACACAGGACGCAACGGGCATTCATAGACTTATTACAATGATTCCCAGATCTCAATTATCAAAACAAGACAGCTTTCCGTGACAGATACAACAACTGTAGTAAGTCTACAAATTCATCAGAAATTCCAGACTTTTGGTCATTTCGTCTGAAGTTTTTCATTCAATCGTCACTTTGGCAAAATAAAGGCTTCAAACAATAGAGCCACACCCAAATTCTAGTGTGCCACGTCCTTTCTCGGGTGTGCAGTGATATTTCAGGAAAAAAATCTTGGGTGTGCACTTGCCATACTCTGCAGTCTGGATCTTTGGCATGGAGAAACATCAAGAACAATAGAAGAACAATAGGTCTATTGTCTTTAGACAATTGGCGTGGCGTAAACCTTTGGCGTAACAAAAACAAACTTTCCACATTGGACTGTAGCTGTTGACCCGTGTCGCGATGTCCAAAAAAGTGATCAACGTGACAGGCAGGCCGTTCAAAAATGAAATTGGTAGTCAGATGGAAAAGAAATGAATCGTTTCAGCAATGCGATCTGGAATCATGTAATCTCATCACGTTTCTTTTCAATTTCTAGCAACCACAAGATGGGAAAACTTTTTCAAAGATGCAGGCATACCCAAGGGACCAGCATCAGAGTAAGTTGACTAAAAGAATATTCACATTTGTAGAATATCAAAAATAGTAGTATGAATGCAGTAAGTCCTAAAGAAAGCACTTTTCAAGAAATTCATATCCTCCATAACATTTTCTACAGTTGGAGAATACAAATATACTCTATGCAAATGAAGAGGAAAAAATGTGGACTTTTGAATGGTTTGGATGACATCTCTGTGGTCAGTGGTGGCACCAGCTCTGAAAATCCAAAAGAAGTAGGGGGATTTTGACTTAATTTTTCAAATTAATTTCATGCCATTTTTCTATGATAATTTTTGCCGACTTTTGAGATTTGGGGGGCAAGTCCCCTAGTCCCCCATAGCACCACCACTGTCTGCGGTGAAAATTCTCAAAATTCATAAAATTATCTCATAATATTTCCTTTTTGTAGCTATGCAATGATATTCACAGATAACCGCATGAGAATGGACATGTTGAATGAATTAAACAAGGTATTGCAACTCCTTCCTCATATGAAAATTTCCTTTGTTAAGTATGTGGCCACAGCTCTTCCCTAAGTTCTCAGTTTTATTTGCAATGTCTTTCTTTTTCAAGCATATTATGCAAATTTGCAGGACACACTTTTAATTGACATTGAGGTATCAGAAAGGCCATTTAATTTATAACTTTATGAATTGCAGGAAATACTGGCTGATCTTGGCATGACAGTAATGGGTGATGTTATTGCTATTTTGAGACATAGCAAGAAGGTTTATGCGGAGGTAAATACTACGCTTTAAATTTACATCGTGCCAGTAGTTTTCCTTAACATTGGGTGGAATGTTATCAGCAGGTGACATATTTCTTTTACACTATACTGCACATGCCATGCACACAGTGAATACCCATGTATCAGGAGTCATGTGTCATCATTTCATATATCTGTTGTCAGTTGTCAAACAGAAGTCATTTTTCTAACTTAAAGAAATGCCATACTTATAATTACTATGGAGCTACTACAGTAGTTTACAAGACACCATACCATACCAATAAAAAGTACTACCATGAATACAGAAAAAGACTGTACATAAGACTGCGTTCACATGATGCCGGCACATTTTGAACACGGTGAAAACTTTGATGGATAGGCCTCCCCTTCCCACAAAAAATGGCACATCTTTTGCTGGCTAATTTCGAAAATGGTAAATTTTGAAAACGAAACTCTACCTGGCTTATTTTGGAAACTGCATCATGTGAGCACTTGAAAAGGATGGAAACAGAACGTTATTCAACGTTTTCAAAATGAGGCTAAACGGTTCTTAAGGTTTAAGTACATTTCTTCGGCATCAAATTCTTGGAGAGATTGCACTGAGTTAGTTACCACTGAAGTTTCTACCGTTTTGAAATTGTGCCAATATGGTGTAAACGCTAGCTCAAATTTTGCTATCATCACATTTTTGACCGTTTTCAGGATGTGCCAGCGTCATGTGAATGTAGCCTAAGACAAAAGGTTAACTATCTGCATCTTTATGAATTGTTTCAGATTAGTCGATCAGCAGCTGCGGAATTTGATGTAAACAGAACAAAATCAACTGAGGATAAAAGAAGGAATAGGTTGTATGATGAATTACATCAAAAAACTAGTACTGCAACGAAAACAAACACAGAGCCAGGTATGACATCCCTAATTAAACAGAGTATCTTAAGGGCAGTTCTATCATGAAACTAGCTTCCCACTAGGTGCAAAATGTCACACAGGCTGCATACTCAACTGATTTGATTAGCCACCTCTGAGGCAACTTCAGTCAAAAAGCAAGATCTTTTGTTGCTGCAGTATACTTCTATACGATGAATATTGCGTGATGTTTTTGAACCTTGTAAATATGCGGTTCAATCTTCCATATTTTAGTTAAAGTAAACACCCTGATGAATCAACTCTAGGTTCATTTTAAATTTTTTTGGTTCTACTATAGCAGCAGCAACTTTTATAGGAATATTTTCATAACTTCCAAGCAATAAACAGGACGTTTTGTCATGAATCATGGGGCATCAAGAACATTTTGTTTGCCCATGAAATGGATTTCAAAGTGCAAATTATTTGCCAATAAATTTACAGGAACAGTAATTGAACAATGAAGCCAGGAGATTTGTCTCTGCTCCTCGCTTTTTGCTTTTCAGCTTTCATGTCTTGTTTTGTCGAAAGTTGCAGGTGGTTAGAATGACCATTTTTGCCAAGTAGATCATTTGTGCCCACAAGACAACCTTAAAGTTAAATCATTTATTTTCTTCACTTGCTTTATTCAGATAAAAAGCAAGTTCCAGCTCTGAAAGCACTTCCAAAACCAGCTCAAGAGAAATCTCAGAAACCATTGGATAAATTGACCGTAGCTGCAGTAAAAGAAAAACAATCAACGAAGTCGCTCTCAGATAGATTTGCAGCATACCATCCTGCACCTGCTAAAAAACGAAAGGATGATAATGATGAAATCATTACGATTAGTGTTCCTTTAGATGAAGAACCAAAAACGAGAAAGGTACCAATGAAAGAGAAGGAGAAACGACAACCAACTAAAGGTTCGTTAGCCCTTGGGTCTGGTTATCAGGCTGAAGGTTTGTAGAAGACATGCAATTTTTATATGCTTATTACGTTCTCATAAGAAATTGACAAACAAGATGGGGACACTGCAGAAAACGATTCTGTAGGGAGCACGGTAATACATGTCAATCGTTCATTGCCCAAAGATACAAGTAAAAAATGCCTAGAATAAATGATTAAACTAACCTACACTGAACAGCTAAACAAATTAAAACACAAGTTCAACGAAAAGGAAGGGGATGTTCTATTGATGGATGGGACACTGCAACGTGTAATGTGCCATAACATGAAATAGATTAATTTCTTTTTGCGAGCATACTGTCAGTCGAACTGGCCTGCCGGTCTGTTTTGTTGCCAACAATTAACTCTCTCACAAGTTGTTTGATTCTGAAAAAAGTAGAGCGGAGTGACAAGGCTGCTAATGATAACCAAGATGAAACAGTGGTTCCCAACAAACGTTAGATAAAGATGTTTGTTTTAAGTTTCTGGTCAAGCTCCTTTCTGGCAGATTTTTATGCCTTGACTTTTAGTCTTATTTCTACTAACTATGACATGCGTAAATTTGATGTCTCTTTAGTTCACTATGTTTTGAGCTAAGCTGTTCCATTTTCAGTGCAGGTTTTCAAAAAATTGTTATGTTTGCAGAGCAGTAAACACCGCCGTATAACAATCGATAAAGTAAAAACCTAGGTTTTCATTATGATATGAACCCCATAATAAAAGAATTATGGCGCACGTAAAGATCGTAGACTTTTATACGGACACAGGCGTTTACATTCCCCTAGCCCCGCTGAAAGATCAGTTTTTTGCCAAAGAAGAAGCCAGCTTTTTGTTCCGTAGAGGCTCCAATTCTTGTACCGGTAGCTTTGTGCCTGTGAATCAGTATCCCACATTTTACATATTTCCTTATTTCTCACTTTGTAGAAAAGGTTGAAGCTCCACCACCAAAGAAGACAACTGTGTTTGATAGGTTAGGAGCAGCTTCGACAGAAAAAGTCATGAAAGCATCTTCGGCACCAAAGATCCAGAAAATAACCAGAATAACACCGCCAGCAAAATCACCACCGAGAAAGGTTTGATCTGTTGAAGTTTGTGCGTACATCTTTGTACTTATCAGTTGAATCTAGGTTGGTCCGGTAACACTTGTCAGTAAGGCAATATTTCTTTTGTATATATGTTAATCAATAAAAATAAAACGCAGTGCTTGCAATACAAGTTACCATTCATAACCAAAAGAATGCACATGATTACCGAATTCTGGCTATGGGTGGTAAATACCGGCATAACGGAATAACCAGACCCAGGACCAATAGGACCGGACCCTAACGGACCGGACCCCTTTTAATGCCGATTCCTTTCCGTCGTGAGTTTGTAATGACGGTACATAAGTTTCATTTCAAAAATGAAGACAAGGCCAATGCGATCATCTCTGAAAAGAAATAACTAAACTCTGGATACCACATTAACTGCAAGAATGGACAATCTGCTACATTGATCATCTAATCAACAGACGAACTTCCAGTTGAAAGGAAAGAAGACCCACGAAGATCCACGCATGATCAACTCTAGCAAGGCCCTGTAACTCACTTCAATTTCCCAAGGACAAGATTCCCATTGACATTCAGAACAAGATTTAGATAACAAAACTACCACAACCAACTGTCTTAGCTTTCTTCATTTTAGGATGATACATTGTTAAACCTCAGGGGGCTTTCTAGGAACCAAGAAATAGGCTCTAGTGTGTAAAAAAGCAAGTAGCCCATTATCAATGTACCCAATCAGTCATCTGGAAACATGGAAATGAATGGGTATTCTGCCGGGGTCTGGTCCGTTAGGGTCCGGTCCTACTGGTCCTGGGTCTGGTTTTTCCGTTATGCCGTAAATACCACGTCAATAAGCCATACTTCGTACGACTTTTCGGCGTGTTTTGTCACTTGACATTTTGAGGTACTTTTTCACGTAGATTCCAACAATGGATGTTATTTTTGGAAATAATTCGCTGTTTATGTTGTGGCGTCAGTGGTGGAGCCTGACAAAAATAGTGAGGGGGTAAAAGTTCAAAAATATACAAACAACGCAAGGAGAAAAATAAAAGCAACAACCGTAAAGACTATCAAGCTGGGCGTTGAAGCTGAATAAGAACACTGTTTCAATCCCAATTGGCTCTCAGCACCGAAGCTAAGTTAAAGCAAGTATCCTCTCCCCAGGGACAAAACCACTGATTTTGCAAAGGTATCCTGTACTATGGTAAATTTTGCGGAAATTTCGATAGGATATTTCTTGAAATTTTCTATAAAAGTGAAATTCGCAAGAATCTAAATTTGTTTGCCTGTATGTAAAGTTTTGAACTAATTTGAAAGATCGGAAACAGTTTCCTTTCTGGAATATATATTAATATTTCTGGAATATAAGACATGGGTTATGTCTGCAGATGATCGTGCTTAGCAGAAGATCGACACTGAACGCTTCAATCCGAAGTCTCACTACTAAAATCGTAACTAAACAAATTTTCAGACGGTTTTTGTTCCAAACTTTAACCGTCCGAAATGCTGAGACTTTAGAGGAGAGATTTAAAACATTGAATGACCATGTTTAAAACTTTAGAAGTTATACAAGTGAATCTGCTTCAAATATGTCTCAGTAAACTGAAATTTCGTCTCAAATAGGACACAAAGTCAAGTAATGTCTTCAGTCGCCTTGGTGATGCTTCACAAGGACAATCTTCGTCAACAGAAAAATCTGGACTTTCTGCAAGATTTGCAGGTTTATCTTCATCAAAGATGACAACAAAAGCAACTGCAAGTACAGACTCCTCCGCAAGGTCAGTTCTCACTGTTGACTTATCAAGAAAAGATTCTTCTCGCCTTGGGCTCGGAGGTAACAGTAGTAACCTTAAACCTGTGAAACATGTAAAGCCGATCCCAAGAAAACCCTTAGCTATGGACTCAGAACCAAGTATTCAAGTGAAAATACCAAAACAAACTGTTAAAATAGACACTGGAAGTAAACAACAGACGGCAAAGAAATCTGCTAAGAAGACTACTTCAAAATCTGTATTTGATAGACTAGGAAAGTAGCTCGTAGATGTAACATTTATTTTTACTATTTGATAGTTTTTTAGATGTTATCCTCAAGTTTAAGCTTCTCCATTCAGAGAAGGACTGGAGAAAGAAGGCTAGGTCAGGGATTTCTGTTACTTCCCTGGCTTTGGTTGTACAAAACTTGAACATCCCAGATATTATTTAGAAAACTAAGCAAAAAGTCTCGAGTAGTTCTGTTGAACCAACCTTAGATACTGGGAATTCAACTACGCTTAAAAGGGTACCTCTTTTTGGAGCACGTTGGCAAAAGCCCTTACCCCCTTATCTGATTGGAGGTAGCTCCTCTCGTATGGATTTCATTCTGTTTTGTTGGAAGTAGCTAGATCATACATAAACTTGAGTTGGAATTTTATTTGGGAATACATGATGTAGGTTGCTTTTTATAGATTTTTCTGTCTGATTTTTGTTTCTGCCAATATATTATCAACAGAAGTTGAGGGTAGTGCCTGCAGCTACATGTCCACATACTGCCGCAGACGTCTGTTTGCAGCCATTAGGAAATTTGCAGCCAAAAGCTGTCATGGCAGGCAAGCAAGGGTACATCTTAACTCAGTTTCGAATGCATGCATCACTTCACATGCTTCATCGTCTTGTGTAAACTTTTGGTTCAGCAGGAAATTTTGACCCACTGCGAAAATTTTTGGTTTGAAACACTCTGTCATGATACATCCTTTGTCGTAAATATTCCCAAGAAAGGGAGCACATTGAAAGTCTGAAATTTCGTGAATGACAAAGTTTGACCAATGTTTTGTATGACAAATTTCTCTTTGTGCCAGACCACGTTTACACACTGCTAATACAGTTTTAGTTCGTAGTTTTGACGCAAAGTTGTTACAATTCAAGAGCGTTCACACCGCTCCAGAACAAGATTTTTCAGAAGCAAATGCCAATGTTTTTTAATAGCAAGAAAGTGTAAACGAGAAGGTAATCTGTGACACTTATGTTAAACAATGCCTCAGCTGCACTTGACGTAAGTCTTGAGACGAACTTCAGATTCAACATGCTTGCAGCTAACAGAAACTGGTTTTATTTACGCCAGTCAAAACCGGTTGCGTTTCTTGCTTTTCCCGTTGGCATGAAGGGGAAGACGAAGACAGGGAAGACAATATTTGTATCAGCTTGAATAGCATGACACAGAAAATATTATATTGTTTTATTGCTCAAAGCAAAAGACATCGAGAAAGGTATGACATTTAGTGATCACATGACAATGATTGTTGCGAAACCAATGAAGCGTGATCATATCCACGAACAAAGATGGACACCGCGCATTCAACGACGCAGAGAGAGCGAAGTGAAAGCAACCAAAGCAACACCCGGAAAGACGATCAAGCTGGGCTTTGAAGCTGAATAAGGACTCTGTTTCAATCCCAAATGGTTCTCAGCACCGAAGTAAAATTAAAGCAGTTGAATATTAGGTAAGTATTAACTTTGGAATCCATACTTCCTGCCAAGATTTCTCGTCGCCTCCCCTCTCTAAATGTGGCCTAAATTAGGCCCACGAAATGTACGATATGATATTATGTTGAATTGATTATCAGAGAAAAAAGCCGGTAGAGTTGGAGACGGTTCTTTGAGAGAGTCAGATGACCCGTGCAATTTATAAGCCGCAAAGCTATGAGCCAACAAGATTTCTGTAAACAATACTGAAACGAAAACGTTGTCCATACTGGTACTACCTACTAACTCAGTTTTCATCAAAGTCGTCCACAACCAAAGTCATGTTAAAAAATTGTGTCACGAAAGTAACATGCTGTGTGGTGATGGCAGGTAAGATTGGTGGTGGTTTAAAATTCTGGCCAAAGGTGTACACCACCCTTTGTGGAAAGTTGTTTGAATGAACGATAAAAAACAGAAAGCTCACCCAGTGATGAGTGATGATGTGAACAGAAAAGTAAACAAAGAATAACGGATAACATAACAAACATACAAGTAGGCAAATTTTGATTTCCACTTTTTCCTTGAACTTATGAGACCTTTTTGTTGCCAAATAGATTTCATAGAAAATACAGTACTTTGTTGAGACTTCTTTTATACATTGTTGTTGGGAAGTATTTATCCGAAACTGCATTCTTGAGAAAGTATTTTGATCCTCTCTGACTTACTTACAAGGCTGAGAATAGTTCAGAGGGCAGACAGTTTAGCCGCAAGATTTTTGTCAGCATAGTGAAAAGGTCATGAACTAAGTTTGTGATCAGGGACAGCTGCTACCTTAGTACTTGGTGCTAAAACCCACAACTTCACTCATGCCATTTAATCCAGTTTTTGGATAAGCTCTTTCCCATGAATTAGTTAAGATTTTCTTCATGTAGCATATCAGAACTGTATAATTTAGTTTACTCTATAAGAGATGATGTTAGCAAAAAGTGCAATACCATTCACATATTATTTTAATATTTTCTACAAAGTGTTTTTGTTTTGATAATTACCTTTGAAGCAATTTGAAAATTCCTTATTTTGTGTGACAAACAATGTTATGTGGGAGAATTTTAAATTTACTGACTCTTGCAGCTATATTGAAGTAGTTCTAGACAGATGACTAGCTTATGATAGTGCCAGATTTCATCACAAAAATTGAACTTTGTTCTTTACCTTTTTAGCTATTTACACATGCAAAACCTTTATTGCTTTGTCGACACATGACAAAAATAGTTTGCACCACAACGGGTTGGCTCATGACAAGAGTAGCCTCACCCCCAATTGAGGATGCTCCAAAGAAATGAAATTTATCTTCCAGGGCAAGTCATTTCAAGAGAGTAACCTTCACTGAAAGGTTCCTTCACCTTTGTAACAGATTCCTGTTTATGGCCAGCAGTTCATTGAGCTGTCTCATTTCTTAGTCAGCAGCTTAAATATGTAGCAGTCTAAACAATGAGTCATTATTGTGGGTTTTTTGGTTGTAGTAGGCCCAGACACTTTCTACTTTGAATTTACTCACAGCTGACAAGCAAGAGGCAAGATTCATTGGGTGCTCATTCAGGTTAAGGCTGCTTTAATAAGGACAAGTCCTAAGCATCAGGAGCTAGAACGAAAATTAGTGTACTTCTGCTGCCTGCTATCAAAGTTAAAGGGGTTGGGTCACATAACCGTAAACAAACTTGTTATCTCTATATTGTTGCCCACACATGGTCTCTGTGTTTTGCACATAATTTGATGGATGGGGTGAATCCATAATGAAGTTACTTTGAAAAAATCCACCAATATCTCTGCAGTTGTTCAGCAAAATTTAAGAGTCCATATTCAAAATAGCACCTTCACTTTGAGACAGGTAGTGGAAATCTCTGTGAATAGCCTATCAAAATATTGATTTTTCAGTCTGAAAAATCCTCATTTTGAAAGAAGTTTGTTTACATTACCTTACCCAGCACCATTAAGATGGAAGTTTGCGTGTTTGATTGTGGAATTGACTAAATGAATGAAAAATATAAAACAGAATGTTCAATTTGAAGGCTAAAGCTTCCCAGACTGTACATTACTGAAAAATGATTATGTAAACTTGCTGCAGACTGGAAGCTATATGTACTTCATACTTCCCAAAGCTTTATACTTAGTATCATGTAAACAGTAAGCTTGGAAGTTGGAAGAATAGTCTTATCCTGGTCACTGTTAATTCCAGCTTTGGTGGCTTTTGTTTGTTTTTAGTTAGCATTGATATTTGATGAATGTTTCATTAGAATTTTAAGCAGCTGCACTATTCCCTTGAAATATTAATTGTGAAAGATTGAATCTCATGTGGCTTTTCTTGCAAAACCTGTAGCTTCAGAGGTCTGAAGAATTGAAAGGATATTATTTTGTGTATATCATGTTGCTAGTAATGCTGTTTTGTTCTGATAGTTTTACTCAATGTTACATTGCAAAGGCAGCTTTAATTGTCACAAATGTGGGCAGCACTCTGTCTCAAGATAAAGTTGATCAATAGAAGGTACACCTAAACTATTGTGTCTTGATCTGCGTTAAGAATTAATACTAGCCTGAGATATTTGGTGTGGCAATGTCAACCCTCTGATGCCACCCCTGCAAGATCTGTTTGCAAAATTGATGTGAAAGTGTCAGTAAAGTGGGCACAGCAAGGCTGTTGCTTTACTGCCAGTCAACAGTGAAGGTATTCTTCCTGTGTGATATTCTTACAGTTGCAAAATGTAGAATCTGAACAGCAATTATGTTTTCATTCATTCTTTTGATTTGAAGACTTTTCTTCTTTTCACAAAAGCTTGGCAGTCCCTGTTTTGACAGTGTTACTTTTACAAGTTAGTTTAACCTACAATGAATACAATGGATTGGTACTATAAATTAAAGTTTAACAAACATAACATTTCTGTTGTATAAGTTCCCAGCTACATTTTAAGAAACACAGCAGTTACAAGACAATGCAGCTATGACAGTCAAACATTTATACCACTCCAATGCAAGACAGAGTCCAAAACAGTTTCTAGGAATGGGATACTTGCTCTAACAATAAAATTTTAGAACTGCAAATATTTTAACTTGCCTTTATAGATTAGCATGTAATTTTGTAATCTACTCTTGTGACTTTGTAACTTCTACTTTAATTTCTTTT
Source organism: Aurelia sp. 3 sensu Dawson et al. (2005) (assembly GCA_964020215.1). Taxonomy (NCBI): domain Eukaryota; kingdom Metazoa; phylum Cnidaria; class Scyphozoa; order Semaeostomeae; family Ulmaridae; genus Aurelia; species Aurelia sp. 3 sensu Dawson et al. (2005). Next base: position 26,785,501 of record OZ026574.1, on the reverse strand, counting down.
TCGGTTTACCCCTTGCTTTGATGCGGTATTTTAATAAATTTAGATGCAGGTTTAGATGCACCTTTATGTACTCCACTGGGTGTGTTTGTTGTATGAGGATACACTATGTAATTCATGCTTTCCTTGTATTCAAAGACAATAATTGCTATTCTTTATCAAGCTGCTTCATGTTGACTCACTTCATTACCATTGTGTTAGAAGAACTATTTATAGGTTTTAGGCTGTAGATCTCATTGGATCATATAACATTCTTTTGGTTCCCAAAGGGATTAGCAAACAGAGAGCCTTTGAAGACATAAATCATTGGGGACTTAAAATTACTTATAAGATGATGAAAATAGATTCTATTTTAAACCAACTTCAGAATTTATTTTCCTTTCAGAATGTTGCTATCAGAGAACTACTTGCATTATGTGAAGGATATTGAACCAAGAGGCCTAGCTGACTATGATGTAATCTCCATTGAGGATCTTGCTCTGATACCAAGAAAGTCATCAGTTTCTGATGTGAGTTCAAATGGAATTGCAAGCCATGATTCAGGACATGACAGTTATTTAGATGATGGTAAGAAATATATCTTTATTTTTTTCATCACTTCTACTGTTGTTTGTACATATCTTCTGCATTCCTTTGGTTCATTGCTCTTAGCAATTAGCAAGACATTTAGTTGACCTTGATTGCAGCTGTTCTGTTCTCAAAATACACTATCTTGATAGTTTGGTTTAACTTGCACAAAAAAAGACTGCAAAAGATTTTGAAATCTCAAATTTTGCTAGCAGGTCCATGAAAAGATGATACAGCATTGTATGCAAAGCAGACTTTGCTTTTTGTATGGGATGAGTGGCCAAGCAGCTTAGCCAGTTTGCGTTCTGTAACTGAAAGTAAGCTTGGTAGTATTAGGTCAAAATTTGGGTGGGTCACCTTCCAGGTGCCTGTCACGCGACTCACTTCACCATCATTCAGAAGGGATGTTAAGCTAGGGGTCCCATGCCTGGATACAGTATGCAGGGCTTTAATTTGTTAGAAAACTTTCCAGCGAACTCGAAACAGAATAATAGCCATATGCTCAATCCTATAGGGACAGGATACTCAGGTGACGATGAGGAATCTGTGAGATGTGATATTTGCTCGAATGGCGTCGACTCAGGCAATCATGCAAAAGAAAATGGCTGCCACAAACGAAAAAGTAAGCGACGGAGCAAGAGAAATAAACACTGGAGAAGGACAAAGAAGAAGCTGAAGGAAGCGAAAGAAAACGGGATTGTGCTGAGAGAACTGCCAAGGACTGATAATTTTGAATTTGAGGGCGAGAAAAGAGTTGAGATGAAATGGACTCTCGAGTGCTTTTTGGACACGAATTTACTACCGAAGTTAAGACGAGTTATTATTGATAGAGGAAGAGAAGAAGATTTAGGGATGGAAAATCTGTTGGTGTTTGATGAATCATCGAGGTACGCTGAAATACAGAGCTGGAGGCAAAACACATTGATACAATTAGGCCAACGAAATGCGAAAGAAACAAGTGACTTTGACATGCTACCAACCCATTTATCTTGCGATTCATGCATCGAGCTAAGGCAAAAGGAAATTCAAATTGCACTAAATGAAGGTAAAAGTCTGAAACTGTCTGAAAATCCAAGCCCGTATATGATGGGACAAAATCGGGAGCGTACGAAGAGTGAAGAATCGAAGGCTTTATGGAGAAAGAAGGTGGTATATGATTTGAAGCTGAATAATTGTCGTGCGTTGGCTTGCATCAGAGCTGTTCGAAGAGAAAGTGTCATGACGACATCTTATCGATTTGGAAAAAGTCCGAAACGACATAACGGTATATTGGAAGTTGACGATGAAGATTGGGAAGTGTATGAGATAATTTCAGATGATGAATTTTATGTCAAATGAACGGTTTGTAGTTTTGTTTTCTACGCTTTGTTTCACATTCTTTTCGCAGTTTAGTTCATTTTATAGAATATTTTTAGGTTGATTGAAAATTATGATTCTTAACCGCTTGCACTTTGGGTAGCTTATTTATTAGAAATAGACCTTTAGCTATTCTAAGAAAAGAAGGATCTGAATCGAACGAGATTTTGATACATTTTGTAGAACTTTCGAATGCGAACTTTCGAATGTGCACCATAGTGGTAGAAGATCTAATGCCACTTGATCTGTACTGCTACAAATCTCGCCCGGTAACAGAGTGAACGGGTAGCAGAGCGTCCTGGGGGTTACATGACCTGCGGATGGACGGGGGTCTGCCGCCCAGTTCCAAGAAAGGTACCCTCTTCTAATTACCGAAGCTTGCCGTCATACCCACTTTTATGATGAATTTTGGCGGAAAACCACCCATTTTTGACCATTTTTCGCCAATTTCTAGATAACCTACCCATGTTTAAGGAAAATGTGCCAACAAATAGACCCTTGTTTAGAGAATTTTGGGCCCTAAAACCCATCCATATGGGCAGCACATACCCGTGCCCTCAACATGTTATGTACCCCCCCCCCCCCAGGCAGAGTGTATGGAGGAACTTCAAGCGAAGCAAGAAGCACCTCCAGAGAAGCTAGCAAGCTAAACGATTTTAGTGACGGACGAGGCTTGTAACCTCTTGTGTAATAAGTGTATAGAAATATCGCTGGATTCGGGCTCCTTGTACAATGAGTAAAAGGTCTATTGCTAGATAGGACCCATTTTTGAAAGGACACTAGGTAGCAACCAACAAGATTTTAAACTGCTAAAAAATTCGTTACGTGGAGGATACTCGAGGTATTGCTCTGAATCAAAGCTCAATAGACCTTTTAGCTATTCTAGAAAGAATCAGAATCGGATGATATTTTGTTATATTCTGTAGGATTTCCGAATGTGCACAATAGTGATAGAGTTTCTAACGCCACTCGATCGAACCTCGTGTATAAAAATGTAAATCTCGTCACAAGGTCACAAGAGTGAGTTCGTTGCTCTACCTCGAATTCGAAAAATAACGCTCGATCCAGGCTCTTTTGTAGAATAGCTAAAAGGTCTATTGATTGCCGAATCGATTGGCTGAATCATTTTAGTATTGTTGCTCAGAGCATTGGAAATATAGGGTGAGAAGTTTAGCATAAAATAGATCCTTAACGTTTAAGTCCAAGAAAGGAGGCCTGAAAACCTCCATCAAAGTTATAAACAATCTCTTCACTGAAACACATCTCTTTCCTTTCAGGAGTTAAGAGTCAAATCTTTGTAAAGTATATATGATCTGTTACTTCAGCAAAATAAGATTTTAAGCCTCGAGGGAAGTTAAAAGTATTTACAAGTTACTGTGGTGTTTTTGTGGTGCTCTGAGTGAGGAGGTTACTTATTTTTTTTCGTGCGTTTCGAAGTGAAGGAATTATTAATCTATCTTCCCTTGTTTTGAATACTGATTTACTGATTATTTATTGTCACCGGGAGACAATGTCTCAGAAAATTTGTGTGAGCTTTATTTTGAATTGTGGCTACGCCGCAGAGCTGTTTGACGTTTGAAACCAAAAAGTAAGCAGATTTGGTTTTGAGCTTGTCTAAAGCCGTATTTTAAGTCTACGCAAGTGTTTTTCATCCAAAAAATCGTGATTTAAAAGATACGTAGTAAAGTAAACAAGTTGTGATGCAATAAACAAGCATCTTATCGTCCATATCGTTATTGTCTTGATGCGACGAGCAAATTACACTATAGTCATGTCCACTTTGCCAAGACTAATCCAGAGAGAAGACATTTTGATGTCCTGCATTACATGTCGTCGGGATTTCGCTACGGTGATGATCAGAGAAGTTAGAAAGTTAAGAAATGGCCCTATGAATCGATTACTATGGACTTTTTTGCAATAACGGTGCAAAATTCTAGTCAATGTGGAGTAATGAGGACCCAAGATAAAACCAGTGCTGGACACTGGTGTCTTTGTCCATAAGCTCCTTATTAATTACTCCATTCCCGAGCGCAAAATGTGCAATTTTAATTTTTATACGATATATTGAAGTGTTTCGTTTAGAACTGATCCATAGCAAACAACCCCTACTTCTTGCTTAGACTGATTTAAGAAAGTGTAAAGATTTGTTGTTTTTTCGATAACCGGGCTATGCAGTTAGTACTTCCTGCTGCCAAGGCTAGGCAAGTTTGTAAATTCATTGTATCTCATGTACCAGTTCTTGTATCTCGTTGCTGTTGTGCAGTTGTGCTCTACTTTACAGTTTCTGGATGATTTGATGAAGCTAAATCTTCTTGTTTATGGCGTAGCTTATATTGGTTTTCAACCAGTGCACCTTTGCCAATATGTTAGTGCGTTCTTTTAGGAATGAGCTGGGTGAGGAAAGAAATCAGCGAGGGGTGTACCACTCCTAGAAAAGGCGTACGAGATTTTTTCGGATCTAAAAATCCTTCGATTTTTGGAACCGGATTTCCGGATTTTCCCAAATTTTTAGCGGATTTTTCGGAGTTTTTCATCCTTCTACCATGACTTTTCCCTCCATCAAATCTACTGGGATGACAGTATGCTTGATGATAAACTCTCATGTGATCAAAAAGTAAGGATCTCAAGTACTGGGAAATGCATGTAAGCAAATTGCACAACTACCAACAACAACAAAAATGTAGGTTTCTCCAAGCTGGGACAACAACTACAACAACAACAGAAACAACAACAACAATAACAACAAAATTTCCCATCCTCCCATCCGCATTCATCAGTGGTATTCACGAATCACTTCCTCCATTCATTCTTCTTCAAAAATTTGGTTTTTTACCTGATTCATTACTCATCTGTCCTGAGATTGACACCCTTTCTTGCGCGCTTTCTTGGATTTATTTAGGATTCATTGGACTTTTTTGAGGTTGAGCGGATTTTCTGGATTCCTGATATATGTGTGGATTTGCGGATTTTCGGAAAGGTTCTTGAGGATCTTTTCGGATTTTTGGCAAGGTGTACGAGGATTTTTGGAGTGATACACCCCTCGCAAATCAGTATGTTTGGCGGGCAGTGAAATAAAAAGTATGTGGCCGATAGCCGAAACTGAAATTTTTATCTATAAGTCAATGGTAAGGTAGATGTGAAATTTCGTTTTGTAAAATCATTTATCATTTAGACCCAGAAGTTAGGAAAATGCTGGTATGGGGTTGCATAGGGACGAGACTGCCATGTTCGATGCCGGTCTTCGATTCTGGTCCATGATTTATACTTGCCATGGAAATCTAAACGCAATACAATATATAGTTTCAGCATCGAATGTGGCATTCTCATTCCCATACAAACCCCCCAACAGCATTTTGCTAATTTCTGGGTTCAAAATTTACACATCAAAGCTAGCCATTGACTGATATATTAGAATTTCACTTTCAAATATCGGCTGCATACTGTTTATTCCAAAGCCCACCAAACGTGTTCAGGTTTTTGACTTACCCCGTACGTTAATACATGCTTCAGTTTGAGATTCATCGCGTTTTTTATTCGCTTTTGATAAGGGAAGTAAGTAGATTCACAAAATTATTATTCTGTTGATGTTTGTCAGCAAAATGACACGTTCGTTCTATTTTATCAAACTTGTTCGACTTTCATCCACAAGAACGCACTCTGTATTGTTGGCTGCTGTAGACTGGTGTCACTTTTGTAGCATTGGGGAAGCCTTTGATAAATTTACTGACAACTTTTAAACAGTCTAGATTCGCAGAAATTATGGCCAGCATGATTAAGCCTGGAAACAATCTTCGCTTACACCTGTTTCAATTTTATCTAAACTTTATTGTCAATTTTTTGCATGGAAAGGTTTTGTGACGAGAAATCCTACACGGACTAGCACCCCGTTTTCGCTGTTGATAAAATTTTGGATCCATAACAACTTTCACTGATCAGCCTCTCGTACACTGCTCTTGCCTGTCCATAGCAATACTGTTGTTCCTTCTATCAAGATAACATTAGGAACTGTTATTTTTCTTCTATCTAAAGAACAATTTTGTTCTGGAGCAGTGTTCATATCCTCGAACTGTAAAAGGTTTATACCTGTTACCTGCGTATTCCTCCTATTGACGTCGATGTCGTCAGGGAGTCGAACTAAACCGATGATGGACTAGTTCGGCGAATTCTCCCCTTGTCTGTGTCGTTCTCTTCGCTTGCTCCGGTGTCACACCTAATAGCTCTCCTATCTTCAACCAATCGTCTCTGTAAGGCCTGATTTCCATTAGGCGGAATATTCCGCTCGCAGCGACCTTTTCCAGCAATCTGATTGGGTTGCGGAAAAGCGACGTCGCTCAAAAGTAGAAACCCATTCAACTTTCGAGCGGAATCGTGCTTGCAAACAAAGGAAGATTTTTGCGAGAGTAATTTTCCGCCTAGTGGAAAGTAGTCTTAATACCTACGAGTTGGCTTTGCGAACAGCATTTTTTTGTGATAGCCGTATTGGGACATCTAGATGTGTGAGCAATGAACTTCAAATGTTGTGAGAATATGTAGTTTCGGATTGGCATTGTTTGTACAATTATAGCTGACTAAGAATTAACCGGCAGAGTGTAGACAACATCTAGGAGTAGCATTCGGTTCTTGGTGTGATGAAAAAGTTGTTTTGTCATTGTTTTGAAACATATATTTTCAATCCCAGAAGGCCGGTTTAAGGTTTATCCCCTTTGATTTCTACTTTTGATACGAGAAACAATTTAAAAGAGAAATCCTCATAAAAATACGAACTTGCTGGCTATGATACGCTGCATAGAATTAGCTATATCTAATATTTATGACTTTATAAGTAATACAGAGATACATCTTGCTATGATTTACTACTTTTATGAGTTTAATATTAGCATACTTTGCGCTGAATGCATTTACAGTTTATTTAACAATCAACGGTCATGTTTTGTTCAATAAACGTCGTTTCTATTTCGCTTTCTTTCGTCCGTTAAGAACTAGTTTTTGAGTGAAAGTTTGAAGTGAGACACAACTGAGTAGGATCTCACGTGCGAAAGACAGTTACAACTTTACTTGAATACGATGATTTTTCGAAAGTTGCGCTTTTTTTGGGGTCACCCGCTGGTACTTTCCCGTTTTTACAATAACCCATTCGATATAGAGTATTTTACGAGTTTTTACAATGTGTTCCAGGTGAAGTTTCGTTACTCCTCTTGTCAATCTAGGGAACGATTTCGAGCTAAGTCACGTCAGGTCATGGGTATTGTGGACACAATTTGGGTGTTGATGGTGTCCACAATACCTGGCCTAAATAATCCTAAATGAATAAATGTATTTCGATACCTTGCTAGTCTTCAACTCACTGTTTATCTTCTCTTTCTTTAGTCGGAACCGATGGCGTGCTCTCGAAAATTTGAAATGGGCCTAAAAGTTCGAACTATTAGTGGTATTAGTATTAGAATTAGTATTATTCCACGTTCCATTCTGATCCAAAATCTACTTGCTATTTTGAAATTAAAATACTATTTCTGAAATTAACAATTGTATTGAATTTAAATTTCAATACTAAGTAAATTATGGACCAGAATGAAATGTGGAATTCTTGTTCCCGTACAAACCCCTCACAGGCATTTTTCTAATTTTTGGGTCTTCATTTTGCCAGAGAAAATTTTCTGATCTAAGTTAGCCTTTGACTCATAGCTTAATATTTTATTTTTGAGCATTACCCACGTACTTTCATTCCACTGTCCGCCAAACGCGTAATTTTTTTATCCACCCGATATATTATACAATGTAGGATAACGTTACTTCTTAACAAATGTATATATTTCGGTAAATTTACTTCCTTCTCACTTTCATCTCAGAAAATGTAATGCCTCCATAAAACTGCCCCCAGTTAGGCCAGCTCATGTAATCTAGGTTATCTTGTTTTGTGTTTCTTGATTTGTTGTAAAAGAGGCCATTCAGACCAGAATAGAAACATTCATAGTACCACCATCCTCCTTTTGAGAATTCAGCACAATTCAATTGGCTTTGGTCGTTATCATTGTCCCAAGTGGAAAACTTCTCGTCACTTGAAGTCGCCATTCCATTTCCGACGCTCCCAGAATGCGGCCCAAGACTTAATCTGTACTCTGTGGCTTCATCATGAACCTTCGTGTTGGGGTATTCAGCGAATCCATGAGTTTCGTTCACGTCTCTGAGGTCAACACGAAGAGTAACATTGCCAAATGTTGTTAGCTGGTTGATAGCTTCCAGTCCAAGCCAAAAGTCACCTTCTGGATTGCCAAATCCTAAAACATTTACAGAGATTATAAAGCTATGAGATGTGCTGGAGAAGAATGCTTAGAAGTTAGAATAAAATGGACAGATGAAAATGAATGATCACAGTGAAATTTGTTAGGAAAGATAATAATGAGAAGAATAAACAAACAGCAACATCGTTGAATGGGGCACAATTTAAGATGCGTCATATTTTTAAAAACAGTACTAGAAGAAAAACACGTTGGACAAAGAAATAAAGGGAGGAAACGCTTGACACTGATTGAAAAGAGCTGATGAACATCAAGCAATCTGGAAGACTTGCATGCCATAAACCTGCCTGATAGAGACAGAAGACCAAACAAGAAAAGAAAAAATCTACAAGTGCAGGGTAAGTTGAAAAATTTTTCATTTTTTGCATCCCCGTGTAGAACGTTTCAATCTTTGTTTACTCGCCAGGTAGTCAAGACAATAATGATGCTAACCCAAGGGGCAAATCACTCCATAAAGCCCGCCGCACACGGAGAGGAAAATTCTCAGCAAAGTGGCATGAATGTCATTTTGCTCAGCAAAATGCTCGCCGTGTGCGGACGATTTTTGCTGAGGAAATACTCATTTCTGCAGCTGAAGAAAATATCTATTGTGTTTGATAATTTCTGCCATTCGTGCCAAAATTCTCACAGTCTGCGGTGTCACTGAGAATTTTGCTCACTGCCTTGGGTGCACACGTGTTCATGTTGCCATGGTATCGTGTTCATGTCACAACAAGATGGCGGCTCAAAGCGTTAACACGTGTGCACCCAAGGCAGTGAGCAAAATTCTCAGTGACACCGCAGACTGTGAGAATTTTGGCACGAATGGCAGAAATTATCAAACACAATAGATATTTTCTTCAGCTGCAGAAATGAGTATTTCCTCAGCAAAAATCGTCCGCACACGGCGAGCATTTTGCTGAGCAAAATGACATTCATGCCACTTTGCTGAGAATTTTCCTCTCCGTGTGCGGCGGGCTTAAGAATAGCCTACTGCCTACGACATTTTTGGATCAAAAATATCTCAGATTCTTCGTAGCCCGAGATCCTCCTGAGATTTTCAAAGATTCCTAAGACTCCTCGAGATTCCTTCCCAACCTCGAGACGCCCCCGATACCTTCGAAATTTCGCAAGATTTTTAAACAATTTCTAAGATTTTTGAAGAAAATTCCAAAGATTTTTTCTATCAATTTGGTCATTTCTTGGTTGAGGTTTTCATTACCCTGGGTACCAGAGCCAAAAAATAATAAAAAGAAAAAAATAAGGAAGGAAAGAAAGTTTCCTCCTTTCTTCCTTCTCTCTTTTCCTCTTACCAATTTCCTTTCATTTAAATTTTGAGGCTCTGGTACCCAGGGTAGGTTTTCATTTGATTTTTTAGTCTTTCGAAGATTTCATAATTTCCTTTGGGATTTCTAAAGTTTTGCGAGAATTTTCTAGCCTTTTTGAAGATTTTTCAATTTTTTGGGATTTCAAAGATTATTCTTTTAGGATTTTTCACGAAAATGTACGAGATTTTTGGATTGATTTGATTTGCGCCTTGGTTCAATCGTGTTGATACAATATGCCACATACCCTGTTTGTAATCATGCCAATTTCTGATGAAGTTCGTTGAACCATCAGCCCTCCTTTGGATGACAGTCCATCCACCACCATCTGTACCCATGTCACAATATGCCCTAACGTATTGTATCTTTGGTAAAAGAAGTGAGATTGTCCCGCTCTCTTTGACCCCTGCATCTTGTGCCTCTTGGCAGTCTGTAAAAACTGGGAAATAAGAAGACTGGGTGAGTTTCGCCAAGCTTGGCACATCCCCAGGAACGTCCCCGCTCAAATGATGCCCGCCTCAGGCACCACCAAAGTAAAAGGGTGACCCGCCAAGAAAATTTGTACCCTGGATACCACTCTCTTGGGAGTCTGGTACCCAGGGTAGAAAATTTGTTGCACCGCTAAGTTTGAGTTTAAAAACTTTCGCACCTTGTTCACCTGTTTCCCCCCGCTGAAATCTTTGTCTCCCCGTCAAAAATTATATAGGTTCCATCAAAGATAATTGCCGAGATTTTCCTCGCCCCGTCATGATATTTGTAATCCTGGTTGAAAATGCATAAGTTCAACATTTTCCCCGCTGTATTTTTAATGTCCGACGGGGTCGTAAGTGGGAGGGCGGAGTAGACTTATGCCTTTTCGTTCTTTCCTTCCCTGCGTTCTTTGATTTGCTGATATCGTTAGGTCAAAAGAGACTCATGATATTACACTTAAAAAGTGGGCCCCCTTTTTTAAAATGACCTAAACAAGTGGGAGTTCTCTTACATTCAACAAAATCTCACAAAATCAGTTTGAAGGTTATTTTATCCATATGTTCTTGTTTATGGGGTTTTACTGTAATTTCAAAGACATGTCACTAAAATTTTCAACGCTGTCTGTTTTCCAAAGAAGAAGATAATACTCACCAACAGTTGAAATCTTCTTCCAAACTGCAAAATAATCAGATGTGCTCCTGATGAATTCTTTCAAAACCATTGCATCATTTTCACTATTTTTTACGACGTAGTTACATTCATTCTTTAGATTGCAACTATGCATCGGTTGTGTGCTGCCAATGATTTTGATGATTGTCGGCATTGTCATCGATTCGTGCAAAATATGTCCCTTGAGACTGCACCAAGTCAAATCTAATAAACAAGATGAGAACAATACTTTGAAACGATAAGTGTTTCATAATCATTTATGCAAGAGGATGCAATACAACGTGCTTCTTTCTCTCAGGTTCAAAAGTTTTGAAAAAACAACTCCGTCAGTTCGTCAGTTTTAGTTCAAGTAGAACGAAAACCCATCGTATTTTGGAACTTAATTATCAAAATGCAGCACTTTGCACTGTTTTGATGATATTGCTGTGAAGATACAGTGAATTTCTAACGTTTCTTTGGAGATAAGTCCTCCCTATGTTTCAAGTGCTGTACGACAAAATGCTGGTTCTTCAGAATTTTTTGCAAGTAACAGTAAAATAACGTAGCGTAATGGTGCACTTTGCGCTGTTTCCATAATATTTTTGTGAACGTACAGTGAATTCAGAACGTTTCTTTCAGGACAAGTCATTCCAATTCTTCAAATGGACTATGACAAAATGCTGGTTCTTCAGAATCTCTTACAAGTAACAGTAAAATAACGTCGAGCGAAAGGAGTGGGTCTTTTTGGGTGCATTTTGTGCTGTTTCCATAATATTTGCGTGAATGTACGGTGAATTTACAAGGTTTTCCTCCAGAAAGGCCATCGTTATTTAACGGGTGTCTCCAAATGCTATAACTTCACGTATCAGTTAAACTAAAATGCCAGGAATTAAATACACTAAACGTATCGGGCGTAACCCTTCATCAGTAGTGGATTACGCCCGATTACGCTCGATACGTTTAGTGTATTTAATTCCTGGCATTTTAGTTTAACTGATACGTGAAGTTATATTTATTTACTGAAATTATTGCCGTACGTCATTCTCAACACTTTATTGTCTCCAAATGCTGTTTCAGAAAAATGTTTACCAGGGAACGGCATTCACTCATATATTGTTCATTTGAATTATCTACAATCCGTGTCTTTGTTTCACTAACATAATTCCGACAGCAAAATGCAGACCGGTCGTCATTCATAAGCCGAGGAATCTAGCCAATTCTTTCCCTATTGCAATTGCAACCACATCTGTGTAGCGAGCTTTTCACGTGTTTGCAACACATAACACATACACAAGATACTCAAAGCAAACCAACTGTTTTTGACCAACGGAAAGCAGACCAAGAGGACCGCACGCTTTTGACAACGATCGGTTATTTTTAAGTGAAAATTGTATTGAATTCAAATTTCAGTTTCAAGTAGGTCATGGCCCAGATGTAAACGTGCAATGCTGGCTCTCATACAAACTCCTAACCAGCATTTTCCATTTTTCTAATATGAATGCTTCATCAAACAAAATTTTTACATTCAAGGTAGCCTTTGATTGATATGCTGCGGCCATATGAAGCACAACTGCAGAGTGCGGGGTCTTGCCATCCATTGATCCGATTTTAATGTTTCGCTGCGACTGAGTGTATCGTGAGTGTAGGTCATTGGGAGATTTTAGATGATTTCGAGCGACTGTATTCATGTTGGATCAGAAAAAACAGGTTGAGAAAATTTTCCTCACGGCTTGATCCTTCCTGTCTTATGAGCAATAAGTGCATAAATTTGCATTCGGTTCGCAAGGAACAGGTATCCTTTACTGCTTACGCTGCTGGATGAAATTTCTTTAACTAGCAAACCACTCATCTGTATTGCTCAGGGCCTAATCTCATGCTGGATATTCATTCAATATTGACAATATTAGAAAACATGGCCTTGATCGTTTGAAAGAAAATGATTCACTATGTATTTTTTCTTCGATTGGGCAAGACAAGTTTTTTGAAAATCCATTTATCAAGATCAGTAGGATGTTACACATATTGCGATGTACATTACATGGTAAAACGGAGAGATGATTTTGTGCATAAAGCAGAATCAATTTGCCTGATAGCTGCTTGAAATTCAAACATATACAAAACCAGAGAGTTTTAGTAGGGAGAAGATACGCGCATCGAAAGTGCAAGTGAGGAGGTCAAAACCCCCAAAACTAGGCCGATACACCAACAATAGACACGTCTAACTGAGTAACACAATCAACAAACATCATATATCACTGGAAATCATATCGAACTTTGCAAAATTGGATTGTGTAGCATAGCCATTGCATGATAAGCTTTTGTAGAAACATCACCCGGTACATCTGAGAATGAAAGACATTTTGTTCGAGAATGCTGTCCTTATTTTGTTGAAGTTCCACTTTGTGCTGTCTCAAGGGACATACTTCGAACGAATCGACAAAAATAATGGTAACGAAATATCAATGGTTGGCGTGACAAGGGAATTTCATCGCTGCAATTTGAAGAAAGAGTGCAATTATATTGTAAAAGCGAGTAGAAATGATGCAGTAGAAATGAAAGATTCGTTGGGAAGCCTGTCGATGTATTTAGCAGTTTGGAAGAAGATTTCGATCTCAGGTGAGTTTTGTATTGTTGCAGCAAATTTGAATAAACACGGTTTCCAATACATGTATTCTTTTTATAAGAAACTGCTTATAATTAAGTTCAACTCAGAGATCACCAAAAAATTAAGAAACTCGTAATAAACCATTACTTTGATAACGGAGATCCCTTATATTCATAGTTTCATATGAAGAAAAATGCATGAAGGCAGTATATTCTTCTTAAGTCAAAAAAGATTGGCTGTTTACATCTATTTTGAGACGGATTGGCTCAAACCGAACTTTAAATACTCAACTATAAATCTTCTGTTGACTTCTCTGTCATCTTGATTGTTTTCAAACATAGACGTAGGAACCGGGGGCACTGGGGGCACGTGCCCCCCAGATTTTGCAATAAACAAAGGAGTGCCCTTTTTATTTTTAGAAAATGGCCCTTTCTTCTTAAAATAAAAAGTGCCCTCGAAGCGTCGTACCACCCAAGTTTGAGATGCTTCCTACGTCCCTGTTTTCAAATTTATGGCGTACTCTCTACCCTAGGTACCCGAGCTCTGACACCCCGAGTAAGTTTTCTTACATTTCATCAGTTCATTTGAGATTGTGATGTTATCGAATTTCTAAATCGTAAACATTCTTCCCTTATTCATTTGTGTTACTAGCTCTGTTCCGTTATTGAAAACCTACTTCATAGATTCATATTTACGTTAAAGTTTTTTTTATTTTGATTTATGATCGTTAAGTGTTTGAAATGTGATCTAATGTTTGTTATGCAATCAATAGTGATGGTGTAAAATTGTATTTGCTTTTAAATCGTATTTAAAATTAACTGAGAAATCAATGAAATTGAAACTGAAACTTGCTAGGCCTAATTTGATTTCAGACAGTCTGAAAAGCGTGCCCGCAAAGGGCCCTGGGTGACACGGCTCTTCAAAGCAAGAGATGACATTATTGCAAAACCTGCCATAGTTAGGAAATTCTGAATGAATAAAATTGTTTTCTAGCTTTTAGAGACTGCAAGGAGGCACAAGACGCAGGTGTTAGAGAGAATGGAACAGTCACTCTCCGTTTACCTAATATGCAGTACGTTAAGGCATATTGTGACATGAGTACAGATGGCGGTGGATGGACTGTCATCCAGAGGAGGGTTGATGGTTCAATAAATTTCACCAGAAATTGGCAAGATTACAAGCAAGGTATGTATCTGCCTCAATTCATAGACTGTTTGCGTTGAACCTGAATCGAGTGATATGTTGTAAATCTTATACCTGAGGTTCGATTGAGTGGCGTTGTAAAATTCCATCAAAATGTCGCTCAATCCAGACTTTTGTTTAGAGCAGCAAAGAAGGTCTATACAATTCAATTGTTTTTTCATCTAATGACACAATATATAAAAATACATAGTCATCCAAGCACATAACTATTAATAAGATACCGGGTGAGCACGAAAAAGTTCCCACTTTAGAAAATTCATTGCACCAAGAGTATTTCTCAGATCTGAATGATTCACGTTCTAATTAAAAGCCGACAGATTAAAGTATTTTTTTGTGAAATTTTCGCTGTCCAGCACTAGAAGTGTCGGAAAATTTAACTTTAAAGCAATTTCTTGGTTGCAGAATGGCCTAAAAAATCGATCAAATCAAAAAGGTCTCCTCGCACAGATCAATAAGGGAAATGCATTTGTTCATGGGTGAGAGATATCCACTGCACATTTGTAGCCATGGGACTGAAAATTTTTAGTATTTGTTTGAAAACTACTGATGTAGTGTTGTTGTTGTTATTGCAAAAACTGAGAGCATGTAATCAGTCTAGACCTTTCAGCTCTTCTTTGTACTAAAGATGTGGATTGAAAGATGTTGTTCTACAGTTTGTACAAACTGTCTACAGTTTGTACAAACTGAAGGATTCAGTTTAGTGGCGCCAGGGGACAATTAGATGGGGCTATAGCCCCCATATCGAAGCATCTAGCCCCCGTCGGAGGAAATTTGGCAAAATGATGCACGAAAGCTGAATCTTTTTTAGCCATTTTGGTCCCCATGTCGGAAGATTTCTGCTGCCACCCCTGTTGATGAATTTTCAAATGTGCACAAAAGTGATACAAACTGTAACGCCACTTTGGCCGTCTGCTGATTAGACAATGATTTCGGAATAAAGTTAAAAATTATCAATTACCTTTTTAAAGCTTCAATATTGTTTCTTTGTGTATCTAACTCTGGTATCTTACAACAAAGGAGAATTGTCTTCACACTGATCTCCATCAGATCTGCTATTGCTTTTGATTTTATTCACATGACGAAGTCTTAAAAAGGATTTGGAGATGTTGGGATTTTTGTTGTTAAGAAAAGGCCCGAAATCACAAGGCACTCTGACAGAAAATTTGCCACAACTTTTTGCACCTCACTCTTTGTATGTATATATTTCAGGATTTGGCAATCCAGAGGGTGACTTTTGGCTTGGACTGGAAGCTATTCATCAACTTACATCATTGGGCCATTCCACTCTTCGTTTTGACCTGAAAAACGACAAAGACACTTTTGGATTCGCTGAATACCCAGGCACCAAGGTCCACAGTGAGGCTACAGAGTACAGAATAACTCTTGGTCCACATTCTGGGAGCATTGGGAATGGAATGTTCACTGCAACCGAAGAAAAATTTTCCACTTGGGACAACGATAATGACAAAAATTATCACTGGAATTGTGCTGAATTCTTAAAGGGGGGATGGTGGTACTATGAATGCTTCTATTCAAGTGTGAATGGCCTCTTTTACAACAAATCAAACCCAAACCCAGATCATATGAGCTGGCCTAACTGGGGGCAGTTTTATGGAGGCATTACGTTTTCAGAAATGAAAGTAAAAATGAATTAGAGCAACAACATATTTGGTATTGTCATTGTACGTAAGTTTTAAATCTTTTGGGCAACTTTTGTGAAAAAATACCCAAACTTCAAATGGCGGAGAGCAAAATAGTTTCGTAGATCGAAAAGAGGTTCAACAAAACAGCGCACTTGAACACAGTATGAAAATTTGTTGAATATCTTACTTTCAGAAGGATACTTGAAAATCAAATTTGGTCTAAGCGAAACTGTAGCTTCACAATGCAGCTGTTGAACCTTGGGCAATAATGCACCGTGTTTGTAGCTAAGAAATTAAAGTTTATTACCTCGATATTACTGTTTTTCTTTGTTGCTTTCTCTTCGGCTGAAGCCTAACCAGTGCTAGAAATCAAATTCAGATGGCTCATGCACGTCTGAAGACAGCGTTCCTACAGAGCGTTAATTTTGGTTTCAAAGAAATGAGGATGAGCGCTGTGTAGGAGCCAACAGTTTAGACGCGCAGGAGCCATTGAATTTGATTCGTGGCACTCTTTTCTTTAAGAAGTTAAAAGGTCAAGAGTAGTAGCGTAGCGTGCTCGCACGTGGGGGGGGGCTCGGTGACAATGAGTCTTTAAGAAACATGCAGAGAATAAATGAAAACAACAATGTAAAATAAAGTCGTCAATTTTATTAATAAAATGAGCTACGAGTTATTAAACAATTACAAAAAATGAAAGTGATCATTTTTACAACAAACATCGATGTTGATTGTTTCGCTGCCCCGTTTCCCTTGTCACATAATTTTCAAGCAACAGTCCCAGCAACTCTGAGAACCCAAAATTGAGCTTGAAAATGCCAAAATAAAATTGGCGAATATTTTCCTCATGTTTAAACTTGAAAGCCAGCGAAATGCCACTTTATAATATCATACACTCGTTCCATGAAAAACC
Organism: Aurelia sp. 3 sensu Dawson et al. (2005); assembly: GCA_964020215.1. Taxonomy (NCBI): domain Eukaryota; kingdom Metazoa; phylum Cnidaria; class Scyphozoa; order Semaeostomeae; family Ulmaridae; genus Aurelia; species Aurelia sp. 3 sensu Dawson et al. (2005). The sequence continues at coordinate 26,768,501 of OZ026574.1, read as the reverse complement.
TCAAAATATTTTCGTCTGTATTAATATCTTTGGAGCTGCTTTGAATTGAATGCATGAAAGTTTACACATTTCAAACACAGTAGTTGGCTAACTATTTAACAGATTCCTCAAACTTGTTATTATATTGAAGGTAATATGTCAACCTGGAGATAAATTTCATTGGATTATTTGATCTAAAAGTTTAGGCCTGTTCTGAAAGATTGTGAGATAAAAGTAATTCTATAAAATCATACGTAAATTGAGAAATTATAGTTGATTTTAATCAACTAAACTTTATTTCCTAAGTTGAGTTGTTCCCCATTGGACTCGATTACATGTCGTAGTTTCGCTTTTTGTCTGCACTGATCACGCTACAACTACGACTACGACCCTATGCTTGTAGATTCGGACAAGTTCGGTATGACGTATGACCTATTCAATATTCCTTTCAGCTTCTCTACAAAGGTTCGATAAAGTAGTGTTGGAGCGTGTTGAAGCTTTTATCACTACTGCGAACATTCAAACATTCTACAAAATGTATCGATTCATCGTTTGATTCGGATTCTTTTCTAGAATGTAGCTAAAATATCTACTCGGCTTAGAACACCTGCTATTTCTTCTCAAGACCATCAGGTCTAAAATGCCTTGAAAGGCTGTTTTCCTGAACTGCTTAACCATTAAACTGGCTATCAGTACTTCGATAAATGTATTGTTCATTCTTGCAAAAATCACAAAACCCCCTTCCTCTAGGACAGATTCTGATCAGCAGACGACGGCACAACAGAAATTCGTCGCCGATTGACATTTTGCCGGTTTTACAGCTGCAGGGAAATAAGGCCCTGGGTGGAATGACAACAACAACAACAATTCAACTCAATGAGATGAGCGTAACTTGGGGGTCGTTATGGAGTGAGTCTAGTTACCCACACAACGACAAGGCCAAGAACTGCCAGATTGGTTTGGGAAAATTTTGGTATTTGAGCCTAAAAATTCTGCATATTGCTATCAACTAACAATAAGGCACATAAAGAACGAGTATCTGCCCATCTGAGGGGAAGGGGTAAATTTCGGTGGCATCAGTGCCCTTAACACATCTTCCTAACTTTTTTGTGGGGCTAAAGTTTTACTATGGGTTCTCCTTTACATTCTCTTCTAGCTGTTGTTGTTCTTCTTATAAGATTATTTCCATCTGTTCTGTTCTTCCCATTTTTCTCACTCAAAGTCGTTAGAATCTACAGTTTTTGTTTACTGACTTCAGGTCGTTGGATATTTGTTTGATCTATGAATGTTTGGTCTTCCTTGGTTACTTTCACTCTTTTCAAGTAATCTTAGAAACAAATTTTGCTGGTCTTCGTTTGGGCCACCTTAGCATGTATCCGCGGCAGTGTAATCGCCTTTCCGTTTCGTTTGGTTGCATTTTATATTTCAAATACAAATTAATATCTCCATTTTCTATTGCTCGTTGCGTCGTTGAACAGTTCGGAAGGAAATATTGTCAATTTTACAAATAATATCAAACTCTAAACGTGTTATATTAACTAAAATCGTGATTACTTAAAAGTTGATTAATCAAAGATGGAATAGATGAATTATCCCATACAAATTTCTATTCATACCTAAATGTGTAAAATTTTTTACACCAACTAGCTTCAAGTGAAAATTACCCCACTTTATTTTCCCTACTTTAAAGTCCGAGATAAAAATGTCCCACTGAAATTCTTCACGCCTTTTGTCGTCGAATCGGTTTGCATTGGCCTTGCTATTTCAAGAAGTCAAAAGCCTCTCCGGAGCAAATCATCTCCGCAAAACAGTGTGCGTCAATGCGCTCATAATATTTTCACGCCACTTAGGCCTGAAAGCGCGTGTTCTTGGGGATCGTCTTTGAATTGCAGTTCAGGGGTCAAGGAGGCTGTCAAAACTTCAAACGTTGCTATCGACAGGAATTTCGGTAATATTTGCAACGATGTCGGCGAATTTGGGCCTTTCTTCAGGTTTCTTTCGGAAGCAGTTGCTCATTAACTCAAAAACTTCATCCGGACATTCTTTAGGACGTTCCAACAAATTATCTCTTCTCAGACTCTTGATAACTTCTTCGTCACTTTTGCCAGGATATGGTTGTTTACAATAACTGAAAATTTCCCACAGCACGACACCAAAAGCCCAGACTCCGCTTTTCTCCGAGTACTCCTCGTCGAACAAGGCTTCCGGACTTAGCCAACGTATAGGCACGCTTGCGTTGTTGAAAATGTAGTAGTCGCTGGCGTAGAGATCCTCACTCAAGCTGAAGAAGGCAACTTTGATGTTGAGGTCAGGTGACATGACAATGCAATTTCGACACGCAAGATCATGATGAATAACACGATTAGCTGATAGATACTCCATAGCTCTGGCGATCTGTGCGCATATGCCTAACTTACTTGTTGTACTCATGCTTTTTGGACGTGTCCCATTCTTTGGTGATTCAGACAAATATTTCTTCAAATCACCCTAAAATTGAAATGAATGATAATTTATTACTCAGCACATCTTGACAGAGTGTTTTGCACCTCTGTAGATGAGGTATATACGAAAAACTGCAAAGTGATTAGGATGCAAGGAAACAACGAGATTTACGACCTAGACCTTGCCGAATTAATGTTGTCTACATCTACATCTACATATTAATCAGTAAGACACATAAGGCATCACATTGATAGCGATCAACCCACCACCCATGCAGTCCCATCATATGTCATAGAGACGGTGAAAAAGATTGGAACTCTAAGGGAATTGGCTTTGTACGATTTCTGTGGAAGCTTGGCTAAATTATGGGCATGCACGAGGAGTTTGTTTGTTTGTTTTCAATTTATTTTGAGTGGGCTTGTCAGGATTTCTAGCTACTGAAAGCTAATTTAGGCCCACTGTGCATGCCGCATCGAGGCATGGGACCCCTAGTTTAACGTCCCTTCCGAAGAACGACGAGGTGAGTTGTGAGGTCAGGCCTCCGAGGTCATCCATCCAGAGTTTGACCTCACTCGACCAAGCTTAACTTCAGTCACCTGACGAAGACTGTATAAGCCACTCGGCCACTCACCCCGTAAAGTGAGAAGATCTTGATATCAGTAGAATTACAAATTTGACCACTAAATAAAACTCAGCGCTATCCCTCGGTGATCTTTCAAAAGAGCTTTGCCCAACTTAAAATATCAAAATTCACAATTTTCTTTCTTTGTAATTGGCCACTGTTAAGCTTTCTTTTACCAAGGACCTATGGTTAAAGACCCTGTGCTCCCCATGATCCTTTCTGGTCTGACAATGAATTTCATACTGTATGAAAAAGATTATGGCCTAGCAATCGCTAGGCTGTGCATTGTCGTTTCAACCTTCAAATGAACGTTTTGAAGTCATCGCTTTGAATTCAAACAAAAGACATTACCAAAAGTAATTGAAGGATTAGGGAAGCTTTTCTCCTGAGAGCTATTCATTTCTCCATATTCTGTGGTCGAAGTGCGTTGTTTACAGTAACTGTGATGTTTTGCTGGTTTGTGCGCATGCAAAGGATCATGGGGAGAACAGGGTCCTTAATGACTTGCTACGGACAACTTGCTCTGTAATTTGTATAAAAGTTTATCTCAAATTAGATGTCGCGCGAAAATGTCCACCAATAAGAGTAACTGAATTGTTTTGCATGATTAATTTTGCGTTGTCGCAAATCTCAAGAGACGTCTAGCAGACCTTTGAGCGATTCTAGAAAAGAATCTGAACTGAATCACATCAGGTAAATTTTGTAGAGTTTTTGAACGTACACAATAGAGACAGAAGCTCTAACCGCACTCAATCGAACCTCTTGCATAAAAACGTATAAAAATGTTGCTCAATCCAGACTCTTTTGTAGAGTGGCTAAATTGTCTATATTGTCAAGATATGGGTCCCCTATGTCATTGGTAAGACCCTGTCCCCTTCCAAGCCGGTCACATGTGAGCCATGCCTGCAATCCACATGCTTTACAACGCCTCGGGGGGGGGGGTATCTTAACCTATTATGTGACGGGGACGTGCCATTTTGCCCGAAAAATTGGTACCCATAATTCCGATAATTCTGGTGAATTTCAGGGCCATAATTCCACAAATTGAATAGATATCTGGGCCATAATTCCGGAAATCATGAAAAATCCCCTGTAAAGGACACCCATAATTCCGTGAAATGTCTAAAAATTGTGAAAATGATACCCATAATTCCGTAACGGTTTGAAAAAAGTACCCCTAAGAAATGGCACGTCCCCGTACCACGAACAGTACTAAGGTATCCCCCCCCCCCGAGTGCAACACACGAGATTGATTTGAGTTTAGTTGGATTTCTGAGGTTGAGAGTTGAAGTAAAGTCATGGTTATTTGATTTATTATTGGTTATTGTTAGGTTGGGATATGTATAAAAACAGAAAACGTACTTTACGTAGCGTACTTTGTTTACGTAACTTAGTCACGTAACGTACCTAACGTACTAACGTACTAAACTTAACGTAATTTGTTGAGATCCACGCTTCCTGACCTACAGAACACACATCTATACAGTCTATTAGAGAAAAACTTCAGTTCCTTATAACTTGGTTTCTAACAAAAAGAATCAATTTCAACGAAACTCACCTGCTCACTATATTCTGTTATCATCAGTAGTGGAAAATCTTTGACGCAAATTCCAAGCAATCTGATGATATTTTCATGCCGTAACTGAGCCAGCATTTCCATCTCATTATCAAAAGCTTCACGTGCTACTTCATTGCTCTTTGGTAGCTGTTTCACTGCTACAAGCATTTCTAATTCTCCTTCGCAGATACCACGTGCCTGCGCAGTGACAATTTTTCCGTATTTTCCATGTCCAAGAACAGACAGCTCATTTAAATCCTCCCGTGGAAAATGATATTTCTCCAAGATCTTCAAATCACCATTCATGGGGTATTCTTCATCACCGTTCTCGAGAAGATCTTTTTGGATTTCTCCATCTTCTATCTCCGTCATGACATTACCTGCACAAATGCAACAGAAGTAACGTTAAAAGGGCTCCGTCACAAAACTGTAAACAAATCTTTGAACAACAGCGTTTAAAGTGCGTTTCAGTTATCTTCTACAGTTTGTTTGGTGGTTTCATCCAAGCAGCAAACAAAACGTGACAGTTAAAAGGACAAGTCCGGGGTTGGTAGACAGAGCAGAAACTGCATAAAATGATGTGATCGAGCAATATGAGATAAGGAAATGTTTGGATACATAGGCTTTTTGAAATGATAAATCAAGAGTTTAAGAACCAAGCAAGAAAATTTCAAGTGCTGCTTAATTTTGGGATTCGTTGCAATAAGCTAGCCGGGTTCCAAGTTACGAGTTTTCGTGCACGCGTGTTCTGCTCTGTCGGGTTATCATTGATAACAAAATACACAAGATTTTACTACTATGGTGTAATATACTTTTTCCCGCCACTTTTCGTCTTTTCTCTTCGAAACTGAATATTCAAATATGCGATCAGAGTATAGTGACGTCATAAAAAGCAAAGAATGTGTGTCACGCTCAACGAAAAAGCCTTGTCTTTATCTTGTCTATATAAAATCACCTTGTCTTTTCATCATTCTGGATCTCCTGCTTCTACAATAAATCATCAAACCAATGACCAATACAATATATGCTCCTGCGCAACCAACTGCGATCCCCACAGTACGACCCATCGACTGTTGACCCTTTTTGGGTTTTTTCTTCTCCTTTTCTGCTTCTACGGAGGAGAATAAAAAAATCAGTATGCGGAAACATTTTTTTATATCCATATAAAAGATTACACTACATGCTACATCTACGTTCTACTATACTTTCTAATTACTCGACAACAATACAACACTACAGGGACGGAACCACAAGGAGCAAGAGACGATGACTACCCTGTGGCCATTAACATAAAGACATATAGATAAAAATTTAGTAAAGTAAGACTAGATACTGATACTAACACATACTGGAATCTGCTCCACAATGGATGTCAGGCCAGCATAAGCGCATGATGGCAAACGTACACTGTTCGGTCAGGGTTGAGTTAACGATATCGTTGGTCGTTGACCCTTCATGTGCTTGACATCAAATGTGAAACAGACTTGCAAAAGAAATAGGGGAAAACGTACTGGCTGTGTGGCGTAAAACGAAAGTTTAAAGTTATCCAAGCCGACCCGTTTTGTGAATGAAATTTAGAGTAAGTTCGAGCAAATTTTTATTTACGTCATCAGGAAGTTCTTTATATTACCATACAATAAGTGTTGTACCAGAACGTTGTTTGGAAGGGTATTGATTTGGACAAATGGTCGTAACAATTCTGAAACTCCAGCGAGAAGATCTCGTCGTTGAATGTCAAATGAAGGGCAAAGCAACAAGAAGTGCCCCGTATCCTCAATGCCATCATTCGTTGGGCACATTGGGTTCACCGTATCCCTAAAATTGTGGTTGAATTTGTGAAAATTTAATTTACTGAGACCGACCCTTAATTGAAAAAGATAACCTAAGCCTATTGGGTCATGAATGCAGAAGATAGACTTTGCAGGGGGCGAATTTTTGACAAAAGCTTTGCTTTAAAAACAGCAACAGAAGGTGCAAGCCTGATTTCTGGGTCAAGTTTATTCCATTCACAAATGCAATTAGGATAGAAGCTTGATAGAAATTTCTCTGTCCTTAGGATAGATGCGGAAACTTCACAAGGGAAATGTGTATGCCACTTCTCCGTCATCTCTTCAGCTCAAACAAGTTAATTTCCATCTGAAAAATACTTTATTAAACGCCACAGAAAATAAATCTGTCTTCAGCAATAGACGATTACGCTAAAGATGGTGGCAAGGAAGTTTTATGAAGATGCACTGCGTTTTAATTACGAATCCTTAACGATTCTATGGGAATTCGATTAAAGAAAGCAATGCATCTTGGTAACAGTTTTTAGCGTACTCGTCAATTACACTTTTCTCTACAAGTACAACTGACATTGGACAAAGTGCAAAGTTTATCAAAATTTAGCATTCAGAATGTTTTTTCAAAAAGTTTGAAAATTGATGGTTCCATTTCTTGTTACATTTCACACTTTATCTTCATATATACGGAAAAAATTATACGAAAGAACCCTCATAAGTCAGAATGAAGGATCACTGTCTTTAATAACATCAAAAGAAAAAGATATAATAACCCTTCACAGTGACAGATATAAACCAACTTTATCTAAGCCAGGTTTGATTTTAACATACCAAATGAATTTGATTTGCTGGATTGACCAATTAGAACGAAGCATTCGATAACCTGGTTTGGCTTAAAGGACAAGTCACGGGTTGGTAAGACTGATCATTGTAATGAATTGCATTGTAATGGTGTCTCGTACTTTCTTCCACCATTTTCGGCTTATCTCTGTAGCATAGAGCTCGAAGCTTTCAAATCTTTGAAAAGGTGGGTGTAAAATTGTATCACAATTTTCTTAGAATTAAAGTGCTTGAAAGAAACTTTGGGTAGTTTGCTATGAATCTGCCGCTGCAATTTTTTGACATCTAGATTAGTTTCAAAAGGGTGGCATTTTGATTATTTTGCAAAAATTTATCAAAAATTTTGAAGAAATTAAAATCATCGTAAATGTTAAATTACGTGAGAAAAATCGATATATTCTTCAAGAAAACCATAGTTTATGAAGGTCTACAATATGATTGCAAGCAGAAATCTGTAGCTCTTCTGGTTAAGGATTTAGAAATTTGATGACGTCACAGCCTCAAAATTAATAAATGCTGCCATTTTCAAAGTAATCAAGGTATCAAAAGATTGCCAAGGTAAATTTACAGCAATTATCCAAAGTTCCTTTCAAGCAATTTAATTCAAAGAATTTAAGTGTAATAGAATTTCACAACTGCCTTTTCAAAGATTTGAGCTCTATGTTATGGATAGTGATGTCATAAAGCGCAAAGAATCTGTCACGCTCAACGAAAACGCGGCAACTCTATTGTTTTCTTGCTTCTTAATCGTATTTTGACGAAAATATGGTGAAGACAAAATGTTTAACTAGTCAAAACGTGAAAAGAAGTTCATAATAGACCTTTTAGCTATTCAGGAAAAGAGCCTGGATCGACCATTATATTTAAACATTTTTAAATGCGAGGTTCGATCGAGTGGCGTTAAGGCGGATCTCCACGGGACGATTTTCGTGACGATCGTCACAAAAATTCGCGACGACACATGCGCAGTTACTAAAAGCGTCTTTTTCTGACGAAATTTTTGACGATTTTGCTCCTGACGAAAAGTTAAAACAGTTTTAACTTTTCGTCGTCCGCTTCGCGATCGTCAAAATTTTAGCCAATCAGATTTCAGAAACGACACGGACACAGCGCATAAATAATTTCAAGATGGCTGCCAGCAATGAAGAACGTTTCTTTTTTCTAGTTTCGTCTGTTTGCCTACGAATTCTTTGACACTGATAATAAAGAAAAATACTTCTTCTACGAAGCAGCAGATACAGGATATATCTTTTATTTATCGCCGCCATTACAGAATTTATTTGTTGTGTTGGAAAAAATACCGCCAGAAACAATCGTCTAGTGGAGATCGCTTACAAAATCGTCGTGAATTTCGTGAGGAAAATCGTCGCGAATTTTTTATGACGATCGTCACAAAGATCGTCCCGTGGAGATCCGCCTTTACAGCTTCTACAGTGGAACCTCCATTAACGGACACCTCTATACAACGGACACCTCCGAACAACGGACAAATATTTTCGTCCCAAAATACACTATGGCAAAAGGTGACAACTCCATAGAGCGGACACCTCTCTACAACGGACGATAAAATTGGTCCTATAGGTGTCCGTTATATGGAGGTTCCACTGTATCACCATTGTACACATTCGAAAATTCTACAAAATGTAGCAAAATATCGTTCGATTGAGATTGTTTTTCAGAATAGCTAAAGGTTTTTTTTTCTAGCATTAATTATACCAACCCCCAACCCCGGATTTATCCTTAACTCGCCAGTTTGAAGGAGGCATAAAGCTCGCACTTACCATTAACAATAACCTTAAATTCAACATTGATTGATTTAGGCCCATTTGCCAACATGCAAAAATATGTTCCTGCATTTGTGAGCTCTGCTTTCTCAACAATCATTGTCTTGTTTTTTACTACTTTGAAGTTTTTCGGTAATGCTGACTTTGAAGCAATTCTCGCCCATGTGATCTTTGGCACGGGTATGCCAGTACCAGCACATGTTGTTTGGCCTGATTCTCCTTCGGTTACTGTGATGTTTTCTGGTTTTTCGGTGAACTGTGGAGCCTCTGTAGAAAAGGGGAATGAGAATTTAAATATCCTGCATACTCTCGATTACCGAATAATCGCGCCCCACCGACTTACTAAGTTTTTGAAAAATTTTCCAAACCCCCTATTTTCAATCCAACCCCCTTTTATTCATTCTTGGAAATTTAAATGATAGTGAACATAATTTTTTGGATAAATATATAAAATAAGTGTTTAACTAGAAAACGACTATTTTTAATTTCTCCAACCTACCCCACAATTGTTTCAACTCCCGAATTATCATCTTATCGTACCATTTCCAACCCCCTCGATCATTCTCACCTCCCTATTTATTTGGTACTCGAGAGTAATTTGATGTGCATCTAAGTGAAGATACAGGGTCTGCAGAGGTACATGGGTAGGCTGGGTATAAAATGGACACGTGCTGATTCCTATTAACCCTATTAAAATTGCAAAAAAAAATTTAAATAAAATGTCTTTCTTTCAAACATCATTCGATTTTGATATTACTAGCGAATAAAAGAAGTGCTGTATTTGAAGCAACTCTCCCTTTCCTCTGCCAAAAAATCAGCAACCACTTGTAAGAATGGCTCAAACAACCTTCAAACTCTAAGTTGAAGCCAAGTCTATGCAACTTTGTAAAAGATGGGGCAACTGAATGTAAAGCTCCTCCACAGCAACCACATAAATGGGGTAGAGTTGTTTTGGGACGCTCTGTTTGTCTTGTAAATTTTAACTTGAATAGCGTCAAAGCTCCACCGAGTCTCCGGGTGACTTATTTGATTTCAGACACTCCAGAGGGGGGGGGTTAAAAGCCAGAGGGAGGGAGGCTCAATCAGGAGAGGGAGGCTTATTCACCAAATTAAATGGTAAGGATACATGTGATGGCTCTTCACTTCTTTTCCCCGCATTTTGGGCACTCAACATAAAATTTTACAGTCAAATACATAAATTTGGCACAGTTTCACCTCAAACCATACGAGCATTAACATGATAATTTGTTTGGCTAAATAAATGTAAAATCTTTGATCACTTCTTGAACTCAGGGGAGGGGGCTTAGCCGAGAGGGGGGCTCATTAAAAATTTTGCTTGGAGGAGGGCTTATTGGAGAGGGGGCTTAATAAAAAGGGGGCTTAGTAGAAAGGAGGGGCCAAATAGGGCTTTGACGGCATATCATGAAAATAACATGTACATACTGTAGACGATAACAGACACCTTTGCAGTAACAGTGTTATATTTTCCATTAGCAGTGCATTCATAGGTCCCAGTGTCAGACAGCTTCACATCTTTGATGACAAGCGATCTCCCATTATTGGCTGCTTTAGGGCTCATTCGACTTGGTAGTGTTGCTATCCCTTTCTTTTTCCACGTGACGTTCATTAGGCCATCCCCGTCGATCGCGCAAATTACGTCATGCTCCTTCCCACTGGCTAGATTGAGATGTTGTTTGTGTCTGAACAGTCGTTTATCAATTCGTAGTTTTCCTAAAATTGATGATTAATCAATTAAAATTGCAGTAGCAAAGTAGTAAATTTAAGCGAGTGGTAAAATTACAATGCATAAAATTTCGTAAACAATGTCCGGCATTTACATTCGCTGCGGCCATACTAGAATCTAGTCCCGTTATAATCTGAATTGTTTCACTTTCTTGAAATTAATCTTTGACATCGGAAAGTAAGGCGTTATAACGATACAAAGACTTCCGGTCACACTGTGCCCGTCCCATGGCCCATGAAAATGGCGACAACAAACAGGGCCGCGGAGAGAATTTGTGGGCCCCGGGTCAGAATGCAGCATGGGCCCTCTGTCAAATGAGTTCTGAAAGGTACGCCGAAGGCGTACCCGTGCGCCAGAGGCGCACCCATCTAGGGGGGTCCGGGGGCATGCTCCCCCGGGAAAATTTTTAAAAGTAAGGTTGCTAGAATTGCTCTGGTCACTATTTCCGCTTCTAGATACAATCGTAAAATCATATAACGAGCTAGTTATGTTTTAGGTAGGAACCTAGCACTTTGCAACCAAAAAGTCAGTGAAGTCAAATGTCCTTTATTTTCAGTGCTCACAAGAACGTTGGAAAAATCAATAAAATTTGTTCGCCTTTCATCTTATAACAAGAATCTGAATCGTTCAAATCCGTTAACATTTTTGGTGTTATGAATGTTCCGGAATTTTTCCTAGCTCATCTGGTCAAATTCAATGGTTTACAAGATGTATTTAACTTCTACCGCTTGTAAGAAAACGTTGTAACTATTGCTCTCAGTCTCTTCTTGATTTTTGAAGTATTATGACAATTGAGAAATTATTGATGGATGGGCCCCCTATTAGCACTGGCCGTGTTCTAGAGACCATCATTTGAGCCTTAGCTCGAAAAAACTCAGCTATTATTTATGGGCCCCTTATGGTTATGGGCCCCAGGTTTCTAACCCCCCCCCCCAAACCCCCCCTCTCCTCGGCCCTGACAACAAAGGCAATCCAAGATACGACACGTGCAATGCATGCTGGACGAAACAGACCCTTTAACTCGGTTGACTTACTTTCAGCAGCCAGTGTACAAAAAGAAACTCAATGAAGAAAACACTGACTATACTTACTTAATACTTTAAGCTGGAACTCTCCCTTTACATCAAAATCATTCCCCCAAGCTGAGGTCACTTTGATACGGCAGTCATATTTCCCATCATCCGTTGGAAGAACTGGATTAATTTTGAGCGTCCCATCTTCGGATGATATGATAATTCGGCCATCACTCTTTACTGTTTCTTTGCCATTCTTCATCCATACGAAATATTTGCTTGGAAAGGGAGGCTCGGCTAACGACGTGCACTTGAACGCGGCTGTTTCCTTTTCTAATACTTCCAGCAATTTCGGTAGGACTTCGTTCGGTTTCCGTTCTGAAAGTAAGTCAAAAGGGTACCTTGAGGTGAATCATTGAATTTAGGAAAACTAAGTTTATGCAAAGAAAAAACATGTCTTGAATCTGATATGTCAACAATGAGAATAAAAATGCAATAATTAGATTTGATGGTTACAACTTCATAGTCGCTCACTGAATTTACGAAATCGACATTGTTAAAAGGCAGCCCGGCAGGTTAGAAATACAGTTCATTGCATTCGGTAACTGATATGTTCCATTTCATTGTACAGCTAAAGAAACAATGGATGTGTGGGCGTTTCTTTGGCCTACTTATAGCGGTGAGTACCCCGTGTCCCAGAAAAAAGCAACAGATTTGAAAAATTCTAATGGTAACTGTTTCATACTCATTATCAAACAATTATTTTTATTGAAATCTAAAATAATTAGGCTAATCTTTTCTATATTTTCCAGTATTTTTGGGCGACTTGGTTGTAAAGTTAAAAATCAGCAAACTTCAAAATTGCCCCTAGGTCAAAACCACAGCTGCTGCATTAAAAATAGTGAATTGTGATTTCAAATTATAAAGCATGACAATCCCAGCAATTACCAAAAACTGCTGACAAGCACGCAACACGTAAGTTGATTGAACACAGTTTAATGAAAAAGATCCTCGGCGTTTTCCGTGATATCAGATCGTGCATAATTTATTAATTTTTCGTGAGTCCATCAATGAAACAATAGTAACGTCTAAACAGCTTCGACAAGTACATTTAAGGCGAGATTACGTGACAAAGCAATACCGAATGATTAGAAAAAAAAAGAATCCCGGTTTTGAAAGGCCACTGCCTCGTGGATATCAAGTTGATAATATTGGCAAACATTTTATCTAATGGGAGACATGTTGAAATCCATCTTAAAAGTCACCCGACTGAGATCGACCACTCCGTTGCGAAATTGAGGAATTTCTCGAGAAAGCCATTTAAGAAACCTTCAAACTGGACTAAAATCACGACTAAAATTCCTAATATTCCTGTCTTGCAGCAGTGACTTCAACACCCTTGGGGGTATGGCACTTTTGGGGTATGACACTTTTGTTTACTCAAAGGAACAAAACCTGCTGAAGCATGTAAAAGTCACTGCTGTCAGGCAGAAAATTTGGTCATGATTTTTCAGGCTTGTTTCTAAGTTTTCTTGAAGTAGCCTGCGTGCATCTCCTACTGTTTCCGTTGAGTTTAAATTTCCCGTTGAATTGAATTTACTTTCTGACGCCAGCAGGTTCTGCAAACCAGCGAATGAAAGCCTGTTCTTACTCACGTGCAGGTTTCGCAAAAACACGGAACTATTTTCATAGGTCAATAACCAATCTATTGTCTTGCAAAGTATTTCATGTGGTTTTTACTTCATTCTAATAGCAAAATGGCGTCGTCGGAGAGCAAAATGGCTTCGCAAGACAATAGATTGTTTAATGATCAATGAAAATAGTTCCGTGTTTTTGCGCAACTTGCACATGACTAAGAACAGGCTTTCATCTTTCATTCGCTGGTACATGCCTGAACACTAATGTGTGACAGCATATTGTGACAGGAACAAAACAATACTTGTAAATTGATTACCCATGATTGCAGAAATCATTTTTTCCTGAAACCCAGAATTGCGCAGTAGCAAGCTGTTGGTCGTTGTTGCGCAGACCCTTTCTTCTCTAGAATATTGGGTCTGCGCACAGGCTATGAGTACAAGGTTAAATCTTTTTCTTTTTGTCCCTGTTTGAAGTAGAATTCTTTGGAGAAATAGAATTTTTTCCCTTTGCATTTATTGGTAAAAGGAGATATATTCACTTACGATAAACCTGCAGCTGCATTGATTGCTTTCTTACACCAGCTATATTCTCCACAATGCAAGTATAATTATGAGTATGTTCTATTCTGTTCAAACGTTTTATCGTGAATGACCATCCACCATTATTGAGAACGGTATCACCAGGCAATGGTTTTCCTCCGTCAATCTCCCATCGAACTGTAGGTGTTGGAAGACTTGCTCTTTTCGGTTTAGGGCACGATATATTTATAGCATGTGGTACGAAAGCAAACTGGTCTTTCATCTCTGGCAATTTCCTCAGAACTGAAATGAAAGAAGAAGGATGTTAAAATATAAAACAGAATTCATTTTACAACAAGAATGCCGCATATTTCTGCCATTTTAATTCCAAAGGTATTTTGGTAGGGGGAATTTGACAAGCATGCACTGCTTTTGCTGATCTCATTTCTATATAGACACTCTTGCTTCCATAATAGAATGCAATACATTTTACTCAAATTGCCCAAGACGTCTCTTTTCCGTCACCGTCATATCGAACCCCATCATATCGAACATTCAATGTAAACAAAAATTTGTTTCAATTATATATAGTGAGACAAATGCAGCTATGTCTAGATCTGTATAAAGTCAAAAGCTTGCAACTGCAAGGAGCTAAAAATCGAAGAAAACTTTACTGAAATCGAAGCAAATGACGTGCCATGAACAAATGGAAGTCAAAGAAAAAACGCTGTGTATATATGTGAGTTTTCTTTGTTTTATTCAAAAATGAATCTATTTGTATTCTACATTTGCCTATTCTCGTTTTGCATTTAGAAGAGGGTTAAAAGTTGTTTGATATAGCAAGTACTTTCAGATAACCGATTTTGAAATATCGAGATTCAACTATAAGTCTAAAATACAGCTAATATATAGAATTTAGTTGGTGACATTACTCAAATTCTAAAGGACGACAGAAAATTGTTTCAAGTCAGCTGGATTTTCACGTTAAAAAGAGTTGCATCTTTGCTTAAGATGTAGAAAAAGAAGATTATCATCGCACTCAATGAGCAGAAAATAAATGCTAAATTGTTTAAACCAATATGGTGCTGTCTATTTTCCGATATCCAAAGTTGATAGTATTGTGGTATCAATTTCTTACTTATACATTTTGATACAAAATATTGGACTGAGCAGTGTTACAGCTTCCATCACTGTTTAGCACATTCAAAAATTCCGCAGATTTCTCCAAAATGTGTGAAAAATGTAGTTTTAACTTGATTCTTATGTAGAGCTGCAAAGCAAAACATTGCTGATTGCCAAATATTGAAGCTTTCAGCTTCATAAAGTTGTATGTGTTAGGGTGCGTTTCGTCCGTGGTCCAAACCAACCAAATCTTGAAAACGGTAGACTTTACAGAGATGGAAATATATTTCCAAATCAAAAAGAAAAATCTTTGAAAAAGCAGCTTTTGCATACTTGTGGTTCACCAATAAAACAAAGATCCTTCCTAAACTTGCATAATATTTTGCCTTTGGAGCAGAAGGCCTTCCAAACATACCAAACCTTGAGAATTTTGGAGTCAATGAAAACACAAATAATAAGTCTACCAAGTCTACTTCTACCGTTTTCAGAAAAGGCACGAACCAAACATACCATTAGAAAACAAAACATAAACAAGACTTACTTGCAATGTCAACTTTCACTACAGCCGTTATCGTCTTTTTATCAACATTAGCTGCACATACATAAGAACCTCTGTATGCCTTTGTTAAACTTTTTATATACAATGTGTTATTACTAAACACTTTTCTATCTTCTGTGTTCTGTATAGGAGAACCTTCAATTGACCAAGTAATAGTCGGAGTTTCTGCTGTCCCGCTCGCTGTACAGTCGATCATTACTGAACTGCTTTTTATTTGAACAACACGAGGTGGATTGACGTTGACAGTTAGCTCTGCAAATCCTGAAATAAGAATATCCAACATTAACAAATGATAGAATATTTGTAGACTTCTGACAATGGGCCCCTTGTATCACTGCAGTAAATGAAACAGTGAAAAAGCTGACCCTATTTTCTGCAATCATCAATGGAATTATGATGGAATCACGGCTTGAAATCTCAATCCCATGGGAATGTTTTCAATCCTTCAATCACATCAAAAATTCTATCACATTTACCGTAACCATAGTAATCGGTAATTCACAATCTGATTGGAGAAATTGCAGAGTTCTGGGCCTCAATAGGGTTAGGTTTTTCAGAGTAACTGTTCATATGGAGACGAGCCAGCCCACTCTCCGGGCTAGGATAGTTCTCACCTTGTGATCATATAGAGAAATTCCAACTTGCTTGCCAAGACAGAAATTGAACACATGTCAAAAATGAGACACAAGCTCATTGTTTAGAGAAACAGCGCAGCAATAGCAACGTTTTCATCTCAATAGTCGGGATGGAGTGTTCATATGGGAAGAGTTTCATCCTGCCTACCGAGATCTCGCCTTAAGTGAGATTCCAATAAGTGGGCCAGCCAGCTTGCTCACATGAACAGAGATCAAATTTTGCAACAGACTTAGGGATGAAGTGAGATCTCAGCAAAAAGGCCAAGCCCAAGTGGGCTGGCTTGCCTCCATATGAAACACAGTGTAAATGTAGTAGCTCAAACTGCACAGGCTCTTACAAGGAAAAAATCAAAAGAAACCTCTGGCCACTCACTGACCTTTACCTCTCAATGAAGAGTTTGCAGAAACAGACTTTGAGACTTCCAGCAATGACTTGGATAAAGACTAAAATTTCTACTTCAGTAATGGAATTACTTGCACATAGGTCCAATTGTAAACACAATGGCCCACTCTATACATGCACCACATGGAAAATGAAAGGAACCTTCTGGCTACCCCGGAAAAACACATCTCTACAAATCATTTGTAGAAACCAACCTCCTGAGTTTTGGCAACAATGTCTCAAGAATGCACACAAGTAAATGGAATATCTGTACGCATTGCAATCTGACATAGACTGCTGTAATATATCAGAGATCAGAGAACAAAGAGGATGTCAAATCTTTTGCTTCATATCATAGATTGTGTAGCATGTGTACAGACAAATCTGGTTTCTTTTCAGAGAGATTTCCTTGTTTCTCTGCAGGGAACCAGTACCTACAATCTGGCTAATAATATGAGCATTTTGAGCAAGCATCAAAATATTGGCAGCACATTTCACTAACAGCTCAATTTACTAATTTCAGGGAATTAACTATGAAATCTAATCTTTAAAATAAAATCTTCCATCAAATTATTTACAAGAAAAAGAACATTTCAAATATCTACAGCAAAACAGAATTAAGATGAGTTCAAACATCAGAACTTCTGTTTGCTTCATACATTATTTGCAATCAGAAAATGTATGGGCATCAAGACATCTTAATAAGATTCTATTCATGAGATCATATCCACATTTTCTCTCAAACATGGTTTGCATTAATTAGCTTAATCAGCTAATCATTGTCGTTAAATTCTGAATAAATAATTTAGACATATAATTTATGCATTATTATCATCAGCTTTTTGATTAATTCAATTTTCTTTGAGGGTAGAAACAGGTCATGTGGAACTCAATGAGGTCACACAATACCATAAACACTGCATTACCTAATCTGTTTAAATTCCTACAATCTATACCTACAGAATATACATTCAGAGCAGGACAGGGGATGGGAAAGGAAACTGTCAGCAGAAACAGTCAGAACCAACATGAAAAACTGTCTTGAGACATCAGTGTTTTGATGAGGTTCATATGCCTTGTTTTCAAGCATTTTCCAGGGTTAGGGTTAGGCTTGGGTACAGAATGCCAAAAACAGTTAAGGTATTTTGACAACGAAGGTGCAAAAAGTGATGAGAATAAGAAATTTCAGCTCTTTGATGAAGAAAAGACTTACAATCTCATAACATTTTATGTAAACTTTATCAAGAGAAATCCTAGTACAGGGATAAACATATGATGATGATGATGATGATGATGATGATGATGATGATGATGATGATGATGATGATGATGATGAGTATGATGATGATGATGATGATGATGATGAGTATGATGATGATGATGATGATGATGATTATTATTATTATTATTATTGACAGAAATTTGTTAATGGTACATCAAAAGGTCAAAATTTAGCTGCGGGCAAGCCTAGGCAACTAAATTTAATGTTTTTTGTTCTTCAAGTGTTCAATGATCTTTTTTCTTCATTTTCTTGCGTAAAAATGTCTAACTATCTCGCAGTTTTGACTCTTGATCCACTTCTGCGACTGTTCAAGTATCAAGGTCGTTGTTTTGCTGTTTTCAATCAGTTTTTCCATCTTTGTGTAAAATTGCTTGCTGTAACATGCAAGGAAGTCAAAAACAACGTTAATCTGGTCAACATTGTATTCTGGGTACATCTTTTCAAGCGATTTCCTCATCTCTCCATATTTTTGTTGTTTCTCATCTTCACGTGTCAAAATGATATCTGGAGCACATACAGTTCCCTCTATCAGTATTATCTTTTTCGCATCTAAACCTAAACAATTATTATTATTATTATTATTATTATTATTATTATTATTATTATTATTATTATTATTATTATTATTATTATCATTATCATTATCATTATTACTATTATTATTATTATTAGTGTGAAGGAATGAGATGACTGGAGGTGGGTTTGTTCTGTGTTTGAATTTTTTAAACAAGACAATTTACCAATGATTCACAATGACTGGAAGGCTGGAAGAAGCTTAGCACTCACTTAATCCACCACAGGATTCTAGAAACTCTGAGTTACCCCATCAGTCTTATCTTGTTGACTTTGATGTTTTCAAGTTAGGAGATCTGAATTGACAAAATTTCATTAACCATAAGCCTTGTCTAGAAATCCAATAAAGGCTTTCTTACAGCATACAATAAAGGCTGATCCCATCTATTTACTTTTGAAAGCAATGAGTTCATACAAGCAAAGTTCTGGAACATCTAAACCAAACTTCTTGATCCAGTATCAACACAAATAATATCCCAGGCTAAAACAGCTGCTGCTCTTCAACCTAAGAATCCGTTGTTTCATGAGTGAACATACAATTTCATAATTTGTGGCTGTATAAACTAGTTACAGTATATGCAATAACAGTATACTTGCTGATTTCAAAATTTATCAAATTCACTGAAGACCAATTACTGACTTATGGAAAGAACTACGAGAAAGAGCAAGATTTCACATATTCTCTTAATGCATAAAATGTCACTGACAACTTTTAGCCCCTTAAATGCCAATCCTGGACTTGAATTCAAGTTTCGATTGAGCAATTTCATTTGCACTGTTTTTAGCAAGACCGTTAGCTTTCTAAAAGAAATACTTTGATCTAAGAACTGTCAAGGCAACAGTGTAATTTTGGGGGAGGAGGTGGGCCTAATTTTGTATGATGTGGGCCCTGATAGCAAGTTGACAGCAGGCACATGCAAGCCAGAGGGTGAGGGAAGGGAAAATGACAGCCCCAACACTGGAAATATTTGCAAAAATTACAGTAGGTGTTTTGGGACAAGAATCCACCCTAAGTTGGGCCAAGAATTTTGTAAACAATGGACATTTCATCAGGCAGCCATTTTAGATTCCCTTACACTACTTGATGGCGAATAACTCAAGAGCTGCATAATGCAGTTCCAAAATTAATCTCCTGAATTTAATGATTTTGATATGAGGTGCATGCATAGTAATTAGCTGGGGAAACAATGCAGTGCACAGGCATTTTCTTTGTACTGTTCATACGTTACTCGACTTTGTTCATGAACAACTTTTTTAAACTTTTCATCGATTTAGATTAGTTTACTTTGTACAGTTGTATATACATGGTAAGCTATCTTTTATGTACATAAATCGATGTAAAATTAGTTGACAAACAAAGAAACAAACAATAGGTGGCGACTCAAAAAAGTGACCTGATGCAATCTGTTATAGAAAAATAAGTAAGAGGCCAACTGAAATGCTTCAAACATTGTTACCCTAAATTATGAGTATTAAAGCACTTTTTTGGCATTGGTAAATTTCCAAATTGGGGATTTTGAGAAAAAGGCATGGTTGAACTCTTCAAAAGCTCGTCAAATACAGGGGATCATTTCATGGTCATTTCAGATCTTGAAAACAATGAGGAGCATGCTTTTATAGTCCCTAGCAATAGGAATATATAAATGTTTCTAGTAAACTCATGGAATTTCAAAGAAATTCAACTTTCCAAGCAAATCTAAATCTTCAAGAATTGCTCACAGGAAGGCAGGAGTATCCTTATCCCTTGAAATAAGAATATTTTAGGTACCTAGGGACTATAAACTTGCTGTGAATCTTCGTATTGAGTTGCCTATTCCCAGCTCAAAATAAAACATGTTCCTCATTATTTGAAAATGTGAAATGACTGTAAATCAAGCCCTTGTTTTTGATGATGACTTTTTGGAGGATTTCAAGCATGCCTTTTTCGTCAAAATCCTTAATTCAGGAAATTTACAGTGCTGAAAAGAATTGCAAAAATACACACAATGTAGGGTAGCCTTTTTTGCAACAGAACAATGCTTGAAGCATTTCAATAGGCTTGTTACTTATTTTTCTATAACAGGTATTGCATCAGGTCACTTTTTTGGGTCACCAGGTATCAAAAATTGTTGAAAGGAACAAAGGAGACAAAAATTTTGGGATTCTCCTTGTTTTTAACAATAGGTGGATCTATTTACATCTGCCTATCATATAACTTGTGCATGAGCACAGGGATGCCAAAAGCTGTTTCATCAAGAAACCACCCTCCATGTTTTCAAAGGACCATTAGAAAGTTCTAGCATAAAAGATAAAGCGTTAATCAATTGCATTGATGAGCATGACTGACTTACTTTTTTTCTATGACATCGAGCCCCCTATCAGATTACAAGGTTGAACTTTGTAATCAAAAAAGCAACCTCTTGCAGGATTGCCAGAGGTCTGAAATAAGTCACAGCCAAAATCATTACAGTTCACAACCAAATTCAGCCAACCAAACAAAAGGTCAAAACTGCCAATTTTTGGTTAATCATGTTCAGTTAGTGTAACTGAGAATGGTTCCTTGCACTAGCATAACTGTTATATACACCCCCTGGGGGGGGGGTAACATAACATGTTGAGGGTATGGGTATGTGCCGCCCATATGGGTGGGCTTTTGGGTTGAAAATTCTCTAAACAAGGGTCCCATTTTTGGCAGATTTTCCTTAAACATGGGTGGGTTTTCCAGAAATTAGCAAAAATTGGCAAAAACGGGCAGTTTTTTGCCAACATTCATCATAAAAGTGGGCATGACGGCAACAGTCGGTAATAAGAAGAGGGTAGCTTTCTGAAAACCGGGCGGCAGACCCCCGTTCATCCGCAATTCATGTACCCCCCCCCCACCACGGGTATAGACCTTTTTCTTTGAATCCTTCTATAATGCTTTCCTTATTTTGTCATTATTTCACTGGCAATTTGAGATTTTCGATGAGATTTTGAGCATCAGCTGTAGTCCATAAGTAGTTGTATCTGTTGTTCATTAAGCCAATTTCTGCTTTTCGCCCAAATCATCCTTTTATGGCCAAGGATTTTGAAAAATGACCAGAACTGATAAATGTGGCCCTCAAATCAGCCAGATGGCAATCCTTACCTCTTGACCTCAAAACATTCAACAAAGCAAACTTGGTCATGTGAATTTAAACAGAAATCACGTGGTAACAGCCATTTCCTGTCTGTGAGGAT
Organism: Aurelia sp. 3 sensu Dawson et al. (2005); assembly: GCA_964020215.1. Lineage (NCBI taxonomy): Eukaryota > Metazoa > Cnidaria > Scyphozoa > Semaeostomeae > Ulmaridae > Aurelia > Aurelia sp. 3 sensu Dawson et al. (2005). The sequence continues at coordinate 26,746,831 of OZ026574.1, read as the reverse complement.
GAATAACAATCCAAGATGACATTTGACAATGAAAGGTGATTGAAAATGACTGTTAAGCATTTGGCAATGAAACCTCAATAATCCAGAAAACCATTGATTTGTACGGCCATTCGAAATCGTCCATGCAGGCTATGGAGAGCAATGTTCTTTTTAATCCTACAGCAGACACCCTCTCCATATGGAACAGAAATTTCATTACCATCATATTTTTAGTCCCAAAGGATAAAATCTCTGGCAGTAACTTTAAAATATTCTGAGTCCTCTTTCAAATTGGCCAATAACTTATCAAATATATCTTGGCGGCTTTCATTTCAAATGATTATTCATGCATTTGCAACAATATGAAACAGTTGAAAGGCTTTCAATGAAATCTTTCTGACCAGAGCAGAGAATGTTTTTTGACCACCTGCTTCTTTTAAAATGAACAGCTTATCTGTGCTGAATGCGAGAAACAATTTCGAAGATTTTTGCTTTCGTTTGACCTGTGGATCTGTTTTATTCTCTTTTGGGACGCCGTATTTATCATCAGATACAGTGAAGACCTCATTTGACTAATATTACGATATTGACTTGGTTTTGTTTGAAATGCATCATGAAGTTCTTTCATCCATCCTGTCGCAAACCTGTGGCTCTGGGAAGCCTCGTAATTCGATCAGTTCAAATTTAGTTGGTGACTAGCCATAATGTCCTGATGATAATTAATAAAGACCTTTCATCGCCTGTAAAATCTAATTTCGGGTGACTGGAAATTGATTAAAATTTGATATTTGTAAAGGAATGTTGAATTTAGGAATGAGCACTTTATGAGGGGGCAAAAAGTGTAAGTCTAGAACTCAATTCCCACGGGCTATTGAAAAAACAAAGCATGCAAATAGAACATACTTCATTGTAATTCTAACTTTTCATCAGTTAACCACGGATTTTTACGAAATGAACTGCAGTTTTCGAAGTAGTTTCCAACAATGACGCTGTGTCTATCGAGGATGGAGCACTACCAGGACAAAAATTTTGAACTGGAAGTTTGGGGCGGCATATAAATAACTTCATACACAATTCCGGTGTTTAAAATTAAATTTATGAATAGAAAAGATATCAAATAACTGTGTGGGTATCTTTCTTTTAAATCTTGGAAAGGGAACGTCCTTAAAATTGCTTGTTTCATTCAAAACACAGAAAGGGGATTAAACGGCGATTAGGGAGGAGAGCGAGCTGAGCTTCAAATGTGAAGAACATTTTCGCGGCTCAAAATAAGGGCAATCTCTCTACTAAATACTTTACTGGGTACTCAGAATGTATAACCAGGCCTTCGTTATGTCAATGTATACGTATTAGCTCTTAGGCTATTGTTTGGGGTCAGATATTTACATATAACGTGGGAGGGGTTTTCCACCGCCAGAACGGGCCTAGGCTAAAAACAAGCATTGCTGTGTCAACATGAGGATACCCCCATGGAAAGGGTCGTCCTGTCACTTACCATACTGAACAAAACACGATAAAAACAAGACATCTAATGGTGAAACTGCCATCTTTATTTGGTTTCAGCTACTTTAGCCACTTCTTCTTATCTTGGTGTCGTTTATCAGACTTTCAAGGAGAACATATTTTGAGAGTCATTCGCTCGCAGCTCCAAACAATTGTCGGCTTTGCAACACTCAGATTTCGCTCACCACAATGTCACATGATCGGACACTGACCAATAGAATCATGCTGGAATGCAAAATATGGAATGGAATGAGGAACAGAATAGCGCAGGCTAACTTTTCTCAAATTTGAATACATAAAAATCGAACATTTTCGGACGATCAAACTGTCGGACAAAATGTTGTCCGAAAGTTCATTTGTCCGAAATCTAATGATGTCCGAAATTTTTTTCGTCTGAAAGTTTTAAACTCATAGCAAATGGAAAATGAAAAAGAAACATAACATAAAATGTCAATTGATTAATGTTTTGCCGGTAGCACTAAGGATGCTTGAACTTTTATCCACCAGTTTGGTTCCTTGATTGACCTTATTTGTTTTCTGGAAAATAGTTCACGTATGGCAGCATCTTGGTTTACAGCTCGTTTTACCATTATTGTTCAGTCTAACGAAAATTACATTCAAATGTCCTTGTAGATGTGATGATCACCATGTACCTACTATAAGTTGATATTCATAATAGAATCGCAATTATTTTGAACAGATATTTTGGCATCATGCTTGTTTTTTGATATCATGTTTGTCCGAAAGTTTTTTGTCCGAAATTCCCGAAAAAGCGTCCGAAAGTTTTTTATCCGAAGTTGTTTTTCCGAAACTTTTCTGTCCAAAAGTTCGATTTTAACGTACTGACGTTCAGAGTTTCATAAAGTTAGTTGATGGAGCAAAGTAGAGGTTATTGATAGCTACGACAAATAAAACGAGTACATATTCTATTGTTCCTCATTCTACACATGCACATGTTGAAAGTGAAACAACTTTCTGAAAGCTCTTGCTGAAAATAGAGCAAGGTTGTTAAGATGCAAAAATGGCGACAATTTGTAACTGGAATACACTGGAATATATTGAAAGGCAAGGCAAACTTTTATGATATCAAAAATTATTGCCTCAAAAATCACTTTCAAGGGTTTATTCAAGAAATTTTCTTCTTGTTCAGCTCCAGGTCGCTCCTCGCTCCTTTTCATGGTCCGCCTTTTAAGGGGTTCCTACTTATCAATTATTCGAAGGAAACAATTCGGAAACCTCTGCTGCTGCTGTGAACAATACGGAAACCAAAGCAGTGTGTACAGCTCTTTCTTACACGGCAGGATACAATAGAGTTGAAAACAATAAACTGGTCTTGAACAAAGGAGATCAACAATCACAAAGCTGTGAACAAATGATGACCGAATATTTGCTTTTGTCTCACCAGTAAGCCATGTTGGTGTCATGCACAGAGATATGGTGTCATATCCGCTGTTTGATAATTGTTTGGGTTTGATAACAAATTTTTTATCGCGGTTTTGATCATGTTCACTTCTAAAAACATGAATTTATGATCTCCAGAATTGTTTACAAAAAGAAACAATTATTCAGGTCTCGTGGGACCCGCGTGAAGAACACGTCATTTCGCGGAACTAAGATTTTACCACCTGAAAACCTCCAGGGTTGGTTTTTTGGAAATTTATCTTGTGGCAGATGATAATTCGTAATATCATAACACCGTTCAGTTTTATCTGCTCATGTGGTTCCCATGTGGCCAAATATGAAGGATTTCAACAATCATAGTCATGTAAAATGAAAATCTCGTTTGTGAACGAGCTGTGCAGTGCAGACAGGTTGTAAAGAAATATAAAGAAGAGAAATAATTTCCTTCTTGACTTTTCACAACAAAATGAGATGAAAAAACAAAATTAGACCACAAAGTAAATGAACGATATCAAAAACTTAATATTCTTTCCGCGCTGGTTTTGAAAAGACGCACTACCTGAAGCAAGAGAGATACTTTTTGGCTTGTTGCAAAAAACTTGGGGGATCGTACCCGAAGTCCACTCCCGTTTCCTACGTCTGTTTCCGTTCAACGAACGGTAAAAATTGTCAAGTGAAAAAATGGCCTCTTTTATACTATGGTCCAACGCTGAAATGACAGACAAAAGGGGCCAAAACAGCGGCACAAGCTCAAGGACAACATCACCTTGGCAAACACAAATTCACTTTTCGTTGCAATACTGACGTGAAGTGAGAAGTGAGGCCATATTATGATTCGGCAGACTTTTAATCTGGATGTTCCTTCGAGGATTGTTACTTTTATTGTTTGCTGTTGCTGTCGCGGCTCATTGAATTTTCCGAAAGTTGTGCTGCGTCTGTTAAAGCTGTACCGGCCTTTCTCCGAAATGCCCCTGATTGACACTAAAATATCTCTTTTGCAAAAACTTTTGTGTCGCTTATCCTCTGAAGACTTGATATTTATCCGGCTGCTCAATGACGAAGCAATAAATCTTTTAAACACTCAAAGAACAACAGTAAGTGCGAATGGAACTCTGTGAGCATTGTCGTTAATCTTATTTGCTAAGGCCTTAAATAAACTAAAAGTCGTTAAAAATATTACAACTCCTGCGCGCGGCACTCCTATAATTTCTCGATCGGCAGTCGAAGTTTTGAAGGCCATTTGATTTCGTTCGATCTCTTCTATCCTTTAGCCCACATTTGAAATACTGTATCTTGATGAAAATCAACTCATTCTACTAATTTTGCATGCACTACGAGTTAGTTAGCCACCAAGGTTTCAGTTAGATCTCAGTTGGATTTTCTGCATTTAGGCTTTACCTTGGATGGGTTCTTTGAACTGCAATTTTCTTAAATGCTAAGAAAAAGTTCATCAAGACTTACGATATAAGTCATTGGATCCCTTGACCCTTCAGATGAATTTTGGCACATAATAAATTTACACCAGCCACATTGGTCCTAAAATGTAATCAACTTCATACCAAAGGTGCTGCATCGTTTTCCTGTCCACATATATTGTCAACTTTAAAGTGATGATTGTGCAGTGACTGTAAGACAGGTGCGTAATGAAATTACACTTGACTTCATCCCTCTGCGGGCTTCTGTGTCACTCACCATCTGTTTCCAGATGTCAAGAGGGAGATTTACCCTGGGGATGATTTTGTCGAGAAAGTAGAGATGACTTGACAATATAGGAAACTGATGTTTCAAAAACATCCAATGGTTTTTGACAACTTTTGAAGTCCATTCCTAGCGTCCCAGTGTATCGAATTTGTAAATTTTGTCAAGGTACATTCTCACAAATTTTAGCCTACACAAATTTTAGCAGGATCGCCAGATGTACCAAATTGTCTAGGTACACCGTCACAAATTGTAATAATCCCGAAAACTGCTTTCTCACGCTCCCATTTTGTAACACAACTCAAACATGCGGTAACGAAATCTCATGCAAAATCTACGGCCAAAACACACTAGGTCCCAGTCCTAATCTAACTACACGTCTCAATGTACTTTGCGGACTAGCGCAATGGAACGAACACAACGTCATAGCTAACTAAACTAGAATTCGTTCACCAGTTCATAAAGCCCAAGAGGGACAATCAGCACATGCACATACGGGAACAAGTCTGAGCATGAGCGATAGGACCTAGGACACCCAGTGTGTAGCAGTTTATATTTTTATCTCAGAGCTTAACGAGTTAAGGTGGATCTTCACTTAAGGTGGCTCACTACTGAAGATTTCAAAATTACGAAACATTGAAAGGTGGTTGTGTACGAAGTAAAAACAAGTTCAAGACACACACAAAAAACAACAAGTTAAGGTGGCTAGCTACTGATATAAATTTAAACTGCTACGCAATACTGGGTGTCCTATCGCTCATGGTCTCAGAGATTTTTAAGTTACCCAAGAATATCCGTTCAGTTTCATTGCAACCAGAATATCAGCTTATTTCATTTACTTAGATCCTTGCAAACGAACATAAAAGAAACACGAAACGATGCAAACTGGGGTCAGGGTTGCACACAAAAATTCTAGGGGTCTGGAACAAAGGCTATTCTGGGTAAGTCTCAATGATATATCTAAAATCCCAAATGACAAGTGACATCAGCAAAGAACATAGGGAAACGCGGACTATAGGTCATGAATCTACTTTTCAACAAAAGTGAACATTGACATGAAAACTCTCTCTTATCTTTTTGTAACTTCTCTTGCGTCAACAATGACAAATTTCCTTCGCATCTTAGATGATACTGATTTTGGTTGAATAAAACGGATTTATTTTTATGTCTGATATGACCGCGGACACAAAAGATTTAAATACAGGAGCCGACATGTTTTATCTTGCGTGGTTTCCAGCTCATATTTTTTCCTCGCTTTGTGGCTGACTTTTTGCCGGCTTTTTCACTTTCTTCTTGCAGTCGACCGTAAGACTTAATTTAATGCTTTGGTAAACTTAACTTTTTCACTAAATTTCTTATCTTCCTATCGTTCAGGAAAAGACAGTGCCCTTGAGTCTAGCAACCGGTTATGGCAGAAGAGGAAAGGCAAAATAAGTCGTTGCTCTAAAAACAGCACATCTGTTGTTTTCCAGTAATGTCAAAACAAAGTGAGTTATGAAGGAAAGAGTTCTAGCACTGTATCTATCTAAATTTTCTACATATTTCTTACAGGGTTGGCAGTGCTTTCTTATAGATAAAGAGCACTGTTAACCCTGTCTAAATGTGGAAAAATTTAGATACAACGCTAGATATATTTCTTTGAAAACGTTCTTAATTCTGACATTGCTGAAAAGCAACAGATAGGAGATAGCAGCCTGTTGTGTCTTTGTGTGGAACACAACCTATGGAAGTACAGTATTGAAGCAATTTTTTATGCTGCCTTTCCTCTGCCATAAATCAACAACCTTTGTTAAATTTACTCAAACAAGGTCATGAAGAAAGCCTGTCTTATGTAGCTGTGTAAAAATGGAATGAATAAAACTATTGCTCCTTCACAGCAGCCACATAACGAGGAGCATAGGTTTCAAATCTTTAAAAGCTGGGTGTAAAATTCTATGACCTATTTCTTTGAACTCAACGGCTTCAAAGAAAGTTGAACTATTTTACAGTAAATATGCCGTTGAACTTTTCTGAAATCTTCAATATTTTCAGAATTACAGTGTTTTTCTTCTTTCTTAAGAATTCAAGAAAATTTTCGAAAAAAACTTAAAACGATAGTAATTTCTAAACCTGTTGACGAAAGATCAAATAATTTTCAAGAAAACCATAGTTTATGGATGCCTACAATATGGTATCGAGCTAAACTCTTTCACTCTTCTGGTTTGTGATTTAGAAATTTGATAACGTCACATCATAAAATGAGCTGAAATATAAAATAGACTGCAATTTCGACTCAAGATTTCTGAAAAGTGCAACGGTAGAATCAAAGAAAAGTAGCCAAAGTTTCTTCTGAATTTTACATCCGCCTTTTTTCGTAGATTTAGAGATTTGAAACCTATGCTATAACGAGGTACAATTTTTGGACACTCTGTCTATTCTGTCGTAAATGATCATTGTCAACAATGGGTCTTAGCGCGCAAGATCTATCCCGAATGGTATCCAAGTTCCTATCCTATGGAAGTTCTGGTACCTATATGTATTGCTTTCGATATAAAATCTCGTTCAACAACTTCAATATTCCAATATTCTAATATTCATAAGCAGGAAAATAGATATTTCTGGAAAGGGTAAATACGTGAACATGTGACGTCAAACAAAGGACAGTACTGTTTCACTGGCGTAGTGTTTCGCGTCAGTATGGGTAAATGTTTATAACAGTTGTTTAAATAACAAAATTGATAACATATATGATGACTACAGTGAGTTTACTTTACTCAGTTAGCTCACGAAACGTAAATAATTTGCCAAATGAGGGGGGGGGGTGGGGGTGGGTAAAGGAAACTTCCACAACTCTGAAGTTAGTCATAGAAACAAATGAGTAGTCAATAAGAGAAAGGTGTTTCGTATGAAATCCTGGTTGATCGCTGCGGACTTTTCACAACGCAACGGAAAAAGTTACTACCAAACAAGACAGCTTAATAGACAATGATGCATGTAAATATAAGATACTTTACGACTCTATCCATGTAATCAGTACAGTAATTCAAAAAAATATTCACATCTGCATAAAATATATACCAACCACTCTGGAAGAACGTGCCTTCTTATTGAATGTTCAGGAAAAGTTCATCAGTTTGTAAGCGATTGACAATATCTGTAAAGTCCTAGTCTAAGTTCTTACATAGCTATACAAAAACAGCAAGACAAAAAACCTTCTGTTCACTCAAAAAGTCATTTTCACCTGATAAAAAACTCGTACTTCTCGTTACCCTCTTGATGTATCTTGGCAAGAAATCACTACATGCTCTCCTGGGGCTAGCTCTCCCGAGACTGCAAACGATGCAAGAGTCCACCACCATCCCAACGAAAAAATACCTATCTTTGCGGTAGGAGAACCTCGAGAAGGCCTTTTGGAGCAAATGATGATTCTTTGTAATTTTCTCACTCCATTAAACAAAAGCAAATACTTTCAGGAAATAGATAGTTCTTCTGACACCTTGCATTGTTCCAGATCAAGTTTTTCTCCCGTAACAATTCAACAGTTTTCTGTACTTACACTGTGCTGTTTATAGCTTTCCATATTTCGTCTTCCTTCTCTTCCTTTGCAAATTCTTCCAGTGTTCTGCATGAATCTCCTAATCGTTGCTCTTCAGATTTTCTCTTTCATCCTTTTCCAAGGTGTTGCAAGAATCCTTATTCTGTCTCTCATCGAAATAGGCCTGTTTCTTTTTGTATAAACAAGAAACGCGACAATAACAACAACAACAACAAAAAGACTCAAACCAACTCCAAGAGCAACTGCTAACTTTGACGATGATTTGGATTTAGGCCCTGTCATCTGTAAAGTTTCTGCCTCCATATCATTTGCAACTGAAAAGTCAGTGGTATCGTCTTTCGGTCCATTTGACCAGGTGAATAGGTAAGGATGATTCTAGAAGGGAAAATGTTGTATATATTATTTAATATATTTCATGTTCAATTCTTTTACAAAAGGTTGTCCTTCAACATAAGCTGGTTTTCAAGGTGCCCTCCAGGAAAGTCTTTGAGTGGTTAAAGAGATTTGGTATTTTTTGAATGCACCAGCTTCTGTCATCCTCTGTCTGTTTTTTTGTGACGGCAATTTTTCCTTCAATGCTTTTCATTTCTACCTCGCAGCTAACTTTTCTTATGACTACGAGCCAAAAAAGGAGATCCCTCAAGAAAAAGTTCAGCTTGCAACATGCTTGCGCAAGCTTGACAGAAGCATGATTTTGGCTTGAAGGAGCTTGAAATGAGTATGTTGACAGAATCCTGGCTACTGAGCAGCCCTTTAGCAGGTATGATAAAAGCTTTATCAAGCTTGATAATATTCGCATGCTAATAATATTCTCAAACATACTACGATTAAGCTTGATTGAGTTTGTCTTCCAGTTCAGAAGATGCATGCTGCAGGCCAGCGCAAGCAGTGCAAAATTCTTGCTTAAATCATAGTCACTATGCTTAAATCAACCTCTCAAACATACTCACATCATATCCAAACATTTTAATTCAACTAATCATTCAACTGACGATATGTCAATTCTTGGCTTGTTATATGCACCTGTGGATACCACCAAACGCAAAACCTTGGAGAAACGCTTAATTTTTAACTTAAAAACTCTTTATCCTAGTGGACTTAATAAGCAATTTACTTATCTGCAATAGGCCCCTTTCCCGCTCTCTATTCTTCCCTTTCCTTATTCATGTTACGCCACGTCGCATCTCGCATTCTTTCCTATCTGTCGAATCTCGTCTTCTCTTTGCTCGGCTCGACTAATTTCGAGTCACTTGATAACGAGTATACGCTCGAAACGTCGTGTTTTTACATCTACGCTACATTTGGTACTTATTTACAGTATTATCGGTTAATAATACTCATATCATACTCAATACAAGTTAGAGAAGTGTCAGGCTTAAAATCATGTTCCGGGACGAGTGCAGTTTAGCGGGCGGCGATCACAGGGAAACAAGATAAATGAAAGTTTATCCAGTGAAGACGCGTAGGCCACTTGTTGCGATTCGCCAAAATCCTGCAAAACCCAGCTTGGACTGCAGCACGAACAGTTTAGATGACTTTCAATTATAGCTTCTTTGTTACGATGATTCTTGTTATATAACTCGTTGTTTGTTTCCGTGATAATTGAGGGCTACCGCCCCCAAACCCCCGTTGTTTATCAGTTGATATGTTTGCATGAAAAGAAACCACGCTTGTTTCAAACTGACTTTTGATTTGAATTCGAATCCTGTCAAATACGACGTTACTGCGCAGGGGCCGCCCGCTAAACTGCACTCTAGCCCATGTTCCAAACATATTCAATAGTTTGCAAAGGGATCTCAAAAACCTTTTCTGTGCCTATTCCATGTGGATCCAAAGTAAATAATCATTAACTTGAAACTGCATGCCATAATGGAGAAGTCGGAAGCAAAACGAATAATTCTCATTGGTGCATCAAAAATGGACATCAAACAATGTTGGGGGTGTCAACACAAAGACTCTAGGAAAGACATAAATGAACGCAAACCTCAGTTGGGCATCTAATTGCTTTGGCTAAATTCCAGCTTGTCCTTTTCTGTCCATCTGGCTGCAGCTAGGAAAGGAGTAAGAAAATTTGAAATCAAATTACATTACATGAAGAAATTTTGAATCCTCAAACTGGTCTCAAGTATGACGATTAAAACAAATACTCGCAACAATGGTCTGTGAAAGAATAAAACAGCAATGCCAGCGATAACGACCCCACTTGAATGTTGAATGGGCCTTGATTTGTCCCCGTAATCATCGCTTTCCACTGGCCATGGTGGAAATATCACTTTTATCTTATGCTAACTGCAACCCCGAATAGGGCCTACTTGCTCAATTGATATCACTTGACGGAGCCGACGGAGCTGTGGCGCAGTGGTTTAATACCATGACTAAGCTGCCAGAACAGTAGCCTACGCGTAGACCCAGTTGATTGATGGGTCTACACGTAGGCTACCAGAGCAGTCAGGTATTCAGTGTTAGACTTAAGCGTCATGACACGGGGTCACGGATTCGCTAAGGTCTTCCTTCCATCTGCGATCTCAGTGCAAGGGGCTAAAACTGCAAATTCACTTTCACCTTCACTTTCAAATGAGAAAAAACGTGACAGGACACGAAGAGTAGACCATGGCATGATTGAAAAAAATTTAGAAGAGGTTTATGTTACAACATGTACTGATAAATGGAAATGTGAACGTCAACCGGGCAACCAATCTAATAAAACTAACGAGATATCTGGTTTCCAGATCATTATCTTCCAATTTCGAAAGAAGCGTTGACAAATTTTCCATATTAAGAAAAACCAACAGAGCATGGTTAGGTTTCACCAAAGGCAACTAAGAACCTTCAAGTTGGTCGTTGAAATACCGTACATGCAAATAGATAGATCTACATTAACGTGGAAGATTCATTAAGGAATGGCTTTACGTTCGGGAAACACTGAAAAACGGATCATCCCACAACCACCGATTCTTGGGGGCAGGACAAGCAGGATTTAGCATTGTTGGTTTCCATGACGAGAGAGCGAGTTTTCTCTGAAAAGTTTCGGAAAAGGTCCTGGCTAAGTGTTTAGGTAATGAGCCTTTCTTGAAATTGTGATCTTCTAAGTAACAAAATATTGAATGTTCTACCGTAACCAAAAATCGATCTTGGACTTAAAAAGAATCCTAAAACATCTATTCACCATATTATTCCACAGGTTCACAGCGACGAGTTCTTGTCCAGTTGTAGATAAATGAAAACAGTCTTTTGCAAACAAATCATCCTGTAAATGAACAAGAATATATGTTGAATCTAATATATCAAAATTGAGAAATTAAGCTAATCCGTTGTTATTATGCACCGTGAAGTACAAAATAGTTCAACAGTGTCAAACGGAATAGACTGACGTTTGGGAACGCTTCTCTACAAATGGTGAGAAACCATAGTCGAACGCAGCTCAAAAAATTTGCAGAGATGAAATGTAAGAAATTTTCTCAAAAGAGACCGAATTCTCTGTAATTTTCATTCATAACGCATATTCAGTCATAAGATGACTGAATGGGGCATAAGATGATGGGAAAAGGTAAGGCATTACAGCGGGCGATTCATTCCCTGAAGATCTCGTCAAGGCTTTGCGAAAATCGCAAAAATCGTTTGGGGATTTGCAGGAAAATCTCTAAAACATCTCCGAATATCAATTTGTTCTCATACAAAAATCTCCTCATCATTTAAAAACTGAGGTGCAGTACTGTATGTGTACAGTATTGAGTAAGGGAAATATCCGAGCCTTCGTTACATATTTTATATTCATTCGGCATCTTACGTTACAAATAACACGTTACGAAAATCCTGTCACTGTTTTGGACCTCTCGTTGCACAGCATTAGGGTCAAGGCAACCATCCGGTTCCTCGAGTGCTGCATACTGAGCCAATTGTCAAACGGACAGTCATAACATTCAAGACCCCCATCGGATTTCGGAAATTGCTAAAGCATGTCTGCTTGTTTTGTAAAGAGTAAATCAGATCTCAGATTATCGGTGGAACATTGAAACAATTGTCTTCACAATGTTTCCGGTTCGAATGGAAGGATAGCAGTGGCTTCTATAAATCTGGAATGAATGACATCATATCGAAACGGATATTGGTGGATTCAAAATTGACCAAAGACGAAACCTAACTCCATCAAATACAGCACCCTTCTTTTATAATGAACCGCTTATGAGAAATTGTAGTCTGCTCTTCTAGAAAATTAAGAGAAGCCCAACAAGAAGAGATCATAGGTCAATTTGAAGTCGAGAGACTTTTACAATATTGCTTACAGTAGAAACCCGCATAAAAGAACCTTGAGGCTGAAATTTATTCTTTTAAATCCCCTAAAGAAAAGCCCTCCAGAGGCTGAAAGTGCTTGAGGTTCTAAAATAATAGGTTTCATGTCTTTAGAATTCATCCAAATTTTCAAGAATTCTAGGCATTCTGATCAGAAGTCTTCATTGGCACATATGTTCTCAAGAATTCTTCAGAATTCTCAAAAGCGCGTTGGGATTCTTGTGCTGCAAAACAGAACTAACGTGTGCGAGGCATTTACTGCATGTAAGAACCTTTTTAAGAACTTTGCAGACTCAAATTTAGAAAAAAAGCCATTTAGTTAAGAACCTATTCAGGCTGCCCAAGGAAACCTGGGTTCTTTTATGCGGGTTTCTACTGTATAACGTTCAAAGTGGTTCTGTTGTTGCTTATAAATTTCAAACAGAAAGTGTATTCAGGCAACCAACATAATGCCAAACGGTATAATTTTTGTTTGTGATTGTTTTTTTGTAATTCTTGGTTCAAAGACCTTCAATTCATCTACGAATTTTAGTGAATAGTGAGATTCAATTCTGTGACAAATCGAGAAACTCTTCAAGAAACTTTTTACTTTAAGAATTGGACCCAAAATTTAGAAACCCTACTTCAACAATCACGGTCAAGTTAAGAAACCCCACTTCAACGATCAGAGCTAAGTTAAGAAACCCTATGTCAACGATCAGAGTAAAATTCTTATGAAAAATTAGCACAGTTCAGTGAAAATTTAAATGCTTAGGCCTGTTTTAACTCTAACTCACACCTCCTTGAGTCCAACCATTGTCTGACGGAAAATGGTGACCAGAAGTATGTTCCCATAATCCTTTAAATTCTATTGTATCATTTGGAACTATCAATGTACCATAACTAACTAATACATATTAAAAACGTGACGAATTCCGGGAAAAGAACTCTCAGCTGTTTCTGAAGAATCTTTTCTCGATACACTGGATCTAGAATTTTGGATGTTTGAATCATCTGATTGCAAGCTAGAAAGCCCCCAAATTACGCCAAAAGGCCATAAATTTTGCTGAAGCTAAATCCTTTGCATCTCAAAGTAAATGAACGAATGAATGAATGAATGAATGAATGAATGAATGAATCAATCAATCAATCAATCAATCAATCAACCAATGAAATCAAACAAATCAATAAATCAGTCAATCAATCCAATCGATCCATCAATCAAATCAATCAATCAATAATTCAATCAATTCAATCGTCCCATCATTCAATCAATTTAATCGATCCATCAACCAATCAATTAATCAGATCAATCAATCGAGATTCTTTGAGACACAAAGGATGGTGGTAGTAACTATCACATAATAAATATCTTGAAGGTTATGCTTACACTTCGGTCTGAACTAATATCGATCAAAATAATCCATGTGTTCTCTCTGCCCGTATGATTTTTCCGATTCACATTGTTTACTAGCTGAGCAAAGTTAACCAGAAGGGACATAAACAACTCATGTAATAAATCTGTTTGAAATCTTCTTTTGTTTAATACGTCCTGTTTTTTCCAAACTACCATGAAGGTTTGCCTTAATGTACTTTATGACAAACCTGCCGACATTTTTGAATAGTAAAGAAAAAAATGTTGTTTGCATCTAAAAATGCCGTGTCTTTATTTAGCCAAATTCTCCTTGGTTATCATTCGTACACCATTGATTCATTATTTAACCTCACCAACAGACTTTTTAGCTGTTCTACAGAATATTCTGAATCGAGAGGTAATTTTCAAATATTTTCATTAGTTCCCCCAGATTAGGCTCTGGTAGCCAGGGCATCGAAATGTTCGATTGGGGGGGGGCTGGGGGGTAGGGATTCTATCTACATAACGTTATAGCTTCTATGCTATCGTTCAATCGAAACTTTTTTATTGTTTAACTGTGCACATCAGCGTGTATAGCAAGCTAGATTTAATTAAATGGCCGATATAACATGAGATGACAAAGGAAAATCTATCAAACTTGTGCACAAGCGAAGATTCTTCAGACTTCCACAAAAAGTATATAAGTATCGCTCGATCCAGTCTCTTTTACAGAACTGCTAAAAGATCTATAGTCAATTTTCATGTAAAATCAATACCATAATATCACATTCAAAAATCAAACGTTATTTAAGAGAGAAGAAGCAGAAAAAGTTACGTAAACTTACCTTATCTTTATCGATATTTGTCCAAAATGGCTGAATAACAACTGCAAAATCGGGCCTTGTATTATATTTTTGGATAACTTTAGTCAAGTGGTCCTACAAAGTAAAAAAGGAAAGTTATTATGCAGCCATTCCTCCTTACCAGTGTCCAAAATCACAGATGGATGTTTCCTATGAATGACCATTTATGCTGAATACTTCGAAGAAAAAGCAAGCGAGCTGAGTTCCAAATGTAGCCTCAACAGACCAAGAGCACGGGCATCATCACGAAACGCCACTGTATTTTTTGGAAATTTGAGAGGATGACTTCCCAAAGAGTATATTCAGTGGGCATGGCACGGTTAAGCACAGAAGACAAAACTTTATCTCATTCGCTGTAGAGCACCAGTTAATAGATAATCTTTCAAATGATTTTATTTGAAGAAATTATTCCTTCCAGCTACAGAAGACAAACATAAACAAGATGGACGGTGAAAGAAAAAAACGAGAACTTCGATGAATGAAAAAAGCTACTAAATATAGGTGAAAGAAGCTATTTAAATACCTTGAACTCAGTCTGCATTCGGTCGACTTTTCTCTTATCTTCGTCAATTGTTGTTTCTAAGCATTCACATGTTTTCCTAAGATTGGAAGGATTTGAGAATAATAGCCTCTTCGAAAGAAGATCTAAAATGATTGACTTAAGAATAGCTCCATCTCTTGTTTTCATGTATTGCGTCAATCAAGGACACTAGATATTGACGGGTAAGTTTAGGTGGGAACAATCACAAAATTTCTTCATATATCTTCCCCAAAAATTGACTTAGAACATTTTTTTTTTATATCCATCTTAAAACCTAACTCAACAATTTGAATACAACTAATGTACCATCCATAGCCAAAAAAGACACATGGTCACCGAGTTCTGGCTATGGATGGTACTTACAATTTTCAACTTGTTACAATTCTAAGGATAAAAATAAGATAAAATAAATAGATGAAGAAGTAAACTGAACAAAAGAGTCAACAAGTGTATCTCAAGATTAATGCCAGGAGTTTCTACGGAACTAAGGACATAGTAATTGAAAGATTAATTTCAAAACAAACATTCCATTTCTCACTTGACGCCAGATTCTGTTGGTGTTCTCTTAAACCTTCCTATATCATTCGAATTTGCTATTCTAATCTATCGTTCTACGATTGCTCCTCTACTTACTTTCACACCTGATGAAGAGTAATGCTCGAAACGTTGTAAAATATTACTTCTTAAGTACAAAGTCGTATTTTTTAAATAGAATCAAATGTTTGCATTAATTTCAAAAGTTAGAACTTAGAACGTTGTGATTTAGTGCCGATGAAATGAACTTTCAAGAAGATTGCTTTGCTTAGTATAGGGTTGAGACAACATTGCTTAAAGAGACACAATTGCAAATTTGTTGTGTTTGAATATCTCAACGAGACTTCTCATGAATACAGTAGAGACCTCGTACATTTCGAAAATATATTTAGTTTTTCGGTACGACTATAAGTATGGCAAAAATACAGCAATAGAAAAGAAAAAATGACATATTTGCACCCACACTTCTCTGCGGCAAGTGCGGGGCTAATTCTCGTGCTGTGAGTTCTTTCTTAAATCTCGGTCAATTAAAATTTCGGAGATTGCGTCTCTTTAAATTTTGTCACAAAATGCAAATAAAACAAAAATTTTACGATTCACTGAAACAGAAATCTTCTCAGACATTCCCTTTATCAAGAAATAATTTGAAGTTCAAAAAGAAGTTTCAATTTACCTGTAAAGTTGTGGGCAGGCTTTACTCGATGGAAGGTTGTAAAGTTGTGAAACGTTTGGTGCCATGATAAGATTTACAAATAATCTTGGTACCTGATGATACAAAAATAGCATTAGAAACTTAGAAAAGAAGTGCCAGTATTGGCTAAAGTATTGATACCTAGAAAAAAATAAATAAAACGAAGAAATTACAGATTTAGTTAAAGCATACTATTTCCAAAAAAAACATTTTATAGCTTGTTTTTCGTTACAGTTCGACTTTTCAAACTAGGTCTAATATTTCACGCGTCTTCTATCCATCCTTGATCTTCAATGTATCCTGCTCTATTTTAGAAGTTTGAAAAACTATGTTGGATTGTCACAAGCAACAATTGGCATTGTAGAAGATTTTATTAGTGATCATGCGAAATGAATTGTTAGCAGTGATTTTGATGCAAAAGAGCTTACCACACAGTCGAGTATAAGTGTTACTTACCTTCATGTAAAGGGTATCTAGAGTTTCAACCACTGACTTTATCTGGTCGTTCCATCCCTAGAAGAATGATAACAAACATTGCAAAGTGATGCATTAAGAAATATGTAGACTTGTTGATTCACTTGCTACAGTCGCAAATTTCCAAAAAGAAGCGAGTGCTAGTGCTCAATGCATCAGGCCATGAAAAAATATTTTTCTTCGTGCGACCGAACACAACTCATGATTGAATTTCGTGCATGAAGAAACTGCAACTTTGCTCCTACCATGAGAATTTGGCTTCGTCCCAAACTCCTTATTACGTTCTAAAACATAACCATTAATATACTTAGATGCAGAGCTACTGATGTTTGCCGGCACATGGTTAGTGATGCATTGCAGATATCGCTTTTAAACACCCCATGTATCTATCAGATGCCAAATATTAGATGTGGATGAAGTTGGAACTCAATATAAGAAGCAATGCGAGTTGTGGATTCGCAACAACGATTATCAAGTTGTATAGTGATCTAATGATTTGTTTCATTATAGAAAATATATTTTACATGAAATACAACTAAATGTGGTACTGCTTGACAAAGAGATACTTTGAAAATTTCCTGCAGGATATGACGAATAGGAAATTTCCTGCGAACTCCCGGTCACATTCGTTTGGTCTGTGAATCAGGCTAGGTCACATTGTCAGGTGGATTTTCATGCTCTGCAATGCATTAAAGCTGATTTCCATTTTGTCGAATTTTCCGAGAGGACGGAATTTTACAGAGTAAAAGGCTTGTCAAGGGGAAAGTCGAAGCGATATTTTTTCTCTTGTATTCGATGAATATCGAGTCTGCCTGGAAGATTCGACTTCAGAGTGCATGGTCTTTACCGAGACTGGCAGTATGATTCCTAGTATTTTTTCAGTATTTATAATCTGATTCTTTTATTTTCACCCAGATTGAAGCAATACCCATCATTCAGTTCAATGAGAAAAACTGATACTCATGTAGTCAGTCTAGCCGTTATCTCTGGATCAATGAATCTCTCTCAGCAGGTAGCTAAAAGAACATTCTTACTGCCAAGGCACCAAACAAAATAAAATTACTGAGAAATATCATTTGCTAACCATTGGTAATCGGCAAGCAATACAATAGTCATCGAAATCGAGAGACAGAGTGAGGAGTTTCCAACTTCTATTGAAGTCAATGTCCTGAAATACAAATGAAAAAAGATTTTAAATGATCCTAGATGAATTATAGGAAAAAGATACGTTCTTTTAAGTAAGAATCAAAAGACTTGTACCAATTAGTTCTTTTTGCTTTCTCCCTTTAACTTAGACTGCATTCACGATGCCGGCAAATTTGAAAATGGTGAAAAATGTAACTGACAAGCCTACCGTTCCCACAGAAACGGCACATTTTTGCCTGCAGATTTTGAAAACGGTAGATTTTGAAAGCGGAACTCTAACCGGCACAATTTGGAAATGGCATCTTGTGAACATTTGAAAAGGATGAAGACAGAACATTTTTCGAGGCTTTTGTAAGGAGACTGATCGATTCTTAGAGTGTAGCTACATTGCTTTGGCATCAAAATCTTCGAAAGAGGTTTCTTACCGTCGTATTTCGTACCGTTTTCAAATTGTTCCAGCATCGTTTGATCGCTAGCTCAAATTTTGCTACCGTCACATTTTCCATCGTTTTCAAAATGTGCCGGCATCGTGTGAACGCAGTCTTAGAAATACAAAGTAAAAACTAAAAACCTACCCTGCGACTCTCAAGTTTCTTGATAAGATAATTTGCTCTCAGTGGCAACTGCCTGAAAAGATGTAGACGAGAAAGGTATACAGAAAATCAACCTTACATAAACATTCGATGAAAAATAAATCAGAATCAAATTTGAAGCATATGATCGTTTCCTTAACTACTCTGGCCTTGCTACTGGAAATGCGAAATTTTCCGACAAAGATGTTCAGCAAAATTTGCTCAACAGGGTCCTCTAGATATTGCTGAATTGTTTACATGAAGAACTGGTGGTCTTTTTCTACAATCCAATCATAACATTCCACGAAACAGGGCATATAAATTCTTACCAAAACGGATCGATGTAACACGATTCATTTCAGCATAATTACTGAAAACAGAGGCTGTTTTGATGTAACTGTTTTAACAGCATTTTCCACACCGAGGCACACAGCAATCTCAAATCAGGTTTATCAAGTTTCGATAAAATTTGAAAAACTGTTTAGTTAGATATTTTCGTCTCTCTGCGTCCGCATCCTTACCTTATTGAACTACCGTAATGTATGGTTGAAAAGTCTTCCTCTTGAATGACTGCACCTTTCAGGTTTGCGTTGAATTTCTTCAAGATACCTGAAAATAATCATTTGATTAAAGAGATTAACTTTTGACATCGCTTAAGCAGGCCAGACTGTGACCTAAACATCTATCCTAGAGCTTGTGGGACAGAGCTAAAAAACATGCTATGTAGTTAAAAATTTTCTTTTTAGAGTCTCTTCAATAAACCCAATTTTGAAACATCATTTACAGCAGTAAAAAGGGATAGAATAACTTACTTGGTAGCGAGATGAATTGCTCCACGTTAAATTTTCCACCAATACTGAAACATTTCAAATAACTGTCTCAACAAAGAACCAAAAACAAATGCAAATCAGAGAGCCTCCTTGGCTCTCCTTCGTTATATCATACATTACAGTTCATGTTAGCTGAAAGAGTACCCTCAAAATACTTCAGGACCTCAGATGCATCAATAAAAAGAAAAAAACATGATAACTGACTTTGGAGTTGAATATGGAGGGTTGGAAAGCTCAGAAGATTTTCCTGAACTGTTAATCACACTATCAAAATCAAAAACAAAATGATGCAAGGTGACCAAAGTAGGAGTTCTGAAGTTGAAATCTTTCAAAATATAATTGGTTTTGGCATTACCATCACTATTTTGGATAAGAATTCTATTGGGCCCTGTAAGTAACTTCTATTAGGATTACTGTATCAGGATTAAACAAGACAGCTTATCTCACCAGAATGACAGTGTCTTATGGGATGCAAATAAACCAGGTACAGTTGATGAATTTGCAGCAACACCAGCCTGAAACAATGAAATGTTATTTAAAGTTATTTAAAGTTGAATCATGCAATTTATGGAAAAGAAATAATCTTCACTCAATTTTTTTGGAAGTTCATGGAAACTAAATTCCTCTGGAGAGGCACAGTGTTATGCTCACAGTAAACATACAGCAGCAGTCAAATTAAAATTAAGAAGGTAGTACTGAAAAAGGTTCATTCAAAATAAAGGTGCCCATAATGCTCCATGGAAAATGACTACAAAGAGACTACTTACTGAAATAGCTCCCCCTAAGCTCAGGATGATGTCAATATCACCAGGTTTTAACATGTGAACTGAAAGCAAATTGAAAAATCATGAAAGCGAGGAATGAAAAATTTCAGATTTCTTTCAAGTGCTAGAAATCTTCTAACAATATCTAGACACCATTTCCTTCTGGTATGTTACATGACACACAAGACCAAATATCAAATTTATTGCAAAGAAGAATTTTCATACAGCTCAAAGTACTTGTCAGCTTGCCAGAAATAAAGATTTTCAGAAGGTCCTCATAATATGATGACTAAAGTTACCTGAATTAGGCTTGCCAGTTGGTAAGTTTGGAGCTTGACATGGAAAGGGATTCAAACCCAATGTTGCCTGCTGAAAGGTAATTTCTTTTGTCATTGAGATGGATGAAATACTATATGTACATAGAATTTTTGAAGGCAATAGGACAACCACATGATTACCAATAATCAGTTCTCAAAATATCACAGTTTATTTCTCAATGCAGATATACTCTTTTTAATGGATAATTTTATCAGATTTCATAAAATGTGTCCTGACAAATGAATTTGACTTTTTAAACTTGAATTGTTTTGTATAATCTTTCATATTTATACAGGTTAATTTGTTCAGTAAACAAATTACTGTTATCAACCAAAGACCTTTAATTGATGTAAATGAACAGTAACTAACAGAAACAGGTTAGAAAATAAAATTACTTGTATACCTCAACAAGCATTCTGGATAATGGTTGCCACTTTTGTAGCCCCTTTGGATCTTTGATGTTTAAAACAACACCCTCTAGACCATGATGCGAGGTTGGCTCTGGCAGCTTCTTTACTTCTTCCAGGTTACTCACTTGAACATAAAGGAAATAAAATTAGACAAAAATTGAACATACATAAAACTGAAAAATTGGAGAGGAGACTGTGCTCAAATTTATCTTTTGTTAAGATATGCATTGACGTTTTCCCATACCTGTAATATTTATAGTCTTCAAAACAGATCTGTAACTGCAGCCATATGTGCCAAGATCTTTTAACTTGAGGTTCGTCAAAGAAATAGCTGTTACTGCTTGGTCATCTGACCAAAATGTTTGCTTTAATTGATGTCCATGTGTTTTGTGTATTTTCATCCATTTGACAATTTTATCTCTTTCTAAAAAGTTCTCTTTTGTCACAAGGAGAGGAGGGTCTAGTATGCATGTTAGTCTCAACTCATTTCCTGCACCATCAACTAAAACTTCTTCTGCACTGTGTTCTTCAAATCTTGGGTTTTCCCAAATGTAACCCAATGACAGCTTTTGCTGGTCACCTTGAATAAAAATTTGAAATATTTCTCAAAGAATGTTGAGAATGTTCATGTTGAAAACGAAACACAAATTATATTGCTATCACTATGTAGCTGCATGTAAGAATTTCTCATGAGCATTTGTTTTTAAGTAAAAATCCTGTCTGTCATACTGAATAACAAACTGCTAAATTCGTTCTTCTTTAATTCAAAGAAGAAACAGTGTGTGTAGGGTAGACTACATTACATAAGTCCCTCTAACTTACGCTCGTTGTTGTTGTTGTTGTTATTGCTTCAGTTGAGGGACTTATGTCCTTACGCTTCAATACAGGGACTAATTAGGCCAAGTCCGCCCTGTTCACGGCGCGTCCAATCAGATCACTACTTTCTTAATAAGGTAAGACCACGTGCCAATTCTTAGTGTTTGATTGGCTGATTAGGAAAAGTTCGACTTCTCGAAGCGAAGCAACGTTCGAAGTGACGTTCGAAGAGATGTTCGAATTTTCTTTTGACGTTCGTAGGATGGAAGATGTTCTTAGTTTCTTCTGATTTTTCGTAAGATTTTAGTCCCTGTTTAGAATCTGTTTGGTCGTGAGTCCTTTGTATGAGTGAAATTAAAACATCAGATTATAAATGTTGAACGAATACAAGGAATCACGTCGTCAGTCTATGTGTAGGGTCTTCTGGGGGTAAAATGGGTAGTCTGGGGCAAAATGGAGCAATGTTGATTAACAGTAGAGCTGAAACTGATAAATTAACATCCATGATGTAAGAGAGGGCAGTTTGAGTGGTTCTAGCTAGCGGAAAAGCCTGAACAAAGATTTTGGCTAAAATCTCACCCTACCCATTTTACCCCAGTCAAAAGCTTTTCCCAGTAGACCTCATTTAAAGAAACAATGGATGTGTATTTAAAGTGTGAATATCAAAAAATTGAAGGTGGAAGATCACTGTCCAATTCATAATGAAAATATCAAGCCCAGATTTTAGCTAATTAAGAGTTCTCTCAAATTAACTTTTGGTTCTTTGTTTTGTCATGCAGACACAGACCAGAGAGAAGCTTAGGCCCATCACATTTTTGTTGATATGGAGAGGTGAATATGCGGTCATAATCCCTTTTTGATTGGTTAAAACGAAAAGCTACATAGAGATTGCATACTTGCATCAGTGTACACATGATTAATCCAGTCAATGACAACAAGGAGAGTGAAAAATCTGAAAACTTCTTTCAAGCAGTGACCTGCAACTGCCGCCATCTTTGTTTACCATGCAAAGAGAATGAAATATGTACGTAGGTACCCCCGTTTTACTTGTGCACCCCCGTGTCAATTTGTTGCTTCGTTGCTAGTAGAAACGAATCGAAAACGAGGCAATTTAATGGCTGCATATCTTAATGTCTTGGAATAAACAAAACTGAGAGCTGATGAAAGCTGAAGAGAAGCAGCCATTAACATGTTGCTGGGCTCAGTTCAAATCGCAGGGGAAGAGCTTGGCACCCTGGAAGTCAAAGATATATGCGAATCTCTCAAGAACAACTCGATTCGTTTGTTGTCCCTTCGAGGATGCCGCATGGATGACCTGAACTTTCAAAGGCTGACTGAAAGTTTGAAAGGAAACGACAGCTTGGCACAACTTAATTTGAATCTTGGAGTCGTGAATTCCAAAGATAGAATCAAGTGGCTTACACAAGGATTGATTGAGAATGATTCATTGACTTCCTTGTTGTAAGCAGGCATTTTTAACTCATAATTCGCATTGAGTTGATTCAAAATCCTTCATGCCCCAGAAGGAAATCCTTTTCGCTCAAGGTTTACCCAATGAATGTTGAAAGTGAAAGAAGCCCTCTCAAAAGCTGACATCATTTGAGAAAATTCACTGTAGTAGATTTAAAACCCATTTTTTCTACCTTCGATCATGATATTTCTACTTGGCTACACCCTAATTTTTGAAGTTAACCATAGTTTCTCTTACCTTTTTAGCCTCCATGGTACACCATTACAAGATGATGGAATGGCAATCCTGCAAACTGCACTTGAAGGCCATCCAAAATTACAATCACTAGATCTTGGTGACTGTCAGTTAGGTGATGAAGGATTGTCACATATTTGCTCACTCCTGGCTTCAGAGGAACACAAAGCTGATATCATAGAGTTGACGCTAACCGGCAATCAGGGAATTAGTCAGGCTGGGTGGACACAGCTTGCAATGGCTATTGGGAACCATTCATCTTTGACAAGCTTGTTTCTTGATTATACAAACATTGGAGACTTTGGAGCAGGAACATTTGCAGTTGCCCTTGCAGCTTCAAAAACAATTCAAGTACTAGACGTTGAGGGTTGTGGGATCACCGATACAGGGGCTGAATTTCTTTATGATGTTATAACCATCTATGACACTCCTTTAAAAGAGCTAAATCTTGCTGAAAACAAAGTTAGTGAAGACTTGCTGGAAGATATAAAAGATGTTTTGAATGAAGATAAGGGTAGGAAGAGAGATTCTATACCAAAGAGAAGAAGCAGTCCACAAGGAAAAGCAACTTCACCAGAATAAAAAACCACAGATTTATTTTCAACATGCATTTGTGTTGTCTGACACTGTCTAATATTTGAGACTGAGCTGAAGGTGTTTACAAAATTCCTTACATGCACACTTTACGATACACAACTCTGTCAACTAACTGTAAAAGATATTTGTCCCAAAGCATTCATATTATCTACTAACAGCGAAATTATGGATGTTAAAGACATTAGGAAAAACATGATATTAGGGTGATGTAGTTCTTTCATAAGTAGACATAATTGTAGAAGGCATCCAAATATTTCGAGATCTGCTGCCATTTTCTAGAAAACTGTAGTAAGTAAAAATTAACATTTTAAGAGTTTCTTTGCGTAAAGAATGCATGAAATATGACCTGTAAATTATTGATTTGAATTAAATGAATTCTGTAGAATGGTAGACAGTATGTGACTTGTTAACGATGAAATAGTTGTTAGATTTTTTGTTTTTCATTTAATAATTCATTCTAATTCCAATATACATCGTTCCTATTAAAATGTGAGTAAAACTTGAAAAGCAACAACGGAGAATCTTTAACTTTTTCGAGGTCCAGAGCAGGGAAATTTGCTCCTCAAGCAGTAACTGACACATTTAGTACAGATCATTCCCAGTCGACGTCCAGGCAAATTTGCTTCTCACGAAAGGGATGCCAAAGTGTGATGGACATATGTTTCTTTTTTCTCTTTGCTTTCAAATAAAACTCTTGGGGCTATCCTTCTGTTACAGTGGTTTCTAATATAGTGGTTTCTAGCATTTTCGTTTTGCATCAGTCTAACCCATCTTTGGGAGAAAATAGGAGGGAAACTTTCCTACGAAGTTCTAAAATCGCACAGGTGCAATCATACAGAAATGTGACCCCTAAATCATAAAGAATAGGCGTAATTTTTATAAGAAACTCACCTCTCAGATCGCGCCAAAAATTAAGAAGATAATTTACTTCAAAATATAAGAAAATATCGCTTAAGAATGTACTTATTTTGATAAAGGAAATCCTGCACATATCTTTACCTTATAGTCAAATGTTTCCAGTATCATAATACTCAGAAGGTATTCGAGTAAAGTCTAAACATTGGAAAGACTTCAAACCGAGGGGCATTTCACTCCCGAAAAATCTCGTACACCTTTGGCAAAGATCCTTTTGTTTTTAAGAAAAATCCATCAAAAATCCGTGTAAATCCTATTGTTCTCAAAATCTCGTACGCTATTTCCAATGAGTGAAGTGCCTCTCGCTTCAAACATCTTGTCTTGAAATGCTTACCAGGAGGGCACAAGTGGCGAACATGAGGATTGTCATGGAACCTTTAAGAAACTCGTAAAAAACTCGGAGTACTCAAAATTTGATAATTTCAAGAAAATTTCAATGCTGGCTCAAATTTCTGGTTCAAAATATTCCAGGATCTTAAAAATATACGCGTTTCTGTCTGGAAGAACACATTTTTGATGGTGACAATAAAGACAGAAGCCGATACCAAGAATACCAAGAGACATGACAATTTATTGCTTTTTGCTTGCTTGTTTCTCTACATATCATTTGATGAATACATTAATTTAATCTCCTAATTCTCATTAAATAGTTAATATCTAAGAATGTTGAAATGCTAGTTTCCTTGGGGTCATAAATTCTTTGACGATTTCATCAGTAACATTCTTACGCCTTTCTTGATGCTCTGCAATGAGTGGCTGCAAAACTGATATCAGCTCTTTCTTTAATTCTCCTGTTAGGAGTTTCCCACTTGAATAATCCTAAGCAAGAAAACAACACTATTGGTTATGTTTTTGTTTATTTACTATTTATTTCAAACACTTACATTGTTGGTATTGTCGAAGCTTTCACATCACTTCTGAAACAACATCACTTGACATCAGCCCAATGATTCTGTCCTTGCAAAATGGCTTAAAATTCTACTCTACGACACAATCATATAGCATACACCAACATTTCTGGATGGTTTTGCTCACAGGGAACTTAGAAATAGGCAGCTAACGTGGAAGGAGCACAGAAATGGTTGTATTGGGGTTGAACTTGAAATTCTGTAGTGCATTGGTTTTGAAAATGAACCACGACATGTTTTGAACAGAACCCTGGGGAATGGGTTGCAAACTTTTGAAAGCCCCTCGAATCGTAGCTATAGACTTTATCTCACGACTTGAAAAAACAGCGATTTGTAGCATCTTTTACAGCTGAAAAGGCTCAATCATAACTACGCAAATTAGGACCAGTACTGGGAAGGCATGGTATGGTACGAGTTGGTAACCTCTGTACTTTGCATATCAAAGTAATTTAACTTTCGTTTAACTTGGTTCAAATGATATGAAAACTATGAAAAATAAAGGATGAAAAAGGAACAAACCTCTTGCAATGTTTGTAATGCTTCATCATCTTCCAGGAAGAATGTCAAATATTTATATGAAATGTCGACTGTATGGTCTGCTCCAAGTCTTCGATGTTCTTCTATCGTATCTCTTCCTCCAGAGAAAGCATGTTTGTTTATCTTGAAAGAATAAAATAGTTTTGTCACAGCGAAACCAGATTAAACGTTATCTTCTGCAGTATT
Source organism: Aurelia sp. 3 sensu Dawson et al. (2005) (assembly GCA_964020215.1). Taxonomy (NCBI): domain Eukaryota; kingdom Metazoa; phylum Cnidaria; class Scyphozoa; order Semaeostomeae; family Ulmaridae; genus Aurelia; species Aurelia sp. 3 sensu Dawson et al. (2005). The sequence goes on along the minus strand of OZ026574.1, from coordinate 26,720,285 downwards.
TGTTACTTGATAATCTATTCTTTCTTCATCAAATCTGTTTTTTGGTAATTTCTTCCATTTTCTATTTCGTTATTTGGTAATTAATTCCATTTCATATTCACTTTCTACGACTTCTACTGTCCTGAGCAGCGCACTTTTACTGCGACGGAGAGTAAAGGGAGGGAGGAATGCGAAGGAGCGCGAAGTGAAGAAGAGTAGGAAAAGACCAAAAGACCTTCTTTTCCTTCTCTTCTCGCTTCGCACTCTCCTTCGCAGTTTCTTTTCGTTACACTCCTCCCCAGGAAATCTAGGCCCCCAAAGCTCCCTGTAATATTTTCAAAAGAAGCTAATGCTTGAAATTTTCTTCCCTGGGATATATAGTATTGATTTATCGTCTCAAAAAGCTTGTTTCTGAGAAGATGCTAGCCTACGAGCAGACCCGATACTCTAAAGAATAAAGGGTCTACGAAATAAGGAGACAAAGCTTGCTACGGCTGCCCAATTAATTATGCTAAATCCTCATTTCAAATGGGTCTATGACACGCGTCCAAACAAAGACTGCATAATTTCTTCTTCCTCAGTTAGCGCTCAATGCGCTGCTGTGCCCATTACCAGAGCACGCCACCCTTCTCGGTCAGCAGCCTGATGAACTGCACTGGCCCAACTTCCCATACCAATTTTACAATGTCACTTGCTCATGATGTCAGTGGCCTTCCTCTTCTCTTTTCCTCAACTTTTCCCTCGATAATACACCTTTCCATACCTCCCTTTCTTATTAAAAATCTGGAAATGTAATGGCAAGCTTTCGTTCACTGATTCTAGATAATGGGTCTACATGTGGACTAAGAAGATACCGCTGTGTCAGATAGCGAGATGACGTTATTCCACGCAAATCCTGCCATGTCTAGGATGGAAAGATTATTTCGGAAGGAAAAGTTATAATATATGTGACAAACCTTGTTCTTAATTTGCTTGGGTGTATCTGTCAAAAAGATAGATGAATTTGGATCACTTGAACTCATCTTGGTCTTTGCTCCTTGCAAGGCCGGGAAAAATGTGGAATGAATCAATGCTGGTTTCTGATATCCAAGTCTGGGGGCAACATCTCTTGTCATTCTAAAATAGGGATCCTGAAGGGAAACCAACAAATTTCTCTCAGCAAAGAAATGCGAGTCTATGCACTGGAAGCCCCCCTTAAAAAGTAAGAAAAAATTACACGAAATGCGTCTTTTGCGTGTGAGATGCGGAGAAATGCGGAGAAATGCGGTATCTGCGAAGGAGCAATGAGGAATGAACGATGTGCCTTTTTGCGGAAGAGAAAGGAAAGAGTGCATCGTTCGTTCCTCATTGTTCCATTGCAAATACCATATTCTGCCGTGTCTCACTCGCAAAAGACGCATTTCGTACAGTTTTTTCCTAATTTTGAAGGGGGCTCCCTGTAGCCTATGATAGTAAAGAAAATCCTGCTCCTTGTGGAACATCTTCATCAAATAGTCTGAAATTTGAACTAAATTATAACAGTAATAATAAATGCTACTACATCAGAATTTCGATTCGGGACGGAACTCAAGCGTTGAGGTACAAAAACGAAATCTAACGTAGTATGATTGTTATGTCAAGGCGATCTTCTAAACCTACAACTCAGATTAGCACCAAAACATAATCACCCAATCAATGATCAAGCATTATACAAAAACGTGCCCTAAAACAACAGTGACACCTCTAACAGCAACAGTAAAATGACTGTTGATAAAAAGTTCAATTGTTTAACTGCATGAAATGATAATCTAAACACAAACCTGATCGATGGCACATGGAATCAAGCACGGTAGGCTCCTTGTTCCAAATATGTGTGGGAATGATGAGCTAAAACTGGGACTTGCTTGAATTGCAGAAAACGATATTTTTCCTAAAAAAATTGCAACTCCATTTAGTGATGATATCTTATCATGTAGAAGTATAGCTGATGTTCTACAAAACGTATAATGATTCAGTACGATACAGGAAAGAAATTGCAGTGGTGACTTCATCTGTTTCCACTCTATTTTTTGAAAGAAAGCAACTGTAAAATGTAAAAGAAGACTTCCCTAATGGAAATTTGCCAGCAATTAATGATGGCCAAAAAAGCAGCAAATGCTGGTCTAATGATTTGTTCAATCTTTTAAACATTGAATTAGATCAATGGATTTGGAAGTAACCTGTGCATTGGGCTTTTATTATTGGAGGTCTAACTCATGCCTTGCTTTTAAGCACTATGATAGTAAATCAGATTCATTGGAAAATACTGCCAAGGTGACACTGTGATTAGCTTTCCAATAGGAAGGACTAACTTAAACCCATACAAAAACATTACAATCATTAACTACATTTCATCTACATCGACTGAAGAAAATATTACAAACTTCACTCACCAATATTATCACTTTCACCAAATCCAAATATTCCACGTGCTTGGTTGTATGTCACACATTTTTGGACCCTGAGAATGTTCTTGTAGAATTCAGAGCACTGACTGTAGAAAAATATACATCTTTTCAACTGACATATTTCTGCAGTACCAAAATGCCAACTTCCACGTCCTTCACAATTTGCTAATTGCATGCGATCTTTTGCTTGAAATTAACATGAAAATATTCACAAATCGCATGCAAATATTCATATTTTGTAATACCATGTTGACCTGTTTGCAACATTTGGTTTTTTGCAAACATTTGAAATTTAAGGCAGTCAATTAGAAAACAACATTGTGAAACAAAGAAAGAAAGGCGGCACACACTACTAACAGGAGATAGATCTCATTGGCTGAATGTCAATAGAAATTCAGGTGAATAAGTTTGAAGTGCGAATTGAATTTTGTATGTATTCAGAATTCAGAACTCGCAAATGGCATTCTTTTTGCAAATTGCAAATGAAGTGGAAATGGGCCTTTAGTCCCAAGGTATTTTTGGTGATGCATATCTAAATTTCATGTGATACGTAAAGCAGCTTGAGATAAATGCAATTCAAATATAACCACATACCCAACATATTCAATGTCTGAAAAGATGAATGTTTTATTGATATCAAAACCACAAGCAATTATGTCTTTTGCATTCTCAAATGACAATCTGTGTGCCTCTTCCAATTTAAGATCTTTCCAGAGGAATTTTTCATCATCAGTTAGCTGGATGACCAAGGGCACATCAAATGCATCTTGCAGGTATCTAAAAAGTAACAATTCATTAATCACAAAGTTTATGATCAGATTCTTTTAAAAAATTTGAAATTCAGACTTCTCTTTAAAGACAGCCAGCCTAGAGCATCTACTGTACAAAGGTTTTAAATAATGGTTAATATAGTTAAATGTATTACACATTTTCCTATAAGAAACTGGTATATGAGAAACCAGTATATAAACACCTGGATGGGCAAAAATGTACAAAACTCAAAGTATACTCTGTTTGAGAAGCACTAAGAAACTTTCAAAAGCTAAATCAAAAGATGTCATGGCAAAAATTGTCACTGAGCCTCTATTCTTGAGTGACACTCACTACTTACTGCATATATATTCTTATGTTTTCGTAAAAAAAACTCTGTGCTAGACATATGTGCTGTACACCAAGAAACAAACGCATGTGGCAGGTGGTAGAAAATACTGTCTCATAGTTCATGTAACCAAAAAGGAAGCAACTTAAGAACCTTTTAGTGTTAAAGTAAATGAACGGAGACGTAGCGAGATAATCTAAACATAGCACAAAAGAACGGCAGGCGTCACTTATCTTCTTATTGTTTTCATAGATCAAAAACATCAAATACAATAGGTTATATTTAGATTTACCAGTCCTCTTAGCTAAGTTTGCTTTTAACCCCGTTGATTTACTTTAAGAAGTGGAAATTTTCATTTGAAACTGAAAAACGGTTGCAGTAAGTTTAGTACATAAAGTACTATTGTCTGATCAAGATGGGGACATGAGATGTACTGTACTAAAATGACAAAGAAACAAGGTACTGTACCAATCAAACAAATCTACTCACTTTGTAAAGATAAAAGGAATCAAATGTCCAAGATGCATTGCTTCAGATGAAGGTCCTCTACCAGTGTACAGAAAGAATGGTTTCTGCTTTTCATGCTGTTCAAGAATGATATTCAGATCCCTAGGAGGAAAAGGTCATCATTATAAAGTGGGAATAACAAGCAGCCAAAACAGCTATTCATTGCTGGTTTGGGTTATGAACAAAAATGAGGTCAAATTAATATGGGGATACTAAATTTAGAAAAGGGTTGCAATGCCAGAATTTTCAAAATAATACCACAACGAGATTGATTTTGCAAACATTAATTTCAAGATCTGATTTTCCAAAATTTGGCTTTCTCTGAACCAAAGTTCCACAGCACATCCTATGCACCTCTATGACAATCTCTTCCATCAAAAGTGTCTTTGTTGGAGGCATCATGATGAGGGCTTGGAAGAAATTAATCAGTTTTGAAGGAGATTTTATATCATGAATGACATTTGATTAGCCATGATTAGATTCATTTGAATCAAGATTAACAAGATGGAAAGCCATATCATACAGTACAGTAAATACCCAAGAAAACCGTTCATTCACACCTTTGAGAAAAGAATATTCCTCTTTTTAAAAAGTGATGAGCCTTTTTCCCAGTGGCTTTTTCAATCCTCTCAATTTGTTCTTTTGATATTGGTGCACTTCCAAATTGTTCTAGGGATAAAGGTTTAACGATGTAATACAAATTTCAAATAAGAAGGAAAGTTACAAGATATAAAAAATCTAATATCTATATACCATATATCACTAATAAAATTTTTGCTACCATTGTCTTTCTTCATTCTGCATCTCAACTTTTGAAAAGTTGAAGCCTTTTTCAAATATTAGTTTTAATAGTATTTTGTGAAATGTGCAAGATTTGTGAAAAGTGCGGGAATTCTACAGTATACTATTGACTTAGAAGGAAGACTGGATAGCTGTAAGGGCATTAGCATTCTTTTGAGGTTTTGCCTTCTCATTTGGGTTAATTCGTTTATGTTACTCACCATGATCACCTTAATTTTCTTGATAAAAGCCAGACTGGAAAGTTTACTTTGCGCCGCCCGATTTCTCTGCTGCCCACTTTGAATTTCATCCGTGGTTCCAGCCACAAAATTTTTGTAAAACAACAAAAGGAAACAATGGAACTATTGCCTAGTGACACAAATAGAAGCGCAAGCAATTTGGACGAAGGAGAGATCCCCCTCCCCCGCATTCTGCAAACTTTCTAGTCTGGGATAAAAGTGTTAATCTCTTAAGCTTAAAATTCATGTGATTCAGTTTACTAAAAACCTTTTGATGTCCATCATTAAAGCAAAACGAAATCTCTGTTTTAACATTGGAATCACCAATTGGAATCTACCACATGCTCCTTTCTTTCTCACAATGAACATGAACATATGAATTGAACTGCTCACACACAAAACTCACTTATCAGTTTGTCATAATCAATTCCTTTATTATCTCTTGCAACGACTTTTTCGATTGTAACAAGCTGCTCTTCATCTTTCCCAGATTTCTTTACTTCATTTTCTTTATTTTCATCGCCGGCCATGATCTTTTGTTCACAAAATCCTCTCACAAAACTATTCTTCTGTTCTGTGCTCCTTAAAATTCGAAATGTGGATGGGCCTAATTTAATCAGCGATGACGAAAGTTTTCGAAGTTCTTGGAAGGCGATTGACATTCAAATTTGTTGTAAGTTTTGATGATCACCCAATGTAACTGCAATGTTGTAACATCAACCAAAGTTGCATCAGCCTGTTTGTTCAATCTATTTTAAGACGATGAGTACGACCGGTCCTTCACTGGTTGATTTTTAGGCCCGAAGGAAATGAAGGCATCCGTTCGTCGCTACCACCTTAACGACTTCTCCTTAAGGTGGCACGTTAGCAAGAGAAGGGTGAGACATATTTGCAAATTTTTCCCAGAGCAATCAAAAGTAAAAAAAATTGAATATTTCTTGTCAGGCTCGCTTGCATTGAATGAGGGAGAGTATTGAGATAAAGAGAAAAATTTGTTTCACATCATTGCTGCAAAACATGACTGGGCAGCTATATTTTTGTAAGCTTACGCACGCACAATGGCGTGGACACCTTTTATAAAGCGAAAATGGATTATGAATGGGGCAAGTCACAGTTATGAGTTCAAGATGGTGTTTGAAATATTTAAACAGTTCATTTTGAGGAAAGAATGATCGATCATGCAAGATGTGAGGAGTGTATGGAGTGCCTAAACAGATATTAACAGGATAAAACGATACATATTTTCATTGCATGAACTTGTAAGAATATGAATTGATTATGATTCTTTCATGGTCGTTAGCTAATTCATTTATAGTCTTTGTCATCTAAAGCTCGGGAACACGGAAAGCATTACAGCAAATATCATTGCATGCAAACAAAAAAGCTGCAGAACTTTCCACGAGCATCACACCAGAAAAACTTGTAAAAGAGAGAACAAATTAGCGCATGGTCCAGAAGGTGCAAAGAGTCTTAATGCGTTTCAATTGGCATCGATAAGTAAGGTACTGAATCTGAAACTGTTCTTGTTTCGTACCAGTGACACAGAATCTTAAATTTGGTAACAGAATTTTGACTGGAAGGACAAAGTCATTGGCATGACAATACTGATAAACAATGGTTAACTTAACTGAGCAAAACTTTGATAACAAAATGCTTCGATGATATTCTCGTTATCAATTAAACATCACTGTAGACTATTACAAAAAAGAAACATTCAACTTCTACGTTCGTGTCTCCTTAGGAGGCCAATAACAAAAGGAAGCAATTCGATTAATCTAAGCTCAATATACTGCAGGAAAAAGCTCCAAATCTAACGTTTAGCAACCTTTCAAGCTGGACTTTGGATTGGATGAGAAGAATTTGTGCCTGGTGAGTCAGAAAAAAGTTTATTTGTTTGGCGGGCTGTGATTCAAAACTGATATGTTGATCTGTCAGTAAAAGGCTCAGAAAGATGTGACATTTCTGTTGGGTAAAAACACTCATCTTATAAACCCAGAAATTAGGAAATAGTGCATGATTTATTTGTCATTGATAATTAAATTCAACTTTAATGTCGGTTTCAGAAATAGAATTTAAATTTCAATAAAAAGTGAATTATGGACCTGGGAGGTACTTGACTAGGGAGGTGACGGGGATGTGCGGAAAATCTCTCTATACCCTGTACCCTGTCGCATAAAAAATACCCAAAAAGTATACCCTGCCGCATCAAAATTTTGCAAAAAGTGTAAATAATCCGTTGTTTCAATTGAGCTCTAAAAAGTTTCTTTCAACATGATACCTTGTCGCACAATTTTCTTAACAATTTAAACACCCTGTTGCATAATTTTAATTAAAAAAGGAAACCCTGTCGCATAATTTTTACCGTAAAAGGACACCTTGTTGAGCGGCACATCCCGTCAAGTCAAGTATGGGAATACCTCCCCCCCCCGGACTATGGATCAGAGAGGAATGTGAATTCTTTTCCCCATACAAACCCCTCGCCACTATTTTGCTGATTTCTGTGTATGATGAGTGATTTCACCACATAAAGTTTTCACATCTAAGCTAGCCTTTGACTGACAGATTAACATTTCAGTTTAGAACATCTGTGAAATGCTGCTTGTTCCACAGCCTGTCATACGTCAAATTCTTTTGCAGTCACCTGTTATGTTTGGTAGGTTGCAAGTTTGGACTGCCTGTCGATTTGGATCATTTAAACGTTCAATTATATACCTAATCGAAAGATGGAAATCAATCAACCAAAATCTGCACTATGGTCCTATTTCGTAAAATCTAGAAAAACTTCAGTTGATTCAAAATCTAATGGTTCGTTGCAAATTTGCATAAACAAGGGCACTTCAATGGCCCATCCGATCCTGTAGATTGGATACCTATTTCAATCCAGGAAGGTCCTAAAACGTCCAAAAATGAAGAAATTATAGTCACATTTAATCGATACGGGACATTTTCAGTCATCTTCGTCATAGTCTTCTTCATCTTCATCATGTGACTTTAACATCATTGGTATTGTTTGCGAAGGTTGCATGACTGGTTTATTTAAGCTAGAAAGCACAATGAGATGGTATGAATTGCAGCAAAATTAATTGATTATACAGTCCTAAAGTAGATGTCATGTGAAAAAGCCTCCGAAAAACAACAATCAAAGTGTTCTTTACGAGTAATTCTGCGTTATCACAAATCTAACGCGAAATCTAGACTGAGACAGACGTTAATAATGATCATTACCTACCAAAGCATTTTATAAAATAATGAAAATCAGAAATCAGACAATGATAAAAATGTTCACATCTGTGACATCGTCTTTATAATTTTAGAAAGACTCACATAGCAAATTTGTCCACACACACAGTTTCCGAAAGAGTTCAGATACTTTTCTTACCTCAGAGTTGAGAAAAGTCTTTCTATATCTACAAAAATATAGATATTCGGGTGTTCCTCGTCGCTGAACGGCCGACTTCGCTTGCTATATAACTGATTTCCAGAGCTGCAAATACCGAGCACTTTCACTGTATGCAGATGAAATTAATGTTCGGTACCGGGTGAGTTAATAAAAAGGCTTGGCGTTTGAAAAAACTGCTGCTCTTTGACTATCAAAGCAATGATACTGAAAACTGTCTTGTTTTATCAGGTTCAGTAATTTACCCAGCTTAATAAGCCCTTCCTTCCCGTCGAAATGGGAGATTTTCTGTAGAAAGCCCGGTTCCAAAACCTGCAAAAACGAGTGAAAACAACCAGCAAGATTTCCCATTGTTCTCATTCCTATTAATAAGGAATTTGGTGTTCATGTGTTTTGTCCTCTTGGGAGAATGGAATCACCCTGAAAAAGTTATTCATACTAAGGGGAAGACTTGTTCGACTCCCAAGAGGATAGCATGTCCCAAAGCATTCTGAAGTCATCGGCGTGAGGGAAACTTATTAGAGAAAGTTGCTCCTAACTTTAGCACAATTTTAAGGTTTCTCAAAGGGACTTTTTTCAGAGAAGCCCTCGTACAATCTGAACAGAGTGACCGATTTCTGCCAGGACAAATTCTAAAGATGATTGAAATATGTTAGCTATTCAATCAGTATTGCGAAATATTATTGCTTATATACTTAGGGAGCAGTAGCCTTTCAAACACCGGGCCTTCGTTGACTCACCCGGTAGAATTCGGCGAGAAAGCCGAGCCGAAACTTAGGACGATCCTTAGGACATATCTGTCTTTACACCATGAGTACGTACTTCGTGGAACAGGGGATTGGCGATGAAGACCAAATCACCAAAGTAGAAAGAAAGAGGCCTATTTGATCAAACAGCATTTCTCACCTTGTTTGTATATTGAATGTTTTTTCTCGTGATGTATCATCTTCCGGTCTACTAATCGTACTAGTTGATTGACTTTGGTTTTGATGTCTATCTTTAGTTCTATTTGACGCATCATTGCCAGTATTTCTTGGAAATACCGTCGGCGTTTCTTCAGCCTGAAATACAGAAAATTCATTAATATTTTCCAACATGGAAAAATCTCAAAAATTGGCTTTTGGGCAAGATTGACGATTTTGCTTAAAGAGTATAGCACAGAATAGAGGCTTTCAATGTGTCACTTCATGCCCCTAAAGTGAAGACAAAACATAGTTATCATTTGCATCATTGTCAAAACTAGCCTGCGTACAGACTTTTCCACTGCGAAGAACAGATCAAAGAGAAAATTTCTATCATACGTTTGATAATTGAATTTTGGCGATTTTCACACGGGAGTACTTTTTATTGGGACCATGAGAGATAGTACATCCTATGTGTCGCAGTTTGAAAGTTATATCAGTAGCGAGCCACCTTAAATTATTGTTAGGGGTTTTAAACATATTTTTACTTGGTATAAAGCCACCTTTCACTGTTTCGTAATTTGGAAGTTTTAGGTAGTGAGCCATCTTAAGTGCAGATCCACCTTAATCGTACCTACTGCTTTAACACAAAAACAACAAGTTAAGGTGGCTCGCTACTGAAGTAAATTCCAAACTGCTACACACTGGGTGCCATATTGCTCATGGTGGACATCCGGTAGCTACATGGGGCTTCAGGCAACTTTTGTAGCTCCCTTCGTTATCATCTACCAGTGTAACAACCAGACTTTAAATGGTGAATCTGACCCGGGGGGGGGGTACATAGCACGTTGAGGTTACGGGTATGTGCCGCCCACATGGGTGGGTTTTTGGGCCCCAAATTCTCTAAACAAGGGTCCCCTTTTTCTGCAGATTTTCCTTAAACAAGGGTGGGTTATCCAAAAATTGGCGAAAAATAGCACAAAATGGGTGGTTTTCCGCTAAAATTCATCATAAAAGTGGGTATGACCGCAAGTTTCGGTAATTAGAATGGGGTAACTTTCTGAAAACCGGGCGGCAGACCCCCGTCCATCCGCAAGTCATGTACCCCCCCCCCCCCCCCGGGGAATCTGACAAGAAACTTACGTTGTCTGACGCTTCTTCTTCATCTGAATCATTTGATGATGATGATTTATGCCCTTTTTTCGATGATGAATTTTTCTTTTTTTCACCAGCTGCTCTTTGCTTTCGCCTTTCATGTGAAACAATACATACATCAATTTTATCATAACAACAATAGTTTGTGCTTTAAATTCTGGAGCACAGTAACAATTTCAATAGAGCACATGATGCTTCTGCCCTACCCATAATCAGAAAACTTGGTCTGGCCCACCGAAAATGAACTTATCGAATAGCAAACCTTGAAAACAGTGTACAAGTCGTTAAACGACCAAGCTCCCATTAACCCTACATATATATTCGTTATGCTGCCTGATTCTTGAAAGAAAGAACGATTCTATAAAATTTTTGATTCTTCCACAAACTTCTATTGTCACTAAGAAATCATAAGCTCAAGTGCTGTGGACTGACAGCTAATAATAAGCTTGAAGTTTGAATTAGAAGAAAAGAAGTAAGCTGAAAGCCCTAAATAAGATAAGAGCTAATGTAAGAACCTCAACAAACTTCATTTCCTACTAAATACCAAACATACCAGAACCTACAGACTGACTTGCAAAATTTTAGGTTCTTACATATGGGTTTTTACTGCAAAACGTACAGTAAAACCTGTACGATATTTTTCAAAACAATAGGATTTTAAGCTGTTTCTCATTGCAAATCAGCTTTTGGCCAAAAGTGTACCTCATATTACAGATGCTAAACAGTGGAATGATTTGTGGAAGTCAAGACATCAAAAATTTATGATATATATACAGTATCTAAAAGGTATTCGCAATGCCAACGGCAAATGCTTTCTCAGAAAAATGCTTTGTACATATTTGCCGTGGCCAATGTGCCGAAAGAGCGTAAAATCAAATAAAATCAATACAAAATTCTTGCCAGACAAATTCGTCCTGCCAAAGTTTGTGGTTGCTGATGTATGGTTGGAGGCTACTCACGGTTTCTTTGCTTTCGTCTCCCCTGAATCTCCGTTATCTTCTTCTTCTTGATTTGGCATTTCTGCAATATTTGCAACTAAGTCTTTGAGGAAATCAAATTGTTTTTCAGATTCAATGCACTGTTTCCTGCAAAGAAATAATAAATTCATAGTCAATAAGACAAGTGAAAATTACAGTGCATCAGTACAATAGTCGTCAAAGCAGAACTTTAATTCAACTCATATGCACACAACTGAGATGTGCACTAAAATGCCCTAAAATGATGTCTATACAAGAAAGGTATCATGTGTTTCAGCCAATTTTTGCTCACAGCCAATGGCCAGAAAACTGCATGTAAGCCTCATTTTCACGAACCAATCAGACAATGAATAAGTGAAAAAGACAGAAGAAACCTGTGAAATGTTGCTAAACTCTACCTATCTTCATAAAATGCAACCAGGACCAAAAAATGCTGGAAATGTCCAAAATTTTTTTGAATAAATCTACTCTTCAGATGTTTGGTTACCCAGGTTTGGATGCCAGTTTAAATACCTCCATTTCAATTAGAGATATAGCATTTTTAATAGACAAATAGATTCTATTAGACTAACAGACCAAATTGGCTGAGGCTTGTCGACACTTGTTAATGCCACTTTACGTCATGTGATAGAATCTCTTGATAAAACCTCTTTTCAATTTTATATACAGCTTATTTTGCACCATGAAAACTTGTGCTGTGAATGCAAAAGTAACACAACACAGAAAGTTTCCTATGGTATTGCCATATGGCTTGAAATGCGTAAACAAACCTAAGCAGACTCTTTCAGTTCATATAGAAATCACAGGGGCATCAGATCTTGAACAATAGAAACTGGGGTTGAAGGATAAAGCAAGAACAATTGAAAAAGCAGAAATTGGGCACTCTGAGATTGTCCTTACAACAATCACGTTTGTTATTACCATTGCCTCTCGTCCAGAATTTCTATTGTTTGAGGTTTATTGCCTGATTGATTTCAGAGAGGCCATAACTCCAAGATCTGGCAAAGTCAAAATGTTAAAAAGTCATTTTAGTATATTTCTGAATTATCTTTTTAAAATTTTATATGCTTAGATGAATTGGCTCTTGACTTATTGTTGTAAATCAAGGATTACTTACAGATGACCAGTGGTCATTGTCTTTGCTCTCTTTGCTTTTGTCAAATCTGCTGTTTTCTCCACTAGTTGCTGCAGAAATATTTCTAAAGCACGAGCTGGTTAAGAGTTAAGGGCTAGAAATAAATAAATCTATTTGAAGCATTCAGAAGAAATTAAACAACAGTTTCTAAGGAATTATATACTATATATAGCAGCTGCAAAATCCAGTATTTGCAGAGATTCTCTTTTTTTTATGATTCCTCCAAAGTATTGCACCTGAGAAAATGTTTGGCAATACTTGGCAATTATGAACCCATACTTTGTAACATATATACAGTATGTATGTACAACAATTATGTTTTGAAGTTCATATTAAAATGAAAGCAATATTGCAGTGAAAGATACAGATAATAACAGGAACAGCAGCTGCAACTTTTCCAATTTCTTCATCAGTCTGCATGATTTTCTTAATTCTTGCCTGATAAGAATAGGTTTTAAAAACTCATCAATAAAGGATTGAAACTGAGCAAATGCAATTCACAAATGTTTTGTGAAATACTGTAAAACAAATCAATGTTCAGCTTACAAAATAGACAAATGAATGTATGACCTATTCATAGGACTGCTGCTTGGTAAGTGAGATCTAATTACTTTAAGGAATCAATCAGAAATTGGCCCTCTTTTAGATGAAAAAGCAAACCACCTCAGTAAGCAAGAGTTGGGTTGAACTATATAGTGGTAAGATAAAATTTCTCCACACAAACCCTAACCCTTGCTTCCTGCTGGGCTGGATTGTGTCATGGCAAAAGGCTGGAAAGGCCAAATGTAAACAAAAATTCAAACTGCTCAAGTGTACCATGCCAGTCTTGGACTTAGAAACAGGCTGTTAAGTGCATGTTTGTCTTCACTTGACTGTCCCCTTTTGCATGCATATACTAATTTAGTCACCTCCAAGAAATATTGAAACACATCCAAGATCAGCCAACACAACAGTTTTTCAAATGCAGGTTGCAAGCACAAACTACTTCATTTGATTAGATCTAGTCTTGTGCACCCAAAATATAATCTATCTTTGAGTGAGAGATACAAATCACTTTGGCTTTTTGGAAGGTGAATCCTTTATTTGATAAAATTCACCATTGCATGAGTGTGCAATTTGCTTCCTTGAGTCCTTTGATCTTTATCAGCTTCCCTCCCATCCATTCTTTATTTATTTCGTTGTTCTTGTTTTGCTGAATAAGCCAGCCAGAGGTGGAAAATGTTTTCTGATGGCATTTATTTTCCAAAAATGATGAATCTGCAGCGACTTTTTTCTGGAGTCACAGACTCATGCATTCTCCCAAAGGTCCTTTGATTTTTCAGGTTCCCACTTTTCTGTTTTGAAAATAATATTTTGCAATTTTTGGTTGGCGCAACATGCGCAACTGTCGTCTGTGTAGTACATACATACCGTTGGAAACCTTGCTTCATACTTTCTCTTCTTGGTTGGCATCTTTGCAACGACTTTTACCTCCTAATTACTCAATGAAGAGAATGCAACGGGTGGAAAATTCCTTCACATCACAAACACAAATTCAAAATTTGATCTAACGACGACACCTGGCCTTGCAAGTACTCCATGTACAATCCATTTTATAAACATTAGAGCGCAACAACAACATTGAACAGCAACAACAACAGAAAACAATAAAAGAAAACAATAGAGCCATTTGTAAATACAATGAGAGAGGAATGTGCAAGTATGGGAATCGGTGTAGGTTCTACCATAGGAAGATGAATAAAGTAGATACTGACAAAAATAGTGACAAATGTTGGCAGTATGATCAATGGGGGGAATGCAAGTATGGAAAAGATTGTAAGTTTTCACATGGTAGAAGAGAAACTGTAAGTCAAAGATCAAGACAAGAAGGAATTGAAGAGGAAATAAATGAGGGAGATCGCAAGGAGGAACAAAATAGAAAGCTGGATTTTTTATGCGAGGAGATAAAAAACACAAGAAATCAAATGAAACAGATCATCATGTATCACAATCTACAGCAAGCATACCAACAGCAAATGCAGTTAGTAAGCCAGCAGCAACAACAATACCCAATTCAGATGACATACACACAGCAGCAATAAAGAGCAACAAAAAAGCAACAAAAAGATCACAAAAGAATAAAAAATATTATAAAAAATTTAGTATATATTTTGCAAATTGTAGGGGGCTTAAGTCAAAAATAGAATCAATGAAGGAAATAATGGAAGAACTGCAACCAACTATTATATGCCTGGTGGAAACATATTTGGATGAAGGAGATAAGGTAGAGATTGATGGATATAAAGTAGAAAGATTAGACAGAAACAGGGAAGGAGGTGGCATATTAATAGCAGTGAAGGAGAATATTTCTGGATCCATGTTAACAGTGGAGGAAGAGAGGAAGATAGGAGAATATCTATGGGTTGTAATAGACAATCATAGAATAAAGATAAGGATAGGAATAGTATATGCACCACAAGAAACAAAAACAAAAAAGAAAGACTTGGAAAGGATGTATAAGAGAATAGAAAGGCAAATTCTCATAGCAGAGGAAGAGGGACAAAAGCTAATATTAGTTGGGGATTTTAATGCAAAAGTAGGAGAAATAATATCAGGAAATAAAGAAGAAGTATCAACAGCAGGGAAAATACTGAAAGAAATGGTAGAGAGAACAAATTCAAAAATAATAAATTCTTTAGACTTAGCAAAAGGAAAGTGGACAAGAGTGGAAGGTAACAAAAAGTCAATCCTAGATTACTTAATCATGAGTAATGAAGATATCAGTAACATAAATAAGATTGAAATAGATGAAGAAAAAAGGTGGGGGATGTACAGGGGTGATAAGAACCATAAAGTAACATACTCAGACCACAACTGCATCTTGGCAGAAATGAATTGGTATGAGGCAATGAAAAGAAGTAACAGGGACGACAAAGGAAGGATAGTTCTGAGCAAACAAAGATTAAATAAGTTTAAACAAATGACAGAGAATGGGAACTTAACAGCTGATTGCAAAAATGAAGAAAACATACAAGAGATGTACAAAACATGGGAAAACAAAGTTATCAAACAAATAGATCTTTGTTTCAAAGTGAAGGCAAAAGCAAGGCTAGAAAAAGGAAAAAAGAATAATAAAAGAGTTCGAATATTAAGCAAAGTAAGGAGAAATATTGCAAAAAAATTGGTGTCAGAAGGAGAAGAAAGCAAGGAGAACACATGGAAATTGAGAAACGAATTACTCAAGGAGCACATAGAAAGAAATAAGAAGAAATCATTTAAAAAGAAAATTGAAAAAACAACAATGGAAATAAAGAAACAAGGAAAGTTTAATAACAATGCTTTCTGGAAATTGAAAGAGAAATTAACAAGGAAAGAGAGAGAGAAAAGGACAGCGATGAGGAACAAGGAAGGGGAAATGTGCGAAAACAGAGAAGAGATCATGGAAATTTTTGCTAACTTTTATGAGGAGTTATTGGCAACGGCAGAACCAAGAAATGAAAGAGAAAGGCTAGTAGAGGAAGAAATTGAGACTATGTTTAGGCAATTGGAGGGAATAGGGAAAGAAGTGCAACATAGGGAGATCGAGATAGAGGAAGTAAAGAGAGCAGTTAAAGGGCTAAAAAAGAAAAAGACAGGAGATAAAACTGGATTAAGGAATGAAATGATTCAATGGGCTGGTAAAGATTTCATAGAAAGTATAAAGGTGATTTTTAACAGGGTAATGAGTAACAAAGAAGTACCAACAAGCTGGAAAAATATGAAAATAAAATCAATTTATAAAAAGAAAGGAGAGAGAACAAGCATGAAAAATAGAAGAGGAATTTTCTTAACTAACATAATAAGTAAGCTATTTGAAAAAGTTATAGCATTGAGAAATGAAAAGATAGTTCAGAACAAAATATCTCAATTTCAGTGTGGAGGAATCAAGAATAGAGGGACAGTTGATCACTTGTTTACGCTAAGAGCAGTAATTGATTACTACAGATATATGAAGAAACATTTATACATATTCTTTGGGGACATGGAAAAATGTTTTGATAAACTATGGCTAAAAGATTGTGTAATTGATTTGTGGAGAACAGGAATGCCAATAGATGAAGTGTATATGATTTATCTTCTAAATAAAGAATCAAACGCAGTAGTGGACACACCATTTGGGATAACTAGAGAAATAGTTTTAACTGAAACAGTACGCCAAGGCACAATATACGGACCAATATTGTGCAGCATTGCTACAGATAAAATAAACAAGATAGGAGGCCAATCGTTTGAAAGTATGGGAACAAACATAGAAATAAAGACGCTTACATATGTGGATGACATTTGCGGAATAGGATCCAGGGAGAACATCAAACAAGTGATAGAAAATTGTAGAATGATGGAAGAAAATAAAAAGATGACTTTTAACACAGACAAGAGCCAGTATTTAATAATGACATTTGGAAGTAAAAAGGGGTTAAGGAATATAGAAGAAAAAGTGATGAAGGGAAAGATAGGACAAACCAATGAATATAAGTATCTTGGAGATATTTTTGATGAGAGAGGAAGTAACATGACGAACATTAAAAAAAGAGGAGAAAAGCTACAATATATGATACAAACTATGGTTCAATATAGCAGTATGATAATTCAAGGAAAAGACTCAGTTGAAACAGGATTGTTGATAATGGAGGCAATAATAATGCCAACTATACTAGCAAATTCTGAAACATGGACGAACTTAACAAAAGGAGAGATAGATGAGCTAGAAAAAATGCAGAAAAAAGTACTAAGAAAACTCTTAGGTATGCCTAAAACGGCACCATACTGGGGGATGTTGGCAGAAACGGGAAGTTGGCCAATGGAAAATAGGATAGAGTATAAAAAATTAATGCTCTACCAGCATCTGCTGAAAGCAGAGGACAAAAGGTTGGCAAAAATAGTGCTAAGGAAACAGATGATAAATCATCAAGGAAGGTGCTGGTATAGTGAAATAGTTGAAATTATGGACAAACATAACATAGAAAATATAAGCACAGAGGTTGAGAGAACGAAAAAGTCAAAATGGAAAAAGATAATAAAAGACAAAATTCAGAGAAGTGTAGGGGAAGTATTCAAACAAGAAGTGGAAATAAAAACAAAGTTAAGATTTTTAAGAGACAAAACAGTTGAAAAGAGAGAATATATTAAAACTTGTACGAGAGAAGAAACAACAGACATAATGAGGATCAGACTGAATATGATTGAGACGAAATGTAACTTTAAGAATGGAGTGAAAGAGGAGGACTTAATGTGCCCAATGTGCAGGGATTTCCAGGACACAACAGAACACGTAGGACAGTGTATAGAAGGAAACAAGATTGTTGTTGGAGAGAAGAATGGTAAAATATCAAGTGAAGATGTGACAGAGTTGAAAAAGATAAGGAAACAATATAAACAAATAATGGAATACAGAAAGGGGTACAAACAATAGAAAAAGAATAAGAGAAGAAAGAAGATTAACAGTGTAGACTGAGCTTGCACGGATTATTGTTAGTCTGTGCCCGTCGAGACGGAGAGGCTCTAGTTGAACCACCTTGAACCACCTTAACAGAACTTGCAATATTTCATAATCAAAGATGGCTGCCCCGCTGCAAGGTTTGACAAGAAGGATTCTCAGCTGTCAGTTGATTTATGCAGCGAAAAGAAGCATAATAGTCAAAGAGGAGCTATGTTTTCGGCGGCTAATGCATATGAGCCATGCTTTTCAAAGTGATTTTGAAGTGAAGATGACAGACAGTTGTGCAAAGGTGAGAATATTTCGAAGATACTTTTTGGCCACTTTTTCATTCAATCAATTCATCAAAAATCAAGTTCACTGGGACAAATTGTAATTAAAAACGGATTCAACAACACGCAAGAATAGAAAGTATTCTGAAATGATCATCCAAAAATTATTCTCTAAGTCAAAATGCTTGAAAAGCCATTGGGAATAAAGTAAAAATGTAATTACTTTAATTTTGCATTCATGTTGTTTTTCCATTTCTTCTGCTTTTGGACCATTCAGCCACTGGAAATTGGTTGCTGAGGTACAAAATTAAAGTTAATTTTATGCCAACATTGAGCATAGCATTTTCTTCTTTGTTTCTACAGCAACTAAAAAAAATAATGGAAAAAGATGAATTTCTGAGGATCATCATTGAGGGAGGTGGCTGCTCAGGTTTCCAATACAAATTTGAAGTGGATTCATCTTTAGAAGAAGATGATAGGTAATAAAGTTTCTGATTCATTTGACATATATTTTGAAATTGGCCCTGCTTTTTGATTTATTAGCATGTAGCTACTCATAAGTGCAGATAATATCCTAGGGACTATGCCAGACTGTAAAGTTTCTTCAATGCGCAGAGAACATTGGTTTTAACTCTGAAGAATTGCGCAGAAAAAATTCTATCGCAAATTATTTGTGCGCAGATTCTACCGCTAAATACCGCCTTTGCACCCAGCACTACAGCCTTACTCCACCAGGCCCTTGACTGTGTCTCGCATTGTTCTTGTCCTTGCTTCATCAACCCATCCAGATGAAGAGCAAACCCACGAGGATTGTATTGAAGCCGCTCCGTTCTGCTCAGAAGCAAAATTTGCAAACCTCTTGTTGAAAACTGCGCGGGTAACACAGCAAAATAGTTGGAAAATCCGTGCAGAAATTGGTTTCTCAAAGAATTTTGCGCAGACGGAAAATAAGCCAGAAATTTTTGCGCGGGGAACGCAGGCCAAACTTTACAGTCTGGGGACTATGTTTATTCAACATGATCT
This sequence comes from Aurelia sp. 3 sensu Dawson et al. (2005), assembly GCA_964020215.1. Lineage (NCBI taxonomy): Eukaryota > Metazoa > Cnidaria > Scyphozoa > Semaeostomeae > Ulmaridae > Aurelia > Aurelia sp. 3 sensu Dawson et al. (2005). The sequence continues at coordinate 26,700,939 of OZ026574.1, read as the reverse complement.
CTAGTTTGCATCATTAAGGGGCCGTCCAAAAATCCATTTGGTCACGGATAGCGGAATTTGGCCGTTACGGGGGGAGGGGGTTTATTACTAATCCGTAGAGCGTGACGGAATGGAACCTAACAATGTTTTCAATCGTATTTTGCAAAGTTTCAATGCTGGATAACGTAAAGCAGAGACAGAAATGGCCTAGGAAGAGGTTCTCCTTGCTTACAGTTGAAGTTTCTAACGATCGCGATGAAACAGTTAATGAGATAGGTAAACACTAAATTCTGTATATCCGTTAAGCGGAGGGGGGGAGGGGGTATTTGAAGTTAGCGGCAAAATTCCGCTATCCGTGACGAAATGGATTTTTGGACGGCCCCTAAAGTGCTTTGTGTTCTCTGTTGTCTATTTTTTAACAGCCGATTGAATATCTTCAGGTTTATTCTTTACACCCAAATAGATCGGATTTTTAGTTGTAAAGGCTGTCAACAAGATATTTTCATCAGTAACTGTTATTTCAAAAGCAATTTGGTTACAGTGTGGAAACAAGCTTCTCTTTTGTTGCAGAGTATTTGAAAAAGATGGAGGAAAGATTGTTGTGGACAAAGACTCTTTAGCGTTGATAGATGGATCAACAATAGATTACCAAATTGAACTTATAAAGTCAGGGTTTGTTGTTCAGAAGAATCCTAATGCAGACAAAGGATGTTCCTGTGGATCATCATTTTCTGTAAAAATTTGATTTTTGGTTACACTAAATACAGTATTGAATGTTATTCATTTGATCTTACACCCCTAGACAGATGTTTAAGACTGAAAGTGGATCAGCTATGTTGGAGTTTCCTCCACACAGTATGTAAAGCCTTCCACAGTACTGCACTGAGGTTCTCTGCTGTGCTGAATGTTTCAAACATTTTTGCTTTCAAAAGAAATTTTCAAATTATAGAAATCTGACATGTTTCTCACAGCACTTGTGAAATTTGACATGGAACAAAAGATGCTTACAGTCAAATGATAAGAAGCATACCACCTATGTGTTCAGCCATCCTTGCTTGAAAATATCAACCATTTTCTGAGTGCATATCATAGATCTGTAAGTGTTGTAGAGTGATGTTAGAATTTTTGTAGATATATAGTATAGCTTCTTACTGCTATTTAAATTCAGTAAAGAATTTCATAAATTGAATGAACCCAAATGATGTTTCGCTTTTGCTTCATCACAAATAATCTTTTACAATATTTTGGGGCCTACCTATAAATTACAATGGGGTCACATGGGTGCAATAACCATACAGTGGCACCAGCACACTCTGTTAAATAAAAGCACCACCTTTGACAAACAAATAGCAAGAATCAATAGGCATTATTTCAAAATCCAGTCAGGAAAGTTGCATAGCAAATAATGGGCAATAGTGCACCAGTTGAAGCTAATGAATAAAACTGTATTCTCACCCATTGCAAGATTATGATAACGCATTCTTCTCTCATCACAACTGGAACTGAATTTAGCCATCACTGAGAAATTAAACTATAAAGGGAATAGACTTTTGCTGTTTCTCTTAGCCACTATAAATAGGCTAAAGAAACTAGATACACCACAAATCCATTGTTTCTTTAGCCACACAATGAATCTACAGGCATCAAAGTTACCAAATACAATAGATTATCTTTTTAGCTTGGTCTGGGCCAGCTTTGTCAATTCCCTTTAAATGTTCTTTTGCCTCTGATCTCTAATGCATTGATACTGTTTCTATCTTCTTGAATCCTTTGTTGTCACCCAAAATGCCATCATCAAACTGTTACATATATGAAGCAACTTACTAAAAAGAAGCAACATCATCAAGCTTCTCTTTTTCTCTTTATAATTTTTAAATTCTAATGAATCCATCAACCATAAGCCAAGAGACTGCTATTAATCCTTAGAGGGTGATCATTTTAAAAGTTATATGAAGTTGACTCAAGCTAAGATACTGTATTGAGCTACATAATCTAGAAAACCTCTAAGTTAACAACAAAGCAACAAGGTTCAAGTTAATTGTGAAGGGCAGTCAATAACGCTGCCAAAGTCATCAAGGCTTGTCAAATGTGACAAAGAAATAGATGGCCCCTGCTTGGTGGCATTGATGTTGGCCAAAAAAAATCTTTGGCACTGTACTTGAAATCCTGATAAAATAGTCTTTGGCACTACTTAAAATCTTGATACTCATCTAAAACTGTGTTATATTAAGTTAATTCCAGTAAAAGCTCTATTAAGCCCCTGGCTCTGTTAAGCCCCCTCTCTAATAAGCCCCTCTCCTCTGAGTCAAACTTTGAAATAACCCCCCCCTCTCTATTACACCCCTGACTTATGCAAAATGCTAGAATTCACCAAATATTTTCTGTTTGTTTGGCTACATAAACTTGCAAAAAATTACATAAACCAACTACAAAATCACATAAATTAACATAAATTTTGGTATGGTTTGGGATAAAAACTGTGTCAAATTTATGTATTTGAGCAGTAAGATTGCATGTTGATTCTGCAAAATATGGAATAAAAGGACTGAAAAGCTACCAAATACATCCTTGTCACTTGATTTTGTGAATAGGTCCCCCCTCTGTAAGAAGCTCCCATCTGGAAGGTCCAAACTTAAATAAGCCCCCCCAGGGGCTTAATAGAGCTTTAAGGTAGATGTATTACATCATCGTCATCACCACTGATATTAATGCTAATTTATTTTAGTGCTAATAGAAGCTATACAGTTTAGATTCTAAAATAATTGACTAGGGTAGATCAATTTGAAACGCTCTTCTATGATTCCAAATCCAAGTTAGAGAGGCTGGGCAACGCAACCATAAGATGTCATTTCTAGAATCTAAAATGATGTTGATTGCTGCTGCTATATTTTATTGTAGTTGGTGAACTTTTCATAAATCCATGGAAATATCTGTCATTGTACGTTTTGTTTGTTTTTAGTGGCAAATCTGTGTGATATGGCCTGTCAAAAAATTCTCAACCATTGTTTTGAGAGAGGTTTGTAACCTAGCCCCTATAGTAATCTAATCAAGAACTGACATGGTTGTTGTCATTCACTAAGATGTACTTTACTCTAATCACTTGAAAACCATGTGAATGTTGTGGCAAATGATAAGAGCCTGCCTGTCAAGACCTATGAGCTTATTTTTGGAATGCACATATTTTTTGTAAGAAACACCAAAAAATTAAGAAACTCCAGTACTGAGAAAATATAACTTTAATAATTCTTTTTGACATAGGAAATCCTTGACATATTTCTATTCTATTTTCACTTGTTTCCTGTATCATATTACTCGGTAGGTACTTGAGTGATGAGTAAACAATGGAAACAGTTTCAATAAAAATTGTTTTGAAATTTTCAGGAGGGTGCAGGTAAGGAACATGCTGATTTTTATGAAAACCTCATTTAAGAAACTTGTAAGAAACTCTGAGTACTCAACATCTGATAATTTTAAGAAACTTTCAGTACTGGCCCAAATTCTTGGATGCTTGTCAAAAAATATGTGTATGTCTTTCTCCTGTCTTTCATCTAAATTTTCACCTGGACTAATGATGATATTTCATGGAAGAAACTGTTTGTAAATTTTAAGACAATCTGATAAAGCTACTTATTATCCTAGAAAATCTTTGCAAGATCATGTGATTCCTTGAAAGTACTAAAGAAAACTCCCCAATTTTCTGATAGTAATAAGAAAACGGAGGAGTGCCAAACTAAAGCCTGGTTTCCATTTGAACTTTTCCACTCGTTTGCTTATTTTGATCCTGCTTAAAGCTTTATTATCGCTATATAAACCGCGCCTGAATTATTGGCAGCCAATAATTCAGTTGTCAGCCTCGCATGTATCGTTCGGTCATGAGGATTAGTGCGGTTTCCCTTTGAAGTTCTTTGAAGATCAACAAGGTGTAACTTCCCATAGAAAGGAAAACAAATGGATCTGACGACCGTCTCTCATGGCGTTAGAAGACAACTGACAAAGCGAGGCTAGGAATGTATTAATAGCGATAGTAAAGCTTTAATGAATAAATGAATAGCAGATGAGATGAGCTCAAAAACCTAAAGGAGCAACAACAAACAAGAAAAAGCATTTCAAACAGTACTGGAAATCAGTCAGCCGTAAACTCATTTTTTCCAGAATGAGTAACAAATACAAGTAACAAGCACCAAAATGAGCAATAAAAAGCGGAACAAAATTCAAATGGAAAGCTGACTTAGGAACCTTCATAAAAATAAGGATACGGAAGCTTTGCTTTACACTTTCACAAACATTCACACTAAACTAATGCATGATAAAATCATGACATTACGAGAACTGAAAGAACTTTTCTAAATAGGAACCATCTCTTTCTAATGATGCCTAAACGAATATTTTTACTGATGCCAATGAATAGCACCATTGAATGAAAGAAATTGGAATTGAAAGTTTTTTGATACGTTGTTTCGTTTTCCAGTTATCCACTATGATGTAGGATTAGCTGATGATGTCATTTTCTTTACACAAGAAAGTACAAATGATGACCGAGCTTCCACAGAGAAATCTATCCAAAAGACTGTTTTCAATTATCTTGGCTTTCTATGCATTGTCAGTTGAAACGTTTCTTGCAACTATAAGATTTAAAAGATAATAGAAAAAGTTGGCCTCGTAAATTGTCAGCTCGGGTGATGATGCTCCCCCTCCAGCCTCTGGTCTATATGAATCAAACAAATTTAAACTGGACCTCTTATCATTCAACAGTCGTATTCATTTGCATCAATGAAAATTTTTCGCTTCCCGCCATCTTTAATAACTCCTATCAACTACAGACTTATTCAGTTTTTGCATGTCCGTTCATGCCTTCGGTGGCATGTCCGTTGGCTTCAGTAGTGTGTCCATTGCCCTCCGTTGCATCTTGGTTCATTTGCTTGACCTGTCCAGGTTTTCCGATCATGTTCTTGCGCTTCATTCTTGCGTATGGTCCAACAGCTGGGTCAAAGATGAAATCAAACAGTACTTTTGTCCATGAATTATGTGATGGCAAATCTTTGTAGTACTCTGGCGCAATCTCTCTGACTTTTGGCAAAAGGGAGCCTGGAACACTTGGGAAATCATGATGCTCGTTATGGTAGCCAACATTGAAGGTGAGGTAATTCAATGGACCATAATACGAATAGGTCTCGAAGCCATTCTTGAACATGTAGTGCTCAGAGATGAAGTGACCAGCAACAGGGTGTAGGCCCATTCCAAGGAAAGAACCAATGATCATATACATCAGAGATTTTGGCCCAAGGTAAATGAAGACAAAAATATCAAATGAAATTTGAACAATGCTGTTTAAAGCCTCTAAGGGCTGTAATGGCAAAGGACGGACTATCAGAGGTCGAAGACTGTAAAAGAAACCTTGGAAGACCACCCAAACAAATTTTGATACAGAGTTAGTGAAAAGCCTGGCTTCCATGTCAGTCGGAAGGTCAACATCAATGTCTTCATTGCCCATGTATTTGTGATGATCGAGATGGTACTTCTTGAAAGATACTGCACATGGTACACCAATTGGCAGGTTGGCAAATATACTGAACAGTTTGTTTTGAACTGGTTTCGAATGTCCGAATGCTGCATTGTGGGCAATTTCGTGTATCGCCAACAAAAGGGCATGGTTAAAGACACCAGCTACAGTATAAGCCAACAACAGAGTTAGACCCCATGATAAGTCTTTCACTAGGTATAGCACTGATAACTGAAAAATGACGAGAGCGATAACCTTGTATTTGAAGAGGTGATCTGTTACCATCAGTTTCTTGATCTCAGGATATTTTTCTGAAAATGAAGATTCAAAATGTAAACACTATGCTGTGAAAATGTTAGAGAAGATGGGGTATCACAAGGCTCACTCCCGAGTACATTACTGTTCTCGTTCATCAGATGCAACTCCGATTCGTACTGGGCACACAAGTCTTTTTTTCCTCGTTGAATTTCATTTGCTTACATTCTATCTTTCAGATGCTTAGTTTATTGTGTAATTTATAAATCTCTTTGCAAAACCATCCGCTGTAAGTACAATAGATAGACCAAAGATATTTAATACAAATGTTTTGTGCAGAGGATACAGTATTTAGCGAAAGCGAGGTCAAGCAAGTTGGCAAAATTTAGAAAATCTTAGAAAATGGTCATTCCTTTCTCGAAATGAGACTACAAAGGAACACGATGGGTTTTCCGGAAAAAAGTCAGGAATTCACACACCTTACTGTGGGTCTTTTCACAAAAAATTTTAAGGTCAGAGGAAGCAGATCATTCTCTGTAATATGGCATCAGCTATAAGTACGGACGAAGAAATCCGTCAGCGGAAAGTTTGGGTAGCCAACTGAAGGTTTCGAAACCTTTGAAAGTTGGTGCAAAAGCCTCAGTGATTGCATTTTCCTAGTTTCCCCCTAGTTTCATTCTGCAGAATACATTATACACTAGATTCATATCTTTATAAGCTCTGATCTTTAAGATTTTCGTATATGCAATACATCTTATAAATGTAAAGGTGCTCTTTCCAAAAGTTGCAGCCGATGAATAAACCCACATCCTCTGTTCGACTATTGTTGCGAAACGCTTTACCACCATTGCAACATACATAAGTTCCAGAAATTTAGAAACTGCAGTAACAAGTTTTCGTTCTTTGATTCGTAGACCCTAGCCTGCGTGCAGCCTCAACTCCCAGGCTAGTAGACCCTTGCTTCTTTTGAGTAATGGTTCCACTCGTAGGCTCCCTGGCTTTAGTTGTCCAAAGAAAGTTTTAGCCTACGACCAAATTCAGATGTAAAATCATTCGGCTCAGGGCGTCGCCAGCCCTAAAAGTAGGGGATCAACTTAGTATGGAATCGGGTTCCCAAAGGTATTGAATTTCTCACCATCTTTGCTTATTTCGACTAACATTAGTCCATTGATCATACATTGAATGGCAAATGCGTTTTGTATAGCTGACCTTAATATACCAGACACTATACCACTCTTGCGGAAGGTACTATACCACTCTCGTGTACCACTCTTACGAAATAGCGCACGAAATTTTTAAAACAATAGGATTTGTTGGGGATTTTTCTGGAAAGCTAAAGAAATTTTTGGCAAAGGTGTACGATTCTTACAGAGTGATACGCCCTCGATACCAGCAACAGATCGTAGTCATGTCCAGCTATAATTTTTGGTCAAAAATTGTCAAATTTCAATATTTTGAACTTTTTGCGATTTTCTTGGACTGATCTCCATCTGAAAAACTCTTGATAGGACCCTGGACCGCTCATATCTCTTCAAGGAGCTAAACACGTACAGGACTGAATAATTTTTACCTCTTCTAAACCCGGAGATGAACTCAAGAAACGATTACGCTAAAGATGGCGGCGAGGAACTTTTTATCAAGATATATTGCGTTCGAATTACGAATCTTTAATGATTCTATAAGAATTCGATCAAAGAATGTAGTGCATCTTGGTAAAAAGTTCCTTGCCACTATCTTTATTGAAATCATCTATCGAGACACAATCAGATCTGTACGAATATTCGTAACAACGCAGCGCAAAACATCGTCGAACTCTGAAGCCATGAGATCAATAGAGTGGCGTCAGAACTTCTTACTGAGCACATTCGACAATTCTACAAAATGTATCACACTATGGTTCGATTCGGATTCTTTTTTAGAACAAATGAAAGGTCTATTCCGGCGCTCCCTGGTCTATTCATAAGAACCTTGCAAAAACGTTCACGAGGGAGAGTTGTAGCTGTATATGAGATCAGTCGTTCAGGTAAATAGCAAAACTGCGACTCTGTATACATCTAGGAGATAATTGGTTACAAAGGAACTGTACTGTATTCATAAAGTTTCTGAACCCTTTGAGCCTTTTCCCGAATGAAACACAAATCAAGTCCACTGAAACAGTTGTGGTTAAATTCTTTTCATCAGTAAAATACACAAAAAAGCCAAGGAGAATTATGTAACGAACGGGACGAAATGTTATTGACTGAATGCGATCTCCACAAAATGATGCTTAACAGTTTAGTTGAATGGGTAACTATGTCAAATACAAAACAGACAACATAAGAACACCAGCTGCATTGTTAACTATGAAACACTAACTTATTGTCAGGTGGTTTGTGTCATAAAGCATAATAAGCTAGATGCATAATCTGCATGCATTCAACCAAAGCTACTGTATCTTCTAAAATGTCATATTCATCAAAAATCCGTCCATGACAAAATTACTAAACTTTAATCGATAATATGTTCCTTCAATGCTTTCTTGAAATTTGAAAAAGTTGAAACTTGAAACTTGAAAAAGTTGAAAACTGAATTTTGGAGAGGATACCAGGCTAAAATTGCACCAACAATTTGTTTTGCATGTTGATGCTAGCTTCCTATAAGCAAACTAATATTGTACCTTTCAGAATGTCTTGTCCCTAAGTCACTAATGCCCTTGCCAAATATCTTCTGTGCAATAACAACTGGAACTTTGACCCCTCTATATATTGTTTTGGTCCAAGGTCCATACAGGTCAATTGCCTGACATGGACTTGTCATAAGAACAATTGGGGGAGAGGAGATAGGCTTTGTTGAAAGAAACATAATGCATCCCCAGCTCATGCACAGTAGTGTTTTGGGACTGGTGCTCTGGGCACTCCCACCCCAAAATGCTAGGGGCAGCCTGAAAAGAGGGCGCCCAAAGGACGATAGAGAGAAAGCGTGCCGAAGGCGCAAGAAAATCTTTGGAGTCCTGATTGAGGAAATTCATTAATTTTTGTACTAAATAACGCCTTGACTTCTACATTTGCCCTACATTTTGATCACAAAATTTAAATAGGAGTGTCATTGGATAACGATGAGGGGCGCATTTCTCGGTAAAGAGGGGGTGCAAAGCTGAGTTTTCATCGTGAAGGGGGGAGGCAGTTGCCCCCAACTGCACCTCCTAAATCCGCCATTGACAAGGGAGACAGACAGTGGCAGCACCAGTTCTGAAAAATCCGATAAAGTGATTTTGATTTTAATTTTTCAACCTAAAGGTATACCAAACTGATTTTAGGCCATTTTTTCTTTGACAATTTTTTCCAACTTTTGGGATTTGGACAAGTCCCCAGTCCCCCCATAGTGCTACTGGAGCCACATAAGTTTGCACAAACAAAGCCTATCTTGTCTCCACAACAAGTATGCTGCGCTGGAACAAGAATGCTTTGGGGGAAGCAAACTGCATTTGTTTGAGTAATGGTCTTTGTGGGGTAAAATGGGAAAGTGAGTGTAGATAAAAATATCATCAAAATCTTGTTGCCATTTTTTCTACTACGACTACTAAAACTAGCTAACTTTTTGTTACAAAGTTGCATAAACTGTGCTCCAGGAAAGGGTACATGGGGCCCCACATCCCCACTTAAAAAATCTGACCAAAATTATAATCGAAATACCTAGCTATATATAAAACTTCTGTGTGTCTAACTTAACCTTTCTACACTTCCAATCAGAAAATATTGAACATTTGCTCCCTCACTATTGTTTGTCTGGCATCATCTACTGTTTTCTGGCAAGCCACTGCATCATGGGACATTTCGATCACTTGAAAAGGTGCACAAGATTTTTCAGAACAACAAAACTTTGAATGATTTTTGATGGATTTTTCTTCAGAAAAAGGATTTTGCCAAAGGTGTACATGATTTTGTGGATTGAAATGTCCCTTGATTGAGAGGCATCATATCCCCACATACCCATTTTACACTCCCCTATCAAAGGTATTTCAGTAAAGAAGTTTCATTTTGTCACCTTTCAATACAGCCAAAACATAAAAAAGTTGAGGTTTTCCACAGCTATAAACCAATACTTAATTTAAATGCTTATTGAGGATGGATTAAGTTTTATCCTGAAGCATATATTTGATTAAATTTACATTACTAACAGCTAATTGTTCAAGCACAAATAAGCAGGAAATAGCTGCATGTCCAAGGCTGGAAGTAGATCAGAGATGCACAGAGTGTCATTCATATGCGGTTTTTGGCGTTTTTGTCACAATCGATTGCAAGTCACAATCGATGCACAAAACATTTATTGCTGGGATGTTGCAAGAACTTGCGCACCTTTATATACACAGGCAACACATATCTACTGCTGCCCGGCGATACTTTGGAGATGAATTTAAATCGAAAGAACTAAAAATAGTTTTAAAATGGAATGAGCTCCGGGAAAACCCTCCGCTCCGTTCATTCAACGACCTCTCCTTTACCACATACTCATTGGTACGGAAATGCTTGAGATTATAATTTCTTTTTGAAAAGCAGTACGAAATCCATGGTTCTGTTTCAAAGATCGTTGCAAAATGAAGCGTATCACTTGTAGGAAATGTTTCGCAAGAATTTCTGGCATCTATTTGCAACACTTGGTTACTTGGCTTTCATAAAACTCGTTGAAATGGGAGTAGCCCTTCTTGGTCACCAATACTAGATTTGATGTGAACTTGCAAAACGAGGTACTTGTGGGGAAGTGGAAACCGCAACCTAGTAAAACATCCTTTGCCAAAAATTCTCCACATACAAGCCTTCATTCAAAAATATTTCTCTAAGTAGTGCAGGCAAAAATCTGGGTGAAGTGAAATTCACATCAGAAAAATATTAGTTGAGAAATCACTTCAAGAGCGGTGAAAACACCTGCTGCTGTCCGAAAAAGGGCCTAAACATTTCGGAAGCGGGCGAAGTGATGTATCGTGAAGCACTGCTACTTACTTAACATTTCTACTCTTCTTGTAGCATGAGGTTCATCAGTATATGACCACTCGAAGCCAGTCCTTGATACTTTTCCGCCCATCTTGAAGTTTGGAGACGATCGTGTGATCTCCCAGCTACCTTTATCCTTCTCGGGCACACATGGATTTCGATCCGTCTGAAAAATCCGCCAAGCATCTGTCGAGTGGCTTTTTGTGTTATTTCACAATTTCAAAACAAAGGCGATAGTCTTCTTAACCAATCAAAATCTCTCTATAGTTCTTCTTTTGTCCGAATTGGCCAATCAAATAGCTGCTGTTCGCCCTCCCTCTGTTCAGTCTTTTCGTTATTTTATTGGTTCTAAAGTAGACAATCGTTTGATTTGTACTATCCAAATTTTAGACAATAATCAATGTATTTCCTATCCAATTAATCTTCAAGTAAATACTTGACGACCTTGGTTTGTCAATAAAATTTTTGGAAATTATTTGTTGCTATTGTTTTTTATTTTTCGCTTAAATCAATGGTTTCCGGCTTGGTTTGACAGCAAGCAATTGACCATTCGATGGACTTCGAACCTTCGTTCGTTTGAAGTTAGAAATCGAACGATTCCTGCGTCATGTTTTTCCCAAGGGGATACTCGGCACATTCCCATACAGGGGGGTCAGTCTACAAAATTTTTCAGGCAAAACACCGGGAGAACAACTGCACACCCTGCACACAATGATGTTATCAAGTCTTTCTTGCAACGTATTTAAGTGAAGTTAGGATTGCTTTATCATCCCAAGTTTCTTAGGACGAGTTTCTAAAAGTTTTGATTTATAGGGACTGTGCTAAATTCTTGCAAAAAATATGCTCGCCCAGTATGAAATTATTGCAAAACCGTTCTGCTTAAAAAATGTATCTGCCACGTATTCATGAACAAAAAATGACATAGACAGATGTTGTACAGGACGATCAATTCTCGACCTTATGAGTTTTTGTTAACGAATTTTACTTGAAAGATAAGAGATATCACTGATGAAGATGAATCGCTCTTGCAAAAATCTGACAAGGAAATTCTATATTCTTTTATATTCCCTGCACTGTTCATCTTATAATTCTGTTCCGAAAATGCAGAATTTCATATTTCAAACTTTGTCTTGAGCTTATAAAATGTTACTGCCCCGTACATATTTGCTTGATAAAAAGTGTTGACTCAGTCCTGTACAAACATGCCCAAAAAAGTTCTTGCCTCGTTTAGTTTTGCACCGGCCATGTTATAAAATAAACTTTGCAGTGTCCTTCAACTTGAGAATCAATAAATCCAAGACCAAGGAGATCAAGGAAACAGAAGACAGATATAAAGAATAAGAGAACTGGAAAATATCATTTTTGCATTTAGTTTCACTTTATTATCCAATTGGGTACTCCCGAATTTTCAATTTCTTTGCCAGTACTGCTCTGCCAGACCCCAAATATTGAGTCTAACGTTTTTGAAACCCAAAATATTGTCCTAGGCAGATAGGCAGAACCACATTTATATAATGGGCCACCGTAATAAATCGCACTAAATTGCACGATTTTTCCTTTCTTCAGATTTGTGAAATTCAAATACAGAAGTTTTGTATCTGTTGCTATTCACAGATACCCCCTACCCCCCTATTCACAGATACCCCCAAATACCCCCTAAATGCCAATCCGATATGAAACCAATCCGATATGAAATGAAAACGGTATCGTGTAAACGGGGCATCAAGAAGACATGTCAATGGTGGTAAACAACAAATTTTCAAAGCCTTCCAGAAGTAAAGTCTTTTTACCAAGTACTTTACCAGTCTGAAGGGTTTCTATTAGAATAACAGAAAAATGTTCTTTTAAGCAAACAGATATTGACGCAGAAATTAATTTCTTTTCTTTCGCTTCTTGGTTTGTAAACCAAGCTGCAAGAAAGCTTTGCTTGGCCCTGTTATTTACGCTAAAGATATTTACACATTCATACAAACCAGCCAAATTAATTGGACCTGTTTGAGGGACCAATAAGAGTGCAACATTCCATGGTGCCTACAAAATTGAGACTGCGTTCACATGATGCCGGCACATTTTGAAAACGGTGAAAAATGTGACGGCTGCAAAATTTTGAGCTAGCGTTCACACGATGCCGGAACAATTTGAAAACGGTCGGAAATTTGTCAGTAAAAAGCTGATTGCAAGACTTTGATGCCATAGAAAGGTATCTACAACCCAAGTGTCAATCAGTCTTCTTCCAAAAACGTCGAAAATTGTTCTATTTCAAAATTTTCAAGTGTTTACACGATGCAGTTTCCAAAATGTGCTGGTTAGAGTTCCGTTTTCAAAATCTACCGTTTTCAAAATCTGCCGGCAAAAAATGTGCCGTTTTCGTGTGAACAGAAGGCCTATCCGTCGAATTTTTCACCGTTTTCAAAATGTGCCGGCATCGTGTGAACGCAGTCTGATTTTCGAGAAATCAGAGAGATTGTTGGACTTGCCTCAAGTCTATTTCGTCATCTGAAATAAGTCTGCGTGAAACAGTGAACGACGAAACTTTTCCCTTTCCTAATTTTTCCTTTCCCGATTTCTTTTGATTGACAAAATAGACTTGGGGCAACTCTAAGGGATTGTTTGTTGCAACTGCTACTCTCCTCCGCGAGGTTTCTTCAACGGAACCGCGGACCACGAAACAACGGATGTAATAAAGAAAAACATTAAAGAAACCTCGTGGAGGAGAGTATGCAACTGCAGGGTAACAAAATGTCAATCTGACTTGCTACTTCCATTTGACGCAATGGAGTTTAGTAGTTGGTAGTTTACAATTCATAAACATAGTAACGTGTGTCTCAAAAAAGTTCCCCCAATTGACTAAACAAGAGAACAAAACGATGGAATACAGGGACTTTTTGAGTTCATAGGTATATTTGTTGATCTTCAACTTAAATGCACTAAAAATTCGTCCACCAAACACAGGAGATACGAGTTCACAATCACAGGCATTTTTGATAAAGAATTTCCAACTTTGACCTTTAGTTTTACTTTAGAAAAGAACTGTACCTTGCAATGCTTCAATTGAACTTAGACTGACTTTTCTTCTGAGGAATCGGTCCTTGCATTGCATTTCATCCCAAGTGTAATTTGTAGCAAAGAAGAGGAAAAGGTGGGCATGCACGATGATTTTGGAGATACGACACGATTTTATCATTCTTACCGCATTGTCATTATTTTCGCTTAATTAAGGCGATTCCCATTTTCTGTTATTCTTTTCATGAGAGAAAATATGAAAAGTAAAGTTTACAGGTGCTTTGGAAATGTCCATGATACAACTCATGGCCAGGCCCTTTTTCATAACCTCTGGTTTCGGATGCTCTGTAAATTTTGACTTTGCGATATTGTTTCTCAGGTGTTTGGGGGACGATTTTTAAGTGCACGGTATCTGCATCTAAGCTGAAGAATGATAAATTTGGCTGTGCACTCGGAGAGTAAAAATATGTTCTCGTTTTGTTCGTATTTCCCGTAAAAAGGGGGTACTTTTTTGAGACACCCTGTAGAAATGTCAAAAGTTACAGTTGGTGAGATTTTCAATCTTGGGAATGAAAAGCCATCTGCATCAAGCCATTTCACACCAAGACAATCGTCTTTTCCTCTGATGTGGATAGTTCAGTAAATCTCTTCAACAGCTTGCAGAAGCGAGTATGAATTCCTCCCAGGGAGCATTTTCTCTCATTTTGCCTTAATTAATATCCAAATTTCTCATTCAAACTCGTTTTCCCATCACCAGTTTGATCTAAAATAAAAATTTCATTGTGCAAATAAAGCAAGAAAAAAAGCATTGCTGTCTTAATTTCAAATAAGGATGCAAATGAAAAGAGATAAAGAACTCAAACCGAGTTATCAAATTCTTTGGTAGAGGCAGCATCTCCATAGCAACTGCCAATGGCTTCTTAGAGTGCATATTATTCCATGACTTAAAAAACTACATATTACGTTTTGATTATAAGAAAACCATTTAAAAGAAATCAGCCTCTCAGATCACCAAATGGTAGAAAACTATGAGAAACAAAGAAGTACTGTCTTATTAAAACTTTTTTAATTTGGATATCTATGCCATATTCTCGCTTGTTTCTTTTAAAAACTTTATATCTCGGTAGAGCTTGATGTAATGTCAAGACAGGGAGCTATGGTTTCTTAAATTTCACGTGAAATATTCGTAGAAACACAAAGAAATATTGGGGGTCATTTAAGATACTGGTAAGAAACACTTGGCATTCGAAACATTGGGATATTAAAAAGCGTCAGTGCTGGGTCAAACTTTTTCTTATATTAAATATAAAATTTCCTTTGAAGAGGCCGAACGAAGATTGGCGCACTTATACATGATATACTGTACTGTTAGGAACTGCTTGGAAATCTGCAGGGTGGCCCTTGAGCGTTGTGACGTTTTCAAACATCACCAAAATTTGATTTGATCGAAAATGGAAATTTTGAGGTCTGCAGTCAAGAGTGTATTTGTGGGGAACGTGATGAAATTTCACGCAGTCAGATTTATTCCAATCCAAAACGTGCGTGCAACATTTCTGCATGCACTAATTTTTCGTGTAAGAAACTTGGCTCTGAAAATTTACAACGAGGTAATTTAGAACGAGAACGAGGTATTAAAGACTATACTTATAAACTGCTGCACTACATAACAAAGGATGATGACCCGGGAAGCAAGAATCCATGACTATCCCAAGGGTCATTACATAAAACACTAAACTAAATTACTGACAAAAAGAAACAAACGAAAATGGAAACAAAAAGAAAAGACAGTTACAAAGAGCTACACATAAACGATTAAACGTGAAAACATGAAAAAAGAACGAGGCAAATGGCCTTGGGGGGGGGGCTTTTCTGATCTTCAGAATCTGCTATCCTAGGCTCTGCCTTCATAGTAACTGACATACAGTGTCCCCAAACAAATGTGCCCAATGAGATAAAGTATAAAGAAGCAAATATCACGCTATAGCCCTTTCTTGAATTATTTACGTGAATTTTAAAGTTTTTTGAACAAAGAAAGTGCTGTTTTGAAAGAAAAACTTTTTCGACTTTCTTGCGCCAAAACTTTGTAACCACTTGTCAGATTGGCTGAAACAAGGTCTCAAACTCTAAGTTGAAGCCTGACCTATGCAACTGTATCAAGAGAGGGCAACGAAACGCACAGCTTCTCCACAGCAGCCACATGAATGGGGCACACACCCTGTATATTCACTGAACAAAACTATTTATAAACAGATTTTCTTAACATGTCTGTCATATCATATATAAAGTAAGTCTTACCAGTTGGTGGAACCCAGTCGGCAAATTTTGTATCTATCGTAGGTACCCTTTGTGCTCCATATATCTTTTTCTTTGGTTTCTGTACATGACAAAAATAATGAATATCAGAACGAGATAAGTAGACAGGTAATAACAAACGCCTTTATTACTGTTTTTGCTACATGAAACATTTGCATCATGGAAATGCTCAAGAAATTTTATGCCCGCAAAATCGGGAACCAGGCACAAATCTCTCCAAAATTTAAATTTTCTCATAACATATCACAAAGATCTTGAAAATCTGAACGATCTTCAAGCCTCTGGAAAATCTTCGAAAACACAGCACAATCCAAAAAATCCCACATAACAAATGATAAGATTTTCCCATATTCCAAAAATTTTAGAAAAAATTGAAGATCTAAAAGATCTTCCAAAATCTCTAAAAATCCAGCAAATCTCGACGAAATCTTACTGAAAATATCGCAAAATCAGCAAAATATGAAAAGTTTTAGGAATGTCAGAACCCTACAGTTCTTCAAAAACCTACCAAAAATCCCTAAAATCTTTGAAAAATCAGAAAAGTTTAAAAATCCCTAAAAATCCAAAGAAATCTTTGAATTTTTCTCCGAGAGATTACCTACAAGTTCAAGATTTCGTATTCTACTTTGGAGTGTTCGTCTTCTACTTAGGAGTGATTTGCTCTTTCTCCTCCTCCTTCCTTTCTTCCCTTCCCCCCGTCTCGCCTCGTTTTCAATTTTTCCTCCTTCGCATTTCCTTTGGCAAAATTAAAATAGACTTGGAGCAAGTCTAACTTAGGAGTGATTTGCTCGTCGTGTGCAACAATTCATATCTTTCAGAATTTTACCCTTCCAAATACCGGGTGTCCCAAAAAAACGCAACAGATTTGATCAATCTTAGCGATAAAGAGATTCACTAAATTCATTTGAAGTATGCTTTAAGACAATCCCCAATAGTTCAAAAGAACATTGATACCTTGGTTGTGAAGCTTAGTAGCTTGGTCGTCGAGAATTCTATGTCGAAAGTCCAAATTTGTTATCATCCCTAAACCAGAGCTTTGGAAGAAAACGGCCTACGGTAGCTACTCAGCAGGGGAATCACCCAAATCGAAGTGAGTCTGACATAGGTAGTGGACCGTAAGGCTGATTTCCACTCAGTCGAATTTTCCGAACAGACTGAAAATCTTTTGTTTACGTGAGAAAATGTCGCTTCGAGTTTGAATAGAATTTTACGCGTGATAAACTTTTTATTGTGCAAAATCCTGTCCACTCGGAAAATTCTACTGAGTGGAAACTAGCCTTTAGGGTTAACTTGTTTCACAAAATAAATTGTAGCGTGCCTTTTTCAATTAGATCAAGCAACTGTTCTTTTAAAAAAACCAATTGCCAAGAGACACACCTATAAAGTGCTATGACTGATTGGTCCCAGAGGAATTAATAAATTATTAATAATCAGAATTAATAAATTTCTGACAACCGGCTTTTCGTGCCTATGAGAGCGGGAGGCAGAGTTACCTCAAGAATGGATACATTTGAAAGAACGTTCTTGGCATGCCATTATCTATCCCTTGTGCATTGTATTATCATTGTGATTGTGATGTTGCTAACAACCACTTCGTGAAGTTTTCTAATTTCGTATTCTGTTCAATATAAGCACGAGCGAGACTGTTGTTTTCTTTTTCTACCTGGAGAAGAGTGGACAATGATCCCTAAATATTTTTTCCATATCTTTGGAAAAAGATCTTTGTGCAGACAAAAATGCAGTCTTGGCTACGCAGGAATTGGAGATTGTGCTTTGGGTGATTCCCTTTCTGAGTGGCCACCTTAGGCCGTTTTCTTGCAAAGCTCTGGTTTCGGGCTGATAACAAATTTGAACTTTCGGCAAAGAATTCTTGACAACCAAGCTACTAAGCTTCACAACCATGGTATCAATCTTCTTTTCAACTATAGAGGATTGTCATAAAGCATACTTCAAATGAATTCAGTGAATCTCTTCATCGCTAAAATTGATCAAATCTGTTGCGTTTTTTTTGGGACACCCGGTAGTTGATTTGATAATGCAATGGATTCTACAAAACATCTAAATGAAACCTTTTTATTGGTGCCTGTTTGATATCCCTCATTGCTCTCATTTCTTTCTTTATTCTTATCAGGATTCATTCGTGCAACGACTTCAGCTAATGACGTTCCTGCCCTGTGTTTCGGTTTCGTAATCTCTGGCGTCGCTTTCTCTTGATGAACTCGAGGAGACATCTGTTTGTCTACACTGGGTTTAGATTGGGACGGTTTTTCTGGACCGCTTTCCGAATTTTCCGTTATTTTGGTTGTTGTGTCGCTACTTTTATCTAAAATGCATAAATTCGTAGTGAGTTAGTAATCAAGAAAAACATAAACCAATTTTTTCCAAATTACATCAAAGGGGCAGGGTCACGTAATGTAAACAAAGCTCTTTCGAAACGATGATTTTCAGGATTTTTGATAGTCCATATCACAGAGATTTTCCACTACTTTTCTCAAAATATAGGTATTATTTTGAAGATGGACTCTTGAATTTTCTAGAGAAATGAACCAAACACCTATACGTTGTAGGATTGCAGAGATATTGGTGGATTTTTAAAAGTAACTTTATTGAGGATTCACCCCATCCACCAAAATCTGAGCGGAACACAATTGCCACGTGTGAGTAATAATATAGATCATAGAGATAACAGGTTTGTTTACGGTTACGTGACCCTGCGCCTTTCAATGTGGGTTTCATGCCAACATTTCCTGAACAACAGAGTGTCCTAAAAATTGTTCGACGTTTGATAAAGTATTAAAAAATAACGATATAATGAAGGGATTCCATGATGAGACAGCCCGATTCCTGAGATTTTTAAATGATTTTAGACACCAGAATCTTGCAAGTTCATGGAGCTACAAGCTTTTGAAGTGCAAGTTTGCGAGAGAGCTGAAACCAGAGGCCTCTAAATTGAATCTGTGGAAAAAGTCGCTTGGGCTACCGTTTCTATTATTTCGAATTTGTTTCAAAGCAAACTAAATTAAATTTGAAAAGATTTTCGATAACCTAACTTTCAAGCGTAGGGGATGCTTTGACGCAAATGATTCAGTCTCGCATTGATCTTGCTTTAAACTATTGTTTTTGAATACATGTAGACTTGCCCCAAGTCTATTTCATCATCTGTAATAAGTCTGCCTGATACCTTTCCTAATTTTCCCTTTCCCAATTTTTTTTGATTGACGAAGTAGACTTGGGGCAAGTCTAGAGTACATGCAACCTTGAGCAAATTTTGAAATGATTATAAGAATAAAATTACTGTCGAAGCTCTACTTGGTTTACTCTGATATTGACAAGCGATACGAAACTGGATAACCCTCTTCTACATCGAATTTAGAGCTTTTTTTGCATTACAAGTAATCTAGCTGTCTCTGGTTTCGGCTATCGCACATTTCATCTTTAAAAGCTCACAGCTCGGTGAATTTTCAACGGATTTGCAAGATTCCTGTCTCTAAAATTATTAAAAATCTTTGGGAAAGGGTTATCTTCCCGTAAGCCTGTTCATGTTATCTATATTTTTTAATATTGAATCAAACGTCGAACAATTGTTTGGGACATTCTGTATTTCCTGAAAGGAAAGAATAATGGTCACTTTCTTAATCCATTTAGTCTTTGATACAAATGTACGATAAAGGACGAGCTTTAAAGTTTTAAAATGCTTCACTTTTCATTGGGTCACACGGTAGATTTAGCGACACCTGTGCTTTTAAACTTTACTATTTCTAAGAACCACTCTATAACCTCCTCTGTTTCCAACCGTGTGTCAAAATCTATGACTAGGATTACAATGGCATAATGCTTTGGGATTATGATTTCAGTTAGAGGCCAAGTCCGGGATTGGTATGCTTAAATGCTAGATGACAAACGTACCAACTGCTGCCCCCCCGGGGGGGGGGGTAACTTAACTTGGCCATGGTACGGGGTTGTGCAATTTTTTAGGGTACCTTTTTCATGATAAATCCGGATTTATAAGTATGGTTTTCAAAAAATTTTTGCATTCTCCGGATTTATGGGTATGATTTTGTGTAGAAAATTCATTTATTGGTGAGCTGTTTTGGCATTTCCAGATTTATGGGTATGATCTTCACAAAATTTTCCCGATTTATTGGTATACTTTTGAGAAATTTCTCCCCGTATCTTGGAAACTCAAGTGACCCCCCCCCTCTTCCGGGTTGGTGCCACGAATTATGAACTTCTTTTCACATATTGATTTTAGTAACAGCTGTAAATTAGCTAAAAATTCTGCGAATTTAAGTCAAACATCATCGCAATATTTCACTAAAATATGATAAAGAGGCTATCATTGATTACGAGGCAAGAAAACGACAGGACGGCCTCGTTTTCGTTGAGCATGACGTTAAAAAAGCACGCATTCTTTGCTCTTATGACGTCACCATCCTCTGGTCGCTTATTTGAACACGTGATTATGCAAAGTAAAGGCGAAAAATGGTTGGAAAAAGTACGATAAACAAATCAGAACGGTATAGGCCTGTATTCTGTCATAAATCATATCAATCCAGAACTTGTCCTATAAAACGTTTTTAGAAGAATAGCACAGAGAAAAATTATACTCTACTATTACCTTTTCCTTTGCCTTTCGTTGGTTTGTTTCCAGCAGCAAATTTTCTGGGGGGAATCAAGTGCAAAGAAAATTAGCAATAAATTTCAACCGGAAAGAAAATTGAGTAGATGGGACATTATGCATTCATAAAAGATTATAATTCATAATGCAATATTTGGAGGTTGAGGGCAAGCCTGTATCGAACTTTTAGCTATTCTGAAAAAGAATCTCAATCGAACGAAATTCATTAGCACTATTAAGGATTTTCGAATCTAGCTACACAATAGCGACAGAAGCTCTAACGCCACTCGGAACGAACCTCGCTTATAAAAATGTATAAAAATATCGCTCGATCCAGGCTCTTTTGTAGAACAGCTAAAAGGTCTATAGACAATGACGCTAAAGATGACGGCGTGGAACTTTTTACCAAGATGCATCGCGTTCGAATTACGACTCATTAACGACTGTATAGGAATTCGATCAAAGAACGCAGTGCATCTTGGTAAAAAGTTCCTCGCCGATATCTTTAGCGTAATCGTCTTTTGAGGAAAATTGCTACTTTGTTGGTTGTAGATTTTTGATATCTTCATGTAGGATCATGACACATTCTGTAAAACTTCAAGGACAATGAAATGGAAAAACTTCTTTATATATTTACGATATCGGGGGCGTTTGCTTATGAAGACATGACATGCCACATGCTTACTCAGTAGATGGTATCTGCATTGGTGGAAGTGTCGCTGGCTTCACAATTTCTATCAGTCTTTCAATACGTTGTTGCTCCTAGAAGAAAGAAGAAAAACAATAGTATCAATAAAGCTGCAAGATTCCTTAGTCTTTCTAAAATCTGATGTCGCGTGAAAATACCCGCGAATTAAACAAATGAAAAATACTGCACGAGCAATTTTGCGTTATGGCATATTTCGAGTGACATCGTCTCACGTGACAATGAAGAGTTCTGCATGAACAATTTCCCAGGGAGACAAAAGAGATGCAATTCAATAAATCTCACGTAGATGAGCTATAGGCCTGTCCTCGCTTAATCTTGAAGGAGTATTTTTGCTTAAAAGGGTTGGCTCACGTAATGTAAACAAACTTCTTTCGAAACAACGATTTTCCAGTATTTTTGATAGGCCATATCACAGAGATTTTCCACCATTTTCCTCAAAATACAAGTGTTATTTTGAAGATGAACTTGTATATTTCATAGAGAAACAAACAAAACACTTCTTTTTTGTACCTTGATTTATAGCCTTGATTCGTTTGATACTTGGATGGTGTTCGTATTTTTTTACTGCTCTCACTACCATTTCATCTACGGTCATATTTTCGTATACTTCTTTAAGGGATGGATCAATACCCATCCCATCTGTTATGTTGATGAAATACTCGAAAAAAAATCTCCAGAAATTAATGACTGAAATCTACAAGTCAACCAAAAAACTAAACCCCTCATATTTATGGGAATTTCACGAGAGGAAAGAGGTAACGTATGACCTAAGAACTAAAGACCTGTGTAAACTTCCAAAGATCAAGAAACGTTATGGCGCGGAGTCACTATCTTTCAGAGGAAGTCTCCTTTGGAACACACTTAGTGACAAAATCAAGCAAAGTCCATCCCTTGCAGCATTTAAGAATCAAATAAAATCATGGACTGGTGACAAGTGAACATGCAGACTATGTTTATAACGTTTTTGTTTAGATATATACAGTACATTTTGTATATTATCAAATAGTTTACTTTACAGTTGGAATGAATTAGTATCATGTACTAGGTTAAACCCAACTATAAATAATGTTAATGATGATGATGATACTCATATGTTGTAAAGATTGCAGAGATAATGGTGGATTTTTGGAAGTAACTTTATTTATTGTGGATTCAACCCAATCCACCAGAATTTGTGCAGAACACAAATTACCGGTGCGGCAACAATGTAGATTATAGATATAACAGGTTTGTTTACGGTTATGTGACCAAGCCCCATTAAACACACGATTTTTCACAAATTTTGCTTTATCATATACAAATAAAAGGCAAATTAAGAATTCCACGTACCTTCCGCAAAACAGTTAGCCTCTGTTTGATATCCATTCTCGTTTTCTTGTCCAGCCGTAATGCTATTGAGCTCATATATTGATCTAAGTCATCAACCTCTTCGTTGTCTTGACCGCAAGCTGTCAAAAAAAGCTTATGAGTAAATCAAAATAGGCCACTTTTGTACTGGGTGTCCTAATAAATGTGCGCCCCATTTGTTTGGCTGCTGTGGAGGAGCTACAGATTCAATCAACTTGATTTTTACACAGTTGCATAGCTCAAGCTTCAACTTAGAGTTTGAGACTTTGTATGAGTCAACGTGGCACATGGTTGCTGATTTATGGTAGAGAAAAGGCAAAATAAGTGGTACTGCTAACCTTTAAAATAATCTAGCAAAAATTTTAAAACGACATCAGAACAATTTCTTTGGAAACTTGCTTGATTTTGACTTTACCGAAGAACAATAGAAGTGCTGTTTTTGAAGCAGAAGCAACCACTTATTTTGCCTTTTCTCCGCCATATATCAACAACCACGTGTCAGGTTGACATATACAAGGTCTCAAACTCTAAGTTGAAGCCTGATCTATGAAACTGGATAAAAATCGATATAATTGAATATACAGCTCCTCCACAACAGCCACACAAATGGGGTACAGTTTTTTTTGGATACCCTGCAATATTTACAAATTAATCCCATACACCGATCTGGAGGGCTATCTATCGGTAAAAATCCAACTTTAATGCAAGGAGCCAGTTTATGCGATTAGTGTTAACTCAATACCCAAATATCTGTTCTCCTCGTCAGGTTCCTCGTCAGGCTCCTTTGCATTTCGTCCCTAAATTGAACACTTGAATTATCTACAATCATTGAAGTTCTTTTACGAACTTTATAAAACTCCTAAGAGTGAATTTTACTCTGTTCAGCATTCAGCGATAGAAGTTCCTTGATGATGAAAGAAACTGAATCAGTGTAGTTTCGTTGCAAACTTACCTTTCCTGTCATCTTCTAGCTTCGTTTCCAAAGCATTGATTTCCTTTAGGGTGGTGTCCAATACTTCTTTCTGGAAGATAGGGTTACATTAAAGAATCCAAAATAACAGTGCTAGCATCATGAAAATCAAACAATATTTGACATCATCTTAACATTTAAAATGACATCATGCATTCACTACTTTCAGCTTGGCGAGGAGAAAATTTTAACCAAAGCACGACTTTTAGCGAAATTTCAGCATTCTGAATCACAAAATCTTCATACACCAAAATCTTTATTGGCGATCCTTGTTAAGTATACACTGAAAACAAGGACAAAGTTTATTACGTCGAAATTTCACTTGACAGGTAGAAGAACAACTCCAATAAGTCAAGTCTAATAAGGTGTACTTTGACAGGTCTCTATCTTGACCCCTATCAAGCAGCAGTCATATGGACTTCAAAGCATTTACACTGTTCCATCAGCGGAAAAATTTGCATCTCGAAAACACAATACTTATCAGACAACATGAAATTACACTATACTGTACCAACCAAGCTATCGTATGTTTGAACTGTTTCGTCTGCCTCTTTCCCAGCCTTCTTCAATCTCTTCTTTCGCTTTGATTCAACTAAATCAAGAATTCAAAATGCAATGAAAATGTAGACGAAAAAATACAAGGATGATGACATTTTGAAGAAAGTACAGATCCGAGTAATCTCAGATAGGCTGCCAGTGGCCACGTTTGCAGACCAAAACAGTGAAAATCGACTAAAATTCTGCACAAAACCTTTGGCTTTTATTTTGAGTACTAAAATCATTGTGATGTCTTCTCTTCGTTGACTGTGGCAGCAAGGCAACTTGTCGCAAAGGTAAAACTTACTGTTTATCCTTTTTATGTTTGAAGAATGAAAACATTATGGAGGGGCTTTTCTCCAACCGGAAGGAATACACCTACCTATATACCTATATACCTACCTATAGAGGAAGGAATCAGGAATGTTGTAACAATAGGCATTATTCCTGCACACAATCGAAACAATCGATGAAGCATTTGAAGTATTTATAGACATTGTTAATTTACACAATCAAAACAATTCAGAGACATCTGGGTCAACAATCAGATTTAGGTGAGCTGCCAAACTCTGGCTGTTAATGAATTCATCAGTTGAGCTGCCAACTCATTAAAAGGTAATTTTCCAAAATCTGACCTCTGTGACCTGGCAAAGTTCCCTTACTGTTTGAAATCTTCAACATGGACGACTGTTTTCAAGGGGCAAGCAACTCATACTATAAGCTATCAAGGAACAAGTGTTGCACTGTTTAGGTAGCAGCTGGTTTCTGGCTAAAGTAAAAGTACGTCAGTAGTGTCCTCCGCCATTTTTTCCCTACATCAACATGTATGATTTTGAGTACACAGAGTTTCTTACGAGTTTCTTAAATGTTCCATGACAATCTTCATGTTGATTACTATCTGTGCCCTCGGGATAATTTCAAAAAAGACTTTTTGAAGCCTTTCCAATGTTCAGACATCCTCTGGTAATTTCTGAGCAAAGTGATACAGGACGCTAGTGAAAATAAAATAAGTGTAGGTTAAGGATTTTCTTTGTCAAAATAAGTAGTTTCTCAAGCTATGTTTCATGTTTGAAGACTGAAAACATTCTGGAAGAGGTTTCAGGCAAACCAGAAAGAATATACTTGTATAAAATCAAAACAATCGAGCAAAATAAAATCTCTATCAAATTTTGATGAGTTGCCAATCGATTTCTCCTGATTAAGGCTAATTACTAGGTGTTCCTAACAAACTCTCGCTGTTAATGAAATCATCAACAGAGTTGCAAAGTCATTAAAATGCTATTTACAAAGTTTGATCTGGCAAAGTTCCCTTACTGCTTGAAATCTTCATATGGACGACTGTTGTCAAGGAAACCAGCCAACCCATATAATACTATCAAGAAACAGGTGTGGCACTATTACAGTGACAAATCTTGTCTGGCTAAAGTAAAGAATTTGGCAATATCATGTGCCATCCTTATTTTCGGTACATCCGATGTAATAATTCTGACGCTTATCAAGAAATCTGGTCTCCTTGAAGTGGGCTGGCTAGGCTATTGCCATCCCGATATAAACTAAATCCTACATTAAACAGGTGCAACTGCAGATAAATATTTATTACTTCATGAAGCAAGCTACGTGCATGATCTCATTCTTCAACATGGCTAATGGGAGCCTTTAATTATGTTTGAAGAATGAAAACATTATGGAGGGGCTTTTTCTCCGACCGGAAGGACACCTATATACCTACCTATATAGAGTGGAAGGAATCAGGAATGTTGTAACAATAGGCATTGTTTATGTACACAATCGAAACAATCAACGTAGAATTTGAGATATTTATGGGGATTGTTAATATATACAATCAAAACAATTCAGAGATATTTGGCCCAACAATCAAATTTAGGTGAGCTGCCAAACTCAGGCTGTTAATGAACTCATCAGTTGAGCTGCCAACTCATTAAAAAGTAATTTTCCAAAATCTGACCTCTGTGACCTGGCAAAGTTCCCTTACTGTTTGAAATCTTCAACATGGACGACTGTTGTCAAGGGGCAAGCAACTCATACTGAGCTATCAAGGGACAAATGTTGCGCTGACTAGGTAGCAGCTGATGTCTGGCCAAAGTAAAAATACGTCAGTAGTGTCCTCCACCATTTTCCCCCTACATATAAACGTATTTTTTATAAGAAACTAAGGATTTTGGCTCCTTAACTCCTTAAAATTATAGAATTTTGAGATCACAGAGTTTCTTACGAGTTTCTTAAATGTTCCATAACAATCTTCATGTTGATTACTATCTGTGCCCTCGGGATGATTTCAAAACAAGGCTTTTTGAAGCCTTTCCAGTGTTTAGACATTACTCTAGTAATTTCTGAGCAAAGTGATACTGGACGCAAGTGAAAATAAATTAAGTGTAGGTTAAGGATTTTCTTTGTCAAAATAAGTAGTTTCTTGAGCTATGTTTCATGTTTTAAGAATGAAAACATTCTGAAAGGGGCTTTAGGCAAACCAGAAAGAATATACTTGTATGCAATCAAAACAATCGAGCAAAGTAAAATCTCCATCAAATTTTGATGAGTTGCCAATCGATTTCTCCGGATTAAGGCTAATTACTACGTGTTCCTAACAAACTCTCGCTGTTAATGCAATCATCAACAGAGTTGCAAAGTCATTAAAATGCTATTTGCAAGTTTGACCTGGCAATGTTCCCTTACTGTTGAAATCTTAATATGGACGACTGTTGTCAAGGAGACCAACCAACCCATATAATACAATCAAGAAACAGGTGTGGCACTATTGCAGTGGCAAATCTTGTCTGGCAAAAGTAAAGAATTTGTCAGTATCATGTGCTTTTCGATACATCCAATGTAATAATTCTGACGCTTATCAAATCCTACATTAAACAGTTGCTATTGCAGATAAATATTCTTTACTACATGAAGCAAGCTACATGCATGATCTCATTCTTCAAACATGGCTAATGGGAGCCTTTAATTATGTTTGAAGAATGAAAACATTATGGAGGGGCTTTTCTCCAACCGGAAGGAATACACCTACCTATATACCTATATACCTACCTATAGAGGAAGGAATCAGGAATGTTGTAACAATAGGCATTATTCCTGCACACAATCGAAACAATCGATGAAGCATTTGAAGTATTTATAGACATTGTTAATTTACACAATCAAAACAATTCAGAGACATCTGGGTCAACAATCAGATTTAGGTGAGCTGCCAAACTCTGGCTGTTAATGAATTCATCAGTTGAGCTGCCAACTCATTAAAAGGTAATTTTCCAAAATCTGACCTCTGTGACCTGGCAAAGTTCCCTTACTGTTTGAAATCTTCAACATGGACGACTGTTTTCAAGGGGCAAGCAACTCATACTATAAGCTATCAAGGAACAAGTGTTGCACTGTTTAGGTAGCAGCTGGTTTCTGGCTAAAGTAAAAGTACGTCAGTAGTGTCCTCCGCCATTTTTTCCCTACATCAACATGTATGATTTTGAGTACACAGAGTTTCTTACGAGTTTCTTAAATGTTCCATGACAATCTTCATGTTGATTACTATCTGTGCCCTCGGGATAATTTCAAAAAAGACTTTTTGAAGCCTTTCCAATGTTCAGACATCCTCTGGTAATTTCTGAGCAAAGTGATACAGGACGCTAGTGAAAATAAAATAAGTGTAGGTTAAGGATTTTCTTTGTCAAAATAAGTAGTTTCTCAAGCTATGTTTCATGTTTGAAGACTGAAAACATTCTGGAAGAGGTTTCAGGCAAACCAGAAAGAATATACTTGTATAAAATCAAAACAATCGAGCAAAATAAAATCTCTATCAAATTTTGATGAGTTGCCAATCGATTTCTCCTGATTAAGGCTAATTACTAGGTGTTCCTAACAAACTCTCGCTGTTAATGAAATCATCAACAGAGTTGCAAAGTCATTAAAATGCTATTTACAAAGTTTGATCTGGCAAAGTTCCCTTACTGCTTGAAATCTTCATATGGACGACTGTTGTCAAGGAAACCAGCCAACCCATATAATACTATCAAGAAACAGGTGTGGCACTATTACAGTGACAAATCTTGTCTGGCTAAAGTAAAGAATTTGGCAATATCATGTGCCATCCTTATTTTCGGTACATCCGATGTAATAATTCTGACGCTTATCAAGAAATCTGGTCTCCTTGAAGTGGGCTGGCTAGGCTATTGCCATCCCGATATAAACTAAATCCTACATTAAACAGGTGCAACTGCAGATAAATATTTATTACTTCATGAAGCAAGCTACGTGCATGATCTCATTCTTCAACATGGCTAATGGGAGCCTTTAATTATGTTTGAAGAATGAAAACATTATGGAGGGGCTTTTTCTCCGACCGGAAGGACACCTATATACCTACCTATATAGAGTGGAAGGAATCAGGAATGTTGTAACAATAGGCATTGTTTATGTACACAATCGAAACAATCAACGTAGAATTTGAGATATTTATGGGGATTGTTAATATATACAATCAAAACAATTCAGAGATATTTGGCCCAACAATCAAATTTAGGTGAGCTGCCAAACTCAGGCTGTTAATGAACTCATCAGTTGAGCTGCCAACTCATTAAAAAGTAATTTTCCAAAATCTGACCTCTGTGACCTGGCAAAGTTCCCTTACTGTTTGAAATCTTCAACATGGACGACTGTTGTCAAGGGGCAAGCAACTCATACTGAGCTATCAAGGGACAAATGTTGCGCTGACTAGGTAGCAGCTGATGTCTGGCCAAAGTAAAAATACGTCAGTAGTGTCCTCCACCATTTTCCCCCTACATATAAACGTATTTTTTATAAGAAACTAAGGATTTTGGCTCCTTAACTCCTTAAAATTATAGAATTTTGAGATCACAGAGTTTCTTACGAGTTTCTTAAATGTTCCATAACAATCTTCATGTTGATTACTATCTGTGCCCTCGGGATGATTTCAAAACAAGGCTTTTTGAAGCCTTTCCAGTGTTTAGACATTACTCTAGTAATTTCTGAGCAAAGTGATACTGGACGCAAGTGAAAATAAATTAAGTGTAGGTTAAGGATTTTCTTTGTCAAAATAAGTAGTTTCTTGAGCTATGTTTCATGTTTTAAGAATGAAAACATTCTGAAAGGGGCTTTAGGCAAACCAGAAAGAATATACTTGTATGCAATCAAAACAATCGAGCAAAGTAAAATCTCCATCAAATTTTGATGAGTTGCCAATCGATTTCTCCGGATTAAGGCTAATTACTACGTGTTCCTAACAAACTCTCGCTGTTAATGCAATCATCAACAGAGTTGCAAAGTCATTAAAATGCTATTTGCAAGTTTGACCTGGCAATGTTCCCTTACTGTTGAAATCTTAATATGGACGACTGTTGTCAAGGAGACCAACCAACCCATATAATACAATCAAGAAACAGGTGTGGCACTATTGCAGTGGCAAATCTTGTCTGGCAAAAGTAAAGAATTTGTCAGTATCATGTGCTTTTCGATACATCCAATGTAATAATTCTGACGCTTATCAAATCCTACATTAAACAGTTGCTATTGCAGATAAATATTCTTTACTACATGAAGCAAGCTACATGCATGATCTCATTCTTCAAACATGGCTAATGGGAGCCTTTAATTTATGTTTGAAGAATGAAAACATTATGGAGGGGCTTTTCTCCAACCGGAAGGAATACACCTATATACCTATATACCAATATACCTACCTATATAGAGTGGAAGGAATCAGGAATGTTGTAACAATAGGCATTATTTATGCACACAATCCAAACAATTGATAAAGCATTTGAAGCATTTATTGGCATTGTTAATTTACACAATCAAAACAATTCAGAGATATTTGGGCCAACAATCAAATTTGGGTGAGCTGCCAAACTCTGGCTGTTAATGAATTCATCAGTTGAGCTGCCAACTCATTAAAAGGTAATTTTCCAAAATCTGACCTCTGTGACCTGGCAAAGTTCCCTTACTGTTTGAAATCTTCAACATGGACGACTGTTGTCAAGGGGCAAGCAACTCATACTGAGCTATCAAGGGACGAGTGTTGCGCTGACTAGGTAGCAGCTGGTGTCTGGCCAAAGTAAGAATACGTCAATAGTGTCCTCCACCATTTTCCCCCTACATATGCACGTATTTTTTATAAGAAACTAAGGATTTGGGCTCCTTAACTCCTTAAAATTATCGAATTTTGAGATCACAGAGTTTCTTACGAGTTTCTTAAATGTTCCATAACAATCTTCATGTTGATTACTATCTGTGCCCTCGGGATGATTTCAAAACAAGGCTTTTTGAAGCCTTTCCAGTGTTTAGACATTACTCTAGTAATTTCTGAGCAAAGTGATACTGGACGCAAGTGAAAATAAATTAAGTGTAGGTTAAGGATTTTCTTTGTCAAAATAAGTAGTTTCTTGAGCTATGTTTCATGTTTTAAGAATGAAAACATTCTGGAAGGGGTTTTAGGCAAACCAGAAAGAATATACTTGTATGCAATCAAAGCAATCGAGCGAAATAAAATCTCCATCAAATTTTGATGAGTTGCCAATCGATTTCTCCTGATTAAGGCTAATTACTACGTGTTCCTAACAAACTCTCGCTGTTAATGAAATCATCAACAGAGTTGCAAAGTCATTAAAATGCTATTTGCAAAGTTTGACCTGGCAATGTTCCCTTACTGCTTGAAATCTTCATATGGACGACTGTTGTCAAGGAAACCAACCAACCCATATAATACAATCAAGAAACAGGTGTGGCACTATTGCAGTGGCAAATCTTGTCTGGCAAAAGTAAAGAATTTGTCAGTATCATGTGCTTTTCGATACATCCAATGTAATAATTCTGACGCTTGTCAAATCCTACATTAAACAGTTGCAATTGCAGATAAATATTCTTTACTACATGAAGTAAGCTACATGCATGATCTCATTCTTCAAACATGGCTAATGGGAGCCTTTAATATGTTTGAAGAATGAAAACATTATGGAGGGGCTTTTTCTCCGACCGGAAGGACACCTATATACCTACCTATATAGAGTGGAAGGAATCAGGAATGTTGTAACAATAGGCATTGTTTATGTACACAATCGAAACAATCAACGTAGAATTTGAGATATTTATGGGGATTGTTAATATATACAATCAAAACAATTCAGAGATATTTGGCCCAACAATCAAATTTAGGTGAGCTGCCAAACTCAGGCTGTTAATGAACTCATCAGTTGAGCTGCCAACTCATTAAAAAGTAATTTTCCAAAATCTGACCTCTGTGACCTGGCAAAGTTCCCTTACTGTTTGAAATCTTCAACATGGACGACTGTTGTCAAGGGGCAAGCAACTCATACTGAGCTATCAAGGGACAAATGTTGCGCTGACTAGGTAGCAGCTGATGTCTGGCCAAAGTAAAAATACGTCAGTAGTGTCCTCCACCATTTTCCCCCTACATATAAACGTATTTTTTATAAGAAACTAAGGATTTTGGCTCCTTAACTCCTTAAAATTATAGAATTTTGAGATCACAGAGTTTCTTACGAGTTTCTTAAATGTTCCATAACAATCTTCATGTTGATTACTATCTGTGCCCTCGGGATGATTTCAAAACAAGGCTTTTTGAAGCCTTTCCAGTGTTTAGACATTACTCTAGTAATTTCTGAGCAAAGTGATACTGGACGCAAGTGAAAATAAATTAAGTGTAGGTTAAGGATTTTCTTTGTCAAAATAAGTAGTTTCTTGAGCTATGTTTCATGTTTTAAGAATGAAAACATTCTGAAAGGGGCTTTAGGCAAACCAGAAAGAATATACTTGTATGCAATCAAAACAATCGAGCAAAGTAAAATCTCCATCAAATTTTGATGAGTTGCCAATCGATTTCTCCGGATTAAGGCTAATTACTACGTGTTCCTAACAAACTCTCGCTGTTAATGCAATCATCAACAGAGTTGCAAAGTCATTAAAATGCTATTTGCAAGTTTGACCTGGCAATGTTCCCTTACTGTTGAAATCTTAATATGGACGACTGTTGTCAAGGAGACCAACCAACCCATATAATACAATCAAGAAACAGGTGTGGCACTATTGCAGTGGCAAATCTTGTCTGGCAAAAGTAAAGAATTTGTCAGTATCATGTGCTTTTCGATACATCCAATGTAATAATTCTGACGCTTATCAAATCCTACATTAAACAGTTGCTATTGCAGATAAATATTCTTTACTACATGAAGCAAGCTACATGCATGATCTCATTCTTCAAACATGGCTAATGGGAGCCTTTAATTATGTGCGAAGAATGAGCACATTATGTGATGGGGAAGATTTCTGTATAGGAAGGAAGGAACGGAGGTATCTACGGACGCTTTTCGTGCCAAAAGTGTAACAATAGGCATTATTCCTGCACACAATCCAAACAATCAATGAAGCATTTCAGGTATTTATAGGCACTGTTAATTCATACAATCAAAGCAATTCAAGAGATATTTGGGAGAATAATCATATTTAGGTGGGCTGCCAAAACTCTGGCTGTTAATGAATTCATCAATTGAGCTGCCAAGTCATTTAAAGTCAATTTTCCAAAATCTGACCTCTGTGACCTGGCAAACTTCCCTTACTGTTTGAAATCTTCAACCTTCAACAAGGATGACTGTTGTCAAAAAAGCAAGCAAATCATACTACACCATCAAGAAACAAGTGTTACACGGTTAAGGTGGCAGCTGGTGTCTGGCTAAAGTAAAAAAAAACTCGTCAATATTGCCCCCAATCCACTTCTTCGCTATATCTACAAGTATTTTTTATAAGAAACTAAGGATTTGGGGCAGGACTGAAAGTTTCTTAAAATTTTCGTACTTTGAGAACACAGAATTTCTTACGAGTGTCTAAAATGTTCCATAACAACCTTCATATTCACTACATGTGCCCTCGTGATTTTGACGATTCTGCAGAAATTTATTAAATGACGCAGTGCATCGTCGTAAAAAGTCCCTCGCCGATATCTTTCGCCCAGTCGCCCATAGTGAGGGTTGCTAGCAGGCTAATTCTTGTCCCAGTATTTCACATGCACCGGAATTCTTCGCACATCCCCATAGGGTACCTATTTTTTTTATATGCTCTGTTACAAATATCGACTGTACGATCTACACATAATAACACACAACTACACAACTATACCACTATGCCACATGGAGCACGGAATTTCATAACAACCTTGTCGCCATTTAAAAAGTAACTCAAAAGTCTGTTCCAAAAAAAAGCGTGGCCAGAGATTCATGGAATTTCAATGGATTTCAAGCTATTGCTTCAGTGAAAGTGATTTTAAAGAGGGTTGTATCAGCCTAGGAGAAGGAAGATTTTTTGCACGAGTGCTATGTAAACAAAAAAGCTTTCGGTATAGGTTTTTTTTATATATTTATGGCTCCTTAAAAAAAGCATTGGTCAAGTTCCCTATCAAGCGAATGAGTCAGCTGATCGATGAGAGACAAATTAATGGGCAGTAACATTGGACCATGGGCAATGATGCACAGTGTTTGTAGCTTAGAATTTTTGCTGCTGTTCTTTTTTGTTTTCTCTTCGGTACAAGCCTAGCCATTGCTAGAAATCAAATTCAAATCACACCTGCAGGTCTAAATTGTTAGCTCCTACACAGCGTTCATCCTTGTTTCAAAGGAGGTTCAAAATGAGGCTAAATG
This sequence comes from Aurelia sp. 3 sensu Dawson et al. (2005), assembly GCA_964020215.1. NCBI lineage: Eukaryota > Metazoa > Cnidaria > Scyphozoa > Semaeostomeae > Ulmaridae > Aurelia > Aurelia sp. 3 sensu Dawson et al. (2005). The sequence continues at coordinate 26,667,058 of OZ026574.1, read as the reverse complement.
CTGTGAATTGTCCGTGATTTGCCTGTGTATGATATTGACTTCATACCTGTGCCAGTTCTGTCTAGAAAAGAATCTTCGTCACTGTCATAGTAATCATTCTCTGCCAATCTTTTTGCTCTCTTTGATCTTTCACTTTCTAAAACAGAATGAATCAATAGAAAGTTGCATCATCAGACACAAAAAAGGCCAAAAGAGGAAACGAAGCAACACAAATTGCCGAGAATACAATTTTTCGTCTTTAGGACAACTTGAACATATTTAAGTCGTTTGATATTTTCTCAGATCAAAACAGTAAAATAAGATTCGACGAGAATTCAAATCTATACTCCATCATAGGTCTCAAATGATTGCTTTTGTTTGCTGTAGTATCGTTCTGTATTTGGGGGAGAATTACTACAAAAAATGTAATTCACAGTGAGCAAAGGACTGCAGATTATCTTCACGAAAACGTCCTTGAAACCTTTACATGTCAATCTTGTGAAACTTCGAATGTTTTTTGGGGAAGCGTTCTGTCCAGCCTACAACGTTATATTTCGTCATCACTGAAAGGCTTTTGTCGAGACTATTAGTTTAAAGGTGCAACTGAAGAGAGATTATGAACAGCCTACCATGATTTGCATTTCTTAACATTCCATGTGCATCAATTATGCGACAAGCTTCAAATGCGCAAGCTACAACTGCATCTTTTTTCTTTGTTGATGTTCCTTCTGCGACAAGATCTTCACCAGACGCATCCTCTATTGGTAACCTTTGAAGAGGATCGATCAGTCAATCAATCAATAAATCAATGAACCAATCAAGATCGACAATAGACAATGTCGACATTTAAAAAAGGAGATTGGGGAGAGCGGTTTGTTCTGGTAAATGGCGGGTTGGTAAATGGCTGTCACGGAGCTTCTTCAAATGATAAACTTCCTTCCACAAAAACTGTTAGTTTTATATTCATGGTTCAAAACACGAATCTTTGAGAAAGAGGTCCCTAAAAAGTAGCCACAAGGATGTCCCATGACTCATATGCCTCGTAACGAAAGGGAGACCTCGCATCAAACAGCTTTGGTGGGAAAGCAGGAAGGTATTCGTCATTTTCCTTTAAAGTTGCTCGAGAAGATCAGATCAGATCACACCTTTATGAAGAAGGATATGATCTCAGATAACAAACTATAAAACAGGTTATCTTAGATCATATTTATATACAGTAATTATTCAATGAAATTCAGCTGATCAAGGTATACAGTACCATCGCTGTTGGTATAAAACAATATAGAGTTGGACAACAACAATATTCACAAACCTGACTCTAATTACATAAACTTTGCTGTTTCCAGTACCTCTTTCATCTGATTCATATTCTAGGTCAATCCCTACAATAGAATGAGTCTCAAACAGCAACAGCCAACAAGTCATTTCAATACATCAGGTGATTCAAAACAATTTCTCCCTAACTGAAAATCATTGCAGCAAAAGCAATTCTGGTAAAATGGCAGAGACTGATTTTATTTATAGCTCAAAGACTGAAGCATCTTTTATACTTTTGGTAATTTTCAAAGCATCAATCTCTTGGCAAATTTGAAAGATTCAAAAAAATCAGTTTTGAATAAAGGTGTTAGGAAATGGATGTTGTAATAAAATGCTTATTTACCTTACGTGGATCGTTGTTTTTCTCATTCTTTCTACATCTTCAACCTGGGATCTTCAACTTATGTCCGCAACTGAATGTGGTTTTCAGCCCAATGGCTCTAATTATTCAAAGATAACTCCCTTGTGTCCACATGTCTTAGTGGACTTTTACAGAAGATAAGGCTTCAAATCGCGGTTTGAAATTTTATCTTCTGCAAAGGCACACTAAGACACAGGAATACAACGGAGTTATATTCAAATAATGTTTAGCTGTTTAGCTTACACAATTTTTAGTTGTAGACATCTGTTGAAGATGAAGAAACAAAGAGAAACCAAGGATCAAAGCCGGGTTAAATGAATATTTACTTACAATGTCCATGTCCTAACACCCTTGGGAATCCAGTTGAAATCCTTTGAGAAATTAAAAAAACTGGTAAATGATGATTGGCACTTGAGAGAAAACTGGAGAAGTAAAAGTAAACAAGCTGCTTTTCTTTTGGTACACTTTCTAGAATGGAACATTTTCATACCTTCTCTCTCAAAGAATCCCCTTAGAGTTTTTTTGGGATCTTTCAGTTCCAATGGCTTTCTGCTTGCTAAAAGTTTCTCCAAGTCCATTTCTTCTTCAACTGCATCCTCTCCTGGACAAAAGAAAAATAGAGACAGTATGAGAGATTGTAGGATCCTTGGTTGTATTGGTAAGTCCCTTGGTTGGTGCAAAAGACAGAAACACTGATAGACAATTTCACAGCTGTTCTACAAGGCTGATTTATCAAATCCTTCAAATTTTAACTAAGGAACTATTAGTTTTTTTAAATCACCAAAAGATATAAAAAATACTTCCATCTTCTAGCCATTAGAAAATTCAATCTCTATGATCGTCTTGAAGCTAGTTTTGCTTAAATGATTTTCGCATCAAATGTCCATGTATGCAAAATTTTGCCATTTAACAAAAAAGAATCAAAAGATCATCAAAATGGAGGAAAAACAAAATCAAACTACAAATGTACACTAATAATAAAAGCCAAAAAATTAAATATAATTCAAAAACACCCCCAGTTTAAGATGGCAGGGATGGCATTAGAAGGTCAATGCAACCTTGTTTCCATAATGGTCCCCCAAAAATGTCTATGAAAAAAAAATTTTGCAAAAGAAAGGGAAAATGGTATTTATTGCTCGAAAGTTGACAGTAATGCAGCATTTTTTATATTGTTGATGGATACTTCTGTAACAGCTTTTAGAAATCTAGGGCTATTTTCTTGATTTAGAAGATCTTAAAGAATTATCCCCTGATCTTATGCTTGAAACTGTTGACACACAAGATTTTAGGTCATATTTGTAGACTGTTCCAAATTTTGGGTCTTAGATAAGATAGACCATTTTCCCCTTTGTTACTCTTTGGAAATGGTTGAATTGAATTATTTTGTTTTTAGATCTTCAAGTGATCCTACCCTGGCCAACAGGTGAGCAAGTCAATGGTTAGAACAACACAAGGGAAATTTTACAGACACACAAGGAAAAGAATCAAGTAACAAAAAAAAGATACTACCTATGCCCCAAGATATTCCCTCTTCTTCTTCATCATCTTCATTTTCAGTATCTTGCTTTGCAATTTGAGATTTTCTCTCCTCTCTTTCTTTTTTCATTTGTTTTACCTCTTCCATATCTATTTCTTGATCCTGATCTTCATCTGGACCCTTGAAGTAAACAGAGAAGCATTTTGAAAGATGTCTGGCATATTGTAATTAAGAACCTTGTAAAGGTTCGCACATTACTTACAGGCAGTTTGGCAAACAATTTCTGGAAAATGATCACAGTAACATATGCTGGATATACTGTACATGATTAGGCTCACACTTTAGATATGATTAGGCTATAAGAAGGCAGTGAGAAAATTTTAACCAAGATGCATTGTGCTCTTTCGTCAAATCTTCCATAGAATCAATAAAGATTTGTAACTAGAACACAAGGCATCTTTAGTAAAAGGTTAACATGGATTTAGTTTTCCTGCTAAAAATTCTACTTATTAGAAAAATTTAAAGCTCTTCACATGGCTTGATTATTCCTATCGCAATATGAAAAATTCATGTCTAATTAGGTACACAAGGCCTGTACTCTATGTCTGTTACTATACAGCCCATTCTACGTACATCACAATTACAAATTCTAGTGCCAGATGTCAGGTCCAGTCAAGCATTCAATTCATATGAAAGATAATAATTTTGATTGCCTAATACTATTACAGTTTCCATTCAGCATATTAACTACAAAAGGGGCAATATATAGACCTTTAGCTATTCTAAAAGAAGAGCCCAAATCAAGAAATATTTTTCTGTAGTTCTTTCCAAAAGGCTTGATTAAGTAGTCTTAGAAACTGTGCACGCTCGAAAAGTTCTTCAACTTCTGTATATAAATTAGAATATTGTTTGACTTACTAGGTTCTCTTTCAGAATAGCTTAAAGGTCTATAGTGGAAACAAGGTCACTCTATCACTATTAGTTTTAAGTCATTTCAGTGAGTCTCGTGTATCTCTTTAAAATAATCTGGCCAATTTTTTATTTTCATTGTTTTGGCAGAGGCTCTCTCTCAATTATTTACGTATTTAGAGAGCTCCTCCCTGACTGATTTTTTTTGTCTGTGAAATCTTTAAGTTTATCCCTGTTTTGTATGGTACTTTAGGTGTAGCATGATAGTAATCTATTCTCATCGAATTGTATGAACCTCCTTCCAATTCGACCGAGGCATGGGGTGCGAAAGGAGATTCGCTGTTTGGAAGGCGGAACTTATCAATTCGAATCTGCGAGCCGTCGCCAGGGGAGGAGGGAGGGATCGATTCAGTCTCTCTCCGAACTGATCGTTGCTTGAAGAAGAGTGAAATGAGAGAAAAGGTGTGGCCTTATATAAATGATAAACTCCCTAGGGGCCAAATCTTGCACTTAGGCACTTTCCCACTTGTAAATTCCTGCTTCTATTGAAAATCGGTGCCCACAATCCGATGAGAATAGTAATCTATTCTCATCGAATTGTATGAACCTCCTTCCAATTCGACCGAGGCATGGGGTGCTCTCGGAGAACAGCTGTTTGTATATCAGTAAAACATGGCATAAAAAGCAAACAAAGCAGACAAAAGTAACTTACATGGATGAAACAGGATTATCTATCCATAACTCAAGAAAAAAGAGTCCAGGATTTAAAAAGGTTCAACATAGTAAGCAATCAGTCAAATAATGGCTTAGCATTTTTAAGGCTGTTCATATCTCTGAATTCTTGCTCCAAAAGATACTTTGAGGTTGCCACAGTAGAAGGCTGAGTGGCTGCGTTTTGTGAGAGAATCTTTGAAGGACATCCAGCACCTGAAACCTTATCATACTGGCAGTAATACCGAGCCATTTCAACGCTTCTCCATCCAACATGATCCGCTATCTTCTTATCAGAGACACCAAGCATTGCGAGGGTAATGGAGCAGCCACTCCTAAAGCTGTGCATTGTTTCACCTTGATTAATAGACAGATCATTCAAATGCCTCTGCAATCTATTAGCCACTGTGGATCCAACGAATGGTTCCGCTTTCACTTTTGTATGACCATCAGTTGCTCTAAATAAAAACCCTGTGCTAAGATCTATGCCCATTTTCTGAGATAACTCCAAGTAACTCAAAAAATTCCTCACAGGACAAACAGAAGACTGAGGTATTCGTTGAATGGAAAAGACATGAGCTCTGTTTCCCCTTAAACATTTGCCATATACTTGTTTGAAAATGAAACAGTTATCATCCTCTAGACGTACTACATCAGTGGACTTTACCCTTCCCAAATCAGACGCTCGATCACCCGAGAAAAAATCTATCGTGAAGAATGCCAGATCTCTGGCCAGAATGTATAACGATACAGGCTTCAAGCTTGGTTCTAGCATGAGAGATCTAAGATGATTGCAAAGCTTCTCTAGCTTATCCGTGAACAGGGGTACGGCTTGCACTGGGAAAGCTCTTGCGATGGTTTGTTCCTCAAGCACCAAAGCATGGTACTCGGCAACCGAGGAATGAGCAGCAGGGTTACATGTGTTCAACTCGCAGTTCCAGGTTGTTCCTCTGCCACATTCTCTAAAAATTGTCCTCAGTTTGCCAATATTATTATCCACTGTGCCGGCTGCAAGACCTCTTCGACAGGAACAATTCCCTGAATTTCTTGTAGCCAAGCAGTTGTCGGAATGGACGGCTGTCTTTCCAAATTTATCTCTCCAAACTAAGAAACTCACTACATCTCTAGGAGAAGCAGCAGCGATCGTTTTTCTTTCAGGAAGTGACCAAAGAAAAGACTCGAGTTGGCTTTGGAGACAACTTTTTTGTCTCTGGTAAGGCTTCTTGGCTTTAAACTGCGTAAGGCAATCTAATCTCTGATTTATCTTTCCCTGCTCAATGTCCACAAACGCTGGCTGCTTTGGCAACTGAAAGGATCTTCTTTTACAACCGCATCGCTGACAAAAATGATAGTCTTGGTCATTAGGGTAGCTACATTCCACACAGCTTACAGCTGGCTTCCATATCCTTGGTATCTCGAGTTCTTTCTGAAAGGAAAGTTAGAAAACAAGTCTGAATGCATGCAAATCCCATGGGAGTGGTCTTGTGTGCCAGCCCCCCAACTTCTTGCTCGGAGGGAAAAAGATGATATCATCTTGGCCCTTTTTCCCCAACAAACAACTGTCGGCTGCGTATGAATTAATTAAAGGCCACCAAAACTTTCTGGGTGACACATCGAAAGCAAGGAAGGTAACTCGAATTGGCGAATCTTTAAGGAATCTCAAGAGCGGGCCAATAAGTATGAAAGGCGGGAAGATGTAGTAATTCTCTTCTGATCCTAAAGACTGTGCGAAAATATTCACTCCTGCAGAATTTGGACATGGATGAGGAGAGAAAAACTTTAACTCAGCCCCTGAACGATCTTTCCTCACATTTGATGGAATTGCCATAAGATCGAAAGTATGGGGACCAAACAACGATTCGACGTTTTGCCATGCTTTCTCGGATAAGCGGCAGTCTATATCAGAGGAAAATCTTGATGGGGTGTCAGCAGCCATCTTTCCGGATGGTGTGTAGCTTAAAGACAGAGTGACGTTCAACTTCAGGCAAAGAAAAAACAGGCTTTTCATCTCCTTTACAAGATCTCGATTTCGACCCCCTTCGTTGTTCCAAAAGTGTAGCAAGTTTGTATTGTCAACTTCTGCATCTACCCTGGTGTTGCAAACAGAATTTGAAAAAGCAATTAGCGTGTTATGCAACGCTTTCGCTTCTCTTACAGCAATAGTAGAGGTTGCCTCATCGTCACTCCAATAATCGCGAGCAACTGATCTCGTTGAGCCATCAGGCGAGAAAAGTATTCCACCCCAGCCTGTATTCGACGCGTCGGAGCAAAGAGCGATTCTTTTGTGCTTTTCATCTTTCCAAGGTAAATGACCATTCCATGAATCGAGAAATCTCCAATGTTCAATCTCGGTTCTCATATCACCAGATATCTTAACAGGTTTGATCCTCTTTATACCTTTGCTAATACCTTCATAAATTTCCCGTGAGAACAACCTTGCAGCGGGTACTGCTAGGGAGAAAGACGCAATTTTTCCCGCAAATCTTTGTAGACTATTAAGGGATGCATAACTTGACTTTAGAAGGGACTCTCTTAAGGCAGAAAACTTCTCCTTTTTTTCTTCTGGAAGACGAAAAGCCTGGCACACTGAATCTGAGATCAGTCCCAAATAAACTATTCTCTGTGTGGGCTCCAAAGCTGATTTTTTTAAGCCAACGAAATACCCACAATGCACTAGAACAAGGGCACAGATGAAAAGGCCTGCCTCTGCTAATTCGATATTGTTCCATTCTTGATCGGGCTTGACTTTAGGACTAAATTGTCCAATATGCCTATCATCTATGTACTGTGAAATTGGAACACCACTGCTACGAATGAAGTGTGACGCCCCTAGCCCTACGGTTTGGTAAACATAAGCACTAGGGCTCCAACCAAAAGGCAATGTATTGTAAACAAAATACCAATTTTGCCACTGCAGACCAAAATATGGTTTACTTTCTTCTGTCAGCTCGATGTGGTCATAACCCGATTTGTCATCCAGTTTTGTTTGAAAATGGTCCTTTCCCACATACCGTGGCAAGTCAGTAATAGGATCAAGTTTTACTGGAGGTGCCTTCATCCATAAATTTAGAAACCGCTCGTCGTGGCACATACGAGGTTTTGAAGGCTCGATAGTTATTGGCATAACAAGAAAAGGAGGGGGACGTTCTCCTTTTTTACCCCAAACCGACAGAGATCCATTGCAAACTCTTTCAAGAATGGATTGATTAATAAATTCCTCGTGATCATTACAGGTTTTACTGTTAGGCAATTCTAAACTTGGCGGCCTTTCGGAATCATATCTTTTCCCCTTAAAGTCACCTTTAAAGGGCACCATAAAATCGAACACAGAAACCTTCGAGTGAATGAAACCTAGAACTTCGTCTCTTTTGTGATATCCTTCCAGAATTCTATTCCAAGTGTCTGAGTGATGATGTAATTCACCTGCTACAAAGTAATCAGGATTTCTAAAAATTAAATCTTTCCCATTGGCTTTTCGACTTCCATTCAGAATATCATTTATCGACGACAAGGGTTCCAAGACGGCTTGACAGGAAGGTCCACCATCCTTACAAATCCAGGAAATTTTTTCTCTGTTCCTTATACCATGACCAGCCAACAAAAACTGTAATTTCCTTTCAAACGACAGTGCAGTAACTTTTGGCTACAAAGATGAAATAGTAAATTTACAGATTTTATACTTAAACAAAAAAGGAAAAGAAAAGGACCCTCCCACCAAGCCGCATGGAACCCAGTCCACGACCGAGTGTAAAGGCCTATGAGTCAGACCCCCAATTGGCTTGATAGGTGAGAAAATAAGGATTTAAAAAGAAAAGTTTGATAACAGAAAATGAACAGACCGAGAATACACCCTAAAACAAAAGAAGTTGCGAGTACCCTTGTGGGCAACGGCTGCCAGCTAGTAACAACGAGACCCGTATTGGGGGCCCATCATACTGAGACGAAAGTGGCCAGTGAAAAATAAAGAGTCCGGGAATTGGCTCAAGTGAAGGAATTGGGCCAGAGATAAACCCCTAGATGCAATGAAATTGCCTGCCTGATTATGATTTCCTCAGATAAAGACGTGAGCAGGGGGTACTTCCATGTATGTCCATCCAAAAAAACAGTGTCCGGCTATGAGTCTAAGAAACTTTTCAAAAAACATTACAAATGATTTTGAAGACCATAAGGGTTCAAACAGATATGAAGGTTTCGTTTTGTTATGATTTAAAGCAAAGCACACAAACTGTTTCCTAGGGCGCATTCTATGTTAAACTCCGCGCTGAAGGTACGATAAATACAAAAACGTTAGGAAAATAAGAAATAAAGATTGAAATTTTTTTACTATTGATATATCATTATTTTTTGTTACCACACCGAAGATCGTCGGGCCTAATGCATGGAATGGGCCGTGAATGAGTTTTAAGCCAACCATATCCGCAAACAGAGAAAAGCCTTCCTATTTAGTGGAGCAGCATGCGATAATACTCGAAAGCAATAGTAGCTTAGATTAAAATCAACCTTCAGATATTCTACAAGAAAACCCGATCCGAACGCCGTTTAGAACCTCTCCCAGAACAACCAAACGAGTCCATCGGCAAAAGGAGTTTTATACTATGATACAAAGAATTAAAAAAGACTGGGTGGACTGGGTTACTGCATCAGCAGCTGAATGAGACAATCGTGAATGAAAAAAGGCCAAAATGGGACAAACTGTTTTCCAAACCTGTTTTTGCCCACTCAAAAGAAGACAATGAAAGCAAAACGAGCCTTGTTCATATATAACTTCATGAATTACCAATTGAAATTTAGAATTTTGAAAAAACAGCAGTAATAATCAACAACAACGATGCCATGAGAAAATGCAACAAACAGAGAGTAAACAACTAATTGTTATTATCAGTGTTGTTATTGTTACTACGATTCCTCTGATATGGCCTGAAACGTCTTCTTCGGAAACATGACGCATAATCGTGATTGTTCATGTGACAATAGGTACAAAATCTACCTTGTCTGCCAAAGCCGGGGAGAGCAGGTCTAAGGGGGGCTGCAGGCAGCGCCATAACAGGATTACTAGCATGGTAAGGCGTAAAATACGGAACATTCATGTGTGAAACATTGGGACTAATGGGAGCTGGTGAGCCTTGACTCTGGAACTGAACACCATGAACGGCAGATGGTTGCTGCAGCTGTGGAGGCTGAGTACGGTAGCTCTGTTTCGGAGCAGATGATTCTTTGTCTTTAAAGGACTTGTCAATCTTAGAAACAGATTCTATGATCTTCTCATAGTCCCGGCCACCCAGGAGAGAAAGGACATAATCTTTAAATACATTTGTGGGCTTGTTAATTCTTTCCAACAATGCAGCATGCGTGCTGGCATAATAGTCACATTTCTTGTCCTTCAGGTCTTTGCTAACTATCTTTAAAGTCTCAATTTTCTCAAGTGCAATATATTTATCAAAGTCAGAAGTCTGCCTCAAAGCATATTGAAGAATCCCCTTCTTGAGGGATGGAACTGTTGGTTTACTTCTATTCTCTAAAGCAGCTAGTCTGTCGAGCAAAGCTTGCATATTATCATTCCCCTGCAAGAGAGAGGAAAGCAAAAATTACTAAAAAAAAAAAAAAAAAAAAATCAAATGTTGGCAGGGCAGAAAATTGATATAGTGACTCAAAATTATGCAAAAATGTAAATAATTGATGTTCTGCCATGAAAGAAAAAGCATAGCCCTTAAAAATAACTATTACGATGTCTGTTAGCAATATCCTTTGCGATAAGGCAAATGATCTTTCCTTCTGACACTGATCACAACTGAAAACATAGAATTGAAAATGATATATTCATCTGCATGCTGATTGACTTTTGCATGACATGGGAGAAATCCCTATAAAACTCAGTTTACCATTGGGGGTTGTCCAAAAATCAAAAGTCAAGGATATCTGTAAAGCAAATATTAGAAAGAACAGACATACAGAATAAGTTGTATAAAAACAACCACTTATAACATTCAGCTACCAATCACCCAGCTATCTCAAAACATTACACAAACACAGCAGCTGTAAAACCTTGGCAAATGATACATAATAAACTGATCAGAGTATTTGATTATTTTCAAATTGCAAATGAGTAAACCATCAAGGGTATTTCTGCCTAATAAAAATCAACCTGCCAAAAAGCCATCCTTCATAAAAATATATAGCATAATAAAGCCATCTGGGACAACTGGCCATAAAATTACATGGGCAAAAGGCCATAAAATTCATTAAGCCACATAGGGCAATTGTTCATAAAATTCATTACATATTAAGCCTCCTAGGGCAACTGGCCATAAAATGTATAGGTACTAAAGCCTCCTAAGGCAAACTGGCCATAAAATGTATTACATAATAAAGCATCCTAGGGCAAACTGGCCATAAAATGCATTACGTACTAAAGCCTCCTAGGGCAATAGCCATAAAATTCATTACACAATTAAAGCCACCTAGGGCAAAATGGCCAAAAAATTCATTACACAATTAAAACCACCTAGGGCAAATGGCCATAAAATTCATTACATAATTAAGCCCCCTAGGGCAAACTAGCCATAAAATGCATTACGTACTAAAGCCTCCTAGGGCAATTGGCCTAAGCCACCTAGGGCAAAATGGCCATAAAATTCATTACACAATTAAAGCCACCTAGGGCAAATGGCTATAAAATTCATTACATAATTAAGCCCCCTAGGGCAAACTAGCCATAAAATGCATTACGTACTAAAGCCTCCTAGGGCAATTGGCCATAAAATTCATTACACAATAAAGCCACCTAGGGCAGATGGCCATAAAATTCATTACATAATAAAGCCTCCTAGGGCAAATGGCCATAAAATTCATTACACAATAAAGCCTCCCGGGGCAAATGGCCATAAAATTCATTACGTAATAAAGCCTCCTAGGGTAATTGGCCATAAAATTCACTACGTAATAAAGCCTCCCAGGGCAATTGGCCATAAAATTCATTACATAATAAAGCCTCCTAGGGCAAATGGCCATAAAATTCATTACATAATAAAGCCTCCTAGGGCAAATGGCCATAAAATTCATTACACAATAAAGCCTCCCGGGGCAAATGGCCATAAAATTCATTACGTAATAAAGCCTCCTAGGGTAATTGGCCATAAAATTCACTACGTAATAAAGCCTCCCAGGGCAATTGGCCATAAAATTCATTACATAATAAAGCCTCCTAGGGCAAATGGCCATAAAATTCATTACATAATAAAGCCTCCTAGGGCAAATGGCCAAAAAATGCATTACGTAATAAAACCTCCTAGGGCAATTGGCCATAAAATTCATTACGTAATAAAGCCTCCTAGGGCAATTGGCCATAAAATTCATTACATAATAAAGCCTCCTAGGGCAAATGGCCATAAAATGTATTACGCAATAAAGCCTCCTAGGGCAAATGGCCATAAAATTCATTACACAATTAAAGCCACCTAGGGCAAAAGGCCATAAAATTCATTACAAAATAAAGCCTCCTAGGGCAAATGGCCATAAAATTCATTATGTAATAAAGCCTCCTAGGGCAATTGGCCATAAAATTCATTACGTAATAAAGCCTCCTAGGGCAAATGGCCATAAAATTCATTACATAATAAAGCCTCCTAGGGCAAATGGCCATAAAATTCATTACGTAATAAAGCCTCCTAGGGCAATTGGCCACAAAATTCATTACGTAATAAAGCCTCCTAGGGCAACTGGCCATAAAATTCATTACATAATAAAGCCTCCTAGGGCAAATGGCCATAAAATTCATTACAAAATAAAGCCTCCTAGGGCAAATGGCCATAAAATTCATTACGTAATAAAGCCTCCTAGGGCAAATGGCCATAAAATTCATTATGTAATAAAGCCTCCTAGGGCAATTGGCCATAAAATTCATTACGTAATAAAGCCTCCTAGGGCAAATGGCCATAAAATTCATTACATAATAAAGCCTCCTAGGGCAAATGGCCATAAAATTCATTACGTAATAAAGCCTCCTAGGGCAATTGGCCACAAAATTCATTACGTAATAAAGCCTCCTAGGGCAACTGGCCATAAAATTCATTACATAATAAAGCCTCCTAGGGCAAATGGCCATAAAATTCATTACAAAATAAAGCCTCCTAGGGCAAATGGCCATAAAATTCATTATGTAATAAAGCCTCCTAGGGCAATTGGCCATAAAATTCATTACGTAATAAAGCCTCCTAGGGCAAATGGCCATAAAATTCATTACATAATAAAGCCTCCTAGGGCAAATGGCCATAAAATTCATTACGTAATAAAGCCTCCTAGGGCAATTGGCCATAAAATTCATTACGTAATAAAGCCTCCTAGGGCAACTGGCCATAAAATTCATTACATAATAAAGCCTCCTAGGGCAAATGGCCATAAAATGTATTATGTAATAAAGCCTCCTAGGGCAAATGGCCATAAAATTCATTACACAATTAAAGCCACCTAGGGCAAATGGCCATAAAATTCATTACATAATAAAGCCTCCTAGGGCAAATGGCCATAAAATTCATTACGTAATAAAGCCTCCTAGGGCAAAAGGCCATAAAATTCATCACATAATAAAGCCTCCTAGGGCAAATGGCCATAAAATTCATTTCATAATAAAACCTCCTAGGGCAATTGGCCATAAAATTCATTACGTAATAAAGCCGCAATCAGTAATTTCTTTCAAATACATATTAATCATGGAGGCATACTGCACAACAAAACCGTGGAATAACGGTAAGCATAGACAACACTACAGAAAAGGAAATTGTTTCACGATACCAACACGACCCAACACGTGCAACAGTTTCTACAAATTAAGCAGAAAAATTGTAAAAATCGACCATGGCCCTATACCGTTCCCAAGCACTGAAAAATATATAAACTGGCACTCGTAAATGTACTGGAAAACCAAAGAAAACTACATTGAAACTCACAAAGAGAAACGAGTAAAACGTTGTGAACCCAGAGCACACTGGGGCAAAATGAAGGCAAACAGGAAGAAGTATGCACGAGGAGGAACTGAGCGAAAACAACCCTAGGAACTAGAAGTAACTATAAGTTATCAACTGCTCGCACTCCTTCATATTTGTGAACTCAGATAAAGCCACACTAAATTCGTAAATGAATGTTCTGCTGTCCCCTTGAAGTGGAATTGTTCGTTCCATTATTCCGTATTCCATGTTTTATGAAGGTAAAGGAGGGTATTGAACGAGGGTTCAACAGATTATTGCTTATTGTGTTGACTTAATCCTGTTGAAAATGTGATTGCATGTGAACACTGAATGACGTCGATATCATTGTTGTGCAGCATTTGTGAATGTTTCGTGTCGATACCACACGCCGCTCAGGGTCAGGGCTCATACCATGCTCATACCAAGCCAAGCTTCGTTTCGTTGGGTGAAGTTGAATCATTGAACAAATCCGTCTTACAGTTATTTACGCCGTGTTTGGTATCTTAGTCTTTTTATGGCCAAACGAAGTAGCGAAATGTGTCGATGGAAGATCTGAAAGTAGTGTGAAGGTGCACAAACTTATTGCCTGTGTCTCATGAAACGTAAGGGAAGTTCAATTTAGTCGCCCCTTCTCTGGGATAGGCCCGACCGCCATCACAGTATCTTGGCAGACAGAAGAATATCATGACTATTGATCATTGTTCACGAAGACAAACACGTACACAATCGAACTGTAGTGACAAAGGAAATGTGGCCAGCGAATCTTTCAATTTAAACTAACCAGCGGTAATAGATAATCAGAAGTAACAAAGCAATACAATAAACATATGCGTGGACATCACAGAAGGTTGGCTGGATCACTATAGTAATCTCGCTCCTTCGTCGCTCGCAAAAATAAAAACACGAGACAGCTAAATAACAGGCCCAGATAGTCTAGCTACGGAATAGGAATAGGAGGATAAAAAGCTGCCAAACAATCCAAACGATGCAAAAAAAAAAGACAATATCGCCCACAAAATAAAGAAAGAGATTTAGCTCACTTACAGCGACAGGATTTTGTGCAGCGTGTTGATCTACCAGTTGAGCTTGTGCCTGTCCTTCGGCCTGAGCCGCCTGAGCTTCAGGCCGAGCTTGCATATCATTTTGGCCAACAGCAGCTTGTATGTCTTGCCTCCCCACATTGTGGGGAACTTGGGCCATAGTAGAGGTGGAGGGAAAAGGCGACGGCGAGGATATCGATTCAGTCTACTCGTCACGAACTGATCGTTGCTTGAAGAAGAGTGAAATGAGAGAAAAGGTGTGGCCTTATATAAATGATAAACTCCCTAGGGGCCAAATCTTGCACTTAGGCACTTTCCCACTTGTAAATTCCTGCTTCTATTGAAAATCGGTGCCCACAATCCGATGAGAATAGTGTACAATTGACCACTTTAATGAACAGCCTCATTTTGGAAATTATTCAAAATGCGTTCATATGAAATTTTACACGCCAAATTCGGATTTAGAACCCAAACTTTAGTCTAACCCTAAATTTTCATGTTGCTAGCGGTTGTAGTGTTAATTTTATGGCGATGTAGAGTTTGAAAATCTATAAGGGATTTGACCGTGAAAATGACTTGGGGTGTAAAGTTTCACCCCGAACGACTTTTCACGGTCAAATCCCTTATAAATCTCTGAACTTTACATTGTCATAAAATCAACATCACAATAGTTAGCAGTTTAAAAACATGTAATTAGACTAAAGTTTGGATGCTAAATCCGAATCTGGGCTAAAAATTTTTATATTAACAATAGGAAGAGATTTTGACAAATTTCCAAAACGAGGCTGCTTAATTAAAGTGGTGTATTGTACTAAGAATTGGTTGATGAATGAAACTGAAACAAGATGTTTGCATCATGCTGCTGACTGACCATGCGTGGATTCATGGATAACCCTTTATACAAAATACATCCATGTTGCAATCTATTGTGATGAGTGACTATCTAATGTTGCTGGATTATTATGCCATGTTGTCAAACCAAGATGAAACAAAACCTGCAGAATGTGTAGCCGAGTGCTCCCTCCAAACTTGACACAATAACCAACTCTCAGTCTGTGATAAACATTGGGCTTAAGAGTACTTTTATTAACAGTAGTTCCATGCGTGCTTCCAAGGTCCATGATGTAAAATCCTTCTTTAACATTTGATTGTTGCTCCTCATCTTCATGTCTTCCTCTGTACACTACAACTGCATGATACCTTGAAATTGATGGATGTTCCATTATGACATCACATCCTTCCAATCGTCCAAATAAAAAGCTAGATTTTTCAGTCAAGTCTATTGTACCCTTTATGACGCCATTTTTCAGAATCTCAAAGAAGTAGTTCTCTGCACATTTTGAGCACCAACTAGGAGTAATGTATGGCACTTGAGTACTTTGTTTTGTGGTTTGCTGCTTTAGTTTGTCTTCTACAGTATTATTTGGTTGCTGAGGAACTAGCTTCTTTGTCGACGTTGATGAATCATCTTCTTTCACTACTGTAATTTTACTTTCAACTTCATTCTCTTCCTTCAACTTCACTACAATTTTCCTTTGTTTATTAAATGTCCTTTTTGGTGCTGCAAAAGTTGGTGAAACAAATTCAGTCTTTGGTTTGACAAATGCCTCCTTGTTTGTCTCATCTTCTTTTGAGATTTCTGGGTCTATTTTTTCTCCAACTGTTTGGTCATTATCGACTTCTCCACCGTTCTCATTCACCCCATCAGATTTTAAATTACCTTCCTTGCTGTCTGGCTCAAGATTCTTTGAATGTTCTCCAGATATTTCATCATATTCAGTGTAACTTTCATCTTTCTGCATTTTCATGGAACAATCCCAACAATCCATCACAAAATTTAACAGCACAAGTGACAATCCAGTTCCAGCCTCTGAAACCGTTCCCAATGCTCAGCCTCCCTTCGAAATAATCGTGCCATTTTGACATCGCCTCGATTGCGTTCAGGTTGTTTCATGATTTTAACCAGGTTGGTTTCAGTTGACTGTAGACTTACTACGATTCGACCCAAATTTCACTCGTACAAAATGCTAACGGTTTCAGGTTCAGTTTCAGTTTTCATTAACTAATATATCTAAATACATCAAAGTTAGAATACAAGCGAATCTATCTAAATTAGATAATATGATTAATGATCATTTGACAAAAATACACACAAAACTACAAGAACACCAAATATAAATGAAATGGGAAGAGGGACAGTACAGTGCAACACATAGATTGAGCATAGGGTCACAGTTGAGTACTGGATGACCAGGGCCATCCCTATTCTTGCTGTGAAAATTCATTATTCCATTTCTTCTCAGTCTCTCTGTACGTCAACATGTCAAGGAACCCGTACCTTTCCTTTTGTGCCCGTCACCTGTCCGTTAACCTCCCAACTTTCATCTCATATCGTTGTAATTTGTTGCCTCCCTCGGGGACAGACGGTGGCATTCATCTGCTCCTCTGTACACCGCCTTTATTCTCTAACTATCTATTGTCTTCTCTCTTTTCGGCCCTCTCCTCTCCCCCTTGGCCCCAAATTATTTTAAAGTTTATTTCTGATGAAGCGAAAGTGAAATGTCATGTGAGCATTCTATATGTTCGAAATTCTTATGATTTAGCGCATGTATTACCACGGACACCCCACGGACATGTCCGTGGTATCGGGACCCTCCTGTATTACGGATATCAGAAAAATTTCTATGGAGCGCGCGACTATTTATCTTTCGCATTGAAATGACGTCAATTAGGACGATTCATCCTCTTTATCTACGTAACAACATATGTAACTGTTTCAATAAAGTGAATGAATCTTGGTCTAAAGGTTCCTTTGTTCGTATGAGGTTAAAAACAAGAGAAGCTCGGCGTCAGAAGAAGCCTCTTATCCTGTCCTCTTATTCTTCCACATGGCACTGTTGCGTATTGTGTAAATCACCAGCATGTTAGCCCATGGAAAAACAGTTGGTGTGTATATCATGTGCGCCAGCAATTTATCCTGCAGTTGCGTCAGAAAAAATCAACCAATCAGCTGTGATCTTAAAGACGAACTAGCCAATCAGAGACCGCAATGGGTTTTTCCCTATTTGTTTTGATCTTGAACAGCAGGTAAATAAATCAGCTGATCAAATGGCTGCAGAGTTATTGCAGGAGACCCGGCTTCAGTGAAAAATAGCGTGTAGATCACAAGAAATATATTTTTACTTTAGCTAGGAAGATTCAGCGTTGTAAAAAGTACGTGAGTAAGTCTTTGTCTTTCAAAATGAGTTCAGCTAAAACAGATGAAAATCATATTTGGGTGTTTGGATATGGCTCTCTTATCTGGCGGCCAAATTTCACTTATGCAGAAAGAATAACTGGATATGTCATTGGGTTTGAAAGAAAATTTTGGCAAGGAAGCACCTATCACAGAGGAACTGCAGATCGAGTAAGGAACATTTCAATTTATTTGCTGTTCTTTTAGCAGATTAGTTTAATCTTTTGTGTACAAGTTCTTGTTACAATTAAAGCTTTTGAGCGAATTAGACAATAGTTGAATGAAACTAAAACCCAGGGCTTGTTTTATTTTGTTTTGAAATCTTTAATACCTGTGGTAGTGTCGAGGGTCACTTCACTACTTCTTTTACGAAAAGGCATACGAAATATTTTCACAACAAATGGATTCTGCGGGTTTTTGATGGATTTTTCCCTGAAAACAAATTGATATTTGCAAGAGCACGAGATTTTTAGAAGTGAAATGCCCATCGAGTAGTGTTCCTTTGACAAACACTGTCCTGTGGAACTTTGTCCGTAATAATTGAGGAATCGGCAACACAAGTTTCATGGAAACTGTTTATCCTCAAGTACCCAAGTTGAAAAATTAAACAATGTCGTGTACATATTGACAAAATGTTGAGTGATAATAACCATTGTAGATTTTAGGATTAAATCTCAAGAATATAATATGAAATATGAATGAATCCTTGAATGAATCAACATGAGGAATGGATGTGGTTTATGAGCACATGACTCATGGGATATGCATCGATAATTATCGGATGTAAGGTTTAAAAACAAGGCTGCACAAAAATTATGCACAACAAACCATACGATCTCAAGGATAAAGGAATCAGTAATATGCTACAACATGAATGAATTTATTCACAGCACAAAAGGGAACAATGAGAACTATAAGTGTGATATACCCAAGGGGGGGGCGGTTCTCGGCTAAATTTCGGGCAGGGGTGTGCCGCCCACAGACTGTGGGCCACAGTTTCAAAATGGCACCGTTGGCTGGACCAATTTTTCTGAAAATGATACCCTTGGCTAGACTGATTTCTACATCAAAAGTGCCATGAGTTGGCATTTTCTAGGCAAAATTTGCCAAATTTTTGCATTCCAAGGACCAAAATTTGAAAAAAATTGGGTTTCTTTACAGGAATTACCGAACTTTGATATTTCTTTGACCAAAATTGCCAAAAAGTATACCCTTGCCCAGACTAAATGGGCGAAAAGTGGCAAAAAGTATACCCTTGGCTAGACTTAGAAGGTTTGAAAAAGCATATCCTTGCGGGCGGCACATCCCCAGGTACCTTTAATATGGAAGAACCCCCCTCCCCCCCGTGGATATACCTAAGCTTTTCTGACAAGAGTCACGTATTTCTATATTTTGTAGAAGACAAATGGTTTTTTGTTGTTGCCTTTCTATGGCTCTCTGATTCAAAAGTTTCGTCTCTCTGAATTTTCTATCATTCTTTCTAAATAAAAGCCTGCAAAAGATTTCTTCCATCCCGAATCAATGTTGATAATTCTTATCTCTTTCACAGCCTGGAAGAGTTGTCACCTTGGTGGAAAAGTCAAATGTAAGTTTTTTCATTCTCATGTTAAGGTTACGGCCCGGGGGGGGGGGTACTTCACTTTGGGTAAGACGGGGATGTGCGCCAGTTTTGGGTAGTTTTTGGCCTGAAAATTCTGGGATTGGGGTATCCTTTTACTGGAAAATTTCTGTGATTGGGGTATACTTTCACTCGGAATTTTCTGGGATTGGGGGTTACTCAAAATTCTGTAATGGGTGTTGAATGAAAGTACAACTGGATAAATTTTTGAGCAACACGTGGTCAGTTTCAGGTGAACTGATTTCAAGTATTTTTGTGTTGAAAAACGTCCTCAGATCAGAACCTCGTTCCAATGGCCACTTGGAACCAAAATAACCGTTCCCAGCCCTCTATCCCTTATCCTTTTGAC
The DNA here is from genome assembly GCA_964020215.1 of Aurelia sp. 3 sensu Dawson et al. (2005). Classification (NCBI taxonomy): domain Eukaryota; kingdom Metazoa; phylum Cnidaria; class Scyphozoa; order Semaeostomeae; family Ulmaridae; genus Aurelia; species Aurelia sp. 3 sensu Dawson et al. (2005). Next base: position 26,647,102 of record OZ026574.1, on the reverse strand, counting down.
GTCGAATTGCTTTTGTTACTTCTTCGATTGGGTATCAATATCTGACATATTTTCTGGGATTGGGTATCAATATCGGACCAAATTTCTGGGATTGGGTCGTAACAGAAATCCTTGCGGCGCACACCCCCGTATGAATTTATAGTGAAGTACCCCCCCCCCCCCGGGGGTTACGGTAAACGTTTTCTGGGCGAAAATATCCATTTTTCGATTTTTTCATATCCTGTTAGCCGAACTTTCAAGGCACACAATGATACCTTGCTTGAAGCCAACAGAAGTTTTGAAAATGGAAGAAATTTCATGTAAACGAAGGCTTCCACAATTTCTTAATCAAAGTTTTTGCTTGTGGTCTTCAAAATCCATACCAAAATGCTTGACCTGTTAAGCTGATAATCCCAAAGTCCTTGTGTTTTGTGTGAAATAGCATTGCGTGCTTATCGGGTAATTATTTGAGGACTCTAATTGATTTTTAAAGGCAGTCTGTCCCGTTCGAAGAATGAAAATAAACTTTATAAAGATCTCTATTGTACGCTCGAGAGGGAGGTGCTAATTCGCTTTATCCAAAGAAATCAAGGTCATAAGGACTCAATGATGCATGAATTTAGCTCCAGCGTAAATAAGGTAAATAAAGCCGTTGCTAAGGTCAGGACAATAGGGGGCAGACTGCCTTTAAGCCTAAATGGCTTGATCCGGATTAGTGTGGTTTATATGGTCCCGTTGTGTACTTTACCAGTACCTTTACGGAAAATCCATTTTTCTCAGGACTCACAAATCCATGAGGTACAGGTACAAAAAAGCTATTTTGTACCCTTTGAGCCAATCGAATGGCTCGAAAATTTGCACATGGCCAGGACATACTTGGAGCTTGGAAAGCGTGTCCCAAATTTTTTGTATGTGTCCTGGTCCGTCTTTTATAGCCAAATACAACTGTGGGAGGGCAGAAAAATCATTTCCTAACTTTTGACAGCATGTAGTTTCAAAGGAAGAAGGAATTTGAAAAATCCCAGATACACTTTGAAAGCTCAGGATCTGCACTTCCTGCTGATGTAAGTCAAATCAAATCAAATCAAATCATAAACATTCTTTACAGTTGGTGTAACGTAGTTAGGAAAAACTAATTAATACCAACTATTTACAATATAATTTACAAGTATGTCTAAGAAATATATACAAGCTACACAACGTAATGGGCAGGCTATTTACAAATTTTGCAATTACATGCTTCACCCGTCCAGGTTTTGATCTTTCTTTTAAAGCTTGCAACTGTTGGTAGCTCCTTTATTTCATCGTTAAGATTGTTCCATAATAAACTTCCTCTGAATGAGAGTGACTCCATGCCAAATTTTATCGTCCTCGTAATCGGCAATTTGCACAGATGCTTAGTTCTGAGATCATACAGAATCTCCTTTGAAGTCAGATTCTGTTACCTCAAACGCAAGGGTACAAAATAGCTTTTGAAGGTCGTACACTCTTTTAAGCAATAAATTTGCCTGGAAAATACCATTTTACAGTATTTGCCAATAATTCTAATATGGTTAAACTCCTCACGTTCTTGTGCATCGAATGATGTATAGTTTACCTAGATTCCGCCAATAGTTCGGCTTTTAGGGAGCGAAAACTAAATTTCTTGTCACAAACGTTTACCGTAACCTTAATCTCTTTTTTGTTTGCTATTTTCGAGATGAAGCAGCTGTCTATTGTTTTGCTTGCCTGGCTTCGTAGAATTTGACGGGAAGTCGCCTAGGTCCTGACTCCTTGCCAGCAACTTAGCATTGCGTTCAACTTTGCAAGCCTTTTGGGTCGAAGTATTTTGATCCCAATGTTTCTGAGCGTCCGATATTCCCGTGATGAATTCTCAAACCTAGTGAATAGACGTATTTGTTGCGACTGCAAGTCTCTGTTGAAATCTCACTTCGATCGAATAGATGTTTAGAAGTTTATCGGTTCTGTCAGCGCCGTCAGTGCAAGTCTCTGTTGATGTCTCACTTCGATGGAATAGACTTCAATGGAATAGATATTTTAGACGTTATTAACGTTATGTAGAATAAGTGTAGAATTGTCACATTTATTAAATAGGTGTCACTCAACTTTTACGTCAGTCTATCAAGAGTGAAAAGTAGATGTTTTTAAGCATCCAAAATTCTGTGATGAATTCTCACATCTAGTCAAGAGACTTTTTGTTGCGAGTGCAAGTGTCTGTTGATGTCTCACATGGATGGAATACATGTTTTAGACGTTCTTAACGTTGTGTGGAATTGTCACATTTATCATACAATTGTCAATAAACTTTTCATTCAGTCTATCAAGAGTGAAAAGTAGATGTTTTTAAGCATCCAAAATTCTGTGATGAATTCTCACATATAGTCAAGAGACTTTTTGTTGCGAGTGCAAGTGTCTGTTGATGTCTCACTTGGATGGAATACATGTTTTAGACGTTCTTAACGTTGTGTGGAATTGTCACATTTATCATACAATTGTCAATAAACTTTTCATTCAGTCTATCAAGTGTGAGAAGTAGATGTTTTTGAGCACCACAGATTCTGTGATGAATTCTCACATCTAGTCAAGAGACTTTTTGTTGCGAGTGCAAGTGTCTGTTGATGTCTCACATGGATGGAATACATGTTTTAGACGTTCTTAACGTTGTGTGGAATTGTCACATTTATCATACAATTGTCAATAAACTTTTCATTCAGTCTATCAAGAGTGAAAAGTAGATGTTTTTAAGCATCCAAAATTCTGTGATGAATTCTCACATCTAGTCAAGAGACTTTTTGTTGCGAGTGCAAGTGTCTGTTGATGTCTCACTTGGATGGAATACATGTTTTAGACGTTCTTAACGTTGTGTGGAATTGTCACATTTATCATACAATTGTCAATAAACTTTTCATTCAGTCTATCAAGTGTGAGAAGTAGATGTTTTTGAGCACCACAGATTCTGTGATGAATTCTCACATCTAGTCAAGAGACTTTTTGTTGCGAGTGCAAGTGTCTGTTGATGTCTCACTTGGATGGAATACATGTTTTAGACGTTCTTAACGTTGTGTGGAATTGTCACATTTATCATACAATTGTCAATAAACTTTTCATTCAGTCTATCAAGTGTGAGAAGTAGATGTTTTTGAGCACCACAGATTCTGTGATGAATTCTCACATCTAGTCAAGAGACTTTTTGTTGCGAGTGCAAGTGTCTGTTCATGTCTCACTTCGATGGAATACTTGTTTTAGACGTTCTTAACGTTGTGTGGAATTGTCACATTTATCATACAATTGTCAATAACCTTTTCATTCAGTCTATCAAGTGTGAGAAGTAGATGTTTTTAAGCATCACAGATTCTGTGATGAATTCTCACATCTAGTCAAGAGACTTTTTGTTGCGAGTGCAAGTGTCTGTTGATGTCTCACTTGGATGGAATACATGTTTCAGACGTTCTTAACGTTGTGTGGAATTGTCACATTTATCATACAATTGTCAATAAACTTTTCATTAAGTCTATCAAGTGTGAGAAGTAGATGTTTTTAAGCATCACAGATTCTGTGATGAATTCTCACATCTAGTCAAGAGACTTTTTGTTGCGAGTGCAAGTGTCTGTTGATGTCTCACTTGGATGGAATACATGTTTCAGACGTTCTTAACGTTGTGTGGAATTGTCACATTTATCATACAATTGTCAATAAACTTTTCATTCAGTCTATCAAGTGTGAGAAGTAGATGTTTTTAAGCATCACAGATTCTGTGATGAATTCTCACATCTAGTCAAGAGATTTTTTGTTGCGAGTGCAAGTGTCTGTTGATGTCTTACTTCGATGGAATACATGTTTTAGACGTTCTTAACGTTGTGTGGAATTGTCACATATATCATACAATTGTCAATAAACTTTTCATTCAGTCTATCAAGTGTGAGAAGTAGATGTTTTTGAGCATCACAGATTCTGTGATGAATTCTCACATCTAGTAAAGAGACTTTTTGTTGCGAGTGCAAGTGTCTGTTGATGTCTCACTTCGATGGAATACTTGTTTTAGACGTTCTTAACGTTGTGTGGAATTGTCACATTTATTAAACTATTGTCAATAAACTTTTCATTCAGTCTATCAAGTGTGAGAAGTAGATGTTTTTGAGCATCACAGATTCTGTGATGAATTCTCACATCTAGTCAAGAGACTTTTTGTTGCGAGTGCAAGTGTCTGTTGATGTCTCACTTGGAAAGAATACATGTTTTAGACGTTCTTAACGTTGTGTGGAATTGTCACATTTATCATACAATTGTCAATAAACTTTTTCTTCAGTCTATCAATTGTGAGAAGTAGAGTTTTTTGAGCATCACAGATTCTGTGATGAATTCTCACATCTAGTCAAGAGACTTTTTGTTGCGAGTGCAAGTGTCTGTTGATGTCTCACTTGGATGAAATACATGTTTTAGACGTTCTTAACGTTGTGTGGAATTGTCACATTTATTAAACAATTGTCAATAAATTTTTCATTCAGTCTATCAATTGTGAGAAGTAGATATTTTTGAGCATCACAGATTCTGTAATGAATTCTCACATCTAGTCAAGAGACTTTTTGTTGCGAGTGCAAGTGTCTGTTGATGTCTCACTTGGATGGAATACATGTTTTAGACGTTCTTAACGTTGTGTGGAATTGTCACATTTATTATACAATTGTCAATAAACTTTTCATTCAGTCTATCAAGTGTGAGAAGTAGATGTTTTTGAGCATCACAGATTCCGTGATGAATTCTCACATCTAGTCAAGAGACTTTTTGTTGCGAGTGCAAGTGTCTGTTGATGTCTCACTTGGATGGAATACTTGTTTTAGACGTTCTTAACGTTGTGTGGAATTGTCACATTTATTATACAATTGTCAATAAACTTTTCATTCAGTCTATCAAGTGTGAGAAGTAGATGTTTTTGAGCATCACAGATTCCGTGATGAATTCTCACATCTAGTCAAGAGACTTTTTGTTGCGAGTGCAAGTGTCTGTTGATGTCTCACTTGGATGGAATACTTGTTTTAGACGTTCTTAACGTTGTGTGGAATTGTCACATTTATCATACAATTGTCAATAAACTTTTCATTAAGTCTATCAAGTGTGAGAAGTAGATGTTTTTGAGCATCACAGATTCTGTGATGAATTCTGACATCTAGTCAAGAGACTTTTTGTTGCGAGTGCAAGTGTCTGTTGATGTCTCACTTGGATGGAATACTTGTTTTAGACGTTCTTAACGTTGTGTGGAATTGTCACATTTATCATACAATTGTCAATAAACTTTTCATTCAGTCTATCAAGTGTGAGAAGTAGATGTTTTTGAGCATCACAGATTCCGTGATGAATTCTCACATCTAGTCAAGAGACTTTTTGTTGCGAGTGCCAGTGTCTGTTGTTGTCTCATTTGGATGGAATACTTGTTTTAGACGTTCTTAACGTTGTGTGGAATTGTCACATTTATCATACAATTGTCAATAAACTTTTCATTAAGTCTATCAAGTGTGAGAAGTAGATGTTTTTGAGCATCACAGATTCTGTGATGAATTCTCACATCTAGTCAAGAGACTTTTTGTTGCGAGTGCAAGTGTCTGTTGATGTCTCACTTCGATGGAATACATGTTTTAGACGTTCTTAACGTTGTGTGGAATTGTTTCATTTATTATGCAATTGTAATTAATCTTTTCATTCTGTCTATCAATTGTGAGAAGTAGATGTTTTTGAGCATCACAGATTCTGTGATGAATTCTCACAACTAGTCAAGAGACTTTTTGGTGCGAGTGCAAGTGTCTGTTGATGTCTCACGTGGATGGAATACATGTTTTAGTCGTTCTTAACGTTGTGTGGAATTGTCACATTTATTATACAATTGTCAATAAACTTTTCATCCAGTTGAACAATTGTGAGAAGTAGATGTCTTTGAGCATCACAGATTCTGTGATGAATTCTCACATCTAGTCAAGTGATATTTTGTTCTGAGTGCAAGTGTCTGTTGATGTCTCACTTGGATGGAATACTTGTTTTAGACGTTCTTAACGTTGTGTGGAATTGTCACATTTATTAAACAATTGTCAATAAACTTTCATTCAGTCTATCAAGTGTGAGAACTAGATGTTTTTGAGCATCACAGATTCTGTGATGAATTCTCACATCTAGTCAAGAGACTTTTTGTTGCGAGTGCAAGTGTCTGTTGATGTCTCACTTGGATGGAATACTTGTTTTAGACGTTCTTAACGTTGTGTGGAATTGTCACATTTATCATACAATTGTCAATAAACTTTTCATTCAGTCTATCAAGTGTGAGAAGTAGATGTTTTCAAGCATCACAGATTCTGTGATGAATTCTCACATCTAGTCAAGAGACTTTTTGTTGCGAGTGCAAGTGTCTGTTGATGTCTCACTTGGATGGAATACATGTTTCAGACGTTCTTAACGTTGTGTGGAATTGTCACATTTATCATACAATTGTCAATAAACTTTTCATTCAGTCTATCAAGTGTGAGAAGTAGATGTTTTTAAGCATCACAGATTCTGTGATGAATTCTCACATCTAGTCAAGAGACTTTTTGTTGCGAGTGCAAGTGTCTGTTGATGTCTCACTTGGATGGAATACATGTTTCAGACGTTCTTGACGTTGTGCGGAATTGTCACATTTATCATACAATTGTCAATAAACTTTTCATTCAGTCTATCAAGTGTGAGAAGTAGATGTTTTTAAGCATCACAGATTCTGTGATGAATTCTCACATCTAGTCAAGAGACTTTTTGTTGCGAGTGCAAGTGTCTGTTGATGTCTTACTTCGATGGAATACATGTTTTAGACGTTCTTAACGTTGTGTGGAATTGTCACATGTATCATACAATTGTCAATAAACTTTTCATTCAGTCTATCAAGTGTGAGAAGTAGATGTTTTTGAGCATCACAGATTCTGTGATGAATTCTCACATCTAGTAAAGAGACTTTTTGTTGCGAGTGCAAGTGTCTGTTGATGTCTCACTTGGATGGAATACATGTTTCAGACGTTCTTAACGTTGTGTGGAATTGTCACATTTATCATACAATTGTCAATAAACTTTTCATTCAGTCTATCAAGTGTGAGAAGTAGATGTTTTTAAGCATCACAGATTCTGTGATGAATTCTCACATCTAGTCAAGAGACTTTTTGTTGCGAGTGCAAGTGTCTGTTGATGTCTCACTTGGATGGAATACATGTTTCAGACGTTCTTGACGTTGTGTGGAATTGTCACATTTATCATACAATTGTCAATAAACTTTTCATTCAGTCTATCAAGTGTGAGAAGTAGATGTTTTTAAGCATCACAGATTCTGTGATGAATTCTCACATCTAGTCAAGAGATTTTTTGTTGCGAGTGCAAGTGTCTGTTGATGTCTTACTTCGATGGAATACATGTTTTAGACGTTCTTAACGTTGTGTGGAATTGTCACATATATCATACAATTGTCAATAAACTTTTCATTCAGTCTATCAAGTGTGAGAAGTAGATGTTTTTGAGCATCACAGATTCTGTGATGAATTCTCACATCTAGTAAAGAGACTTTTTGTTGCGAGTGCAAGTGTCTGTTGATGTCTCACTTCGATGGAATACTTGTTTTAGACGTTCTTAACGTTGTGTGGAATTGTCACATTTATTAAACTATTGTCAATAAACTTTTCATTCAGTCTATCAAGTGTGAGAAGTAGATGTTTTTGAGCATCACAGATTCTGTGATGAATTCTCACATCTAGTCAAGAGACTTTTTGTTGCGAGTGCAAGTGTCTGTTGATGTCTCACTTGGAAAGAATACATGTTTTGGACGTTCTTAACGTTGTGTGGAATTGTCACATTTATCATACAATTGTCAATAAACTTTTCATTCAGTCTATCAATCGTGAGAAGTAGATGTTTTTGAGCATCACAGATTCTGTGATGAATTCTCACATCTAGTCAAGAGACTTCTTGTTGCGAGTGCAAGTGTCTGTTGATGTCTCACTTGGATGGAATACATGTTTCAGACGTTCTTAACGTTGTGTGGAATTGTCACATTTATCATACAATTGTCAATAAACTTTTCATTCAGTCTATCAAGTGTGAGAAGTAGATGTTTTTAAGCATCACAGATTCTGTGATGAATTCTCACATCTAGTCAAGAAACTTTTTGTTGCGAGTGCATGTGTCTGTTGATGTCTCACTTGGATGGAATACATGTTTCAGACGTTCTTAACGTTGTGTGGAATTGTCACAGTTATCATACAATTGTCAATAAACTTTTCATTAAGTCTATCAAGTGTGAGAAGTAGATGTTTTTAAGCATCACAGATTCTGTGATGAATTCTCACATCTAGTCAAGAGACTTTTTGTTGCGAGTGCAAGTGTCTGTTGATGTCTCACTTGGATGGAATACATGTTTCAGACGTTCTTGACGTTGTGTGGAATTGTCACATTTATCATACAATTGTCAATAAACTTTTCATTCAGTCTATCAAGTGTGAGAAGTAGATGTTTTTAAGCATCACAGATTCTGTGATGAATTCTCACATCTAGTCAAGAGATTTTTTGTTGCGAGTGCAAGTGTCTGTTGATGTCTTACTTCGATGGAATACATGTTTTAGACGTTCTTAACGTTGTGTGGAATTGTCACATATATCATACAATTGTCAATAAACTTTTCATTCAGTCTATCAAGTGTGAGAAGTAGATGTTTTTGAGCATCACAGATTCTGTGATGAATTCTCACATCTAGTAAAGAGACTTTTTGTTGCGAGTGCAAGTGTCTGTTGATGTCTCACTTCGATGGAATACTTGTTTTAGACGTTCTTAACGTTGTGTGGAATTGTCACATTTATTAAACTATTGTCAATAAACTTTTCATTCAGTCTATCAAGTGTGAGAAGTAGATGTTTTTGAGCATCACAGATTCTGTGATGAATTCTCACATCTAGTCAAGAGACTTTTTGTTGCGAGTGCAAGTGTCTGTTGATGTCTCACTTGGAAAGAATACATGTTTTAGACGTTCTTAACGTTGTGTGGAATTGTCACATTTATCATACAATTGTCAATAAACTTTTCATTCAGTCTATCAATCGTGAGAAGTAGATGTTTTTGAGCATCACAGATTCTGTGATGAATTCTCACATCTAGTCAAGGGACTTCTTGTTGCGAGTGCAAGTGTCTGTTGATGTCTCACTTGGATGGAATACATGTTTCAGACGTTCTTAACGTTGTGTGGAATTGTCACATTTATCATACAATTGTCAATAAACTTTTCATTCAGTCTATCAAGTGTGAGAAGTAGATGTTTTTAAGCATCACAGATTCTGTGATGAATTCTCACATCTAGTCAAGAAACTTTTTGTTGCGAGTGCAAGTGTCTGTTGATGTCTCACTTGGATGGAATACATGTTTCAGACGTTCTTAACGTTGTGTGGAATTGTCACAGTTATCATACAATTGTCAATAAACTTTTCATTAAGTCTATCAAGTGTGAGAAGTAGATGTTTTTAAGCATCACAGATTCTGTGATGAATTCTCACATCTAGTCAAGAGACTTTTTGTTGCGAGTGCAAGTGTCTGTTGATGTTTTACTTCGATGGAATACATGTTTTAGACGTTCTTAACGTTGTGTGGAATTGTCACATATATCATACAATTGTCAATAAACTTTTCATTCAGTCTATCAAGTGTGAGAAGTAGATGTTTTTGAGCATCACAGATTCTGTGATGAATTCTCACATCTAGTCAAGAAACTTTTTGTTGCGAGTGCAAGTGTCTGTTGATGTCTCACTTGGATGGAATACATGTTTCAGACGTTCTTAACGTTGTGTGGAATTGTCACAGTTATCATACAATTGTCAATAAACTTTTCATTAAGTCTATCAAGTGTGAGAAGTAGATGTTTTTAAGCATCACAGATTCTGTGATGAATTCTCACATCTAGTCAAGAGACTTTTTGTTGCGAGTGCAAGTGTCTGTTGATGTTTTACTTCGATGGAATACATGTTTTAGACGTTCTTAAAACGTTGTGTGGAATTGTCACATTTATCATACAATTGTCAATAAACTTTTCATTCAGTCTATCAAGTGTGAGAAGTAGATGTTTTTGAGCATCACAGATTCTGTGATGAATTCTCACATCTAGTCAAGAGACTTTTTGTTGCGAGTGCAAGTGTCTGTTGATGTCTCACTTGGATGAAATACATGTTTTAGACGTTCTTAACGTTGTGTGGAATTGTCACATTTATTAAACAATTGTCAATAAATTTTTCATTCAGTCTATCAATTGTGAGAAGTAGATATTTTTGAGCATCACAGATTCTGTGATGAATTCTCACATCTAGTCAAGAGACTTTTTGTTGCGAGTGCAAGTGTCTGTTGATGTCTCACTTGGATGGAATACATGTTTTAGACGTTCTTAACGTTGTGTGGAATTGTCACATTTATTATACAATTGTCAATAAACTTTTCATTCAGTCTATCAAGTGTGAGAAGTAGATGTTTTTGAGCATCACAGATTCCGTGATGAATTCTCACATCTAGTCAAGAGACTTTTTGTTGCGAGTGCAAGTGTCTGTTGATGTCTCACTTGGATGGAATACTTGTTTTAGACGTTCTTAACGTTGTGTGGAATTGTCACATTTATCATACAATTGTCAATAAACTTTTCATTAAGTCTATCAAGTGTGAGAAGTAGATGTTTTTGAGCATCACAGATTCTGTGATGAATTCTGACATCTAGTCAAGAGACTTTTTGTTGCGAGTGCAAGTGTCTGTTGATGTCTCACTTGGATGGAATACTTGTTTTAGACGTTCTTAACGTTGTGTGGAATTGTCACATTTATCATACAATTGTCAATAAACTTTTCATTCAGTCTATCAAGTGTGAGAAGTAGATGTTTTTGAGCATCACAGATTCCGTGATGAATTCTCACATCTAGTCAAGAGACTTTTTGTTGCGAGTGCCAGTGTCTGTTGTTGTCTCATTTGGATGGAATACTTGTTTTAGACGTTCTTAACGTTGTGTGGAATTGTCACATTTATCATACAATTGTCAATAAACTTTTCATTAAGTCTATCAAGTGTGAGAAGTAGATGTTTTTAAGCATCACAGATTCTGTGATGAATTCTCACATCTAGTCAAGAAACTTTTTGTTGCGAGTGCATGTGTCTGTTGATGTCTCACTTGGATGGAATACATGTTTCAGACGTTCTTAACGTTGTGTGGAATTGTCACAGTTATCATACAATTGTCAATAAACTTTTCATTAAGTCTATCAAGTGTGAGAAGTAGATGTTTTTAAGCATCACAGATTCTGTGATGAATTCTCACATCTAGTCAAGAGACTTTTTGTTGCGAGTGCAAGTGTCTGTTGATGTCTCACTTGGATGGAATACATGTTTCAGACGTTCTTAACGTTGTGTGGAATTGTCACATTTATCATACAATTGTCAATAAACTTTTCATTCAGTCTATCAAGTGTGAGAAGTAGATGTTTTTGAGCATCACAGATTCCGTGATGAATTCTCACATCTAGTCAAGAGACTTTTTGTTGCGAGTGCCAGTGTCTGTTGTTGTCTCATTTGGATGGAATACTTGTTTTAGACGTTCTTAACGTTGTGTGGAATTGTCACATTTATCATACAATTGTCAATAAACTTTTCATTAAGTCTATCAAGTGTGAGAAGTAGATGTTTTTGAGCATCACAGATTCTGTGATGAATTCTCACATCTAGTCAAGAGACTTTTTGTTGCGAGTGCAAGTGTCTGTTGATGTCTCACTTCGATGGAATACATGTTTTAGACGTTCTTAACGTTGTGTGGAATTGTTTCATTTATTATGCAATTGTAATTAATCTTTTCATTCTGTCTATCAATTGTGAGAAGTAGATGTTTTTGAGCATCACAGATTCTGTGATGAATTCTCACAACTAGTCAAGAGACTTTTTGGTGCGAGTGCAAGTGTCTGTTGATGTCTCACGTGGATGGAATACATGTTTTAGTCGTTCTTAACGTTGTGTGGAATTGTCACATGTATCATACAATTGTCAATAAACTTTTCATTCAGTCTATCAAGTGTGAGAAGTAGATGTTTTTGAGCATCACAGATTCTGTGATGAATTCTCACATCTAGTAAAGAGACTTTTTGTTGCGAGTGCAAGTGTCTGTTGATGTCTCACTTGGATGGAATACATGTTTCAGACGTTCTTAACGTTGTGTGGAATTGTCACATTTATCATACAATTGTCAATAAACTTTTCATTCAGTCTATCAAGTGTGAGAAGTAGATGTTTTTAAGCATCACAGATTCTGTGATGAATTCTCACATCTAGTCAAGAGACTTTTTGTTGCGAGTGCAAGTGTCTGTTGATGTCTCACTTGGATGGAATACATGTTTCAGACGTTCTTGACGTTGTGTGGAATTGTCACATTTATCATACAATTGTCAATAAACTTTTCATTCAGTCTATCAAGTGTGAGAAGTAGATGTTTTTAAGCATCACAGATTCTGTGATGAATTCTCACATCTAGTCAAGAGATTTTTTGTTGCGAGTGCAAGTGTCTGTTGATGTCTTACTTCGATGGAATACATGTTTTAGACGTTCTTAACGTTGTGTGGAATTGTCACATATATCATACAATTGTCAATAAACTTTTCATTCAGTCTATCAAGTGTGAGAAGTAGATGTTTTTGAGCATCACAGATTCTGTGATGAATTCTCACATCTAGTAAAGAGACTTTTTGTTGCGAGTGCAAGTGTCTGTTGATGTCTCACTTCGATGGAATACTTGTTTTAGACGTTCTTAACGTTGTGTGGAATTGTCACATTTATTAAACTATTGTCAATAAACTTTTCATTCAGTCTATCAAGTGTGAGAAGTAGATGTTTTTGAGCATCACAGATTCTGTGATGAATTCTCACATCTAGTCAAGAGACTTTTTGTTGCGAGTGCAAGTGTCTGTTGATGTCTCACTTGGAAAGAATACATGTTTTGGACGTTCTTAACGTTGTGTGGAATTGTCACATTTATCATACAATTGTCAATAAACTTTTCATTCAGTCTATCAATCGTGAGAAGTAGATGTTTTTGAGCATCACAGATTCTGTGATGAATTCTCACATCTAGTCAAGAGACTTCTTGTTGCGAGTGCAAGTGTCTGTTGATGTCTCACTTGGATGGAATACATGTTTCAGACGTTCTTAACGTTGTGTGGAATTGTCACATTTATCATACAATTGTCAATAAACTTTTCATTCAGTCTATCAAGTGTGAGAAGTAGATGTTTTTAAGCATCACAGATTCTGTGATGAATTCTCACATCTAGTCAAGAAACTTTTTGTTGCGAGTGCATGTGTCTGTTGATGTCTCACTTGGATGGAATACATGTTTCAGACGTTCTTAACGTTGTGTGGAATTGTCACAGTTATCATACAATTGTCAATAAACTTTTCATTAAGTCTATCAAGTGTGAGAAGTAGATGTTTTTAAGCATCACAGATTCTGTGATGAATTCTCACATCTAGTCAAGAGACTTTTTGTTGCGAGTGCAAGTGTCTGTTGATGTCTCACTTGGATGGAATACATGTTTCAGACGTTCTTGACGTTGTGTGGAATTGTCACATTTATCATACAATTGTCAATAAACTTTTCATTCAGTCTATCAAGTGTGAGAAGTAGATGTTTTTAAGCATCACAGATTCTGTGATGAATTCTCACATCTAGTCAAGAGATTTTTTGTTGCGAGTGCAAGTGTCTGTTGATGTCTTACTTCGATGGAATACATGTTTTAGACGTTCTTAACGTTGTGTGGAATTGTCACATATATCATACAATTGTCAATAAACTTTTCATTCAGTCTATCAAGTGTGAGAAGTAGATGTTTTTGAGCATCACAGATTCTGTGATGAATTCTCACATCTAGTAAAGAGACTTTTTGTTGCGAGTGCAAGTGTCTGTTGATGTCTCACTTCGATGGAATACTTGTTTTAGACGTTCTTAACGTTGTGTGGAATTGTCACATTTATTAAACTATTGTCAATAAACTTTTCATTCAGTCTATCAAGTGTGAGAAGTAGATGTTTTTGAGCATCACAGATTCTGTGATGAATTCTCACATCTAGTCAAGAGACTTTTTGTTGCGAGTGCAAGTGTCTGTTGATGTCTCACTTGGAAAGAATACATGTTTTAGACGTTCTTAACGTTGTGTGGAATTGTCACATTTATCATACAATTGTCAATAAACTTTTCATTCAGTCTATCAATCGTGAGAAGTAGATGTTTTTGAGCATCACAGATTCTGTGATGAATTCTCACATCTAGTCAAGGGACTTCTTGTTGCGAGTGCAAGTGTCTGTTGATGTCTCACTTGGATGGAATACATGTTTCAGACGTTCTTAACGTTGTGTGGAATTGTCACATTTATCATACAATTGTCAATAAACTTTTCATTCAGTCTATCAAGTGTGAGAAGTAGATGTTTTTAAGCATCACAGATTCTGTGATGAATTCTCACATCTAGTCAAGAAACTTTTTGTTGCGAGTGCAAGTGTCTGTTGATGTCTCACTTGGATGGAATACATGTTTCAGACGTTCTTAACGTTGTGTGGAATTGTCACAGTTATCATACAATTGTCAATAAACTTTTCATTAAGTCTATCAAGTGTGAGAAGTAGATGTTTTTAAGCATCACAGATTCTGTGATGAATTCTCACATCTAGTCAAGAGACTTTTTGTTGCGAGTGCAAGTGTCTGTTGATGTTTTACTTCGATGGAATACATGTTTTAGACGTTCTTAACGTTGTGTGGAATTGTCACATATATCATACAATTGTCAATAAACTTTTCATTCAGTCTATCAAGTGTGAGAAGTAGATGTTTTTGAGCATCACAGATTCTGTGATGAATTCTCACATCTAGTCAAGAAACTTTTTGTTGCGAGTGCAAGTGTCTGTTGATGTCTCACTTGGATGGAATACATGTTTCAGACGTTCTTAACGTTGTGTGGAATTGTCACAGTTATCATACAATTGTCAATAAACTTTTCATTAAGTCTATCAAGTGTGAGAAGTAGATGTTTTTAAGCATCACAGATTCTGTGATGAATTCTCACATCTAGTCAAGAGACTTTTTGTTGCGAGTGCAAGTGTCTGTTGATGTTTTACTTCGATGGAATACATGTTTTAGACGTTCTTAAAACGTTGTGTGGAATTGTCACATTTATCATACAATTGTCAATAAACTTTTCATTCAGTCTATCAAGTGTGAGAAGTAGATGTTTTTGAGCATCACAGATTCTGTGATGAATTCTCACATCTAGTCAAGAGACTTTTTGTTGCGAGTGCAAGTGTCTGTTGATGTCTCACTTGGATGAAATACATGTTTTAGACGTTCTTAACGTTGTGTGGAATTGTCACATTTATTAAACAATTGTCAATAAATTTTTCATTCAGTCTATCAATTGTGAGAAGTAGATATTTTTGAGCATCACAGATTCTGTGATGAATTCTCACATCTAGTCAAGAGACTTTTTGTTGCGAGTGCAAGTGTCTGTTGATGTCTCACTTGGATGGAATACATGTTTTAGACGTTCTTAACGTTGTGTGGAATTGTCACATTTATTATACAATTGTCAATAAACTTTTCATTCAGTCTATCAAGTGTGAGAAGTAGATGTTTTTGAGCATCACAGATTCCGTGATGAATTCTCACATCTAGTCAAGAGACTTTTTGTTGCGAGTGCAAGTGTCTGTTGATGTCTCACTTGGATGGAATACTTGTTTTAGACGTTCTTAACGTTGTGTGGAATTGTCACATTTATCATACAATTGTCAATAAACTTTTCATTAAGTCTATCAAGTGTGAGAAGTAGATGTTTTTGAGCATCACAGATTCTGTGATGAATTCTGACATCTAGTCAAGAGACTTTTTGTTGCGAGTGCAAGTGTCTGTTGATGTCTCACTTGGATGGAATACTTGTTTTAGACGTTCTTAACGTTGTGTGGAATTGTCACATTTATCATACAATTGTCAATAAACTTTTCATTCAGTCTATCAAGTGTGAGAAGTAGATGTTTTTGAGCATCACAGATTCCGTGATGAATTCTCACATCTAGTCAAGAGACTTTTTGTTGCGAGTGCCAGTGTCTGTTGTTGTCTCATTTGGATGGAATACTTGTTTTAGACGTTCTTAACGTTGTGTGGAATTGTCACATTTATCATACAATTGTCAATAAACTTTTCATTAAGTCTATCAAGTGTGAGAAGTAGATGTTTTTGAGCATCACAGATTCTGTGATGAATTCTCACATCTAGTCAAGAGACTTTTTGTTGCGAGTGCAAGTGTCTGTTGATGTCTCACTTCGATGGAATACATGTTTTAGACGTTCTTAACGTTGTGTGGAATTGTTTCATTTATTATGCAATTGTAATTAATCTTTTCATTCTGTCTATCAATTGTGAGAAGTAGATGTTTTTGAGCATCACAGATTCTGTGATGAATTCTCACAACTAGTCAAGAGACTTTTTGGTGCGAGTGCAAGTGTCTGTTGATGTCTCACGTGGATGGAATACATGTTTTAGTCGTTCTTAACGTTGTGTGGAATTGTCACATTTATTATACAATTGTCAATAAACTTTTCATCCAGTTGAACAATTGTGAGAAGTAGATGTCTTTGAGCATCACAGATTCTGTGATGAATTCTCACATCTAGTCAAGTGATATTTTGTTCTGAGTGCAAGTGTCTGTTGATGTCTCACTTGGATGGAATACTTGTTTTAGACGTTCTTAACGTTGTGTGGAATTGTCACATTTATTAAACAATTGTCAATAAACTTTCATTCAGTCTATCAAGTGTGAGAACTAGATGTTTTTGAGGATCACAGATTCTGTGATGAATTCTCACATCTAGTCAAGAGACTTTTTGTTGCGAGTGCAAAAGTGTCTGTTGATGTCTCACTTGGATGGAATACTTGTTTTAGACGTTCTTAACGTTGTGTGGAATTGTCACATTTATCATACAATTGTCAATAAACTTTTCATTCAGTCTATCAAGTGTGAGAAGTAGATGTTTTCAAGCATCACAGATTCTGTGATGAATTCTCACATCTAGTCAAGAGACTTTTTGTTGCGAGTGCAAGTGTCTGTTGATGTCTCACTTGGATGGAATACATGTTTCAGACGTTCTTAACGTTGTGTGGAATTGTCACATTTATCATACAATTGTCAATAAACTTTTCATTCAGTCTATCAAGTGTGAGAAGTAGATGTTTTTAAGCATCACAGATTCTGTGATGAATTCTCACATCTAGTCAAGAGACTTTTTGTTGCGAGTGCAAGTGTCTGTTGATGTCTCACTTGGATGGAATACATGTTTCAGACGTTCTTGACGTTGTGCGGAATTGTCACATTTATCATACAATTGTCAATAAACTTTTCATTCAGTCTATCAAGTGTGAGAAGTAGATGTTTTTGAGCATCACAGATTCTGTGATGAATTCTCACATCTAGTAAAGAGACTTTTTGTTGCGAGTGCAAGTGTCTGTTGATGTCTCACTTGGATGGAATACATGTTTCAGACGTTCTTAACGTTGTGTGGAATTGTCACATTTATCATACAATTGTCAATAAACTTTTCATTCAGTCTATCAAGTGTGAGAAGTAGATGTTTTTAAGCATCACAGATTCTGTGATGAATTCTCACATCTAGTCAAGAGACTTTTTGTTGCGAGTGCAAGTGTCTGTTGATGTCTCACTTGGATGGAATACATGTTTCAGACGTTCTTGACGTTGTGTGGAATTGTCACATTTATCATACAATTGTCAATAAACTTTTCATTCAGTCTATCAAGTGTGAGAAGTAGATGTTTTTAAGCATCACAGATTCTGTGATGAATTCTCACATCTAGTCAAGAGACTTTTTGTTGCGAGTGCAAGTGTCTGTTGATGTCTTACTTCGATGGAATACATGTTTTAGACGTTCTTAACGTTGTGTGGAATTGTCACATATATCATACAATTGTCAATAAACTTTTCATTCAGTCTATCAAGTGTGAGAAGTAGATGTTTTTGAGCATCACAGATTCTGTGATGAATTCTCACATCTAGTAAAGAGACTTTTTGTTGCGAGTGCAAGTGACTGTTGATGTTTTACTTCGATGGAATACATGTTTTAGACGTTCTTAACGTTGTGTGGAATTGTCACATTTATCATACAATTGTCAATAAACTTTTCATTCAGTCTATCAAGTGTGAGAAGTAGATGTTTTTAAGCATCACAGATTCTGTGATGAATTCTCACATCTAGTCAAGAAACTTTTTGTTGCGAGTGCAAGTGTCTGTTGATGTCTCACTTGGATGGAATACATGTTTCAGACGTTCTTAACGTTGTGTGGAATTGTCACAGTTATCATACAATTGTCAATAAACTTTTCATTAAGTCTATCAAGTGTGAGAAGTAGATGTTTTTAAGCATCACAGATTCTGTGATGAATTCTCACATCTAGTCAAGAGACTTTTTGTTGCGAGTGCAAGTGTCTGTTGATGTTTTACTTCGATGGAATACATGTTTTAGACGTTCTTAACGTTGTGTGGAATTGTCACATATATCATACAATTGTCAATAAACTTTTCATTCAGTCTATCAAGTGTGAGAAGTAGATGTTTTTGAGCATCACAGATTCTGTGATGAATTCTCACATCTAGTAAAGAGACTTTTTGTTGCGAGTGCAAGTGTCTGTTGATGTCTCACTTCGATGGAATACTTGTTTTAGACGTTCTTAACGTTGTGTGGAATTGTCACATTTATTAAACTATTGTCAATAAACTTTTCATTCAGTCTATCAAGTGTGAGAAGTAGATGTTTTTGAGCATCACAGATTCTGTGATGAATTCTCACATCTAGTCAAGAGACTTCTTGTTGCGAGTGCAAGTGTCTGTTGATGTCTCACTTGGATGGAATACATGTTTTAGACGTTCTTATCGTTGTGTGGAATTGTCACATTTATTATAGAATTGTCAATAAACTTTTCATTCAGTCTATCAATTGTGAGAAGTAGATGTCTTTGAGCATCACAGATTCCGTGATGAATTCTCACATCTAGTCAAGAGACTTCTTGGTGCGAGTGCAAGTGTCTGTTGATGTCTCACTTGGATGGAATACATGTTTTAGACGTTCTTAACGTTGTGTGGAATTGTCACATTTATCATACAATTGTCAATAAACTTTTCATTCAGTCTATCAATTGTGATAAGTAGATGTTTTTGAGCATCACAGATTCTGTGATGAATTCTCACATCTAGTCAAGAGACTTTTTGTTGCGAGTGCAAGTGTCTGTTGATGTCTCACTTGGATGGAATACATGTTTTAGACGTTCTTAACGTTGTGTGGAATTGTTTCATTTATTATGCAATTATAATTAATCTTTTCATTCAGTCTATCAATCGTGAGAAGTAGATGTTTTTGAGCATCACAGATTCTGTGATGAATTCTCACATCTAGTCAAGAGACTTTTTGTTGCGAGTGCAAGTGTCTGTTGATGTCTCACTTGGATGGAATACATGTTTTAGACGTTATTAACGTTGTGTGGAATTGTCACATTTATCATACAATTGTCAATAAACTTTTCATTCAGTCTATCAAGTGTGAGAAGTAGATGTTTTTGAGCATCACAGATTCTGTGATGAATTCTCACATCTAGTCAAGAGACTTTTTGTTGCGAGTGCAAGTGTCTGTTGATGTCTCACTTGGATGGAATACTTGTTTTAGACGTTCTTAACGTTGTGTGGAATTGTCACATTTATCATACAATTGTCAATAAACTTTTCATTCAGTCTATCAAGTGTGAGAAGTAGATGTATTTGATCATCACAGATTCTGTGATGAATTCTCACATCTAGTCAAGAGACGTTTTGTTGCGAGTGCAAGTGTCTGTTGATGTCTCACGTGGATGGAATACATGTTTTAGACGTTCTTAACGTTGTGTGGAATTGTCACATTTATTAAACAATTGTCAATAAACTTTTCATTCAGTCTATCAATTGTGAGAAGTAGATGTTTTTGAGCATCACAGATTCTGTGATGAATTCTCACATCTAGTCAAGAGACTTTTTGTTGCGAGTGCAAGTGTCTGTTGATGTCTCACTTTGATGGAATACATGTTTCAGACGTTCTTAACGTTGTGTGGAATTGTCACATTTATCATACAATTGTCAATAAACTTTTCATTCAGTCTATCAAGTGTGAGAACTAGATGTTTTTGAGCATCACAGATTCTGTGATGAATTCTCACATCTAGTCAAGAGACTTTTTGTTGCGAGTGCAAGTGTCTGTTGATGTCTCACTTGGAAAGAATACATGTTTTAGACGTTCTTAACGTTGTGTGGAATTGTCACATTTATCATACAATTGTCAATAAACTTTTCATTCAGTCTATCAATTGTGAGAAGTAGATGTTTTTGAGCATCACAGATTCTGTGATGAATTCTCACATCTAGTCAAGAGACTTTTTGTTGCGAGTGCAAGTGTCTGCTGATGTCTCACTTGGATGGAATACTTGTTTTAGACGTTCTTAACGTTGTGTGGAATTGTCACATTTATCATACAATTGTCAATAAACTTTTCATTCAGTCTATCAAGTGTGAGAACTAGATGTTTTTGAGCATCACAGATTCTGTGATAAATTCTCACATCTAGTCAAGAGACTTTTTGTTGCGAGTGCAAGTGTCTGTTGATGTCTCACTTGGATGGAATACTTGTTTTAGACGTTCTTAACGTTGTGTGGAATTGTCACATTTATTATACAATTGTCAATAAACTTTCATTCAGTCTATCAAGTGTGAGAAGTAGATGTTTTTGAGCATCATAGATTCTGTGATGAATTCTCACATCTAGTCAAGAGACTTTTTGTTGCGAGTGCAAGTGTCTGTTGATGTCTCACTTGGATGGAATATTTGTTTTAGACGTTCTTAACGTTGTGTGGAATTGTCACATTTATCATACAATTGTCAATAAACTTTTCATTCAGTCTATCAAGTGTGAGAAGTAGATGTTTTTGAGCATCACAGATTCTGTGATGAATTCTCACATCTAGTCAAGAGACGTTTTGTTGCGAGTGCAAGTGTCTGTTGATGTCTCACTTGGATGGAATACATGTTTTAGACGTTCTTAACGTTGTGTGGAATTGTCACATTTATCATACAATTGTCAATAAACTTTTCATTCAGTCTATCAAGTGTGAGATGTAGATGTTTTTGAGCATCACAGATTTTGTGATGAATTCTCACATCTAGTCAAGAGACTTTTTGTTGCGAGTGCAAGTGTCTGTTGATGTCTTACTTGGATGAAATACATGTTTTAGACGTTCTTAACGTTGTGTGGAATTGTCACATTTATCATACAAATGTCAATAAACTTTTCATTCAGTCTATCAATTGTGAGAAGTAGATGTTTTTGAGCATCACAGATTCTGTGTTGAATTCTCACATCTAGTCAAGAGACTTTTTGTTGCGAGTGCAAGTGTCTGTTGATGTCTCACTTGGATGGAATACATGTTTTAGACGTTCTTAACGTTGTGTGGAATTGTCACATTTATCATACAATTGTCAATAAACTTTTCATTCAGTCTATCAATTGTGAAAAGTAGATGTTTTTGAGCATCACAGATTCTGTGATGAATTCTCACATCTAGTAAAGAGACTTTTTGTTGCGAGTGCAAGTGTCTGTTGATGTCTCACTTGGATGGAATACTTGTTTTAGACGTTCTTAACGTTGTGTAATTGTCAAATTTATTATCCAATTGTCAATAAACTTTCATTCAGTCTATCAAGTGTGAGAACTAGATGTTTTTGAGCATCACAGATTCTGTGATGAATTCTCACATCTAGTCAAGAGACTTTTTGTTGCGAGTGCAAGTGTCTGTTGATGTCTCATTTGGATGGAATACTTGTTTTAGACATTCTTAACGTTGTGTGGAATTGTCACATTTATTATACAATTGTCAATAAACTTTTCACTCAGTCTATCAAGTGTGAGAAGTAGATGTTTTTGAGCATCACAGATTCCGTGATGAATTCTCACATCTAGTCAAGAGACTTTTTGTTGCGAGTGCAAGTGTCTGTTGATGTCTCACTTGGATGGAATACTTGTTTTAGACGTTCTTAACGTTGTGTGGAATTGTCAGATTTATCATGCAATTGTCAATAAACTTTTCATTCAGTCTATCAAGTGTGAGAAGTAGATGTTTTTGAGCATCACTGATTCTGTGATGAATTCTCACATCTAGTCAAGAGACTTTTTGTTGCGAGTGCAAGTGTCTGTTGATGTCTCACTTGGAAAGAATACATGTTTTAGACGTTCTTAACGTTGTGTGGAATTGTCAAATTTATTTTGCAATTGTCAATAAACTTTTCATTAAGTCTATCAAGTGTGAGAATTAGATGTTTTTGAGCATCACAGATTCTGTGATGAATTCTCACATCTAGTCAAGAGACTTTTTGTTGCGAGTGCAAGTGTCTGTTGATGTCTCACGTCGATGGAATACATGTTTTAGACGTTCTTAACGTTGTGTGGAATTGTTTCATTTATTATGCAATTGTAATTAATCTTTTCATTCAGTCTATCAATTGTGAGAAGTAGATATTTTTGAGCATCACAGATTCTGTGATGAATTCTCACAATTAGTCAAGAGACTTTTTGGTGCGAGTGCAAGTGTCTGTTGATATCTCACGTGGATGGAATACATGTTTTAGTCGTTCTTAACGTTGTGTGGAATTGTCACATTTATTATACAATTGTCAATAAACTTTTCATCCAGTTGAACAATTGTGAGAAGTAGATGTCTTTGAGCATCACAGATTCTGTGATGAATTCTCACATCTAGTCAAGTGATATTTTGTTCTGAGTGCAAGTGTCTGTTGATGTCTCACTTGGATGGAATACTTGTTTTAGACGTTCTTAACGTTGTGTGGAATTGTCACATTTATTAAACAATTGTCAATAAACTTTCATTCAGTCTATCAAGTGTGAGAACTAGATGTTTTTGAGCATCACAGATTCTGTGATGAATTCTCACATCTAGTCAAGAGACTTTTTGTTGCGAGTGCAAGTGTCTGTTGATGTCTCATTTCGATGGAATACTTGTTTTAGACGTTCTTAACGTTGTGTGGAATTGTCACATTTATTAAACAATTGTCAATAAACTTTTCATTAAGTCTATCAAGTGTGAGAAGTAGATGTTTTTGAGCATCACAGATTCTGTGATGAATTCTCACATCTAGTCAAGAGACTTTTTGTTGCGAGTGCAAGTGTCTGTTGTTGTCTCACTTCGATGGAATACATGTTGTAGACGTTCTTAACGTTGTGTGGAATTGTCACATTTATCATACAATTGTCAATAAACTATTCATTCAGTCTATCAATTGTGAGAAGTAGATGTTTTTGAGCATCACAGATTCTGTGATGAATTCTCACATCTAGTCAAGAGACTTCTTGTTGCGAGTGCAAGTGTCTGTTGATGTCTCACTTGGATGGAATACATGTTTTAGACGTTCTTAACGTTGTGTGGAATTGTTTCATTTATTATGCAATTGTAATTAATCTTTTCATTCAGTCTATCAATTGTGAGAAGTAGATGTTTTTGAGCATCACAGATTCTATGATGAATTCTCACAACTAGTCAAGAGACTTTTTGGTGCGAGTGCAAGTGTCTGTTGATGTCTCACGTGGATGGAATACATGTTTTAGTCGTTCTTAACGTTGTGTGAAATTGTCACATTTATTATACAATTGTCAATAAACTTTTCATCCAGTTGAACAATTGTGAGAAGTAGATGTCTTTGAGCATCACAGATTCTGTGATGAATTCTCACATCTAGTCAAGAGATATTTTGTTCTGAGTGCAAGTGTCTGTTGATGTCTCACTTCGATGGAATACTTGTTTTAGACGTTCTTAACGTTGTGTGGAATTGTCACATTTATTAAACAATTGTCAATAAACTTTCATTCAGTCTATCAAGTGTGAGAACTAGATGTTTTTGAGCATCACAGATTCTGTGATGAATTCTCACATCTAGTCAAGAGACTTTTTGTTGCGAGTGCAAGTGTCTGTTGATGTCTCATTTGGATGGAATACTTGTTTTAGACATTCTTAACGTTGTGTGGAATTGTCAGATTTATTAAACAATTGTCAATAAACTTTCATTCAGTCTATCAAGTGTGAGAAGTAGATGTTTTCAAGCATCACAGATTCTGTGATGAATTCTCACATCTAGTCAAGAGACTTTTTGTTGCGAGTGCAAGTGTTTGTTGATGTCTCACTTGGATGGAATACATGTTTTAGAAGTTCGTAACGTTGTGTGGAATTGTCAAATTTATTATGCAATTGTCAATAAACTTTTCATTAAGTCTATCAAGTGTGAGAAGTAGATGTTTTTGAGCATCACAGATTCTGTGATAAATTCTCACATCTAGTCAAGAGATATTTTGTTTAGAGTGCAAGTGTCTGTTGATGTCTCATTTGGATGGAATACTTGTTTTAGACGTTCTTAACGTTGTGTGGAATTGACACATTTATCAAACAATTGTCAATAAACTTTCATTCAGTCTATCAAGTGTGAGAACTAGATGTTTTTGAGCATCACAGATTCTGTGATGAATTCTCACATCTAGTCAAGAGACTTTTTGTTGCGAGTGCAAGTGTCTGTTGATGTCTCACTTGGAAAGAATACATGTTTTAGACGTTCTTAACGTTGTGTGGAATTGTCAAATTTATTATGCAATTGTCAATAAACTTTTCATTAAGTCTATCAAGTGTGAGAAGTAGATGTTTTTGAGCATCACAGATTCTGTGATGAATTCTCACATCTAGTCAAGAGACTTCTTGTTGCGAGTGCAAGTGTCTGTTGATGTCTCACTTGGATGGAATACTTGTTTTAGACGTTCTTAACGTTGTGTGGAATTGTTTCATTTATTATGAAATTGTAATTAATCTTTTCATTCAGTCTATCAATTGTGAGAAGTAGATGTTTTTGAGCATCACAGATTCTGTGATGAATTCTCACAACTAGTCAAGAGACTTTTTGGTGCGAGTGCAAGTGTCTGTTGATGTCTCACTTGGATGGAATACTTGTTTTAGACGTTCTTAACGTTGTGTGGAATTGTCACATTTATTAAACAATTGTCAATAAACTTTCATTCAGTCTATCAAGTGTGAGAACTAGATGTTTTTGAGCATCACAGATTCTGTGATGAATTCTCACATCTAGTCAAGAGACTTTTTGTTGCGAGTGCAAGTGTCTGTTGATGTCTCACTTCGATGGAATACATGTTTTAGACGTTCTTAACGTTGTGTGGAATTGTCACATTTATTATACAATTGTCAATAAACTTTTCATCCAGTTGAACAATTGTGAGAAGTAGATGTCTTTGAGCATCACAGATTCTTTGATGAATTCTCACATCTAGTCAAGTGATATTTTGTTCTGAGTGCAAGTGTCTGTTGATGTCTCACTTGGATGGAATACATGTTTTAGACGTTCTTAACGTTGTGTGGAATTTTCACATTTATTAAACAATTGTCAATAAACTTTCATTCAGTCTATCAAGTGTGAGAGCTAGATGTTTTTGAGCATCACAGATTCTGTGATGAATTCTCACATCTAGTCAAGAGACTTTTTGTTGCGAGTGCAAGTGTCTGTTGATGTCTCACTTGGATGGAATACATGTTTTAGACGTTCTTAAAACGTTGTGTGGAATTGTCACATTTATCATACAATTGTCAATAAACTTTTCATTCAGTCTATCAAGTGTGAGAAGTAGATGTTTTTGAGCATCACAGATTCTGTGATGAATTCTCACATCTAGTCAAGAGACTTTTTGGTGCGAGTGCAAGTGTCTGTTGATATCTCACGTGGATGGAATACATGTTTTAGTCGTTCTTAACGTTGTGTGGAATTGTCACATTTATTATACAATTGTCAATAAACTTTTCATCCAGTTGAACAATTGTGAGAAGTAGATGTCTTTGAGCATCACAGATTCTGTGATGAATTCTCACATCTAGTCAAGTGATATTTTGTTCTGAGTGCAAGTGTCTGTTGATGTCTCACTTGGATGGAATACTTGTTTTAGACGTTCTTAACGTTGTGTGGAATTGTCACATTTATTAAACAATTGTCAATAAACTTTCATTCAGTCTATCAAGTGTGAGAACTAGATGTTTTTGAGCATCACAGATTCTGTGATGAATTCTCACATCTAGTCAAGAGACTTTTTGTTGCGAGTGCAAGTGTCTGTTGATGTCTCATTTCGATGGAATACTTGTTTTAGACGTTCTTAACGTTGTGTGGAATTGTCACATTTATTAAACAATTGTCAATAAACTTTTCATTAAGTCTATCAAGTGTGAGAAGTAGATGTTTTTGAGCATCACAGATTCTGTGATGAATTCTCACATCTAGTCAAGAGACTTTTTGTTGCGAGTGCAAGTGTCTGTTGTTGTCTCACTTCGATGGAATACATGTTGTAGACGTTCTTAACGTTGTGTGGAATTGTCACATTTATCATACAATTGTCAATAAACTATTCATTCAGTCTATCAATTGTGAGAAGTAGATGTTTTTGAGCATCACAGATTCTGTGATGAATTCTCACATCTAGTCAAGAGACTTCTTGTTGCGAGTGCAAGTGTCTGTTGATGTCTCACTTGGATGGAATACATGTTTTAGACGTTCTTAACGTTGTGTGGAATTGTTTCATTTATTATGCAATTGTAATTAATCTTTTCATTCAGTCTATCAATTGTGAGAAGTAGATGTTTTTGAGCATCACAGATTCTATGATGAATTCTCACAACTAGTCAAGAGACTTTTTGGTGCGAGTGCAAGTGTCTGTTGATGTCTCACGTGGATGGAATACATGTTTTAGTCGTTCTTAACGTTGTGTGGAATTGTCACATTTATTATACAATTGTCAATAAACTTTTCATCCAGTTGAACAATTGTGAGAAGTAGATGTCTTTGAGCATCACAGATTCTGTGATGAATTCTCACATCTAGTCAAGAGATATTTTGTTCTGAGTGCAAGTGTCTGTTGATGTCTCACTTCGATGGAATACTTGTTTTAGACGTTCTTAACGTTGTGTGGAATTGTCACATTTATTTAACAATTGTCAATAAACTTTCATTCAGTCTATCAAGTGTGAGAACTAGATGTTTTTGAGCATCACAGATTCTGTGATGAATTCTCACATCTAGTCAAGAGACTTTTTGTTGCGAGTGCAAGTGTTTGTTGATGTCTCACTTGGATGGAATACATGTTTTAGAAGTTCGTAACGTTGTGTGGAATTGTCAAATTTATTATGCAATTGTCAATAAACTTTTCATTAAGTCTATCAAGTGTGAGAAGTAGATGTTTTTGAGCATCACAGATTCTGTGATAAATTCTCACATCTAGTCAAGAGATATTTTGTTCAGAGTGCAAGTGTCTGTTGATGTCTCATTTGGATGGAATACTTGTTTTAGACGTTCTTAACGTTGTGTGGAATTGACACATTTATCAAACAATTGTCAATAAACTTTCATTCAGTCTATCAAGTGTGAGAACTAGATGTTTTTGAGCATCACAGATTCTGTGATGAATTCTCACATCTAGTCAAGAGACTTTTTGTTGCGAGTGCAAGTGTCTGTTGATGTCTCACTTGGAAAGAATACATGTTTTAGACGTTCTTAACGTTGTGTGGAATTGTCAAATTTATTATGCAATTGTCAATAAACTTTTCATTAAGTCTATCAAGTGTGAGAAGTAGATGTTTTTGAGCATCACAGATTCTGTGATGAATTCTCACATCTAGTCAAGAGACTTCTTGTTGCGAGTGCAAGTGTCTGTTGATGTCTCACTTGGATGGAATACTTGTTTTAGACGTTCTTAACGTTGTGTGGAATTGTTTCATTTATTATGAAATTGTAATTAATCTTTTCATTCAGTCTATCAATTGTGAGAAGTAGATGTTTTTGAGCATCACAGATTCTGTGATGAATTCTCACAACTAGTCAAGAGACTTTTTGGTGCGAGTGCAAGTGTCTGTTGATGTCTCACTTGGATGGAATACTTGTTTTAGACGTTCTTAACGTTGTGTGGAATTGTCACATTTATTAAACAATTGTCAATAAACTTTCATTCAGTCTATCAAGTGTGAGAACTAGATGTTTTTGAGCATCACAGATTCTGTGATGAATTCTCACATCTAGTCAAGAGACTTTTTGTTGCGAGTGCAAGTGTCTGTTGATGTCTCACTTCGATGGAATACATGTTTTAGACGTTCTTAACGTTGTGTGGAATTGTCACATTTATTATACAATTGTCAATAAACTTTTCATCCAGTTGAACAATTGTGAGAAGTAGATGTCTTTGAGCATCACAGATTCTTTGATGAATTCTCACATCTAGTCAAGTGATATTTTGTTCTGAGTGCAAGTGTCTGTTGATGTCTCACTTGGATGAAATACATGTTTTAGACGTTCTTAACGTTGTGTGGAATTTTCACATTTATTAAACAATTGTCAATAAACTTTCATTCAGTCTATCAAGTGTGAGAGCTAGATGTTTTTGAGCATCACAGATTCTGTGATGAATTCTCACATCTAGTCAAGAGACTTTTTGTTGCGAGTGCAAGTGTCTGTTGATGTCTCACTTGGATGGAATACATGTTTTAGACGTTCTTAAAACGTTGTGTGGAATTGTCACATTTATCATACAATTGTCAATAAACTTTTCATTCAGTCTATCAAGTGTGAGAAGTAGATGTTTTTGAGCATCACAGATTCTGTGATGAATTCTCACATCTAGTCAAGAGACTTTTTGTTGCGAGTGCAAGTGTCTGTTGATGTCTCACTTGGATGAAATACATGTTTTAGACGTTCTTAACGTTGTGTGGAATTGTCACATTTATCAAACAATTGTCAATAAACTTTCATTCAGTCTATCAAGTGTGAGAAATAGATGTTTTTGAGCATCACAGATTCTGTGATTAATTCTCACATCTTATCAAGAGACTTTTTGTTGCGAGTGCAAGTGTCTGTTGATGTCTCACTTGGATGGAATACATGTTTAGACGTTCTTAACGTTGTGTGGAATTGTCACATTTATCAAACAATTGTCAATAAATTTTTCATTCAGTCTATCAAGTGTGAGAAGTAGATGTTTTTGAGCATCACAGATTCTGTGATGAATTCTCACATCTAGTAAAGAGACTTTTTGTTGCGAGTGCAAGTGTCTGTTGATGTCTCACTTCGATGGAATACATGTTTTAGACGTTCTTAACGTTGTGTGGAATTGTCACATTTATTAAACAATTGTCAATAAACTTTTCATTCAGTCTATCAAGTGTGAGAAGTAGATGTTTTTGAGCATCACAGATTCTGTGATGAATTCTCACATCTAGTCAAGAGACTTTTTGTTGCGAGTGCAAGTGTCTGTTGATGTCTCACTTGGATGGAATACATGTTTTAGACGTTCTTAACGTTGTGTGGAATTGTCACATTTATTAAACAATTGTCAATAAACTTTTCATTCAGTCTATCAAGTGTGAGAAGTAGATTCTTTTGAGCATCACAGCTTCTGTGATGAATTCTCACATCTAGTCAAGAGACTTGTTGTTGCGAGTGCAAGTGTCTGTTGATGTCTCACTTGGATGGAATACATGTTTTAGACGTTCTTAACATTGTGTGGAATTGTCACATTTATCATACAATTGTCAATAAACTTTTCATTCAGTCTATCAAGTGTGAGAAGTAGATGTTTTTGAGCATCACAGATTCTGTGATGAATTCTCACATCTAGTCAAGGGACTTTTTGTTGCGCGTGCAAGTGTCTGTTGATGTCTCACTTGGATGGAATACATGTTTAGACGTTCTTAACGTTGTGTGGAATTGTCACATTTATCAAACAATTGTCAATAAACTTTTCATTCAGTCTATCAAGTGTGAGAAGTAGATGTTTTTGAGCATCACAGATTCTGTGATGAATTCTCACATCTAGTAAAGAGACTTTTTGTTGCGAGTGCAAGTGTCTGTTGATGTCTCACTTGGATGGAATACATGTTTTAGACGTTCTTAACGTTGTGTGGAATTGTCACATTTATTAAACAATTGTCAATAAACTTTTCATTCAGTCTATCAAGTGTGAGAAGTAGATGTTTTTGAGCATCACAGATTCTGTGATGAATTCTCACATCTAGTCAAGAGACTTTTTGTTGCGAGTGCAAGTGTCTGTTGATGTCTCACTTCGATGGAATACATGTTTTAGACGTTCTTAACGTTGTGTGGAATTGTCACATTTATTAAACAATTGTCAATAAACTTTTCATTCAGTCTATCAAGTGTGAGAAGTAGATGTTTTTGAGCATCACAGATTCTGTAATGAATTCTCACATATAGTCAAGAGATATTTTGTTCTGAGTGCAAGTGTCTGTTGATGTCTTACTTGGATGGAATACATGTTTTAGACGTTCTTAACGTTGTGTGGAATTGTCACATTTATCAAACAATTGTCAATAAACTTTTCATTCAGTCTATCAAGTGTGAGAAGTAGATGTTTTTGAGCATCACATATTCTGTGATGAATTCTTACATCTAGTCAAGAGACTTTTTGTTGCGAGTGCAAGTGTCTGTTGATGTCTCACTTGGATGGAATACATGTTTTAGACGTTCTTAACGTTGTGTGGAATTGTCATATTTATCATACAATTGTCAATAAACTTTTCATTCAGTCTATCAATTGTGAGAAGTAGATGTTTTTGAGCATCACAGATTCTGTGATGAATTCTCACATCTAGTCAAGAGACTTTTTGTTGCGAGTGCAAGTGTCTGTTGATGTCTCACTTGGATGGAATACATGTTTTAGACGTTCTTAACGTTGTGTGGAATTGTCACATTTATCATACAATTGTCAATAAACTTTTCATTCAGTCTATCAATTGTGAGAAGTAGATGTTTTTGAGCATCACAGATTCTGTGATGAATTCTCACATCTAGTCAAGAGACTTTTTGTTGCGAGTGCAAGTATCTGTTGATGTCTCACTTGGATGGAATACTTGTTTTAGACGTTATTAACGTTGTGTGGAATTGTCACATTTATTAAACAATTGTCAATAAACTTTTCATTCAGTCTATCAATTGTGAGAAGTAGATGTATTTGAGCATCACAGATTCTGTGATGAATTCTCACATCTAGTCAAGAGACAATTTGTTGCCAATGCAAGTGTCTGTTGATGTCTCACTTGGATGGAATACTTGTTTTAAACGTTATTAACGTTGTGTGGAATTGTCACATTTATTAAACAATTGTCAATAAACTTTTCATTCAGTCTATCAAGTGTGAGAAGTAGATGTATTTCATCATCACAGATTCTGTGATGAATTCTCACATATAGTCAAGAGACATTTTGTTGCGAGTGCAAGTGTCTGTTGATGTCTTACTTGGATGAAATACTTGTTTTAGACGTTATTAACGTTGTGTGGAATTGTCACATTTATTAAACAATTGTCAATAAACTTTTCATTCAGTCTATCAATTGTGAGAAGTAGATGTTTTTGATCATCACAGATTCTGTGATGAATTCTCACATCTAGTCAAGAGACTTTTTGTTGCGAGTGCAAGTGTCTGTTGATGTCTCACTTTGATGGAATACATGTTTCAGACGTTCTTAACGTTGTGTGGAATTGTCACATTTATCATACAATTGTCAATAAACTTTTCATTCAGTCTATCAAGTGTGAGAACTAGATGTTTTTGAGCATCACAGATTCTGTGATGAATTCTCACATCTAGTCAAGAGACTTTTTGTTGCGAGTGCAAGTGTCTGTTGATGTCTCACTTGGAAAGAATACATGTTTTAGACGTTCTTAACGTTGTGTGGAATTGTCACATTTATCATACAATTGTCAATAAACTTTTCATTCAGTCTATCAATTGTGAGAAGTAGATGTTTTTGAGCATCACAGATTCTGTGATGAATTCTCACATCTAGTCAAGAGACTTTTTGTTGCGAGTGCAAGTGTCTGCTGATGTCTCACTTGGATGGAATACTTGTTTTAGACGTTCTTAACGTTGTGTGGAATTGTCACATTTATCATACAATTGTCAATAAACTTTTCATTCAGTCTATCAAGTGTGAGAACTAGATGTTTTTGAGCATCACAGATTCTGTGATAAATTCTCACATCTAGTCAAGAGACTTTTTGTTGCGAGTGCAAGTGTCTGTTGATGTCTCACTTGGATGGAATACTTGTTTTAGACGTTCTTAACGTTGTGTGGAATTGTCACATTTATTATACAATTGTCAATAAACTTTCATTCAGTCTATCAAGTGTGAGAAGTAGATGTTTTTGAGCATCATAGATTCTGTGATGAATTCTCACATCTAGTCAAGAGACTTTTTGTTGCGAGTGCAAGTGTCTGTTGATGTCTCACTTGGATGGAATATTTGTTTTAGACGTTCTTAACGTTGTGTGGAATTGTCACATTTATCATACAATTGTCAATAAACTTTTCATTCAGTCTATCAAGTGTGAGAAGTAGATGTTTTTGAGCATCACAGATTCTGTGATGAATTCTCACATCTAGTCAAGAGACGTTTTGTTGCGAGTGCAAGTGTCTGTTGATGTCTCACTTGGATGGAATACATGTTTTAGACGTTCTTAACGTTGTGTGGAATTGTCACATTTATCATACAATTGTCAATAAACTTTTCATTCAGTCTATCAAGTGTGAGATGTAGATGTTTTTGAGCATCACAGATTTTGTGATGAATTCTCACATCTAGTCAAGAGACTTTTTGTTGCGAGTGCAAGTGTCTGTTGATGTCTCACTTGGATGGAATACATGTTTTAGACGTTCTTAACGTTGTGTGGAATTGTCACATTTATCATACAATTGTCAATAAACTTTTCATTCAGTCTATCAAGTGTGAGAAGTAGATGTATTTGATCATCACAGATTCTGTGATGAATTCTCACATCTAGTCAAGAGACTTTTTGTTGCGAGTGCAAGTGTCTGTTGATGTCTCACGTGGATGGAATACATGTTTTAGACGTTCTTAACGTTGTGTGGAATTGTCACATTTATTAAACAATTGCCAATAAACTTTTCATTCAGTCTATCAATTGTGAGAAGTAGATGTTTTTGAGCATCACAGATTCTGTGATGAATTCTCACATCTAGTCAAGAGACTTTTTGTTGCGAGTGCAAGTGTCTGTTGATGTCTCACTTTGATGGAATACATGTTTCAGACGTTCTTAACGTTGTGTGGAATTGTCACATTTATCATACAATTGTCAATAAACTTTTCATTCAGTCTATCAAGTGTGAGAACTAGATGTTTTTGAGCATCACAGATTCTGTGATGAATTCTCACATCTAGTCAAGAGACTTTTTGTTGCGAGTGCAAGTGTCTGTTGATGTCTCACTTGGAAAGAATACATGTTTTAGACGTTCTTAACGTTTTGTGGAATTGTCACATTTATCATACAATTGTCAATAAACTTTTCATTCAGTCTATCAATTGTGAGAAGTAGATGTTTTTGAGCATCACAGATTCTGTGATGAATTCTCACATCTAGTCAAGAGACTTTTTGTTGCGAGTGCAAGTGTCTGCTGATGTCTCACTTGGATGGAATACTTGTTTTAGACGTTCTTAACGTTGTGTGGAATTGTCACATTTATCATACAATTGTCAATAAACTTTTCATTCAGTCTATCAAGTGTGAGAACTAGATGTTTTTGAGCATCACAGATTCTGTGATAAATTCTCACATCTAGTCAAGAGACTTTTTGTTGCGAGTGCAAGTGTCTGTTGATGTCTCACTTGGATGGAATACTTGTTTTAGACGTTCTTAACGTTGTGTGGAATTGTCACATTTATTATACAATTGTCAATAAACTTTCATTCAGTCTATCAAGTGTGAGAAGTAGATGTTTTTGAGCATCATAGATTCTGTGATGAATTCTCACATCTAGTCAAGAGACTTTTTGTTGCGAGTGCAAGTGTCTGTTGATGTCTCACTTGGATGGAATATTTGTTTTAGACGTTCTTAACGTTGTGTGGAATTGTCACATTTATCATACAATTGTCAATAAACTTTTCATTCAGTCTATCAAGTGTGAGAAGTAGATGTTTTTGAGCATCACAGATTCTGTGATGAATTCTCACATCTAGTCAAGAGACGTTTTGTTGCGAGTGCAAGTGTCTGTTGATGTCTCACTTGGATGGAATACATGTTTTAGACGTTCTTAACGTTGTGTGGAATTGTCACATTTATCATACAATTGTCAATAAACTTTTCATTCAGTCTATCAAGTGTGAGAAGTAGATGTATTTGATCATCACAGATTCTGTGATGAATTCTCACATCTAGTCAAGAGACTTTTTGTTGCGAGTGCAAGTGTCTGTTGATGTCTCACGTGGATGGAATACATGTTTTAGACGTTCTTAACGTTGTGTGGAATTGTCACATTTATTAAACAATTGCCAATAAACTTTTCATTCAGTCTATCAATTGTGAGAAGTAGATGTTTTTGAGCATCACAGATTCTGTGATGAATTCTCACATCTAGTCAAGAGACTTTTTGTTGCGAGTGCAAGTGTCTGTTGATGTCTCACTTTGATGGAATACATGTTTCAGACGTTCTTAACGTTGTGTGGAATTGTCACATTTATCATACAATTGTCAATAAACTTTTCATTCAGTCTATCAAGTGTGAGAACTAGATGTTTTTGAGCATCACAGATTCTGTGATGAATTCTCACATCTAGTCAAGAGACTTTTTGTTGCGAGTGCAAGTGTCTGTTGATGTCTCACTTGGAAAGAATACATGTTTTAGACGTTCTTAACGTTGTGTGGAATTGTCACATTTATCATACAATTGTCAATAAACTTTTCATTCAGTCTATCAATTGTGAGAAGTAGATGTTTTTGAGCATCACAGATTCTGTGATGAATTCTCACATCTAGTCAAGAGACTTTTTGTTGCGAGTGCAAGTGTCTGCTGATGTCTCACTTGGATGGAATACTTGTTTTAGACGTTCTTAACGTTGTGTGGAATTGTCACATTTATCATACAATTGTCAATAAACTTTTCATTCAGTCTATCAAGTGTGAGAACTAGATGTTTTTGAGCATCACAGATTCTGTGATAAATTCTCACATCTAGTCAAGAGACTTTTTGTTGCGAGTGCAAGTGTCTGTTGATGTCTCACTTGGATGGAATACTTGTTTTAGACGTTCTTAACGTTGTGTGGAATTGTCACATTTATTATACAATTGTCAATAAACTTTCATTCAGTCTATCAAGTGTGAGAAGTAGATGTTTTTGAGCATCATAGATTCTGTGATGAATTCTCACATCTAGTCAAGAGACTTTTTGTTGCGAGTGCAAGTGTCTGTTGATGTCTCACTTGGATGGAATATTTGTTTTAGACGTTCTTAACGTTGTGTGGAATTGTCACATTTATCATACAATTGTCAATAAACTTTTTATTCAGTCTATCAAGTGTGAGAAGTAGATGTTTTTGAGCATCACAGATTCTGTGATGAATTCTCACATCTAGTCAAGAGACGTTTTGTTGCGAGTGCAAGTGTCTGTTGATGTCTCACTTGGATGGAATACATGTTTTAGACGTTCTTAACGTTGTGTGGAATTGTCACATTTATCATACAATTGTCAATAAACTTTTCATTCAGTCTATCAAGTGTGAGAAGTAGATGTATTTGATCATCACAGATTCTGTGATGAATTCTCACATCTAGTCAAGAGACTTTTTGTTGCGAGTGCAAGTGTCTGTTGATGTCTCACGTGGATGGAATACATGTTTTAGACGTTCTTAACGTTGTGTGGAATTGTCACATTTATTAAACAATTGCCAATAAACTTTTCATTCAGTCTATCAATTGTGAGAAGTAGATGTTTTTGAGCATCACAGATTCTGTGATGAATTCTCACATCTAGTCAAGAGACTTTTTGTTGCGAGTGCAAGTGTCTGTTGATGTCTCACTTTGATGGAATACATG
The DNA here is from genome assembly GCA_964020215.1 of Aurelia sp. 3 sensu Dawson et al. (2005). Lineage (NCBI taxonomy): Eukaryota > Metazoa > Cnidaria > Scyphozoa > Semaeostomeae > Ulmaridae > Aurelia > Aurelia sp. 3 sensu Dawson et al. (2005). The sequence continues at coordinate 26,611,061 of OZ026574.1, read as the reverse complement.
TTTCAGACGTTCTTAACGTTGTGTGGAATTGTCACATTTATCATACAATTGTCAATAAACTTTTCATTCAGTCTATCAAGTGTGAGAACTAGATGTTTTTGAGCATCACAGATTCTGTGATGAATTCTCACATCTAGTCAAGAGACTTTTTGTTGCGAGTGCAAGTGTCTGTTGATGTCTCACTTGGAAAGAATACATGTTTTAGACGTTCTTAACGTTGTGTGGAATTGTCACATTTATCATACAATTGTCAATAAACTTTTCATTCAGTCTATCAATTGTGAGAAGTAGATGTTTTTGAGCATCACAGATTCTGTGATGAATTCTCACATCTAGTCAAGAGACTTTTTGTTGCGAGTGCAAGTGTCTGCTGATGTCTCACTTTGATGGAATACTTGTTTTAGACGTTCTTAACGTTGTGTGGAATTGTCACATTTATCATACAATTGTCAATAAACTTTTCATTCAGTCTATCAAGTGTGAGAACTAGATGTTTTTGAGCATCACAGATTCTGTGATAAATTCTCACATCTAGTCAAGAGACTTTTTGTTGCGAGTGCAAGTGTCTGTTGATGTCTCACTTGGATGGAATACTTGTTTTAGACGTTCTTAACGTTGTGTGGAATTGTCACATTTATTATACAATTGTCAATAAACTTTCATTCAGTCTATCAAGTGTGAGAAGTAGATGTTTTTGAGCATCATAGATTCTGTGATGAATTCTCACATCTAGTCAAGAGACTTTTTGTTGCGAGTGCAAGTGTCTGTTGATGTCTCACTTGGATGGAATATTTGTTTTAGACGTTCTTAACGTTGTGTGGAATTGTCACATTTATCATACAATTGTCAATAAACTTTTCATTCAGTCTATCAAGTGTGAGAAGTAGATGTTTTTGAGCATCACAGATTCTGTGATGAATTCTCACATCTAGTCAAGAGACGTTTTGTTGCGAGTGCAAGTGTCTGTTGATGTCTCACTTGGATGGAATACATGTTTTAGACGTTCTTAACGTTGTGTGGAATTGTCACATTTATCATACAATTGTCAATAAACTTTTCATTCAGTCTATCAAGTGTGAGATGTAGATGTTTTTGAGCATCACAGATTTTGTGATGAATTCTCACATCTAGTCAAGAGACTTTTTGTTGCGAGTGCAAGTGTCTGTTGATGTCTTACTTGGATGAAATACATGTTTCAGACGTTCTTAACGTTGTGTGGAATTGTCACAGTTATCATACAATTGTCAATAAACTTTTCATTCAGTCTATCAATTGTGAGAAGTAGATGTTTTTGAGCATCACAGATTCTGTGATGAATTCTCACATCTAGTAAAGAGACTTTTTGTTGCGAGTGCAAGTGTCTGTTGATGTCTCACTTGGATGGAATACTTGTTTTAGACGTTCTTAACGTTGTGTGGAATTGTCAAATTTATTATGCAATTGTCAATAAACTTTTCATTAAGTCTATCAAGTGTGAGAAGTAGATGTTTTTGAGCATCACAGATTCTGTGATGAATTCTCACATCTAGTAAAGAGACTTTTTGTTGCGAGTGCAAGTGTCTGTTGATGTCTCACTTGGATGGAATACTTGTTTTAGACGTTCTTAACGTTGTGTGGAATTGTCACATTTATTAAACAATTGTCAATAAACTTTTCATTCAGTCTATCAAGTGTGAGAAGTAGATGTTTTTGAGCATCACAGATTCTGTGATGAATTCTCACATCTAGTCAAGAGACTTTTTGTTGCGAGTGCAAGTGTCTGTTGAAGTCTCATTTGGATGGAATACTTGTTTTAGACGTTCTTAACGTTGTGTGGAATTGTCACATTTATCATACAAATGTCAATAAACTTTTCATTCAGTCTATCAATTGTGAGAAGTAGATGTTTTTGAGCATCACAGATTCTGTGTTGAATTCTCACATCTAGTCAAGAGACTTTTTGTTGCGAGTGCAAGTGTCTGTTGATGTCTCACTTGGATGGAATACATGTTTTAGACGTTCTTAACGTTGTGTGGAATTGTCACATTTATCATACAATTGTCAATAAACTTTTCATTCAGTCTATCAATTGTGAGAAGTAGATGTTTTTGAGCATCACAGATTCTGTGATGAATTCTCACATCTAGTAAAGAGACTTTTTGTTGCGAGTGCAAGTGTCTGTTGATGTCTCACTTGGATGGAATACTTGTTTTAGACGTTCTTAACGTTGTGTGGAATTGTCAAATTTATTATGCAATTGTCAATAAACTTTTCATTAAGTCTATCAAGTGTGAGAAGTAGATGTTTTTGAGCATCACAGATTCTGTGATGAATTCTCACATCTAGTAAAGAGACTTTTTGTTGCGAGTGCAAGTGTCTGTTGATGTCTCACTTGGATGGAATACTTGTTTTAGACGTTCTTAACGTTGTGTGGAATTGTCACATTTATTAAACAATTGTCAATAAACTTTTCATTCAGTCTATCAAGTGTGAGAAGTAGATGTTTTTGAGCATCACAGATTCTGTGATGAATTCTCACATCTAGTCAAGAGACTTTTTGTTGCGAGTGCAAGTGTCTGTTGAAGTCTCATTTGGATGGAATACTTGTTTTAGACGTTCTTAACGTTGTGTGGAATTGTCACATTTATCATACAAATGTCAATAAACTTTTCATTCAGTCTATCAATTGTGAGAAGTAGATGTTTTTGAGCATCACAGATTCTGTGTTGAATTCTCACATCTAGTCAAGAGACTTTTTGTTGCGAGTGCAAGTGTCTGTTGATGTCTCACTTGGATGGAATACATGTTTTAGACGTTCTTAACGTTGTGTGGAATTGTCACATTTATCATACAATTGTCAATAAACTTTTCATTCAGTCTATCAATTGTGAGAAGTAGATGTTTTTGACCATCACAGATTCTGTGATGAATTCTCACATCTAGTAAAGAGACTTTTTGTTGCGAGTGCAAGTGTCTGTTGATGTCTCACTTGGATGGAATACTTGTTTTAGACGTTCTTAACGTTGTGTGGAATTGTCAAATTTATTATGCAATTGTCAATAAACTTTTCATTAAGTCTATCAAGTGTGAGAAGTAGATGTTTTTGAGCATCACAGATTCTGTGATGAATTCTCACATCTAGTAAAGAGACTTTTTGTTGCGAGTGCAAGTGTCTGTTGATGTCTCACTTGGATGGAATACTTGTTTTAGACGTTCTTAACGTCGTGTGGAATTGTCACATTTATTAAACAATTGTCAATAAACTTTTCATTCAGTCTATCAAGTGTGAGAAGTAGATGTTTTTGAGCATCACAGATTCTGTGATGAATTCTCACATCTAGTCAAGAGACTTTTTGTTGCGAGTGCAAGTGTCTGTTGATGTCTCACGTCGATGGAATACATGTTTTAGACGTTCTTAACGTTGTGTGGAATTGTTTCATTTATTATGCAATTGTAATTAATCTTTTCATTCAGTCTATCAATTGTGAGAAGTAGATATTTTTGAGCATCACAGATTCTGTGATGAATTCTCACAATTAGTCAAGAGACTTTTTGGTGCGAGTGCAAGTGTCTGTTGATATCTCACGTGGATGGAATACATGTTTTAGTCGTTCTTAACGTTGTGTGGAATTGTCACATTTATTATACAATTGTCAATAAACTTTTCATCCAGTTGAACAATTGTGAGAAGTAGATGTCTTCGAGCATCACAGATTCTGTGATGAATTCTCACATCTAGTCAAGTGATATTTTGTTCTGAGTGCAAGTGTCTGTTGATGTCTCACTTGGATGGAATACTTGTTTTAGACGTTCTTAACGTTGTGTGGAATTGTCACATTTATTAAACAATTGTCAATAAACTTTCATTCAGTCTATCAAGTGTGAGAACTAGATGTTTTTGAGCATCACAGATTCTGTGATGAATTCTCACATCTAGTCAAGAGACTTTTTGTTGCGAGTGCAAGTGTCTGTTGATGTCTCATTTCGATGGAATACTTGTTTTAGACGTTCTTAACGTTGTGTGGAATTGTCACATTTATTAAACAATTGTCAATAAACTTTTCATTAAGTCTATCAAGTGTGAGAAGTAGATGTTTTTGAGCATCACAGATTCTGTGATGAATTCTCACATCTAGTCAAGAGACTTTTTGTTGCGAGTGCAAGTGTCTGTTGTTGTCTCACTTCGATGGAATACATGTTGTAGACGTTCTTAACGTTGTGTGGAATTGTTTCATTTATTATGCAATTGTAATTAATCTTTTCATTCAGTCTATCAATTGTGAGAAGTAGATGTTTTTGAGCATCACAGATTCTATGATGAATTCTCACATCTAGTCAAGAGACTTTTTGTTGCGAGTGCAAGTGTTTGTTGATGTCTCACTTGGATGGAATACATGTTTTAGAAGTTCGTAACGTTGTGTGGAATTGTCAAATTTATTATGCAATTGTCAATAAACTTTTCATTAAGTCTATCAAGTGTGAGAAGTAGATGTTTTTGAGCATCACAGATTCTGTGATAAATTCTCACATCTAGTCAAGAGATATTTTGTTCAGAGTGCAAGTGTCTGTTGATGTCTCATTTTGATGGAATACTTGTTTTAGACGTTCTTAACGTTGTGTGGAATTGACACATTTATCAAACAATTGTCAATAAACTTTCATTCAGTCTATCAAGTGTGAGAACTAGATGTTTTTGAGCATCACAGATTCTGTGATGAATTCTCACATCTAGTCAAGAGACTTTTTGTTGCGAGTGCAAGTGTCTGTTGATGTCTCACTTGGAAAGAATACATGTTTTAGAAGTTCGTAACGTTGTGTGGAATTGTCAAATTTATTATGCAATTGTCAATAAACTTTTCATTAAGTCTATCAAGTGTGAGAAGTAGATGTTTTTGAGCATCACAGATTCTGTGATAAATTCTCACATCTAGTCAAGAGATATTTTGTTCAGAGTGGAAGTGTCTGTTGATGTCTCATTTGGATGGAATACTTGTTTTAGACGTTCTTAACGTTGTGTGGAATTGACACATTTATCAAACAATTGTCAATAAACTTTCATTCAGTCTATCAAGTGTGAGAACTAGATGTTTTTGAGCATCACAGATTCTGTGATGAATTCTCACATCTAGTCAAGAGACTTTTTGTTGCGAGTGCAAGTGTCTGTTGATGTCTCACTTGGAAAGAATACATGTTTTAGACGTTCTTAACGTTGTGTGGAATTGTCAAATTTATTATGCAATTGTCAATAAACTTTTCATTAAGTCTATCAAGTGTGAGAAGTAGATGTTTTTGAGCATCACAGACTCTGTGATGAATTCTCACATCTAGTCAAGAGACTTCTTGTTGCGAGTGCAAGTGTCTGTTGATGTCTCACTTGGATGGAATACTTGTTTTAGACGTTCTTAACGTTGTGTGGAATTGTTTCATTTATTATGCAATTGTAATTAATCTTTTCATTCAGTCTATCAATTGTGAGAAGTAGATGTTTTTGAGCATCACAGATTCTGTGATGAATTCTCACAACTAGTCAAGAGACTTTTTGGTGCGAGTGCAAGTGTCTGTTGATGTCTCACTTGGATGGAATACTTGTTTTAGACGTTCTTAACGTTGTGTGGAATTGTCACATTTATTAAGCAATTGTCAATAAACTTTCATTCAGTCTATCAAGTGTGAGAACTAGATGTTTTTGAGCATCACAGATTCTGTGATGAATTCTCACATCTAGTCAAGAGACTTTTTGTTGCGAGTGCAAGTGTCTGTTGATGTCTCACTTCGATGGAATACATGTTTTAGACGTTCTTAACGTTGTGTGGAATTGTCACATTTATTATACAATTGTCAATAAACTTTTCATCCAGTTGAACAATTGTGAGAAGTAGATGTCTTTGAGCATCACAGATTCTTTGATGAATTCTCACATCTAGTCAAGTGATATTTTGTTCTGAGTGCAAGTGTCTGTTGATGTCTCACTTGGTTGGAATACATGTTTTAGACGTTCTTAACGTTGTGTGGAATTTTCACATTTATTAAACAATTGTCAATAAACTTTCATTCAGTCTATCAAGTGTGAGAGCTAGATGTTTTTGAGCATCACAGATTCTGTGATGAATTCTCACATCTAGTCAAGAGACTTTTTGTTGCGAGTGCAAGTGTCTGTTGATGTCTCACTTGGATGGAATACATGTTTTAGACGTTCTTAAAACGTTGTGTGGAATTGTCACATTTATCATACAATTGTCAATAAACTTTTCATTCAGTCTATCAAGTGTGAGAAGTAGATGTTTTTGAGCATCACAGATTCTGTGATGAATTCTCACATCTAGTCAAGAGACTTTTTGTTGCGAGTGCAAGTGTCTGTTGATGTCTCACTTGGATGAAATACATGTTTTAGACGTTCTTAACGTTGTGTGGAATTGTCACATTTATCAAACAATTGTCAATAAACTTTTCATTCAGTCTATCAAGTGTGAGAAATAGATGTTTTTGAGCATCACAGATTCTGTGATTAATTCTCACATCTTATCAAGAGACTTTTTGTTGCGAGTGCAAGTGTCTGTTGATGTCTCACTTGGATGGAATACATGTTTAGACGTTCTTAACGTTGTGTGGAATTGTCACATTTATCAAACAATTGTCAATAAATTTTTCATTCAGTCTATCAAGTGTGAGAAGTAGATGTTTTTGAGCATCACAGATTCTGTGATGAATTCTCACATCTAGTAAAGAGACTTTTTGTTGCGAGTGCAAGTGTCTGTTGATGTCTCACTTCGATGGAATACATGTTTTAGACGTTCTTAACGTTGTGTGGAATTGTCACATTTATTAAACAATTGTCAATAAACTTTTCATTCAGTCTATCAAGTGTGAGAAGTAGATGTTTTTGAGCATCACAGATTCTGTGATGAATTCTCACATCTAGTCAAGAGACTTTTTGTTGCGAGTGCAAGTGTCTGTTGATGTCTCACTTCGATGGAATACATGTTTTAGACGTTCTTAACGTTGTGTGGAATTGTCACATTTATTAAACAATTGTCAATAAACTTTTCATTCAGTCTATCAAGTGTGAGAAGTAGATTCTTTTGAGCATCACAGCTTCTGTGATGAATTCTCACATCTAGTCAAGAGACTTGTTGTTGCGAGTGCAAGTGTCTGTTGATGTCTCACTTGGATGGAATACATGTTTTAGACGTTCTTATCATTGTGTGGAATTGTCACATTTATCATACAATTGTCAATAAACTTTTCATTCAGTCTATCAAGTGTGAGAAGTAGATGTTTTTGAGCATCACAGATTCTGTGATGAATTCTCACATCTAGTCAAGGGACTTTTTGTTGCGAGTGCAAGTGTCTGTTGATGTCTCACTTGGATGGAATACATGTTTAGACGTTCTTAACGTTGTGTGGAATTGTTTCATTTATTATGCAATTGTAATTAATCTTTTCATTCAGTCTATCAATTGTGAGAAGTAGATGTTTTTGAGCATCACAGATTCTATGATGAATTCTCACATCTAGTCAAGAGACTTTTTGTTGCGAGTGCAAGTGTTTGTTGATGTCTCACTTGGATGGAATACATGTTTTAGAAGTTCGTAACGTTGTGTGGAATTGTCAAATTTATTATGCAATTGTCAATAAACTTTTCATTAAGTCTATCAAGTGTGAGAAGTAGATGTTTTTGAGCATCACAGATTCTGTGATAAATTCTCACATCTAGTCAAGAGATATTTTGTTCAGAGTGCAAGTGTCTGTTGATGTCTCATTTGGATGGAATACTTGTTTTAGACGTTCTTAACGTTGTGTGGAATTGACACATTTATCAAACAATTGTCAATAAACTTTCATTCAGTCTATCAAGTGTGAGAACTAGATGTTTTTGAGCATCACAGATTCTGTGATGAATTCTCACATCTAGTCAAGAGACTTTTTGTTGCGAGTGCAAGTGTCTGTTGATGTCTCACTTGGAAAGAATACATGTTTTAGAAGTTCGTAACGTTGTGTGGAATTGTCAAATTTATTATGCAATTGTCAATAAACTTTTCATTAAGTCTATCAAGTGTGAGAAGTAGATGTTTTTGAGCATCACAGATTCTGTGATAAATTCTCACATCTAGTCAAGAGATATTTTGTTCAGAGTGCAAGTGTCTGTTGATGTCTCATTTGGATGGAATACTTGTTTTAGACGTTCTTAACGTTGTGTGGAATTGACACATTTATCAAACAATTGTCAATAAACTTTCATTCAGTCTATCAAGTGTGAGAACTAGATGTTTTTGAGCATCACAGATTCTGTGATGAATTCTCACATCTAGTCAAGAGACTTTTTGTTGCGAGTGCAAGTGTCTGTTGATGTCTCACTTGGAAAGAATACATGTTTTAGACGTTCTTAACGTTGTGTGGAATTGTCAAATTTATTATGCAATTGTCAATAAACTTTTCATTAAGTCTATCAAGTGTGAGAAGTAGATGTTTTTGAGCATCACAGATTCTGTGATGAATTCTCACATCTAGTCAAGAGACTTCTTGTTGCGAGTGCAAGTGTCTGTTGATGTCTCACTTGGATGGAATACTTGTTTTAGACGTTCTTAACGTTGTGTGGAATTGTTTCATTTATTATGCAATTGTAATTAATCTTTTCATTCAGTCTATCAATTGTGAGAAGTAGATGTTTTTGAGCATCACAGATTCTGTGATGAATTCTCACAACTAGTCAAGAGACTTTTTGGTGCGAGTGCAAGTGTCTGTTGATGTCTCACTTGGATGGAATACTTGTTTTAGACGTTCTTAACGTTGTGTGGAATTGTCACATTTATTAAACAATTGTCAATAAACTTTCATTCAGTCTATCAAGTGTGAGAACTAGATGTTTTTGAGCATCACAGATTCTGTGATGAATTCTCACATCTAGTCAAGAGACTTTTTGTTGCGCGTGCAAGTGTCTGTTGATGTCTCACTTCGATGGAATACATGTTTTAGACGTTCTTAACGTTGTGTGGAATTGTCACATTTATTATACAATTGTCAATAAACTTTTCATCCAGTTGAACAATTGTGAGAAGTAGATGTCTTTGAGCATCACAGATTCTTTGATGAATTCTCACATCTAGTCAAGTGATATTTTGTTCTGAGTGCAAGTGTCTGTTGATGTCTCACTTGGATGGAATACTTGTTTTAGACGTTCTTAACGTTGTGTGGAATTGTTTCATTTATTATGCAATTGTAATTAATCTTTTCATTCAGTCTATCAATTGTGAGAAGTAGATGTTTTTGAGCATCACAGATTCTGTGATGAATTCTCACATCTAGTCAAGAGACTTTTTGTTGCGAGTGCAAGTGTCTGTTGATGTCTCACTTGGATGAAATACATGTTTTAGACGTTCTTAACGTTGTGTGGAATTGTCACATTTATCAAACAATTGTCAATAAACTTTTCATTCAGTCTATCAAGTGTGAGAAATAGATGTTTTTGAGCATCACAGATTCTGTGATTAATTCTCACATCTTATCAAGAGACTTTTTGTTGCGAGTGCAAGTGTCTGTTGATGTCTCACTTGGATGGAATACATGTTTAGACGTTCTTAACGTTGTGTGGAATTGTCACATTTATCAAACAATTGTCAATAAATTTTTCATTCAGTCTATCAAGTGTGAGAAGTAGATGTTTTTGAGCATCACAGATTCTGTGATGAATTCTCACATCTAGTAAAGAGACTTTTTGTTGCGAGTGCAAGTGTCTGTTGATGTCTCACTTCGATGGAATACATGTTTTAGACGTTCTTAACGTTGTGTGGAATTGTCACATTTATTAAACAATTGTCAATAAACTTTTCATTCAGTCTATCAAGTGTGAGAAGTAGATGTTTTTGAGCATCACAGATTCTGTGATGAATTCTCACATCTAGTCAAGAGACTTTTTGTTGCGAGTGCAAGTGTCTGTTGATGTCTCACTTCGATGGAATACATGTTTTAGACGTTCTTAACGTTGTGTGGAATTGTCACATTTATTAAACAATTGTCAATAAACTTTTCATTCAGTCTATCAAGTGTGAGAAGTAGATTCTTTTGAGCATCACAGCTTCTGTGATGAATTCTCACATCTAGTCAAGAGACTTTTTGTTGCGAGTGCAAGTGTTTGTTGATGTCTCACTTGGATGGAATACATGTTTCAGACGTTCTTAACGTTGTGTGGAATTGTCACATTTATCATACAATTGTCAATAAACTTTTCATTCAGTCTATCAAGTGTGAGAAGTAGATGTTTTTAAGCATCACAGATTCTGTGATAAATTCTCACATCTAGTCAAGAGACTTTTTGTTGCGAGTGCAAGTGTCTGTTGATGTCTCACTTGGAAAGAATACATGTTTTAGACGTTCTTAACGTTGTGTGGAATTGTCACATTTATCATACAATTGTCAATAAACTTTTCATTCAGTCTATCAAGTTTGAGAAGTAGATGTTTTTGAGCATCACAGATTCTGTGATGAATTCTCACATCTAGTAAAGAGACTTTTTGTTGCGAGTGCAAGTGTCTGTTGATGTCTCACTTGGAAAGAATACATGTTTTAGACGTTCTTAACGTTGTGTGGAATTGTCAAATTTATTTTGCAATTGTCAATAAACTTTTCATTAAGTCTATCAAGTGTGAGAAGTAGATGTTTTTGAGCATCACAGATTCTGTGATGAATTCTCACATCTAGTCAAGAGACTTTTTGTTGCGAGTGCAAGTGTATGTTGATGTCTCACTTCGATGGAATACATGTTTTAGACGTTCTTAACGTTGTGTGGAATTGTTTCATTTATTATGCAATTGTAATTAATCTTTTCATTCAGTCTATCAATTGTGAGAAGTAGATGTTTTTGAGCATCACAGATTCTGTGATGAATTCTCACAACTAGTCAAGAGACTTTTTGGTGCGAGTGCAAGTGTATGTTGATGTCTCACGTGGATGGAATACATGTTTTAGTCGTTCTTAACGTTGTGTGGAATTGTCACATTTATTATACAATTGTCAATAAACTTTTCATCCAGTTGAACAATTGTGAGAAGTAGATGTCTCTGAGCATCACAGATTCTGTGATGAATTCTCACATCTAGTCAAGTGATATTTTGTTCTGAGTGCAAGTGTCTGTTGATGTCTCATTTAGATGGAATACTTGTTTTAGACGTTCTTAACGTTGTGTGGAATTGTCACATTTATTAAACAATTGTCAATAAACTTTCATTCAGTCTATCAAGTGTGAGAACTAGATGTTTTTGAGCATCACAGATTCTGTGATGAATTCTCACATCTAGTCAAGAGACTTTTTGTTGCGAGTGCAAGTGTCTGTTGATGTCTCATTTCGATGGAATACTTGTTTTAGACGTTCTTAACGTTGTGTGGAATTGTCACATTTATTAAACAATTGTCAATAAACTTTTCATTCAGTCTATCAAGTGTGAGTAGTAGATGTTTTTGAGCATCAAAGATTCTGTGATGAATTCTCACATCTAGTAAAGAGACTTTTTGTTGCGAGTGCAAGTGTTTGTTGATGTCTCACTTGGATGGAATACATGTTTTAGACGTTCTTAACGTTGTGTGGAATTGTCACATTTATCATACAATTGTCAATAAACTTTTCATTCAGTCTATCAAGTGTGAGAACTAGATGTTTTTGAGCATCACAGATTCTGTGATGAATTCTCACATCTAGTCAAGAGACTTTTTGTTGCGAGTGCAAGTGTCTGTTGATGTCTCACTTCGATGGAATACATGTTTCAGACGTTCTTATCGTTGTGTGGAATTGTCACATTTATTATAGAATTGTCAATAAACTTTTCATTCAGTCTATCAATTGTGAGAAGTAGATGTCTTTGAGCATCACAGATTCTGTGATGAATTCTCACATCTAGTCAAGAGATATTTTGTTCTGAGTGCAAGTGTCTGTTGATGTCTCACTTGGATGGAATACATGTTTTAGACGTTCTTATCGTTGTGTGGAATTGTCACAATTATTATAGAATTGTCAATAAACTTTTCATTCAGTCTATCAATTGTGAGAAGTAGATGTTTTTGAGCATCACATATTCTGTGATGAATTCTCACATCTAGTCAAGAGACTTTTTGTTGCGAGTGCAAGTGTCTGTTGATGTCTCACTTGGATGGAATACTTGTTTTAGACGTTCTTAACGTTGTGTGGAATTGTCACATTTATTAAACAATTGTCAATAAACTTTCATTCAGTCAATCAAGTGTGAGAAGTAGATGTTTTTGAGCATCACAGATTCTGTGATGAATTCTCACATCTAGTCAAGAGACTTTTTGTTGCGAGTGCAAGTGTCTGTTGATGTCTCATTTGGATGGAATACTTGTTTTAGACATTCTTAACGTTGTGTGGAATTGTCACATTTATTATACAATTGTCAATTAACTTTTTATTCAGTCTATCAAGTGTGAGAAGTAGATGTTTTTGAGCATCACAGATTCTGTGATGAATTCTCACATCTAGTCAAGAGACTTTTTGTTGCGAGTGCAAGTGTCTGTTGATGTCTCATTTGGATGGAATACTTGTTTTAGACGTTCTTAACGTTGTGTGGAATTGTCACATTTATTAAACAATTGTCAATAAACTTTCATTCAGTCTATCAAGTGTGAGAACTAGATGTTTTTGAGCATCACAGATTCTGTGATGAATTCTCACATCTAGTCAAGAGACTTTTTGTTGCGAGTGCAAGTGTCTGTTGATGTCTCATTTGGATGGAATACTTGTTTTAGACATTCTTAACGTTGTGTGGAATTGTCACATTTATTATACAATTGTCAATAAACTTTTCATTCAGTCTATCAAGTGTGAGAAGTAGATGTTTTTGAGCATCACAGATTCTGTGATGAATTCTCACATCTAGTCAAGAGACTTTTTGTTGCGAGTGCAAGTGTCTGTTGATGTCTCATTTGGATGGAATACTTGTTTTAGACATTCTTAACGTTGTGTGGAATAGTCACATTTATTATACAATTGTCAATAAACTTTTCATTCAGTCTATCAAGTGTGAGAAGTAGATGTTTTTGAGCATCACAGATTCCGTGATGAATTCTCACATCTAGTCAAGAGACTTTTTGTTGCGAGTGCAAGTGTCTGTTGATGTCTCACTTGGAAAGAATACTTGTTTTAGACATTCTTAACGTTGTGTGGAATAGTCACATTTATTATACAATTGTCAATAAACTTTTCATTCAGTCTATCAAGTGTGAGAAGTAGATGTTTTTGAGCATCACAGATTCTGTGATGAATTCTCACATCTAGTCAAGAGACTTTTTGTTGCGAGTGCAAGTGTCTGTTGATGTCTCACTTCGATGGAATACATGTTTTAGACGTTCTTAACGTTGTGTGGAATTGTTTCATTTATTATGCAATTGTAATTAATCTTTTCATTCAGTCTATCAATTGTGAGAAGTAGATGTTTTTGAGCATCACAGATTCTGTGATGAATTCTCACAACTAGTCAAGAGACTTTTTGGTGCGAGTGCAAGTGTATGTTGATGTCTCACGTGGATGGAATACATGTTTTAGTCGTTCTTAACGTTGTGTGGAATTGTCACATTTATTATACAATTGTCAATAAACTTTTCATCCAGTTGAACAATTGTGAGAAGTAGATGTCTCTGAGCATCACAGATTCTGTGATGAATTCTCACATCTAGTCAAGTGATATTTTGTTCTGAGTGCAAGTGTCTGTTGATGTCTCACTTGGATGGAATACTTGTTTTAGACGTTCTTAACGTTGTGTGGAATTGTCACATTTATTAAACAATTGTCAATAAACTTTCATTCAGTCTATCAAGTGTGAGAACTAGATGTTTTTGAGCATCACAGATTCTGTGATGAATTCTCACATCTAGTCAAGAGACTTTTTGTTGCGAGTGCAAGTGTCTGTTGATGTCTCATTTCGATGGAATACTTGTTTTAGACGTTCTTAACGTTGTGTGGAATTGTCACATTTATTAAACAATTGTCAATAAACTTTTCATTCAGTCTATCAAGTGTGAGTAGTAGATGTTTTTGAGCATCACAGATTCTGTGATGAATTCTCACATCTAGTAAAGAGACTTTTTGTTGCGAGTGCAAGTGTTTGTTGATGTCTCACTTGGATGGAATACATGTTTTAGACGTTCTTAACGTTGTGTGGAATTGTCACATTTATCATACAATTGTCAATAAACTTTTCATTCAGTCTATCAAGTGTGAGAACTAGATGTTTTTGAGCATCACAGATTCTGTGATGAATTCTCACATCTAGTCAAGAGACTTTTTGTTGCGAGTGCAAGTGTCTGTTGATGTCTCACTTGGATGGAATACATGTTTTAGACGTTCTTAACGTTGTGTGGAATTGTCACATTTATCATACAATTGTCAATAAACTTTTCATTCAGTCTATCAATTGTGAGAAGTAGATGTTTTTGAGCATCACAGATTCTGTGATGAATTCTCACATCTAGTGAAGAGACATTTTGTTGCGAGTGCCAGTGTCTGTTGATGTCTCACTTGGATGAAATACATGTTTTAGACGTTCTTAACGTTGTGTGGAATTGTCACATCTATTATACAATTGTCAATAAACTTTTCATTCAGTATATCGATTGTGAGATGTAGATGTTTTTGAGCATCACAGATTCTGTGATGAATTCTCACATCTAGTCAAGAGACTTTTTGTTGCAAGTGCAAGTGTCTGTTGATGTCTTACTTGGATGGAATACATGTTTTAGACGTTCTTAACGTTGTGTGGAATTGTCACATTTATCATACAATTGTCAATAAACTTTTCATTCAGTCTATCAAGTGTGAGAAGTAGATGTTTTTGAGCATCACATATTCTGTGATGAATTCTCACATATAGTCAAGAGATATTTTGTTGCGAGTGCAAGTGTCTGTTGATGTCTTATTTGGATGGAATACATGTTTTAGACGTTCTTAACGTTGTGTGGAATTGTCACATTTATCAAACAATTGTCAATAAACTTTTCATTTAGTCTATCAAGTGTGAGAGGTAGATGTTTTTGAGCATCACATATTGTGTGATGAATTCTCACATCTAGTCAAGAGACTTTTTGTTGCGAGTGCAAGTGTCTGTTGATGTCTCATTTGGATGGAATACTTGTTTTAGACATTCTTAACGTTGTGTGGAATTGTCACATTTATTATACAATTGTCAATAAACTTTTCATTCAGTCTATCAAGTGTGAGAAGTAGATGTATTTGATCATCACAGATTCTGTGATGAATTCTCACATATAGTAAAGAGACATTTTGTTGCGAGTGCAAGTGTCTGTTGATGTCTCACTTCGATGGAATACATGTTTTAGACGTTCTTAACGTTGTGTGGAATTGTCACATTTCTTAAACAATTGTCAATATACTTTTTATTCAGCCTATCAAGTTTCAGAAGTAGATGTTTTTGAGCATCACAGGTTCTGTGATGAATTCTCACATCTAGTCAAGAGACTTTTTGTTGCGAGTGCAAGTGTCTGTTGATGTCTCACTTGGATGGAATACATGTTTTAGACGTTCTTAACGTTGTGTGGAATTGTCACATTTATCATACAATTGTCAATAAATTTTTCATTCAGTCTATCAATTGTGAGAAGTAGATGTTTTTGAGCATCACAGATTCTGTGATGAATTCTCACATCTAGTCAAGAGACTTTTTGTTGCGAGTGCAAGTGTCTGTTGATGTCTCACTTGGATGGAATACATGTTTTAGACGTTCTTAACGTTGTGTGGAATTGTCACATTTATCATACAATTGTCAATAAACTTTTCATTCAGTCTATCAATTGTGAGAAGTAGATGTTTTTGAGCATCACAGATTCTGTGATGAATTCTCACATCTAGTCAAGAGACTTTTTGTTGCGAGTGCAAGTATCTGTTGATGTCTCACTTGGATGGAATACTTGTTTTAGACATTATTAACGTTGTGTGGAATTGTCACATTTATTAAACAATTGTCAATAAACTTTTCATTCAGTCTATCAATTGTGAGAAGTAGATGTATTTGAGCATCACAGATTCTGTGATGAATTCTCACATCTAGTCAAGAGACATTTTGTTGCCAATGCAAGTGTCTGTTGATGTCTCACTTGGATGGAATACTTGTTTTAGACGTTATTAACGTTGTGTGGAATTGTCACATTTATTAAACAATTGTCAATAAACTTTTCATTCAGTCTATCAAGTGTGAGAAGTAGATGTTTTTGAGCATCACAGATTCTGTGATGAATTCTCACATCTAGTCAAGAGACTTTTTGTTGCGAGTGCAAGTGTCTGTTGATGTCTCACGTGGATGGAATACTTGTTTTAGACGTTCTTAACGTTGTGTGGAATTGTCACATATATCATACAATTGTCAATAAACTTTTCATCCAGGCTATCAAGTGTGAGAAGTAGATGTTTTTGAGCATCACAGATTCTGTGATGAATTCTCACATCTAGTAAAGAGACTTTTTGTTGCGAGTGCAAGTGTCTGTTGATGTCACACTTGGATGGAATACTTGTTTTAGACGTTCTTAACGTTGTGTGGAATTGTCAAATTTATTATGCAATTGTCAATAAACTTTTCATTAAGTCTATCAAGTGTGAGAAGTAGATGTTTTAGAGCATCACAGATTCTGTGATGAATTCTCACATCTAGTAAAGAGACATTTTGTTGCGAGTGCAAGTGTCTGTTGATGTCTCACTTGGATGGAATACTTGTTTTAGACGTTATTAACGTTGTGTGGAATTGTCACATTTATTAAACAATTGTCAATAAACTTTTCATTCAGTCTATCAAGTGTGAGAAGTAGATGTTTTTGAGCATCACAGATTCTGTGATGAATTCTCACATCTAGTCAAGAGACTTTTTGTTGCGAGTGCAAGTATCTGTTGATGTCTCACGTGGATGGAATACTTGTTTTAGACGTTCTTAACGTTGTGTGGAATTGTCACATTTATTAAACAATTGTCAATAAACTTTTCATTCAGTCTATCAAGTGTGAGAAGTAGATGTTTTTGAGCATCACAGATTCTATGATGAATTCTCACATCTAGTCAAGAGACTTTTTGTTGCGAGTGCAAGTGTCTGTTGATGTCTCACGTGGATGGAATACTTGTTTTAGACGTTCTTAACGTTGTGTGGAATTGTCACATTTATTAAACAATTGTCAATAAACTTTCATTCAGTCTATCAAGTGTGAGAACTAGATGTTTTTGAGCATCACAGATTCTGTGATGAATTCTCACATCTAGTCAAGAGACTTTTTGTTGCGAGTGCAAGGGTCTGTTGATGTCTCATTTGGATGGAATACTTGTTTTAGACATTCTTAACGTTGTGTGGAATTGTCACATTTATTATACAATTGTCAATAAACTTTTCATTCAGTCTATCAAGTGTGAGAAGTAGATGTTTTCGAGCATCACAGATTCTGTGATGAATTCTCACATCTAGTCAAGAGACTTTTTGTTGCGAGTGCAAGTGTCTGTTGATGTCTCATTTGGATGGAATACTTGTTTTAGACGTTCTTAACGTTGTGTCGAATTGTCACCTTTATTAAACAATTGTCAATAAACTTTCATTCAGTCTATCAAGTGTGAGAACTAGATGTTTTTGAGCATCACAGATTCTGTGATGAATTCTCACATCTAGTCAAGAGACTTTTTGTTGCGAGTGCAAGTGTTTGTTGATGTCTCACTTGGATGGAATACATGTTTTAGACGTTCTTAACGTTGTGTGGAATTGTCAGATTTATTATTCAATTGTCAATAAACTTTTCATTCAGTCTATCAAGTGTGAGAAGTAGATGTTTTTGAGCATCACAGATTCTGTGATGAATTCTCACATCTAGTCAAGAGACCTTTTGTTGCGAGTGCAAGTGTCTGTTGATGTCTCACTTGGAAAGAATACATGTTTTAGACGTTCTTAACGTTGTGTGGAATTGTCACATTTATCATACAATTGTCAATAAACTTTTCATTCAGTCTATCAAGTGTGAGATGTAGATGTTTTTGAGCATCACAGATTCTGTGATGA
Source organism: Aurelia sp. 3 sensu Dawson et al. (2005) (assembly GCA_964020215.1). Lineage (NCBI taxonomy): Eukaryota > Metazoa > Cnidaria > Scyphozoa > Semaeostomeae > Ulmaridae > Aurelia > Aurelia sp. 3 sensu Dawson et al. (2005). The sequence continues at coordinate 26,593,044 of OZ026574.1, read as the reverse complement.
ATTCTCACATCTAGTCAAGAGACTTTTTGTTGCGAGTGCAAGTGTCTGTTGATGTCTCACTTGGAAAGAATACATGTTTTAGACGTTCTTAACGTTGTGTGGAATTGTCACATTTATCATACAATTGTCAATAAACTTTTCATTCAGTCTATCAAGTGTGAGAAGTAGATGTTTTTGAGCATCACAGATTCTGTGATGAATTCTCACATCTAGTCAAGAGACTTTTTGTTGCGAGTGCAAGTGTCTGTTGATGTCTCACTTGGAAAGAATACATGTTTTAGACGTTCTTAACGTTGTATGGAATTGTCAAATTTATTATGCAATTGTCAATAAACTTTTCATTAAGTCTATCAAGTGTGAGAAGTAGATGTTTCTGAGCATCACAGATTCTGTGATGAATTCTCACATCTAGTCAAGAGACTTCTTGTTGCGAGTGCAAGTGTCTGTTGATGTCTCACTTGGATGGAATACTTGTTTTAGACGTTCTTAACGTTGTGTGGAATTGTTTCATTTATTATGCAATTGTAATTAATCTTTTCATTCAGTCTATCAATTGTGAGAAGTAGATGTTTTTGAGCATCACAGATTCTGTGATGAATTCTCACAACTAGTCAAGAGACTTTTTGGTGCGAGTGCAAGTGTCTGTTGATGTCTCACTTGGATGGAATACTTGTTTTAGACGTTCTTAACGTTGTGTGCAATTGTCACATTTATTAAACAGTTGTCAATAAACTTTCATTCAGTCTATCAAGTGTGAGAACTAAATGTTTTTGAGCATCACAGTTTCTGTGATGAATTCTCACATCTAGTCAAGAGACTTTTTGTTGCGAGTGCAAGTGTCTGTTGATGTCTCACTTGGATGGAATACATGTTTTAGACGTTCTTAACGTTGTGTGGAATTGTCACATTTATTAAACAATTGTCAATAAACTTTTCATTCAGTCTATCAAGTGTGAGAACTAGATGTTTTTGAGCATCACAGATTCTGTGATGAATTCTCACATCTAGTCAAGAGACTTTTTGGTGCGAGTGCAAGTGTCTGTTGATGTCTCACTTGGATGGAATACATGTTTTAGACGTTCTTAACGTTGTGTGGAATTGTCACATTTATCATACAATTGTCAATAAACTTTTCATTCAGTCTATCAAGTGTGAGAAGTAGATGTTTTTGAGCATCACAGATTCTGTGATGAATTCTCACATCTAGTCAAGAGACATTTTGTTGCGAATGCAAGTGTCTGTTGATGTCTCACTTGGATGGAATAAATGTTTCAGACGTTCTTGACGTTGTGTGGAATTGTCAGATTTATTAAACAATTGTCAATTAACTTTTCATTCAGTCTATCAATTGTGAGAAGTAGATGTTTTTGAGCATCACAGATTCTGTGATGAATTCTCACATCTAGTCAAGAGACTTTTTGTTGCGAGTGCAAGGGTCTGTTGATGTCTCATTTGGATGGAATACTTGTTTTAGACATTCTTAACGTTGTGTGGAATTGTCACATTTATTATACAATTGTCAATAAACTTTTCATTCAGTCTATCAAGTGTGAGAAGTAGATGTTTTCGAGCATCACAGATTCTGTGATGAATTCTCACATCTAGTCAAGAGACTTTTTGTTGCGAGTGCAAGTGTCTGTTGATGTCTCATTTGGATGGAATACTTGTTTTAGACGTTCTTAACGTTGTGTCGAATTGTCACCTTTATTAAACATTTGTCAATAAACTTTCATTCAGTCTATCAAGTGTGAGAACTAGATGTTTTTGAGCATCACAGATTCTGTGATGAATTCTCACATCTAGTCAAGAGACTTTTTGTTGCGAGTGCAAGTGTTTGTTGATGTCTCACTTGGATGGAATACATGTTTTAGACGTTCTTAACGTTGTGTGGAATTGTCAGATTTATTATTCAATTCTCAATAAACTTTTCATTCAGTCTATCAAGTGTGAGAAGTAGATGTTTTTGAGCATCACAGATTCTGTGATGAATTCTCACATCTAGTCAAGAGACTTTTTGTTGCGAGTGCAAGTGTCTGTTGATGTCTCACTTGGAAAGAATACATGTTTTAGACGTTCTTAACGTTGTGTGGAATTGTCACATTTATCATACAATTGTCAATAAACTTTTCATTCAGTCTATCAAGTGTGAGATGTAGATGTTTTTGAGCATCACAGATTCTGTGATGAATTCTCACATCTAGTCAAGAGACTTTTTGTTGCGAGTGCAAGTGTCTGTTGATGTCTCACTTGGAAAGAATACATGTTTTAGACGTTCTTAACGTTGTGTGGAATTGTCACATTTATCATACAATTGTCAATAAACTTTTCATTCAGTCTATCAAGTGTGAGAAGTAGATGTTTTTGAGCATCACAGATTCTGTGATGAATTCTCACATCTAGTCAAGAGACTTTTTGTTGCGAGTGCAAGTGTCTGTTGATGTCTCACTTGGAAAGAATACATGTTTTAGACGTTCTTAACGTTGTGTGGAATTGTCAAATTTATTATGCAATTGTCAATAAACTTTTCATTAAGTCTATCAAGTGTGAGAAGTAGATGTTTCTGAGCATCACAGATTCTGTGATGAATTCTCACATCTAGTCAAGAGACTTCTTGTTGCGAGTGCAAGTGTCTGTTGATGTCTCACTTGGATGGAATACTTGTTTTAGACGTTCTTAACGTTGTGTGGAATTGTTTCATTTATTATGCAATTGTAATTAATCTTTTCATTCAGTCTATCAATTGTGAGAAGTAGATGTTTTTGAGCATCACAGATTCTGTGATGAATTCTCACAACTAGTCAAGAGACTTTTTGGTGCGAGTGCAAGTGTCTGTTGATGTCTCACTTGGATGGAATACTTGTTTTAGACGTTCTTAACGTTGTGTGGAATTGTCACATTTATTAAACAGTTGTCAATAAACTTTCATTCAGTCTATCAAGTGTGAGAACTAAATGTTTTTGAGCATCACAGATTCTGTGATGAATTCTCACATCTAGTCAAGAGACATTTTGTTGCGAATGCAAGTGTCTGTTGATGTCTCACTTGGATGGAATAAATGTTTCAGACGTTCTTGACGTTGTGTGGAATTGTCAGATTTATTAAACAATTGTCAATAAACTTTTCATTCAGTCTATCAATTGTGAGAAGTACATGTTTTTGAGCATCACAGATTCTGTGATGAATTCTCACATCTAGTCAAGAGACTTTTTGTTGCGAGTGCAAGTGTCTGTTGATGTCTCATTTCGATGGAATACTTGATTTAGACGTTCTTAACGTTGTGTGGAATTGTCAGATTTATTAAACAATTGTCAATAAACTTTTCATTAAGTCTATCAAGTGTGAGAAGTAGATGTTTTTGACTATCACAGATTCTGTTATGAATTCTCACATCTAGTCAAGAGACTTTTGTTGCGAGTGCAAGTGTCTGTTGATGTCTCACTTGGATGGAATACATGTTTTAGACGTTCTTAACGTTGTTTGGAATTGTTTTATTTATTATGCAATTGTCTATAAACTTTTCATTCAGTCTATCAAGTGTGAGAAGTAGATGTTTTTGAGCATCACAGATTCTGTGATGAATTCTCACATCTAGTCAAGAGACTTTTTGTTGCGAGTGCAAGTGTCTGTTGATGTCTTACTTGGATGGAATACATGTTTTAGACGTTCTTAACGTTGTGTGGAATTGTTTTATTTATTATGCAATTGTCTATAAACTTTTCATTCAGTCTATCAATTGTGAGAAGTAGATGTTTTTGAGCATCTCAGATTCTGTGATGAATTCTCACATCTAGTCAAGAGACTTTTTGTTGCGAATGCAAGTGTCTGTTGATGTCTCACTTGGATGGAATACATGTTTTAGACGTTCTTAACGTTGTGTGGAATTGTCACATTTATCATACAATTGTCAATAAACTTTTCATTCAGTCTATCAAGTGTGAGAACTAGATGTTTTTGAGCATCACAGATTCTGTGATGAATTCTCACATCTAGTCAAGAGACTTTTTGTTGCGAATGCAAGTGTCTGTTGATGTCTCACTTGGATGACATACATGTTTTAGACGTTCTTAACGTTGTGTGGAATTGTCACATTTATTATAGAATTGTCAATAAACTTTTCATTCAGTCTATCAAGTGTGAGAAGTAGATGTTTTTGAGCATCACAGAATCCGTGATGAATTCTCACAGCTAGTCAAGAGACTTTTTGTTGCGAGTGCAAGTGTCTGTTGATGTCTCACTAGGATGGAATACATGTTTTAGACGTTCTTAACGTTGTGTGGAATTGTCACATTTATCATACAATTGTCAAAAACTTTTCATTCAGTCTATCAATTGTGAGAAGTAGATGTTTTTGAGCATCACAGATTCTGTGATGAATTCTCACATCTAGTGAAGAGACATTTTGTTGCGAGTGCCAGTGTCTGTTGATGTCTCACTTGGATGGAATACATGTTTTAGACGTTCTTAACGTTGTGTGGAATTGTCACATTTATCATACAATTGTCAATAAACTTTTCATTCAGTCTATCAATTGTGAGAAGTAGATGTTTTTGAGCATCACAGATTCTGTGATGAATTCTCACATCTAGTCAAGAGACTTTTTGTTGCGAGTGCAAGTATCTGTTGATGTCTCACGTGGATGGAATACTTGTTTTAGACGTTCTTAACGTTGTGTGGAATTGTCACATTTATTAAACAATTGTCAATAAAGTTTTCATTCAGTCTATCAAGTGTGAGAAGTAGATGTTTTTGAGCATCACAGATTCTGTGATGAATTCTCACATCTAGTCAAGAGACTTTTTGTTGCGAGTGCAAGTGTCTGTTGATGTCTCACGTGGATGGAATACTTGTTTTAGACGTTCTTAACGTTGTGTGGAATTGTCACATTTATTAAACAATTGTCAATAAACTTTCATTCAGTCTATCAAGTGTGAGAACTAGATGTTTTTGAGCATCACAGATTCTGTTATGAATTCTCAGATCTAGTCAAGAGACTTTTGTTGCGAGTGCAAGTGTCTGTTGATGTCTCACTTGGATGGAATACATGTTTTAGACGTTCTTAACGTTGTTTGGAATTGTTTTATTTATTATGCAATTGTCTATAAACTTTTCATTCAGTCTATCAAGTGTGAGAAGTAGATGTTTTTGAGCATCACAGATTCTGTGATGAATTCTCACATCTAGTCAAGAGACTTTTTGTTGCGAGTGCAAGTGTCTGTTGATGTCTTACTTGGATGGAATACATGTTTTAGACGTTCTTAACGTTGTGTGGAATTGTTTTATTTATTATGCAATTGTCTATAAACTTTTCATTCAGTCTATCAATTGTGAGAAGTAGATGTTTTTGAGCATCTCAGATTCTGTGATGAATTCTCACATCTAGTCAAGAGACTTTTTGTTGCGAATGCAAGTGTCTGTTGATGTCTCACTTGGATGGAATACATGTTTTAGACGTTCTTAACGTTGTGTGGAATTGTCACATTTATTAAACAATTGTCAATAAACTTTCATTCAGTCTATCAAGTGTGAGAACTAGATGTTTTTGAGCATCACAGATTCTGTGATGAATTCTCACATCTAGTCAAGAGACTTTTTGTTGCGAGTGCAAGTGTTTGTTGATGTCTCACTTGGATGGAATACATGTTTTAGACGTTCTTAACGTTGTGTGGAATTGTCACATTTATTATAGAATTGTCAATAAACTTTTCATTCAGTCTATCAAGTGTGAGAAGTAGATGTTTTTGAGCATCACAGAATCCGTGATGAATTCTCACAGCTAGTCAAGAGACTTTTTGTTGCGAGTGCAAGTGTCTGTTGATGTCTCACTAGGATGGAATACATGTTTTAGACGTTCTTAACGTTGTGTGGAATTGTCACATTTATCATACAATTGTCAAAAACTTTTCATTCAGTCTATCAATTGTGAGAAGTAGATGTTTTTGAGCATCACAGATTCTGTGATGAATTCTCACATCTAGTGAAGAGACATTTTGTTGCGAGTGCCAGTGTCTGTTGATGTCTCACTTGGATGGAATACATGTTTTAGACGTTCTTAACGTTGTGTGGAATTGTCACATTTATCATACAATTGTCAATAAACTTTTCATTCAGTCTATCAATTGTGAGAAGTAGATGTTTTTGAGCATCACAGATTCTGTGATGAATTCTCACATCTAGTCAAGAGACTTTTTGTTGCGAGTGCAAGTATCTGTTGATGTCTCACGTGGATGGAATACTTGTTTTAGACGTTCTTAACGTTGTGTGGAATTGTCACATTTATTAAACAATTGTCAATAAAGTTTTCATTCAGTCTATCAAGTGTGAGAAGTAGATGTTTTTGAGCATCACAGATTCTGTGATGAATTCTCACATCTAGTCAAGAGACTTTTTGTTGCGAGTGCAAGTGTCTGTTGATGTCTCACGTGGATGGAATACTTGTTTTAGACGTTCTTAACGTTGTGTGGAATTGTCACATTTATTAAACAATTGTCAATAAACTTTCATTCAGTCTATCAAGTGTGAGAACTAGATGTTTTTGAGCATCACAGATTCTGTTATGAATTCTCAGATCTAGTCAAGAGACTTTTGTTGCGAGTGCAAGTGTCTGTTGATGTCTCACTTGGATGGAATACATGTTTTAGACGTTCTTAACGTTGTTTGGAATTGTTTTATTTATTATGCAATTGTCTATAAACTTTTCATTCAGTCTATCAAGTGTGAGAAGTAGATGTTTTTGAGCATCACAGATTCTGTGATGAATTCTCACATCTAGTCAAGAGACTTTTTGTTGCGAGTGCAAGTGTCTGTTGATGTCTTACTTGGATGGAATACATGTTTTAGACGTTCTTAACGTTGTGTGGAATTGTTTTATTTATTATGCAATTGTCTATAAACTTTTCATTCAGTCTATCAATTGTGAGAAGTAGATGTTTTTGAGCATCTCAGATTCTGTGATGAATTCTCACATCTAGTCAAGAGACTTTTTGTTGCGAATGCAAGTGTCTGTTGATGTCTCACTTGGATGGAATACATGTTTTAGACGTTCTTAACGTTGTGTGGAATTGTCACATTTATCATACAATTGTCAATAAACTTTTCATTCAGTCTATCAAGTGTGAGAACTAGATGTTTTTGAGCATCACAGATTCTGTGATGAATTCTCACATCTAGTCAAGAGACTTTTTGTTGCGAATGCAAGTGTCTGTTGATGTCTCACTTGGATGACATACATGTTTTAGACGTTCTTAACGTTGTGTGGAATTGTCACATTTATTATAGAATTGTCAATAAACTTTTCATTCAGTCTATCAAGTGTGAGAAGTAGATGTTTTTGAGCATCACAGAATCCGTGATGAATTCTCACAGCTAGTCAAGAGACTTTTTGTTGCGAGTGCAAGTGTCTGTTGATGTCTCACTAGGATGGAATACATGTTTTAGACGTTCTTAACGTTGTGTGGAATTGTCACATTTATCATACAATTGTCAAAAACTTTTCATTCAGTCTATCAATTGTGAGAAGTAGATGTTTTTGAGCATCACAGATTCTGTGATGAATTCTCACATCTAGTGAAGAGACATTTTGTTGCGAGTGCCAGTGTCTGTTGATGTCTCACTTGGATGGAATACATGTTTTAGACGTTCTTAACGTTGTGTGGAATTGTCACATTTATCATACAATTGTCAATAAACTTTTCATTCAGTCTATCAATTGTGAGAAGTAGATGTTTTTGAGCATCACAGATTCTGTGATGAATTCTCACATCTAGTCAAGAGACTTTTTGTTGCGAGTGCAAGTATCTGTTGATGTCTCACGTGGATGGAATACTTGTTTTAGACGTTCTTAACGTTGTGTGGAATTGTCACATTTATTAAACAATTGTCAATAAAGTTTTCATTCAGTCTATCAAGTGTGAGAAGTAGATGTTTTTGAGCATCACAGATTCTGTGATGAATTCTCACATCTAGTCAAGAGACTTTTTGTTGCGAGTGCAAGTGTCTGTTGATGTCTCACGTGGATGGAATACTTGTTTTAGACGTTCTTAACGTTGTGTGGAATTGTCACATTTATTAAACAATTGTCAATAAACTTTCATTCAGTCTATCAAGTGTGAGAACTAGATGTTTTTGAGCATCACAGATTCTGTGATGAATTCTCACATCTAGTCAAGAGACTTTTTGTTGCGAGTGCAAGTGTTTGTTGATGTCTCACTTGGATGGAATACATGTTTTAGACGTTCTTAACGTTGTGTGGAATTGTCAGATTTATTATGCAATTGTCAATAAACTTTTCATTCAGTCTATCAAGTGTGAGAAGTAGATGTTTTTGAGCATCACAGATTCTGTGATGAATTCTCACATCTAGTCAAGAAACTTTTTGTTGCGACTGCAAGTGTCTGTTGATGTCTTACTTGGATGGAATACATGTTTTAGACGTTCTTAACGTTGTGTGGAATTGTTTTATTTATTATGCAATTGTCTATAAACTTTTCATTCAGTCTATCAATTGTGAGAAGTAGATGTTTTTGAGCATCTCAGATTCTGTGATGAATTCTCACATCTAGTCAAGAGACTTTTTGTTGCGAATGCAAGTGTCTGTTGATGTCTCACTTGGATGGAATACATGTTTTAGACGTTCTTAACGTTGTGTGGAATTGTCACATTTATCATACAATTGTCAATAAACTTTTCATTCAGTCTATCAATTGTGAGAAGTAGATGTTTTTGAGCATCACAGATTCTGTGATGAATTCTCACATCTAGTGAAGAGACATTTTGCTGCGAGTGCCAGTGTCTGTTGATGTCTCACTTGGATGGAATACATGTTTTAGACGTTCTTAACGTTGTGTGGAATTGTCACATTTATCATACAATTGTCAATAAACTTTTCATTCAGTCTATCAATTGTGAGAAGTAGATGTTTTTGAGCATCACAGATTCTGTGATGAATTCTCACATCTAGTCAAGAGACTTTTTGTTGCGAGTGCAAGTGTCTGTTGATGTCTCACTTGGATGGAATACATGTTTTAGACGTTCTTAACGTTGTGTGGAATTGTCACATTTATCATACAATTGTCAATAAAGTTTTCATTCAGTCTATCAATTGTGAGAAGTAGATGTTTTTGAGCATCACAGATTCTGTGATGAATTCTCACATCTAGTGAAGAGACATTTTGTTGCGAGTGCCAGTGTCTGTTGATGTCTCACTTGGATGAAATACATGTTTTAGACGTTCTTAACGTTGTGTGGAATTGTCACATCTATTATACAATTGTCAATAAACTTTTCATTAAGTCTATCAAGTGTGAGATGTAGATGTTTTTGAGCATCACAGATTCTGTGATGAATTCTCACATCTAGTCAAGAGACTTTTTGTTGCGAGTGCAAGTGTCTGTTGATGTCTCACTTGGATGGAATACATGTTTAGACGTTCTTAACGTTGTGTGGAATTGTCACATTTATCAAACAATTGTCAATAAACTTTTCATTAAGTCTATCAAGTGTGAGATGTAGATGTTTTTGAGCATCACAGATTCTGTGATGAATTCTCACATCTAGTCAAGAGACTTTTTGTTGCGAGTGCAAGTGTCTGTTGATCTCTCACTTGGATGGAATACATGTTTAGACGTTCTTAACGTTGTGTGGAATTGTCACATCTATTATACAATTGTCAATAAACTTTTCATTAAGTCTATCAAGTGTGAGAAGTAGATGTTTTTGAGCATCACAGATTCTGTGATGAATTCTCACATCTAGTCAAGAGACTTTTTGTTGCGAGTGCAAGTCTCTGTTGATGTCTCACTTGGATGGAATACATGTTTAGACGTTCTTAACGTTGTGTGGAATTGTCACATTTATCAAACAATTGTCAATAAACTTTTCATTAAGTCTATCAAGTGTGAGATGTAGATGTTTTTGAGCATCACAGATTCTGTGATGAATTCTCACATCTAGTCAAGAGACTTTTTGTTGCGAGTGCAAGTGTCTGTTGATGTCTCACTTGGATGGAATACATGTTTAGACGTTCTTAACGTTGTGTGGAATTGTCACATCTATTATACAATTGTCAATAAACTTTTCATTAAGTCTATCAAGTGTGAGAAGTAGATGTTTTTGAGCATCACAGATTCTGTGATGAATTCTCACATCTAGTCAAGAGACTTTTTGTTGCGAGTGCAAGTGTCTGTTGATGTCTCACTTGGATGGAATACATGTTTAGACGTTCTTAACGTTGTGTGGAATTGTCACATTTATCAAACAATTGTCAATAAACTTTTCATTAAGTCTATCAAGTGTGAGATGTAGATGTTTTTGAGCATCACAGATTCTGTGATGAATTCTCACATCTAGTCAAGAGACTTTTTGTTGCGAGTGCAAGTGTCTGTTGATGTCTCACTTGGATGGAATACATGTTTAGACGTTCTTAACGTTGTGTGGAATTGTCACATCTATTATACAATTGTCAATAAACTTTTCATTAAGTCTATCAAGTGTGAGATGTAGATGTTTTTGAGCATCACAGATTCTGTGATGAATTCTCACATCTAGTCAAGAGACTTTTTGTTGCGAGTGCAAGTGTCTGTTGATGTCTCACTTGGATGGAATACATGTTTTAGACGTTCTTAACGTTGTTTGGAATTGTTTTATTTATTATGCAATTGTCTATAAACTTTTCATTCAGTCTATCAAGTGTGAGAAGTAGATGTTTTTGAGCATCACAGATTCTGTGATGAATTCTCACATCTAGTCAAGAGACTTTTTGTTGCGAGTGCAAGTGTCTGTTGATGTCTTACTTGGATGGAATACATGTTTTAGACGTTCTTAACGTTGTGTGGAATTGTTTTATTTATTATGCAATTGTCTATAAACTTTTCATTCAGTCTATCAATTGTGAGAAGTAGATGTTTTTGAGCATCTCAGATTCTGTGATGAATTCTCACATCTAGTCAAGAGACTTTTTGTTGCGAATGCAAGTGTCTGTTGATGTCTCACTTGGATGGAATACATGTTTTAGACGTTCTTAACGTTGTGTGGAATTGTCACATTTATCATACAATTGTCAATAAACTTTTCATTCAGTCTATCAAGTGTGAGAACTAGATGTTTTTGAGCATCACAGATTCTGTGATGAATTCTCACATCTAGTCAAGAGACTTTTTGTTGCGAATGCAAGTGTCTGTTGATGTCTCACTTGGATGACATACATGTTTTAGACGTTCTTAACGTTGTGTGGAATTGTCACATTTATTATAGAATTGTCAATAAACTTTTCATTCAGTCTATCAAGTGTGAGAAGTAGATGTTTTTGAGCATCACAGAATCCGTGATGAATTCTCACAGCTAGTCAAGAGACTTTTTGTTGCGAGTGCAAGTGTCTGTTGATGTCTCACTAGGATGGAATACATGTTTTAGACGTTCTTAACGTTGTGTGGAATTGTCACATTTATCATACAATTGTCAAAAACTTTTCATTCAGTCTATCAATTGTGAGAAGTAGATGTTTTTGAGCATCACAGATTCTGTGATGAATTCTCACATCTAGTGAAGAGACATTTTGTTGCGAGTGCCAGTGTCTGTTGATGTCTCACTTGGATGGAATACATGTTTTAGACGTTCTTAACGTTGTGTGGAATTGTCACATTTATCATACAATTGTCAATAAACTTTTCATTCAGTCTATCAATTGTGAGAAGTAGATGTTTTTGAGCATCACAGATTCTGTGATGAATTCTCACATCTAGTCAAGAGACTTTTTGTTGCGAGTGCAAGTATCTGTTGATGTCTCACGTGGATGGAATACTTGTTTTAGACGTTCTTAACGTTGTGTGGAATTGTCACATTTATTAAACAATTGTCAATAAAGTTTTCATTCAGTCTATCAAGTGTGAGAAGTAGATGTTTTTGAGCATCACAGATTCTGTGATGAATTCTCACATCTAGTCAAGAGACTTTTTGTTGCGAGTGCAAGTGTCTGTTGATGTCTCACGTGGATGGAATACTTGTTTTAGACGTTCTTAACGTTGTGTGGAATTGTCACATTTATTAAACAATTGTCAATAAACTTTCATTCAGTCTATCAAGTGTGAGAACTAGATGTTTTTGAGCATCACAGATTCTGTGATGAATTCTCACATCTAGTCAAGAGACTTTTTGTTGCGAGTGCAAGTGTTTGTTGATGTCTCACTTGGATGGAATACATGTTTTAGACGTTCTTAACGTTGTGTGGAATTGTCAGATTTATTATGCAATTGTCAATAAACTTTTCATTCAGTCTATCAAGTGTGAGAAGTAGATGTTTTTGAGCATCACAGATTCTGTGATGAATTCTCACATCTAGTCAAGAAACTTTTTGTTGCGACTGCAAGTGTCTGTTGATGTCTTACTTGGATGGAATACATGTTTTAGACGTTCTTAACGTTGTGTGGAATTGTTTTATTTATTATGCAATTGTCTATAAACTTTTCATTCAGTCTATCAATTGTGAGAAGTAGATGTTTTTGAGCATCTCAGATTCTGTGATGAATTCTCACATCTAGTCAAGAGACTTTTTGTTGCGAATGCAAGTGTCTGTTGATGTCTCACTTGGATGGAATACATGTTTTAGACGTTCTTAACGTTGTGTGGAATTGTCACATTTATCATACAATTGTCAATAAACTTTTCATTCAGTCTATCAATTGTGAGAAGTAGATGTTTTTGAGCATCACAGATTCTGTGATGAATTCTCACATCTAGTGAAGAGACATTTTGCTGCGAGTGCCAGTGTCTGTTGATGTCTCACTTGGATGGAATACATGTTTTAGACGTTCTTAACGTTGTGTGGAATTGTCACATTTATCATACAATTGTCAATAAACTTTTCATTCAGTCTATCAATTGTGAGAAGTAGATGTTTTTGAGCATCACAGATTCTGTGATGAATTCTCACATCTAGTCAAGAGACTTTTTGTTGCGAGTGCAAGTGTCTGTTGATGTCTCACTTGGATGGAATACATGTTTTAGACGTTCTTAACGTTGTGTGGAATTGTCACATTTATCATACAATTGTCAATAAAGTTTTCATTCAGTCTATCAATTGTGAGAAGTAGATGTTTTTGAGCATCACAGATTCTGTGATGAATTCTCACATCTAGTGAAGAGACATTTTGTTGCGAGTGCCAGTGTCTGTTGATGTCTCACTTGGATGAAATACATGTTTTAGACGTTCTTAACGTTGTGTGGAATTGTCACATCTATTATACAATTGTCAATAAACTTTTCATTAAGTCTATCAAGTGTGAGATGTAGATGTTTTTGAGCATCACAGATTCTGTGATGAATTCTCACATCTAGTCAAGAGACTTTTTGTTGCGAGTGCAAGTGTCTGTTGATGTCTCACTTGGATGGAATACATGTTTAGACGTTCTTAACGTTGTGTGGAATTGTCACATTTATCAAACAATTGTCAATAAACTTTTCATTAAGTCTATCAAGTGTGAGATGTAGATGTTTTTGAGCATCACAGATTCTGTGATGAATTCTCACATCTAGTCAAGAGACTTTTTGTTGCGAGTGCAAGTGTCTGTTGATCTCTCACTTGGATGGAATACATGTTTAGACGTTCTTAACGTTGTGTGGAATTGTCACATCTATTATACAATTGTCAATAAACTTTTCATTAAGTCTATCAAGTGTGAGAAGTAGATGTTTTTGAGCATCACAGATTCTGTGATGAATTCTCACATCTAGTCAAGAGACTTTTTGTTGCGAGTGCAAGTCTCTGTTGATGTCTCACTTGGATGGAATACATGTTTAGACGTTCTTAACGTTGTGTGGAATTGTCACATTTATCAAACAATTGTCAATAAACTTTTCATTAAGTCTATCAAGTGTGAGATGTAGATGTTTTTGAGCATCACAGATTCTGTGATGAATTCTCACATCTAGTCAAGAGACTTTTTGTTGCGAGTGCAAGTGTCTGTTGATGTCTCACTTGGATGGAATACATGTTTAGACGTTCTTAACGTTGTGTGGAATTGTCACATCTATTATACAATTGTCAATAAACTTTTCATTAAGTCTATCAAGTGTGAGAAGTAGATGTTTTTGAGCATCACAGATTCTGTGATGAATTCTCACATCTAGTCAAGAGACTTTTTGTTGCGAGTGCAAGTGTCTGTTGATGTCTCACTTGGATGGAATACATGTTTAGACGTTCTTAACGTTGTGTGGAATTGTCACATTTATCAAACAATTGTCAATAAACTTTTCATTAAGTCTATCAAGTGTGAGATGTAGATGTTTTTGAGCATCACAGATTCTGTGATGAATTCTCACATCTAGTCAAGAGACTTTTTGTTGCGAGTGCAAGTGTCTGTTGATGTCTCACTTGGATGGAATACATGTTTAGACGTTCTTAACGTTGTGTGGAATTGTCACATCTATTATACAATTGTCAATAAACTTTTCATTAAGTCTATCAAGTGTGAGATGTAGATGTTTTTGAGCATCACAGATTCTGTGATGAATTCTCACATCTAGTCAAGAGACTTTTTGTTGCGAGTGCAAGTGTCTGTTGATGTCTCACTTGGATGGAATACATGTTTAGACGTTCTTAACGTTGTGTGGAATTGTCACATTTATCAAACAATTGTCAATAAACTTTTCATTAAGTCTATCAAGTGTGAGATGTAGATGTTTTTGAGCATCACAGATTCTGTGATGAATTCTCACATCTAAACAAGAGACTTTTTGTTGCGAGTGCAAGTGTCTGTTGATGTCTCACTTCGATGGAATACATGTTTAGACGTTCTTAACGTTGTGTGGAATTGTCACATTTATCAAACAATTGTCAATAAACTTTTCATTCAGTCTATCAAGTGTGAGAAGTAGATGTTTTTGAGCATCACAGATTCTGTGATGAATTCTCACATCTAGTCAAGAGACTTCTTGTTGCGAGTGCAAGTGTCTGTTGATGTCTCACTTCGATGGAATACATGTTTTAGACGTTCTTAACGTTGTGTTGAATTGTCACATTTATTAAACAATTGTCAATAAACTTTTCATTCAGTCTATCTAGTGTGAGAAGTAGATGTTTTTGAGCATCACAGATTCTGTGATGAATTCTCACATCTAGTCAAGAGACTTTTTGTTGCGAGTGCAAGTGTCTGTTGATGTCTCACTTGGATGGAATACATGTTCAGACGTTCTTAACGTTGTGTGGAATTGTCACATTTATCAAACAATTGTCAATAAACTTTTCATTCAGTCTATCAAGTGTGAGATGTAGATGTTTTTGAGCATCACAGATTCTGTGATGAATTCTCACATCTAGTCAAGAGACTTTTTGTTGCGAGTGCAAGTGTCTGTTGATGTCTCACTTGGATGGAATACATGTTTTAGACGTTCTTAACGTTGTGTGGAATTGTCACATTTATCATACAATTGTCAATAAACTTTTCATTCAGTCTATCAATTGTGAGAAGTAGATGTATTTGATCATCACAGATTTTGTGATGAATTCTCACAACTAGTCAAGAGATATTTTGTTCTGAGTGCAAGTGTCTGTTGATGTCTTACTTGGATGGAATACATGTTTTAGACGTTCTTAACGTTGTGTGGAATTGTCACATTTATCATACAAGTGTCAATAAACTTTTCATTCAGTCTATCAAGTGTGAGAAGTAGATGTCTTTGAGCATCACAGATTCCGTGATGAATTCTCACATCTAGTCAAGAGACTTCTTGTTGCGAGTGCAAGTGTCTGTTGATGTCTTACTTGGATGGAATACATGTTTTAGACGTTCTTAACGTTGTGTAAAATTGTCACATTTATTATAGAATTGTCAATAAACTTTTCATTCAGTCTATCAAGTGTGAGAATTAGATGTTTTTGAGCATCACAGATTCTGTGATGAATTCTCATATCTAGTCAAGAGACTTTTTGTTGCAAGTGCAAGTGTCTGTTGATGTCTCATTTGGATGGAATACATGTTTTAGACGTTCTTAACGTTGTGTGGAATTGTCACATTTATTAAACAATTGTCAATATACTTTTTATTCAGCCTATCAAGTTTCAGAAGTAGATGTTTTTGAGCATCACAGGTTCTGTGATGAATTCTCACATCTAGTCAAGAGACTTTTTGTTGCGAGTGCAAGTGTCTGTTGATGTCTCACTTGGATGGAATACATGTTTTAGACGTTCTTAACGTTGTGTGGAATTGTCACATTTATCATACAATTGTCAATAAACTTTTCATTCAGTCTATCAAGTGTGAGATGTATATGTTTTTGAGCATCACAGATTCTGTGATGAATTCTCACATCTAGTCAAGAGACTTTTTGTTGCGAGTGCAAGTGTCTGTTGATGTCTCACTTGGATGAAATACATGTTTTAGACGTTCTTATCGTTTTGTAGAATTGTCACATTTATTATAGAATTGTCAATAAACTTTTCATTCAGTCTATCAAGTGTGAGAAGTAGATGTTTTTGAGCATCACAGATTCTGTGATGAATCCTCATATCTAGTCAAGAGACTTTTTGTTGCGAGTGCAAGTGTCTGTTGATGTCTCACGTGGATGGAATACATGTTTTAGTCGTTCTTAACGTTGTTTGGAATAGTCACATTTATTATACAATTGTCAATAAACTTTTCATTAAGTCTATCAAGTGTGAGATGTAGATGTTTTTGAGCATCACAGATTCTGTGATGAATTCTCACATCTAAACAAGAGACTTTTTGTTGCGAGTGCAAGTGTCTGTTGATGTCTCACTTCGATGGAATACATGTTTAGACGTTCTTAACGTTGTGTGGAATTGTCACATTTATCAAACAATTGTCAATAAACTTTTCATTCAGTCTATCAAGTGTGAGAAGTAGATGTTTTTGAGCATCACAGATTCTGTGATGAATTCTCACATCTAGTCAAGAGACTTCTTGTTGCGAGTGCAAGTGTCTGTTGATGTCTCACTTCGATGGAATACATGTTTTAGACGTTCTTAACGTTGTGTTGAATTGTCACATTTATTAAACAATTGTCAATAAACTTTTCATTCAGTCTATCTAGTGTGAGAAGTAGATGTTTTTGAGCATCACAGATTCTGTGATGAATTCTCACATCTAGTCAAGAGACTTTTTGTTGCGAGTGCAAGTGTCTGTTGATGTCTCACTTGGATGGAATACATGTTCAGACGTTCTTAACGTTGTGTGGAATTGTCACATTTATCAAACAATTGTCAATAAACTTTTCATTCAGTCTATCAAGTGTGAGATGTAGATGTTTTTGAGCATCACAGATTCTGTGATGAATTCTCACATCTAGTCAAGAGACTTTTTGTTGCGAGTGCAAGTGTCTGTTGATGTCTCACTTGGATGGAATACATGTTTTAGACGTTCTTAACGTTGTGTGGAATTGTCACATTTATCATACAATTGTCAATAAACTTTTCATTCAGTCTATCAATTGTGAGAAGTAGATGTTTTGATCATCACAGATTTTGTGATGAATTCTCACATCTAGTCAAGAGACTTTTTGTTCTGAGTGCAAGTGTCTGTTGATGTCTTACTTGGATGGAATACATGTTTTAGACGTTCTTAACGTTGTGTGGAATTGTCACATTTATCATACAAGTGTCAATAAACTTTTCATTCAGTCTATCAATTGTGAGAAGTAGATGTATTTGATCATCACAGATTCTGTGATGAATTCTCACATCTAGTCAAGAGACTTTTTGTTCTGAGTGCAAGTGTCTGTTGATGTCTTACTTGGATGGAATACATGTTTTAGACGTTCTTAACGTTGTGTGGAATTGTCACATTTATCATACAAGTGTCAATAAACTTTTCATTCAGTCTATCAATTGTGAGAAGTAGATGTATTTGATCATCACAGATTCTGTGATGAATTCTCACATCTAGTCAAGAGACTTTTTGTTCTGAGTGCAAGTGTCTGTTGATGTCTTACTTGGATGGAATACATGTTTTAGACGTTCTTAACGTTGTGTGGAATTGTCACATTTATCATACAAGTGTCAATAAACTTTTCATTCAGTCTATCAATTGTGAGAAGTAGATGTATTTGATCATCACAGATTCTGTGATGAATTCTCACATCTAGTCAAGAGACTTTTTGTTCTGAGTGCAAGTGTCTGTTGATGTCTTACTTGGATGGAATACATGTTTTAGACGTTCTTAACGTTGTGTGGAATTGTCACATTTATCATACAAGTGTCAATAAACTTTTCATTCAGTCTATCAATTGTGAGAAGTAGATGTATTTGATCATCACAGATTCTGTGATGAATTCTCACATCTAGTCAAGAGACTTTTTGTTCTGAGTGCAAGTGTCTGTTGATGTCTTACTTGGATGGAATACATGTTTTAGACGTTCTTAACGTTGTGTGGAATTGTCACATTTATCATACAATTGTCAATAAACTTTTCATTCAGTCTATCAATTGTGAGAAGTAGATGTTTTGATCATCACAGATTTTGTGATGAATTCTCACATCTAGTCAAGAGACTTTTTGTTCTGAGTGCAAGTGTCTGTTGATGTCTTACTTGGATGGAATACATGTTTTAGACGTTCTTAACGTTGTGTGGAATTGTCACATTTATCATACAAGTGTCAATAAACTTTTCATTCAGTCTATCAATTGTGAGAAGTAGATGTATTTGATCATCACAGATTCTGTGATGAATTCTCACATCTAGTCAAGAGACTTTTTGTTCTGAGTGCAAGTGTCTGTTGATGTCTTACTTGGATGGAATACATGTTTTAGACGTTCTTAACGTTGTGTGGAATTGTCACATTTATCATACAAGTGTCAATAAACTTTTCATTCAGTCTATCAATTGTGAGAAGTAGATGTTTTGATCATCACAGATTTTGTGATGAATTCTCACATCTAGTCAAGAGACTTTTTGTTCTGAGTGCAAGTGTCTGTTGATGTCTTACTTGGATGGAATACATGTTTTAGACGTTCTTAACGTTGTGTGGAATTGTCACATTTATCATACAATTGTCAATAAACTTTTCATTCAGTCTATCAAGTGTGAGAAGTAGATGTTTTTGAGCATCACAGATTCTGTGATGAATTCTCACATCTAGTCAAGAGACTTTTTGTTCTGAGTGCAAGTGTCTGTTGATGTCTTACTTGGATGGAATACATGTTTTAGACGTTCTTAACGTTGTGTGGAATTGTCACATTTATCATACAATTGTCAATAAACTTTTCATTCAGTCTATCAAGTGTGAGAAGTAGATGTTTTTGAGCATCATAGATTCTGTGATGAATTCTCACATCTAGTCAAGAGACTTTTTGTTCTGAGTGCAAGTGTCTGTTGATGTCTTACTTGGATGGAATACATGTTTTAGACGTTCTTAACGTTGTGTGGAATTGTCACATTTATCATACAAGTGTCAATAAACTTTTCATTCAGTCTATCAAGTGTGAGAAGTAGATGTCTTTGAGCATCACAGATTCCGTGATGAATTCTCACATCTAGTCAAGAGACTTCTTGTTGCGAGTGCAAGTGTCTGTTGATGTCTTACTTGGATGGAATACATGTTTTAGACGTTCTTAACGTTGTGTAGAATTGTCACATTTATTATAGAATTGTCAATAAACTTTTCATTCAGTCTATCAAGTGTGAGAATTAGATGTTTTTTGAGCATCACAGATTCTGTGATGAATTCTCATATCTAGTCAAGAGACTTTTTGTTGCAAGTGCAAGTGTCTGTTGATGTCTCATTTGGATGGAATACATGTTTTAGACGTTCTTAACGTTGTGTGGAATTGTCACATTTATTAAACAATTGTCAATATACTTTTTATTCAGCCTATCAAGTTTCAGAAGTAGATGTTTTTGAGCATCACAGGTTCTGTGATGAATTCTCACATCTAGTCAAGAGACTTTTTGTTGCGAGTGCAAGTGTCTGTTGATGTCTCACTTGGATGGAATACATGTTTTAGACGTTCTTAACGTTGTGTGGAATTGTCACATTTATCATACAATTGTCAATAAACTTTTCATTCAGTCTATCAAGTGTGAGATGTATATGTTTTTGAGCATCACAGATTCTGTGATGAATTCTCACATCTAGTCAAGAGACTTTTTGTTGCGAGTGCAAGTGTCTGTTGATGTCTCACTTGGATGAAATACATGTTTTAGACGTTCTTATCGTTTTGTAGAATTGTCACATTTATTATAGAATTGTCAATAAACTTTTCATTCAGTCTATCAAGTGTGAGAAGTAGATGTTTTTGAGCATCACAGATTCTGTGATGAATCCTCATATCTAGTCAAGAGACTTTTTGTTGCGAGTGCAAGTGTCTGTTGATGTCTCACGTGGATGGAATACATGTTTTAGTCGTTCTTAACGTTGTTTGGAATAGTCACATTTATTATACAATTGTCAATAAACTTTTCATCCAGTTGAACAATTGTGAGAAGTAGATGTCTTTGAGCATTACAGATTCTGTGATGAATTCTCACATCTAGTCAAGAGATATTTTGTTTCGAGTGCAAGTGTCTGTTGATGTCTCACTTCGATGGAATACTTGTTTTAGACGTTCTTAACGTTGTGTGGAATTGTCACATTTATCATACAATTGTAAATAAACTCTTCATTCAGTCTATCAAGTGTGAGAAGTAGATGTTTTTGAGCATCACAGATTATGTGATGAATTTTCATATCTAGTCAAGAGACTTTTTGTTGCGAGTGCAAGTGTCTGTTGATGTCTCACTTTGAAAGAATACATGTTTTAGACGTTCTTAACGTTGTGTGGAATTGTCAAATTTATTAAACAATTGTCAATAAACTTTTCATTCAGTCTATCAAGTGTGAGAACTAGATGTTTTTGAGCATCACAGATTCTGTGATGAATTCTCACATCTAGTCAAGAGACTTTTTGTTGCGAGTGCAAGTGTCTGTTGATGTCTCACTTGGATGGAATACATGTTTTAGACGTTCTTAACGTTGTGTGGAATTGTCAAATTTATTAAACAATTGTTAATAAACTTTTCATTCAGTCTATCAAGTGTGAGAACTAGATGTTTTTGAGCATCACAGATTCTGTGATGAATTCTCACATCTAGTCAAGAGACTTTTTGTTGCGAGTGCAAGTGTCTGTTGATGTCTCACTTCGATGGAATACATGTTTTAGACGTTCTTAACGTTGTTTGGAATTGTCAAATTTATTAAAGAATTGTTAATAAACTTTTCATTCAGTCTATCAAGTGTGAGAAGTAGATGTTTTTGAGCATCACAGATTCTGTGATGAATTCTCACATCTAGTCAAGAGATATTTTGTTCTGAGTGGAAGTGTCTGTTGAGGTCTCACCTTGATGGAATACATGTTTTAGACGTTGTTAACGTTATGTAGAATTGTTACATTTATCATATAATTGTCAATAAACCTTCCATTTAGTCTATCAAGTGTGAGAAGTAGATGTTTTTAAATATCCCAGATTATGTGATAAATTCTCACATCGAGTCAAGAGACATTTTGTTGCGAGTGCAAGTGTCTGTTGATGTCTCACTTTGATAGAATACATGCTTAGACGTTCTTAATGTTATGTGGAATTGTCACATTTATTGTATAATTGTCAATAAAGTTTTCATTCAGTATAGCAAGTGTGAGAATTAGATATTTATGAGTATTATAGATTTTTTGATGTATGCTCACATCTAGTGTGGAGACTTTTGTTGCGAGTGCAAGTCTCTGGTGATGTCTTACGTCGATGGAATAGATCTTTTAAACTATTTAAACGCTTCTTTGAACTCTTACATTTATTGTATCGATGTCAATGAACTTTTCATTCGGTCTGTCATGTGTGAGAAGTTCTTCCATGCAAAAAATGTTGATGTTTCTCCATGTTCAATGTGTTGGAAATTGTGTGAAAGCAGACACTTCCCTTACAGTTTTCTTATAGGAAAAAGTAAGTTTTCGTTTGCCTTCAATCTCCCAGAGAAAACTGTCCGTTTCTCCTAAATTTCCATTGTAAAATTGTCAGGAAATTTATATTGTTCTTTCTGTTAAAAGACATGACAATACAACAGTTGACCAAATTTGTGTTCCATTCACAGAATGCAGGGCAGTGAAGAGCTCATGTAATTAATCTAGGCTTCCCAGCATGAATTCAAAGAATATAGATCGATATTCTGATTCTATTTTCGATACGTTGATGAAATGTTTTTCCTTTTCCTCATTACAGAGTCGTGTCTGGGGAGTAGCCTATAGAATACAAGGGAAAGAGAACACTAGAAAAGCTCTTGGACATTTGACAACTCGTGAGCAATCTCTTGGATGTTATGATACTCAAATGCTAACTTTTCATTCAACGAGCCAACGGCACAACAACAACAACAAAATCTCTGTCTTGGTTTACTATGCAAGTCCACAAAATGACTGTTACCGTGGTTATGCCAGTGACGTAGAGATTTCATCAGATATATTCCTTTCGTCAGGGGTATGTGGATCTAACATTGAATACCTATTTAGGTTGGCAGATTTCATGCGAGAAGAGGTTCCTTGCGAAAAAGATGAACATTTGCATGTGCTTGAGAATCTCGTTCGAATGAGGCTTGGGTTGAGCACAAAGAACATTGTTTCTTGGCTGGAACTTATTAAATGCAATCAATTTTTATGTAAGCTTAGACTTCTTAGTGAAGAGAACTCTGAAAATCTTGTAACTGTTTAACAGTTTCTTAGTTAAAAGTAATAAAACTTAGAAGGAAGGTTTCCTGACCTAGACATTTGCATTTCGATATCAAGAATGAGTATGTTCCAAGCATTTCTTCTAGAAGTCCTGAATTTCTTTAATTGTTTGGACAAGATCCCCAATCCCGAATATAAACATGCATATTCCATTGCCTGGCCAATTCCTTCGCACCCCTCACTCTTTCATGCCCCCAGTGTGTCCCCTCCTGTTCCTAATTCTCTGCAAACCAAGGTTAATTATTCATCAATCAATGATATTTGCTACGTTGGTCCCAACTGTCCATGCTTCTTCCATGCATTGCACTCCATGGTATCAAATCAAAGACAGTAACACTTAAATGATAGTGTTTTAAAACTATGTTTTAATTACGGTATATGGAACGACCTTTACAAGCATTAATGAAACCGTATGTGCTTGTGTAGCCACGCCGCCACTCGAAAATAGATGATTTCGGAAATGATGGCGTCCGATCCGAGGAAAGGGCATTTGACCAAGATGCAAAGCGTTCGATGGTCCAAATTGTTGAACTGTTTTGATTCCATGATAGAACGCATTGCATCTCGATGAAATGCCCCCAACGGCATCTTATCCGTAGTCGTCTATTGCACAAATTTGAAGATCGGTGCCAGAGCCTTGTCATCAACCTCGTGATAAGATAGCTCAGAGTTTCGTGTATGTTAATAAGAATTTTCTTTATACTATGACTTTACTTTGAAATTACTTCTCTTTGAATTATTTAAAACTCTTTGTAAAATCCATTATGCCTTTTAAGATTGTCTTGTATATATACAGATTAAAGATGTGATTTTGTTTGTAAATTATGTTAATAAGATGGAGCATATTTTATGTATATCATTGAAATAACTTGCTGTTGTGAAATGTAGTATACATGATATTGCATCATTCCTAGTGATTGATTTCGAAGGTGACTTTTGCATGAAATGTTTGCAACCCTGTGTCTGTGTTTACCAAAGCACCAGAGTATGATGGACTGCGCTTTGTTTACAATCCGTTCATAAGAAACTTATACTATGTATAGCATGGTCAATTTCAAGCAACTTTAGCGCTATTTGCGTCACAAATAGCGCTTAAATTGCTTGTGCAGAGTGTAAAGGTTATTTTGATAGCTACTTCAAGAATGTCATGGCAAGATGTCGTTGAAGTGAGCTAATATTCCAATATTTTTGAATGATTCGATTTTCACTACGATTTTATGTTCCAATACGATCGTTCTACTTCCTAAGCATTGTGTTGTATGTCATAAAATGAATACGTGGGAGGGCGGGGACAAATCCACGTGATAATTTATGCGCCAAAAGTTCAGAAACAAACTTTGTACTAAAAAGCGGAAAATTTTAAAAAGCGGAAAATTTCAAGTGAGATTAAGAAACTTTTATTAGTTGGATTGATCCAAGTTTCTTACAAGAGAAATGTGTCCAGCCCATGTAAAGTTGTGCGTCATGAAAAACAAACTTTTAGCACATTGTGAAGTGCGAACAACGGTGATGCAGGGTTGCAGGGTTGATGGGATCGGTATCTGACAGTTTCCAAGTGACGGAAGGCGTCTCGGTCTCTCTCACAAGAGCTCTTTTCGTAGTCGTTACCAGTCTCCCGTCCTTCCGCGCATTCTAAGATGGCCGCAGGAGTTGAAGTTTTGTTTGCGAGTGCTGATGAGTGCTGCACTAGTGTTGCTGCCTGTTCGAAGCGTCTTAGATGAAAATAGACGCTGTTGATACGGATAGAGATTAAAGAGGAGAGGAAGAAGTTATGTAGCATTGAAGATGGTGGATTAAACTCAAGGTTTATGGTCTATAAAGGAATAGGACTCATGAATTGCTGAGGAAAATTTAGGCCCTTTTTTGGACAACAAGGATGAGCTCCCTGCCAAACAGAAATTTAGAGTATCCACGACAGTTATGGCATTGAAATGGATTGAAATGGGCGAACAAAGTTATTAAGTAGTAGATAGATGGTATCATATATCGGCCCCCCCATAGAAAAATGTTTCCAAATTGAAGGATTTTATCATTATAAATTGTTTTGGTTTTTGGATCTGGCCAACTTTTCGTTGCATTTATAAACAACTTGAAACAACTAGTGGTGCAAAAGAGCTGAACATAGACAAACACACCAAGATTGATCACAATGAATGCCACAAAACCACCAATTTATAGGAGCAGTGCAAAAGGAAGCAGTAACTACGAATCCAAAATCATTGGAGAAAGTAAAACGGTTCAAGGTCTCAGAAGAAACCTGAGCATTCCAAACATTAACATTGAGCATTCAAAGCAAGAGCTGAATGTACCTGGAGTTTTGGAAAGATCTACAAGTTTATCATCACTGAGCAATGTGCGAGAAGCAAGACTATCAACAAAGAGTTTGAGTGCAAGCAATATTCTTGCACTTTCAGACCCAAATCTGTCTCTGCAAGAGGCAAAACCAAAGAAATTCTATGATTCACCTTCAAATAGTTCTGCAAAGCAGAAAACAGAGTACACAGCTTTTGCGCAAATGTATTTTTATCAGTTAACTGAAGGCTGTTCTGCAGAAACCTGCAAGAATAAGTTTTGCAAATCATGCAGCTCAAATATCTTGAAACAACTTAACAACAGTGAAAATTTTGCAGTAATGTTTAGTTTGGAACTTGCAAAAAGTAAGAGAAGGCATCTTTGTGTTAGCTGCAAAAACAGAGGAAAACTATTCCCCCAGACTCTCTTGGAGCACTCTAAAGGAAAACCTGTCCAATTTTTGTGTTTGTTATCAACTATGACACCATTCAGAAGCCTATACAGGCCTTGTCCACTGGTGTCATCAGAATTTTCTGATGAAATCGAGCACAGGAGATCTGCAAGTCAAGGAAATTTAGCAGATGACCTGCCTGATTCAAAAACAGATTCTGGGAAATTTTATTCAAGCCTTTCAAACATTGCTGGCCAGGTTTCATCAAGTATTTCAGCTCTGTTGGCATCATCAAATACTTCAAATAAGTTATCTGCAAGAGGAGAAGAGGATGCTGTTGATGGAAATTTCAGTGAAGAAAGATCAAAAAAGAAAGTTTCAGATAGCAGGAGGATATTTGGGGATGAGACTTACATAGAGGGAAGTTTGGATGACTTGAAAGATTTTGAGCAATCTGTTGCATCTGAAATGATAGGATCTCCAAAAAGTCCAAAAGTAAAAGAATTTTCATTAACTCATCTGACACTTGAAATGTTAGACCATATTTTAGAGGATTATAATGAATGTGGAGATCCATCTTTCATTTTAAACACTTTGAGAACTGTATTCTCGTCAATGGAATCTTTAAACTCTAGCTTTTTGACTCAAAATGCTTTTGCACATTCTACTGAAAGTCGAGAAAGGGAAATTAATAAAAATGATGTTTGTATTGCATACAAGAAATTACAGAGTTGTGACAATGGAACATTTATGCCAACAATTTTGGATGCATTGAAGATATTATGCTCAGAAATGCTTGCAAATAGGCAGGCAATTGAAGCTATCAATCAGTTTGTGATTATTTTTGAGCTACCAATGTTTTTTGATAGCCATTTGCCATACATCATGGTTGAAATCTTTCAAGGTCTCCCAAAAGTTGGAAGAATCAACTTGATCAAGCAATTATCCAAATATGATAGATGTGGCTTTGTTAGAATTTTGAAGGTTTGTATTTTGAATTTAACTTAATTTAAATATGGCCCTTGAGTCAGAAATGGACAGGGATTTGTGGAATAAAAGGATTCGAGGAAAATTCCCATGGCTGGGTGGAACATGGGGGTTGCTTGATGATAATGGAATTGTATGGCTTGGGACACATTTCAGGAAACATGATGTAACTGGTTTTACATTTCAAGGGGCAAGAAAACCTGATGAACAGGGGTCAGAATAAGGATATCAAGGGACAAATTATTCAAGAAATTTATGAAGGATGTCAGGGGATCTTCATAAATTCAGGATTCAAGAGTACTTATTTTTCAGATAAAGGCTATTAAGTTCATGCATTTTCTCCTCTGCAAAGAAATCTTAAGAGTTTGTAGAAATATATATTTAGGAGCTTTTTAGCTTGGAAGCAGGGGTTAACCAAAGTTTAAACTATGTAGTTAGTTGTTTCTGTGTAATTTTGTCTTGTCAATGACAAGGTTATACTTTTAAGATTTTCTGTTAGATGCAATATCTGTGGACTCAGCTTTCCATTTTTTCAATGTTTGATTGTGCTTCTTGTACACAATAAAGATGACAGTAATTTGATGTGAGATTATTATTTTCAGGGGTTCCAGTCACTTCTGAGTTCCTTGGTTATTGACAAAGTTGTCTCTGATCCAAACATCTTGACCTTCTGCAATGTAATTGGATTGCTATATGAAGCAAACTGTTGGCCCAACAAGACACCACATATTGTAGAAGATGCCGAATTTTATAGTGATGAGCTATCCAAGTCACTTGATGTCAAGAAAGAGTATGAACACTGGCAAACTATTATCCATCCTGTTAAGAGAAGGTAAGAGAAGAGGGTAGAAGAGAAGGTCAATATGAATGGTTATAGTGAATAACCTAAAGTTAAAAGATGAGATCGCATAGGTTTATAAATAGCCGATTGTATTTGGAAATCCAGTCATAGCGAAAGAAAGCAAGGCCAAAGAAAACAGTGCAGGGATTAGGTGTCTCTTTGTCCCTATCTTTAGAAAAGCGCTATATATCTCAGGTCATTCACTTTAAGTTGACTAATTTGTTCTCACATTTTATTATCAGAAATTTGATAACCAGCGTCACAACGAACAGTTTAATTTTGATGCTCAATTAAGTTTTTGCCCCTAAGATGGAAAAAAAGACAAGACCATGATTGAAATTATAATATAGCATCATGTTGATAATTTAAGCTAAAATCCAATAACAATGGAAAAGACAAATCCTTGTTCAACAAGCCCAATGAATAATTATCAAATCAAGACAATCAGTTCGTTTTGGCACTGCACTTGTGCCATCCTCAAAACACACATGCTGTTTTATAGAACTGATTAAGAAACCAGTTTACTGTTTCTCCCACATTTGATCCAGAGCAAGCACGCTTTGCAGGTATATATTTTCAAGATGGTCATTTTTGATCAAACTTGTAAATGTATCCAAACAATAACTTATTTCTTAAATGTTATCCTGTAGTATGTATGTCAACAAATTTAAGAACCTTGAGCCCAGAAATCTGTTGCTTCCATACATACAGTAAAACAGTCCTTAATTTGTTTGAATTTGCTTGTTCATGTGATAGTGTCACACAAGATAAACTGTTGCCTGGTACTGGGTAGGATTTTATGAAATCTTAATACCACACTTTAAAACTCAAAAGATTCTTTCCAGGCTACTTGAGGATGGTCTTAATTCATTGCACCCATAATATAATACTCTCCTTTACATACAGCTTGTACTTTATGTACTAATCCATTTGATAAGAATAAATGCACTCTCTTTCATTTTTGCAGACACGGATTGAGTCGTTCAGCATCTTGGTCAAATTTAGAAATTACAGGATCAATTTTGCAATATCCATTCCTTCTTAGACCAGAAACAAAGGTCAGTTTCAATTTAAGTTTATTTCTATCTCAGTTTGGATCAGTTGTTTTTATTGAGTACTAGAAGTTTGTTTTCTATAAAACTCAATCACTTTATTCATACCATTCCAAAGTGACAAGAGATTGTTCTAAAATTGGAAATACATACGATACTCATTTATATTTCGCAATCCAAAGATACATGGAGATTTATTTGTGTCAGAACAGAGTGCAAAGATTAATCTCTAAGGTGAACTGTTTATTTAAAGGGATTGAATCAGCATAAGACAAGAAGCTCATGTGATCACTTTGACTTCAACCTTTGATCTTTATCTGTGCATGTTTGCAGTGGTGAATATTGTTTCCATTTGAATGCCTTTTAATTTGTATAAGCACCTTTGGAGCTGCAATTGTGTCCCAAAGGGCTATTTTTATCATCCTCACGTGCAGGAGATTATATTGCTTGTATGTAAAGACAATGGAGGCATAAAAGCCCCATTTGATTTGACCAGCACCTTTTGAATTTTGTAAGTATCAGCTGATCTTTGCATTGTTTCTGAACTAAAGCAAACAACGCAATGACACACAATTTCACGTGATCAATACAGAACTGGCCAATCAAGATCCTTATTTTCAAATGCGTTGTCAGCAGATTTTGACAGATAGGGTATACCTTCGCTACTTATGCTGATTCATTTCCTTTAAGATTTACGTAAAGTAGTCTCAATAAGTTTAGAAAGTCACCTTCTGAATAAATCAGAAATTTCTCACAGGTGGATTTCTTATCCAACTCCTTAGGTTTTCATCTTGTAACATCTTTATCTAATTCTAGGTGCACTTGATTCATTACGAAGCCATTAATGAGATGAGACAAGAATATCAGACAGCTATTGTTCACCAAGCAAAGGTCCAAACAGTGGAACGTGTATTGTATGGTTCAACAGAACATTCAGCTTACTACAAATCAAATGTATGGTCGGAAATGTGTCCTTATTTGGTGCTTGAAGTTAGGAGAGAGTTTTTAGTTGAAGATGCTTTGGAACAGCTACGGGAGAAGGTTTGTTGTGTGCTATGTTTATTTGCTTGCTTGTTTACTTCCATTTTTGGGAACCTTTGCAAGGTAATGTGTAACAAATGAGAAAATTTCTCTTTTTATGGATTAACCTCGACAAAGCAGAAAGCCTTGAAAGTAAGGAAACGATAAACTTAGGTAGCTATTTTTGGTATCACGAAAGGCTAGTCGTTGTAGGGTACAAGGAGAACAAGCTTATTAGCTGTATATGTTCTTTCAACGCTATACTTTTCAAGACCATCTTTTATAGGAGGGCCCATTGAAAACCAGCAATTGCGCTGAAGGGCTACCCTCTTCTTAGCTAAGATATGAAATATGTCATGTACCTGATTGGTTGATTCAATACAATTCTCTCTATTGTTTATTACAAAGCACAGGATTGAGGCTGAATTTTTATTGCAATAAAAATTCATGAAACAGAAATAAAAAGTCGCGAAACAATGGAATTCCTCTCCAAACTTGTTTGTTCTTTCAACCAATGTCTAACGTGACATATATCCTTTAAGCCCTCTTCTAACCGTACACTATATGAAATGAAAGACCAATTGCCATGTAGGTAAGGTTCTTTTGAAAACTGTGATCTTGTTCCTTGATAGCAATGATTGCAGTTATACAGAAACTTGTCCTCACTTAATAGATAGGGCCTTCTATTGTATCGTCTAGATACACCTTTGTTATGGTTTGTATTGTACAAGGTTTTTAGTGTTCAACAAAAAAAGTGAATTGAATGCTGACCTCTGTCGTGGACCAGTATTTGGACGTGTTAGTTTCAATGACTACTCCCGGAGTATATGTACTGATTTTTTGGTGACTTAACATCATTTTTATCGTATTCGCAGATGAGTGATTTAAAAAAGCCGCTTAAAATAAAATACATCGGTGGAGGAGAGCAAGGACTCGATATGGGAGGACTTCAGAAAGAGTTTTTCCAGCTTGGCGTCGAGAAACTCTTTGATCCAGGTAAAATCCATTTTCAAGCTGAATCATTTTGTTGATTTTGGTCATTGCCCACTACTTGTAACATTAACGCGTTTTCTATCCAGACCATATCTGTTGCATGTGACGTTTACCTGTCAATTGAGAGGAAAGAGAACTCGTAATTCCTTTTTGTTTTTAAAACTCATCTCTCGTTCCGGAAGTTGACATATTCCCCGCATATAATTACCCCAGGGGTACTGATTAACTGTCAATACGGGAGGTGTCTGTGTCGCAAAAATTGCAGACTCTAGAAATAAGAAAATTTGCTATGAGACTAACCGTTGGGTGCTGAATCAAAATCCTTGACCGGGATTTTTGTACGAGGAAATCTTTAAATATTTTGAAAAGGATGCCGTTAGTTGAAAAGGTGTACAGCTACTTCAATTTTTTTCTTTTGAATCTGGACAAGCAATCTTTTTGTAACCGAGATGGCAATTTTTCAGCTTATTTCCTTTTTCCAGCATATGGGATGTTTATCAAATGTGGAGAGACAAGAAACGTTTGGTTTAACTCTCATTCGTTTGAATCAGATTCAATCTTCGAGCTGACTGGCATGATCCTTGGTCTTGCAATATACAACGGTATCATCTTGGATTTGCCTCTTCCTGGAGTCCTGTATGCAAAGTTACGAGGCAGAAAACCGACCCTTAAAGATGTATGGGACATTGAACCGACTGTTGCTAGGAGCTTAACTGAGTTACTTGATTATAATGGTGATATAGAGGAAGAAATGTGTTTAGATTTTCAGGTTAGTTGACTTCTCAAAATTTACCAAGTTTATTTTGGAAATCCAAGTTTATTTTGGTCACCAAGGTTATGAAATTAAATGCTCAGATTTTCGGTAAATTAAGAGACTCGATTGGTCAATAGAAAATTAGTATCAAGAGACTTTATTGTGCCTGAAGCATGCTTCCGGTTGTTGTTGTATGTTATTGCTTGGTCCTACTTCAGAAATGTATAAGAAGGCTAGCTTTAAGGCGTCTAGGAAGGCACTGAGGAGATCGTCCACCGATCAACACAGCGTGAATTTGAGGAGCCTTTTAAGAAGATGTTAGGAAACTTTTAATACTTAGAATCTAATCATTTTAAGACACGTTCAGCACTGAGCCATTTTGTTTGTATTTTTATTAAAAGATAAATTGCAATCAATGTTATTTCGGCCGTTGCTGTTGGTTTAAAACCTTCCATAAAATCTTCCATAAATGCGTGAATGATTTTTCACAAGTTAGGCCAAATGTCAATGCAGTTTTGAATTTTGTAAGAGTGTACGATAAGGAAGCTAGCAGTGTGAGCAGCGTCGACACATTAGGCAGCCTGGTTCAGGTCGAATCGAATTAACGTCATAGATAATGACGTCGTTTCGCTCGTTTCGCAGAGAAAAGAGAGAAGAAGTTGAAAAAAAGTACTACACAACTGTGTAATCTTACAACCGTACCAACCCCGGACTTGTCCTTTAAAGAAGTTGCTAGTGTAGTTCATAGCCAGAACCAGATGATGCCATGTCTATCTGTGGTATGGACGGCACGGAATATAGTGTTTTTGTTGTGTTTAGTTTTTTAACGTTGATATAAAAACACGCACCTCATTGCTTTGAAGATCTGAAATGGCTGTAAATCGATGCCCTGTTTTCGTCTACTTTTTGATGACTTCAAGCAGCAGGCGTGCATAAAGTTCAAACCTGCCTGGGAACGGTAGAATTCTCTGGAAACCTGCCTCTGTAGCAATTTTGTACAACTAGGGTAGAGAAACCTGTTACCAGAACGAGAAGCGTGCAGGCATCAAACAGTAAGTTTTTTAAAACATACAGCAACAAAACGATTAATCATACTATATTCAACAACAGAGCATGCTAAATATCAAATGGACAGCAACAATGTCATGAAAGATTCAATAAACAATTTGCAAAAACTATATCAAAACAAACTACAGTAATGCAGTAAACAGTATATAAACTGGGTGAGGTAGAAAAAGGTTGGGCGTTTGGCGGACTGTGATATCGCATTTTAGCCACCTGATTGTCATGAACTACATTTTTGCACCCAGCCATGAGTATAACTTAGATCATAAACCTTTCCCCATCGAAATCGGTCATTTGATGCCTTTGATGCATTTGTCAAAAACAGATTTTCTTCTTAAGACCTTGGGAGTCTTGCCAACTCATGAAATCTTTTGCCAAGCCCCTTCGGCATTTTATCTTGGAAAGAGCAATGTGTCAAAATTGTTGGCTATTATTCATCAACTTACTGCAATTACATTTGATAAAGAACTATTGAAAAAACTGCCTGCAGGCCTTACTGGGAATGGCGTGCGATCGCTCTCGTATGCCTTGGCGCACACCTTCTCGTTCCAAGGAGTGCAATAGATCGCACGCCTTATCTTTCCAAAGGAGGATTAAAATCTTGTATTTCTCTGTAACAATAAGTCAATCAGGCAGTACTAAATCCAAAATCCTTAATGATTTGATAGTTATCATCAAATTGTTTACAAAAAGATAATCATGCAGGATTTAATATAACTTAGACTGATTAGTTATTTCTTTGACCCACTGTTTGTTCTTGAGAGACCAGTTCCTTTCTCGATTTGATCAATGTTTTAGGCCCTTTTTCTGTCATTTTGCATCCATGAAATTTTTATAAAGTTGAATTTACCAATAATTCTAGTGCTGGTAGGACAGCGAGAAAAATCACAAAAATACTTCGATTTTTCGACTTTTAACAAGAATTTGAATGATTCAAATCTGTGAAGTAGTCTTGGTGTTATGAATTTTCAAAAGTGGGAACCTTTTTCTGGCTCACCCGGTTGCTTTATCAAGCGCTTTATTGGAAACCTTGATAGTTAAGAAAAAGGAGATTGAAACATCTATTCCTGCTTGATATCGATAACAGAGTGTTTTGTGCTCTTACAATAACAGTTTACTTGAAATTGTGAACTCTGATGAATCAATGTTTTGAACAATCAAACATTTTTCTTTCAACAGTAAAAGGTAGGAATAACTTTGAATTAGTAAAACTGGTCAAGTAAAACTCCAGTCGACATATTTTTAATGTTGATTTGCAACTGCACTCCATCACACGCCTGAAATGGACTAGGAGTGCGATTTGCCACTCCCCTACCAAAATATTCCCAGTAAGGCCTGTCCTGCAAAGTATTGGTTTGGAAACTTATTACAATTGCATTTCATAAAGAACTATTTAAGAAAAACTGCCTGCAAAATACTGCTTTGGAAAAAGCTGCCTGGGAATTTTGTTCCCATGTTCCCATGTTTATGTATGCCTGTCAAGCAGGCCTTCTTCCACGAAATCCTTAATTCGGGAATTTGCCGTGCCGAAAAGAATGCAACAAGCACTCATAACATAGGCTAGTCTTTTAGCGACAGATCAACGTTGAGGCATTTCAACCGGCCGCTTACTTTTTGGGTCACCTTTTTGGGTCACCTTTTTGGGTCACCTTTTTGGGTCACCTTTTTTGGGTCACCTTTTTGGGTCACCTTTTTGGGTCACTTTTTTTGGGTCACCTTTTTTGGGTCACCTTTTTGGGTCACCTTTTTGGGTCATCTTTTTTGGGTCACCTTTTTGGGTCACCTTTTTGGGTCACCTTTTTGGGTCACCTTTTTTGGGTCACCCGGTATGCTCAGACATTACTTGATTGTAAACAATTTTAACACAAGCATTCTTTTAATCAAGTTGTTTTATTTTTAGGTGGTGGATCAATATCTTGATTCAACGGAGACGATAGACCTTCTCCCTGGTGGTAAAAACATCGCAGTCACTAGAAAGAATCGACAGCTGTATGCTGAGCTATATGTCAATTATTTACTGACAGCTAAAGTGGAAAGGCAGTTCACAGCGTTTGCGGCAGGGTTTTCAAAGGTATGCTCTTTTCATTGCACATTGAAATCCAAAAGTTTCAGGTGGTTGAAATTTTGGACAAAATTTTTGGCTGTATTTTTTGCTCATCATTTCTCAATTTGAAGCGTTGAATACAGATCTCTGGCTGAAATTGTGCAAATTCTATGCAAATATGACTTGATTTTCAAATAGTGTTTTTGAAACTCTTTTGTCGGAAGTTTTTTCTGAAGGTTGACCATCCGAAACTTTACGATTTTAATGTAGCATATACTGTTTTATTATAGCACCTGCTTCAAAGCATCAGTCCTTCATAGGCACCTACCGTACCCAAACGATAATGATATAAATAAATGATTAAAGTACCACATGTAGCGTAGATGCTCAAAAACACCACGTTTCGAGAGTATAATCGTTATCAAGTGACTCGAAATCAATCGAGCCGAGCAAAGAGAAGAAAAGAAGACAAGATTCGACAGATCAGAGAGAATGCGCGCTCGAACGTCTACGCTTCATTTGGTACTTCAATCATTTATTTATAACATTATCGTTTAATTACCATAGTGCAACACGCAACAAACATATTTTTGTTGAATTCCATTTATCAAACTTTGAGAAATGCCCCACTCCTCTGAGCCTTATAGCATCCCTACCCTGAGTCTTTTAGGATCCCCCTGCTACTTCATCTGATTGAAACTGTGAGCAAAACTCGTCCTTAAATTACGCGAAATTAATTAAAAGCTGCTAGAGATGATAATTTTATTTTGAAAATAATAGAGGATTGCGCTAAAGATGGCGGCTAGGAATTTTTTACCGAGATGCATTGCGTTTGACTTTCAAATCTTTAACGATTGTATAGGAATTCGATTAAAGAACGCAGTGCATCTCGGTAAAAAATTCCTCGCCGCTATCTTTAGCACAATCGTCTATTACCTTCCACTGATGAGCCCTTTTGCTCATTAAATTTCAGATTTGTTTCCCACACGTGGTCAGTCTCAACAATCCCAAGGTCAACAGGGCAACAAGATTAGGAAATGACTTGGAGATTGAAATGATTTGTTGGCTGATTCATTGATTTATTTGATCTGCGTGCAAAATGTTGATGCAATCAACTTTAGAACAGATGAGCTTATGTCGATTCATATCATTCACAAAAGCAGGACAAGGTGTCTTCAAAAATAAATGATGATTTGTTGGTTAATTGATTACTTGATTAGTTGATTGACTCATTTCATCTGCATACAAAATGTTGAAACAATCAACTTATTTAAGCCTTCTTTCCACTAGGCGGAAAATGCCTCTCGCAAAAATCTTCCGTTGTTTGCGAGTACGATTCCGCTCGAAAGTTGAATGGGTTTCTACTTTTGAGCGACGTCGCTGTTCCGTAAGCCGCGAGCGGGATATTCCGCTTAGTGGAAATCAGGCCTTAGAGCAGATGATCTTATGTCGTTTCATATCATTCACAAAAGCAGGACAAGGTGTCTTCAAAGGCAACAGAGTTAGATAATGATTTTGTGATTAATTGATTACTTGATTGGTTGACTGATTCATTGATTCATTTCATCTGATTAATAGGTATGCAATGGCGACGCAATCAATTTATTCAGAGCCAATGAGCTTGAGCTACTCATCTGTGGCAGTCCAGAGATCGATTTTTCACAGCTTGAAAAAGTCACTACATACATTGATGGCTACACAGAAGATCATATCTTAATGAAACATTTCTGGCTGGTTATCAACGATTTTTCCTACGAGCAAAAGAAAAGCCTTCTTTCATTTGTTACTGGTAGTGACCGGGTGCCTCTGTCAGGTTTGAGTTCCATTTCATTTATCATCCAGCGGAATGGTCCGGACACGAACAATCTGCCAACCTCAATGACATGCTTCAATAGACTATTATTGCCAGAGTATAACTCTAAAGGTAAGCTGCTAGAAAAGTTGTCAAAAGCTATAGAGAATGGCAAGGGATTTGGACTAACTTAGATACAGTAATGTCGATATTTTGATACATCATGTTCACTGAAATATACAATTTAGTTTACTGTAGATAGATAGAACTGACACGTATAGACCATTAAAAAAGGAGACTGGGGAGAGCGGTTTGTTCTGGTAAATGGCTGCCACGGAGCTTCGACAAATGATAGATATCCGTCCACGAAAACTTTTGGTTTTAAATTCACGGTTAAAATTACAGATCTTTGAGAAAGAAGTCCCTAAAAAGTAGCCGCAAGGATGCCCCATGACTCATATGCCTCGCAACGAAGAGGAGACCTGGCATCAAAAAGCTTTGGCGGGAAAACGGGAAGGTATTCGTCATCTTCCTTCGAAGCTGTGCAGTCAGATCAGAATGTCAAAGCAAGATAAATAAACGTTTCGATATGGTTCCTGGCAATTTCGAGAAGGTTCCTGATGACAATGCTGTGCCTCTCTGAGTATTGTAGACTTGATGAGATAGGAATTCAAACTTAGAAATATCCTTGTGCTGGAGAAAGGAAGAGAATGAGATAAAGTCACTTTACGCATTTGTTTTATTTTGTTGAGAAAAAATTGGCCTCGAAAGAAAGTCAGGGAGATTTTGATAAACGTTTCGATATGGTTCCTGGCAATTTCGAGAAGGTTCCTGATGACAATGCTGTGCCTCTCTGAGTATTGCAGACTTGATGAGATAGGAATTCAAACTTAGAAATATCCTTGTGCTGGAGAAAGGAAGAGAATGAGATAAAGTCACTTTACGCATTTGTTTTATTTTGTTGAGAAAAAATTGGCCTCGAAAGAAAGTCAGGGAGATTTTGAAAAATCTAACAAATTCCAAGATTCGTTGGTCGAGGTAAGTTAAAATATTGATTTTAGTTGCTTGCGAGAAACATTGCTGCCCATATCTTCCTTGGAAAAAAAATAGGTATGACCAGCAATGCAGCTGCTGATTCCTACCACCACAATAAAGAAGTCTAAAAAACGGACGAGCTAGCTACCCAAAACAAGCCTTCGGTTCTATCAGCGAGTTGCAATGTAAAACGCTTTCTACAAATAAGGATGCAGCTTACCTTAATATAAGGATCAAGAAATTCTCTGCAGATGCTCCTCGACCTCGTCTGTTGAGTTTCAAATTCAATTAATATCATTAAGCAACTTCTCAGGAAGAAAATGTCGTAAAAATGACTTCTTTAAGCTGCTATCTTCCAGCCTAAATGATATTACATCAAATTTTATGTCGCCCTCTTTGCACAATTAAAAGATAAAACAACTGCTGAGTTCTTCTCCATATTTATCACAACAATGTTTCTTGCATCTTGCTTCGTTTCTAATCTGCTCGAGCAACTTCGAAGGAAGATGACGAATACCTTCCCGTTTTCCCGCCAAAGCTTTTTGATGCCAGGTCTCCTCTTCGTTGCGAGGCATATGAGTCATGGGGCATCCTTGCGGCTACTTTTTAGGGACTTCTTTCTCAAAGATCTGTAATTTTAACCGTGAATTTAAAACCAAAAGTTTTCGTGGACGGATATCTATCATTTGTCGAAGCTCCGTGGCAGCCATTTACCAGAACAAACCGCTCTCCCCAGTCTCCTTTTTTAATTGTCGAAATGGTCTATTGCCAAGCATGCCTGCATGTAGACCTTATTGCCATGGCTCAACTAAATAACAGTAAGATTTGTAAATGGCTTTATTCTATAGAAAGATTGATGTCCAGAGCTAACGATTGCGAATAATTGCTCAATTTAATTACATTATTTCCCCGTATATAGAGACACCCCACCCCAGATTAAGGTGTATGCACTTTTGTAGGTAGCTTTACGCAAGAATGAGATATTTTCCGAATAAGATTCCAAAAGATCACAGTTGAAAAATGTAAATAATGAATTTGACACTAAAAAGTATGTAGCAGCAATTGGAAGCGTAGACGTAGGAGCTGGGCTGAACACAATGAGCAGCATACCCCCACGGTGTATTCCAAAGTGTCTTTACCTCAGCCTTGTTTAAAAGGAGAACAAAGACCACAGTACTTTACGAGAAATTAGTTACTTAATATGCACAGCCTCCAGTATGAATAAGTTTACAAAATTCACTAAAATGAAAATAAACGATGGCTCTTTGTTCCCTTTTGAAAAGGGCTGTGTCACGCATAGATGTAGGGACCGGGGACACTGTGGGCACGTGCCTCCAAGATTTCGGAATAAACAAAGAAGTGCTTTTTTCATTTTTAGAAAATGCCCCCTTTTTCTTAAAGAAAAAAGTGCCTTCGAAGTGTCATGCCCTCTAAATCTGAGATGCTTCCTAGGTCCCAGATGTCACGCAACTGTAAACAAACCTCTAAACTCTATATTGTTTCAGGCACGTGCCCATTGTGTTTTGCATATAGTTTGGTGGATGGGGGTGAATCCACGATTAGACGTACTCCTTTGATATTTCTGTAATCTAACGACATATGAATGTTTACTTTGTTTCCCAGTGAAATTCAAGAGTCCTTGTTCAAGGAAATACTTTATTTTTGAAACGATAGTGAAAAGTCTTTGTGAAATACAAAATCAAATTTTGAGAGAGGTTTTATAGCAGATATATGATGCAACCCAGCCCCTTTAAGCTTTATAGTGTAGTGGCTTTGGGGTCCTAAAAAAGTGCCCCCTTCTGAGAGCTGTGCCCCCAAGTGAGAACTGCTTATGTCCTCGATTGAAAAAATTTAGAAATGCTGTTTTTACTAGTGCGTTCGGTTTGTGCCAGAGATTTTAAGCATTGTATGCTTAGATGCACCTAGGTATGAGTTTCAGTCCATGTGCTTATGCTTGGACAAGAACGACAAGATGCGGTAGTATGTTTGTATTAACAGCAGCCTTTATCGATTTTTGATGAACATTTACAGATTTAGATAGCATTCACGAAATTTGAAGATTTAGATAGCATTGTTTTATGAGATCTTAAGCGTTTCCAAGCTTGGCTTTCTACTTTGTGCTTTTTGATGATTCTCCTTCCTAATTATCATGAGTAATCGGAGCCTTGAAATAATTTAAAGGAAAAAATATCGTAAGTTATATTTTCCCAGTTACTAGCTCGACTCTACGCTGCGTACGAAGAGAAATAAAAAAAATTAATAGCACTGCAACAGTTTACTTGTAGGCCAAAAAACCAGTCAGGAATGTTATCCCTCTATCAACACGATGTTACCTTTTTATTACACTCTTTTGTCATCCCTCTCAGTCACTCAATAACCCTCCCTCACTGAAGTTAGCCCTCCAACGACACGATTTTATCCCTCTAACTTACTGAATAACCCCAAACGTACTGGGGTTATCCCTCCCACAACGCGATATTCCCCTCTAACCTATCGCATGTTTATCCCTCTAAATAACTGAATAAAGACCTCTTTCATAATGTTAACGAGGGCGCAGGTGATGAACATGAAGATAACTTACGGAACTGGTAAGAAACTCTGAGCACTGAAATTTGATGATTTTAAGAAAGTTTCAGTACTGGCCAAAATTCTCAGCTTATTATTTTAAAAGAAATACTGTGAAAGATTTGCTGTGACAGAAGTACTTGTTCTTTATCATTCACCCATATTCATTTCACATGTCCGTGCGTCCTTTTACAAAGAAGGTGCAAAAAATGAAGATCAACATTCGTTTTTCTTTTTGACTATTATGACCAGTTGTAATTAGTTTATAGGTTTTACAGCAAATGTTTGTATTTCTCGTAAGTTATTAGTTATTGTAAGTTTTTAGCATGGTCCTCTGTAAATCAGTTATTCTTTCTCAGGGGCTGCCTTGGATAGAAATGATGAAAATAATGTAAAAATCGAAGTATAAACCCATATGTCAAAAAGAACTCAAAAATTCTTGAACAACTAACTTTCTTTCATGGCTCACTCTACTTTCCTTGAAACTGGTCAGTCAGTCAAAAGCATTCTAATATTGTTGCTTTGTCACTGTTCCTCCCCAGTGTTCCCTTTCATTCATGCTCACATACCCCTTACACCTGTGAGATTTGTAGGTGACCTGTCCCCCATGGTGAAAGTGAAAGCTGCTGTTGTCATGTTGTTTTGTTTTTGTCCGCCATGTTTGGTTGTTCCTTTCTTCTGAACCGCTGGCACCTGACATCGCATGTACTTGATTGTTACAGAGACAAAAGAACTCTCGTGGTTGTCTGAAGTGACCAATCAAAACCATTTCTTTTGTTTAAAAAATCCATTGTCTTGCGAACTTTAGATCTCACGTGCTTATTCAAATTGGCCAATCAGGGAGTAGCTTTTGCGCGGGCTGTTTCTTTCCAACGGTTGCTTGCAGGTAAACTGATCCACAACAAAGAAAAGCAGATAGGCCCATCGAAGCTACAACTTTATCGACCAATAACAAATCTTTGCAACCACCCAAAGCCCTGAGAGTTATAACAGTTTGTTATTTGATATATCAAGGATGCCCAGGAAGATTTTGCACGCACTTGGCAAAGAGGTTTTTGCAAAATGGCCAGGAACGCAGATGTACTACCCAGCAAAGATTGTCACGGACCATAATCCTGAGAATGATTCTTACCAGGTTTTGTTTGAAGATACAAGCGAACCACTTGAAGTTTCGGCAAAACATATATCGGTATGGTATTCTTTATTTACCAGTCATTAGTTTTCGGTTATGCGTCAGATCTGGAATTCACGTGAATGCAAAATGAGCAACATTTGTAGTTGCAGCTTTTTTGTTGACATCTCTGTGCCGTGCTGTAATGTTGTAGTAGGCCCAGTATAGTGAGTGTGTGTATTGGTAGTGTAATGCTTCTGCGAAGGAATATGCAGAGATGTGCAGTAGTTATAAGTTAGGAAGAAGGGTGGAAGGGTCAGTTGTTTTGTAATTCACGCTTTCATTTCAGTGATGTTAGATTTATTTAATGCCGGTGAATATCTGAATATCTTTATCAAACTTTTGCAATCTTAGCGCAGCAGAAATAAATAAGTAGTAAGTAGTAAGTAGTGATAAAGAGAACACTGATTTATTGATCAGTCAATCAAATCATCCATCAAACATTTTGATATCGTTTTGTAAGCAATTTTGGTACATTCTGTTATTTGTTTTTTGGCCAATAAAACAATTGTAATTGATGAATGATGTGCTGCTGTTAAAAGTTTGTTTCAAGATTATCCAAAAGTACTACTGACTCAACAGAACGCAATGCACATTTTTAGTATGATTGTTGGCAGAGATAGAGATATGCAGAAACAGCTGTATGAGCAAGATGAATGTGAGATGGACTGCCAGGCCCGCCAAGCCATATGTTCTCCTCAAGAAGCAAAATGTGGCATGACCACGCTGAAAAACATGTGTATGTTACGTCAGATACCCTTGCCGTGGAGTAACATCAAGAACAATGAAAGATCAATAGATCTGTCGTCTTAAGACAATTGTTGTGGCTTAAACCTTTGGGGTAATGAAAACAAACTTTCCACACTAGGCATGACAGACATTGAATAGAGCATTGGTGGAAGGAGGGGTGAAGCTATTTGTGTATGTCTGGTTCAAATTTTTTGTGTGCAATGTTGGAAAAATGTGAATGTTACAAAAAAGAAAGAAAGGATTTATGTTGAAGAAGACACATTAAAAT
Source organism: Aurelia sp. 3 sensu Dawson et al. (2005) (assembly GCA_964020215.1). Classification (NCBI taxonomy): domain Eukaryota; kingdom Metazoa; phylum Cnidaria; class Scyphozoa; order Semaeostomeae; family Ulmaridae; genus Aurelia; species Aurelia sp. 3 sensu Dawson et al. (2005). The sequence continues at coordinate 26,551,328 of OZ026574.1, read as the reverse complement.
GACAGTAGATTTTTGCAAATCAAATTTGAAGTTTATGCAATAAATGCATAATCAATGTTAAAGACCCATTGCTAACCACGATCCTTTGTACACCGTACAAAAGCCAGACAAAAGAAATTTAGGCCAAAAGGCTTTCCAGGGCCACCAAGAGCTTTTGGAAGCCCAGAGACAAAACTGCTAAATGAGGCCCCCTGTGACCAAAGCAAGTAGAGAGTTTTTTCGATCACCCCCTTTAGATCGGCCTTAAATGCAATTCAGAGCATTTCCTGCTGCCAAAGTGTTTAAAATATTCAATTATTAGGCCCCTTAGACCCCAAGGCCCTGGGGCAAATTGCTCCTCCTGCCCCCCTTTTGGTGGCCCTGGGACTTCCAGATAATGCGAAAGTCAACTTTGGCACAATGAAAGATTATGGTTTGCAAAGGGGTCTGTTAACGTTTGAGATGAACATTTTTTGTAAATAAAAACAAGTCAAATTCATTGTAATTTGCATAACCGTAGTATAATTCTAGTTTGACTCTCAAAGCTCCTTCAAATGATACCTATTTTGCAATATTTTGCAATAAAACAGCACACCTATTGCCAAAAACGTTTTTGGTATGAATGATTTTTGGGGGAACTAAGATCCACCGCCTAATGCTTAGCATGGATGTGTTCTAAGATGGTTTCAAACTTCTCCACGCTAATAATTTTCTAAAAAGTACCTTGAATCCACATAAAAATAGCCAAAAACATTCTTTTATTGGATAATATTGAAAACAAGTGGTATATATAAGTGGAAAGTGCACGAAGCTGCAAAGCACCTTTACCAGAAGTTCGCTATCTTGAAAAAGACAGTAAGCTGAACATAGGAAGAATGAATTACAGAAACGAGGAAAGGCTGACAGGAAATGGAAGAAAATGGAAACAGAAATGAAGAGATGAGGAAGAATGACAATGGGGAAGAAGACATGATGTAAAAAGATACAATGATACATCAATAATTTCAATGAAGTTAAAATGATACATTTAGTGTATATATTGCTTGACTAGAGCTGTGTATCAAGTAAACCATGAGACTGGTCAAATCTCATGTTTTAATTCAATTTTACTCATTCGTTCGTTCATCCAACAGTCTGTAAACCAAGCAAAGTACTGGAGGAGTCGATCGGCATCCCCTGCAAGAACGCCAGGGAGACCAAAACGACGAAGATCGAGGTCGAAATCACCATCTCGTACATCAAGGAGAAAATCTCCAGCACGGCAAAGGTCTCCTGGAAGAAAGCCAGCTGCGAGGATTCATAAAGAACCAAGTCCTGAAAAGACTGTCGAGATAGAGGCTCAGCAGCAACAGGTAAAGATATGATAAATTCGCTTCTGATTATTTGTTTTGATGCTGTATTAAAGACCCAGGGTTAAAGAGCCAGGAGAGTGTGGGTGTGCACACTGAGCCAATGTTCATGACAGTGCCAAGAAAATGAAATTCGCAGTGGTTTGTTTGCGATATTTGTACACTTTAAAACAGTTAAATATCTTCCCTTTATCAGAGCGTTCATTTGTTCTCATCGCTTCCCTGTCATTGTTTTCCGTTTTTTTTGTGCTGGGTTTTATTATTTCCATTTACCTGCCTCCCATATTGCTCATTTCTTGCCATATATACAAAGGAATACGCTCATCAAAAAAATTTCAATGAAAACAATATTCTACCGTTTTCTAAACTAGTAGCAGAATTAGTGAAACTGATATCTTTTCCTAGCTTTCAACATGAAGTAACGGTGTCACTCTGCAAGTCATTCCTGTGTTTCCGGCCTTTATACTACCATCTGGCTTGAATGTCGACTCAGGATTCGCCTTTTGGCAAATAGATTTAAGCTTCTTTATTGTTTATTTGAACACAATTTTCATGAAGATGTTTTGATGCAACTCTTTCAGACTGAACAAGCAAAGCAAGTTGATGTGGTTGATTTTGCGCAAGTGATTCATCAGGAGCAACAAGTAAAAAAAGAAACACTAAATGTCATCAAAGAAGAACGATCAGATGCAACAATCACCACAAGACGTGTTACTCGTTCCATTACCAGGATGCATGACCACGAGAAAGAAATAATGAGACAAGAAATATCGCAAGAAGAGAAACATGAAGAAGAAATACACCAACCTGGTTGGTCTTGTCAGCTCGTAGCATCGCTCGCCATTGTCCTTCTACCTTTGGCTATCATGGCGTTGTGTTTCGTGTGTGGAGATAAACAGCAAGCATTTTCTTTCACTAAATGGCCAAAGATTCCATCTTTATACATATTTTTGAATTGGAAAGTGTTTTTGGCTGTTGGTTTATGGTTTGATGTCCAGTTTCTCTTGACAAAACTTCCTCTTGGGCGGGTACGTTACTAACTTTCCCTTTGAGTTCTTTTGCTCTGTCGTATTTGAGTTGTTTTACACTCATTGATGATTTTTGCATACTCAAATCTCTTCCGTCACCCTTTGCATTCCGTGCCAACTCGGTCGGTGTTCGAAATGCGATGTGCCATTCTCCCCGGAGTTATCCGAATAAAGCAGAATGAAGGTGTCACGCCAAAAAGCCTTTTTCTGAATTTCATCTTGTGAGTGTTTCCTTTCTTCGACAAGTCAATAGACCTAATTAGCTACTCTGAATCGAACTTTATTTTTTACACATTTTGCAGAATTTTCGAATTTGTGCAATAGTGATAGAGCTCTAACGCCACTCATTTGAACCTTTTGCTTTCATTAAAATGTATGTAGATATCACTCGATTCCGAAGCCGGAAGAGCTAAGAAGTCTGTTGTCCAATATCTTACAGGAAGAAGCTGCATTCGATGCAGATGTTCAGTTTGCTCAAAATCCGTTTTTGAAAAACTGAAAAATTGATTTTTAGTTCAAAGGCAATGGCCACTTTCCAAGGAGAATCAAAGCTGGAAAGTTTTGTACTTTTCAACAAACTCGGAAAGGAAACTATCCAAGAATTGCAGAACCACATGCCAAATTTTGCTATAATTTGCCTTTCCAAACCTGTGTATTCCTCTCAACTATAAAATATTCCTTAAAGCTGCCAGATCTATAAATCCGAATCTGAACTGCAACGCTTTTTTATCTTTGATTTTAATTTTCATGTTTTGTTGCAGCTTGCAACAGGCCCAGTCAACAAAGAAGGAGAACAAATTACCTATAGATTGAACGGTAAGTTACGAAAGTCTCTGAAAGTTAAATTTGCTCAGATTGGTGAGGATAGTCTAGAAATAAGAAACAGGATCAATTTTGCGATTATTTTCGTAAATTAGCAGTTTCTGTAGAGCATCCAAGCAGCATTTACGGCTTTTCTTGAAATTTCACAGATAGTTGTTTCTTTTATGCATGTAATATAATCAAAGTACATCTTCGATTCTTGTGTACATTTCTAATTTTTACACAACACTACAGGCTCGATACTATAGGGAGAGAAAAGCAATGACTACCCTGTGGTCTATACATAAAGACATGCAACATTAAATTACATACGGTTACACTACGTACGGTTAAAACCTAATGGATATTCTACTAGATTCTGTCAAATATTTGATGCCAAGTCACGGTTGCGATGAATCCAAAGTTTCATGAGCGCGACCACTTGTTGTTTTGTCGGGAATAGCATGCCTGGCTTCTAATTTGAAACAGAATTTATCAGCAACAAAAAATTTAATTGGTGGATGCTTAGTACCTAACTGAAGTTTCAAAAGATATTATACTTGGACCGGTCAATTTCGTGAATGAAACACTAAGTTAATTCGAGTATATTTCTTTTCAAGTCATTAGAAAGGTCTTGGCCAGCAAATAGTAAAGCTTACATCAAAGCATCATTCAACAGATTGATTCGTACACATGGTTGTAATAATTCAGCAATTCCATCGAGAATAATTTTGATTCCCCATGGTCAATAAAACAAGCATTTTCTCAGATTTTACCGTGCAACATCTATCAACATTGAGATTAACATTAGTATTTTTGGATTTTTCGTTTCAAGGTATGATCCTCCTAGTAATGAACATCATAGTACTTGGTATCCAAATTTATACTGGACTGGCTTTCAAGTTGGCAGATGCCGTTCACAAGTATTATCTCAGTATTGCAGCATCGTCCATTATCGTTGCTTTCCTGATGGCAGTAATTGCCGCAATAGTGGCAGCTTTGGATCCCAAAGTGAAGGATAAAAGTAAGCCCATAGTTTATCTTTACGACCCTTTGCTAACCATGACCTATGTGGCGCCAAAGTTGGACTTGCTACAAGTCTCTCTCTGTTCTTAGCACACGTTGTAAGATGTACAATGTGACTGCAAATGTGAGTGCAAGGGACAAGGAAGGAGCGAGAGACTTGTTAGATTAGGGAATCGAAATCGAGACATAAAGAAGTAGATAATTAGATTTAATCACCATTATGCAGCTACACATGTCGCTTATTTGATTGACTTTGTGCCTACATCAAAGGACTTGCCGGTAGATAGAATCTTGTCCATCGGATTGAAATGGTCCACCGTCTGTCTGTCTGTGGACAAAAGAGAGAGTCTTTTTTCAGTTTGCTAGTCCTACTCTCTGTCCCTGCCTTTTTTGTCTCCCTCTTTCTACCTTACGCCATGTGCTGACAAGAGAGACTTGTGGCAAGTCCACGCCAAAGTCGACTTCGTTTTATCTGAAAGTCCTTTTTGGCCTAATTTCCCTTTGCCTTGCTTTTCATTCGGCGCACAAAGGATCATGGCAAGAAATGGGTCTTTAAAGAGTCATTCGTAGCCATGATCCTTTGTGGCGCCAAATTTGAATTTCGTTTTATCTGAAAGTTGTTTCTGGCCGAAATTCTCTTTGCCTTGCTTTTCATTCAGCGAACAAAGGATCATGTTTGACAATGGGTCTTTTGCATATTCAAAAGTATAGAGTCCAAATTTTGATAGTTCTCTTTCTCCCAATTTCAAGAAGTGCTTATTTCCTCGTTGCAGGTTGCACGCCAGACAGTTTTCTCGTGGGCAAGCAGTTGTGTCCAAAGTTCCTTACATTTGATTTGAAATGGGTCTGTTTTAAACTTTGCTTCATTACTTGGGTAAGTGTGTAGATAAAACTAAACTGAACATTATGTTATTATTGTTTAATATGATTTTGTAAGTTTGCAATTTGGATTCTCCCAGAGTAACCTTGTCGTGGTTTTACCAAGAAGACCATCTCGAAATATAGGACTCTATAATAGTTCTTTGTCGGAATTATACAGTTTCTCCCGTTCTCTTTTAGCGGAATTTTTCTATTGTGGAGTTGATTTTTGTAATTTCGGCATCAAAGTGTTGCCTTCTACTTTCCGAAATTTATCTTACAATATCTGTTTTATGCGGCATTAGACTTCTCCTTTGAACCTTCGACTAAACGAATCAGAATTCCAATAAACCTTTTTACTTCCTAAAAAAGATGTTTGACTCGGGGGTCCAAAGTTGCTAAACTTTCAGAAGGATAATGAAAGCACGACCCCCTTTCTCAGTGGATACACTGCTATCTGTAGAAATTGCTTCCGACCTCAGCACTTTTGGAGAGTTTATCAACAATGGCTTAGCTTGAGTTGCTAATGTTTCGGTTTATACACAGGCAAATTTTCTTCGCCTCTTGGCGTTGTTTATCGCTATTTTCTTTCATTCATCGTTGGATTGGCCATGATTCAAATGCGTCAGAACACCTTCATTTGCGCTATCGGGAACAGACCTTCAAAATATATGATTTCTACTTTGATATTTCAGGTCATGTTGGTCTGCCTGTTCTGGCTGAGACATTATTCGGAAACCAAAGGAAACATAAATTATGCCGCTACAGCAGTTGCCTGTTTCCAATTGTTTTACATGTTTGATGCTTTCTTGATTGAGGTGAGTGGCTTATTGGTTAACAGGTCTTTGCTTGAGCGTTTTTCGCTTGTAAGACTGTAAAAGCGGTTGCCCATCTACTTTGATACAAACTTTAGATAGGAAAAAGCAGAAGAGAGAGGGGTCCCTGGTATATTAGCTACGTGATGTGTGTTGCTGCCTTACTTTGTTTCGTTATTCTTATGTTTGCCATCTTGCTCTTCAACACGTCTCAGGAGTTTGCTCGAGAAATATTTGCGTGGCGTGCACTTTTTGGAAGGGGTTCATTACCACTAGCATCTACCTATCAAATTATCAACTACACTGGACAAGAGGCTTTTGGGGTCATTTTGTACATTCTTCCACAATTTTCAAATCTAAGTTTCATCCGGTGAATAATTTATTTTTCGTCTTTTTTGCAGAAAAGTATGATACAAAGCAACGCATTTTTAGAGCAGAAAGTTGGTTTTGGTTATACCCTCTTGACCCTTGCCCTCACTCCATTATTGTACTCGATGCAGGTAATGTACCTGATCCGTTTCACTCCGCAACTATCAAAAGCACATTGGGCTGCTGTCATTCTGCTTAAGGGTAAGTACACGTTATTGAGGTACACCCGTTTATAAGATCCTTGCGGATTAAAGACCCATTGTCAACCAACAAAACCAGTGTTGTCAAATTAATGTTTACAAACAGTAACCTCTTGTATGTGAGAAGCATTCAGTCACGATTTTGTTTTGAAACGAGCAGCGACAGAAGAATGAGCCTTGCAATCGTTCAATATCCTTGCAAAAACTCTTTGCTTACGTTTCATGCACCATCATCTTTTGGTGTTCTGTTTTGTTACAAGATATATGTAAGCACTATGGTAGCCTAGCTTAGCGTTCCCAGCGAGTAAGAAAAACTAGGCCAGACAGATGACCTTTCTTTATCAAAGTTTGTGATCCCCTGCAAATAGGACAATTGGGAGGTATGTTCTATCTGGCGAACTAAGATAAAGCAATCGTCAAACCTGATTGTTCCACAGGCTTGGTGAACCATGAAACTGGTCGCGTTATCTTAAAGTTTATGTGCCGAGCTTTTGTTGTTCTGTTGCAAGAATCTATGTTGCTGCGCAATTTGTATTTTCTGACACAGAAAAACATGTAAGTACGCAGGAGCAATGTTGACAAACAAGAGAGAAGATTGTTGGTTGACAATGGGTCTTTAAGAACGTACAAGCTGAAATTGTCAAATTAAACCACAGGAGGCCCAAAATCGTATTTTGGGGGTTAGGTAGCAATTTATGCTGCGGCTGTTTCTGACTGCAACGTAAAGAAAGAGTACTTTTTCTTTCAGTGGAAGAAAATTGAAACGCATACCGTTGAATGGTTGATTGTTTATCTCTGTACCTTTTCTTATGCTCCAAAATCATTACAGCATCCTGCGTCTATGACAAAGACTGTTGGCTGCAAACACTCCTGTTAGTGATCCGGGGATAAAACTGTGATTTACAACAAATTTCGTTTCATTTCATTTTATAATATTTATACAGGGTATGTATTCAAGTCATAAAAACGTTGATTTACAAACTGCCCTGTTACAAAAGAAAAGCTACAAACTACAGTAAAGATATGAACTATAAAATACGTAAAAGTAAAGGAAAGGTGAGGCATTGCTCAGGATTTGTCATTTTTAGTGACGATTTGAATTGGGTAAAAGTATTGGCCAACTTACTTTCTCTTTTCAAATCATTCCAAATTCGAATATTGAACGTCGGCGCCCTCTGACTTGGACAGGATGCTGAACCCAAGCTTCGGCAGATTTCAAACCGTCCCAGAGATAATTTTTATTTCGCGTTTGTTTCCAAGTATCTCACGGAGGAAAGTGAAAGTGGATGCATTGAGTACAAAGTTTAAAAGCTTGGGATCATTTTGATACAAAGAACTGGGCGTTTTATGCAAAATTTGCCGAGATTAAGCGAGAACAAAACTGTTGTTAGATAAAGGCAAGTAAAATAACCAGCACGTTTGAGCGTCATGACAAGGGGTCGCGGACTCGATTAGCGCTTAGCTATTTCTGCGATCCCAGCGCTTGGCGCTGAAAACCGCAACTTCACCCTCACCTTCAATAAGCCACGGTCCTTGCTACTTAATGTTATAGACTGTGCGACTGTACAATACACAAACAGCCAATAACGTGGCGTCATTGCAGTACATCAACTGCAACAGAATATCCGATGTTGTCAATGCGGCAGGATTCTGTATTTGAAATGATTTTGGAGCATGAGGAAAGGCATAGTGATAAGCAATCAACCATTCAATGGTATGAATTTCAATTTCCTTGAATTCAAAGAAAAGGTACTGCTGTCTTTACGTTGCGGTTAGAAACTGCAGCAGCATAAATTGCTACCTAGGCTCCAAAATACGCGATTGGGCTTCCTGTGATAAGACCCTCATTTTCTGATAACCAATGCACTGTATTTATTGTAGTCGTTGTACAAATACCCAGACTAACTTGCAAAATTGTAGCTTCTTATAAGCGGGTGTTTACTGCACTTATTGCTACTTCTTTTATGCTTCTTTGAATTCTTCTAAGTAGCAAGCCATGCTTTGAAGAATACTTTAATTGAAATGTTTTATCCCAACAGTTCTTGGAACTTACATCTTCCACAAAGCGAACATCGAGAAAGCTGAATTTAGATCTGATCCAAAGAAAGCAATGAAGCGAGGTATTTATCTGTCAGCTTACCACTTATTCATTTAACTACTTCACTGTTCTACTTATGAAGGGGGCCCAAGGTCTTTATCTGTCAACCCACCACTCATTCATTTAACTACTTCACTGTTCCACCTATGAATGGGGCCCGAGGGCACATAGACTCTGCATTCATTGGTAGATACTTAACTTCAACTTTACACTAAACGTGATAAAAATTCTCTCTTTACCAACTTTAATAGGATTGTAATTTTTTTCCTTGATAATCTAATTAAAAATAGACCAAGTACTTCTCATGGGTCCCAGAAAGTGCTCCGAAAAATGGTCTATTATGGTTCTACTCACGGCATGAGCAACTTTTTTCACATGTGTTTTCATCCCTAGCAACCTTTGTTCAATTCATTCAATATGGAACTATGTTTAAGACTAAAAGCTGGGAGATGCTGTATTCTGTGTTCCTCTGAAAGGTGCAAAGTTGAAAAGCTTTTATGACAAGACACTGCTGACTTTTTGCTTTATTTATTTATGACCCTTCTCTCGACAGATGTGAAAGTGGTATTTACAGCCGATGGCAAAAACCTCTTAGCTGATGGTTGGTGGGGCAGACTTAGACATCCAAATTACCTAGGAGATATTCTTGTTGCCATTAGCTGGGCATTGCCGGCAGGTTTGTAATTTGTGTAACTTCCTATAGAGATCAGCGTTCCGTTTAGAAGTGAAAGTAGCTGACCGTAGGAAGGAAATATATGATTTAGGCGCCGACGAAGATCTAGAAACAACGTCTCTGGCAGCCAACCAATCACATTGGGAGATTTTTCAAATATTTTCTTATATATACATAAACGATATAACGTGGCAACGCCACACAACGTTTTTACAGATTTACATCTCGTAGGGTAGCAAGGGTGATGCCACCATGAGAGTTCACCACCAGAGTTCTCAGGAGCTCAAACCATGCATTCCAAAAGAAAACTTAAAAAGTCAAGCGAGACTGAGCAAAAAGAAAAGAAAAGTTAAAAAAAAGGCAAAACAGTTAAGAAAAACTCTTTCGGATTTTCTTATAGGAGTTTTATATCTCTAGAATGTTCTTCCTCTTGCTGTCCAATTTTACAAAGGTGTGATTTTGTTAAACTGCAAGTAATTCATTATAAAAGGAATGGGTTGTGTTGACTACTTTTTAAAGGCTCTTATTCAACCAGCATACCCCTTACACGTGTCGCCTCTTGGTCGGCCTCTGTTGTCGCCATTTTCATGTTTTGTTTGATGTTCCTTCGCAGGAAGGCAAATAGTTTTTGCACCACCAGAAACGAGAATGGTCTTTGAAGAGCCATTGTCACTCAGGGTCTTTTGCGAGCACGTTCGAATGTCAGACTTACTTTTGAAGTCAGAAAGGTGCACTATGCAGGTTTCTCGTCTGAGAGTTCTTTGCATAGAGGTTTTCAAGACATTGAAAAACTTAAACCCATCTTTCATGAATGACATTTTCAAAATCAAATCTTCCACTTACTCATCACGAAATCCAAATGATTTACAGCATTACAGACCAAACCAAGTCACCTTTGGATCTAATAGCCTTCGATCTTTAGGACCTCAAATATGGAATGGACTGCCGAATGAAATAAAATCTGCCGAAAATTTGAATAGTTTTAAACACCTAATAAAAGAGTGGGATGGCCCCAATTGTAAATGCAATGCTTGCCAGCATGTGACAGAAAACTAATCTCTTTTTGTATCATGTAAATATCTTTATGTACATACCTGTATTATTTATTTTTCACTTTAATTTATCGATTTAGATTAGTTCGATATGTACATATGTATATAGAGAGCTAAATAATAATTATCGACGTTAAATAAGAGGACAAACAAACAAACAAACAAAGATTGTCTGAAATTAAATTTGGGCAAAGCAGAAAGTATAGATCGATACAGCAAAAGTTAAACCAACAGGCAATTCAACTAAAGTCAACGTTTTCTGTCAGGTTGAAAACTGTAGTGTGGAATACGCAAATTTTCCCCGAGGTAAAAGTTGATTTTTAGCAGTTTGAAACTTCAGCGTTAAAGGACCCCAAGTGACAAAGACCTAATCGGCTAAGGTTTGTTTTATCCATTTCAAGTTATGTGGCCATATTCTTGGAAAGTTTTCGTATTTTCTTACCTTTTCCGCTGATGGCATAAGATGCATGGTACGAAATATATCAGAGAAACCACATGATGTTTTATCAAGCGACTGATCACATGACTTGAAATGGGTGTAAAACAACCTTAACTTACGGCTCTTGAAAGAAACTAATACCTAATACAACTGCCATCATCCGTATTTTCAGGAGCTACATTTGTTGGATAAAGCAGGCACTTTAGATGAAGAACAAACCGACAGTTTCTTTCTTTCTTGTTGTAGGCTGCTCCCATCTCCTCCCGTGGTTATACCCCATCTTCCTGACGATACTGCTCTTCGGCATGTCAAAAGATGATGAGAAGAGATGTGCCAAGAAATATGGACTGAGCTGGGACGAATATAAAGCCCGTGTTAAGTACGTCATGATTCCATATGTCTATTAAGTCTGTAACAAATGACTGACTGCCCCACGAAACCTTCTCAAAATTTAGTTATATGCACCAGTATTCGCAAAAAATTTTATGTCTCGCAACATGGTGCCAAGTTGAACTACATTAAAGGGTGTCCCAGAAAATTGTGTCCTGTTTGTGTAGCTGCTGCGGAGAAGTCGTTGCTTCAATTGTCTTCGTCTTTACACGGTTGCATTAGTCAGGCTTCACACTATTAACCGTTTTAAAATGCAGGACAAATTAACGTACAACGCTAAGACCATTTCTTTAAACATTTACTCATTGTTGACAATGCTGGAAAACAATAGAAATGCTGTTTTGCACAACTATTTATTTATTTGGCCTATCCTCTGTCATGAATCAGCAACCACTTGTCAGATTAACTCCAAACAAGGTCAAACTCTAAATTGAAGCCTGCTCTATGCTAGTATGTAACACCCAAGACAATGGAAGCTCAGATCCTCCACAGCAGCCACGCAAACGGGGCACAATGTTTTGAGGCACCCTGTATAGCTGGGATGTTGTTGAAGGGTGTTGAGCTGCATATGATTCAGAAGGTTGAAGCTAGAGTCGTTGAATTAAGCTGCGCATTTTTAGTTTGATAACGGAAAGAATCTACATAAAGATATTGTCTGTTAGGTCTAAAACACCTGCAGTTACCTAGGCCTCGTTTACACTGTATCGGTACAGCTTTGATCCATTTCAAAGTTGTTACGGTTCGAGAGCGATTACACAGCTCCAGTACCAAATTAATCTACAGATTGTCAAACAAACCTGCTACGGATTAACAGGAACAGTGTACCGGGAGGCTGATCCGCTATACCTTTGTTACGGATCCGAAGTTGTATCGGTGCAGTGTATACCGGTGTCTGTTCCGCAAGGGCGGTTTACCGTCAAGAGGCCCCCATTTTAGTCATATCCCACCATTACGGGACAAGTTATTCGGTAGTGTAGAGTAATTCTACTTTCTTAAATGTCTTACTTTTGCGTTTTAATGTAAATAGATGAAGCTTTAAGTGTAAGATCGTTATGATTTGACAAGTCGGCGAGCCCCAGAATCTGTAGCGACTGTGCACATCTCACTTTACCAGATTTGAGGTGTGGATCGAGCTATTCAATCTGGTAAATCGTTCATTTTCTATTTCGGCAAAAAGGTTCATTGTAGGTATATAGAGCTAGTAGTTTTCACATTACCACTGAAAGGCCGCACCAAGAAACTAATGAAAATAAAACTAGGATTTGAACCGTTATGCTGGACGAAAGCGTCTCAGGGCCTAAGGAAGTTGGCGAACTGATGCAAGAAGAAAGCAGAATAACAACAACTGTGTGTGAATAAGTTTTCATTTGATTGACTAAAACATGATAATGATCACGAACAGAAACGGCTTGCAAAGTCCACATTATTTTTTTCGAACTTTTCTGTGAATGATAATCAGGGATCTTTCCATTTGTTTCTTACTTTGACCTACTTGATTAATGTCTACACCATGCCATGGCTTCATAAAATTCACAGCTCAATGCTCACGAATGTCGCTAGGTCGAAACTTTTGGTCACCTAAAAATGGGAATTCTCATCAACTTTCCGGATTGGGTCAAATTTGTGGTTTCTTTTACAAAATATGTGAAAATTAACATTGAACCATTGCTCAGAAGCCTCTGCAGATTAAGACTTTATATGCAGTGGAAACGGAATCATATTTTCACCCTGCAAAGACGAATTATGTTGAAACAGTGTAATGAAAACGTAGCCATAAGATAAGGCTTATCTCCTCCGCAGTAGAAGGCATTCTATGAGACGAATGACGTACGTAGATGTATTTGAGTTGTTTGAGTGAGCATTTAGAGTTTGTCAAACTGCATGTCACTATTTTTATCCTGGGGATGTAACAGTATCAGTGTGTAAATAAATATACCATGCTTGATTATATCCAAGATTATTATGCAAAATGTTTCTAAAGTTTGCACTTAAATTGCCTGTTTCTTAGTCAATCTTTCTTCGATTTAGCAGTGCAAGGCAAAATACTGTAGTTTTTATTTCAAAGAAAGGCAACCTTCGTGGTTCAAGAAAGCAAGAAACGATCATTTAAAAGTGAGTGCTTTCAGGAAGGCATCCTTCTTTGAGAAAGAACCCATTATAAAATTTGAAGATAAAAATTTCAGTGTACTGCAAAAACAATAGGAAACGAGAGGTGCTTGCTAAATAGACGAGTATGCAAAAGATGGCGGGCAGGAACTTTTTACCAAGATGCATCGCGCTCGAATTACGAATCTTTAACGATTCTATAGGAATTCCATTAAAAGAATGCAATGCATCTTGGTAAAAAGTTCCTCGCCACCATCTTTAGCGTAATCGTCTATTGCGAAAAGTCCATCTCAAATTAGATGCCAGTGGAGATTTACATTACTCAGGGAAACTCTGCAATAGACCTTTTGGCTATTCTGCAAGGGCCTGGATCGAGCGATAACTTAATACATTTTTACGAAATGTTCGATGGCGAGGCGTTAGAGCTTTTTTCAATTTTGTCCACAATCGAAAGTTCTACAAATAAAAGTCAGCCTCACTCGATCAGGACACTAAAGTTACTCTCATATCGTTGAGTTGAATTGTTGTCGTTGCTCGAACGCCATTTAATTGAACCTTCTGTAGAACCAGCTAAAAGGTTTCAGTACAGAACTGATCCGTTTTTGCATGCGTAGGGGAATGAGTCGTGGTTGTAGCGTTATTAGTTCGGGCAAAAGCGAAATCATGACATGTAATCGAATCTAAATAAAACTATCGTTCAAATCCAGATTCTTTTTAGAATAACTAAAGGGCCCATCGTTCTAATTCACTTTGATTTAAGACAGACTTTCAAACGTCTTGAAACTTCAGTGTTCCGTCGCCAAAAATTAATTCAATTTATTTCATCTGAAATGAACTTAAGATCGCCACATTGAACAACAAATATTTTCAGTTTGGAAGCCCTCCGTCTCTGCGATACCTTTTTATAGAAATTGTATGTTGTTTTGGAAATTTCAGAACCATTTTTGGTAGAAATATTTTCAAGAGCCAAGACTGTCTCATGTCCTTACAACTAAATTGTCCCAACAGCGTAACATTGTCGTCTTCGGCGTAACGGTGCAATTGTCACGATAGCAGCGTAATGTAAATGTTCTTATAACACGATGCATGCAATGAACAAACGCCCCGTGAAGAGAGCAAAGGGGGGGGGGGGCAACAACGCCTCCCTAGTTTCGGTGCGATGTTTACATCTCATCATCTTCGAAATCGTCCTCGGGGAAATCACCGATGGTCACCTGACTTGGTCGCACGAATCCACCATACTTGGGAGGGCATTCAAAGTATCTTCTTCCTTGGACACTGCAAAAGGAAAGATTTACATAAGATTCAATGAACATTTATGTTGGGAAAAGAGATCAATTTAGTGATGAACGTTCTTACTTGCTACTCTGTGTTTTTGCCAAGTTGTGTGTCAGTGCTAAATACAAAGGTTTCCATCCAAGAACGGTCAGACATACTTTTCTAAAAAGAATCTGAATCGAGCGATATCCGGACAAATTTTGTAGAATTTCTGAATGTACACAAAGGCGACAGAAGTTCTAACGCGAATCGATCGAGCCTCGCGTATAAATAACATTCGTTATTTTTATACGAATGTATAAAAATAACGCTCGATCCAGACTCTTTTGCAGAATAGCTGAGAGTTCTACTTTGAACAAAAATTGCATCTTTCGATATGATACTCCTCGGGTGTAGCACACTTTAGTTGCACACGTAGGATTCAAAGCATAGGTTCCAACCCTGTAAATCGTTGCAAAAAAGTGGATATAAAAATTCCATGACCTAATTCTTTTAATTGCAAGGCTTGAAAGAAAAATCAAATTTCAAAATCGTCAACAGAAGCGCAGCTGACTTTTGCTTGATACCACATTTCATACATCAATAAACTATGATTTTCTTGCAAATTACTTCATCTTTCGTCAACGATTCACAAAAAAGAAGAAAACATTCTAATTCCAAATGAATACTTACCAGGAACCGACCTTTTTAGGAAGTGGGAGAATAGTGGATCAGCCTTTAACTGCCTGAAAAATCCTTAAACCTTTTAAGGGCAGTGATTGAAACAGGGAAAATACACACGCTAACACACCTTTCCGACAGAAAATCGCGAGAAAGGGGAAGAGAGAAAAGAAAGTTTGGCAGCAGAGGGAAGGTAAAGGGTAAAGGGTGGAGAAAAACCAAGCAAATCTATCAAATCTGAATTCTAGAATATATCATAGAAATCAAATTATAACGGCAAACAACCTGATCTGCTGCCCACGAGGTAAAGAACTCGACATGCACAGAAGGTAAATCTACGCTGGAAACTGCGCAGATGGGAACCCACTTCCTCTTGGTCGTATTGACTGGAGTTAAAAATCGTTGTCTAACCGGTTTAATATAGAAGACTTCAGAACAGCTGCGAAAAGTTATACCCTTGGCCGGGTTCAAAATTGCCAAAAACTATGTTCCTGGCTAGAGAGAGCAGATCTCAAGGCACATTTACTATGGAGAGACCCCTGCGAAAGCCCTTCTCTCGTAGACATTTTATACGTTTTCGAGGGAGCGTACAGTTGCAACGCACCGTGAAAGCCCCTGGTGAAAGCTGCTGAAATAGCAAAATGGTGATCTAATGATCTCGAAGTTTGGTTACTTGGCGTAATGTTAAAAGGTGAAGATACAAACCTGCCATCGTTCTTGCCGAGTGGCTCATCATACTTGACACCAATCCAGCAACCTGGTTTAAAATCTGTTGACCCTGAAAGTAAAGTAGAGTAATAGTTCTTTATATCAACAACGCACAAATGGTTGTTTTCTCAAAATACAAAAATAGGAATGCAGCCGAGATAACTAGAACGCCAAATAACTTGAAATCCTGCAAAATTCAAAAAAATATCTTTCGATGAAGACTATGTTTTAGAATACCTACAGTAAAAACCCGCTTATAAGAACCTACAATTTTGCAAGTCAGCCTGATTAGGTTCTTATGTATTGAGTATTTAGTAGGAAATAAGGCTGTTCAGGTTCTTAAATTGGTTCGTATTTCATTCAGGGCTTCCAGGTATTTATTTTGTTCAGATTGAAACTTCGATCCCATTATTTACTGTCAGTTGAGAGGCACGAGAGTTTATGAGGCCTTATTCAAAACATCAGTTTGTGGAAGAATCAGAAATTTTACAGAATACAATGAAAAGCTTTCGAAGCATCTTTAGAGACTTTAGAGCTGTTTGTAATTTGCACATATGGCAGAATCAGTACGTATAGGCTCAATGACAAAGCAACTAGAGTTTTGATTTAGTTTGATGATCTCCACGAATAAGAACCTATTTCAAATTTCAGGCTGAATGGGCTCTTATACATTGGGGGTCTCATTTCAGAATTTTCAGCCTGTAGGTTCTTAATCACTAGGTTCTTACACGCGGGTTTTTACTGTAAAGGTCTATTCCGCTTTAAGTTTGCTTCTCCTGGCCCTAGATTCTTGAACTTGAAGAAAGAAATCCCATGCAGTCATTAAAGGAATCTTAATTTTACCTATATACATGATTGCTCCCCTTTTTGTTGGTTGTTTTGGCACAGATACTTCACAACGATCTCCAATTTTCATTGCTTTTGCTTTCTCTTCCTCTTGAATTTCTTTCTGTTTTGCTCGTTCCTCGGCAGTTTTGGCATCTTCTGAATATTGTCCCAGTTTGTTTTGCTTCAGAAAATTTCGAACGGAATCTGAAATAAAATTTACATGGTACAATTGATAACTAAGGCTCTGTTTATATGGAGAAAATAGCCTTGGCTACCCAAGGTTATTTTCCAAGCCGAGATATCGGCATGCTATACATTTTTTATATGAGTATTGCAAATAGTATCACCCAGGTGAGGTTATTTTTGACTGCCGATATCTCACCTGAGCAAGCCGATATATCGGCTTGGTGAGGCTATTTTTTCTCATATAAACACAAGCAAGAATAGCCTCACTTCACTGACAAAAAATTGCAGATACTGCGCAAATGCAGACTTCATTGTCAAATTGTCAAATAAGGTGCCAAATTAAGATCGCCCCAGCAAGCCGAGGCTATCTTTCTCCCATATAAACAGAAGCTGAAAATACCCTCACCAAGAGATAGCGTTGGGTAGCCGAGGCTATTTTCTCCATATAAACAGAGCCTAATACCGTGTGTTCCAAAATAACGATCTTTTCCTATAGTCACACAACAAATCGTCACCAGGCTCATTTTGACAATTTATGACCTGCTCTTTAACAAAAGGCCTGGATTGGATTCTACGACGTTCTGAAAATGATTTTGTCTTCCGTTGCTAGAGCTATCAGCGAAATTCTTAAAACTTTCGCTGCCGATAATATTGAAAACGATCAAGAACGTTGATCAAATGTCATAAAGACTTTATATGAATGAACAAAGAGAAAACTTTTTCTTGGTGGGTTGGGTATTTAGAACTTGACTAGTTGTACGATGACTTGGGACCTATCACAGGAAGCCCATATTACAGTTCATCTAAAACAGTTATTCTCCTTCCATTCACTCATTGATGACGTGTGTCGTTTGGAAATTAAATACTTTTTCAAGAAGGCACAAGGAAATTTGAAAAGTATTTTCAAAAATAGCACACATCAATAAGTGAAAGGATGGGTAGTATTTTTTATGACAAACTGCAAGATAGAATTCCTGTGGAACTATTCCAAAAATTCAACAATTCCAAAATAACATAAACACATTCTGCAAGGAATAACTCTGTTGTATCACCTGATTTCTTTTCATATTCTTCATTTGAAATTTCATATTTTTCTACTTTTGATAAATCTTCAAATTCTCCAGCTTTCCTTGTTGGATCTTTGTCTATTACCTATGAATAGAGTAAGTAGCGTTCTACCAAAATTTTAGAAGGTACCGGGTGAATCAATAAAAACGCCTGGTGTTTGAAAAAATCCTGCTCCCTAACTATCAAAGCAAAGATAGTAAAAACTGTCTTGATTTGTTCCCAAAATGTTAAATTAGTTTCAGTGATTTACCCTTCTTTAATCGGTCATTCCTTCCCATCAAAATATGATATTTTCAGAAAGAAATTTCCAAAAACCTGTAAAAACAAATAAAACACCAAGCAAGATTTCCCTTTGTTCTCCCTCTTAGCAATAATGACTCTTGGATATGTTCACGTATTTTGTCCCCATCGGAGTATAGAATGCCCCTGAATACGTTATTCACACTAGGGGGAAGACTTTTCAACCCGCCAAGAGGAGAACATGTGCTAAAGCGTGTTGAAAGTCATCGCTGTAAGGTTAACACATTAGGGCATTAGGGATTTTTGCTTGTAATTTTAGCAACTTTCTTGAAGGAAATTGAGTGACCAATTCTAGCCAGGAAAAATTTTAAAAATAATTGAACATGTTAGCTATTCAACCAGATACTGCAAAATATCATTGCTTATATACTCTTAAAGCAGTATCCTTTCAAATGTCGTGCATTTTTCTTACTTACCTGGTACACTACCATCACTTGGTGAATGCATAGCTTTTGAAATGCAAATGAATAAAAGAAAGATTTAAAAGAAACACAACTCACATGAATTCTCATTCCATCTTGTACATCATATGATTCAAGCGTTTTATCATCATTATCCAACTTGCAAATGAGCTTGCTGTCTTTATCATACAGCTCAAGGTCCATGAATTGTGAGACAGATCCAGTTATCAGCTCTAGCTTTCCCTAGAAAGAAAAAATAATTTGCAAAGGTAAGATTATATGGCAGCACAACATGAGGCAAATAATTCATTTCCATTTGGACTCAGTGATAAAAATTAAAATAATATTTTTGCTGATGTATTGAAAGATATGTCCACTTGGAGGTTCATTGCTGGAAGGTTAGAAGGGTTTATGATGAAAACAATTATCCTTTGTCTTTTGCAGCCTTTTGAGCTTTCTCTCCATTACAATCCTGAAAGATGCTACAGCTATGCTGATCTCAGGAGTTTTTGTTTTTACTGGAAACCTAAAACCAGCAACTTTTCATGTGAACTTGCCCGTTTAGCATCTTTGAAAAAATCTGTATAACAACTAATAATTGTTCTGCTCTGGGATGAAAAGCAGCCAGATATCAAAATTACACACACCATGACAACATTAACAAGACATTTGCAATGTTGAAAATTTTCATCAGATTGATAAATTTCTAAAATTCCTAGCTACCTTGAGACTATGGAGTGTTGAGTCACTTGGGAATCTTCTTTCTGCACCAAAGCTAGACACATTGCTTGTAATTTGTATATTCAGCATTGATGCCATCTTCTGCAATTTTGAAAATATCAAATCAAAACTTAGTAGGTTTTCAAAAATTATTTGCTGATTTGGCTAGGACTTAAAGGGCTGTACAAGATTTTGTAAACAATCTAAAAATATGGGACAACCCACACATGTGACTTAAGTCTTAAGATTTCATGGTGGCTAGTTTCATCACAGCTTCTTTGTAAGTTTCATCAAGTCCTTTCTTGTCTATGTCTACAAAAATGTGCTGGAACTTTACCAGACTACATTTTTGGGTGGTTCCAGTTAGTATCCGTACCCCCCCTATGGAAGAACAACTCATCAAGTCAAAGGCCCCGGATTCTTCGCTTCTAAAAGTAGAGGAATGTCCGGATTTTTCAATTTTACAGTCAAATTACCCTTATGTTGCCACTATGGAAGAGATGGCCAGCAACTTGAAAGTCTGGATTTTTCCTAATCTTTGCCACTTCCCCTGGATTTTTGCATCTCAGCAGCGAAAAGCCCCTGGATTGTCGGGGATTTTTGCATACATCCGGATTTTCTCTTCCATAGGGGGGGTACGGATATTAACTGGAACCACCCTTTGCTGTAAATGGAAACCATTTTTCCCGCACAAGCTTTAAGAAAACAAATATGCCCTTTTTTCTTCTATTGCTTTCATCTGTGCACTTCTCCACACACAAGAAGCAGGGAATGCAGCCAGGGAAAATTAAAACTTTAACATATTCTGTGTTAGGAAATTAAATTAAAACCCCCAGACAGTAATGGTTAAATTGAACTTTTAACCAAAATCTCTGGGGTCTGGGAAGGCCATTGGTTGACAAGAAAAATCCATTGTTGGCATTTTGCTATTTTGAGCCCTTCTTGTATGGCTTTTTGCTACTAACCAAGAGAAAAGGCCTTGCCTTGGCCTTATTTTTTATGAAATTGAGGATTTAGGTATTTCAATTGTTGTTCTACTTTTAGTTATCTTTGCAGCAGTATATCTGGCACTTAAAACACAACGGCCACGCCCAAAATTCTTGGAACATCTGCAGCTCCTTGAAGTCTTTTCGGACCATCCACAGACATCCCCCGCCCGTCTCTTCGGACATTATGGGTGTAAAAGTTCCCACCTCCCTAATTTGATACAGAAGAAAAACAAGTCATATTTACCCAGGTGCTTACCAAGCAAAGGTGATTAATATTTTGTATTTCGTTGATATTTTTCGTTGTCTTGAAAAGTGAAGCTCTGGTGCAGCAAAGCCAAAGTTCGGGAAACTTTCGCGCGTCTCCAATCTTCAAAAATTTAGGCCAAAACCTCGTTTGCGTCGTCAATTTGCAAAGGCTGTGTCCTCGCTTTGGAAATTATTCAAAATTCTTTCATATGAAATTTTAGACACCAAATTCGGATTTAGCACCCAAAGTTTAGTCTAACCACAAGTTTTCATGTTGCTAGCGGTTGTAGTGTTAATTTTATGGCAATGTAAAGTTTGAAAATCTGTAAGGGATTTGACCGTGAAAATGACTCGGGGTGTAAAGTTTCACCCCGAACGACTTTTCACGGTCAAATCCCTTATAAATCTCTGAACTTTACATCGTCATAAAATCAACATGACAATTGTCAGCAATTTAAAAACATGTAATTAGGCTAAAGTTTGGGTGCTAAATCCGAATCTGAGCTCGAAATTTTCATATTAACAATAGGAAGAGATTTTGACAAATTTCCAAAACGAGGCTGCTAAGTGGTGTATTTCACAGAAAGAAAAACAAATTGCCAGAACTCAATCTCTCTTATCACGTCTTGGAAGCGAAATTTCCACCGAGAAATTCAAAATGGAGCTTTTTGCAATTTGTAATACAGGTCCAGATTGAAAACTTTGAAAACTGCGCAAGGAACTTTCAAGCAGGGATAAAAATGGCGCAAATAGTATGCCGATTTGAATGTAAAATGCGCATACAGTAGTGTCCCGCATATAAGAAACATGAATTTAAGAAACATCAGACCTTGATCGTCAAAATAATATCCCCTCCTATAAGAAACTTGTGCAGGCCTGAAAATGGCTTGTTTCTTATTCAAAAGACTATGTTTTCATAAGAAAATTGAAAAACATTACAAATTCAGCTTTGCATTTGAATCAGCCTTTACCTATTCAAATGAAAACAAGAAATTCGCATGCAAATGAAGCAAAAATCACCTTCCTGGAATAAATGTAACCTTTTTTGGTAATATTGTGTATGTCAATCATAAAGCTCGTGTCTGATTAGTTCACTGATAGTACATGATTTTTCCCCGGCGGGGTCACTTCTGTATGCAGATGTATATCATGTGAGTTCCCAAGGCCTTAAACAGACCCCTAATCTCTGATTTTACATGAGGAAGATAGACCCTTTTCTCTGACTTTTATAAAATAAAAGACCCTTTCCACTGAAAAAAACAATCTTGCCCTTATTTGAATGTTCATGTTACATATACAGATATTAGACAACAATTGTTGCAATGCAATTTATTTATTATGGACTATGATTCATGTAAGAAATATTTAGCTACCAAAATGTTCCGTATTCATCATCATAGATTGTCACCCTTATTTTGGAATCCTCTGACTTTCCATGAAAAAACAACCCTATTTTTAGGAATCTATGTCCTAGAATGCTTGGTTCTGGAATACCCTTTCTCAGAGATTTTGGGAACTCACATGATATCCATCTGCATATAGAAGTCACCCCGCCGGGGATTTTTCTAATAAGAAACTTAAGAAACTTTACCCTGATTTGAAGTTTATATCTCATTTTATAAGAAACATATCAGACCTCAAATTGAAAATGTTGTTTCTTATATGCGGGACACTACTGTATCAGTATAGCACAACTTACATAAAAGTAAACATAAAATCCTGTTACCAAATCATGTAAATGCGTAGATGGCTGTGCGGATAACGTAAAAGTGCTCGGCGCATGTTAATCTTTCCAATGTAAATACAGGTTCTGGTGCGACAGCTGTAGAGATGTGCACACAACTTTACTCAAAAGAGTACGGCATCCAAAAAAGCCAGCAAAATTCAAAATTCCTAAAGATTGATACATAAAACAACATTCGAATGTCCGCTATTGCGCTCAAAACGAATATTCATACAGAGGTTGCTGATTATGAATACTGCAACGATCGTAAAACCATAATTACTGACTCTATCAAAACTTTCCAGGTGATCTTCAAGCGTATGAAAAGTTTTTAAAAAAGTACTCCCGAAGAAACAAATGCATGGTACCAGAGATTCAAATTCAAGTAGGTCCTGTACGATAACACTGTTTCAATTGAAAGATAAAATTTACAAATGAGAGAAAGAGTTATAGCGACTCGATCAAGATTGAAATCATGACCCTTGGCTTATACATAGAGTTCTAATAACGGGCTATATTTCAGAGGATTACCCTTGCAAGGGCGGAATGGCACTTCGTTCGAGAAAACGAATTTTCGAGATAATCGCCAATGGAGAAATTTGTATACGAGATGAAGAGCGACAAGTCTATTGTGAAAAATTCGAGATAACCGTGTACATGTATGGAGATTGTGACTGAAAACTGTAACTCGAAAATCACTTTGCCTTAGATCAAGGACTGCAACCTTGTTTGAGCTACTTTCATCTTTCATTGAATCTTATATTATCCATATATTCCCAGACCTACCTGGTCCACTATCTAAGTAATGAGATAAAATAATGTTTCATTTCTATTGCAACATCGCACTTGGGAAGTCAATTTGACCCTGCATTCAAGCAATTTTGACTTTCCAATCGCAGCAACATTGAGACTCATTCTCTAGACTGACAATGTTAAAATCTTCTATCAAATTTCTCTGTGACAAGAATCCTTGATGACTCTGCTCCTCTAATGACCTTTTTGGTGTATAGTTGGACATCCCATCCAAGAAAATTTTGCAGATCCATGTTCCATTTCTCTGTCCACATTTGATTTCTATAGTGGCCAGGGCACCGGAATAGACTTTTTTACATCTTAAAAAAGAGGCTTGGATCGAGCGCCCAAATCTATTGAATTTGACAAGGAAAACAAAAGCATCACCCCTGTTCTTGGTATAAACGCTGCTAGCTGTGGCGAGAAGTTGCTTCAGACTTCAGAACACTTTGCAAAGAGTTTATTATCGACAAATTTCCACAAAGTAAGTTAGCAATGGTTCACTTTTCACAGAAGCAAATGTTACTGCTTTGGCTGTTTTGTTTCTCGTTATTTCATTCATTTTAGCTGATTTTTCTTTCAACTGAATAAAAACGGTTGAAAACAGCAAACATCGATTTGCAACTCGCTAAATGAAACCCTCGCATGCTCGCACTATTCAGCTGGAATTGTTAGTATTCCAACACAAAATCAACTAAAAATGAACGAAAACAACGAGAAACGAGGCCAGAGGGCAGATAAAACTTCCCGTGTATGAACTAAATCATTCCTAACTCGCTTTGAGCAAAGTTATCGTAGATGAACTCTTGGAAAAGTGTTCTGAAATCCGAAGTAACTTTTCGCCACAGTGAGCATCGTTATTGCCAAGAACGGGGATCATGCTTTTGTTTTCGTTCACAAATTCACCAGATTTGGACGCTCGATCCAAACCTCTTTTTTGAGCAGTAAAAGGTTAGACTTATGCCTCTTCGTCCCTTGTTTCCCTGCGTTCTTTGATTTGCTGATGTCACAAGGAACGCAGGGAAACAAGGGACGAAAAGGCATCAGTCAAGTAAAAGGTCTATTGCTGAAGACCTATCTTCCTTTGCAAGGATCTTCTCATCATTCCAGTCTTCTTTGTATTTACTAGATAGATCATTCTGGCACTAGGTCCTGTATCAATAGATAAACTTGATAAGTACAAAATTATTCAAAGTGAAGAAGAAAAAAGAAGAATTGTTCAAACGAAAAATGGAATTTTAAGTCCATGTACTACGAGGATCCATTGGGAAAATCTATAATCAAATCATTACTGGATATAACCCTAGAATGAGGAAAGGGAAGGCAGAGTAGAAACTGGACTGACGATTTGAAAGACTGGACTGATATAAGAACAGCTGGAGATGAAGAGAAAGGAAGTTCATGGTTTCAAGCCTTCGTATCGAAGATGGGACCAAATGATGATGGATATTCATGTATTAGCTCGTTTTAAACTAAAAAACCAGCACCTAACTGACTTAGCAATTTGATCAAAGACATCGGAAAATAAGCTATTGATACACAAAACTCTTCACAAAGGATTACAGAAAAAGCTCAGCAAAATGCATTTCAATCAACTATCAGTTTGAAACAGAGGATATAATCACAAACCTATTCCTTCAATATTAAATCAGACAAGGATTTTCAAAATATATCAAACATATAATCTTTCATCTTCAAATGAATTTAAAGGCATTGAGTCCGTACAAATAGCGCTCTCATGACCAATATCAACTTCTTTTCAATCATGAAACAAAAGTTGTCATTTAATCCCTATTGAAATTAAACCAAAGAAATTCCTCAGGATTAAGAAAATGCATGGATTAAGAAGTCTTTGGTCTCCACTGCTAATGACTTTAGCACTATTGTGCGATAACAAAGGGCCGTCAGCGGTTTGTCAGCAAAAATTCAGGACAGCGTTAACGCTCCACTATTTATATGGACTCAATTCCTTTAAAAACTTCCCTTTTGAAGGATTACTACAAGAAAGTCTATTTCGACCAAAAAGACCACATCCAACAAAAGAGAATCGATGGACTTACGTTTTCGCACCAAAATCTTTTATCGTTGGTTTCTTGTATGATCTTTTATCGACATATTTTTCTTTATATTTTCGATGTGGTCTGTTAATAAAAGACAAAGAAAAGAAAATATAATTACAAAGGAATATTGTATTTCGACGTCAAAAGATCGACACAGGTAAACCATAAAGAGGGTCCTCCTCTTGCAACAGTTTCCGTGGGCGACCAGCGCGCTTGCCTTGTGCGCATGCTCTATTGCTAACAAGCATGCGTACTAGCCGAACTCGCACGTCGCCGACCAAAACTTCTCAAGTGGAGGTCGGCCTTAACAGCAACAAAAAAGATCCTCTTTTCATTTCAATATTTACTTGATTTGACATTGTTAGAGAGTAAGGAAGTGCTGTTTTTGAAGCACCCACCTATTTCGACTTCCTTGTGCAACAAATCAGCAACCACCTTTCAGATCAATTCAAACAAGGTCTCAAACTCTAAGTTGAAGCATAAAGCCTATCCTATGCAAATATATGAAAGATGGAACAACTAAGGTTACAGCTTCACAGTAGAAGCACAAAAGGAGCACACCAGTTTCAACCAGTTTGAGACACATTGTCAATCTGGCAAGAAAAGGCCTAACCAGCATGGGCCAAAGAGAGCTAGATGAAATAAAGGCAGAAATGTTACTTACATCACTTTCTTACGTGGCTCAATCAAGCTACGTTTTTCAAAACTTTTCATTCGGTCTGAAAATGGATCTCCTTCCGGCTGAAAGAAACAGAGAAATCATCTTTGGTAAGATTTCGGCTGCTTTCGCTTGTGGCAACATTAATAGTGGAACTGATCTTAGATTGTATGTTAGCGCCTTCCGCTGGAAGAAATTCCATATGAGGGCTGGATTTTCGCACGATAGGTACTTATATATTCTATCATAAATCCAGTTACGTAGATATTTACATGAACCCTAATGTCCTCTATCTTTTGAACAAGCTCATCGAAGCTCGATAGAAAGTCTTCAAGAAGTATTCTCAAGGCTCTTTTGTGAACTCAGTCTAAGTGCGAAATTGGAATTGTTAACTTCTGAAATTGTTCTTTTTCTGTATTCGTAATAAATTAAAATCAAACCAACCTAAATACATTAAAACTGTACCACTCTTGGTGCAAGAAGACACAAGGACATCTTCCTACTAGAACGGCACTTACAATTTTACAAATACAACTTCAAAACTACAAAAAAAACAGCAATACAAAAAAATACGAGGCAAAACAAGAAAGAAACATTACACAAAAAGAAAGGGATTGGCAATTCCACACCAAACTCAAACCATGCTATGGGTCTAACCCTTTTATACCATAGGCTTCCATCAGTTTTGTACCATCACATCACAACTGGACGGCATGCTGACGATGGAAGTAAAGCACTGAGGAAACATCTAAATGGTTTGGTGTGGAACTGTCCAGAAGATAGGAAGGACAGCTGCTAGATGATTGTATGATATCAATATTATTTGATTCTGATCCACAGATACTGACATTCCACACAAACGAAAGGACAAAGAAACCCCATCCCTCACCCAGGCAGCATGCCAGCACCCAAAATCAATTTTAACCTGTTTGTTTTTTCAATGTACTCAATTCTGAAATTGTGAAATTGAGGTGAAATTAAGAAGTGACTGAAAATACAACAACTGACTGGATGACTGCAACCAACTTATGATAATCTCCTATCAAGAATAACATACCTTTATCTCTCGAAATGATCCTGTCAAGTCTTCACTAAGTTGAAAATCTATTTTTGGGTCTTCATATCTGGACAACTATTAAGGATTTTCTTGTTTTATTTCAATTCATTTTGAATCCTTTATACAAGGTGAAAAACAGTTAGTTAATCAAAAAAACTTTTAATGTGCCCTGTAAAACTGAAGGAAAACGTTAAACACTACTTGATATGTTGTTGGGAAATCATAACAGAAAGCCTATTTTTCAATGTCAATCACGCGCCGTAGGAAAGTAACTATGGTTTCGTGTGTTTACACTCAAATGTAATAATGATTTTCAGAGTTACTTTGGTTTTGCCACCTCCTGCATACCATTTCGCAGAAATTTCCAGATGCAATTTCACAAGGAAAAATCCGCTTTCTGCTTTGCCTGAACCAACGCTTATGACTGAACAAAACTGTCGAGAAATTTCCAGAAATAGAACGGAATTCTGCAAGGATTAAACCTTAGCTATTCCAAAGTCAATCTCAAATCAAAATTCTCAAATCAAATGTCACCTGAGAATTGTAATGACGCAAAATTCCTTTGCAAAGACTTCGATTATTGTTTTCGCAAGCATTTGCAGGTGACATCTAATTTGAGACAGACAATAACAAAAGAACTTCTCAGAAAACACCCAGCAGTTTTCTGGGTCGCATTTTTCCTCTTCAATCTAAGAGTAGCAGTTTTCCTCTTCAATCTAACTACAAGACAGCGAAAAATTTCACATTAGTAAGAACTTAAACCTTTATTGAAAGGATACTTTTGTTTGCCAAGCCTCTTCGGCCTATCTTTATTTTTTGCCTCTAATTCTTGCTTCTTCCTCTCATTTTCTTCCCTCCTCGCTTCCTCTTCTTTGAGTTCTTTATTTAAAGTTTTCAGTCTTAAAAGTAAGATAATCATCTAAGTATCGTTAAAGCTCTAATTAGACCCCCTCTTTATAAAGCTCCACTAGCCAAAGTTTCAAATAAGCCCCTCTTCATTACCCCCCGCCTCCACGTATACGAAATGCCAAAGGTTACCAAAGATTTTTTCCGGTTATTCAGCCCAACAAATTTGCAGGTCAAATGTGATATGGTGTGGGATAAAAACTGTCTCGAAATTGTTTATTCGACCCTTGAAATCATCTATCAGTAATATCTCCTTCATCTGACTTAGTGAATAAGCTCCCATCTCTAACAAGCCCCCCCCCCCTCTCTAACAAGCCCCCTCCCTTTGAAGCCTGCCTCTGGAGTCTCCAAAATGAAATAAGCACTGTGAACATGGCACTATGAACAAAGCAACGATCCCACTTGGCCTTTAAATTCTTTGAAAGGAGCCAAGGCGCTATCAGCTGGTCAGAAAGTTGACTCAAGCTGCCAAAGATAACTGCAGTTTTGAATAAATGAATACCCTCGCTTCTTGACCGCACAACAGCACTGGTTTGCATGAGCTGCCGCGTTCTTTCTCGTACTCCTCCATAGCAGTGAAAATAATGACGAAATAGCATGGCTTTTTTCCGAGGCTCCATAAAATTGAATTAGGCTCCCTCTGAAACAGAATCTCGATGCACTTTCAAAAGAAGGTTTAAAACCGTATCTGAAGCTCCCTATAGTTTACCTGTAAACATCGTTCAATCGCACTTTGTTTAACTTTTCTTGCTCCTTTGTTCTTTCCTGTTGAATTGAATGAAAAGGGCTTATCAGTCAAACTGGCAAGACGGATTGGTGGAGACGGATAAAATATTGCTTTGGAAACTAATTACAACTGCATTTCCTGAAGAACTATCTAAAAACATCTGCCTGCAAAATATTGCGCTGGAAAATCTGCCTGGGAACTTTGTTTCCATGATCCCATGGTTTATGCATGCCTGATTCTGGCTCAACTCAAATAGATATCAACTCAAAGAAAAATACAGGGTGTCCCAGAAAATTTGTGCCCTGTTTGCCTGAAGATTGTGACAAAGCGGCAAAAGGTCCTCACCATGCTTTTACTTGATGTTGCTCTTCAGATGTTCAATTAAAGTTTGCAACCATCCCCGTAAAAATCCGCTGAGAAATGATGGAGCTATGACGTTCAGAAGGCCAAATTTACCTGATGACTGAAACCAGCGGTCGGCCATTTTGTTTTACTATTTTGCAACGGTAAACATCTTCATGAATGAGCTGAAACAGTAACCTCGCGAAAGTTTCAGTAATCATCAGAGAGTTCAGCTATTTCTCACCCCACGACCATTGCTTGAATGTCAAAACGAAGACAAGGATCCCAAGATAACAAACAACCAAACGGTAATGACAAACATGTAATCTTTTTTGTTTGCAGGTGTGAGGAGTGTCTGAACCACTCATTTAGTTTATTGATGAGTTCAAAATCTTTTGCCCCTCCCGTTTCTTTTAGTTCATTGTCTTCGGTAGTAAATGAACAATTGCTTGTAACAAATTCAAGGAAGAAATCTATGTAGGGAAGGCGACAAATTGAATTTGAAATATATTTTTGTCGAAACCTTTGATGTTTTACTACTTTGGGAATTCTTATCTTCATTTTTGCATTCCATCAAAGATCGTGGGGTACAAAATAGTTGAACTCTCTGATTATTATTGGAATTTTCATGAGAGCTATGACATTAGAGGCTGCTATTTCAGTTAATTCATGAAGCTGTTTATCGTTGCAAAATAGTAAGATAAAATGGCCTACCGCTGGTTTCAGTCAACAGGCAAATTTGGTCTTCTGAAAGTCATAGCTCCATCATTTTTCAACGGATTTTCACGGGGACAGTGGCAAACTTTAATTGAACATCTGAAGAGCAACATCATGGAAAAGGTTAGTTAGAATCCTTTATTGTTTTGTCGCAATCTTCAGGCAAACGGGGCACAATTTTTCTGGGACACCCTGTATAATATTTGCAAAATGTTTGCATGCGAGAGGTCTACAGCTGAAATTTGAACTTCATGGAACAGATGTGCGGTCAAATAGAACAAGTTCATGTCATGAGAAATCTGACTACCATCAATTACATAGAGTTAACTCAAGGAACAAATCAATATATTTTACCTGCTCAATTCGTTCCTTTTCTTTCCTTCGTAGTTTTCTTGTTTTCCTGTCTTCAGCAGAAACAGTCTTGCCCAAGATACCTTCATCGTCTCCTTCCGGTGCAGCATCCCTCTCATCAATTGGTTCTTCTTTACCTATGAGTCCTTCACTCATTTCTGCTAACCAACCGGGCTACGATGATAAATGTGAATAATTTGAGATTTTTCAACCAACATTCAAATCACATAAAAAAGATTACATCTCATTTGAACATTGGCAAGCATTAAAGAAACTGACAAAGAAATTACGTTGAAATCTACCTGTTATGCTTGGGAAAAGACAGCAAAGAAAAATAGCTAGGTTGAAAATAACTTGGAAAAGTAATTTGGTGATTTGAATATTGGTTCTCCAATCTAAGTTTGGCAAATTTCTTCATGACAAAGTGTAATCTTCTTACCTGATCTTTAAACTCTTCTGCAGTTAGGAAATAAACTTTCTTATCCAACGTTTCTTTTGCTTTTACCGTAGCTATCTCTTTATCCAAGGCATTTTGCAGTAATTTCTAGAAAAGAAAGCAGAGATGAAAAATGAAACAAAAAATTAGCAGGATCGTCAAAGTTTTAACACCTTCATTGGCTCTAAAATATTTTCTCACTCAGAGGAACTACAGTACACAGATTAACTGTTACTAGTTAGGTGCACAGTAAAGCTTTTGTAATAGAAATTTTGTTATTTCAACTCTCCATTATCTGATGAAACTTCACTGGTTCCTACAGAAAATTAGCCTGCGTGCAGACAATACCCAAGGAAAAGTTACAGTCTGCGCAACGCCACTCAATATCGCATATTGTATGAGTCAGCATGTCATTCCAACAGCAGTTAGGTACTTAAAATTCCAGAGTATTGTGTTGTTGATGTAGTTTGCTTAGAGAACAAGAGATTTAATCACATGATAGCCGTTCTCAAATCTGATTGCTTCCTCGTTTCGCCGGAAAGCGATGTTATTGGCTGTTACAGCAATGCGTTTTCTTTGCTGGTACATAAATGCTGAAGCACGCACTACACAAAAGCGAGTGGAGTTGAGCAGACGATACCTTTTTCTTGAGAATAGTCTGCACGTAGGCTAACAAAAAATGCACAAAGGGAAGTCTGCACACATAGTTTAGACCTTCAATAATTTGACCAAAATGGAGTGGTCTAAAGGTACTTTGAACTGATGAGATACAATTGTATCTACTTGTTTACAGCATAATAATGGCATTCAACGAGCCTGATAACTGGATCTATTTTCAAAAAAATAATGGCCTGTTAAACACCGCCACAAAGCTTGTTGAAGCCCCCTTCAAGCCTTGTTTCAATATTGTTCAGAATCCAAAGTTTTGATGGAAATTTGGTTTGTTCACCCCAAATTCGCAGGTTATTCGCATAAATTTCTATTGAAACCTTGGATTCTGAAAAATAAGCCTTGTGGCAGTGTTGAACAAACTACTATTTCCTTTGAAATGGGGTCTGGTTATCAGGCTGGCATTTTATCGGCTATCCCAATAAAAAGTACTCCCGCTTGAAAAAATCGCAAAAATTGGATTTTTTTTACATTCAGATAAAAATTTACAATATTTGTTACATTCTACTATACTTTCTAATTATAACTATACGACACTACAGGGACAATACCAAGAGGAGCGAAAATTACACGACTACCCCATGGTTATTTGAAACAAGACGAGGGCAATACAAGAAACTGTACGCAACGAAACAACGGGGGACGAAAAACATAGACGAACATCATACTACGAGGGGGGGGTCACTGGGGGGTATGCAATTCCACAATTTTTGAAAATTGGATTATCAAAGCTATATATTACAAAATCTCTGTTTGATGTTTTTTGTCAATAATCCAAAATTATTCAAGAATAGTAAAAAGTTTGTATTCAATATTGAAAAGTTGTGAGAGAACGCACTGAAAACTTTATCATAAGCTATATATACTTCAAAGCAAAATCGCAAAAAGGCATGATATTCGTCGTCCTTAAAGTCTCCAATAACAGTTTATGCTTCTTTTGTCATTTGCAGCCGAACTAGAAGCTCAATATACAAAAAGAAATTTGATTTATAATCATCCATGCTATTTGCAATGTGCTTAGCCTGCGGGCATCTCCTCTTCAGTAACTGAAGTCTGCGTGCAGGCTACAACTACAGTGAGGTTTGAAACAAGGGAGCCTCAAAGAGAGCTAAATTGCTAATCTTCAAACCAATCACAAAATCAACTATACCAAGAAGATTATTTGTTCTTTGATCTACTTGCATAAAAATAAATTTGGCGATTGGCCTTGCAATAAAATTTTGGTGATTTTTCAAACAGGAGCACTCCCTTTGGACATCCTGTACAGATCTTGAATGAAATTAACAACCCAGAGAACACTCAGTGAGAAGATTAATCTTGTATTACCTGATGGTCATCATATTCTGGGTTATACGATGCACCAGCTTCACAAACTTCAACAGCATCTGCAGATGAAGGCTTCTCTCCAACTGTTTTTGGCTTCTAATCGGAACAGAAAAAGAACATCAAGAATTTGCCCCCTGATCAAAACCAGCGACAGTACAAAAAAATTTCCCTTTTCAAATATCCACCCAGTACCAAAGAAACTTGTGCCACTGGCATTTATTATGCATAGATAGTATTTCTGAGCAAACGTATCAGCCGTTAGAGCATTCTGATTAGGAACATGAAACGAGGAAGGAAAGAACTACCATACGGAAGATTAAGGATGCTCGTAGCAACTAAAATATAAAAATGGTTTCCTTAATAGTCCTTGTTGTGGTTCAAAAAGATATCAACAGCTAAACTTATTGAATAAGACTACCCTCATGAGAAAACTCAGACCGATCTGAGTTTCAGATCAGTTTGAAATTTGGCTATGTATGCTAATTTGCTGCCCCCTCACATGAACATTTTCAGACCGGTTTGAGAATATTAAACAATGCGTGCTTTTTCGATCAGGAATCAGAACAGTTGTGATTGTTTTGTGGAAAACATTGGATTGCTCGATAACATTTAGATCCATCTGGCTGACTTTGAATGCAATCTTTATTGTTTTGATTGCCAAAGGAACACTTGGATTGCAATCACACTTGCTTTGAAAAGCCATTTTGCCCCAAAATGAAAAAATTATTTCTGCCCACATGACAGTTTCAAGTTGTCGACCTGAAAACTCAGACCGAACTGAGAAAGCAAAATGAGTTCCAGGTTGACCTGAGCTTCATTTTGCCTGCATCATGTGAGTGCTCCAAGGGTTTCAACCGCAGACTGAAACGAGTTTCAACCCAATTTGAAACTCGACCAGTCTGAGTTTTGTCATGTGAGAGCATTCTAAATGTCCTTTTGATGCTCAACTACTGTATGCTGGATGAGTAAAAACAATCCCATTTGAAAAGTCAGCTCCCTGGATACTAACACAGTGATATTGACAAATGTATTAAGTTAAAAGTAGACATGTTTAAATCCACTTTGACTGAGATCAGCCAACTCATTCTGAAATCATGAGTGGTTTCCTTGTGACAGCCCCCTCAAGAAAGCCACATCCTCCCAAAGGGATTAAAGGTGCTAAAGCATGTAAAAGTCATTGGTTTAAGGCAGGAATAATGAGGAAGTTTGTAGTGATTTTAAGGCCAGCTATGAAGGTTTATTGAAGAGCCTTTCTTGAGAAAATCCCTCATACAGAACAGAGTTGCTGATTTCAGTCAGGCAAAGCTAAAGTTGATAAACGGCCAGGTGAATAACGCGGACCCTGCGGACTCCGCGGACCTCGCCATTCTGGTCCGCGATATCAAGGTCCGCGTTATTCAATTCCACCTAGGAGAATCTGAATAACGCGGACCTCATGATTTCGCGGACCCTAATAATGAACTGCCGTCTTTCTTTCCTATCAAATCTGTTAGTACTTTATTGCAAAGCATTTCGAACGTCTTTTGATAAGTTTTACTTTACCTCTTAATCAAAATTCGAAGAAAACAAGTTGCAACAAACTTAGGCCCACTAAGTGCAAATAAGTTTTCCCGCAGAAAAAATGATTCGGAAAGGATTTATACCCTCTTAGACGACCAGCAACTGTTCATATTTCTTGTGCTGTAGTAAAATTAATCTTTCTTTTGAACAGAGTATTGTACTCTGGAATAATTTAAGCAGGGTCCGCGATATCAAGGTCCGCGTTGTTCAGTTACAGCCAGCAGGAACTGAATAACGCGGACCTCGTGATTTCGCGGACCCTAATAGAGAAAATAGAATTTCTCCATTTGACTAGCAAATGCTTAATATTGCCCTCTTATTTCCTATCAAATTATCATTCCCTTCCAGTTTTCTGCTTTCGCCGGTGTTTCTCTTTGGGAAACTTGAGAAAACACAATGAGAAAACTCTCGAGAAAGAGTTTCACTACATTTAAACATTGCTAATCAAAACGGCAGATCCTATACTTGTTTAAGTATCTTATTACACGTTTTTGAGTCCATTTGAGCATTCCCCTTATCCTCATTCTAATCGTGCCATGGGGGCTTTTACGTCTGTTCGATATCTCCCCAAATCGGTACTTTCTCTGCCATTAGTACACAATAAGAAACCTCATGGGAAAGGCGTTTCAGGAGTTTTGAACGTTGATATAGAAGCAAACGAAAATTCTCCTGGAGAAACACCGGTAAGAACAGAAAGCTGGAAAGGAACAATAATTCGATGGGAAAGAAAGAGGGCAGTATGAAGCATTTGCTAGCTAAAAAGAGAAATTCTATTTTCGCTATTTTCCCACAGTAATGAAATTCAACCAAAGTCCGCGACGTCGCGAGGCCCACGTTATTCAGTTCTGCTGGGCGTGATTGAACAATGCGGACCTTGATATCGCGGACCCTGCTTATAGTCATTCCAGAGTACTTATTCTGCTCAAAAGGAAGATCAATTTTACTGTAGTACAAGAAATATGAACAGTTGCTGGTCGTCTAAGAGGGTATAATTCCTCTCCGAATCATTTTTTTCTGCGGGAAAACTTATTTGCACTAGTGGGCCTAAGTTTGTTGCAACTTGTTTTCTTTAAATTTTGATTGAGAGGTAAAGTAAAACTTATTAAAAGACGTTCGAAATGCTTTGCGATAAAGTTAAACACAGATCTGATAGGAAAGAACGACAGCAGTATTAAGCATTTGCTTCTCAAACAGAGGAATTCAATTTTCGCTTTTAGGGTCCGCGAAATCATGAGGTCCGCGTTATTCAGTTTCTCCTAGGTGGAACTGAATAACGCGGACCTTGATATCGCGGAACAAAATGGCGAGGTCCGCGGGGTCCGCGGGGTCCGCAGGGTCCGCGTTATTCACCTGGCCGTTGATAAACATGACTACCATAAAGCAATATATTTGCCAAAATTATTGTCTTGATATCTAGCAAGCAGTAGCCTTCAAACAGGAATTGTTTTTTACTCACCCGGCAGTTATTTTTGCATAATTTTCATCAGCTGCAAAATAAAACAAACAGTCAACAAACCTTTGGTGGCACTGCAATAGCTGGCTCTACCCATAGATTTTCAATACCTAGAAGAGCATGTTATCAAGGCTGTCAGAGCTCACAAACAGCCCACAGACTTGTGTATATCAGAAGATGGGAAGGGTATGCCTTGAAACATCATACACATAAAAAACTGATTCACAATACTGTACAATGATAATTGAGAAGCTTGATTTCTAAATATTGAGCCCGAGGGGTGAA
This sequence comes from Aurelia sp. 3 sensu Dawson et al. (2005), assembly GCA_964020215.1. Lineage (NCBI taxonomy): Eukaryota > Metazoa > Cnidaria > Scyphozoa > Semaeostomeae > Ulmaridae > Aurelia > Aurelia sp. 3 sensu Dawson et al. (2005). The sequence goes on along the minus strand of OZ026574.1, from coordinate 26,515,699 downwards.
TCACGAGCCAAAATAGCGTACGAGATTTCCCGGATTTCTGAAATCCCTCAAAATTTCGAAGGGATTTCTGGATTTCTGGTGGGATTTCCCTGGATTTGTGGGATTTCAAAAAGTTTGATATTGAAAGATATGTGCTGCAACTAAACCCATTTTGCAAAATATATCCTTTTCACAGCAATGACGAAGCCTTTTCAAGGGCCTCTGTTCAGTTTTTACTTTAAAGTGTATTTTTGTGAGCAACACAAAGCATCTTTTTTACCTAGCCTCGTTTTAAAGTAAGATACGATGACGTCATACAAATGATCTGTTGAGAGCCTCTCATTCAGGCAACCAGTAGCACATTAGATAGACTTAATCAGCTAATCGGATAAGTTTTATTTTACCTATTTCAAGTCATGTGTCCACACTCCTGGGAAGTTTCAATATGATACTAATTTTGACACAACTTTGTATGACACCAAATAAGTTGGAGAAATCAAATTTTGTTTTTTTATGAAGAGATTGATCATATGACTTGAAATGGGTGTAAAGGCCCTGTAAACAAACCTTATCCAATTTATCAATTGTAGTAATGAGAGTTAATTAGTTACAAGGCTTTACTATTCATGCACCTGCGCAGACATTTTAGTTGGTTCTTCCGCAGAATAACAGCAGCAGGAAGAAAGACCGCCATCACCCTCTGATTCCAAAACTGATAAGTTCTTACGACCTTCGTTCGTGGTTGTTGTTGTTGTTGTTGTTGTTGTTATTGTTATCATTGGTGGATGATATATGACCTTGCATCAGAGTGCCAAAATGTGAAGACTTTCAGTGGATTGCTCTTAATTATTGGAGATTTTTGTATGTTTCCTACGAAATTTTATGAAAGATTTTCCAAGATTTCGTCAGATTTCTCAAAGATTTGGGAGATTTCTCAAAGATTTGGGAGATTTCTTCAGATTTCTAGGGATTTTATTGGATTCCTAGGGATTTATTAAGTTGAAGTGGGATTTCTAGGATTTCTAGGATTTTCAAAGGATTTATGGATTTCATTTTGGATTTCTGACGTAGGTGTACGAGATTTCCGCTCGTGATTTACCCCTCGATTGAGCCTAGTCTTTCTCACAAGAAACTAAGAGTTTGAACCAGAAGAATGTTTCTTGAAATTATCAAATTTTGAGTCAACAGACTTTTGAAAACAAGTTTCATAAAGCAATCTTCATGTGTTTACTACCTGTGCATTTCAATACTCAAGAACTTTTCAAGTAATATGATACAAAAAACAAGTGAAAATAAGGCAATGATAATCTGAGGATTTCTTTTATTAATATGAAGATTTGCTGAGTTATTTTTCCCCAGTACTGGAGTCTCTTAATTGTTTGGTTGTCTGAGTTTTTTTACATGAGACGTCTTACTGCACAAAAAATTGCATGACTCAAAAACATTATTCATTTCAATGCATTGCTAAAGAGGCATTTTAGTGTAGCCTCTTCTTACCTTTATCTCTCACTTTCTGTCCCCAAGGATTATGAGAAGCTCTAGGTATCTTCTGTCTCTCTCTAATCTCTTTTTCCTTCTCTTTCTGTCGTTTTCTTTGCAGCCTAACTTTCTTTGGAACATATTCTTCTTCATCTGATGAGTCTTGAGCAGTCCTTTTATTTTTACTGTCATCTATGGTTATTTTTTCTAAAGCTAAAAGAAAACAAGAAGTTTGGAAAATTTATTTTATATACTATACAATGCAGTAATACTGTACACCATGCGTAAATACAAAGAGCATGTGAGCCAGAAAAAGTTCCCACTTTTGAAAATCACTAACTTGATGGATAGGAATGAATCAAATTCTGCTGAAAGCAGGAGAGACTGGATCATTTTAGTAATCTTTGGCACAAGATAAATTTGACTTTAAAAACTTTCATGGTTGCAAAATGCTTGAAAACAAGCTAAAACAATTAATCAAATCACAAAGAAACTTCTCGGATAGAATGATAAAAAAGCACAACTTTTCATGATTAAAAGATATTGACTGTGCATTTATTGCCATGGGATTGAAAGACCTTTGGTGTATAATTGTTTAGAATTTTTTCTTAAAACTTAACTCCCAAAAGAAGTGAAATGTCCTTGCATCAGGGGTTTTAGACCCTTTTTAATGCAATTCAAAACAAAGAAATTTTGTAAAGCCAAATTTCCCTGTGTTGTCGGTGCTCATAAAGAATAAAAAACTCACAAAAACAGTTTGGCCCCTTACAGCCTTTAACATAATAAAGTCAAATAACCAGACGGTGGACCTACGGATACCTAAAATTGATGCAGTAATTAGGAAAAGAGCTTGTACTTTGCTCTTTGATAATTTACAACAAAATGTCTGTGATGTGATGAAAGAATACTTCACTAAGAATACACACGGAAAGAACACTAGAAACAAGGAACTGTCGGTAAAGTTACCGCTAATGAAAACGGAATTTGGACGAAAGGGACTTTATTTCTTGGCTGCCAAAGAATACAACAACTTGCCTCTTCAGGCAAGGAAAATTGATTCACGACTTATTTTTAGAAAGTTTTTAGATAACCATTTTAATGACATTTAATTCTGTAAGCATCTAAGTTCTTTTTGATTGTAATTCTTTAAGTTTCAAAATGGACATTTTTCTTCTCTTTTATCACTGTATATATTAGGCAAGCAGGACCCTAATGATAACAATATGAAAATATTGATAGGTTATCCTGTTGAAATATTCGTAAATTATTATTATAAATTTGAATAATACAAATCCATCCAGTACTCTTGGTGCTATCAGTTTTCAAAAGTTGGAAATTTTTTCTGGCTCACACCGTAAAATATACAGTTCAAATACTGTCAACATGATTTTAGAGTGACTGATGCCCTTTTCACCAAATTCAGTTTCATCAAAAAAGTTGAGCTGGTATGTTGCTTTCTGTATTTGTAAAAGCATAAAAAAGAACCATCAAAATGAAATCATTGATAAAGGTTCCATTGTCAATGAGTCTGCATGAAAGGTTAGTTTGTTCCAAGTACACTGTTTGCTGGCATGAAATTAGTTCTCCTGAAAAAAGCCTTCTGAAATGAGCATTCTTTTATTGCAGCAAGGAGCAACAAGTTGTTTCATAATACAGTATGATGGAGCCTCCATATGCTGTAACTGGTGAAGGTGAAGTTGCGTTTTTCAGCGCCAAGCGGTGGGATCGCAGAAATAGAGCAGACCTAATCGAGTCTGCGATCCCTTATCATGATGCTCAAGTGGTGGGGTCCTATTGGGTATCGAACCCATTCCGCCAGACTGTTCTGGCTGCAATGTCAGAGGATTACTACATGGCCCCACAACACCTTCAAACAGATGCTTTTGAGAGCAATTTTATTGTTTGTTGTAGAGAGGTGTCCACTGTATGGAGGTTTAAGCTATTGTCAAGCTGTATTTTGAGCCAAAAATATTTTTCTGCGTCTGGAGATGTCCATTGTATACATAGCAGTGTCCATTAATAAAGGTTCCACCATAGTGTTCCAGGAGTTGTATGGATAGGTGTCTTAATTATGTGACAATCACAGTATATCTTAAATGATTCCCAAAAATGATGCTATGCCATGCAAAAGATTTCTGAGCAAAAATGTCTAGTGTCTGTACTGTATAAAAATGAAATGTTTTTGACCTGTACTTTCTCGTGCATTGTTCTCCACAAAAAAGAGTTCCTCATTTGTCTTTTCTGAAATGATTCCCCTGTTGACAAAAAAACATTTTTGCTAAATTGTGGGATGAATTTTCTGAAACTAAATCCAGCATGCTTTTGTAATCCACTTTCAAAAATATACAATAAATCCTAAACTAGATGAATTTGATGATAACCCAGTCTGCAGAGAATGGCAGTTCTTGATGAGATCTCATGTGCGAAGACCAATGAAGCAGTGCCATATTCATGTGCAAGGTCTTTCATTTCTTTGTTTTCAAAGTAGGGAACAAAATATTTCATTCAAAAATTAGCATACACTTCAAGTCTTTGTGAAAAGTCTTGTGTGTGCAGTTGCTTCACTCCACAGCCTGGATGATAATCAATTCAGCTTTCAATAAACAAATTCTTGGTAAGTTTTGTGGAGACTTTTTGGCGGGTATTTTTGGCAACTGAAACTTCGATGTGTTTGCAGATAAGGCCCCATTCCCAAGGTGAATCTGAGTGCCTATTTCCAGAAGATCTTTGGAGCAGAGAAAGAACTTATTTGGCTTTTGGCGTACATTGTGGCGCAGAAAGAGGCCTTAAAACAATGGACCATTCAACATCTCATTGTCTTAAACAATAGATGTCAATTATCTTTGGCGCACATTGTGCACAAAATTGTTATGCTCCAAAATATTTGGTGCAGAGCAGCACAGAGATTCACCCTAGCCCCATTCACACTGCTCCATATTTGCACAAAAACAGATTGAGAAAAACCTCCGTTTCTGTGAAAGTTTCCACACTGCACCACACAAAAATGCCACAAAAAAGGAGTTTTCAAAAACACTATCAAAAGTGGATATCCACATAAACAGAGGTTTTTGAAAACACATTTGATCAATGTCAACACACAAAAACGGAGCTTATGAAGACGCCCCATATCTAACCAGGGGCGGATCCAGAGAAAATCTTCACTGGGTCCAATCCGAAGGCGAGCGAAGCGAGCCGAAAAAAGGAGGGGGGTCCGGGGGTACTCCCCCGGGAAAATTTTTGCGACCACGCCCTTCAGATTGGCTTAAAACACTATTTCGGGAAAAGGTTCTTTGACCACGCCCTTGAGGTTAATACACTAAAAGTTGTAAATTATGATTCAAAACTAAATAACTTTAGAGCTGCATGATATTCCATACTCGATTCCATAGTCATGACTTTGGATACTCTAAATCCCCAAAGTCATATATGAAGTTTTCTGCGATGCTTGTGTTTGGAGTCAAATATCATTTTGAAAACTAACTCAGCTTAAAGTATACATAAAGTCCTTCGATGCCGTTAAAAAGTTGTAAACTTGACGTAAATTGGATAAGTGTCGGCCATCTCGTTCTCCTTCACCTTTCTCAATTCCTTCCACAGTGGTAGCTTTTCTCTGTTCCGCCTTGTCTGCTCGACGAAACGTTATTTGATCTGATACAGTGCAATGGCAGAGCTTATTCATTTCAGTGGACCCACACAGATATTTATAGCTGTATTCATCTCTGTTGCAACGTCAGAAAATTTCCAAATTTAGCCCATTTTGGACCCAGCCACTGCGGAATCCGCCGCAGTGGCTGGGTCCACATTCGGCTAAATTTGGAAGTTTTCTGACATGACAATAGGGATGAATACAGCTATAAATATCTGTCTGGGTCCATGAGCTCTTCACAAAAGGGATTGACATCATATTTGAAACCATTGTAATCGAATATTTGCTGTAAATGCCATTCACGTAGCATCATCGCTGGATGTGTGCTCACCATAGGCATAATCACCGGACCACTGACTCAAGCTCTTGGATCAAATCTAACTCTCATGAAACGAACTTGATCTGCTTGCTTACCTGGTGTGCAGAGCATGGCACTTGCACACCGGAGATTTTCAATAGACTATTCAAAATAGACAATAGAGAACAAAAGAAATTTCTTCTTGCACACCGGAGATCTCGTCGAAAAGTGCCATACTCTGCAGACTGGTTGCTTACTACTTTAGATACAGTAATTTACAATCTCATATTTTCAAAATGCATCTCACCCAAAAGAGATTCTGACTGAAAAGTTAAGTTATTCTTCAACAGATGTCGAATAATCTATTAATAGCCCAAATTTGATTTTTTGACTGGGTCCAGTGACCCAGTGGACCTACCCTGGATCCGTCACTGTCTAACAATGAGCTTCATTCACAAAACTGGAGAAATGTGAACTCACAAAAAAGAATATTTTGGCTCCCTATTTTTTACAACAATGTGCTTTTAGCTAGGGGCCCCGAGCTGAAAAATCCCTAAGGGCCCCGACTGCCTCCGTTTACGCCAGCGCTGGCGGAGGGAGGCCTCTAGCCAATTGATCTAATCTAAGTAAACACAGCTGTTTCACTACAGTAAAATCGAAGAATGAAGTCCGCGTAAATTTCTCTTTGAACCCGCCAAGAATCACACATTTCCAAAATTCATCAAATTAAAAAATTTTCTAGCAAACCGCGTACACCTCTGATTTTCGTGAAATAAACATATAAATGTAGCTAAACCCTTGAATAACATTGCTGTAGCATCATTTTATAACTCATCTTTGTTTATCATCTTGAAATCTTCAGCATTTCATGGCCAAGATTCGCATTTCGTCCTCCGTTTGATTAAATTTTCCGCTCAGCGCTGGTTGTTTCAGATCAGTTGGCAAGCAGCCCTTATGGAATTTATGCCTCTTTTTGATTGCATATTGAAGAGGGAAAACGAGGCTATCGAATAAGGGGTGGCCAAAGGCAGTCGGACATTGGGAAGGCAATAAAAAATCAAAATAAAAACTTTGCTCGCATTTTTCGGTTTGATCTGATGTTTTGCTGAGCTTTGGCCGGGTCTTATTTTGTAGCCAAGCTAATAACAAACACTTTTAGCTTATTATAAAGTGGATTACTTACCCTACAACTTTGCCATTTGCAATTTTCACGCGCTAGGTTTGCTACTCGGCGGTCAAACTGAACTTCGAATCTCAATGGCGGAGCATCATTGCAGAGCCTCACGCTACGCGAAAGAGTCACGATGATGCAAAGACTTGGACAAAATGAACTGGATATTGCAGATTTGGCTCACTTAGAGGGCTGAAGATGTCAAAAAATTCAGACACTGAGTTATAGTCGAAATATTTGGTTTCTTATCGCTCTAACTTTGCTTTCTTGAGTGAGGAAATCTCTGGAACTTTGGTTCAAATTCATCATTCGACCACTGGCTGCAGATTCAGGAGCTAAAAATTCCTGAAAGAATCAATACATTTTGAATCAAACAACGTGTAACAGATACAGAATTTAATGCTGAACAAATTGATGTGGTAATCTTTCAAAATAAAATCACTTTTTAAAAAATAATTCAATTTTAATGCGCTAGGGTCGAATTTAGGCCCAATCGCAACTTCATTCTTTCGTGAAACAGCTGTGTAAAGCAGTGCTGCTATAGCACTGCTTGGTCTTAGATCAATTGGTTAGGCCATCATACCCTGTCCTCTCCTCTCTCCTTATATCTTCAAGGTGCTCTTCGACATCTACGATGTCAGTTTTCTTTCTCCAGCCTTTTTTATTCCTTTTACTTCCCTTCTTTTTCTTCAGAGCAACATTTTCCACGTTCTCTTCGTCGGCCATTTTCAAATCTCCTTGGGAGGCGCTGCGCTATCAGCCTCGAATTGAAACGCGCAGAAGAAGGACAGGACAGAGGACTTTCCTTTCTCGGAGGAACTTGCAAAACGGGTAGCTGGAAAATGCCTCCCCCCCCCAAGTATCATGTGTGAGCGCACATTTTAAATCATTACGGAACGGAACTATCGGCATATTAGCCAGTCCTACCTATGCATAAGAAGTAAAATAGATATCGCGAAGATAGATATTTGTTGCTGAAGCAACAAAATGGACATCACCGCATCATTCAAAAGACCTCACCGTCATCGTTCTCTGAAGGTCTTAATAACTTAGCGTCTCGACTTCTGCTCGTTGCATCATATTCGCCATAGTGCTGTCCCTGATGCAGAATGGGAAAATCAATGATATTGAGGAAAATAAACAGAATGTAATCACAACTGATCAATTTCAAAGAAAAAAATTTATATCATTAAAACCATTGTCTCGTTCGGCAGTCAACTTTATTTCGGTAAATAATTCGATTTCTTGCATCTTTGTAATGATGCGACTCAAAACCTGGGCTTATTTTCCGCTTTCCACGAAGACTGTTATCATGACAGTGCGTGCTTATGTCAGTTTGTTTCTGGAATCAAGATCTGGAGAAGATTTTTGAAGATTTTGAGTCCACGAAAACTGACTTTCTTTGAAGACTGTGATTTTTACCTCTCAAAGAGTTATTTCTTCACACTGAAGGACCAGTTGTCAACCGGAAAGGGCAGCCAAAGGAAATCGCGGTAAATTGCTCGGGAAGACACTTTGCTAGATTGTAGTCAGGGAAGTGCTCAATCTTACACACTCACGTTCATGGAATTGGCTGCATAAGACAGCCTTTAGATTGGAAGTAAAGGCAAGTTTGGTTCAGAAGAGTAACACTTACATGCACGAAACAAGGAGAAGAAGCAAGTTCTGTCCATAGGCTATCAATTCCGGGAGGAGAGGAAACATCGGAGACGAGAGAGAGAGAGAGCGGTTTTGGGTGGAGAAAACATTATCTTGGAGGGGGAAGATTGATTCACAGAAGAAAGGCCATATTGGCTTGTTGCAGAACGCGATGAACAAGGAAGGCAGCCATCAGGTTTGAAAGGGAAGGGCAACGATTTATGTTTTTTGTAGAGAGAAATTACTCAATCCTCATAACGCTGAGAAGACAAATATCTTTCTTAGGAATCTCCAGATACAGAGACTAGATTTTCAAGATTTCAGCCTCTAGAGCTATTCTACATTAAGATCAAAATGAATTGGAGAATCTTTATAGTCACTGCTTCCATTCTGATAAGAGCTACAAGCTGTTCTGCTGCTTGTACCAAATACTTTTCAGCGACCACTTCATACAAATATCAAAGTAAATCGTCTACGTCCAATAATGGATTTTGCACCTGGTTCATCAATCCATCTTATTCAACTGGATATTACTTGGAAATTTATTGGTTAACTTTCAGTGTCGCTGGGATGATGCCGGAATGTAACAAAGATTATGTTGAAGTGTTTACAACCAGGTAAGGGAGGGGTAAGGGAATTCTTTATGTACAGGGATGGCTCAAGTCCTGGCCTTGCTAGCCTATTATAACACCCTCAGTAAAGACTTGGAATTCTCTTCCAAATAAAATAAAGTTATCCAAAAATGCAAGTCAATTCAAAATCCTCATAAAGGATTGGTATTTTAGAAACAAATGCACATGCAACGCTTGTTGTCAAGAAATTCCAAAATGCAATTTCTTAAGTTGCTTCATGTGATGTTAGTGTAAATTAGCGTCAGGACCGCCGAGAGGGGGGTAGCCGGGGCAACTGCCCCGGGGCCCGGGCCCCGCCAGGGGCCCGTAAAAATGAACCTTTGTTTTTGCTGTAGTGATCACAGGAAGCCCATATTACAGATTATTAGAAAAATATTTTGTTCAAGAAATTTGATTATTAGAAAAATATTTTGTTCAAGAATTATTTTCCCTTCTTTCACATCAAAAGTCGACCTTTTTTCTTGACAATTGCACTTAGCAATAACATCACGGGCCTCAGTTCATTATTTATTCCAAATTTGTTCGTTGAATCATATTGAGATTTGAGAACAAGCGACAAGTCTTCGCACTGCACTTTGATTCATAGAATTACTGTCATAAAATCATCCAAGTTTCCTTTGGCAAGCATAATGTTGGGAGATGCATTCTAAGCCAAAGTAAAGGGCTCGGCCCCAAAAATTTTCCTGGGGGCTTCGCCCCCAGACCCCTTCACTCTTCTGCCCCCACATAATTTGTCCTCGCTACGCCGCCGCAAAATATTCACGAAATTCTCCCAATTGAACACTTCTAGTATCAGTGTCCAGCAAGGGGCCCGCATCCACTAGTTGCCCCGGGGCCCGGCCTCGCTCTCGGCGGCCCTGATTAGCGTATACACTGTTGTGAAACTAACATTTAAAAAGGTAGTATTATCATTATTATTATCATTAGGTCAACGAGGAATTTTCAAGTTCCAGCTGATTTCTTGGAAGAGAACAGAAAGATCGTCAAAAATTTTATGGGTGAACGGTTCCCAGACGTTTGCCTTGTTTGTTGGAATAGCAGCATATATCTCTGTCTACTTTTGTCTGTGTTAACATGATATTTCGATCATCGAATTTTGTTATTTTTCATGCTCACAGCCATCCTGGACATCGCACTTTGAACAGAAGTTTGGTATGTTTGGTAAACCATAGGTAGCTCAGCACAGCGACTACCAATGTACAATGCATGCTGTTAGAGCCAAGTGCTTTGACTAAATGTTCACTCCAGCTCAGTCAGTTCAGTCCTTTAATCTTAAAATTCCACTACATAAAAATTCGAAACTAAGAATATATTAATCAAAACTATACCTACAACATAAGCTTTACAAAATTTATGAAATACAGTTCTACAAAATAGAGAAGGATTTGCGTCCATAAGATTTCTTATAGGAGGAGCTCTCTCAATAGATAAATCAATCGAGGAGAGAGCATCCCTTTAAGTTCGGGAGACAAAATGTGCATCGATGCAGTTTGCAGAAAGTCATCACTTGAAAATGATCTTGTGAATGATCAAGGCAAGGCAGGAATGCTGTTCCAAGATTTTGCACTGCATACCTAACAGATTTCAGCCATGTTGCAGAGTGCTGTCACGCGTCAAAAACGACACCTCCTTTACAGGCTTTCCTGGTATCATGTTGATGAACATTTGAAAGCAAATGAAAAATTAATAATAACAAGAGGGGGAGATTCTATTAACACAGGTCCGTTGGAAGCGGGGGAGCTGCGGGGATGGGGGGGCTTCAGCTCCCCCAATGATTTGCTGAAGTTTGTTGATTCTGTAAGTGAAAAAGGCTGTGAAAGCCAATGTCGTTGGGAATGGAGATTCAAACTCAAAGATAATCAAGGAAGCTACCAGAATCTATCAAAATTGAATGTCTTTTATGTCATACAACTCAAAAATTTCAAAATTTTCCTGGAAAGATTCCCATCAGTCTTGATCCTTTGATGGGAGATTTTCCAAAAATGGGGCGTTTTCCCACGATAGGACGTTGTCATGAAGAAATTTTCCTGGGGGCAAGCCCCCAACCCTCATGTTCACATCACTTGCCTCGTACCTGGTTTCAGTTCCCCTGAAATTAATTTGGTTCCAAGTAAATAACGTAAAACATAAGCACTTTGATAGTTTCGAGCAAAGGCCATTATCAAGCCAAAGTTTTAATGTAAGCCTACTAAAATGAATAAATTATGATGATGGTGATGATGATGATGATGATGGTGATGATGATGATGATGATGATGATGATGATGATGATGATGATGATGATGATGATGATGATGATGACATACAACATCATTCCGGATGGTTTAATCCTATCCTGTGAAATCATGTAAAAAACATTGTCGGCGTCAGGACGTTATTTTCCCCGTGACGGTTTCTTGGATGGGCAATTAAACGAGAAAATCTCTCACAATTTCAGAGCGTTATAGCCGATTTGAGCATCAAAACTTTATTCGCCGATATTGTATCTGGGGAGCAGCGGTCTTTCAAACAGCAATTCTTTTTATTTTATTCACTCACTAGTTTCGAAGATATCTATAATTTTGTTTTGACAGCTCATACAGAAGTCTTGGCAAATACTGCACAACTAACATGGGTGGTTCAAAACCGACATATATGTTTTCAGTTGATGGGAGAATGAAGATCCAATACAATTCACATAACAATTCGAATTTGTACCTTCGATATCGGTTACGAAGCATTTCTTCCAGTTACCATGGATCACTATCTTATGCTTATTGCTAGTAAGTATAAACTTATGTGTCTTTGTTTCACAGCGCAGCATCATTATGAAAACACACGATAAAGCAGACACAAATGTAACAGGAACTCACCAGGGATGGCGCGACGGGAGGAGCTTGGGGGGCAGGAGCCCCCAAATATTCAATGAGCCCCCAGTCGGCACTTGAATTTTTGAAAATTGCTGTGCACTGTTGGCACTTCCATAACTTGCTTGCCATGTTTTAGAGAGTTTTGTCGAATTTTGAGCCAATCAGAAATGTGTGGGTTTGTAAAAATTTTGCTTACTTTGCTCGCTGTCGGCACTTTGACAATTTTTGTCCCCCCAGCAGTTCTTCCCTGGCATCATCTCTGGAACCCATACCTGGTTACAGAAGCACCAAACACTTTTGGGCCAAGCAAAGCGAGACAAAAACTGCGCATGCTTTTCAAAATACTCAACTCAGAACAACTAGAAACTTCTCGTAAACAATTTATCAACGCATGAGCTACGAGTCACTCGGGACTAGTCGATTTAGTCTAACTACTTTGTGATACACGAGCCTAAGATTGAAAATAACCTTACAAAGACAATAGGCCGCGACACGTCACACCATATTTGGGTAACTGAGCCACATCAACAGGAAGTAGTGATAACTGATAGGCCAGAATTTGACAGCAAGTGTCTTGAGCCACTTTCATATGCTTACATCCCCTAAGAGGCTCTCATTTAGGAAAACTTCAAAATCACGAAACGGCGATAAGTTGGCTCACTACCAAGAGAAAGTAAGTTCAAAACACACAAAAAATAGGTTATGGTGGCTGGCTACTGATCAAATTTTACACTGATACACACTACATGTCCTATCGCCCATGATGGTTATGATGGTGAGACCACTCATACTCAAACCGAGACTGCTTATGATTAAACCGAGACTGCTCATAGTTAGAGCGTCTTCATTTGAATATACACGTACTTGAAGTGCGATGCATCTTGGTAAAAGTTCCTAGCGAAATCTTTAATGTAGTTGTCAATTTTATTTTTCTTTCCTAGCAATACAAATAACGCCAATCGCGCTGGCTACATTTATTCATCCGGGTATCCAAGAGGATATAAAGGCAGCACGATCCCTTGCTATCATAAAATAACAGCCGGCGCAAACAGGGAAACAAGAATAGTTTTCATGGATTTCAATTTGAACTATTTAAGTTGTGGTTATGACGATTACATACGTGTGAGAGGTAAGACCAAGTGGGTAAGGGGTTTAAAAAGAATATTTTCTTCGATGAATTTAGAACATTTACCCTGGGTGCCTGTGCCTCAAAAAATTAAAGGGGACATTCAAAAACTAGGGAAAATATTGGCAAAGAGACAAATGGGACAGATAGAAGGAGGAAAATTTGCTTTCTTCTTCGTTCTTTTTACTCTTCGTTTCATCATTTGTTGGCAGCTTTAGTACGAAGGGTAGTGAATGTTGTGAGAAGCTACTTCTCATTTTCTAAAATTCTAGATGTCGATTCTCATTTACAATAGATATATGGAGGATGCATGGGATAGATTTCCATAAACAAAGAAAAGGGGAGAAAGTACTTTGATGATTTTGCCCCAGCTATAGACTTACGTCCACTGATGTTGATGCTAGTTTCTGCAACGCTCTGTTAAGGCCCCGGAAAGGGGCTTATTCAATTTTCGAGGCTCCAGAGAGGGGCTTAAAAGAGAGGGAGGCTTTTGTTAGAAAATGGTCCTTACTCACAACGAAATGTGACGAGAACATGAATGATAACTTTTACTTCGTTCAATTTAATGAGTAGATCACAAAGATTCGACGCAGTTCTTATCCCACAAAATATCAAACTTGACATGCAAACTTGCTAAGCATATGAAAGATCTCTGGAAACCTCTAACATTTGATTAAATAGGGGAGACTTAATTTAGAGGAGACTTATCTGAAATTTTGGCATAGCAGGGAGGGCTTACTAGAGACTTGGGCTAAACAGAGCAGTTACGGTAACTGAATTAATGTTTGTGTATTTTAGGATCAGATTCATCCACAGCTACGTACTCAACAAGCTCAGTTGTGGCCGGTACTCGTTGTTTTTCTAAGAACATGATTGTTACTCGAAAGAAATACATCTTCATCAAGTTCAGTAGGACAAGAGGATCAACCTCGAAATCAGGGTTCATGATTGGATACACGGTTTATGGTAAGCTGCTGTTATCACGTTATCTTGCTTGTTGAGGAATACAAACAGGCTAAGTTGTGAGCCTCAAGGAATCCCCCCAAAAAGGGCTCCCAATCGGATTCGCAGTAAACGTATTCCTAGGTAGGTAGGTAGGTAGGTAGGTATTGCTATTTAACGTTGCTAGCCTGCGAAAGTCTGAGAGACTTATTTCCAGCAGGGGCCACGGATGTTTTACCATCAGTCCGCCGCAGCTACCAGATTTCCCTCACATGGCTCTGGTCGACCCGGGCTAGAGTTATGGACAGCGATCAAACTGTCCAGCGCGGGATTTGAACCTACGGCCGTTCTGACCTTTGGCTTACGAGTCAGATGCCTTAACCACTCGGCCACGCGCTCTCTTAACCAAAAGGGGCTCGCACTATTCGCGGCTCGACATTTTTCCGCCTAGTGGATATCCGGCTTTACAGCGTAACACTTCAGAAAGACCGCTTTTGCGGCAGGCCATGTTGATCCAGGCCGTTTCTTTAAACGTGTGGAAATGAGTCGTAGTCTTTTATGATATATCATTTTAGGCAAGGAGCAACACTATGACATGTAATCTGTCTAGTTTATTGTACCTATAGGAGTTTTGATCCTCCTTGTATCCCTGTATCCAGTATCACTTGTGTAATGACCAGAAGGCTCAAAATGATGTTTGAAACCCTTCAAGCCACAAGAAGAAAGGTTACTCTTTACAGTAGCGGCGCCAGCTCTGAAAAATCTGAGAGGAATGGGGGGGGGGGGGATTTTGAAGTAATTTTCAATCTAAAGGTATACCCAACTAATTTTATGCCATTTTTCACTGACAATTTTTACCGACTTTTGGGAATTGGGAATCCCTGCCGTGGCGCCGCCACTGACTCTTTAGTCATAAGATGGAATTACTTTACTGTTATTCCGTTAAGCTATTTGCTTTGAACAAAAATCGTCCCAGATCAGAGAATTTGCAGATGTTTGGTGTACAGTATGTAACATCCAGTCCTATAGTTTGAGCTGAGATGGTATTTGCTAAGGTAGTAACATTGATAACTTTGATGAAAATCAGAAGTCGAGATTTCATTTTCCGATTTAAATTTTTCTATCTTTCATTTCACAACCCAGAAACCTTCTCTGCAAGGCAAGCTTGAGCAACTTTTGAAATATGCTTCACTTTTCGCTTTTGAAATATATTCACTTTTTAGCTCTGTAGAAATTGTATTTCACGAATATTTCTTATTACATTTGTCTTTAGATGTTCAGCCAAAGACAATACCAGCAGGTAAGGACGTTGTTAGTTACTAGATTCTGTGCGAAGAGTCTTAGCAGCCGTTCTTAAGTCGAGATGATTTGGTCAGGCAGGCTGCCCCAGTTCAGCTCAATAATACAAGCTTTCTTTTTGCACACTTAAGACGAGATGACCAATTAAGCTTATCTTGGCACAGAATTGGTAAGCAACAAATGAAAGATTGCTGAGATTGTATTGTAGTCCGCTCAGTCCAAGGGCAATATGTAATGCAGAGTGAACTGCTTAAGGTCCAGCTTCTGAGCTGGTAAAAGCTCTTTAGGCCCAACTTTCTAGTATCCGTGCTTGCTTTCTACGAGAAGTTGTTCATACATAACTGCCAATGCCCATCACCTTTCCATGGCATTTATTGCCTTCACAGCTCTGTGAACATCACATTTGTCTTGTCCTATTTTTATTAGCCTAACTGTGGCCTTTACTATCACTGCAGAGGAAGGCGGAGAGGAGGAGGATGGAGTACCCCTGGTACCAGAGCCACCTTTCATTTAAAGTTTGAGGCTCTGGTACCCAGGGTAAGGAAAGAGCGGAAATCTCCCCCAGTTGCTCTTTCTTCCTCCCCTCCATATTCCTCCGCAGTGACAGTGGAGGCTGCACGTAGGCTATTCCTTATAGTCTGAAGTTTGACTCGGTGGATTGTTTCTTTCCGCAATTTTTCAAAGGTCTCGCCGTTTTCTGGCTCTTTTTGGTGATCTGAAGGGGATTTAGAGGAATGGAAGTGATAGAACCAGTTCCATTTCTTATCGCCCTCGCTTTGTCGTGTTCAATACAGGAAAGAATCTGTCGTGGGAACTTGACAAAAGCTGTTGAATCTTCATATATCACAAACTTTGTTACCTTCCTTCCGTTAGGTACTTGCACATTCGCAGCTGACAACTGTGGATTTACCCAAGAGACAAATGATCAATTTGATTGGACCAGGGCAACATCATACACCCGTAGTCAGGATACAGGACCAAGTGTTGATCATACATATGGAACAAGTGCTAATGGTATGCTCTTAACTAAGTTTGAGTCTCGTTACTTCTATTAAGGACCAATCGCTAACCATGATCCCTTGCAGGCGTACCGTTTATTTTCACATGATACTCTGGTTTAAGTTCTCTTTGTTTCGTACGTCATTCAGAGTGCAAACGATCATGGTTTGTAAAGGGACTACTTTTCTCCAGCACATGCCACAGTGATCCAGAATGGCAAAATAACGTAATAAATGCCAAAAAATGAATGTTCTCAATTTTAATCAAACTATAGCTCTTTTGAAAGAGCAATGATTGACAATCAACATAAAAGAAGAATTATCAAAATCGGACCAGTGAGAGCCAAGAAACTGATTTTTGAAGTTTCAAGATATCACAAGTTTACAAATTTCACATCAAAAAGACAATGATCACTCCATTTACGCTAACTTCAAAATTCAATTTCTCTGCCTACACTAATCCGATTCTTGAAATTCTTGTTTTATTTTGATCGTATACATCTCAGCATCATTTCTGACTCATATAATCGAGAAGAAAATTGAGAAATTTCACGGATTTCGCGAATTACGAGATAGTACTATACTAGAGTATAAAAAGCTATATTTTGATAAAAACAGTTAAAAATCTAAAAGACGGGGTCAAACGGTGTCTTAGCAAAAAATATAATAATTAACTAGAACATGTCTCGAGTGCATCTGCCAAAGGATATGTTCAGGAACCTTCTGCGAAAAATTTTATGAAAGTTTCAGAATGTGAGGTCATTTTCTTAAAAACGACATGTGGTCGGTCGCATGTTAAATCAGTATCGTTTTATGTTGATTGAATTACTGTTTAAATAATGCCCTAAACTCATTTCAAATCAAAGCAAAGTCAATCAACTGAGTTGTAAAAATTCGCTATAGTCGGAAAAATTGAAAATCAAGATACTTTAGAGTACAGTGGATTGAAGGAACGACACTTCTTCTTTCTCGTTATGATGTCTGAACTGAATATTACATCAAATAATATCAAGTTCTGTTTCGTACCACAAAGTTCTTTCTCGTCACTATTTAGAGTGTGAAAATTTGACTTATTGCTTGCTCTTGAGCTTTAGTATCCTAGTTGACTGTTGTTGGCCGTACTCTCTATAGTACAAGTACAGATGGTCATTGATCTGATTGATGATTTTAAGAAGAAGGCAAAAATCTTTTATTCTGTTGTACTACTTTGATGTTTGCCTCACAGTTCCGAAAACGTACACAATACTTGACTATCGACGTTGATGAACTGAAGCATTTCACATGTTTTATGATGCTGCACTTAGTAATCAATTTTCCCGGCGTAAAGATTTTCGTCTGTACAACAAATGCTTGCCCATAACTAGGAGCTGTTTGAAGTTCTCATTAAGTTCTCAAAAAAGGCTCTCTGATAGCTGATCGGTTTGAAAGCAGGCCAGACGCCTTAAACAAACATGTTTGGAGCAGGCCTAGGATGAAGAGCAAGACAAACGTCTGTGCAGCTCGACTTATGTGACTCTTCGTCAGAATGCTCATAGCGTCTGCCCAGCTGTAGTAAAAGCGAGCCACATTCTGAAAAAGTACCATCGAAGTCGGACGATAATGACACTGGAACTCAAGGGGAAGAATTAAGTCAAGCTTTATGGTCTTAATGGTGATAAGACAGAACGTTGTGCTATAAAAAAGAATTTGTTGATACGACTTGACGTAATATTCAGTTCAGACATCATAACGAGAAGAAGTGTTGTTCCTTCAATCCACTGTACGCTAAAGTATCTTGATTTTCAATTTTTCCGACTATTGCGAATTTTTACAACTCAGTTGATTGACTTTGCTTTGATTTGAAATGAGTTTAGGGCATTATTTAAACAGTAATTCAATCAACATAAAACAATACTGATTTAACATGCGACCGACCACATGTCGTTTTTAAGAAAATGACCTCACATTCTGAAACTTTCATAAAATTTTTCGCAGAAGGTTCCTGAACATATCCTTTGGCAGATGCACTCGAGACATGTTCTAGTTAATTATTATATTTTTTGCTAAGACACCGTTTGACCCCGTCATTTAGATTTTTAACTGTTTTTATCAAAATATAGCTTTTTATACTCTAGTATAGTACTATCTCGTAATTCGCGAAATCCGTGAAATTTCTCAATTTTCTTCTCGATTATATGAGTTAGAAATGATGCTGAGATGTATACGATCAAAACAAAACAAGAATTTCAAGAATCGGATTAGTGTAGGCAGAGAAAATGAATTTTGAAGTTAGCGTAAATGGAGTGTTCATTGTCTTTTGATATGAAATTTATAAACTTGTGGTATCTTGAAACTTCAAAAATCAGTTTCTTGGCTCTCACTGGTCCGATTTTGATAATTCTTCTTTTATGTTGATTGTCAATCATTGCTCTTTCAAAAGAGCTATAGTTTGATTAATTTTGAGAACTTTCAATTTTTGGCATTTATTACATTTGCTGGATCACAGTGCATGCGCAGTGCAAAGATTATCAAAGCGACCCAGTATTGAGCCTCCTGCAATAGCTTGGTCGCGTCTATGATCTATGTAAGGGTAAGAATTAATATTTCTACGTTTCATCCGTCATCGGAGTTGTGTTGATCCGTTACAGAGTTACTCTGATACAGGACTTTTGCACTTCCTCAAAATAAAATTATTCAATAGACAGACGGGACAAAAGGCTTTATTGATTAGCAGCAGAACAGTGTGAATGGGAGGCTGCACTTTCGTTACGGATCTAAAGTCGTTTGTACTGTTACAATGTAAACAGAGTCTGACACTGTATAACAATCCATTACATTTGTTTCAGGTAAATACCTGTATATCGAGGCTTCGAGCCCCCGGAAAGCAAATGATATTGCTAGGATATCTAAACAGTATACTGGCATGGCAGCAGGAGGTAGTTGCTTGAGTTTTTGGTATCACATGTACGGTAGAAATATTGGAACATTGAATGTGTATAACAAAGCAACAATGCTTGGATCTCTGGGGACTGCAAGATGGACAATGGTTGGAGCACAAGGTGATCAATGGAGAAAGGGAGAATTTACTGTTCTTGGAAGCAGTGCAGTGGTGAGGATTATAAGATCTAAATTTATTCTAAACGAGGACAAACTACAAATTTTTGTAAAATATTGCAAATTAGTCGATGCATCTTTCTTTTGACCTTACAGCTTAAAAGTAAATCGAGGTACTTCGTTACATCTGTTCATGTGTTCAGCATTATTGGGAGCCTTGTTGGGCAATTCTTTTCATTGAAAAGTTCACGAAAGACCTTGAAAAATCAAAACTGCTTGAATTGATGGATGAAAGACGGTACAGCTCTTCAATTATGTCATAGCTTTTGGAGATCTATAAGATGGTCCTAAGCCGGTGATAAGCAGAAATGCATTCCTTTTTCGGTCACGATTTAGCAATTTGATAATCGTCATATCCGGAAAACTTTGAAACATGGAAGACTCTGTGATAATGAAAATGGCTAACATATTCAATTGGTTTTTACAATTACTCCTGGCTGAAATCTACCATTCTGTTCAGATTATACAAGATATTTTGTGAAAAGAGTCCCTTTCGAGAAACCTTAAAAACGTGCTTAAAATTAAGAGCAACCTTTCCTAATATGTTTCCCTTCCGTTGGATGCGATGCGAGTAAAGCTTGATAATGTTAAATTTGAAATGAGGCGTATCGCTGCGTAGGAGCTCAAGCAGTTTCAGTTGTACAGAATGTTGGCGGCATTCAATCCTTTTGTGACGGGAGAAAAAGAACCAGGAATAGCAACATTATCAATATCTCTATTTGCAATCCTGCGGAAGAGAAACAACAAAGGGAGTAACAATACAATTCTGATCATAACAGGCCAAATCAACGGTACATTATTGCTCGTTGTCCAAGGATTTCTTGTATAAATCTATGTACTAGAGGGTGTCCTCAAAAAATTGTGCCTCATTTATGTTGCTGCTGTGGAGGAGCTATAGATTCAATTATCTCAATTTTTACACAGTTCTATAGGCCAGGCTTTTACTTACAGTTTGAGACCTTGCGTTAGTTAATCTGACAAGTGGTTCCTGATTTATGGCAGCAAAAAGGGAAAAGAAGTGATTGCTTCAAAAACAACACTTCTATTGCTTTCAAGCAATGTCAAATAAAGTATGTTTCAAAGAAAAGGTTCTAAGGTCATACTAAAATTTTTGCTAAATCTTAAGGGATAGCATTATTGTCTATACATATGACAGCACTTTCTACCTTTTAAAATATGTAGTGAACATCTTAATACGATGCCATAACCCTTTCTTTGAGGACTTACTTTATTTTGACATTGCTGGAGGAGTGCTTTTTTTGAAGCAACCACTTATTTTGCCTTTTCTCTGCCATAAATCAGCAACCACGAGTCAGATTGACTCAAACAAGGTCTCAAACTCTAAGTTGAAGCTTGACGTATGTAGCTTTGTAGACATGGAGATTATTACAAAATCTGCAGCTCCTCCACAGCAGCCGCGAAAAAGAGGTACAATTTTTTGGGGACACCCTGCATAATTCTATTCTGAATTGTTATTTCTCGCTGCAGATTGTTTTTGAAGGTGTCGTTGGAGCTGGCACAAAAGGAGATATAGCTATTGATGATATACTCATGAGCAATGGATCTTGCAACCCAGGTATGTACATGGGCTGTATGAAGTCTTTACCTAAAAAACGTCTGATACATCAACTTATTTCAATCCTAATCACAGGCAGCCCCCTTAAAAACGGCAAAAACCAGATGAAATGAGTCTGCCCCGCTTCGTTGTGTCTGACTCGCAGAAGACACATTTCGTCTGGTTTTTTGTTCCTTGTTAAGGCGTCTCCCTGTGCCCTTATTTGTTATATCGTTCGTGAGATGTTTTGTTTTTCTGTCTGCTTCTTGTGCCAAGGCACCATTTTGATTCACGGGCATGGTAGAGTGACATGACGTGGAGATACAATCCCACTCAAACAGACAACACTTCTCCTTAATTCAGCACTTCCTGTAGCCTGTAGTGTATATTGAGAATTTTTTCGTGCTTTTAGGATATTTCTGAAGGTTCCTGGAAGTGGCTTTCTCAAAAGGATCCCTTGTTGAATGTAAATGGAATGACCAATTTAAGCCAGAAAGCATACCAATGATTTAATATATTGGCTATTCAACCAGATTGGCATACTACGTTCTTTCTGGCTCACCGGTATGAATAGACTTTAGTGCTGAAAACATTGCCGAAAAAACTGTCATCAAGATGCATCGCGTTCCACTGAGAATCCGCAATGGTTCTAACAATAGGAATTCGATCAAAGAACACAATGCGGCTTCGTTAAAACTTATTTTCCGCAATCTTCAGCGTCAAGACCGGCGCAAATAATTGAACATTGTTGCAGAAACATTGATTCTCAATGTTGCTCGTGTTGGTACTTGAATAAGCAAATTGAGAGACACAAAATACTTTGCTTTGCTACAAGGGCGCGGAAACTGGGAAACATTCACGAAGGATGCAAAAGATAAGGCATGCACCGGGTTGAGCATGTGCTAAACTTCCCTGAGAACAGACAACATTGTTAAAGGGTCAATTTCATCCAGCATGCCTTGTACGTGTCGTCTCTTGGTTTGCCTTTGTTGTCGCCATTTTCATCGGCCATGAAAATAGCGACAAACAAAGGCCAGCCAAAAGACGACACTTGCAAGGAATGCTGGATGAAACAGGCCCTTTAAGGGTCGTAAAGAGGAAACAGCGTTGTAGTAACAAACTTGCGTCTGGGAGCTGGCGTAAATGTTATTGAAAGATTTTAAGTAGTTGTTGTTTGCAGGAAGATGCAAAATTTGCGTTTGGAGCATTTTTTGTTGTTGCTCAAACGAAGAAACATTCAGGAAACCACTCCCCAACAATTTTTCCTTGTTTATGTTGGCCTTTACCGTCTATTGAAGTTTGACACAACACTTGTTATAACTACTATTTTTTTCCAAGATACATGCAATTTTGAAAAGGGACTATGTGGCTTTATTGAGGACAGTACTGGAAACTTCAATTGGTCATTGGACAAAGGTGGCACTCCCAGCAGTTCAACTGGGCCAACTGTTGACCACACATTTGGAACAAGTGCAGGTTAGTGATCTAGGGCTCTGAAAAACCTGACCCTAAGGCGCAACTTCTGCGATTCCCAGAGTACCTATCAGATTGCGAGATTTGTGAATTGCTATCGTTCCTGTGTAAATGTGATAGAGTTTTCGATTCGATTGAAAAACTAAAAACATTCCCATGGGATTGACATTCGAAGCCGTGATTCCAACATAATTCCATTGATGACTGCAGAAAATAGGGTCAGCTTTTTCACTGTTTTTTATTAGTCCCTGTTAAGTAAGGTATACCGCAGAGGTACGCGGGACAAATCGTCATTACCCTGGGTACCAGATTATTTTTTTTGAGGCTCTGGTACCCAGGGTAAATCGTCATATGTCTAGCTCATATATAGTATATGTAGTGTCTTAGGCAACTTGCTTATGTAAACGTTTTAATTGACTATAAACAACAGCAATAGACCTTTTAGCTATTCTGAAAAAGAATGTGAATCGAACGATATTTCATTACATTTTGTAGAATTTTCGAATGTGCACAATTGCGATCGAAGCTCTAACGCCACTCAATCGAGCCTCGCGGATGAAAGTGTATAACAATATCGCTCGATCCAGGCTCTTTTGTGGAATAGCTGAAAGGTCTATTTCAAGTAGCATCCTTGGCTTAATAGAGAGTCTGGTACTCAGGGTCACCGAAACGGGGCGTCCTTGACCTAACATGGTCTTTAGACAAATGCTTTTCATATGCTGTTCACCCGTGTACAGTAGTAACCTGATTGAATAGAATGATTTCTGCAAATGTTCCAAAGAAAAGATTTTCTCGGATTGGACAGTGAAAATCTCTCTCTATCACCACCTAAACTCGAACCTTGATATAAATATATGTTGGTCTGATGATTGCAGCGTCACCTGCAAAGTGTTTCAAAAGAATCAACAAGCTGCGATATCTTTCTTTCTTTCTTTCGTTCTTTCTGTTATGGAAATCTGGCTATCCTGCAATTCGCTTTGCCCTACATAACCTATTTTTATCACAAAATAGCGAAAACGTCCGAGGCGGTGTTATCAAAGTCTTCTTAATTGTCTCTTATTCCATGGAATGAACACGTGTTTGTCTGGCTTCGGTTTAGTCTTGAGATAGAGGGCGGGGAGAGGGGAGTCATTTTGTGATGCAATGGCAACAGAACTGAACTGACTGCAAGAATGAGGGGTTGCGAGATAGGGGGGCTAAGGCATCTTGTAATGTCAACAGAATGAAAAAAGCTTTGTTCCAATTTCCGAAAACGCTGCACTCACTAACTAATGTTATTGTTAGTTCTGCAAAACTTTGTCTTCTTTTTCTCTATCTATAAAGTAAACATCTTTCTTCAGGATACTATATGTACATCGAGGCATCAAGTCCCCGGAAAGTTGGTCAAAAAGCGAGGATATCCAAACGATACACTGGTTTAATGACCGGGGGTAGTTGCCTGAGCTTTTGGTACCATATGTATGGAAGTCAGATTGGATCGTTGAATGTCTACGTGAAGAATTCATCCGCAACTGCTCTTGGGATTGCTAAGTGGAATATTAGTGGTCAGCAGGGAAATGTTTGGAAGAATGCAAGCATCACCATATATGGCAATAGTTTAACAGTATGTATTGATCCTACCACATTTGGTCCAGTTTGTTTAGAATTTTTCCAGTTTCAATTTAAGTTATCTATGCATGGTCATCCCATCAGTGAAAGCACCGATTTTGACTTTTGAGGGGTCATTTCAAAAACAAAAAATTACAAAGAAACACTTAAACATTTACAGTCAATAACAAATTGGTTCAAACTTAATGAGTTTTACAATGTATTAATCATGAGACTGCTAAGAAGGTATGTAAAGGGCATACCGTCATATACCTGGTGAGTCAAAAAAAAAGTTTAGGCGTTTGGCTAGCCTGTTAACCAGACCCGATTTCAAAGCACTATTTCCTTTGAAATCGGGTCTGGTTAACAGGCTAGCGTTTGGCGGGCTATGGAATGAAAGGCATGCGACCGATATTCAAAAATGAAATGTTAATCGATCAGTCACAGGCTAACTTAGATGAGAAAATTTTGTTAGGTATAATCATTCATCATTTGGACCCAGAAATTAGGAGAATGCTTGTAAGAGGCATGTTTGGGAACAAGGATTCCTCATTCCATTCTGGACTATAATTAACTTGCCATTGAAATTGAAATTCTATTTCTGAAACTTACAATGTGAACTTCAATGCCACGTAAATCATAAACCAGAATGGAACGTGGAATATTCCATTCCATACAAATCCCTTACAGGCATCTTTCTAATTTCTGGGTCTAGATGACGAGTGATTTAAAAGAAGTTGTTAATTCACGGTAGCAGTTGGCAACTTTGTTTTGATAGCACTAATCATATTGACCTCAGAATTATCCTAAATCCCTGATAAAGATTGTACATCAAGCCAATAAATTTTATGATTAATTTGTAATTGAAAATTTTCTTTAAGGTTGTTTTTGAAGGAGTCATCGGAAGTGGATTTATGGGCGATATTGCAATTGATGATATTATTGTTAAAGGAGCACCATGTTTAAATGAAGGTATTTTCTTATACTGTTTTGGTTTCCTGACTTTGTTACAATCAATGTATCTACCAATACCTATTTTCATAACAGTTCATCAATTTGGCTCAGTGCTAAAAATTTTCTTAAATATCCATTACTTCAGAACATACATTCTCAAGTGTTTCTTACAAGGGTTCCTCGAATTCTAAGATACACTCCAGTAAACTCTGCAGTACATCCAGGTACTTGTCGATCAGTCTTGGGGATTTATGATAAAATTGATTTCCCTTTAAAGGATGCTGCTATTATAATTCCTTGGTTTACACTCCTAGGTGGAACCCCTTTCATAGTGCAACATTATTACAGCAAGTTATGCATGGCTCACAATACTGCCAATAACAATGTCTACCTTACAAAGTCTTGCAACGAACAGTTTAGAATGACATCAAGTGGCACAATTCAGCATGTCAAGTCTGGCAAATGCCCTATCCCTGAATCGACTCAAGACAATTCACTTATATTACTGCAATCAAACTGTGATTCTCCAAATGCTAAGTTCATTCAAACAATCAGCAAATCATTAAAGCATGTATCTACTGGAAAATGCATCCATCCTCTAAATGGTGGCTATACCCCTGCAGTTGGAACACCCGTCGTTATCTATGCTGGTTGCGATGTCCTAAGGCTTCGATTTGACATCATATATGGTGTGTATTAGACTTATGATTTCAAGCTACAATCCTTGCCAAAACTCTTGAAAAAAATCAGATTTTCTTCCTCAGCTCTCCCCCCTTCCCCTTTACAATGTTGGTTCCATGTGCGATTACGCATTTCTGACGGACTCCCAAACGTTGCCAGCGCGATTTTCTTCATATCTGGTTGGCAGTGCTTCGAACCAACATTGTTCAGGGGGGCAGGGGGGGCTGGAAAAAATGTGGCCCGAGGTTTCATGGAGTGTATCTTAGATGCGTTGTCAGACAAAAAATTAGCGATATAACATATTTTTTTCAAGTTGTTTTGGCAAGGATTGTCTGAATGGGTGAATTTTTGAAAGCGAGGCATTTGGCCTGAATTTTGAGCTACAGGGTAATTCGATAGCGTAGATCACGAATTTGAAGAGAAAACACACATATTTGCAAGGGTTCTTGATTTGTGACGTCATATTATACGCATGTTACCTATTCCCTAATAGGAGGGGTATACTGTACGTCACAATCCTATTATTGGAGAACGTGGGTTTTCTAATTAGTTACATCTTGTGAAATTCATAATTCTATAAATTCAGGACAAATGGTACCAGGCTTGTAGTTGTTACTGGTCCCTTATGACCAATTAAACACGTAATGAAATTGCTGCATTATAACTATATTGATACATGAATAGGAACGCTTTCTCAGTGACGTATTTTTATATGCAATGTGGGTTGGCGAGATAGAAACTAAAGGGATGAGGTCACAAAATACAATTCTATCATATCTATGTAATTAAAAAAATGTCATTCATTTTCGAGAATCTTCTTTAAACATAGAAATACGCGAGCATAAATAGGGTGACAAAAATTCGTAAGAAAGTGAATGAGAAGACAGATCAAAGTAAGTTTATGTGAAATGGCGTCGAATAATGTCCAAGAGTCGACACAAGTTGAAACAAGTGAAGTTGGAGTGGAGTGTGAACGAGGGAGTGACGAACAGGAGTATGAATTTGCTGCGGTATCCCAACCTTCTTATCCAAGGACAGTATATTTAGTCACATACAGTCGTGCAAATGTGAAGAGATTTGATCGCCAGTCGTTTGCAGCTGCAGTTGTGAGTTCGTTCGAAGAGAAAGGGCTTGTAGACGTGAAGCAGTGGGCTTGCAGCATGGAAGAGCACGAAGATGGTGGGAAGCATTTCCATTTAGCCATATTGTTGGGAAAGCAGAGGCGTTGGAAGAAGGTGAAGGAGCACATTGGAGAAACACACGGTATTAGCGTGCATTTTTCAGGACACAAATGCTATTACACAGCATATAAATATGCCAAGAAGTATGATAAACATTTTGTGTGTAGCCCTGGCCATCCAAAGAAGATACAGCCTCCTCAAACTTTCAGTGCAAGCAGTACAAAGAAGCGACGCAAAGGGAAAGCTGCACGTTATACGAACAAGGATGTAGCTGATCTTATTTTGAAGGAACACGTCACATCGAGGCTCCAACTAATGGCACTTGCCAAGGACACAAAGAAGAGAAAAGGGGATGCATTGCTGTACGACTTTTTGCTTGCAAAATCAGAGAAAGTGGTGTCTGAATTGATAGAGACGGTATGGGCAATTGAGACTGCGGAAGGGCACGTGGAGAGAGAGAGGCTCACAAGAATGGAAATTTTGAGAAATGCATTAAATGCTGATTGTGTGTGTAACGGAGAGTGGCGTCAGTGTGCTCAGGAGATCTTGCAGCTGAATCACATGGATGACAGTAAATTCAAGAATGCCATTGTTGAATTATTGGAAAAAGGACGTGGAAAGGGACGTAACATCCTCATAACTGGACCAGCGAATTGTGGAAAGACATTTATACTTGACCCGCTTCGCGTCATATACAAATGTTGTGTAAATCCAGCTACATGCACATATGCATTAATGGGGGTGGAGACTGCCGAGGTTATCATATTTAATGACTTCAGGTTTAATCCAATTATAATACCCTGGGCGGATCTACTTCTTCTTTTAGAGGGGCAGCCGGTGCACTTGTCAACACCAAAAACGCATTTTGCAAAGGACATAGTTCTTGACAGTGATACCCCAGTATTCTGCACATCTAAAGGGCCTATTCTGTATGTTAAGGGTGGTTCTGTTGATGACCAAGAGAGTGAAATGATGCGCGTGCGCTGGAGACACATTGAATTCCGTCATCAGATAGAAATAGAGAAGCAAAAGTGCATTCAACCATGCGCCTACTGCTTCTCGCATTTCTTGCTGGATGGTCATGTGACTTCAACTGCACAGGAGCATCAAGACGCTCCGCAGAAGTGAGGCAGAAAGTAACACAACGATTGACACAACGATTGACAGTGGAAGAAATCTTCTTTTAATTCGATAGTAAATTGTGAAAAATAGTTCTTTTCTAGCATGGCGACTGTTCAACAACGAAATCAATGTACTGACATCCTCAGATAGCTTAGAGGGTCGCTTAGGACAGAATTATAGGGTTCAGAACACGTGTCAACCTGTTTCCTCAAAGAAAGCTTGAACATCTGATATCTTTTTACCAATGTGGTGTCAATCGTTACAAGCACCTTTCCTGCAGTATTCACTATCGATAGAGGTTAGCCAATGCACCCAACAAATAGATTGCAATAATTAACACCCCTGTGTAACAAATATTTTTTGCAAGAGTAGCCTGTGGGGGAAGAAAGGGGTCAAACGTGGACTGTAAATCGTTGTGTCAATCGTTGAGACCTTACAGAAGGAGGCTCGTGACGTATACAGTGAGAAGTTGTGGACATTAAACGCATCATTTCTCATTCACAATTGTTCACAAACTAAAAACCATTATACACTAGAAGTAACTAAAAGTTATCAACTGCGCGCACTCTAAGATATTTCTGAACTCAAATAAAGCCACACTAAATTCGTAAATGACTTTTTTGCTGTTCCCTTGAACTGGATTTAATTGTTCCATTATTCCCTATTCCATGTTTTATGACTAGAAGAAGGGTGATGAAAGCACGGTCAACAGATTATTGTGCTGAGTTAATCCTATTGACGAGCATTTATTTGCTCGATTTGCTGCGTCGTCGCCAATCAATGCATGTGATCAGGAAAGTTGAAGGTATGCGAACGTTTTGAACAGCGGCAATGAAGCAATAGACAAAACAAATATGCGTGGCCAGCAAACGAAAATTCACTACCTCGCAATTAGTAAGCACGCTCCTTCGTCGCGCGCAATAAAGAGCAATTAATGTTATGTAAATATCTTCTTTTACAAAATTTACAGTGAGAATTTCAATACTTCGTTCTATTGCCTTTGTTTTGAACTACTGCCTTCAATCGCGTATCCATGTTCTCTATTGTTCTGTCAATGACGTGACGACTGAAGTTCTTGAGGCTCACAACCACCCGTTTCTCGAATGCTGCAAAGTTCTCATTCACTAGTTTCTGCTCAAGTGCCTGTTTCCGCAACTGACGACGAACATTGTGAAACACATTTTCAATTGGGTTCAGGTCAGGGGACCTTGGAGGAATTTCAACAACGTTTGCGCCGATTTCTTGTATCGCAGACTTCGCAGCAGCACTTTTCTGACAGGGGTCGTTGTCCATGACAAAATATTTCATGTCCCTAGCTTTTCTGTCTTTCACTTTTCCTCTCCTGAGAGCCTGTCCAAGGTCGTTTTTTACAAATTCTGCGAAGTATTCCCCAGTCATATGCTTGTACGTCTTCACCAATGTAACCCCCACCCCAAATTTAATCCCCACTAACACATATACACGACGCCCCCCTGGCAGGTTCTTGCTTCCTTTCGTCGTGCATTGCAAGCCTTCACTAGCTCTTCTCCACACCCTGCCGTTTGGTGTCTTTGCCTCACGAAACGGGTTAAATTTGTGGACAAAAGAAACCCCATCCAAATACATGGCAACGTCCTCCGTCCAAAAACTACTGCGGTGTTGCCTCAACATCTTACGGGCGTATTGCAGTCTCTTCTGCTTGTCTTTGTACGACAACAGGCCCTTTTTCCGTGGTTGCAGATGCTTAAATCCGGCACAGTTCAAAATACGTGCAAACGTGCGGTAGCTAGCTACCCCTTCAAGTTCAGCTTCTTTCACGACATCCATCACTTTCACGTTCACGTTCTCCTTCCTTGCCAACGAAAATTGCCTGATGAATCGTGCCTTTGTTCTTGCAGACAGTTTCTTTGGCCTGCCACCCTTACATATCTTCTCGCGCTTTTCTCCCTTACCCTTGCAAGACATCTCGCCATCCTTCCAGCAACGATACACTGAGGCCACCGAGATATGCAATTTCTTTGCTATTGTTGACATTTTCGTGCCATTTTTCCGCAGAACATAGGCCATGGCGCGGATTTTTGGGTCAATAGCTTTCGTTTTTCCTGCCTTACTTCTCGCCATTTTTCTTGCAACTGATGCAAGTTCTCACCTCGTATAACGTATTATTAGCTAACTTCTCTTCACACAGTAATCTGACATCACAAAATGATCATGACACATTTCTTACAGTGCCCACATGAAACCTAGCATAAATAGGTAACCAAAGTTTATATACACCTTCCAGGCAGTACCCGTGAATGACACGAGCCTATTTCATGCCCGTTGTAAACGCAGTAAAACCTACTTCTTTAAGTTTCTTCTGCTATTTTCCACAATTCAACGTGAAACATTGGTTCTTCTGTGCCTTGTAAGTATATTTGCTCGTGAGACAAGACTCCTCTACTCGTAAATCCGTAATTGCCCCCAACATCCTTGAAATACCTCCATTTCTCATATCGATGACGTCATAATTGCATAATTATCAATTTGACTCTATTTTCTACACCTGCATGTTGATAAGTACACAAAACTGAATACTTGTGCCAATTTTGGCAGACATTGAAGCACTTTTGCAAAATAGCCCTCTCAGACAATCCTTGCCAAAACTCTTGAAAAAAATCAGATTTTCTTCCTCAGCTCTCCCCCCTTCCCCTTTACAATGTTGGTTCCATGTGCGATTACGCATTTCTGACGGACTCCCAAACGTTGCCAGCGCGATTTTCTTCATATCTGGTTGGCAGTGCTTCGAACCAACATTGTTCAGGGGGGCAGGGGGGGCTGGAAAAAATGTGGCCCGAGGTTTCATGGAGTGTATCTTAGATGCGTTGTCAGACAAAAAATTAGCGATATAACATATTTTTTTCAAGTTGTTTTGGCAAGGATTGTAGTTACAGCTTCTTCTACCTTACCAGTTTCCCCCTCACCCTTAAGCTAGTCTCGATTTGACATGCTGGATTAATTTTCCAATCTGTTTCGTATTCTGTGGTGGCAGTTACTGCTAAGCAATCTCTTTTCCAGAGTGTTCGTACGTCACAATCCTGATCACAAAGCCAAATGAACACCCTGATACACTTCGATCAAATGCGCCCAAAATATGTGTGCATTAGCAGCCATTATGAATTCGCAGTTTGCTAGATAGCACTAATTATGCGACCTCAATTTCAAACAACAAAGCAACATTGCAATTAATATTGCTTGGTGATAAAATTACATTGTTGTTATTCGAATAATTAGGCAGTTTTCGAGAAATAATTTATGGTTCCTATTGTTTCCAAATAGCCAATCAAAGCGCAGAATTGCCTCATGTATCCCACAGTAGATTTAGAGCAAAGAACTCACTCTGGAGATGAGATTGATTGCACAGTATTAAGCAAGTAGGAATGGTAAACTTATACTTTATGTCTGATAGAATCTCGACTGCTTACTCTTCAATCTCCTAAACTTTTAGAAAATGCATGAAGTTGGAATGGTTTCCTCTTCAGATTTGTACTCGGGCCATCCTCTGTCACTATCAAAATGACTGTGTCAGCTTCGCAGATTTAGTCTGATCTCTTTGTATGAGTCGAATTCTGACTGTGGGGCGGATTTGTCGATTATGACAAGTGAATAGATTTCTTATGAAGATAAATGAACTATAATCAACTTACATTAGATCGTACCATCCATAGTAGAACTAGACATAAAGTCACTGGGTCTTCACTATGGATGGCATTTAAAACTCTAATTGATTTTAAATATACGCCACAAACAATGAAACAACAATATCAACATAGCAACAGACAACAACGCAAAACAGAAAACAAGACAATAAGGGTAAGGCTCACTGATCAAATATGTTAGACTTTAAAATTCGTAGGTGTAGAACGAGAGAAAAAATTTACAATGCTTTGATTTTGCCCAGTGACTTACCTCAACAATGTGAAACGAAACACATCACAAAACCTTACAGGGAACTACAGCTGCTAATATGGGATTGCTGAATCAATCAAATCGGCCAGAATTTTGAGAAATGAGATCGTTTCTTCCAATATTACTCTTCTCAATATGGATGGATTTCCTAACAAATGAATAGATTTCGAATTATTTTCACTATGGCAGCAGTCTAAAAGTGCAGTCCTTCCATTGTTCCATTTTTTCCAATTTACCTGTTGTTGAGCATTCAAAACAGATAACCAGTGAAAAGGAAATATTTTTGTCGTCAAAGTGCGCTATTTCTTCTAATTTCTATTTAAATATTTCTGATTTGTTGTCTATATATATATATATATATATATTGCAGTCACAATGACGACACCACTAGCAACAACAACTACTTCACCAACAACAACGCCATCAGTCAAAGCAACAACAACAACACCACTAGCAACAACAACAAGAATAGTACTGCCTACAACAGCAACAACATCGCAAGAAGAAACCACTCCACCAAGCAGGACAGACCCAACAACTGTTTCTACAACATCAGGCTCCAATGCACCTATTGGAAACAGTGGATCAAACCAGCAGAGGGGTCCTGTTTCAGACAGTCTGCTTAAAACGATCGTGATCACTGTTGGATTAGTAGTAGGCCTAGCATTCATACTCATTACCGCGTGTTTCATTTATAGATTCAAGGAGGAGACGGAATGAAAGAAATAGCAATATTGCAGTGACTCAAGAAAAGAGCAGCAATTTATATGTAAGAGATCCAACGATCATTGCTTCATCGGATGTAGGTAGTAAAGTCATCAAGAATGCTGCATCAACAAACAACAGACCATTACCAGAGAGGCCGAGTGGAGAAGCAAGCCGAGCAAGTCGTTTTCCTCAAGTGGAATTTTCAGATAGAAGGAAGCAGTCCTTGCATGGAGCTCCCTCTTCCATACAAGATGACATTCATAGTGTTATGAAGAAGCAAAGCATTGTGATTGCAAATACACACAGCGACCCAAATATGACTTGCAACGTGGAAGCAGTAAAGCAAGTGTGTAACTGGCCATCGCTATCTGATTCTGCTGACGGTGCAAATGTTGGCGTGGCAACTGCCAATGTAACAAGTGGAGATTACATAGAAATGACGCAAGGTAAACTAATCTAGCAAATTTCTTTGAGGATCTGCTCAGGGGTTTTGCAGTTACAAGTAGTGGTACCACAATGGATTAGGAGGGCGGCCTTCCAGTTCTCCCTAAGGTCGGTTTTCCAAAGTTGTCAGTATTTCGCAGAGAAATGTCAAAGGATAAAATAGGTTGCTAGACTTTACGTTTTCAAGACGAAAACAAAAAGTTTACTGCATGGGGACAGAAATAGGACGGTGGAACTTTTACAGACGTATCTGTATACCTTACCTCGGGTTCTAGAGTCCTTTCTGTTCAGGGTTGGTATGGTGCCCAATGTATGCACTACCCGAAAAGCAATAGATGATTGCGCTAAAGATGGCGGGAAGGAATTTTTACCACGATGCAATTGCGTTCGAGTTACGACTCTGTAAAGATTCTATAGGAATTCGATTAAAGAACGCAATGCATCTTGGTAAAAATTTTCCTCGCCGCCAACTTTAGCGCAATCGTCTATTGCACCAACCTCGTTCCCAGGGTATTCTTTCGTCATATGCTGATCACGAAGCCGAATGTACACCCTGGTACACTTCGATCAAATGCGCCCAGAATCTGGGTGCATTAGCAGCCATTATGGATTTCACGGTTTGCTAGGCAACGCGAATCAACGGAAAATGGCAGTTGCTCTAGCGCTAATTCTGCAGAAGATAAATTGAGAAACTAAAAACAAACACTTCGAGGACCTTATTTCAACTTTCTGACGGTATTTGAGCAAAAATCTGGGATTGGCAAGTATGTTTAATGTGAAAATAAGCTCCATAAATCAGCAACTTGTTCGGGATACTGCAAATTCCCCCTTTTGTGAATCACAAAGGAAAAGAGGTTAACTCTGATTGGCTCGCTGATCAATGGGACGAGCGAAGCGTTTTGGGGCATGGGCAAATTAACAAAGGAAGGATGAAGGACGATGACCCTCAGATCGATACTGCGCAGACTCCAAATCGCTTCGACGGGCGTCCGGCTCTTCAGGAGAAAATCTGAAAAACATTCGCTGATGGTATCCCGAACAAAACTTCTTATCAAATTTATTCAAACTCGGTGTCAAATTTAAAGTGAAAGTCTCTTCTACAGGTACATGTACCCCAAAAGCCACAAAAAAAGCGTGTGGTTATAATTTTTTTCCTACTAGTTGATTTCAAAAATGGTTTTGTGTCAATGAAGGGCTGCAGAAAACGAGGTCTTCCCGTTGGGTATTATTATTTTTTGCCTAAGATTGACCGAGTACTGATGTGACAAAGTTTCTTGTTTTTCACTATATGTACCCCAAAAACCACAAAAGCAAAAACACGGAAAAGATTACAGCTGATGCACCTATCACTGTGATATTTGGGAAGAAGTCATCATTATAAATCAGTAATGGATAGAAAGTATAGCTGCAAACTTATTTTCAGTGGAAGTATCTAATGTGCCACAAAACCCGCATGGGGTGTACCCCAAAAACCACATTAGTTTTTCACTTATCAAGCCGTTTGCAGCATATCAATCTTCAAAAGCATTATTTTTCTTGATTCTGCATATATTTTGAAATCTGCTGACAATCCGACCTAACAGAGAGGAACTGTGTTATTCATTTACCAGCAATTACAAAGTGCATGCTTTTTCCAAGTATAAAGTATCAAAATATTTGAGAATATCAATGTTCCTGGTAATTTTTTCATAAATAATGAAAAGTTTTGATGTTTCTATTCCATGGATAAATTTTCCTTGCTTTTAATTTCACAACTGCATTCATTTTAGAGTCTACCAGACTTATAACCACCTCAGAGGTTTCATTTATCACCCCCAAAATGTTTGAGAGCAACCTCAAATGGTTTAACCTCAAAGTAACCTCAAATGAGAGTAACCTCAAATGAGAGTAACTTTCCAGTGGTATCCAAAATTAACAGAAGTCTTCTAAAGTGATTGGTTAGTTAATAATATCTGGACAGCAAATACCTATGTTGATTGACTTTTAGAAAGATATTTTTGTTACTGTGTTAAAATATGGGCAATTTTAATTAACTGTCTGTCAATTGAATTGCATAAAATGTTTATTATTTTGTTGAGACATATACCATTTTACCAACTGTATGTTGATTGTCTTGAAGATGTGTTCGTTATTTTGCTGAAAAATGGAAAATTTACTTGCTGTTTGTTTACAGACTTTCAGGAAATATTTGTTATTTTGTTAATTTTGTTAAAAACTTGACCATTCTAACCTTGACTTTCAGAAGATATTTTGTTATGTGGACAAATACCTTATGTTAATTGCTTTCAGAGAGTGTTAATAATATATAAATATAGATGTGATTTTGCTGAAAATACATAATTTCATTTGGTTTCTCTGTGGCACACCACACCCTGTACTTGTGTTTTCCATGTTTCAGTGAAATGTACCCCAAAACCACACAAAAAATCACCAAAGTCAGGATGCCCATTCAATAGGTTCACTATATTGCAAGGTAACCATTGTGCTTTTCTGGCAAGAGGACACATGAAAGATACTGAAAAACACTGGTTTGCAAACTTATAGTAAGAATTTGCGACTTGCTACTCGTTCATAGAAATAATCCGTAAAATTTCAAGTTCAAATTTTTGCGTTTACACCCTATAATTTTTTTTTAAATCCAATTTATTCATGGCAAACCTACATTTTTAGGTAGCCCAGTTACCTAAGCATCATTGATCAGTAAGAGTTTTATGTTGTATGTTGATCTTCTATAGATATTGCCTTTCAACTGACCTTGTGGTTTTTGGGGTACCTTAGTTTTTGGGGTACATGTACCTGTATTAAGTACTTTTGAAATGGAAAAATTGAATATATGACTGCTCCGCAGCAGCCACCCAAACAGCGCACATGCTTTTACGGGACACTCTGTACAGCAAAACTTTACTATCCGTTCAATTGCTGCAATGTACCTGGTGAGTCGAAAAATGCCCAGTGTTTCAAAAGGCAACTGCTCCCTGAGTATACAAGCAATGATATTTTGCAATATCTGATTGAATAGCTAATATGTTCAATTATTTTCAGAATTTTTCTGGCTCAAATCAGTCACTCCGTTCAGATTTTGTAAGCGATTTTCTAAAATAATTCCCTTCGAGAAACCTTTAAAAACGTGCTCAAATTACAAGCAAGTTTCGGTGCAAGTTTCCATATTGTGTTTACCTCACAGCGATGACTTTCAGCACGCCTTAGCACGTGCTTCCCTTTTGTCGGGTTGAAAAGTCTTCCCCCAATATGAATAACATATTCAAGGGGATTCTAATACCCCAAACAAAGGGAAATCTTGCTTGTTGGTTTTTTTGAAGGGGCTTTCTGCAGACAATCTCCCATTTCGACCGGAAGGAATGGCCGATTAAACCCGGGTAAATTATTGAGGTTATTTGGACGTACCGGAAATAAAACAACACAGCTTTCAATATCATTACTATGATATTCAGGGAGCACAATTGTTTCAAACATCGGGCCTTTTTTTACTCACCCGGTAGATCAACGGTTTGGGCTAAGGCCAAAATTGATTTGCAGACAGTCTGAAATTTCATCCCGCTTGCAAAGGACCCTGTGTAACGATAGCTCTTTAATAAGAATGATTTTTCCTACTTTCAGCCGATACAGCAACAGTATCCAATATTTATGAAGAGATCAATCCAAGTGTTGTCGAGAGCATCATCAATGAAGCGACACGAAACACCCAACGTAAAGGTCGCTCAATAAGCGTTGATGCTGTTACTCCTGGACCTGCCATTGTTAAAACTAAACCACGCTCTGTTACTGTCGATGAATCAATTTCTGGTGGAGGTGGAGACAAATCTCCGTTTTCGGACCACTTGCGACGCAACCCAAAGCTTAATCACCGTCAGTTACCGCCAGCCATCATTTCACATGAGAAGCCAAATATTTCACAAAGACGAGTTTCAGCACCTTTTCTTCCATCAAGCCTTCCCAGCACCCTTGTAATGACAAAGAATCGTAAAATGTCAGCCCCACATATAATGGCTACAGGTTCACCATTTCAACCCCATTTGGAAGAAATCGAAGAAAATTACCTTGCACCAAGCCAGATCTTAACTCCTCAAGTACACATGTCGCAACTCCCTGGTGATAAAGACTCGAACTCAAAGGCACCAGCATCAGAACGTCCAGATTTGAGCATTGATCAGATACCACCTGAATTACCACAAGAGGATTATTTGCCCACCTCCAAACCTACCCCAAACATCCAAGACAAGGCAGAGAAGGGTTTAAGCAGACCGGATGTGCCTGCCGATATTTATCTTGATTTGGCTGGAGCTAAGACTGGAGCTCAGGATGGAAGTGAAGCCGGAAATGAATCCGGAATGAACTCGAACAAACCGCCCCACCATACTGATGGCTATTTGGCTGTTTCGGATGTCAAGAATTCCGCGATCGGATCTATGGCAGTCGAAGATTTGCCCAACAACAGTGCCGGAGAATTGGTGGAAAATTTTCAAACCGATTAAATTGTGTTTTCATGAACGGAAAGTACTGGTACTGTCAGTGACTCTCACTCAAGTGTATGTAAAAACTACCAAATCTCATTTTAAAATGAGCCATGCCAGGGGAGCGAGTTTTGTATTTTTAGAGAGCTTTTGATGCATAATAGCTAACTGTCCTTTTGATTTGATGTCATTTTTAGACTTAAGATTAGGCTGAAACTGTTGTTTAGGGTTAGGCTTGATATAATACTGTAGATAACAGTAGAACAGGCAAACATTACATTTCATTGCTCAAAGCCAAAGGTCCGAGTATATGATTGCACCAGTTTCAATAGCCCTTCTATTTTGTCAGAGTTTTCGTCACTAAAACATCAACTATGATCTAAGAATACAGAATCTACTCCAGGTACCAAAAACATCTTCTTATGGGCAAAGTTCCCTATCGTTCAGAAGTAGTAAACATTGGAACACTCTGTCAGACAGCATAAAATCCGCACAAAATACAAATATTAAAAATCTATTCTCTAACTATTTTCTTCTCTCTTTTCGGCCCTCTCCCCCTTATAATCAACTTTTATTATGACATAGTGCACTAAGTCGGTCCTGCTGTTAAGTTATCGTACCCACTGTGATTTAGGTTTTGTAGGTAGCCCCCCAAATTATCGTAAAGTTTATTTCTGATGAAGCGAAAGCGAAAGGTCATATGAGCATTCTATATTTTCGAAATTCTTGATTACATTTATATAGGTAATAGGAAGGAGCTTATTTATGATTTAGCAAATATTAAAACAATGATCAAAAATTGAGGGGAGAAAAATGCCGATGTAACACTCGTAGCTAGGACTTATAATTAGATAGTTGGCTTTTACTCCCGGGTGAGTCAAAAAAACGCCGGGCGTTTCTATTGACTCACCAACTTTCTTCTATCAGTCGACTGAGGGGCTGAGAATTAAATAGCGGGAATAGAGAAGGAGTTGCGGCTCTCCTTCTCCGTTTCCTTGTCAATCCCCCCGCAGCACTCTTTATCTCATTCGACTGATTAAAAGAAAGTGAGACTTGGAAAAGTCCAAACTTGACCAACCACGAACTGTAAATAAAGTAGTTGTTATTATAATCATTAGCATCTTTAGGATTGTGGGGTGAACTAACACTTGCAACAGTTAAAGCTTCTTAGATTGGTTCCGTCACCAAATTGCAAAAAAATCTGTAGACTCCGCTGTTTCAGACTTTTGTCCATTATTTTTTGCAATTTGTTTGGTTGCTGCACCCGAGCAAGGGTGTTAGGACACCCATGTATTGATTAGATAGTTATCTGCCATGTCTTGACCTTTGTTTTCCTCTTTGCTTTGTCTCAACTTGCGTCTTACATTAACTTAGCGTTTTGTTGTTTGGTCATTCAAATCTATGTCCGTTGTATTCCACAGTGTTAGTGCGCATCTGCAGAACAAAACGTTTCAAACAGATACCAAAGTTACAAGACAGATTAACAAGGGCAGATTTTGTAATACGATAGCATCAGTCGCTTTGGTTCACACCTCAATTCAAAGGGATTAGCGAATGCAGACAAAGGAAATTCTCTCAAGCAGAAATTGAAAACAAACGAAGCCGCAAAGTTGCCCTGAAACCAGTACGGCAAACTCTCGTTTGGTGCGGACGAAGGGAGGTTTTTAAGAGAAGGTATGTGCTTATAACGAAAGAAGAAGGGTAAATCTAAAGTTCTGTCTCGCGGATTTTGTTTGTTTGATTAAGAAACCGAGCAGAGGGCATTACAATTTTTGCATATTTATTGCTCAGACGTACGCAGTCACTCCTCAGCTCCTGAATCAAATAAACAAAATCCGCGAAACAGAACTTTAGATTTATCCATCTTCCTTTCGTTATAAGCATATATCTTCTCTTAAAAACCTCCCATCGCCCGCACCAAACGAGAGTTGCCGTACTGGTTTCAGGACAACTTTGCGGCTTCGTTTGTTTTGAATTTCTGCTTGAGGGAATTTCTTTTGTCTGCATTCGCTAATCGCTTTGAAGTGAGGTGTGAACCAAAGCGACTGATGCTATTGTATTACAAAATCTGCCCTTGTTAGACAGATTATGATGAACACCGGGTTACGTTCCAAAAAACACCGATACATCATTTTGGGGGCATCAAGAAGTTAATCATAACGAATTATCGCCTCGCAGTGAGTTTAACTTCTCTGTAAGGGAGCGGACTTTTTGAATCCTGGATACCAGGGCGGAGGATAATTTCGCACAATTAGAGAAAATTTCATCTTGAACATAGAAAAAGTTTTCGTGCCCCATCATCTTTTAGCCTACGCACAGACTTTGGTTCCTGGCGAGGAGAGGAAAGAAGCTCCCCAGTAACCAAAGTCTGTGTGCAGGCTATCATCTTTCAGCAAAATGGGTTAGTACTCCATCGAGCAGTCCTTGTACATAAGACATAGATATATGGACAAATACCATGTGGTCCCAGCAGTGATTCATCATTTCCAGATGTCTGTTAACTTTTCCTTGTCTTTGGTCGATGACTTTATTGAATTTTTTAAAAGGAAAATAGTTTTGTAACCCATAAGAATTGCTCTTAAAATTCTTGTGCTCCACAAAATAATGGAAAAAAGTTTCGTACCCCAGCTAAAAATCCCTTGCCCCGGTACCCAGGTTTAAAAATGACCGCTCCCTAAAGGTTGTCACAAATCAATTCAAACTTTTTGCTCAAAATACATAATATGTTGTATATGAAACTAATGGATTATTTCTGTACTGAATACAACGTTTGTGACTTACAAAATCATACAGTCGCTGGATATAATAGGATCCAAATCTTTAATTGGATACAGTGGAGCTTCCATTAACGGACACCTCTATACAACGGACACCTCCGAACAACGGACAAATATTTTCGTCCCAAAATACACTATGGCAAAAGGTGGCACCTCCATACAGCGGACACCTCTCTACAACGGACGATAAAATTGGTCATATAGGTGTCCGTTATATGGAGGTTGCACTGAATGTCAGTTTGACATGAAACAAGTGTTTAACTTAAAGACCCATTGCCACCCAGGGTCCTTTTCGGGCACACTGAAGTTTCAGACTGTTTAAAAACAAAATTTGGCCTAGCCAGAAACCAGAGATCCCCAGTGCAGTATTTAAACTGATAGATAAGTTTTTCTTAAGTAGAAGCATTTTCATTTTCATTTTTTTCATTTTTAAATATTTAAACAGGTTACAAATTTCAGTAATAAATGACTGCTTTACAAATTGACCTGTGAAAAAACAGAAAAGCCTAAATTAAAGAGAATTATAATACAATGTACAAAAGAGCATAATAAAACTAAAAATGAAAATATAATGTACCTCTCATATGGATTTTTTAAAGGTAGACAGGGAAGATGCCAGTTTAGTTTCCCTATTCAGCTCATTCCATAGTTTTGCTCCACGATAAGAAAATGCTTTTTGGCCTGTGCTGGTTCTTAGCAGAGGTATATGCAAGTTTGTTTCGGTAGAGCGAAGAATGCGATCACTGCCCTCTGAGCATTTACTGAAAAGTTCCCCTAAATATTGAGGAGCAAGTGAATTCAATGCCTTATAGGTCAGTGTTGCTGTTTCTTTTCTGATGAGATCTTTAATTGATGGCCAGCCAAGATTTTGGAGCAGAGGGGCAGCAGAAGCATCGTAAGGACTATCGGTAGTTATTCTTGCAGCTCTCTTCTGGATCTTTTGGAGAGAATTAAGTTTGGTTTCACTACAACAACCCCAAACCGAGCAGCAATAACTGAAATGT
The DNA here is from genome assembly GCA_964020215.1 of Aurelia sp. 3 sensu Dawson et al. (2005). Classification (NCBI taxonomy): domain Eukaryota; kingdom Metazoa; phylum Cnidaria; class Scyphozoa; order Semaeostomeae; family Ulmaridae; genus Aurelia; species Aurelia sp. 3 sensu Dawson et al. (2005). Next base: position 26,474,664 of record OZ026574.1, on the reverse strand, counting down.
GGCTCAACAATTCCTCTATACATTTTCTGCAGATCTCCTGAAGGAAGAAATTTCTTGGCATGCTTAATAAGACCGAGAGCTCGCAGTGCCTTAGCCTTAACATGTTCAATGTTGCGATCCCATTGGAATTTGTCATCAATTTGAACTCCCAGATACTTAGTATCAGTTATCATATTAATCTTGAGCATGAGTGATAGGACATCCAGTGTGTAGCAGTTTGAAATTTATATCAGTAGCGAGCCACCTTAACTTAGTGTGTTTGTGTTTTGAACTCATTGCTACTTTGTATACAGCCACCTATCACTGTTTCGTAATTTTGAAATTTTCGGTAGCAAACCACCTTACATGCAGGGAGCTTCACGATTAAGGTGGAACTGCACTTAAGGTGGCTCACTACCGAATATTCCAAAATTACGCAAGAGTGAAAGGTGGTTGTATACCAAATAAAAATAAGTTCAAAACACAACTAACACTAAGTTAATGTGACTCGCTATTCAAAGTGTTACACACTGGGTGTCCTATCGCTCATGGTTGGACTGTTCCATCAATATTAAAGTATATATCAATATTATTATTGTTCAATATCAATAGCAATATTACTGTTCCTTCAGTTCAACTCAATATTAAAGTTTAAAATAACGAATTACCTAAGACTCTACCTACGAACTAGACTTATCACATGAGTCCTTATTTTCGCTCCATCCCCTAAGATTCCCCCACCCCCCACAATATCTATGAATATAACAGTAAATAACAATTCAATTCAATGGAGCAAACTTAGACGAATGTCATCAGTCTACCTACGAACTACTCTACACTACAGTATAATAGCCTGTGTTCCAAACCCCAGTGGAGTCTGGTATACAAGCTGCACTGCAAGGAAAATACACCAGCAAAATATCATGACTACACCCTAACATTAAACACACACCAGAATACAACAGATTGAAAAAAATGCTTCATGTAAAAGTTTTCATGAATAAATTCTTAAGATAGTTCAGCTACTGCACTGCGGATCTAAAATTTCTCTTTATACGGTGCACAATAGGGTTTGGCGGGATGCGGGATCGGCCAATTTTGACGAGCAGAATACGGGACGTACAATTCCTGGCTAGCGGGCTACGGTATAGACAAGGACTGTGGGATCGGGATATGAGTATTTAGCTCGACGGGATCTGCTGACAAAATGGTGCGGGATGGCGGGATGACGGGACCCTATTGTGCACTCTCTCTTTAGGCCAATTTAATTCAAGATAGTCTCAAATTGTAGCGTACTCGCAAAGGACTAGCGGTGACAACGGCTCTTTAATATACGTCTCAGCTACACCTACTGAGAGAAGCCTCTGTTGCTTCGTCCTGGGCCTTTAAAAGCAATCTCAGCTTGTGCATTTTGATAAGTAGAACTCGAAGCAGCTCTCTGATGATTCCGGTCAAGGTTTGATGGGTTATTATCTAAAATAACTACATTGTCATATTTATTGATGAATCTTACACGCTCATTATGAGACACAAGCTCATTTCTTTCTTCATCAACTTGTTGTCCGTGGGGCGTGGGTTGTTGTCGCCCCCTAATGCTGCCGATTGCTTGTCGGTTATTATTATGGATAGCTGTGTGACTCCTCATGCCGTCGCGTCTGGGAACATTCTGCGGCTCCAAATATGGTTGATCTCCCTCTCTTTCTCGTGGTCCGATTTCTTCATAGTCGGCATTGTTAGCCTGGTTTATTTGTGCAGCTTGTGGCTCTCCTTGTGCGGCTATTGGTCCCCTTCGCGCTCCCTGTAAGTCTTCTCCTTCAAAATCGCCTTGTGGCGCTGGTGGGCCTCCTAGCATTGCTGGTTTCCTTCGAAAAATTGTCACTACTAAGCATATTAGGAAGAGAAGGAATGAGACAACAGCTAATCCAATCGTAGAGTTCATGAAAATTTTTTCGTTTTCACCGCCACCTAGGATGTGGAAAGAAAATTTTGTTCGTTCAGGACATCGAAACTGAAACAATAGATATTTGAAACCCCTCTAATTTGAAGTATCTTCCTTTTTTAGATGTATGACTGCATCACTTTTATACATTCACAGGGTGTTGGGAGGGGGCTATTCATAAAAATTCAATTCAATGATAAATTCAAAACATACAAATGTTAAAATGGTTGATTGATTTTCGGTAAGTAAAGGGCAAATCTCCAGTAAAACCTTAATTTCATGTGACTGAGGCCCCGTTTACGTGAACCCGGGGTCGTATTCACCCCAGGTCAGCTCTAACTACCTCATTGAACAAAACTGCTGTTTACACGAGCCCGGGGCAGCACTGTGGTGTGGTAAAAAGCCAGCCCGGGCCAGCTCTGTGAGTTCCATTAGTTGGCACATGGCAAGTTGCATCTTGGATTGCCTTTTGTTTTCATGATGGTTCCTTTTGTTCAATTGACTCCGGGTTGGCTATTCGAAGCGTTTACTCGACCCCGAGTTGAGCTGACCCCCTTTCACATAGAAAAATTCTATAAAAAGCCAACCCGCCTCAACGGGTGAACCCTACCCTCGAGAAGGGCTACCCGCATAGGCAGATTGACCCGGCTGGCTACTGGATTCGTGTAAACGCTTGAATAGATTTGACTGGAGAAGGGCAGACCCTCTGCGGCGGATTGGAGACAACCCGGGCTCGTGTAAGCAGGCCCTTTTTTATATATATATATCCAGCTAAAAACTTACAATACATATTACCTAATAACACTACCTACAAAATACTATACACTACTACTAAAACAATACCATTTGGAGTGAAAAATAACGTCTACCAAATGGCAACATAAAACTAAAAACACGAACATAGCACTACACGTGACGACATTGAAAGACAAAGATAGCACATAAACTACACGTAACTTCACTTTATTACACGTAACTACTACAAAAAAGAAAGAACGTCTACTAAGAGGGGAATTGATTGACCTAATCGGCCAAGGTTTGCTTCACCCATTTCGAGTCATGTGACCAAACTATTGGAAAATTTTTGGTATTATTCAGCTGTTGTGCTCATGGCACAACTTTCCATGACATGGAATATGTTGTCATATATATAAAACAGACCCTGAGGGCATTGATAAAATGGATGCTCCTTCAACCTTTGGGTCCAAAGGCTGCTGCTTTTCAAAGAGTGGGCTTGTCTGTTCTGCTTGTTTTCAATTTGTTTTGGGTGGGCTTGTCAGGATTTCTAGCTACTTAACGTTAATTTAGGCCCAGTATGCCGTGGTCAGGCATGGGACCCCTAGTTTGACATCACTTCCGAAGGATGGCGTCTGGCGAGGTGGGTTACGAGGTCAGGCATCCGAGGTCACCCATTCGGAATCTGACCTCGCTCGACCGAGCTAAACTTCAATTACCTGACGAAAACTGTATAAGTCGCTCGGCCACTCATCCCGCTTAAAACTGGTAGAGGCTATCACCAAGCTATTTGAAAAACCTTTGCTCATTAGACATTAAAGGTAGATGGGAAACTTTGGGGTGAGTGGCCGAGTGGCTTATACAGTCTTCGTCAGGTGACTGAAGTTAAGCTTGGTCGGGTGAGGTCAGACTCTGGATGGGTGACCACAGAGACCTGACCTCACAACTCACTTCGTCGTCCTTCGGAAGGGACGTTAAACTAGGGGTCCCATGCCTGGATGCGGCATGCACAGTGGGCCTAAATTAGCTTTCAGTAGCTAGAAATCCTGACAAGCCCATTCAAAACAAACTGAAAACAAACAAACAAACAAAACATCTTGGCTTACCATGTGTTTCCCCCTTTTCCATTCCTTTTGTAATTGTTTCCTTGATGGGGGTCATTCTGCTGGAAGTTGAGGTTCTTTTGGTTGTTGGATGTTTCGTCACTGTTGTTGCTTTCGTTATTGATTTCGTTGTTGACTTTGACGTTGTTGCATTTGTTGCTGCGTCTGTTGTCAATGTCGTTGTTATTGTCGTTGTTGCTGACTTTTTTGTTGTTGTTGTTGCTGTCGTAGCTGTTGTTCCCTTTGCATTTGCCACAATATCTTTAATATGGAGAATTAAATCAGTAGCGGATGGTAACAACAGGGGCTATGGCTTGGGACTGGGTAATAGCCCCTTCAGTTCCTGGTATCTTTGGCACATGTTAGTGATGAGAATTACTGTGGCAATGAACACATATTTGGTGCATTACTGGGTGTCTCAACGAAGTATATACATATTTGATGGTTGGATCCAGAGTTGTGAATTTTCCTTTAATCAACGGCTGATCACTCACCAAATGTCCGTAGATAGTTGAATTGAACATAGACATCCCATTTGTTGGTACTGGCACTTTTTAGAGCCACCTCTAAGACAGAGCTTTGACACATTGGCCTACACAAATTCTTTAACCAAAACATATCAATCAACAATAGCCTTCGTAAGATAAGAACAATGTTATATCATGTTAAATTCTGTTTGCTAAAAGTAACCCATTGTGCAATTTTCTATATCAGATCATGGTATTTATCGGGGACCAGATCATGATCTTGATGGGGACCCAGCATTTCCATTTCGCCTCCTCTTCGCATCGATGCTCACTGTGAACCCCAATCGGAGTTCACGGGGCTCCTCCAATTGTCATTTCCTAAGGCCTAGAGTCTAAAACTCTGGTTTGACAGTGGGCGCAAATTTGAGCTTGAAACTTTCAAGACCAATGTTTCAATTCTCAAAGCACTAATGCCTAGGAATGAGGTAACTATCTTCAAGTTGATCATTGTGGAATATTCTGAGAGTAATTAACCATTGATTAAATATAAATACACGCCCGGCTATGTGCCCCGGTATATTCTACTCCGATGACTTCCCTGGTTAAAAAAATAAAGCAAAATCAGTCCCCGGACAAGCTGTGAATCTCTCTGGTACAAAATGCCTCACAAAGGAAACCGGCTTCAAAATGACAAGCCCCGGAGAGAAATTCATGAATTTATTCCGACGTCTAAATACAGTTCTTCGCCAATAATTATGCTGTCCTTGGTACATATTTGGGGCTCCCCGGTGAAAATTTAACCATATTTTTCGACCTAAGCAACCCGGTGAACATCTGACCTCTCACCGGGGTACTTAGACGGGGGTGTATAAATGCACATCACTGGAGGCAACCAAATCTGTACACTTTCTGGAACACCTGGTAGACTGAAGAAATATTTGATATTCATTTCAATCTTCATCCAATATACCGGGTGAGTCAAAAAACTCCCGCTGTTTGAAAGGCTACTGCTCCCTGAGTATATAAGCAACGATATTTTGCAATACCTGATTGAAATAGCTAGCATGTTCAATTATTTTAGAAATTATTCTGACTAAAATCGGTCACTCCGTTCAGATTCTGTAAGCGATTTTCTAAAATGAATCACTTTGAAAACCCTTAAAAAGTGCTAAAATTACAAGCAAGAATCCCTATGTGTTTACCTCAGAGCAATGACTTTCAGCATGCTTTAGCACGTACTTTCCATTTTGCGGGTTGAAAAGTCTTCCCCCTAGTGTGAATAACTTATTCAGGGAGATTCCATTCTCCCATGAGGACAAAATACATGAACACATCCAAGAGTCATTATTGCTAGGAAGGACAACAAAGGGAAATCTTGCTTGGTGTTTTCACTCGTTTTGCAGGTTTCCAAAAGGGGCTTTCTGCAGAAAATCTCCTATTTCGACGGGAAAGAATGACTGATTAAAGCCGGGTAAATTACTGAACCTAATTTGACATATCGGGGACAATATAAGGCAGTTTTCAATATCATTGCTTTGATGCTTCTCCTTTGGTGCTGTGATATCCCGAGGGGTGGGGGAGTACTTGGTCTACGAACATACAGGAAGGCTACTGGAAAATCTGAAAAGCTACCCTCTCCTGGAGTTAAATTCCTGAAAATGTAAAATGTTTGAAACAATATCCTGTCCTTGAGCTTCTTCAAACAAGATTTTGCGTTACCTTGGAAATCTTGCCATCCAAACGACTTAAATCACATTCGCAGACTGCAAATGGCCTGCGACGACGTTCAGGAGTCAAAAATGCAAAATATGGTCCCTGCCATGGAACTGACTATGTAAAAATGATACCTTGTCCCGGATTCGGAATCCTGAAAATGATACTCAGTTCAGTGGCACAGTACCTCCTCCGGGTGTGATATACTTTACCTATCGCCATCCTCTGAATTCACTTACCATATGAAATATAGCCAAGGAAATATCCTCTTCGAGATGTACTTTGTGGACCAATCTTTCTGTTGAATTGAACATATATGTATTTGCTTCTGGTCACAACAACTTTTGTTGTTGCGGCCCTGCAGATTTTCCCGCTGATGACAGAGCTGGTTTTGAAGCTTGGTGATGAAGAGTTTGTTCCTGAACGGGAAATCAATTGATTACAAATGAATAGCAGAGAATTTATAGACGGAGGAAAAAACTTTTGGAGAAAGGGGCACGAAGAATGTCTCAATTTTCAGCCACAGGTAGCAGCGTATTGTTGTAGTAACTTTAAAAGTAAAAACTGCAAACCAACTTTTCTTTTCTTCCTTATCGTTGTTCTGTTTGTTGTGATGTTCGTGTTGTCCTGTAACTTCCTCCATCAAAACACCAGGCCCATCAACAGACCCAGTCCCCCAAACGAGAATCCTCAATCCCCAATGCTTGAACATTGCAATGAAATAGTTACCTCTGATTTCGATATAGTCATCATCAGAATTGCATGATGGGACAGCATCTTTGTGATTCAAATCCAGATCGATGAATAGAAGCTTTGTCTCCCTATTAGCTCCAGTCGTTATATTGTGGATGCATGGAACTGAAGCCTGGGCATAGCTGAAAGGCCAACCGGGAGAAAACATGAATCCGCTGCGGAGTTTGTTGTCTGTGTTGCTGTGAAAGCAGAACAAGGGAAATTACGAGTGACTCCGATCCGAGGAAACAAGGCAGTTCATTAAGACTTACAAGATTATAGTGACAGCATAGATTCCAAGTCTTTAATTTGGTGTAAACTGGTTGGCAGAGGTGGAAAAAGTGCATGAAGCCTAGCCTGTGTTCCAGGTCTGGAACACAGGCTCATGAAGCCGAGAAGCAACTTCGCAAGAAGCTCGTTTGTATTTAAAGAAGAGATAGGAAAGGGAAAGAGCAAGGTGAGTAAAGTAGGAATACTAAACAGAAAAGAGGAAGGAAGGAAAGAAGGAAAGAAAAAAAGAGAAAAGAGAGACGGGAACGAGGGACGAGGAAGACGTAAATTGGAAGGGAAAGAAGCCAGGGAAAGCAGAGAAATTATGACTGGAAATGTAAATGGGAAAGCAAGAAAAGGCAGGACATATAACAAAAGAGATAGGCAATGTTTGGTTGTATTCTTCTGGTGCTCATATGCGTTGTGCAGTAGTTCAATAGTGCTTTGAAATCTGGCACAGGGAAATATTAACAAAGTAATATACGAAGAATGTTAGTTTGCAGCTACCATGCAGATATTTTTCCACCAGTCTAGTTGGTACAAATTCGATGATCTATTACCTTAAACTGAATGGCTTGAAAAAAATTGAAGCTACTTTGTTATGATTCTACCGTTGGAAATTTCAGAAATATTGACTATTTTTCAAAATTGCAACATATTTCATATTCTAAAGGGAACAGACATAGCTACATCTCTTGGCCGCTGCAAATAAGCTAACGAAAACGCCTACTCATCCATTGTTTGTTTGGCTCCACAATGAAGCCGCACGTATGGAAGTTAACAAGTACAAAGGCTATATTTTTGACTTGGCCCTGGCCAGCTTTTATAGGGGCTGCGTCAAGTAGCCGTAAACAAACCTGGTATCTCTAAAATCTATATTGTTTGCCCACGCGTGGCCATTGCGTTTTGCACAGACTTTGATGGATGGAGTGAATCCACAACTAAGTTACTTCCAAAATTCCTTGTTGGGTAGACGAGATAAGCTGTGTTCGGAGAAACTTATGTGTCCCCCACCCCGTGCACGAGGTTAAAGCTCATGCGCGGTACCAGAAACATTGCTGCGCATGAGCTTTACACCCACTGCACGGGAGGACTCATAAGTTTCCTCGGACAAAGGCTACCTGGTCTCCCAGACAAATCCACTAATACCTCTGCAATCATACAACATAGGAGTGTTTCATTTTATTTCTCTGCGAAATCCAAGAATCCATCTTCAGAAGAACCTCTTCATTTTGAGAAAATTAGTGGCAAGTCTCTGTAATAGGGCCTATCAAAAATGCAACAAAATCGTTGTTTTGCAACAAGTTTGTTTACATCACGTGACCCAGCCCCTTTAACTATGTTGATTCCCCTTAACTAATTTGAGGATATGACGTCACAAAATGTCTAAACTGTAAAAACCAGAAGATTGAAAGATTTTTGGTTGATACTATATTGTAGAAATACATAAACTGTGGTTGCCTTGAAAATAGTTTCCTATTCCACCGAAGAGTGTAGAAATCGCAATAGTTTGAACTTTGTTCAAATCTCTTTCAAGAACTATTGAAAAAAGAAAGCCCCTCTGCATGACTTACACACAATTTTGACTGAGTTTGGAAGTGTTCAGAAGCCAGTATGAAAGAAAAAATCCAGCACCAATGTCTACAGAATCTGAATGGAAGTGAATTCTTGCATAACCATCAACTGAATACATCGGGAATGGTTTGTACTGTCCAATGTTGTTAGAACAAAATCTTCCAGCACTGTGATTGGACCTGGAAAATTAAAAGAAACGTATGAATTATGACTAGGAGAATGAAACATTTCATCTTCTGAAAACTGTAGAAATTGATATACTGGACCATCTCAAATTGTTCCTCTTGATATATTGACAAAATCTAAATCAAAACACGGGGTTAGTCAAAAAATTTTACCAGTTATGTGGTCTGTGAAATAAAAAGTATGTGGCCGATTTTCAAAACTTAAATGCTAATCTATTAGTCAACTCCTAACTTAGATGAGAGTGTTAGGAACTTTAAGCAACCAGGACGGCAACGCCAGCCAGAACCTCGTCTTGTATGATGCAACCGAGTATAGTTTCTCACAAGTTACCTTCACATGTTCTTAAACAAGCCAAGACAAAATCTCCTTCTTCATCTAAATAATTTGGAACTTTCTTTTCCCTTTATAATTAACATTTAAAATGAGTGAGTTTCACTTCGAAGATCCAGATCTGAAGAACAGCACGTTAGAAATAGGATTTCCAAGTTGTGCAATTGAAAAGAACAACTTCATAGACTCTCAAGGGAAGCAAATTTGCACGGAAAACAAGGAGTCTTTTCAAGATGAAGTTCGGAAGCAGGCAAATTTGCGTTGCCGTTGCACTCGCCGCCCTAGTTGGTAGGCCTAAAGGTCCCTATTTTGTTTGGTGAAATCGGTCATCTCTGAGACCCACAAATTAATATTGATGCCGGTTCAAAATTTTTTCACCCATTTTTGACCTCGATTTTGGTGTCCTGGGTCCCCCTTTCATTACGGGATTACGGCATGCAGAATCGTTTCCACAACAGTGGCTCATCTTTTGACGGCATACCAAAGTGTTGGTACCGTCGATTTTTCTGTATCATATGCAGAACTCTGAAAACGAAGCGACTTTGCTAACGTTGCTACAGGGCCCTACAGGTAATTGGTATCTTTACTCTTTGTTGCCAAGCAGAAGACTCACCTTCGCATTTTTCAACTGGAAACTTATCCGAAACCTGCTGCTTTGAAGAACTTTGTCGTTTGATTGGGAAGTGCTTTTCCGTCTCTGCAAAGTCTACCGTTTTCAGAATTTGGTAGGTTTGGAGTTACCAATCAAACACACCCAAAGAGATAGGCCTACTCGTTTTCCTGGGCAAATGTTCAGTTTACCACGGTAAATCCGAAGCCTGCTATTTTAAGGCATTGTCTTTGATTGGGAAATATATTTCCGTCTCAGCGAAGTCTACTGTTTTCAGAATTTGGTAGGTTTGGAATTACCATTCAAAACACCCTTATACTTACTTGGTGAGAAAGACTTCTACATAATCATTGTCACATTCAGGCATCGTTCCATGCACGCTGAAAAAATGCCAATATATCTCAAGGAAGTGAGAGCTTGAGACACCTGATGCAGGCGATATGTTCCAAACATGATTTTCATTGTACTTTTGGCTGCTTTTGAGGATGCTTCTTATCGATGTAGTAGCTTGGATATTGTCTGTTTTCTCTTGTGCAGCGACGAAAGAAGCAACAATGACAAGATTGACTAATAAGAGTTTGATGATGCAGCTCTCCATGTTTTCCTGTGTTGAAAAGACAGAGAGGGCAGGTGCATGTGATATCTTAATGTTTCTTTCTTTCTGCTTTTCTTCCTTTCTTCAGGTCCATGACATCCGTTTCCACATCAGGAAAATAACAAGTTCTCGGAATTAGCAATGGAAGTACCAAGACACACTGTACACAGCAGGGGTAGGGTAACAGAAAACTTGCATCAACGCTATTTCGTTTCTTGCCAGCAAAACATGTCCAAATTTCCTGATTTCGGAAGGTCCAGTGAGAAATTAGAAAAGTTTATTTCTGAATCTTGCATCTTACATTTGTTTAAGATCTAGAAAGTGAAGGGAAAGTCCCAATTTCGTTTCAAAGGATGAGAATGTAAGAAGATATTTCGGACAGATTCACAAAGAACAGCCCAGTTACGTTGATTACTCAAAAAACTTCCTTGTTTCCCTTTCTTCTCCAAGATCTCCCGAGTCCGCATGCCAAGCAAGCGCAGCCTCGACTAGATCAGACGAGAAGAATATGTAACTTACAGCCCCATTTTTGGTTGTCCTGAAATGAACTGAGGAGTCTCCTCTTCTCGGCCAAACGGGCGGGAAACGGGCCAGTCCGTTTCACATGAAATCTGAAGTCTATTAAAAGGGTTCAAAATTCTATTGGCCACTGGCCTTTATGGAATTTGCCCCTTACAATCTCTAGAATGTTCCAGACAAATCTCGACACACAGTGGCGGCGCCACGGGTGGGGGACTGGGGGACTTTTCCCCCCAAATCCCAAAAATTCGGCAAAATTTGTCAAAGAAATGGCATAAGATTAGTTGGATATGCCTTTAGATTGAAAAATTACGTCAACCCCCCCCCCCACTGCTTTCAGATTTTTCAGTGCTGGCGCCGCCTCTGTGACACATTTTTTTATTACAAAAGTTCAACTTTGTAATCTAAGAGAAGAAAGTCAGTCACGCTCGTTAATGACAGCCAAGACAATAATGGTGATGATGATGGTGATGAATATAACGAAATACAACGAATTTAAGATATATCAGGAACGAAATGATAAATTAGAATAGGAATAGAGACTCACTGGATCACAGTTCTCAGTGAAAATGGATTCAATATCATCCATGAAAATGTTGAAAAGAAAAGGACTTAGCACGCATCCCTGTTGTAGTCCGTTAAAGCTTTTTATTGGGTCAGTATATCGATTCATCATCAAATACTGTGTGAAGATGACGAATGGATATATACTGACCCAATGAAAAGCTTTAAAGAGCTCCAACAAGGATGCGTGTTAAGTCCTTTTCTTCTCAACATTTTCATGGATGATATTGAATCTATTTTAATTGAAATTTTTGATCCAGTGAATCTTTCATCTATATCAGCTATATTTTGTGCTTCTTTTGTGTGTGCTTCTCCTAGGAGATCAAGTCGATATATCATGAAAGAGATGATACATTAGGAATAACTCGATGTATCATAAATATATCTTTTCTCGGATTCAGCGTTTCCTGCAGCCCGTTCTATTTCATGTTCACTACGTTAAAAAGCAGTCTCGAATTAATGGGATGCAATTTGTAAGGAATCATGTCCTGAAAGGTATTCCCAGCCCTTTTCGCACAGTGTTTGCTTATTATCAAACACACCAGTCAACCCCTGTTATGTTGATGACTTTCTACATGCTCCTCTGGATTGTTGGGAATACGTTGCAACCTCATTTGCAGTGTTCAGCCTCTCTTTCATGCGTATTCAATGTATCAAATGATTTAAGGATGAGCCTGGATCCAGGCAAATGTCTTTATGCATTCCCGTTGGGTTACCTGACGACACCAAATGCGAAGGCCTATACAACAAACAGAAACACTAACGGTAAACCAAGACCAGTTAGCATATCACGTGACAACAACAGGTGGTTCAAAGATCAAGAAGCAATGGCTAGGCATGATTTTCATGTAGAAAATGATTTGAAATACGAAGAGAATAAAACAATGATTTTTAGTCTATGCTTTGCCGTTTTGCTTGTAGTGAATCTGTGTTGGTGGTGGGATGCCATAGCAAATGGAAGCAACTCCTTCAAAGAGATAGAATCGAAATGAAATATGACAACTGAGGTAATGGTCACACTGGAATAACTTTACAAACCGTGGCATAAACAGGGCATAAACAACCAGGAGCCGGGCTGACAGCAACGTGTTAGAGCCGGGCCTGAAAAGACTTGTAGAGAAATGCTTTGATCTCCAATTCTGAACACATGGACTATCTTATTTTGACGATTAAATCTAGCACATTGTTTTCGATCCAGAAGGACGCATGTTTGTTTTGGTTCAATCTTGAAAACTACTGGATTGAAGCTGACAGAAGATGGAAGACGATAAAGACGACTGCATCTCCATTCCAATAATTGAGTCAGAAAGCAAGAACGATACGATGGATCCTCAGAATGAGGCTGAGAATGAAAAAACCGTTGGCAGGAATGGCGGAAAACTGCACGGAAATTCAAAACCTTCAAACGCAAACTGCACCATGCCAGATAAAAAAAGCAACCCATTCCGCTCAGCATTTCAAGCAATTGAAGACCTTATCATCTTCAGTCTCATTTACATACACAACTCTCCTCTACAGCCTCTCATTGGACCGGGTATAACAGTCGTCGAAAATCATTCACTAGTCCACGTTTGCTATTTAGTGATCCTATCATTTGTGCCTATTGCTTTTGGCATGACGAATCTCCCAGGAATACGAGGATACTTGAATCGAGATGTGAATCTTTGCACATTTGTGATTGATAAACAAACATGTGAGGATATAGTTTCTAGTTTATTTACAAACCGTTTCAGCCTTGCTGTTTCGAGTCTGTTTGTTTTTATGGCCTTGATAACCATGAAATGCTTTGCAAGAAATGAACATTCTAGGCCATCGCTTGACAATGGATTTTGGATTCTTAAATTGATGCTAATGTTTATCGTCTCCCTTATCGCATTTTCAATACCCCCAGGTGCATTTGATGCTCTTTGGTATTGTTGTTCCATATTTGGAAGTTTAGTTCAATCATTTTTTATGATATTTCTCTTGCTGGATTTTACGAACGATGCGCTGATATACGCCAAACGAGATGAATCAGAACATGGTAAATTGTACACGAAACGGCAACTTGTTTCTAGCATTTTAACCATCTCTTTGTTTGTCATGACAAGCTCAGTGCTCATCTACACAATAATGTGCTCTTTCAGAGCAAAGACAACATCGTTTCTTGACATAGCATTATTATTGCTGCCTGCAAAACTGGCAGTAAGTGGCATTTTCTTCGTGCAGCGAAATGTCAGTAGCATTTTGCAATTTATCGTGATTTTAAGTTTTCTGATGCTCCGTGTAGGCCTTTCGTTGGCCTATGAACCTTCACAGAGTGGAAATCAAGCCATATACAAGACCTATCTATCGTTAGACTCATTAATAAAGATCTTCATTATATCATATGCATTTTCTCGAAAGTCAAAGTCGACTCATTACTCATTCTATGATTCGACAGTTTATGGATGCGCAACACAAGGAAATCTGGATACGAGCGATAAAACAATAGGTAATTATGAACAAATCAAATCAGAGGAAAGGATTTCGCGATTTCCTGAAAAGACTGAGCAATGGCAAAAGGAATGCAAAAAGCAAAAGGGGGCATCAGCATTCGAAGGAGGGCCTAAAGGCAAAACAAAATGTCATGCAGAATACGAAAGGGATAATATGTGGAACAGCTATTTCTATTTAGGCCAAAAGATTTATAATGAAGAGATGCATGACATCGAAAATCAAACCAAGGACTTCAAAAACAACCTTTATGAGCTGCAGAAACAGAAATCTGAATGGGGCTCCACAAGGATCGCTTCATACTCCCACTCTCTTCTTCATGTTCATTTACTAGTCACGTGTCTCGACTTGAATTCAAACCTCACAGGCTACAAAATTGTCATCGAAAATGGCAGTAATGTTGAACTGGATTACAGCCTTATTTCAATTATAACTCTCAAGATAACCTGTCTTGTAACAATGTTCTTATACGTGTGGACAAGGGTAGTGAAAAAATTTCACAACAAAATCGACGAATTTTCTGTTTCATCGCTGCTGGTTGCATTACTGCAGGCTATAGTTCGTGTATTTACAAAAATAATGATAGAAGCTCCGATGTTTGCAGCCACTGCACACAGAACAAGGTTTGTGTACTCGGCATTACTAGCAGCAAGTCTTGGAATATCATCAGTTGCGCTGTTCCCGCCAATGAAGCAGCGCCTAGAGAAGTCAACTCTGTTTTGTTCGTACAAAACACAGAAAGGGATGTGCCTTTCAGCAGACCCAAGCCTTGTTGCATTGCATCGCATCTCACTGTCTGTCTCCGTGTTTTTCTTGCTACTTTCATTGATTTTAATTCGTGTTAGAAGCGTTAATGATAAACGAAATCAAATCCATATTGGATTTTGGCCTTCAAAGTTATTGCTACTAGCAGTTATCTTAATTGCTACATTTTACATACCAACAAAAATTGGAAATTTTTGGACACACATGGCTTTAGGAGCAACACTTATGATCACGCTCCTTCAAACAATCGTCCTGCTTGATCTCACAACGAAAATTCTGGATTACGTTAGAGTCAAAGAAGAGGTATCGAAATCCTCGAAACGGATATTTTTCAGCTGCAGTTCAATCGCTGTTTTGCTATACACAATGACGATAACTGCATTCTTCTGTTTCTATGTTTATTTCGCACAATTTTCTGTTTGCAAATCCAACCGAATCTTCATTTTCATCAATTTAGGCCTTTGCATCATCGCTTGTGTAATTTCACTTCATCCAGCCGTGCGTGATGGAGGTCTGGTGCAGAGTGCTATGGTGACGTCATTTTGTATGTATTGCACATGGACAGCACTTTACAATAACCCAAAAGATGAATGTAACCCAATGGCGCATGACATTTTCGAAAATGATGCAAGGCCAACCAAAGCAGTCTTGTTTGCTATTGACATGGTAACTCTTACTGCGACTGTTGTTTATGCGACAATCTTCACGGCACGGATTCAAGCATTTTTGAGGCGCTTTGCATTCACATGCTTCCGATGCAAATGCCTGAAGACGCAAAAAGAAAGCGAAACTTCACAAGGTACGATAACACTACGGAGACCATCATTCAGGGATGCTTTACTTGGTTATCGTCACGAAAAACCATTGCTTCCGCAAAACGTGGATGACGTCAGCAAGCCTCTTGTTCAGAACGAGGATGATATCTCCTCAGAAGCCAAAGAAACAATCATCGTTAACGAGAATCCAGTTCCGTATAATTATTCGCTATTTCATGCCATCTACGCATTGCTGTCAATGCATTTCTTCCTGCTACTAGTCACATGGATTGATGAGAGGCCTGGTTCTCACATCAAAGTCAGTTTCCATTGGGCAATCATGTGTATTAAGATGGTGGCAAGCAGTGCTAGTGTGCTACTTTATATGTGGAGTCTTGTTGTTCATTTGTTTTTGAACGCATTTTCCAAAAGGAGTGCTGAAAACTCGTTCTAATTTCTAAGGCCCCATCCACACGTATTCTGATATTTTTGAAAACGCATCTTTTTTATCCGTTTTGGGTTAGAGTCCACACGGAAACGGCGCTTTCGGTCACCAGAAACGAAGCTTTTCGAAAACGCTCTCCAGAGTGGATCTTTTTGAAAACGCCGTTTTCATGCTGTCGTGTGGACGGGTGAAAACAGAGCTTTTCGAAAACGCTGACGACACAGCATCGATTTACGACGTACCAGAGCATGCGCACGGATCTTTGGGGATCACGCAAGGGCATTTTGATTGTTTTTTGTCAAAGTTCGAACAGAGGAGTTTGAATGTAGCAGCGTCTTCGTGTGGACGGGGATATTTTCGAAAACGCTCCTCGTGTGGATGCGGACATCTTTTTATATGGATAAAAAAGATGCATTTTCAAATATATCTGGATACGTGTGGACGGGGCCTAAGATTTGTAATTAACAGTAACAGTAGTAAATTTCTTAACCAGGTGACCAGTCTTCGTTAGATCTAAATACTCTACTTCTTGTACTGTGTGAGTGCATCCTCCCACATTTTCCAACACTGTATGTGAAATTAATATGTGCAGCTCCTAATAAATGTCTTTTTCTAATATCCATACTCCTGTCAATATTCCAAGTTTTCGTTTCAGTGTCATGATTCATATCTATGTCATGACCAGTCCATTCAAGTGACCAATCAATGAGTCAATCAATCAACGGGTCAATCAATGAATGAATGAATGAATGAATGAATGAATGAATGAATGAATCAATCAATCAATCAACTGTCGATGCCTGAACTTGCCACTACCCTGCCAAAATGTCATGCCCCTCCATAGAATGTCAGAGCATTCAACACGTATAAATACCATGAAAACCTAACAAACAAGAGTTCACAGAAGAGTTGACCGTTGACAGGGGCCAGAAACAAGGCACCTTGAATTTGATATGGGCAACGATGGCATTTTAGGTCGAGTTGAGTCAGGGGGAGGAATGGAAAAAAACCATTATTGGTACAAACGCTTTTCAGGTCAAACGAGGTATAATAGACCTTTTGGCGATTTGGGGAAAGGATCTGAGGAGAGCGCGGCCAATTCTGACTGACATGCAACGGTACGAAATCAGGAGAATCCCCTCCTTGCACCTCATTTGCATCTCTCTGCAAACGTGAGTTATTTTCGATTTATTTGGCCTTTCAAGAGTCACACGATCTCTGGATTATTTGGCCATCTGGTCATCCTTTCACCTACTTCTGATGAATGAGTGTATTTTGAGCCATTTTATGGCAGGTATTGGACGTCGGCTTCGAAGCGGCGCAGTTTAGGCCTATCTATCAACAGGCCTTACTTCAAACTTGAATGAAAACATGCAATGAAGTGGCTCAAAATACAATCACAAATGGGCCGAAGGACGGCAAGACGCCTAAATAATCCAGAAGGAACACTTAACATACTTAACAAGTATCATGTAACTCTTAAAATGTGCAAATAAATAAAAAATAACTCAAGTTTGCAAGAGATGCGGCCGAGACGCAAGCCATACCCTTATCATCGAAGTGGAGGGGATTCCCGTAATTTCCTACCGTTGCCAAGGCTGTCAGAATGGGCTGCGCTCTCCTTGGTCCCTTTCTCGAAATTGCGAAAAGGTCTACGTACGCCACCGTATTGGTGCTATGCATATTGCTCAACGATCAAATGATCTGTTTCCTAATCAGTAACACAGGTGCAAGATGAATAACATCAAGAAAATTAAAGTTACCGAGGCAAACTCTTGAATCGAAGCATATTTCTCTAAATACATTTAAACTTAAATAAGCTATAGTGAAAACTAACCTCGATATCAATATTGTGCAGCATTAAAATATAATACTTATTGCACATCTAAACATGCTGAACATTAACATATGAAGTATTCAAAAGCATAAGAAGCAGATATCTATTATATCAACAAAACTGGAAGATTTTCACGGAAGGCTAAAGGGCTGTCAGAGTAAGATCCGCCTGCACAAACATAGCTACAACAATCTGGGAAGTCCCTGGGAAGTCCAACACTTAATATTAGCGAAGCCCTGAACATGAATGTGGGCACTCTAAATCACTGATTTAATTTGCGAACAAATTCTATCAAATCAAAATAGCTTCAGCCAAGAATATTTTGAAATGTCTTGTGATGAAGTTCCTCAGGAATGCCTGCAGAGTATTTGCAGCAATCCCCCCTCTCCATTATTCGGTAAGATCATTCTCAAACATTATGAAAAACACAGACCGCCTTAAAATTGGCCTTTCATAAACGTTCTGAATCGTGATGACGGTTATTGACTTTAAAGAGCAATGTACGAATATTCAACTCAATTTCAAATTATAAGCTCTTGGAAGTAGCAGAGTTGTATTATCTAGAGGAGTTGGACTCGCCTGTTCCGAAATACAGTCTGGCTAAGAGGTGAGAGCTAGGCCTGCCCACTTCTACCTTCCACTTAAACAAATCAAAGTTTTCTCTAAAATAAAAATATTCTTGCTAGTGCGAAAGCCTGTCAGGTTGGTAGCTTACTTTAGCAAATACAGACTAAGAATTGGACAATGTCTTTTATTAATAACAATTCAAAGCAATTGATTTGGTTCTGAGAAATGCTGAAATGGGAGTGCTCATGCTGAGTATCTAATCACAACGTGCTTTATCAAAGAGGCACTAAGTGCTTTATGCAGCCTCGTATCTCAACAACATTGGTAGAGGCATACATAACATTCTTTACACAAAAGGAAGCAAAGATTAGAAAGATAAGTTCCAAAGATATACTTGAGCTCCATGCAACAATAGAATAATTCTTCAAAGAATCAAGAACTACCTCAGTCATGGAACAGGGAAAAATGACTTATCAAAAAAAGAATAATTTGAATGTAAAAAGGAAAAAGGTTAAAATTAATGTCAGTTGCAAAGAAGGTTGAGGCCTCACTGAACTAAACTGTGCAGAGAATTAGAACAATAACTATTTCTTTTAACTTGCAACAAGACTAGCAGTAACCCATAACGTAATAGTTTATTTGCATAGAATTTAATTGACCAACGTTACAACTTTTGACCTAAAAAGAGACAGGGGTAAAATCAGATCATTTAGCTTCAATTATTGACTATAGAATATAACAAAGTTAAACCATGGTGTCTTTGTGTTTGCTAATTCAATGATATGTCCCACTACATACCGGGGGAGTGAGGCCCAACATTTGAAAAAATGCTTCTCCCTGTATGTCAAAGCAATGATATTGAAAATTCTCTTGTTTTAATACTGGTAAGTCCTTTCGGAAACCTGCAAAAACAAGTGAAAACAACAGGCAAGATTTCCCTTTATTCTCTTTCCTAGCAATATGACACTAGGATGCGTTCACGTATTTCGTCCTCTTAGGAGAATTGGCATTCTCCTGAATAAGTTATTCATACTTCGGAGCAGACTTTTTCGATCCTCGCAGAGGATAACACGTGATAAAGCGTGCTGAAATCGTCGCTGTGAGGGAGCTTATCAGGGTAGCTTGCCCGCAATCTTAGCACAAAAGGGACGTTTTTCAGAAAATCCCTTGTAAAATCTGAACGGAGTAACCAATTTCAGCCAGAAAAAAATAAAGAATAATGGAACATGTTAGCTATTCAATCAGATACTGCAAAATATCATTGCTTATATACTCAGTGAGCAGCAGTCTTTCAAACGCCAGGCTTTTGCTGACTCACTCGGTAGAAAGGATGGCTGGATAGTAGTGCACTGTGCTGCATTACCAATATGAAGGATGGTGGTTCGCGTTTCCGCCCTGTCAGACCTACTACATAATGTGAGTTGAGTCGTCAGCCCTCTGTAATTCCAGGCTAAAGGAATCACGATGCGCGGTCACACAGAGATGAGGGACCAGAAATAAGGAGTTATCATGGTTTCACCTTTCAAAGCAACCTTCGTTTGTATTTAACAGCATGAAAAGGCAGCAATGCGGCATTTCATTCTGTGATAGCCGTACTTAAGTCAGTGCCCAAAAGCCTCAGGTTGAATATCATTACAGAATTTAGAAATTTTCAAAACTACCAAAGATCAAATTTGCGAATTCTAAAATTGAAATATCAACTCGAGTAGAAGGATTAATATTAAAGATAACTGTAGATCGGTATACCTGCTAAGCAGCATCATTTATTCATTTCATTTCTTTAAATTTACGGAGCGAATGAACACTGCTAGAGAATCTGAAATAAGATTAACGCTGATTAGCTCCAGATATTGTTGAACAAGCGACAGTTTGCAAAATAATACGGGAACATAGGAAAGCTTTTGGAAAGGTATATTTTTGTGCCTAAAATTGGTGGATTATCTTGTTCATCTAGCAGTGACCAGGGAAAAAGAATGACCAGGGAGGGTAAAAGCGAACTGACGCCACTTATCGGAGGATGTCTTCGTTCTTCGGGGCAAGAGATTCGCTATCATTAATGATTCAAGGTCATTTAAAGGGTCTGCTAGATCCAGCATGCTTTGCACGTGCCGTCTCTTGGTTTGTCTTTGTTGTCACCACTTTCATGGGCCATGAACATTGCAGCAACAAAGGCCAACTAAGAGACAACACGTGCAAGGAATGCTGTATGAAACAGACCCTTAAAAGACTGTTGCCTGCTTACGTTGGAAAAATCCACTTTCCCCTTCTGCTGAACTCACATATATGTTGCTGAAAGTTTCGTATGCTACCCCTTCCACAGCTCGAGAAAAGCTACAAATATTAAAAAATTTCCAGCCCATGTCTTTCATGACACCGCGTGAGTAAAAGAAGTTAACACTTTTGGCGGGAAATGAAATACAAAGTACGCGGCCGATATCAAACCGATTAGTCAATCCATTAGTAAATGTTTTGTAAATGCGACGAACTCCTTAACTGTGTATCTGAATGCTGCAAAGAAGAAATATATCAGACTTCTTAAACCAACTGGTGTACAATATTATTCACTGGTTTACACAGAACTTGAATTTTTGTTATCAGAAAATGGGATACAAAGTACGCGGACGATATCAAACCGATTAGTTAATCCATTAGTCAAGGGCTTACTTAGATGTGAAAATTTTGTTTGGAAAAATCACTCGTCTTTTAGACCCAAAGATAAGAAAACATGCTGGTAAGATGTTTGGGTGGGAACGACAATTCAACTTTCTATCCTGGTCTACGATCTACTTACTACTGAAATTCAAATTCAATGAAATTGTCAGTTCTAAAAATAGCTGTTTACCTTTTACTCCACAGCCAGCCAAATGTGTTGACTTTTGTTACATCATCAGTACATCATTCTTTCATAATCTCTCTTATAATCTATTCTTCTAGAATCTTTCATTATTCTTCCATAATCTTTTTAAAAATGATAGTTTTTCTCTTTTGCTACGTATTGCTAACATGTTGTTAAATGTTGTATCTAGGCTGAGTGACTGGGGGTGTCTTGTATTGTAAATGGTGTACCAAACTCCAAATAAACAAAAGTTTTTAGCGTAATAAACGCTGAACAGTCTGGCACTCCTAACTAGCCTAGTCTAATACTACTACTATTCTGTACAAACACTAACCTACTAAACGCTGGTATGTGAAAAACCTGTAACGGGGACATGTACTATATATTCAGATTGGATTGGATTGGACTGAGTTAGATTAGGTTAGATCAGATCAGATTATCAAATATAATTAACAAACCTTCCAAGTGCATTAAACAGTGCAACAATTTCAATTCTTGACAATTTGAATCGCTTCCCTTTGATTATTGGTATTGTCTTCCAGTTATCAGAACTGAACAAAATTTTCAATGCAGTGCCAAGTCCTTGAGTCTAAAGATGAGAGAGGTAGATTTTAGAGATAAGACGATTGAAATTTCGTATTTAGGAATGAGGACTCAAAGGAAGTCTGTCCCCACCGTAATTTGCTTCATCCAATCATAGCAAAGTTATTCATATGTAATTTGCATGGCCATGAAAATTGCGCATGAATGACTTTGTCCTTATTGGAAAAAGGAAATTAGCGTAAATATGTGCAACGTTTAATGAGATCTTTATCGACCTTTTTCCTTCATCAAGGGAATAGTCTGCCTTTAAACCAAAGAACAATAGGTTTATACTGAAAGTACCACAGAACACTTAATTTCAGCAAGGGAACCAAGGCTGGTTGAGAATATTGGCTATTAAGTTAGTATGCATAGTATGAGCTTGATCAAGCGTCTTTTAAGTAACCAAAAAGCCGATTTGCATCAAGAAACATGATAAGAACAAATGATGAGACAGCTCTGCACTTTCTGATGTCATAGGTATCTCCTAACTTGTGTCACAAATCATTCGAACCGAACTTAAAGGAAACCAATTCAATGTTCTATGACGCAGATAAGGTAACTTGTAATAATCAGGAAATCTAATCAATTAAAAACCCGTATACGTCTCTGACAGAGATCGGTTCTGGACCGCACATTCGTTTCAAGAACAGATCTGACTCCAATTTCGGCTTTTGTCCACATGGACATGCCCATCCCTTGCCAAACCAGAGACGCAAAAAATAAAAACAGCTTATTCTTAAAATCACATTATCAAAGGCAAACGAATAATTACCTGCAATTTTCCCCAAAGTCTACATTTATCACATCCAACACAGTCCATAATCTGAGTAATATTGTAGAAATGTGATCGAAATTCTTCCTGAAAACAAAGGCGAAACAGGGCTAGCGATGAACTTCTCAACAAGAAACTAAACGAAAAGACTCGGTTCACAAAGTCCGTACCTAAAATATGCTTGGTACAGGTTGAGTATACAAAATTTAACATAAACCGCATTTAGTTACTTTTTAAACGGGAGAAACAAGCACCTGTTGACGAAAGTTTCTTTCCTGAGTTTTCTCTCCTTTAAAGCTATCTTTTTAACAAAACACCAAACGAAAACGTACTAATAACAGATTACGATATTATGAATAAAGTCAGAAATTAACTTTGTTTCTTTATGTGTGAATTTATAAAATGAATTAAAATACGGAAAGAATGATTCAAATTTCTTACTTTCAGATCTTTCGCTCTTTTTGGATCACCAGAAAACATCAGAGTCTCATCGAAAGTGCTCGGACATTGCCTGCAGCAAAACAGCAAATGAAAACAATTAAAAAAATATGCCAGCGGCTGTATCGACACTGAAGGCATTAAGAAGTTAAACAGGTTGCTTATAGCCTGCGTGCAGACTCTACTGATCCCTTTTCAGACAGGACCTCTCTGAAAAGAAATCAGTAGAGTCTGCACGCAGGCTAGTTGCTTATTACTCCATATAAGGATAATCAAACTGTTTTAATAACATCTACACACGAGTTAAGGGTTCACTGACGAGATGATTTACAGATACATATTGCTTCAAATGTTGTATCATGTGACCAAAATTGCTGCTGTATTCAAATCAATGCAATACTTCTATCCAAAATATCCAAAGATTTATATTATTTCTGATCTAACATTTGCCTGAAGGAAAAATTGACTTTATAGGTCATACTGTCCATACTTTAACCCTATAGTGGTTGGGCTATCTGATACGTCCTATTTTGGTTTGGGGGCGAAAAAGCCCCCCCCCCCACCTACCTCTTGATTGGTGATAGGTAGAGCAACCAAATTTGGTGTGCTAACAGCCTCAGGCATGTACATTCTGAAAATGTAAAAATTAACCTAAAATTTGCCATCATTTTTGTTCACGTCAGCATTTCCTCTCTGTGGTCAAGAAAAGTGACAAAGTTGGCCAAAATCGGGAAAATCGAGATAAAATTAAATTTGGAGCACAATTTCCATCCAAACATGATAATTATGATAGAATGCATCAAATGACACTACACTACAAAAGAAATTGGGAAACATTCAAAGTTTGCTACTTTTTTCGCGATAATGAAGTTTTGAGAATTTGCGATTTTTTCAAGATCAATCCCAAAAAATTGTTTCCCTCCCCTCATTTGCCAATTTCAATGAAACTTTTTGAGAAGTTGCACAATAGGTAGCTGCAAAAGTCAAGAATTTTCATGGCCATTAAATTTCTCCTCACAGAGTTATTTAAAAAAATCTACCTCCCCCCCAACCAAGGTAGGGTTACGTGATTTTATAGATCAGACTTTCCAGACTTTAAAGGACTAAGCTGTAACCATATTTAAATAAACTACACCAAATACAAACATACATAGCTGATTTGACGATGTCTAACACTAACTCCTTGACCATTCTATCTTCCTCCTTATTTCCAGTATAGAAATTCTCTTGTTCCCAATAAGGCTTCGCTTTTGTTATCGCTCGCAGAACAAGAAGATACGTTGTGTACAAGTTCTTTAGCCACGTAGGACCTGATCGACAAAATAAACAAAGATTCAGAAGTGATTTTAACTTTGGTTGACACTCACTCAATAGTTATGAGACATTCAAGCAAATACTAAAGATTTTCAAGCCCTTGGCAATAAATGTGCAGAAGATAGCTCTCATCCCCGAGACACCTCAGCTTCTTTGTTGTTCTGAGCAAGGAGTCCTTTCTGATTTGATCGATGTTTTAGGCCCTTTTCAGTCATTCTGCAAACATTAAATTTTAATAAAGTTGAATTTACTGATACTTCTAGTGCTGGAAAGACAGTAAGAAAAATCACAAAAAATACTTTCGGCTTTTAACTGTAAGGTTAATCATTCAAATCTGTGATGTACTCTTGGTGCTACGAATTTTTTAAAGTGAGAACTTTATTTTGGCTCACCCGGCAGTCGTTTTAATTTGAAGCAACGTCAACAGATACTTTGATTTTAAATTATGATTAAAAATTGTCCTTTTCGTGGAACATACCTCATATTGTAATTCTCCAAAGTCAATATTTACTTCAAGTCAGAACACAACGAGCAAATTTCTAATACATCTTCTAATCTCTCACTGCAAGCTTTTTATCTCAGTCACGAACCAAACAGTAAGCATTGCAATTTTGTGATGCAAGATTTTTCTCTGCAATTTAAACACTTTGCTCAGCTACGGAATCATGTAAACAAACTTTTAACTTACCCAAACCATCCGTTGTTTCAGGTGAAAATCTTTTTCTGAATTCCTTTAAATTCGGTCCCCATATACTTTTTCCGTACATTGGGCCTGCAAAGATGAAGGTTAATTTGAGTCTTTCATCGCCAAGTGCTCGGATCGCAGAAATAGAGCAGAACTAATCGAGTATGTGACCCCTTGTCATGACGCTCATGTGCTGGGGTCCTACTACACCACGGCGCCACAACACCTTCAGTCAGGGGATTACACAACGGCGATTTCAGCGAAAGAGAATATGACGTTATCATTTTTGCAAAAATCCTATATTTTGGCATGGCCTTTAAATTGGGAAGCAGTGAGGCATTGGCCCACTGGTCCATTGGTCCATGCCCAGGGGCCTCCTAAACTTGAATTAAGGGGGTCCCAACTAAAGTTTGAAAATTAGCAAGTAAAACCATACAAGTATAACTGACTTCTTGAGAAAAAATTCATTTCTAAATGATTTATAAATGCCTTATCTTCACAATTCTACGACAAAGCCTTTTGCAATCTTCTGATCTATCAATCAATAACTTTTTTCACAAGAGAGGCGTTTTCCAATGATTTGAAGGACGTAGTTTCAAAATTTCCCCTGAGGTAAACCCTTCCACCTGCATCTTGGGAATTTCAACTCCCACTGAGCAGCAGCCCCTCCACAGTATAAATCTCGCTCCGACGGGCTGTGTTAACTTGTTTGGACATGACTGAATTTATGGCCTTTTCTATGCAAATGACTAACAGTAGATGTCAGATAAAATTTGCAATAACGCAAAACCACCCATGCAAACCACTTCGTTTGCATTTATTCGCGGATATCTTCTCCTGACATCTTATGTGATGCCGACTTTAAATGATACCTGCTTTTTGTCGAGTATCTCTGTAAGTAGTGTAGTGTAGCTTGTAACATATAGTGTAACTTTTTATTGGAATAAGAAAAAAAAAGCTTTTTACCTGAAAGTAAATAATTGTATGAAAGATGAATGTTGATACTGGCGTGCATTCCGGAAATTGCTCGATAGAAGACTCTTCGTTCTAAACACATACCTATAGAACAAATGAAACAAAATGTAGAGTTGAAAAATAAACAAATTGATGCAATTTATATATTTCAGAAAAATAATAAAAGTGTCCCATTCAAATACAGAGGTGGTGTGGCCGAGTGGTTAAGGCACAGTGTTTCAAATCTTGTGGGGTCTACCCGCGTGGATTCGATTCCCGTCGCTGACACTACAAACCATAAACCTTCAGCCAACTCAGCTGTCCATCCTTCCGAGGTCGGTAAATGAGTAGTCGAGGTAACTCTGAGGACACAAGTCATAGTGCCGCAGGCCCACATCAGTTGCATAGCTGCCCACATGCCTAGCCTGCGTCAACGAATAATACTGCTTGCTTGCTTGTTTTTGATTGCAGTTATACAGGTACAGTAACAGTTTCATGACCATTCATCCGCTCTGAAATTCAGTTATGACTCTACATCGCGGAGTCATTTTATTGTTTCTGTTACTGTGGAGGGAAGCACTCCTTGTCATCAGAGTGAGGCTTCACAGTGACTTTGAATTAGGGTTGATGCAGTTACACTACAATAGATTTTCCACGTCAACAAGATCATCTTTTTATCATTTTCGTTCACTCTTTTCAAGTGTTCTGCTCTGTTGTATTGTAAATGGTACTTACTGTCAATACTGTGCGTTTTCAGTGTGGCATAAGTCGGCTTTTGAGTTTGAGGTCTAAAGAGAAACCAAAAATAACAATCAACGAGATTTCGTCATGTGGGGCATTTTCCTAACTGAGACTAAGATATTTTGCAGCTACCAAATGAAATTGATGCCAACCCCCAATCAGTTTTCTACCAAGCTAAATTTCAAATAGATGAAAATCGACACCTAAGGAAACTGTGAAATAAAGTATGACATTTAAGACTAACCATAACCTGGTTTTCAAAGCCTGGTTTTCATTAAATCGCAATTCATCCCTGATGACTTTCTTTAAGCATCGGCGATCATGAATTTGACTTCATGAAAACCAGGCTTATGACACAAAATTTTGCAACAAAGACTGTTAAAGCATGTGACGATAACCATTTCTAAATCAGTTGCCCTGAGGCTGACTTTTCATATAAACTGAACAAATAAATAAACTTACACGAAGCAATTTTCTTTGTAAATACTATTCCATATCCTTCTTGCAGAAAAGCCAGAGTATCCCGTATATTTTTCTGGATTCAAAGTTAAGTCTACGTATTTCATACCAGGACCCAATTCATCTAGAAAAAAAGTTACTAGCTTATTATCCTATGCAAATCATTCCATAGGTTGAAATTTTTAGTGATGAATGTATAGAACTAGATAGAAATTCACTGAAAAAGTTATGGCATAACGACTCACAATATGTGATACCTGGGTTAGCTTGCAAATGCACAGAAAGATCATAAGGCATCTCAATGATTTGTTGGGGGAAATGAATTCATTTCTAAAATTTGCTAGTCAGGTGAAAAATCAATAGAACTGAACAGCTCAGCAACACATTATTTTTAAAAGCAACACATTATTTTTGAAAGTTTGTTGATCTATAAGAGTGAGATTTACTCTTCACTAATGTAGCAGCCCAATATGAATCAACAATCACAACAGTATCGAAACTTGGATGAAAAAGATCCTTTGGTATTAGAACTCTGCTTGACACCGTTCCTGTTCCTTCCTTCAGTCCTAGAAAGTTGGGATGTGAACTGTTAAAGTGTACTTCCATCTCTTCGTCCTTAACATTTTCTTTAATTGATAAGATAGTTTAATTGATCAGGAAAATTTTAAGAACGGAAATTTTAATGGTTGAGCCGACTCACAATTTTCTTCAAATGCCGCACAGATAGTACAGTAGTAGCATAATTCAATAACCATCTGTTCTAGGCTGTCTCGGAAAGTTTGCCTGTTTAGTTGAGTTACTCTGCAAATACAAATCCTATTTAAACATGCAAAGTTGTAAACTCAAAGCTGAGATCTCATTTATATGATGAACTAAAGATATAGATTTTTAATTTCAAAGGCTCCTGTGTGGTAACCGTTCAAATGCTTATGCTTTTTTGGGACAGCCAGTATGAATTTTATACAATTTCTGACCTCACATTTTTGCAGCAACATTTACGTCATTCCAAAAAATGAACTCTGTAAGTCTGAACCTAGAAAGATTTCAATAAACGTACCATCAACATCACAAAATTTATGCTCAGAGTCATCATGCTCAGTCCAGTCTTCAAAATGGCCAAGCTGTTCATCTGTTATACTTGCATTAACATCTCCAAGATGGCCAAGCTCACCTGCAGCACACTGAAATCAAGGTATGAAAATTATACTATGATATCATCACATATAATTTGGATCAAGCAATATTTGTATACATTTTTCTACTATAACAAACATTCAGTGGAGTGACATTAGGGCTTCTATCATTGTTGTTCACATTCTGAAATTCTCCAAAATGTACTGCATAAAAGTATTGTTCAGTTCTGATTCTTTTGTAGAACAGCTGAAAGGTTTTCCAGGTGCACAAGGAGGTGCTTGATCAAGCTCGCATGCTGCTTACAAGGTCAATAAAAGGTTGCTGAGATACCGGTGGCAAAATTGGTGGTTTACTGTTTACAATATTATTGGAAATTAAGGATGAAAGAAATTGACACAAACCTTGAGATTTGCATTAGATTAGGTTGCAACTAAACTAGTATGTAAAAACAAAGATGTGGTGTGTATGCTGCTTGAAACACCTTTCCAATGTCTTTTACAGATCAAGAATTATTGATTGACAGAGAATGGTTGATAATGGTTTGAGCCTCACCTGATCAGAGTCTTCTTTGTGCTGATGTTCATCGGCAGAGAAAGTACTGTATTTTCCCTGAAAATCATGGATGAAAATGTAACGTGGGTGCAAAAACAGTGCTGGCAAAAGCAAGTTCCAAGCCAACCTATTTAATTCACTTTCATGGTTTTCAAACCTTACACAGCTCATTCAATAAATTTTGAGCACTTCTACTGTGAACTTTTGATATAACTAAAGTCCGGACCATGTGAACATTTGGAAATTAGTGTGCCTGGCACGATTCATGAATGAATGCAGCAATATGGATTTCTTGCACATGCTAAACCCTGGTATCATCAATAGGCATGCACTCATCACATTTGGTAAATACAAGCCTTGCGTACCTTTCACATTTGTTTTCTTGCCTAAGAATTCTTTGAAAATACTTAATATACAGTAGCTACTCAAAGGTGATCTGAAGCAAAAATTTTCATTGATGCAAATGAATACAGTAGATCTTTTGACTGATAAAGAATGACACACTGTACATATTTTTGTGACACCTTGTTTCATTTTGAAGTAATTCACTATTTTGTATGATTAGCTGATGCAGTCACTTTGTTTGCAAAAAGGGCAGAAAGTGTACTGTACAAGGCTGAATATGTTTCCGAAAGGAAATTGACTCAAGGAACTTTTCTTCTATTGAAATTGCCTTCCTAAACATCAAATCAGTCCATGAAACAATTTCTATTACATTTATTCACATCAACTGAAATGTCTCCTACCAACTGTAACCTTTCAAAGAAATTTGAAAAAAACACGATAACTTGAAAACAAAATGAAATATCAAAGAAATCTGAACAGAATTACATATGTTTCAACAGCAAGTTCAATTGCATCAATAAAAATTTTCACTTCAGATCACATTTAAGGATTCTTGTTTAGGAAAACTTACAATCTTTGGCTCAAGAACTTTAGCAAATGTGAAAAATTCTTGCGAATTTGTAAGAAGTCTTGAGAATGTTGATGTACAAAAGGCCTACGGAGTATCAATAAAAGCTATGGATTAAAGATCCAAAGTACAAATATGATATACTGTACAATACAGACTACAGTAGATAAGTACCTTGAATTTAGAGATCCCAATGGGAACCTCATCTTCAGAACAGACATCAACAGCACAATCTTTGATAGCACATCTACTATCATCTGGCCAGAAAGGGCATCCTTTGTCCAGATTAACCTCAAGACAAAAATAGTAATGATGATGTACAATGATCTATTGATTGTCATGTCTGTGGGTAGCATGGTATGAGAACCAGTCTCTGAGATCACAGCAAAGGCAAAAAATTCAATCTTAGAAAAATCATTTTCTCACAAAAAATCTTTCAGGTCTTTTTCACCAGACTTTGGACATCAATAGAAAAATTTCAGGATAACAATAGACAACAGTCAGTTTACAGCTTTTGTTTATCTTTCAATTACTAACTGATATAATTTTGCTAAACATGCTTCATTTTCAGGTTCCAATGGGATCCTTCTATGTCAGAAGTATTGACTTGCTACTGTATTTTGAGGGTGATCAAAAGAATTGCTATAAAGTGCACTTTTGTTGAAAAACTACTGTCTCACCATGAATGTTCCACAAAGAAGCTCTTCCAACAATTCTTTTCTGTGCAAACTGGTTTGTGAAAAACTAAAAAAATGGTTTTCTATGGGCTTCTGTATTGACACATTTTTTGGGCATTTTGAACTACAAAATTTTCAAACTGTAAAATATTTTTTTGGATGCTTGAGATGTCTGAAAAATTTAACATCCAATATTTTTCATTCAGTACAGCTGCTGCAATAATTAATTGCATGTGAATCTTTTTGGGCAACAAATTCAAATCTATAATCTATACCAGTTAAAACTGATACTTACTTTGAAATATTTGAAATAACTGGATTTTGTGACAAGTGATGTAATTCGAGGGAAAATGTGAACATTCAATTTGTCAACTGATTCAACTGAGCAGCAACAATCATCAATTTGGCCATTTAACTGAAAAAAGATGAGATTTCATATTTAGACAACTAATAATGGCACGAGAATCTCTAATGCCAGTCTGTAGAGTTTTCAAAACTGTTAAGTGCAAACTCAAAAGTTTGCTAAATGATCATTTATTCGCTAAATTCGAGATCTTATCAAAAAAATGCGGAAAATTTCTTGAAACAGTGTTGTGCAATGGATGATAACAGAAAAGATTGTGTTGGGGGCATTTGACCATGATGCATTTGAGGATCAACTTTCTAAACAATCACTGTTGATTCTATAATACTGTAAAATGCAAAGCACCTTGGTAAAATGCCTCCCATAATGCCATCTTTTCCGTGATTGTCTGTATATTGAGGATTTAATGTGCACTCAGAATTTCTTCTTGTGAGAGATAAGTAGTAAGCTGCTGCTGCCCACATTGTGGAGCTTTACCGCTTTCACAACTTAAGAAAACTGCAAACTTTCCAAAACATCCAACTTTAATCAAGCATAAGTTGTATCAGATAATAACCAATGTTTTGATAGGCATCTTGCGTGCTAATTGTTAGCCAAAAATTTGTGTGGATACCGCCACAGCACTCTGCCCCACTGATTTAAAATATTCAGTTGTGGATACTAAACTAGCAAAGCACAAAAAATGAATACCTTACAGAAACACCGATCATCGCAAATGTATTGATCCAAGAGAAGCAAAATGATGAATATCAGAAAGAGCCGCAGATCTTTCTTAGGCCAAAAATCCAGCTTGAACTTAGGCCCCACCACTCTTTTTACTACGTTCACGTTGTTGAGCGACCAACGAAAATAACTGTCAGCCAGCATGATTGTTTGTTAGAATCCTTGGACTTTATATTTCATCTGCGGTCATTTGCAAAGTCTTTGTGCATCTTGCCAGGTTTCTCTTCAAGATTCGTCAGCAGTGAGCCTGCGAACTTGCCCCATAAAAACAATGTTTGTTGTCCTCGCAGGTTTCCGTGCAGCTACCATCTTCTATTTGCCTCAATTTCGTCAATGCTTATTCAGCTGGTCTGGTTGTTGCTGGTTGTTGCTGGTTGTTGCTGTTGTTCAGCTAGAATGCATCAGTGATCTCACAATGTGATGTCATGGCGTTCGGGGTGTCAGAACGAAAGATTTTGTATGCACAGCAAAGAACAAGCACTAAATCCTCATTGGCTGAAAAAGACATTTGCCCAGGGAGGAAATGTAGCTATAGATTTGTCATCAAGGGTGGGAAATGAAGCTATAGATTCCCGTATAGATTTTCCAAATAAATATATTTTCAAAAAAGAGTTTTCCACATTTTTCTCAGCCATTCGATAAAAAGTGCCATTTAATAAGGTCCCCTGAACTCCAAGCTGTTTCAGCTCATTGCGTCAGTATGCTTTTATGACGAGGCGAGGGGCATTTCACTAATTCAAAAAGCGTACGAGATGGGTACGAAATCATTTCAGAACAAAAGGATTTTCAAGGCTATGAGATAGTTTTCTTGAAAGCAAAATGATTTTTGCCAAGGATGTACGAGATTTATGGGAGTGAAGTGCTCTAAGTGGCTCGTGACGAGGCCAGTTAGCAAATAAAATCTATTTTTGTTTTCGTCTCCAGGTGCATGACAATAAGACCTTGCGTTCACAGGGCAAAGGGCAACAAACAAGCCAAGATTTGGCGTGTCCTTATCTGATTGCTCATCACCATAGCAACATACTCTAAATGTGTGGCTTTTCATGCACTCCACTGATTCAATTTTCTTTGTTTTGTAAATTTGGGTAAAATTGTTTGAACTAAGACCAGAAACGCCATGAACTATTTTCTAGCAGGTACCCGCATTTCTATCCTCCACATTTCGAAAAATTTGTCGAAATCATGTTGGTATTGAATGTGCTGTGGCGTACTGAACTGATGTAATAAGTATAATCCTGACTTTGCAGCCAGAACTGTCAGGCGGATTCGGCTTCTTTACGCCTGCCATTACAGTTACATTACGACCGCCAGCAACATAAACCCCTTGTCATTAATCTAGAGGTTTGGGTGCTAAATCCGAAATTGGCCTCTAAAACTTCAGATGAATGAAAGGACTTTGAATAATTTCCAAAGCGAGGTTGTTAATTGAAGTGGTGTATTGCAATATGCTTGCAAAGGACCCTGGGTGACAACGGCTTTTTAACGAACCCTTTAAATCACAAGGAACTGCTGGCAGCGTAAGCTCGTATTTAGTTATCTGTTCTTAGTTCTTTTCGACAACAGTCAAGAAATTTCTCATATCAGTGCTCTGAAAGCGCAAAAGATGGCCCTATTAAAAATTCATCAGAAAATAAGCCATTTGTTGAATTGATCATTCGGCAGTTCTGTGCACCATCTGCCTAAAAATCTTGTTTTCTGCCGAAGCATATCTTTAAATTATTGATAGTGAATCACTTAGCATTCAAACTATCGAGAAATTAACACAGTAAAACTGTTTGAAAAGCATGGCGAATTCAGGAAGAATATGGTTTAAAGGAAAAAAACGTGTTCTAGCTGAGAAAAATAGATCAGGAAAAAGGTGATGGGAGTGATATCAGAGAAGTTAGGGGGCAACTGTACGAACTAATAGCTGTTAGGTAATCAAAGAGCCATTTTCACCCAGGGTCCTTTGCATGCATGCTGAAATTTCAGGCTGTCTTAAAACAAATTTGACCTAAACGGAAACTACAGATCTAACGGATGAATCAAACAAGATTACGCGTTTGGCGGGCTATGGAATAAAAGGTATAAGACCGATATTCAAAAGTAAAATGTTAATATTATGCCCATACTAGCCGGTTTTGTGTTGCACAGGAAAATATAAAGCCCGAGGTCTTAAAAGTACCGACCGAGCTTTCGGGGATTCTGTATTGCCTCGTTTTGAAACTTCAGGCAGGTAATAATATTAATGATGTAGGTAATAATTAGGCAGGTAATAATGTATTATATACTGCACTCTATAGTGCAAAGTAGCTCCGATCCTAGTACGATCCAAAAAAACCAGCAAATATCAACTATAAAATTCAGCAATAGCGTATTTGTGTATTTACATCTTACACTTAAAGTACAAAATCTACTCACAGCTTGCCTTGAGTTCAAAGCCAAATTTCTGAAAATTTCTCGGTTACTCCCAAAAGTTCGATTTAAAATAAAAATGTCCAATACAAACAGCATAAAATGAAGCCATTCAGGCAACCCTTCATCGAAGCAAACCGATGTTTTGACAGCTACTCAATTTCATATCTCCTCCATTTTGTGCAGCTTAAAACAACAACACTACTTCGAGGTTTTTCGCCTCGAAACTCATAAATTGTTTCTTGGGCACTTGTTTTTGTTGGTTTGATAAACAGAAGACGAAATGATGAATATTTTCCTGCCACGGGTGTTTAGATTCAGGTCTGGGCTAGGGAGAAAGTTACGAGGCTCATAGGCAATAGGACATATTTGCCGCCATGTTTTAGGCCATCGTTTCCATACATTTGTACCTTGTCACAAAGTAATAGCATGTCTTTATTTAGCAAACCTCAACTAAATAAACCCCTTGAAACCGAATGATCAGTAGCTAACCTCACACCCAGCAGAAACTGGCCTAATTCTGATTAACACTGCACAACAAAACAACCGAATCTCGATATGTTCACTCAACAATTCTAGGAAAGAATCCGAATCGAACGATGTTATGATGCATTTTGAAGAATTTTCGAATGTGCACAATAGACCTTTTAGCTATTCTGAAAACGAATCTGGATCGAACGATATTTCATTAAATTTTGTAGAATTTTCGAATGTGCACAATTGCGATCGAAGCTCTAACGCCACTCAATCGAACCTCGCGTATAAAATTGTATAAAAATATCGCTCGATCCAGGCTCTTTTGCAGAATAGCTAAAAGGTCTATTGAGATAGAAGCTCTAACGCCACTCGATCGAACCTTGCGTATAAAATTGTATAAAAATAACGCTCGATCCAGGCTCTTTTGTAGAATAGCTAAAAGGTCTATTGCTCATGTTTCCTACAGTCACATGATCAAATAATCTACAATACTGTCCAATGAAATACCAATCTGAAAATACTGTATAGTCCAAATCAAGCGTCCATATCGGATCTAACATAAAACAAATACAGCCCCAAAGGCTGAAGTCAAAACAGCTGCTGCTCACAAAGTTAAAGGTTCATATTCTTAAGTTTTTAAGTGCAAGTGTCGTCGCTACTTTAGATCATGCTTCCATTTGATGTTACTGTGTATCACATGTAGTTTAAACGAATTGCCAGCCACACAAGCGCAAGGCTTAAATCATTAGAAGGGTTGATTTAATATTCTATCACTATTTTCTTTGAATCAAAGTACTTGAAAGGAATGTTTGGTAATTTGCTGTAAATCATATCGGACCTAACATAAAACAAATACAGCCCCAAAACACAACATTAACCTATCAGTCAAAGGCTAACTTAGATGAGAAAATTTTGTTTGGTAAAATCACAAATCTTTAAGACCAAAGAATTAGAAAAACTTCTGTAAGGGGTTTGTATGGGAATCCAGAATTCCAAGTTTTATTCTGGTCCATGATTTATGAGACATTGAAGTTTACACTATCAGTTTCAGCAATAGAATTTTCATTTCAACAGCAAGTAAAGCATGGACCAGAATGGAATATGGAATCCTCGTGCCCAAATTTGTCGGGTCTATATGATGAGTGATTTTACCAAACAACATTTTCTCATCTAAGTTAGCCTTTGACTGATAGATTGAAATTTCAGTTTTGAATATCGGCCTCATGAACAGGGTAGAAGTTGAATTGATTGAACAGTGCAACTAAGACTGCGTTCACACGATGCCGGCACATTTTGAAAACGGTGAAAAATGTGACGGCTGCAAAATTTGAGCTAGCGTTCACACGATACCGGAACAATTTGAAAACGGTAGGAACTTAGACGGCAAAAACTCGTTGCAACACTTTGATGCCAAAGAAGCTTACCTACACCCTATAAGTCGATCAGTCTCGTTCCAAAAGTGTCTAAAAATGTTCTGTTTTCATCATTTTCAGATGTTTACACGATACCGTTTCCAAAATGTGTCGGTTAGAGTTCCGTTTTCGAAATTTGCCGTTTTCGTGTGAACGGGAGGCCTATCCGTCGAATTTTTCACCGTTTTCAAAATGTGCCGGCACCGTGTGAACGCAGTCTAAATTCAAACATTCCAAACACACCCTTAATCTCTGTCATGACTTTCGATACATCCTCTAGAACGTCTTCCAATGAATATCAGGGTGTGTCTGATTGGTACCAGTTCTGAAAATAGTAGACTCGGTAGACTCAGAATTTGTGTTTGATTGACTCCTAAATTCCAAAACCAGCAGGTTTGGCAGGTTTGGAAGGCCTGCTGAGCTTTCTGCTCCAAAAAGCAGAAAGTTTGGCAGACTTTGGAGAGATTCTCGTTTTCATTTGAAAAACTCTGAAAACGAGACAAATTTGCTCGCGTTGCTACGGTGTGGTGGTCGGTAACTTTACTTTTTGTTGCCAAGCACCAGACTCGTCTTCGTGTTTGTCAACAGGAAACCTCGTTTTCACCAGGATGTATCTGAAACCTGCTGCTTTGAAGAAATTCGTGTTTGATTGGGGAACTATTTTTCAATCTCTGCGAAGTCTATCGTTTTCAGAATTTGGTTGGTTTCGAATTACCAATCCAACACATCCTTACAAATGCTTGATTCGAAAAACAAATGCTTTTTTGGAATTATGGCGAGCGACCTGAAGTTTACTTCCATATTTATAGTTGAAATAGTTAGGGAATAATATTTTACACGTTTGATTTTCAAGTTCTGCAAAGATTCAAGCCGTATGCTTTGTACGACCCCCCCGAATGACAAATCACAAGATTTAAACATCAGGTGACAGCAGCTGATTTTACATAATGTAAGGTTCAAGATGCACTCATTCAAGGCACACAACACAGCAACAAGATGAACACTCACAAGCTACCTAAGAATTTTCAAGATTTTCTTAAAAACTTCATTCTTAGTTGTCTTAATCAACAACCCACTGACTTAATAGATTATGCTGCAGCTTATTTCAAAGCTGTGAAAGTCAAGCGTGATTACACAGTCAAGAAGTCAAGTCAAGAGGAATTAGCTTCGTATGGTGTACACCTATCGGTTGAGGGTCTTACTGATGAGGTTGGCGACGAGGGGCTCTGGAGTCATTCCCCGAAAGGCAGAAGACGCGCCGTTGCCGCACCGTCGTTCGATCCAACAAAAATTGAGAGGCAAAGCAGTTTAGTTTTTCACCGTAAAAGCAAAGACAAGGCAAATTTTCTAAGGGCTGCACTCAGAGAATTAATTTTATTGAGAAAATGCGACGATGAGCAGGTTGAGACGATCATAGATGCAATGTTTCCTAGAACAGTAACAAACGGAGAGGTCATAATAAAACAAGGAGATGATGGCGACAATTTCTATTTAATCGAAGAAGGAACGTTTCATGTTCATGTAG
This sequence comes from Aurelia sp. 3 sensu Dawson et al. (2005), assembly GCA_964020215.1. Lineage (NCBI taxonomy): Eukaryota > Metazoa > Cnidaria > Scyphozoa > Semaeostomeae > Ulmaridae > Aurelia > Aurelia sp. 3 sensu Dawson et al. (2005). The sequence goes on along the minus strand of OZ026574.1, from coordinate 26,437,548 downwards.
AAATTGGTGAACATGAAGTTAACAAGCAGTTAGATGGGAAGGGTAGTTTTGGAGAACTGGCACTTTTGCATGATTGTCCGCGTACGGCGACAGTAACTGCTGTTTCGGACGGGACTTTATGGTGCCTCGACCAACAAACGTTTCAGATAATTCTAATAACTGAGACAGCTAACAGAAGATATCAATTCGAACAGGTCCTGAAGAACAACAAAGTTTTGTCCGTTCTGACTTATGCCGAACGGCTTAAGTTAGTTGATGCGCTTCAAATGAGACAGTTCGAGGGTGGGAGCTGTATTATCAAAGAGGGTGAAGACGGGATCTTGATGTATTTTATTGTCAGTGGGCAAGTACGGATCACAGTCACGAATGAAGAAACCGGAATTGAGACTGAAGTTGGTAGGATTCTTGCAGGTGATCATTTCGGAGAACTCGCTTTAGCAATGAATGAACGGAGACAAGCAAGTGCTCATGCAGAGGGAAAAGTAATGTGTGCTGTTTTGGAGGTGGCGGCGTTTGAACGATTACTTGGTTCCTATAGAGAGATAATCAAGAGAAACATCGACATATATAATAAGGAACGGGAGAAGGCAGGTGTACATGAAATCAAATCTATGGAAATCATATTGTGATTTAGACTATACATACTATTATACAAGGTGTTTAAAAAAAGGCAGCCCAGGTATAACTGAAAATATTTAAAAAATCATCACATTTGAGATACAGTAGAAAACCACCTAAAAGAACCTAGACTTTTCTTGGGCAGCCTCTATATACAGGGTTCTATATACAGGATTCTATATACAGGGTTCCCTTTCTATATACAGGGTTCCCCAAAAATTGTGCCCCATTTGTGTGGCTGCTGTGGAGGAGCTGTCGATTCAATCATCTTGGTTTTTACATAGTTGCATTGATCAGGCTTCAACTTAGAGTTTGAGACCTTGTTTGAGTCAATCTGATAAGTGGTTGCTGATTTATTGCAGAGAAAACGCAAAATTAATGGTTGCTTCAAGAATGGTAAAGAAATTCCACCCGTTAGGAAAATGCAATTGACTGGAAACTTAGGCTGCATTTGCGGACATCAAGGTGTCGGGATGTTTTGCCACAACCTGCCAAATAGCCGAAAAGCTGTAGAAGCGCTATTTGGGACTTTGCCGAAAGATTAACATCAACATCTGAAGTCGCCCTTGTGAACGATTTATCATGGCCTGTCAAAAATGGGAAATTCTCTTCGCCGCGCATAGCAGACTTTTGGCAAGGCCTAAATAATTAAACAGTAGACTCAATTAAAACAATTCGTTCTCTGAATTTCAGCTCACTACTCTGAAATTTGATTTACGGAAAGTAGCATAAATCCTTTTAGAGAGTACTCGGCATATTTTTGTCTTCAATACCAAATGCATCTTTATTACTCGGCCTTAAAAGTGGCCTAAATTGCGATCAAATTCTCCCAGGGCTTTTGCAATACGGCCTCGGGGGGGGGGGGCGAGTACCTTCTACTTTTCGTGGTACGGGGTCATGCCATTTTGCAGGGGTATTTTTTCAAACCGTTATGGAATTATGGGTATCAGTTTCAAAATTTCAGACATTTCCCGGAATTATGGGTGTCCTTTTCAGGAGATTTTTCACAATTTCCAGAATTATGGCCTAGATTTTAATTACATTTGCGGAATTATGGCCCTAAAATTAATCAGAATTCATGGAATTATGGGAACTGATTTTCGGGCAAAATGGCAAATCCCCGTCAGATGATAGGTTAAGATACCCCCTTCCCGAGAATACAACAATGACTTGCCCATGCTGCATTTTTCCTCGCCCGGCATTACTGCCAAAAGATTCCATTTTTGCTTCCCCGAGTGTATGCCTCGAAGTAAGTTAGTTAGCTAGTTAGTTAGGATGCAGATGAAACATGCATTATAACATTTTAAACCGAAAAAATGTTCCTTAGCTTCTAATTACTCTTCATTTATGTAAATAAATGATTTGTGGTACAAAATTTTAGTATATCCTTAAACAGCGGAATCATAATAATAAACTCATGGACCCACAATAAAATTGTAACCTGTAGGGAAACACTATCAACTCCTGTAAACGAACAATAATCAAAATATAATATAAACCTGTAACTGGAGAGAAAACTGTTAAAGCTGCAAGAAAATCAAGTAATCATCACTTACCAACAACGTTATTATAACAAATTATTACACCAAATACGCGTTTCGTACACTGAACCACACTGAGGAGTGTGCAACGAAACGCGTACTTGGTGTAATAATTTGGTATAATAACGTTCTTGCCAAGTGATTACTTGATTCTCTTGCAGCTTTAACACAGTTTTCTCTCCAGTTACAGGTTTATCTTATATTTTGATTATTGTTCTTTTACAGGAGTTTATAGTGCTTCCCTACAAGTTACAAGTCTACTCTTCATTTGTATTTTGTTTGAATTCAATCAAACAGCTCATATTGCTAACATATTGTTGGAATTGCTTTGAATTAAAAATTCCATACGCAATGAATGAAAGGTTAACTAGAGTCCGCTTCCGTTGCCTCAGTGTCCTCAACCGTTACGGATGGTACATGATGGTGTCGATACATTTTCGTTAAACGTTTATGGTAAATACAAGTACCGCAAAAGCTCTATTTAGTCCCCTCTCTCCATTAAGCCTCCCCTCTCTAAAAGCCTCTCCCCTCTAAGCCAAAACTTTAAATAAGCCCCTCTCTCCATAAAGCCCCCCTAATGTATATCAAATTCCAGAAATTACCGAAGATATTCCATTTATTTTACTAAACAAGCTTGCATATTCATCATGATATGGTTTGGGATGAAAACTGTGCCGAATTTACGCATTTGACTTGTAAAATTGTATGTTGAATCAAAAAAAATATGGAGTAAAAGAACTGAAAAACTTTCATTCCTATTCATCTCATTTGATTTTTCAAATACGCCCCCTCTCTAGTAAGCTCCCTTCTCTATTGAGCCCCCCTCTGGAGTGTCTATTAGCAGATCATAACGAATAAGCAGCTTTTCCATGGTTTTTCACTGGGATTTTGATAACTGACTAGCCAGCGACGAGTAGTACTTCGAGTATCAGGTCTGGTACCCAAGGTAAGGCGAGTAACTGACCATGTTGAAAATGACTTACAGGGCAGAGGAGACAGAGCAGAAACTGCGCACGCATGCGCGAAAACTCGTCCTTAGCTCCCTGCAGCAGATCCCAAAATTAGGCAACACTTGATATTTTCTTCCTATGGCCTTAAACTCTTGATTTATCATTTCAAAAAGCCTATCGATTCAAACACTTCCTTATCTCAGAGTGATCGATGACATCATTTTACGCAGTTTCTGCTCTGTCGGCAGAGGAGACAATCGACAGTTCCATTTCTCCTTCAATTCTTTCGTTTCGAGATCAAAATCTTGGCGTTTGAAGTCAGTAGAAATGCAGAGACCAAACATTCAGCAGTAAACCGTAGCTAGGCATAAGACCGAATTTGAAGAAACGTCACACGAAAACGAAACTATGTTCAGCTAATGCATCCTACTCTATAATTTTCAAGTATCTAAAATCCTTCAACAGCCAGCTTCATAAAAATTAGTAAATTTCATCAAAAGTAATTCTTGATTAAACACAAAGCAAAAGCCACAGCATTTTTGCAAACAACATAGGGTAAGCAAAATTCTGCTACCTACAGCAGGTGTGCCAGAAGACAATGCTCACTTTTGAAGTTCATTGCACTGAGATCACTTGAAGAAATATTTCCACATAAATACAGCCCCCTTCCTAGACTTATTAAAATCGTCGTAGTTTCGCTCCTTGAAGGGCTGATAATTGTTACAACTACAACTCGTAATCAAAGTAATCGAAAAATCGGTCAGGAATTGATGAACCTCGCTTTGACGACAGACGCCAGCAGCTTAAGCCCATTCCACACGATCACACAACTAACCAATTCTAAGACGCCTGAAATTCGTGTTTCATGGAGGTTTAAAAGAATGTCGTCTGCTATACCTTCTTGTTGGGGAGACGAGATCGGTTTGTCCGAGGAAACTAATGTGTCCCCCCGTGCAGTGGGTTAAAGCTCATGCGCAGTAGCGTTTTGGAGTTGGAGCTCTGACTGGCGCATAAGCTTTAACCCACTGCATGGGAGAACACGAAATTTCCTTGGACAAAGCACATCTCGTCTCCCCAACAACTTTGCGGACGCTGCTTGGTTTATAATCAGTATATTTTTGGGGTTGCTAATGAGGAAACTTGACAAGAAGAGTGCTAAGCATAGTTTTTCACAAAATTATTACAGCCCAGTTGCCCAAACACCTGTAGTTTCTATTTACTATGAAGCATTTAGTAAATTTTTTTGAGGTCTAATAAAAATGTCCTAAGTTTAGTATAGTTTTGGGGTTTCAAAAATATGCTGTGTCTGACCCCCCCCCCCCGTCACATATCAATAGAAGTTGTCCCACTGAGTCCACCAACTACTCTTAGTGCCATGAATGTTCCAAAGTGGAAACCATGTTCTGGCTTCCGACGGTATTTACATACCTTCAATCAGGGAGATTAAGTACGGAGATGAAACACACGTTGTAAGCACGAGCAAGGTCGTAAGCAACTTCCTTCGCAACACACCGCTCACTTTGCTGTGGAAGGGACATGAAACTGTTTCTTGGAAGGAAATGTACATCACACCTTTGCATTAGATTTTGATAAGAGTAATGAGTAATAAGCCTTTTAGGTTATTATGGAAATTAATTCTATGCTTTATGTTTGATTTGTGAGACTCCTTTGACCATTTTCGCAACGCTGCGAAGGAGGTTTGATACTATCTCGCTCGACGTAAGACAATGCGCGTTTCATCTCCCTGGTTTCAATATTCTGATTCCAGTAAAAATTAACTACTCGTCTTACCTTCTAGAGCTAAGCAATTCTTAAGATTGCGAATATGGCGTACTAATTTCATTGCCGGTCCGATTCTTATGCCAAGCAATTTGTTCAATTTTTCTTCGTTAAGTAGAAGCAGCGCTTTCCCATCTATTTCCTAAAGGACGAAAAACAAAACACACTCTAAGTCAGTTTACTAAAAACGTGCAAGGTTTTGTCAAAGGAAACTTCCAGACTTGCTTTGATAACTGACAAGATACAGTAGAAATCCGCATAAAAGAACCTATTTTTGTAAGAACCTTGAGGCTGACATTTAATATTTTAAACCATCTAAAGAAGAACCTCTCAGAGGCTTTCATTGGAGGGGGCTCTTGCATACAGAATTTCTCAGAACTTTCAAGGAATCTTGACATTCTGATCAGAACTAATCAGTGGTACAAGAAGACTATCGAATTCTTAACAATAATGCTAACCTTCAAATGTTCTCAAGAATTCTCAAGGAGTTCTCCAAATGTCACCAGACTTTTTGTGCTGAAAACAGTACTGATGTGCGAAAGGAATGTATCGTATATACAAAGAATCTTCTTAAGAACCTTGGAGGCTTTAGAATAACAGCCAAGCTGCCGTAGAAAACCATGGGTTCTTTTATGCGGGCTTCTTCTGTACAAGGTTCTACTGTTGTGAATGGTACGTTATACTTTCCCCACGATTTTTGGTCTTTTCTCTGCAAAATTGCATGTTCAAATAAGCGACCAGAACATCACGATGTCATAGAACACAAATAATGTGTGTTAACTAACTTACAGCTGTTACAAACGTTAAAATGTGGCAAAAGTTAGCATATTGCAGTAGCAGTTGGTAAGTTTGTTTCCTAGCATTAACTATACAAACCGAGGAATTGTTCTTCAAACGCACATGTAAAACAATGTCTTTTATGGCCCAAATCTCGGGGGGGGGGGTACCTTAGTACTGTTCGTGATACAGGGACGCGCCATTTTTTAGGGGTACTTTCTTCAAACCATTTCGGAATTGTGGGTATCATTTTCATAATCTTTTGACATTTCACGGAATTACGGGTGTCCTTTTCAGGGGATCTTTCATAATTTCCGGAATTATGGCCCAGATATTTATTCAATTTGTGGAATCGTGGCCCTAAAATCCACCAGAATTTACGGAATTATGGGTACCAATTTTTCGGGCAAAATGGCACGTCCCCGTTACATAATAGGTTGAGTTACCCCCCCCCTCCCTCCGAGCCCCAAATATGTCAATACATGTAAAAAACTATGGGCGGACATCTCTACAACTGACTTAAAAGAAATTTCACATGACAGCCATGATTTAGTATTCATTTCAGTGCAAGGGTACAAGGAATTCACTTCAAACGACCGATTTTGTACCACGGGCTATGAAAAACTGCGATGCCATTATATTAGCATACAAGCGTGATATTGGATGATTTCCCCGTGCTTTGGCAACCAGTGAGGATTTGAGCATTATGGATTTGAGCCTCATCTTGTGTGCAATGGCTCTTTCAGAATGTGCAAGCTTTGCTGAAAAGAGAGCGAGAGAGCGAGATAGAGTGATGAATAGAAATTACCTCGCGTTCAAAGACAGGAGAATGTCCTTTACAATCAGTTTCTTTGAGGAAGGCAACAACATTGGCATTGCTCCATTTCGACAATTTTCTATCATTTATGAGCCTTGGATCAAACATCTCCGTCGCAACATTATCCGAATCATCATCATTATCGTCGTCGTCGTCTACAATCATTCTTGGTATCAAATTCGATTCAGTTGTTCTCGATACATTGTCTTGTTTGTCTTTAGTAATCACGTGACTACCTGTGTCACTAGTGTTTCTATTGTCTTCTTGGTTCTTCCTGTCATTGTTAAATCCAACTGATCTACTAGTGGCAAAACTTGAAATGCCAACAATCATCGGTCCTTGCGTAATAACATTCCGGAAAAGATCAGCCTGGGAATTTTGGTCAGAGCCTGAGCTTTTCTCTGCAGAAGAGGGGGCAGAATCACTTTCCCCATATGAGCTGGACAATACCTCTTTGCCAGGAGATGATTCTGCCTTTGGGGATCCTATGCCAATTCCCTGAGATGCTGTCAACTGATTAGAATCCCGACTACTTGAAGAACTTAGCCTTCGTCTCTTTGATTCTGGTCCTTGCGAAATGGCAACGCTGGGAGAGTTCTGTCTAACTACTTCTCTAGGGCTGGCAACTTGAACCACGATAGGCATCGGGCTTGTCACTTGCGCAGTTCCCTCAGCAATTACCTTCACGTTACTTGTACCAAACTGGCTGCCGTTGCCATAAGTTGGAAGTGTGTTTCTATCAAGGCCCCAATTTGTGGAGCCTGGAACTTGCCGTAAATGACTCTGGTTTACACCAAAAGGCGAGTGTCTAATCAAGACCCGAGAATCACTTGATGTTGAGGGTCTATTGATTTCCATTGGACTGTGTACAACATCGCGAGGCTCTGGTGTCCCTGCTTCCTTTGGAGAAATCTGCTTTTGACTTGACAAGTTTCGTTCTACATTTTGTTTTGGGACAAATAAAGACGTTTTCATTGGGTCAACTTGCTCTCTAGGGGAAGCGATTCTGAAAACAGATGGTGGTTTTGGCCACAGATGTGAGAGAGGGTGTTGTGCTGTTAAAATATTTTCATCGCTGGAAGTTATGGGATTCGTCTGTTCCTTGTTATACGAGTTTGAATCTTCTTTGAAAGTAACGGCATATGCTGGTGATGCCCTCGGCCTAGCGCCGATGACAACAAGTTTACACTGCATCTCTTCTTTTGACTGACAAATTCGTATACTGTTGTTAGAGATGACAGGTGAGCATCCCCCAAGATTCAGTCTTAGGCTCGGCGCTCCATCTCTTGAAAACAAGTAGTGGATATGGAATGAGTGACAACTTCTGCAGTTCTCGAATGTTGCTCCACAAAGCATTGGATGCTCCCCTGTACAACAAAATTGTGTCAATTAAAAGTTTAATGAATACACAAGTGTACCAGGTGAGTCAATAAAAAGCCTCGGCATTTGAAAAAGTTCTGCTTCCAGAAAGTCAAAGCAATATTAAAAACTGTCTCGTTATATTCAGCAATTTACCTGGTTTTAATTGGCCATTTACTCCCATCTAATAGGAGATTTTCTGCAGAAAGCTCCCTACAAAAACAAGTGAAAACAACAAGCAAGATTTCCCTTTGTTCTCTTTCCTATCAACACTTGAACGTGGTCATATACTTTGTCCTCTTGGGAGAATTAAATCCCCCGGAATAAATTATTCATACTAGGGGGAAGAATTTTTCATTCCCCCAAGAGGAATGAAAGCAAGCTCAAATCATCATTGTGAGGTGAGCATCATAGGGAAACTTGATCGCAATTTTAGCATGCTTTTAAAGGTTTCTCAAAAGGAATACTTTTAAAGAATCCTTTGCAAAATCTGTATGAAGTGACCGATTTCAACCAGGCAAAAATTCTAGAAAAAATTGAGCATTTTAGTTATCTTTTCAATCAGATACTCAAATTATCATTGCTTATATACTCATGGACCTGTAGCTTTTCAACAGCAAGCCTGTTTTCACTTTCTTGGTATAATAAAAGTTTTCCACAGTACAACTTTGATAATAGAGCCCTTGGCCAGGGGCAGAGCCAGCTTTAGAAAAAGGGGTGGACAAGAGGTAAAATAGATTGCCAGATCTAATGTTTTTTATGTCACTTATGCTTCGGAATTAATGCCGACCTGATGAAAGTAGGGTGGATATGTCCAACCCCATCCACCCCATGGCGCTGCCCTTGCCCTTGGCTCTTTCCCCATGCCTTTTGTACATGTTCTATATCCTAAACCTTTGTTTTCGGAAAGTGAAAAGTCGTTTTTTGGATTGTTCTCTGGGAATGTTTCATTTCAGCAAAAGTTTAAGTGATATATATTATCAAATGTAGTTCTGATTCCAAAATTTAAGTTAGATTTGTTGCCAATGTCCTTGATACAAATGCATAAACAGACATTTTTACACAGGAAAATGAGGAGTGACTGTTAGTAGTAATACACAAAAAGAATCAAAAATGAAAGGGAACAAACAAATCATTTCTTATTTAGCCTCTGCAGGGCACTGTCTGCTGCAGGGACTTTTTCCATACTACAAGGGACAGCAACTACTGGAGGGAGGGAGAGGCAAAGCGATGTAAAGGTTCCTACATCAGATAGACCCCACATTGGTCACATACTATGAAGTAATCTAATATTCATCATCTATTCGTATTTATAATTATCAATCAGTTCTGGGTTCCCCATTGATTTCTATGATGGGTTAAAAATCATTTGTGGGCAATTTGAGCTAATGATTCCAAATAAATTCCTTCTGGAAACAGCAAAAGATGTTGAACAGTTTTAAGAAAGTGTAAAAAACTTCCAAAGAGATTATGTCTTGAAAAGATCTGGACTTTGGCAAAATTTTACCATATGAAAATTTTGTTAGCAAATTCCTTAAAACAAACCATAATTTTGCTTGACCCATTCTTCAGTCAGTCCACTTCCATCCTGCAAGACAAAACAAACACAGTCAGTTTGTGGACTTTCCATCAAACTTGAATCATAAGTTTTGTTTTTTTTGGTTTGTTTTCAATTTGTTTTGAGTGGGCTGGTCAGGAATTCTAGCTACTGAAAGCTAATTTAGGCCCACTGTGCATGCCGCATCCAGGCATGGGACCCCTAGTTTAACGTCTCTTCCGAAGGACGGCGAGGTGAGTTGTGAGGTCAGGCCTCCGAGGTCACCCATCCAGAGTCTGACCTCACTCAACCAAGCTTAACTTCAGTCACCTGACGAAGACTGTATAAGCCACTCAGCCACTTGCCCCATATGTAAGCTATATGCCGTTCAAATAAAACAATAATCTATTCAATTCAAACAACAGGGAACAAATAAAATTTGGTTCTGCAAAACAGATTTCCAGAAAGTGCAATACTCAGACCATGCTAAGGGATCATCGACAAACAATTTTCGTCACAGTTAACGGAATTGGGCCGTTAACTGCTTGACCCCCCCTCCCCCCTTCTTAACGGACCACTAAGTTCATGGCTACATTTTCTCTTGTTGCAAGCGTCCCACAGACTCTCGTTATAGGCCTGTTTTGTGTCCTTGGTTGGGGCCTAAGCCTACTGCAAACTTTACTGCTACGAGTTATTCTTTCAGGATTGATAATGAAACATTCCTTATTTCAATTTTAGTCACAGAAGTCAAAATTTTAACGGATTTGAGCTGGACCCCCTCCCCCCCCCTAACGGCCCAATTCTGTTAACTGTGACGAAAATCGTTTGTCTATGACCCCTAACACCATGCTAGCACAAAACGAATATGACATGAGTGCTGTATTGGCCTCCCATTTAAACAATGCCAGCACAGTTTCACTGGACTGCAGCATTGAAATGAATATAGCACTAGGCTAACTGGCTTTGTCAGTCAACTGGAATAGTGTAACAGCAAATACAGCATCATTTCATGTTGGATTCATATCAAGGCAATTGAGAGCATGTGCCTTTGCAAATCCTCATTCTGTGCATGGTTAAAACCTGCAGTATTCACTTTGTGCTGGTATAGTGCAAATGAAAATTCAGTTTGAACTGAGAAACCAATACAGCATAGCTTTATTCCATTTCATTTCATACCATCATAGTGTATACGAGTTCTCAGGGAAAGAAGGAGTGCTTTACCCTCAGTTACTGTAGTTCTTTGCCAGTTGAAAGAAATTTCCCTACATTCAAATTTCCCTGTGCACTCTCTTATTTTCTCCCGTGCACCCACAATTTGTTTTCAACTTTTCATTCTGAGTATGTTATTTGGCAACATAACATGTCGTTTGCTATTCTTCAGTTTGGTCTTGAGATGAATGAACTTGAACTAGTGGATATCCCCCTTCAACCGTACAGTGTGCAACAATACTTTACAATAGAATTGGAGGGGGAAGGTTTCTGTATTTTTTCCTTCTACCTCTGCAAGGCTGTGCATTGTGTAAAGAAGGGTCATGGTCTTGAAATTTCTTCTTGGGAGATCCACTTTTATTTAGTCTCCCCAATTCCTAGTGGCTGCTGAGATTTTGGTAAAAACTGCTTAACTTTGCGGTGTCAGCCTGCAGTCCTTACAAAATTTGAGGGTAGTCTCTTACCGAAGCCTTAGGTTCTGTCTGCAAATCATTTCTTGACATTCCTTTCATTTGTATCACATTGAAACATAGCTGTTTAGTCATGTCCGTTTTGAATTTGCAGCGAGTACATTCTTTCAGAATTCTGGGTAAAGGTGTAGTAATAATGCTTTGTCCCATTCCTGAAGAAGCTGGCTCCACTTGTTGTTTGTCAGAGCATCTAACAGCATAACCTTGCCTGATAAAAGTGCTGCTTTGTTGCAAAATGCTTGGATCAGCAGGTGAAGTTGGACTGTATTGTGGATGTCGTTGATTTGTCAAGTTGCATTCTTCTTGGGCTGCGGGCACTGGGATTGATGATAAATCTTCCGGCCCTTCAAGTACTTCTACTGGCTCAACCTTTATGATCTGGGCATTATTATTAGCCTGCAGCTTTGACATCATTTCTAGATTTCTTCTCTGTGTCAGTATGTGGTCATGGAAGCTTATGCTTACTAGAAAATGCTCAAATGAACAACAATTATTGATTTCCTTTGGAGGTAAAAATGTCTGCCTTCCTTGGGCTGCAACAAACTACTCTTCATCTGATTCTTTGTGCTGAAACCGTTTGACTGTCGTGTTTTCTGTGTTTTCCCAATCCAATAATGGAAGATACATAGGTGAATATGGTAATATGGGACACGAAGTTTGTTGTCTAAGTTATGAAGAAGAGGCCAAAGCAAAACAGATTGCCTTTCAGGTTGTGGTCTAATTTTCCGTTGCTGTGCCTGATGAAGCTCTGTTTTCTTGAAGTTAAAGCTCGTCTGCCTTTAGCTCCTATCGTTCTAAAACGATAACAGACTGGCCAATGTTTGCATTCCATGTATCAAAGCGTCGTTTCAGTGATTACAACTGCCCTTAGGCCTCTGCCTAAAAGGTGGCTGTCTTGGCCTAACCACCGACACCACAGTTCGTCTTCTCTTTGATGTTCACTCTTTTGCTTTCGCGCTTTCGCTTTCAACTTCAGCTCACCAAACTTGAATCACTTCTATTATAACGATCAGGTATGAAACGTAATTCAATAACAAAATCAATTAAATCTTTGGCGCTTTTTCTCTCCAACTTTTGTTATTGTTTTGAAAATCAATTGAATTGCATTCTGAATAAACAACAACAACAGCATTAACTTCTTTCAAAAGTCATGACAAAGCAATCTCCAATTTTGAAGGAGTTTTATTGAAATTGAAGGGAAATTTGTGATAAAAAGGAAAGAATGAGATTCCCAAAACTATTGAAATTTGGACAAAGAGATAAAGTAGTTCACAAATTGGCTTTGTGCAGATGTTGAATACAATATGTTCTGGATTCTTCATTTAATACAAGGGCTGTTTTCCAGGGTATTCTCTTCGTCTCTTCAAATGCTTTGTTTTGAATTCCAAAGGTGGTCATGGGCGTAATGCTGCCCTGAAAGCATTTTGAAGGCCCACGCTGGAAAACATGTATGTTACGCCAAATATCTTTGGTGTGGAGAAACGTCAAGAACAATAGAAGACCAATAGGTCTATTGTCTTTAGACAATTGGCGTGGCGTAAAACTTTGGCGTAATAAAAACGAACTTTCCACACTGGTTGAAGGCATGTTTTGCAAAACGAGCGATTTAAAATCTTTTCCCTTGTGTAAAGAACAGACGAATTTAAAGTTAATGAAATAGGTGAATACAATACGCTTTGTTTATTTTCTTCTTTTTTGAAGGAAATGCCATAAAATTATTTACTGTTTTCGGGGTCGAGAGGGGCAAATCACTTCTCAAAATAGCGTACGTGATTTTTGTGATTTGAAATCACATGATTTTTTCTGTGATTTTTTGTGATTTTAGTGATTTCTAATGATTTTTTCGTGAGATTTTCCAGTAATTTTTCAGTGATTTGTGATTTTTGGTGCGTTCTGTATGTGATTTTTCTTGTGATTTTGTATGGGATTTTTTTTGTGATTTCAAGGGAGGTGTACGAAAAAAAAGTCAGTGAATTGCCCCTCGTTCGGGGTGATTCTTTGCCCAAACAGGCATCAGCTTTGCAAGATATACATTCTGAAACTTGAAAGCTGTCTTGGTTCCCACTTACGAAAATTCATAGCACCAAGACCTCTTGGTGGATTTGAATCAGGGCCGCCGAGAGGGTTTGGAGGCTCTGGGACAAAGCTGCAAGAGTCCCCTGTGAGCGAAGAGAGTAGAAGCTGTTTTCGATCATGTCCTTTATATTGGCATAAAATGCATTTCAGAGCATTTCCTACAGTCAAAATGTTAAAAATCATCAATTATGAAGCCCCCAGACACTGAGGAAGGCCGAACATGCGCTATTAAACGACATTTCTTGCATTCGTATGAGCACAGAAATTTTAAGTAAATCCGATCCAACGAATATTTGTAGTGAAATGCTCGAAAAGGACGAAAACACTGTTATCAAAATTGTAAGGAAGCTCCTTGCCACACAGAACAACGCGCAAGGACATTTATTTCTGGAGTTACAAAAATAGATTTTCAAACACATACAGAAGATTTTCAATCCCATGGCAATAAATGTGCGGAGGAGATTTCTCGCCCAAGAAAAATTGTAGGCCTACTCTCGTTTTTGTTCAGTGCGAGGACTCGAGGAGTTTCTTCGTGTTTTGATCAAGTATTGGAAGATCATTGATCATTCATTAATCGTGTACTTCAATCTTTGGCGTATGAAACAACCTCCCCTCCCAATGTAACGACCCCCTTTACCCGCCAAGAAAATTCGTTTCCTCGCTAAGTTTTGAGTTTAAACACTTTCTACGCCTTGTTTCTGTTGTTTCCCCATTGAAATTTTTGTTTCCTCGTCAAAATTATACAAGTCCAATCATAGATAATAGCCTAAAATATCATTTCCCTTTCATGATATTTCTAATTCCCGCTTAAAATGTATGTATTGCTAATTTCCCCGCTGTATTTTCAATGTCCGGCGGGTTCGTTACTGAGCAGTGTTATCAAGCAGAGCTCCATTCATTGAGTCAACGGAGTAGTCTTTAGGTAGGTGCTGCGGGGACTTTTAACCCGGTATATATTGAAAACGTCAATGGATACCAAAATTGGTATCATTATTGCGGCTTGCCGCTAATCGCGATGAATAAAAAAGTTGCAGCATCTCTTTATCTCGCTCTAAACAAGCCATCTTTTTATCACACAATACTGAACACGTCAGAGGCGGTCAACAAAGTTTTCTCTATCTGTCCCTTATTCTATAGACTGAATGCGTATTTGCCTGATTTCGTTATGGTCTTGAGACAGGGGAGTGGGAAGACGGGCATTGATTTTGTGATGCAATAACAACCGGAGCCTGCGTGCAGACTCTACAGTCAGTGCGGGGAGTGAAAAGGAGAAGAAAGCTCCCTCCCTGTAGAGTCTGTGCAACGGCAACCAATCCTATGTTATGAGTTCTCAGATTTTGTGGAACAATCTGTGATTGGCTGCACGATTTAACTTTTGTTCTTACTTGTGTTCAGCGTGTTCTGCTTGCAACAAATTCTAGAATAATGTTTATTACACGCAAAATACGCTGAACACAAGTAAGAGCAATAGTTAAATTGTGCAGTCAATCCCAGACGGTCCCACAAAATATGAGAACTCAAAGCACAGAACTGGTCGCCGTTGAGCAGACTCTTTAGGGAGCTTTCTTCTCCTTTTAGCTCTTTTGCACTGACTGTAGAGTCTGCACGCAGGCTCAGCGGAAGGGAACTGACTGCAAGAATGAGCACCTGCGAGACAGGTGTAGTAGGACTGGAAACTACCCTTTGTATGCTAATTTATGTTAATCCTTAATTACTCATTTACGTCTCAATTGTATATAGTCACTAATTATGTTTATGATAATCAGTCAGTTGTTAGTCTCATCACGAGTCACACGTTTGTTGTCACGCTCTCAACATTTCAAGACTACTCGAGGTAATAGGCCAACTTTATGCCTATTATAGTTGGTGGAGGACCCTCTTCAAGATCGTAGACCGTAGTTCCTTTCGCACAAGAAGCACGCTAAAGTTTTGGTTTTATGCAGACAAGAAAATGATGTTTCACTGCTCTTATTGCAAGACCAATGGCCACTTTACAAGGAACTGTCTGAAACTTCTCACGAAGAACTGTCATTCAAACGTATGCCGCGACTTCAATCGCTACGAAGTTTCTAAATGTGAAATTAATGGTACATGTGTGTTTAACAGAGCTCACACTTGCTTATTTTGTAATGAGTCTAACTGCAAAGCATATCTTCACATAAATATACAAGACGCTGGATCTCCAAATTTACCGAAGAGAAATGCAAATATTATCAAGGCACTGACAAACGCCCTTCATTCCTGTGTGGAAGCTATCAAAGATTTGGAAGGCCGTCTCATACACTCGAAGACATCGTCGCCTTTGAAATTCACACAAAGTCAACATCAAACATCGAACAGCTCTAGGGTGAAAGCAGATGCAGAGATCCAAAGCCCTTCTGTATTTTCAACTGCAAAAGAAAGTCGAAAAGACTTCCCATCACATTGCTCGATAACACTTCCTGTTGTTTCAGTGAATCACAAGATCACAATGCCAGTCATTCCAGACCTCTCGTTATCATCTGTGTCGTCAAGCTTTGCAAAAGATTTAATGGATGCACTTGGCAACAAAGATTTGATCACTCCCTTGGAGCCAGCTGAATCTGCCATTGTGGCTGAAACTCATTCAACGCACTTGCGCCCCTGTGGAAGTATGATTGTTCCTTTGACTTTCGGAAACAACAGAACATTTCGTTTTAAGATGCTAGTGGTTCGGGAACAGTACGAGAAAATAATTTTTGGAAGAAATCACATCATGAAAACAGAAGCTGACATTAATGTCCCAAAAAGATGTATCACCTTTCGTGATCCAAGCATGAACTTCACACTTGATTTTGAGTTACGTGATCGAACTCACCAAGATCCAACCTAGAACGAGTGTTGCTGTCTTTCACTTCTAAAAAAAAGAAAGTCCCTTTCTTTTTTTTAATGAAGAAGGGATGGACTGTAGTAGGACTGGAAACTACCCTTTGTATGCTAATTTATGTTAATCCTTAATTACTCATTTACGTCTCAATTGTATATAGTCACTAATTATGTTTATGATAATCAGTCAGTTGTTAGTCTCATCACGAGTCACACGTTTGTTGTCACGCTCTCAACATTTCAAGACTACTCGAGGTAATAGGCCAACTTTATGCCTATTATACAGGGGTGGGGGGGGGGGGAGCAAAGGCATCTTGTACTGTCAACAGAAAGAGAAAGGTCAATTATTTTTATTCCACGTCATATGTTGGTACAGTTTCTTGCCACGCCATCCTCACTAATGTTACTGCTAGCCTCCTAACTTATAGACTAATATCTGTGTTACAAACAACAAAATTAGGCAGTGCAACATGATGGAATTTGCACGCCACCTCACCAAGAGCGAATTCGTAAACAAGATATTTAGCTATCCGTAATCACAAAACGATTTACCAATCTGAAGAACAGACTTCACACATCTGAGATTACTCAATCAAAACAAAATAAGCAGAGAGAGGACAATATTACTGTTGGCCACGCACGCTGAAGATGTAAGATTATTTCCTCAGAATGGCAAGTCACTTTGTGAAATCGTGCAGCTGAATATTTCTGTTCACAAAATTCTCACCCATGCTCCCGAATTAGCAAAATGTGCAAATTTAAATCGCTATGACTTCAAACTTTTGAAAGCACTCAATCAAATCAAAACAAGCACAAAGATATTGTTGCCTGTGCTGAATGTGTGAAATAGTTTCGTTAGAAAGGCAAATCGTTTTGAGATGACTGCACATGAATCATCTGTTTACAAATTCACCTTTGCTTTCCACTTCGCTAAAGTTTTAGGTCATAGACAAAATCGGCTAAGGTTTCTTTAAAGGGAGTACAAAGACCAGCATAGTTTGCACGAAGTCAGCGACATGCTCTGCACAGCTTCCAGAATAACTGACTGGACGAAATTCACAAAAACAAAAACAAACGATGGCAAAGGCTGCTGGTCTATGTGCTCCCTTTAAAATGATGACTATTGCATCGCGGACATGCTTCGTTAACTCGTGATATTACACTTAACAAAGACTTCTTCCTTTAAGTCACTAAGTAGGCGCTTGAGGGCATCTCATCTGGTGCCAAATAAAGACAACTTTACAAAAAAAATTTGATATTTAGAAAATTCACTTTCAAATGCAACAGAACATAGCTTTTTCTATTTACAAATGTAATATCAGAGGAGGTCAGCCATCTCCTGTAAGCATACGGCATAACGTAAAAATGCAACAAAAATCATTCAACTTTGCAAAGCTCAAACTATCGAACTATCTATTGGTCAACTATCTTAAAATTATCCTTCTTAAACATTCATATTTTGCAATGCAATGAAGGATGAAACGATTTGGAAAGTTTTCTTTGACAAACTTTGGGCATTTTAATGAAACTTTTCGGTATTTTCTAAAGTAGCGAGCAATAAGAAAACAAGAAGATACAAACAATCTAACTATATCATGAAATATCGAAAACCAAATCATTTTTGGGAAATCCATATTTGGCTTAAATTCAAATTACCAAAACTTAATCGTTTGATGTATATAGCAAATTACTCGAACACCTTGCAGAATCTCTTAGAATTAATTTTCAGCAACAACAACATTTCAAAATGACAAAGTAATGATTTTCATTGGGGCTGACAGAGATTGAACAAGCTCCTGCAAAATGGCCACTGTTCTCATAAGGACACAGTGATGTTCAGAAAGTTTGAAGAGTTGCAAGTATAAAGGCTTTGCCCTATGTCGAGAGATGTTTGAGACTTTTGTTGTAAAGCAATCGTTGATGGCCAAATCTCATAAAATGATCTCAAACTTCGTTTAACCCTCCCAGGCGTTGAGTACCCATTTCTAGATCAAATATAAAAATATATGAGGAGAAAAAATAATTTACTTCTAATTGGCACTAAAATTTGCGCTAAACACAATTCTGGCACTTTGAAAGAGGTTTAAAAGTGGCACAAAGCGCCTCAAATGGCAAAAGATGCAATGGTCAGTACCAAAACGTAGAATTTTTCTAACTGGCACAAAATTTTTTTACATACACGATGGTAGCGTAGCACAAATAACCTGAAATGGCATAAAATTGAAATATTGAGCACAAATATTGACAAACACTGAAACTGATGCCCCTGTGGAATAGACCTTTTAATATTCTGAAAAAGAATGTGGATCGAACGATATTTCATTAAAATTTGTAGAATTTTCGAATGTGCACAATTGTGATCGAAGCTCTAACGCCATTCAATCGAACCTTGCGAATAAAACTGTATAGAAATATCGCTCGATCCAGGCTCTTTTGTAGAATAGCTAAAAGGTCTATTGTATCATTTTGACTGGAAAAAATAATCTTACTTCTGATGCACAGTGAATATCTTTGCCGATGTGCTCTCCTTCGCATCGGCAAAAATATTCGCTGTACATCAGAAAAAAGAAACACAAAATTTTGAAAAATAACGACAATTGTTGACAAATATTGAAACTGATGCGCCAGTGGAATTGTAACATTTTGACTAGAAAAAAATCTTACTTGAACGCTGAAGCTACCTTTTGTTTTTCATCAGTCTCATTAATGCTTTATCTTGTTTCTCTTTAATCATTTTCTGCTGCAGTTTTCTTTTTGCTTCAGCTTTCTTCTTTTCAATGTCTTGCATTGTGTACCTCTGGGTCACATTTGATCTGTCAATGTTTTTATTTTCTTTTGCTCCCGTGTCCAGTTTTTGTGTTGAAGTTACTGGTGGCTTAGCTTGGAGGTCTGGAATGGAAGCGAAAACGATAGACCAAATGTTTGCATGAAGTATAAGAAAGAGAGCTTTAGTACTGCAGCAAAAATGTAAGGCTAAACATTTCTGGAGGCCTTAACGATGAAATTTGGGGCAAAATATGGGACATTCTCGAAAACAAATGTTTGTGTGCAAAGTTTCTCATTCAGTTAAAGACGTTTAAATGTGCTTTAAAAATGAATTAGTTTTGCGTCTTTTCTGACGTTTGGTACTGTTTTCTTCAAGAAAGCATGAAACAATTGTGTGGAGAGCGTGACTTTGAGGGATGAATTCCTTGCTGGTAGGCTCTCCTCAAAGCAACTGAGTAGTTTGTTTATCGCAGGTCTTAGGACAACTAAAATTTTTTCCCAGAGTTTTCTCGTAGTCTTCTTGAGCCCATTTTTTGATAAACCAGCTACATTTGAGCACAGGGAAGCAATTTATAAGACTTAGTAGCACAGTAGTAATAGCAATTTGTTTTGAGTGGGCTGGTCAGGATTTCTAGCTACTGAAAGCTAATTTAAGCCCACTGTGCATGCCGCATCCAGGCATGGGACCCCTAGTTTAACGTCCCTTCCGAAGGACGACGAGGTGAGTTGTGAGGTCAGGCCTCCGAGGTCACCCATCCGGAGTTTGACCTCACTCGACCAAGCTTAACTTCAGTCACCTGACGAAGACTGTTTAAGCCGCTCGGCCACTCACCCCGATAGCATTCAAACAAAAACCAACTTACTTGAATCAATTTCCACGTCATCCCAAAAATCATCATCAGCATCCAATGCAACGAATTCTCCAGAAGAACGACTTCCTTTTGCTATCATCGACAAATCTGCTCCGACAGCATTTTGAATCGGTCTCTCAGTCAAAAGTATTTGCTTCCTATCATAAATAGCCATACCATTACTTGTCTTCACTCCTTGAGACTTTTTACTTATACAAGGATTATCAGAGAGGGGTTGAGCATTTCCAAGTTGAGGCGAAGTTTTGTTCCTGATAACCAAATTTTTGTGTTTATCATGTGTTAAGTCATTAGATGGCAACATAGAAGTTCGTGTCACGTTCTTTGTATTTGTAGCATTGTCAGCAATAGGCCTCTTTGCATGGTAATTGCCTTTTGTATTTCCTGCAGTGTTATTAAAGTCAATGCCTGCTGATCTACGAAACTTGAACTTACTTCTACTTGAGGTTGCACTTTCGCTTGCTTCAGCTTTGGATGGACAAGCAGCGCTTTCTGTCGACTTGAGCTCACCCTTAGCGACGTTCAAGGACATTCTAGGCACTCCAAAAGTACTTCTACCACAATTATTGTTTACAAAACAACTTGTTCCTCCTGACGCAGTCTCATTTGAATTGCTGATAACGTTGACTCCCTTCTCTGCACTTGTCATATTCTTACTAGAGTGCTTAGATATCTTTTCACCACGCCAACGATCAACAATTGCATTTTGTCTCACAAGAGTTGCCTTTTCGGGTTGACACTTGTCTGCTTTCTGTTCTAAATCATCAAAGCACCCTTCACTAAAGTCATCATTGAGTAAATCGGCAAAATCATTACAAAATTCTTCAGCTTTGTCCTCCAAATTTTCTCCACTCTTAACTTCGCTTGCAAAGTCAGTCGTCACGCTTCTTTTCGGCTGCCCAAAATTAGAATTGCAATTGCTGAATTTCCTACTGCTTTCAGATAACGGCCTTTTAGCCTCATCTTTCCTCGTGATGCGTTTACCTGGATCTTTCGTTTTCAAAGGAGAGTCGAATTCATCATCTATAAGGACAAAATCATCTTCGTCAAAATCAAAGTTCATGACATCCAAATTATCTGCAGTATCTTTGCCAAAACAAATTTCAGTTGATGCAAAATTTGATTTAGCTCTGAGTGAATTCTTCTTTTCTGATTTTGCGTCCCATTCTACATTTCCGTTCGTTCTAATCTTAGAGTCAATAACTTTGTTCGTAAATGACTCAGAAGAAATACTTTTAACTGAATGTTCTTTCTTTGCTACAGCCGGATGGGTCTTTTTCATTTGCCTAATATCCACGACACGTTCAACATTAGTCGAACTACTTGGTATCAAAGACATCTTATGGACTACATTTTTACGAATATTGTGTCCAAATCCTGCAGCATTACATGACACTGATTGCTTTACAAATTTTGTCTCACTTCCTTCATAAAATGCATTTGCATTACGCATGCTACTGTCTTTACAATCATTCTCCAGCTGTAAATCCTGAAGGCAGCTTTCACTTAAATCCAAGTCATCAAATTCACAATCCATATCATTTATATGATCATATTCTCCATTCTTTACATAATTGTCTGTAATTTTGTTTCCACAACTATTTCCATTTTCATGATTTTGCTTACTCTGGACTGCTTTCTTGATGTTATCAGGCCGATTTACGTTCGTACTGGCTCTCCCATTCACAATTTTGCAGTCTTTTTCGTCAAAACTAAAAGCCAAAAATTCATCTAAGTCATCATCAACATGATTGATATTGACGTCTTTATTTCCTTTTGCTTCAGTTACACTGGATATGCCGTTTCTTACCCCAGAAGACAGATCTTCATCATCAATGAATATATCTTCTTCCCATTCCTCTATATCAATGTCGTCTATATTCTTCATACCTTCCACTTTTACTTCCTCTTTGTGTTGCTTCTTGGTACTAAAACTGGTCTGGTTTCCAGGAACAACTTCTATCTTTGACTTACTTCCGGTATTTTGCTTACCATCAGCTAAACAGTCTTCAAAATCTTTATCAAGGGACAGATCTCCTAGACAATCTAGATCCAAGGAGTCACCGAGATTTTCGACTTTTTTCTCTTTCTCGTCTATATTTCGCTGTAACGATTGTTTCACAGTTCTTTCTTTAGTTTCAGATGACTTCTCACTCCTGTTGCCAACATTGCTATCAATCATTTTCGGAGTCTTACCCAAGGTAAAATGAGTTTTACCTGCGACAACACTCTTTAGCATATTCTTAGGTGCAGGTTTGATTGAAGGATTCATAATTGACTTTTTGCCATCTGATAAACTTTGCGCATCATTCGTTGAAGCCCTATTACTGGCATGAATAGCTTTAGCTGTCAAAGATCCTTTACCGTCAGTACAGCAATTTGAAGAATCTACACTAAACCCTGCAATCAAATTCCTCCCATTTGCATCATTATACTGCGGTAAACTTCGACCGTTTAAATCGTTACGATTAGGAAAATCTTTACCGTTCATATAGCTATCTTCAGGAAATTCTCTCATGTTTGCACAGCTATTCACCGGTAACCTCTGAACACTTGTCGTGAATTTACATGGACGCACGTACTTCCCTGCAGAGCTACCACTACTAGCAAATTTTGTGTCATTTCCGGTGGACCTGTGACCGTTTTGGCAGCTTCTTTCAGGCATTGCTTTGCTATCTGAGCAGTTTTTTCGTGTTTCTCTATTATTTCCTCCGTCGTTGGTAGAGCTACTTTTCGACACGTCGTTGGCAGAGCTACTTTTCGACACTTCGTTTCCAAAGCGTGGCAACTCCTGCTTTGCAGTGATGTTATATTTAGTACTCACTGCTGACAGTTTTTGATGGCTTTTACCGTTATGCTTCGGTAATTCATCAATTTCAATGAATATATCATCTCCGAGGTCATCATTCCCTTCGAACGGCACATCGCTACAAACGCTTCTGGCCGCATCTCTAACAATGTTTCTATCAACATCCGTTGCTCCTTCCAACTTGATTCTGTAATCTGCGACAACTGCAACCTTCTCGTTCTCTTCACAAAGACTATCTAATGAGGAAGGTCTGTCATTTCCTGCATTGTTTACATCTTCAACTAGTAGGGGGATATCACAATCATCCATGAGCAAGTTTTCAACATCGAGGTTCTGATCTTGATTATTAGGTTGCTTGTTTGGTGCAGCTTCGTCGTTCGTTTTAGGTCTGTGCTGTTCATGACCTATGAGCAATGAGGTGATAAAAATGCAGAGCAGTTCATTTCCGAGGAATGGTTGGAAGACGTGATAAAAAACTTGTCACAAATGAGAGAGAAGAAGATTAATTTCGTTGCAATTATGAATGGGAATTCTGAAGATTCAAGTTCAGGCATATAAAAATGCTGCTTTGATCTAAAGAATGCAAATAACATTTGAGGAGATAACTCTTTCAAAAGAGAGGACTGTCCTGTGCATTTTTTCTTGGAAAAATTATAATACAACAAATAAGAGACAAACATACCAATTTCATTAATATTTTCGACAAATTTCGAAAGCTCCTTGTGAAATTCAACTCCATTCCAAGTTCCCGCTCTACTTCTTTTTCTTGTCAGTCTGTGAAGGAACGAATGACATGAATGTTAAACATAACAAACCATTGGTAGGGCAATTTTATCCAGATTTCATCAAAATCTTTGCCATATTAATAACCCTCGATACCAGTTTGAGTCAGTAAAAGATTTTTCAAACTAACAAAATTTGACTCTGCAAATAAAGCCTGTTACAAATCAGATGTCAAATGAAAATATCCACGACTAAAAAATTTGAATGTTTCACAAGAATCAAGGGAGTCTGTGATGGTATATAGGCTTCTCTATGAAAAGAACAAAGAAAACAATCAGACATAGCATTGTTTCTTTGGCTACCAATTGTTCACAGCACATGTGGAGCATTGCTTTGAATAGGCTATTTCAGACTTTTTTGCTCATTGCAAATGCAAGCTTATAACCTTGAACAAACCCTTTAATTTGTCATATTGCAAATCTCATATGACACCTAATTTGAAACAGACGTTGGTCTTCAAAATTTGCTTTTAGCAAGTATAGTAGATTATGTATCAAATCATTTCGTGACAATACCAACAATAACATACTTTAAGTGAAATATTTTACTAATAAGCTGAAAACGAGATTGTTTCCGATAGTTCAGAAAGTGCCCAAAACTTTGCACAGTGTATTTTGACCAAAATGGCTCCATTTGGAAAATTTATATGGTATATATCCAAATGCAAACCTTTGATCTTGAGCAACTTCAGGTGGCTTTGCCAAGTTCAAAACTGATCTCTTCTTTTGTCTTCCTTTTCCAATAAGTCTCTCACTCCTCCTTGCACCTGAGGTATTTTCTCTTCTCATCCAGGAATTGAATAAATTAGATGCTGTGTCACCCTCTTTATTGAGGACCTGAAAGAAACAGTATATATAGTTACCATAAGCAAGGAGATCAAGGGGCAAAAAACTTTGGTGTAAGGAAACAAATGAGTGTCTCAAATTAAAGTAGTTCAATTTGTACCCAAAAAGCTGTCTGCAAGTTTGATCAATGAAGTAGACAGCAATAACCTTCAGTCTCTCAGATTGTTTCAATAGGCAAAAGTTAAATATTAGGTTTTTTTAGAAATAGGACAACAACAAGACACAGACAAGTATGACAACTTTGGCTTTGTGTGAACTTTGATTTCAACCTGTGGCATCTGGAAATCAGAAAAACAATCTGCAACACACATCTACATCTACATCTACGGCAATACTGAGCAGGACCACATAGTGGTACAAATGCTCAGGTATAAAATAAAGAAAACAAAATATGATAAATTCAGATCCTTGGGGCTGACAAAGGCCCCCCACATTGGGTCATTGAGACAGCCTTGCCATCACAAGGTGAATAATTACAATATAAAGAAGTCATCAAGTGGGACTAGTCAATCTGTTATTCATCCATGCATGAAAATAGAACTTTGAACATATATTACCTTATTTTTGCTGAGCTTCTTTAAGATCGACGCTAGTTGTTCTGGGTCCTTGCTGGCAAGCAGTCCATCACCGCTAGCTGCATAGAAAAATGCAGTTATCTGATCATATTCTACTGGGAAACAACAAGTCAGACTTGAAAATTGTAATTATAATTTTGCAGTTCTGGTGCAGTAAATTTACCCTGGGTGCAACAGCCTCAAAAGTTTAAAAGGAAGGAATAGGGGAAGTTTAGGAGAAAAAATAAAGGTTCGTTCCGTCTTTATGTTTTCTCCTTGTTTGTTCTTTTATTTTTGTTGGCTATGGTACAGTAAATTAATCTTTGGGATTCTTCTCTGAATTTTCATCGCATAAAACATGCTCCTACGATGGAAGACTGTAGAAACATTCATTTTCTGATTTTTCTGATTTAAAAATTCTTACATTATATATTATTCTTACTTTTGTGTATGAATCTGTAATAAAATTTCTCCTTCCTTTTTTCACAATTTTTTTTAAACCTTGACAACTGTTCATCCTACGATACAAGACAGGCTTCTAGAAGTGATATCTTTATGACTCATAAAAATACATTACAATATGGTTTGAGATCTGTTAGATCTGCAGGTGCCAAATCATGGAACAGCATTAGTGATTTTATCAAAAAATCTCCTTCAGTTCTCATTTTTCATCCTAAACTCAAATTTCAGGTCTCTACGATTAAAATCTTTAGCAAATGGGGTGCTCTCTCCCTGATTAGTTTATCTACTGACAGAGCTCCTCCTTAAGAAATTCCAAACCTACAAATTTCCTTCAAATCAGCTTTACATCATTATACATAATTATATATATTTTTGTTGTTCTTAGATGGAATTTGCATTGTTGCTGTGAAATTTTATAATGAAACTTGCTAAATATTCATTCAAGCCTACCACTTTACTTAACAGTGAGAATTACCAGCTACCTCCATGGAGGAGCAATTAAGTCCCAAGCTACCGTTCCAGAAAAGTAGCATGCAGTCCAGAAAAGGTTATGAAATATGTGAATATGATGCAGAATGAACATTCTCACCTTTTTCCAAAGCTTTGGTTGGACTTGGTGAATTGTTGTCCCATGTGATTTCTGGTCCTGAATCACTAGCATAACCACCTCCCCATGCTGCCAGTCTCCTTGGAGTTTTTCTCAATCGCACTACAAAAGAAGGAAAATGAAGGTGAAGTTGTGGTTTTAAGTATCAAGCTCTAGGATCAAAGCAGCAGCTAAGCGCTAAATGAGTCTGTGATCCCTTTTCATGAAGCTCAAGTGGTGGGACCCTACTGGGTTTCGAACCCACTCCACCTGACTGTTCTGGCTGCAAAGTCAGAGGATTACACCACAGCGCCACAACACCTTCAAAAGAAAGAAACATAATTATGACACTTTTAAACTGCATAGATGGTGTCAAGCCAGGGTGCATTTCATGCACTTAGGCCCGAAGATCTTCGGCGTATATCTGACTTTTTGTCGGCATAACGGCGTCATTTCTTCAATAAAATCGGTTCTTGGCACGACAGCATTTGAAAATTAGCCTATCTTGGCGTGAATGTGAAGTTGTCCTTGATCTTTTAGCAGTTTTTTTCTTTTATAAGAAACTAAGAATTTGGGCCAGTACTGGAGTTTCTTAAAATCATCAGATTTTGAGATGTTTTAGCAATTTCTCTCTCCCTGAAAATACCTGGTGTACAAAAGCTTAGGGCTTGGTGTGCCTTCGGCGTGGGTTTTACATGGAATGCACCCTGGGTGTCAAGGGGATAGGCATCTTTATATGATAAGTGTATTCCCACCTAAAAGGTAGGGGTGTCATAGAACTAGACTTAAACTAGTACCTTTTTGTACCAGATATGTGCCCTGAAAGGATGTCGTTTTCAGCTAGTTGCTCTTTCTTGCACAGAGATCCGTGTTCTCAAACATGCTCTTGAAAGGATGCATCGTTTTCAAATAATTGCTCTCTTACAAAATTTTGATTGGAGATTTGCAAGTTTTCTTTTGTTTTCCTGCATTGTTCAAAAAAGCAGGTAATCAATTTGAAAGGAAAAGAATGTTTAGTGAATGGTCTCTCTCATTATTTTTGGTCTGCTGGTCATCATCATCCTGCCCAGTCTGCAAAGCATGGCAGTTCTCGACAAGATCTTGTGTGTGCAAAGGCAAAAAAATATGTGTGCATGTGTGCAAGTGCATAGAAATGGTATGCAATGTGTGCACACTTCTCGGTTTCAGACAAGTGTGTGCACACCTTTCAGTTTTGAAGCTTCAATAAAAAGAATTCAAAGAGAACTTTGATGATGATCAGATCATAGAATGGGGACTTTTCTTTTGAAAGATTATTATTTTTAAAAATTTTACGGGAGGTGCTATAAATTTAAATAACTGCTGTAAAGCGTTCAACAATTCCAATGCAGCACAGGCTAAAATGTGATCGATAGACATGTTCTAAGCCAAAGTAAAGAGCTTATCCACAAAAATTTTCCTGGGGGCTTCGCCCCCAGACCCCCTCAGTGTATGCTGGACTTTGAAGTTTCTACTGAAACTGATGTGCTCATACCCCATATTTCTGAATCTTAGAGTACACGGTATTACAATTTCATTACCGAGTGGCGCATGCTAGGTTGGTCGAAGAAATTTTTGGGGATCCAAAGGTTGGACGCTCGGTCCCCGGTTGGGCGTTATTTTCTAATCAAGGTACCCTACTCGTGTTATTTAACAGACTCTTTCATATTAATGTCAATCCATAAAAGGGGCGTTGGTCGCATTTACAGCCAAAGTAGAGGGCGTGGTCCAAGAAAAATTTTCTGGGGCGGAGCCCCAGACCCCAACCTTTTCCTGCTTCGCCCCTCCAATAAAAAAAATCCTGGCGGCGCCACTGCCAACCTCCTTGTCCGAACAGGCCATTTTACAGATTAAGATTGGCTGTTGCGAAAATAAAGATAAGACTGTGGAGCCTACGTTTCTAGGTGGAGACTTGTAGGAAGTTAGAAGAAATGGCCATGGGCTGTTTCTCATTTTAAGAATAAATCTTTCTGTCTTCCCTAGATAACCATTTATGTTCTGAAAGTTTTTATTCTGATTTGAGTTGGGACTTGGACTTCTGTGTCAAGATTCTTTAAAATATCTCCTTCGATAGAAAAGTTCAATATTTTCCTTGAACTACTGTCGTTGTTATTGCGCATGAATAGCACCATGCCTCCCAGAACATCCCCTCCTTGGAAACAAAATTTTATGACATCAAGAATGTGTGTGTGTGCATTTGCATATTTTGGTGTGCATTGGACAAGCCCTAAAAAATATCTTGTGTGTGCACATGCCACACTCTGCAGACTGGCATCCTGCCATGTTCAAACAACTTATTTTTGTTTCTCGGTTATGTTCCAAACACTTTGCACTCTTACTCCTCGTTTAACTGTTTAAGTAAATTAGTAACCTGCAAAAGAGATGGTACAGTATATGGCTTCAGACCTTGTTTTCTACGATGGATGAGTGATGTTCTTGACAGATATTTTACGAAAATCATACCTAGGCCTACCTAAAGCGTTTGGAAACTGTGCCCTGGTCGGTGTTTTCGAAGGCTGATTGCAACTTTTATCTGACGGAGAATGTTTCTTGTTTCTTCTTAGTGAAATTTTTGTTCTCGCTTCGGGTGTCTTTTCAGTTCTTTTCTTAGCCTCTGTTGTGGTGGCTCTCTTTTCTTGACGACCCTCCAGGCCAAGGCCCAAAGCTCTTCTTTTCCTCATAGGAAAATGGTTGGTGATTGGCATGTCTGATGCCATCCTCTGCTTGGGCCTAGCCTACAAGGCTGCATCTTTGTCTTGAATGCATGTGATATACTTTTTTTGCACTCTGGCGTCTGTTTTTCGTATTTGTACTGTCTGACTTGGCTGTGTGGAAATTCAATATGGCTGCCAATCCTCGTTGTGTTTATGATTGTGAAAAAAGGCGCGCTATGCATCACAGGGAGTCTAGATGTTAACTTGGAAAATCAAGTCTGAGAATCAAGGCAGAGGAAAGAGGAACTAAATTTTGATTGGCTGACAACTCAGACAACTCCAAGGATTTGACCAATCACACTGAGTTGAAATAACAGCATTTTCAAGGATATCAGTCACACGAGAACCTTAAAGGTCTAATATCACCATTTCTGAAAATTTGTAATATGGACAGTCTGTCATCGCTAAATTCGATACCATCACTCAAATCGTGATATTTTGACAAGAAGTGCCCCTAAAAGCCCCTGAAAGATGGGGTGGTCTGAAAAATTACCGCGCAAAGAAAGAGACTGGGTCGAGTGTTTGTGACATAACAACAGGAACCACGCCACGCGCAAGTATCCAATGCTTTATTGAGGAATTTTGAAGCGTGTGGATAAACCGTGGGAACAAACGAACTAGATCTTCAAAAATGTCGCAAACATTGTCTGAATCATCTTGGAAATCAAAAGATGCGTGGTATTCTGCTACAACGTCGAAGAACATGTTGCTGAAGGAAAAGACGAAGCAGCAACAGTGAGCAATGACCGTTGTACGGCAAACTTCACATTGTGCTTAGACCCAGCCTTGCACATAAAAGATCTATGTCAAGATGACACTGTTGCCGATGAGGAATGGATAAACAAATGACTAAAGCATGCTAAAATGACAAGAAACCCACAACTGATTTTGATATGAAGGCTCTTACCTCAGTTTGGCAGTTTGCAGCGGCAATGCTGAGTTCGCAGCCAAATAATAAGATTCACACGGGTTCTCCAAGAACAAGCCAAAATTTATGCCTCTATGAAACGGCACAGAGTTCCTCAACGCTTCCCAACGTTCCGCTTTGCCCTCCTCAAAAGTACTTCTGCAGATGATAAGACATCACTACACTCAATGTATGAGTTGTAATTCCTATAAAAATTTTCATTGATAAATCGTCAACACTCTTGTCCTTGGGAACTCTCATGATCGAAAGCCAGATCGCACAAGATCATGACCTGCTGACTGCACGCCCATAATAACCGCAAATTTTAGTGTAAGATATATTAAAATTTGACACCATTCGAAAGAAGATTCTTTGAGCTATTCATACATGATTATTGTTTCCTTCAGCTTTCAATGTTACCCAGGAGAATTCTCTCTTCTCTGCGGAACGCCAGATATAGTCTTTAGGGAAACGGTTCTTGTATTGAAGGGAAAGCTTTCACCTGGCCTATGTGATTATCCTGTACCTTTAGCGCGACTTTTAGGCTAGCTTTAAACCCCGATGTTATCTGATGTCAAACTTCTTCTGTATGATAACTCCATCCCGGGAACAGAGGCACACTGTATCGATCCCTTCTTGTATGAAAAGAAATGCTTCGCGCAAATGACTGAGTGCTTCTTTTCGGTTCATTTTGCCTTCTCTCTCTCATCTCTGTGTAAGTTCCGTCACTTCTTCCTTCGTTCCTTCGCTTCAGGCTTGTCATCTCCGAAGAAGCCAGTTTATGGACTGAAATACCCAACTCTTTGTCATAGGTAATTGCTGCAACCATAAACCATACATCTCTCAGGCATGGCTGAAAAAACAGTTTTGCGGGAAAAAACAAGATGCAACCTTGTAGTAGTGTTTTCAATGAAGGCCTGTGCTGTGATTCTTTCATGCGTTCCTGCCGTGACGTTGCAGCGCTCGTTACCAGTCTTCTTTTCGCTGCGCGGTAATTTTGAAAAATTTCCTCAAATTCGCAACTTTGGGAGGCTTTTAGGGGCACTTGTAGGCAAAATATTGCGATTTGAGTGATGTTATCGAATTCAGCTGTCAGAGGACGTCCATATTACAACTTATCGAAAATGGTGATATTAGACCTTTAATGACCAAAGAATTAAAGAGGCTCCAATTCTGGAAACTAGAAAAGCAGAAAAGCAACTATTTTAGTTATAGAATTCTTTTGCATTTCTTCTATTTCATTTTCAATTTAAAAGGTGTTGTGGTGCAGTAATGTACTCTGGCTTTCCAGCCAAACGGACAGGGTTCGATACTCGAAGGGTTGCGGGGTATATTTCTGCGATCCCAGCACTTGGCGCTGAAAAACGCAACTTCACCTTCCTTCACCTCCACTTGTTCGCTACATGTCAGGAAAGTTTTATAAAGTTCATTTCGAAATGTATGTTCACCAGGATGCAAACATGAAGGCATGGACGAATAGGAATGCATTTTGGCAAGGATGAGCTGATGAGGGAAGTGGAGATGCCGCACAACGAAAAAGAATGAAAACAGGTAGGCCATTTCAGCCATCTATACCCAAAACACGAAAAAGTGGATGGCAAAGTTAACGCAAACAAAGTAACGAAAAGATCACCAACATGGGTCCTACCGACCTTTGGGATTTGCTGCTTTCTTTGGCCTCCACGTTATTCAATTTTGCCACAAGGACAATCATCTGAAAAGTATCCCAATGTCAAGAGCAGAAACTATGCGGTATGCGTAACAACACACGATGCACAAAAACGCATAACCTCCATCTATACACAAGTAGCCATAGGTTTTGGGGTTTCAATAGACCTTTTAGCTATTCTGAAAAAGAATGTGGATCGAACGATATTTCATCATAATTTGTAGAATTTTCGAATATGCACAATGGTGATCGAAGCTCCAATGCCATTCAATCGAACCTTGCGCATCAAAATGTAGAAAAATATCGCTCGATCCAGGCTCTTTTGTAGAATAACTAAAAGGTCTATTATGGTATGATCATCAATTTTGGGCAGGGCCGCCGAGAGGGGGGAGCAGGAAGGGCAAATTGCCCCCGGGCCTCAGGGTATAAGGGGCCTCATAATTGAAGATTTTTAACATTTTGACTGCAGGAGATCCTGTGAAATACATTTTAAGCCGATCTAAAGGGCATGATCAAAAATATTTTCTGCTTGTTTCGCTTGCAGGGGGCCTCATTTCACTGTTTTGTCCCTGGGCCTCCAAAAGCTCTCGGCGGCCCTGATTTTGGGTGATAGGATTTCATGTATGTGATGTACTGTTAGGTTATTGTAAGGTTTATATTATTTTGGGTACAAATCATATGTCAAAATGAAACACCGATGCCTTCAAAAGCTCAAAAAATAATCCAACTTTCGCCAGTTTCAATTTTCCCTACCAATCTGGCTTTCCTTCAACATTCGCGACGATAAGGAACATTTGATATCTTTTGCTTGCATTAGAAATTTTGTTCGCATTCATTTGCCACCATTTGCGTTTTTGGATTAACAAGATATTTACGAGCTTTTTTGGAAGTTATTTTGGATAAACTGCAAAATTATGATGGAATGGATCTTTCTTTAGGAATTAATCTAACATACCGTAACGTCTGAAGTCAAACAATTTGAAGGACATTCTTTCCAGACAC
The DNA here is from genome assembly GCA_964020215.1 of Aurelia sp. 3 sensu Dawson et al. (2005). Classification (NCBI taxonomy): domain Eukaryota; kingdom Metazoa; phylum Cnidaria; class Scyphozoa; order Semaeostomeae; family Ulmaridae; genus Aurelia; species Aurelia sp. 3 sensu Dawson et al. (2005). The sequence continues at coordinate 26,405,587 of OZ026574.1, read as the reverse complement.
GTAAATAAAGATAGACCAACTTCTGCAATTTGTTATCTTCCAAATTGACAAAATTTACATGAAACGGAACAAATATAAATGAATGATTAAAACCCTGCTGTGAAATTAAAAATATAAAATGAATGCTTCTCATTAAGTCTATAAAAGTATCAAATGAATGAATGATCTTAGAAATAAGCGTTTAAGCAAACATTATGAAATAAGTCTACGGCTATTAAAGGGAATCGACATGGTTAAAAGCTGGCCCGGGCCAGGTCAAAAATATAATCTATTGTACTCGACAGCTTCGACGCATCCGGTTTCATTGTGTAGCTATAGAAACAATGGATTTGTGGGCGTTTCTCTGGCCTATTTATAGCGATTATGAGATATACCTATGTCTATTCCCTTTAAAAATAACGAACCTTTGAGCTGGTCCTAAGGGCAAGGGGGAAATGTGGAAAACGGAAGGAGATACCGGGTGAGTCAAAGGAAAGTTTACTCGCCGGGCTGTGGAAGAAAAAGTATGCAGCCAATATTCAAAACAAAAATGTTAATCTATCAGTCAAAGGTCAATTTAGACGAGAAAATTTTGATTGGTAAAATCATTGATCTTTAAAAAAGTAAGAAAGTGCCTGAAAGGGGTTTGTATGAGAAACGAAAATTCCAGGTTCCATGTTGGCTCATGACTTATGTAGCGTGGAAGTTTACATTGCCACCTTAAGAAATATTTCGTTTTAATTAGTAAGTAAATTATAGACAAGAATGGAATAAGGAATCCTTGTCCACATACAAGCCCCCCTCACCATCATTTTTTCCTAATTTCTGGATCTAAATGATGGGTGATTTTACGTAACAAAATTTCTCCATCATAACTCCTTTTCCTTGGGTATAATCTGCACCCAGGCTACATCACGGAGCTCTTCCGATTGGCCAACGTCGACTTGATACGGAATATTCATTCGTAAACTCTATCATGAGATTGAGTTCATAGTTGTCTCTCTGCTGTCAGCCAAACCGCTACTAATTGTATGTCAGTATAGGTTTTCTGCCAGGGAACATGGCTTTTACCTTGCAACAAGAGAGCTTTTGGGGACGCACTTCCTAATCAACACATTAGCCAAATCTGACGGCATCGTTTGAAATGAAGACATTTCAGTTTTCTATTTTTTGACATGAATTTGGCAATGTCTATTGCAACGAATGAGTTCTCTAATCAAGTGGACTTACAAATCTTTGATGAAATACAATACTCTTGGAAATAATATCATTTTCCACATTTTGCCACCTTGGAGTTTTTTTTAACGTTTTTAAACTTATATGATATGAATTATCAATTCATAATAGGCTAAATTACAGTTGATTTGGACTTCCTTCTAATTTCTAGACAATACTAACAATAGTTTCGTCATCTGATTGGATGACTTAAAATTTTTATCGTGACTAGTACACTTTGCACTTGTTTAAGGACATCAAAATGACCCAAACAAGATCTAATTTGCTTTGGGGACTAGTCACCGCTTTCTTCTTTTGTCGAAGGGAAAATAAAAAATGTATGGCCTAAGTGCAGTCTAGCCATAAGATTCAAACAAAAATAGCCAGAAAGCCACACAATGTAATATAGGACAATGTGTCAATGGAACATTACCTCTCATATGAAAGTATCGCGATTTACTCAAAATATGACGACCATAAGCCTTCTGAAGGCAATGACATCGTTATAAAAGCTATGTGTGTATTCATGCATTATAAAAATCGACATTACTTTCTTCTCTGTGTTTAGGAATGCCACTGTCATTTGTATCTATCGATGCCCTTGAGTCCATACTTGCTGAAGTGCTTGTTTTGTTTAATTTCTGTGTTTCTATTGCGTGAGTTGACCATTGATTTGTAGGCTCATCTGTTAAAATAGAAAAACAGAATGCGTTAAGCCGTGTTGAAACTTTACACAGGAATAACTCGATGAATCATTCATAAATCTTTTTCCAAATTCAGCGTTTCCTACAGACTGTGCCTGAATATCAATATTGGCTTTGGTAGGAAATTCCTTCCCCGGGATGTGGGAGATTTTCTGCAGAAAGCCCCTTCCAAAAACCCGCAAAAAAGATTGAAAACGATGAGCGAAATTTCCTTCATTTCCCATCCTACAAATATGACATTCACATGTACTCATATTTTGTCCTCTTGGGCGAACGGAATCCCCTTGAATAGGATATTCATACCAGGAAGAATGCAGAAATCATTGCTGTAAGGTCCGTGTAAAGCAGAATTATGGTCACGAGCTTGGGAACCTTTTGAAGGTTTCTTGCAAAGGCTTTCTCGAGAAAATCTTTGTAATTTCAAAATGGATCAACTGATCTCAATCGGGTAAATTTCAAAGTAGACTTGAACATATCTACAATCAAATTATGTATTATGCGGAAACTAAACGATTTTGTTTAGTACAGGAAAACATAACGCTCGAGGTCTTAAAAGTACAGACGAAGCTTGTCAAAGAAAAATGGCCTAAAATTAGTTGGGTATACCTTCAGATTGAAAACTTACGTCAAAATCCCCCCCCCCCCCCACTTTTTTCAGATTTTCAGAGCTGCCGCCGACACTGAACGTGGAGAAGTAGCCGTTCTGTAGAAGCCAGTTTCTTACCAGTAGGGAGCTGCGTAACTGAAGTCGATCTCAAATAAGCTGTCACATGAAAATATCCGTGAATCCAAACAGTTGAATTACTTTGCACGATTAATTTTGAGTTTTCGCAAATCTTGCGTGACAGTTACTTACCATCATCAGAATCTGCTTTGTAAGTTTCCATTTCTCCTCCTAGCCCTTCATCATTTTCATCACCGTTTCCTAATTTTATGCGTTGTGCTCTTTCTCTAACTCTTTCAGCATGCTCTCTTTGCTTCTTTTGTTTCTCTACAATTTCTGCTTGTAAACCTTCTCTTCTATTGACAGTTGAATCCATTCTCTCCTTCAGCTGAAAGTTAGGATAATTTTTCCATCAAGAATAGAAAACAGAGAAGAATGAGGGAGACGTCAAGCTGGAAGCAGCATGCGCGAAGTTTGAAAAACAAGGATAAAGGTCGAAGTAAAGGAGCTCTGTGATGCGGGTGATTGGTTTACAGGACAAAGCTTCGACCTGAGCTCAAATTATTTGAATTTATCACATGATGAAAATTGAAAACGATCTCACACCAACTTCTATCATGCTATAACCATGATCTTCTGTGGAGCTAACGTTGACTTATCATATTATCTGAAAGTCTTTTCAGCTCCAAATGCGGGTCTATTACAGTGCGGCGGGTAGGCGAATTGTACCATATTCTGGATGCCGAATACGGTTTCTGCAAGAAAATCAGCGCGGTGCACAGTTTTCCTATTTCTGCGCAGTTGTGGGAAAATGGAATTGAAACGAATGGTTAATAGCTTTATGCTTACTTTGTAGTAGCAGAAAATAGCAGTTCTGTCCTCGAAAAGTTGCTTTTTACGTTGCTTTTTATTGTATTTTATTCATTATCTATTAAATCTTCCCATAGCTATAAATTGGTCATCGCAATTTGTAGATTCACGTAAATTTCCTTGGGATTCCTGTTTCATTTATATGAAATCCAGCAAAGAATATCAATCACACTGAAGAAGAATGACAGTAACAGTTACGAGAGAAAATGGCTCTCGGTTGACGGGTAAGAGCATAAATTTTAGTGGTTTGGCGGTATTGAGGCATCCTATCATTGACACCCCCCTAAATTCTCTTTGCCTCGCTTTGAAACACAAGGCATCATGTATTTGGATCTCACCAACCTCGTTCCCAGGGTGTTCTTACGTCATACGCTGATCACGAAGGCGAATGAACAGAGGTAGAGCAACGAACTCACTCTGGGGACGAGATTGGGATCTTACTTGTTTTGAAGAAATCTTGCAACTCAAACAATCTGCATGTCCCATAGCATTACTCCTTAATCCAAACAACACACATGAAAAATATTGCAGAATCCATGAATTGCAGCTCAATAAACCCCTTTTCTTTGTTGCAATCCTCTCAAGGATGAATTAGTAGGCAACCTCCCATTGTTCAGAAAGACTGCTGAAAAGTTTATACGTTATTGGAACCTATTTGTCAACATTTTCTTCCTGCGAGTAGCATGCAGAGTTGTTGTGTGTCGCCTAATTAATTAATATCATGTAAAAACTGTACCTCTACAGCTTTTTCCTGCAAATTGCTTTGTTCACGTGCTGCAATCAATTCTCTTTTCCTCTTTGACATTCTGCTAGATTTTGATTTTCTCCTTTGAATTTCCTGTAAATGGAAAGTTTATTAACTTTTGATTAAATGGTTTTCATAAAGTTATGAAATGAGTCATGATGATAAGCTCATGGATAAACTTGAAGTGGAGTGAATTATAGACAGGTGGAGAGAGTTTTATAGTTGTGGCAAAAAAATTGAAAACCACACTTTTGCCAACAACATTTCTTAGCATAACAAGATGGAGCCCTGCTGTTTGCCAATTTCACTCTCAGGGAGTATGTTTAGGTTAACTTTCAATAAAGATTCCAAAATTTTATGTTGATTTTTGAATTGCTGAGCTAATTTTGCTATGACATCACAATGCAAAATACAGAAATTCTTGGAAATTTTGTTCTGCCAACAAAAGATGTGACCAACAAATTTTTCTTCTCAGCTGGATTTTACATCACTCTATGCACGATTCATTTCTATGATTTGTTTGCAAAATATCAAAACTCCATGAAGAATACTGCTTCCGGGAAAAAGATAGTGAACAAACTCCAAGGGATTATAGTAGGCAGAGCAGTAGGGTTCCCTCTCCCTATGCCAAGAAACATTGTTGACAAAACTGGTTGTCATAAAACTTTTGGTCATGACTGTAGCTACATAAGCCATTTCTCATGTGGATGGTGGAGATACTAGAGCCCCTAGGGGGATCTTCTGGCCAACAGATCAGTACTTGAGTATGCCCACTATAGAGGAAATTTCAAAAATTAATCTTCAGAGTGATGAAAATCAAAAATGTTCGGATGGAAAAGTTTTGGAAAAACAATTTTAGACAAAGAACTTTCAGAAGACTTTTTCACAAAATTTCAGACACAAGTTTTGGACAAAAAATTTTGCATAGTACCAAAAGTAGAAAAACAGTTGTATACTACATTGATTAATCATGTGCAATTTTAACTAACAGTATATATGTTTCAAGAGTATCTATTTGACAAAGGAAATAGTTCTGAAAGCAGTCTCCAAGAATGCAGAAGAAAAAGGGGTACCTCCATCAACTCAAGAGCACATGACAACTATACAAATGTGAAAACTCACTTTGGAGGCCGGATTGACGATTTTGACGCTCTTTTTGAAGCTTTTAAATCCAGGTTTTGATGGTTGGAACATGCAGTGTCATCAATTTCACCCTGTGCTTCACCTTATCTACCAATTTAATCCCATCATTCCCTGAGCTAATATTTTTGGTTCATGAGAGGTTACGGTGACAATGAGTTAAACATGAAAAGCTATGGGACAATCATGTACTTACAAGTTCTCTTCTCTCCTCAGATAACCTTAACTTGTCCTCCAATTCTTTCCCAGTCAGCGGTTTTGGTGCATTTTTTAAACTCTGTATGGAAGAAAACTCAATTTCAATAAAATTCATAAAACTGCAACTCCTGGAGAACAGAACTCCAACTTTAACAAGCAGAATTCATAGAACTGTATGTAAAGTGAATATTTTCAAGCTTCTAGCTCTGCTTCAAGGCTCTGCTGGGTGTACTTAAAAATTCACAAAAAGATTCTCAGTACATGATCATCAGTCAAATCTGACAACATTCTGATGAGAATCATACTGTAGAATCATACAAAAGAGAGACTGTGGATATTTGAGAAAAACTTCCTAGCCTCAATTGTCAAGAGTTTCTGGGGAAGAAAACAAATGTTTATGTGCAAAAGGCCCGACGGGGGGGGGGGGGTACATAACATGTTGAGGGTACGGGTATGTGCCGCCCATATGGGTGGGTTTTTGGGCCCCAAATTCTCTAAACAAGGGTCCCTTTTTCGGCAGATTTTCCATAAACAAGGGTGGGTTATCCAGAAACTGGTGAAAAAAATAGCAAAAAATGGGTGGTTTTCCGCCAAAATTCATCATAAAAGTGGGTATGACGGTAACTTTCGGTAATTAGAAGAGGGTACCTTTTTGAAAACCGGGCGGCAGACCCCCATCCATTCGCAAGTCATGTACCCCCCCCCCCCGGGGCAAAAGGCCTGATCTTTGGCAGCTTGTGCAAAAAAACTTTATTGGCAGATGTCCAAAACAATTAACAGGCTTAAAGCAAACCTTTTCAAATCTAATCATCAATCAAGTAAATGAAATAACATAATCCCACCTCTAATCTTCTAGGTGGCAGCATTCTGGGTGGTTTGGAACTCAATGGAACTTCAAATGCCAGTGATTGTTTAGGCATCATGGGGCTGTCACCTGTTGAAAATGATGTCATGGATTGAGAAATCAAACTCAGGTTTACTTAAGACCAAAACCAATGAATACAAGGGCAAAAACATTATTTGAAATGTAATATCAAAGTTTTCAAAAGTCATTCAAAACATTTCAACAAACAGAAATTTGATAGTTGGTTGGCAAATAACATATTCATAGAATGGAAACTCCATGGCAACAGTAGGTGACTGTTTGGAAGTTGACTGACTGAACAGTTACAGCTATGTTTCAATTTTAATAATTTTTTCAATCAAAACAATTTCAAATACAGTGAGAATTTCAAAACAATTTCTTGACTTGTAAGGTAATGCGGAGAGTGAAAATTGGATATAAAACAGTTCTTAGCAGTTCAAGGACAAATTCTAAAATAGATTTACTATAAACTATTCTAAGTCTTCAAAGTTTACATACCCAAAAATGAAGGCCTAGGGGGTGGTGTGGGTACTTTAGTGGTAGCTTGAAATAATTTCTCTCTACTTTCCCTCTTATCCAAGCCTGCAGAAAATCTTCTTTCAACATCATCATTGATACTAGATGCACTTTGCGGCCTTACAGATCCTCGAGAATCCCTGACAAATATTTTACTTCTTGTTTCTTTGGGGCTACTTGGTACGCGAATGCTTCCATTATCAGAGCTTGGTCTTTTCGTTAAAATTTTTGTGTTCGATGATGGTCTGACATTTTCAGCCGATCGATTTTTGTTGTTGTTTTCATCACGGATGCTTGCTGCTGATTTTGGCCTTTCTTTTGGTTTTATAGCTTTGGTACTTTCTTGAACTGAAGGGGCAACTTTGGGGGCTGAGGCTCCACAACCCATTTTGGATCACTTGAGTGATGAGTTCTTTAGAGAGAAAAGTGGTAGAAAGAAAGGCTGTCTTGCTCCTTGCTCAACCGGCCTTCTAAAAACTGAAACTGTTCAGTCTTGATTGAAGATGAAATCGAAGGCTTCCCTGTCTTTTTCAGGCACGGAAATTGAGTAATCAGACTTGTATGGCCACAATGTTGCTTGTGCTTTCCTTTCTTTGTCAGATTGGCCTTTCCCTGCCTCCTCTTTCCTCTGGCCTTTTGGCGATCCAACCGGCTTCAAATCTTCAGAGAATTTACAAAATGTGTACAAAATTGTACAAATCAAGTCTTTCTTTCTCTGTCAACCAGCGGGATCATTGAGCTCTGAGCAACTGGTGGATTTCGATCGAATGTTACATGATCAAGCTCCGCGTGTTTGTTTGTTACTCTCCTTGGTATTGTTTAGTTTTGATTTGCGTCTGACCATGTCGCATAGCAACGTTTGTTCCAAGGCTCCTACGTATCTTTGCGGACTTCTTCTCGCAGTTACATGAAGTGTGGGTCAGTCTCCTTCACAGTAACCGAGGTCACTGCCTCATCTTGCGTGATTTCTGCGGATGTAAGCGGGTGCGTGAACTTCTCTTACTGAATTTTTTTTATTCAGACCAATATTGCAGGCAGGCAGTCATGTACAGGATGGGTTGAAAAGTTTTGACTTACTGTAAAAGCTCTATTAAGCTCCCTCTCTTCTCTAAGAGAAGTTTTTGAATAAGCCCCATTCCACTGAGTCTCCCCACTAAATCGAATGCTAGAAGTTACTGAAGATTTTCATTATTTAGCTGAACAACTTTGCATGGTAATCTTTGGTAAGGTTTGGGTGAAAAATGTGTCGAATTGGTATAAAGTGAACTAACTCAAAAAATCGTTTCTTGTCGTGGTGATATGGATTCTGTATGCAATATAACATTTTCCGAAGTGTATTTCCAAGATGGTTCATCGATTTGTATTCAGATCTAGAAATGCGACTCGAATTCGCGCCTTGAAAGTAGTTATTTGGTAAATGTTAGATCGTACAAAGATTCTTCTCAACACAGGCCACCATTTCATTTTGTTTTTAAATGCCTATCTTGTGGAATTTTTTATATCTTTTGGTTTCGGCATGCAAAGGACTCCTTAGAGTTGCAAAATGAATCATGGGGGTAAAGTAAATTGGTCTCCAATGAAAGCTTTCTTGGCACGACAATGGAAAAGATTTGGAAAATTTTTTTGCTAGAAAAAATGACCCAAAGACAAAACGTCAAAACAACGCTAAAAAGTTTGCCCACAGCTAAAGTGTCTTCGGGGCATTCGTATTCGGGTTCTGGGATATTCTTACAGTATCTTTGGGGTCTGGGGTATTCCTACAGTATCTTTGGGGTATTCTTATTGCCCTCATCTACAATATCTTTGAGGGTATTCTTGCAAACTCCAAAATAGCCCACTGTACCCCGTGTTAACCTACCCCAAAACCTAAATCGAACAACGACAAGCAAGAAAGAGCATTTCGAGCAGTGGAGATCAGTCAGCATTGAAGTCAGAACGAGCGAAGAAGATGAGCAACGAAAACCAAAACCAGCAACATACCGGGTGTCTCAAATGATGTATTATCTATCTTTAGAATGCTTATTTGTCCATAACCAATGAAATGATAAAAAAAAGCTTAGTTTTATCCAATTGCCGAAAGGCTAATTGTATTCGAGGATGTTAGTAATGGTTTTACGACGATTTTTTCATGTGAAACCCCCTTGAGTATTCTGAAAAATGTTAGTTATACGCGAATTTCTTTGTTGGTTCCTTTTTCATACCCGTCTAAGGTTTATCGATCTTCTCTTCGACATGAGAAAATCGTCGTAAAACCAAAACCAACATCCTCAAATACAATTTAGCCTTTCGGCAAGGGGATGAAACAAAGTTTGTGAAAATCAGTTCATTGGTCAGGGACATATAAGCAATCAAACAATCGACAAAACATCATTTTGGGAGACCCGGTAGAGCAGAAGAATTTCAACCAGAAATCTGGGTTAAAATCTTTCGCAAAACAAAAAGAAATCAGATGCTATTCTTTGTTCGCTGGTATTTTACTGCTTGTTTCTGTTTTTGGGGGTGTTCCATTTAAAGGGAGTACAAAGACCAGCATGCTTTGCACAAAGTCAGCGACTTGCTCTCCACAGCTTCCCAAATAACTGACTGTACGAAATTCACAAAAACAAAAACAAACGATCGCAAAGGTTGCTGGTCTTTGTTCTCCCTTTAAGACTCATGTCTGCTCGTTTTGCTTTCAACGTGGAACAAAACTAACAAAACAAACAATAAAGAGCAAAAAAATTCGAATGGAATGAATAGTTCATGGTTGAATCAACTATACGCGAGGAAATACACCCATTGAATCAAGATCTTAGTGTGAGCTTTTGCGCAAAAGTTGAGCAAGAATGGTATTTAAAATCGTATAAAAGTATTTTTGGATGCAAAACTCAAAGCAACCACATGTGTGATTCATAAAAAATTCATCGGATCAGGCGTAGGTGGTAGTACAAGTTTGAAATCAGAACATTTAACGACGTCATTTGACATGAAGCGTTAAATTTTGCTGTGAACAGAAACCAGTTGCTTTAGAAAGCAAGTTACTTTTCATTCCAAGTAGTTAATAATGATGGAAGATGCAGAAAATGCTTTGCTTAGACTCGCCCAGGCTTCCCGTGCAAGAATCCAAAAGTTAGAGATAGAAATCTGGACTTGAACAAATATCTATAACGTTAGGTCTGAATTGGGGCACGTTTCGCTGGAGCTATTTCCAATATCTTAATGTCAGCTGAGGAGCCTTAGAGACCTTTATTTCACTGGAACAAACTTGTCTAAATTCTAAATAACTGTTTTGCTCGCGAACTGTTTCTGGAAATCTGTTTAAAAAACGTGAAGTAGCACTGTAAATGTCGTCAAGTTTGCATTTCAGTAACAGTACAAATACAATCTCCTAGAAAGGGAAACTAACTTCAAAATGTATCTCTCCTTCAAAGAAACATATCTATAGGATTTAGCAAGGACAGATTTTGCAATACAATAGCATCAGTCGCTTTGGTTCACACCTCAATTCAAAGCGATTAGCGAATGCAGATAAAAGAAATTCTCTCAAGCAGAAATTGAAAACAAACGAAGACGCAAAGTTGCCCTGAAACCAGTACGGCGAACTCTCGTTTGGTGCGGGCGAAGGGAGGTTTTTAAGAGATGTAATGTGCTCATAATGAAAGAAGAAGGGAAAATCTAAAGTTCTGTCTGGGGCATTTTGTTTATTTGACTCAAAAACCGAGCAGAGGGCATTACAATTTTAGCACATTTATTGCTCAGATATACGCAGTCACTGCTCAGCTCCTGAATCAAGTAAACAAAATGCCCAAGACAGAACTTTAGATTTACCCTTCTTCTTTCATTATGAGCACATTACATCTCTTAAAAACCTCCCTTCGCCCGCACCAAACGAGAGTTTGCCGTACTGGTTTCAGGGCAACTTTGCGTCTTCGTTTGTTTTGAATTTCTGCTTGAGAGAATTTCTTTTGTCTGCATTCACTAATCGCTTTGAATTGAGGTGTGAACCAAAGCAACTGATGCTATTGTATTACAAAATCTGCCCTTGTTATAGGATTTAGCTGATTTTCTCTAGGGAGCTTGAAAAAGATTTTCACTTCTGGTGAAGACTTTGCCCAAAACTTGAATAGCTTTTTGCTTACAAAATGTTTACGACGTATGTGAAATCGCCGAGAAACAGCACATAACTTCCTTAGTTTTCAACCTTAGAATCAAGAAACGAGGAAGACCTTGTTCTAGAAAGGAAAACCAGTTAAGTGTGCATCGCTTACAAAGAAAATAGGCACAGCATTTGAATCAGGAATAAACCTTGTTATCACTAAACTTCTTGCGGTAAAGGTTGGGACAAAATAGGTTCAGATCTTATGGCTTTGTTCAAGTTATACAATTGCTCAATAAAATATTTTAGAATAAACGAACACAGCAAGCAAGCATCAAGATGAAAGAAACCAAATTCAAGAAATCTTTGACCCTTAATTTGCAAAATATAAAGTGTTCAAAACAATCCGCATTGGGACCAGAATGCAAAAAAATTTCTCATCTTTGGGGGTGCATAAAAGAAAAAGAGAATTCGATGTTCTCATAACTAAGAAACTGAAACATTGAAAATTCGATTGATATCAAACAAATGGTCTGGCGACATTTTATAATCAAACTTCTTAATGCTGGTCACTAGAGGAATATTTTGTATCTGTGACGCAAAGAATTGTTGTGTTCCAACATAAGAGAATATTTGCTTTAACAATTCTGATATGCAATCATAACAAATACGTACATCAATTTTATTTACTTACTTACAGAAAAATCTTTAGAAGATTTACCCCATTTACAACGAAAGGCATTTTAGTCTTTTCTAAAATCAAATTCAAATTAAATCAATAACTCAACATATTGTCGGGGGTCAATTATAAGGGTGCCTCAATTCGGCAAAACCGCAACAATTTGCGCTCTTACCCGTCAACCGCGAGTTGTTTTCTCTCACGAATTGAAACCGTCAGTTTTCTTCAGTACGATAAATATATATTCTTTTTAAGATAGCTATTTCAAGTGAATGAAGCAGAAATCCTATTTCCAGGAAATTCATGAGAATCTTCGAATTGCGATTGCCGTACTTTTACAGCTATGCGAAGACTAGGTAGGTAATAACGGTTATCCAGTAAAAAACTTCTACACAAAAGTAAGCGAAAACCGTCAACCGTTCGTTTAAGTGCAAATTTTCCGCAACCGTAGCGCAATAGTCGCACACTGCACTGATTTTCTTGCAAAAAGCGTATCCTGCATCCAAAATAAGGTCGAATCCACCTAACTACCTCTATAATAGACCCCCTAGTCAACTAAGGCAACTATCCCGGGTGACAAATATAATCCCCGTTTGAAAGGCAACTGTTCTCCTGCTCTACGGATACCCGGGCAACAATATTGGCAAATATCTTGCTTAATGATGAACAATGAATATTTTGATTATAGACATATTTAAATCCATTCTAAAATTCAACTGATTGAAATTGGCCGGACCGTTCTAAAATTATGAGGCACTTCTTCGACAAAGACCCCTCAAGAAAAATTCGATTCAGGCCTTAAGTCACGACCAAAGTTTCTCGATATTTCTGCCTTACAAAAATGACTCCAAAGCATTTGAGCGTCTCTTGGGTGGCCTTTGTTTCATCGCCATTTTCATGGGCCATGAAAATGGCGACAAAAAGGGCAAACCAAGAGACAATGTGCAAGGCATGATGGATGAAACAGACACTTTAACGTGAGCATGCGTCATCTCAAACGATGACCGAGTACTTTAAAGGGGCAGGGTCACGTAATGTGAACTAACTTCTTCCGGAACGACGATTTTGCAGTACTTTTGATAGGCCATATCACAATTATTTTCTACTACTTTTCTCAAAATGAAAGTGTTGTTTTGAAGAGATGCACTCTTGCACTTCGTAGAGACACAAACGAAACACTCATATGTTGTACGATTGCAGAGATATTGGTGGGTGTTTAGAAGTAACTTTATTGTGGATTCACCCCATCCACCAAAGTCTGTGCAGAACACAATGGTCACGTGTGGGCAACAATATAGATTCTACAGATAACAGGTTTGTTTACGGTTACGTGACCCTGCCCCTTTAACTAAACAGGCTCGATAACATTTGATTTCAGGAACCTAGTGATGATCAGTCCCGTGAAGTTCTTGCGGGTCAGATGATAAATTTGGTGGCAAATATTTAACCTGGAGACGTTGATACAACAGTAGAAGGGCATAGGTATAAGTACCTTGGTTGGTAATGTCTTCAGTTGTAGAAATCAAAATCAAATTCATCGTCTTCTTGTTTGCTTGAAAGATTGTTTCCACCACTGATGTTCAAATTCTCTGCCTCTGATTCTGAATCAGAGTTTTCCCAGAACCCTAAAGGACAACGTAGAAAAATTGTTAATAAAAACTTTGATGGAACGAATCACAAAGAAGCTGCAGATCTTGCATAATCATCAAAATTAAAATTTACACGTTACCTTGCATGCTTTAATGCCAGAAAGTTTGTCCAGGAGCTAATCAACTTAGAAATTTTGCAGTTCCTGCAAAGCTGATTTCCTACTTACAGCGTTATTTACGCTGCCCACAATCGAGTTTATGTTTCAAAGGCAATGAAAATGCTTCAAAAGAAAATTTAGCTCCACGACTAGGTTGGTAAACAATTGCATTTGAATGATATAAATGATTTTGACTCAACTAAGTATGAGGGAGATCTTTGCGAGACATTTGAATAAGAAATGTATGCGATTTTTCAAGGAACAGATATAAATATTTAACTTTTTTGCTTTTGAAATATGAGACAAGAACCATTTACATATGTGAATGAAAAAGTTTTAATTTGATGCAAGATGGAAATGTTTATGAAATAAACGATATTGAGAAAACAATTCCGGGTGCGCCAAATAAACTATACTGGACCGATCTTGAAGATTTATGGCTTAATCTTTAGCAAAGATCCTTAATTAGATGCTAGTATTTTTTGCACATTTTTATTCTTCTATTCATGGAGCTACAAGCGAGTTTCTCAAAATCTTCGATTTCGAAAACATTGAAAACTGTCAGAAAACGTTGATCAAATTTTCTAAAGACTCGGCATCAATGGAAAAAGAGAGATCGTCAGTTACACAAGTGTAAGTGTTAAAACTATGTTGGAAGGAATGTAAAAATACTTTTAATGATACAAAGAAATGTATTTCCGTCTGAAATTTCATTGAATTCATATTTTAATGCAGATACTGCGTTTCCGTGTCACGGGAGTTGAAAGCGAGGTGATGAGGTCAAACAAGCATTGAGTTTTGATCAATTTCTAAATCCCCACATCACCCGAAAAGGTTCTTTTTCCATTCATGAAAAAACCTGATCAACGTTTTTGACTGTTTTCAGTGCTTTCGAAATCGAAATTTCAAGATAATAGTTTATAGCTCCTTAAATAGAAGACTAACAAATGTACAAAAAATGCCAGCATCTAATTGAGGATCTTAGCTAAAGATTAACTCATAAATCTTCCAAATTCGTCAAGTATACGATCTATCGTGGCCTGTCAACAGTGCATAGTTTATTTTGGTGCCCAAGGCACATATTTACAAGTATACAACTAATCTAAATTGAACATATATCACCTTGATATCACTGGATAATAACAACTTACCTGGCTTGCGAAACTTGCTTGCAATGCTCCTTGAATTATCTGGGGAGAATGCATCATTCTTTGAAGTGCTAGCACTGTTTTTCTTGTTTGGTTTGACTTCATCAATTTCGAATGAATCTTGCTTCGAGCTGATAAAAAATATGAAAAGGGTTACTAAAAGAGCAAAGCTTTCAAATTGTTAAAGGGTGGGTGTAAAATAAAATGAAAAATTTCTTTGAACGGAATGGATTCAAAGAAACTTTAGTTACTTTGCTATAATTCTGCCGTTGGACTTTTCTGAAATCTTCAATATTTTCAGAATCAGAGTGTTTTTCCTCTATTTCGAGAATTCAAGAAAAATTTTCAACAATCTTAACTTTGTCGCAATTTCTAGACTGTTTGACACAACGTGAAATAATTTCCAAGAAAACCATAGTTTATGGATCCCTACCATATGGTTTCCAGTAAAAGTCTGTCACTTTTGTGGTCTATGATTTAGAAATTTGATGATATCACATCCTCAAATCAGCTAAAATTTTTTTGAATGCACTACAATTTCAAAAAATGTTCAAATTTCTGAAAAGTCCAACGGTACCATCATCGATAGGTAGCTAAAGTTTCTTTTAAGCCACTCAGCTGGAAGAAACATGTTGTAGAATCTTACACCCACCTATTTACGCCGATTTAAGATTAGGAACCTGTCCTTATCAAGAGAACCCTCTTTGCCAAGCAATGAATAATCTTATTAACTCAAAAGACTGAGGACGAGATTCTCCTTCTTGGGGAAGGATGATATTGAAATTATACCAGGTGTGTCAAAATATTTTTCGCTTTTAAGGATATATGATGGTAAATTAATAATTACAACTATGAATAATGGCTCTTTCGATACTGGAAATATTTACTATAGTATATGCAAATTTATTTTTCAGCAAAATAGATCATTTAAGACTGTTCTAAAAACTTGCATGCAATTTTTCGTACAATCTGTTTTCCAAATGGCCGAGAAAGGGGAAGACAAGCAAAGACGAAAAGAGGACGAATTAAATAGACAATTTCTGGCCATGTTTCAAGAAGCTAGGAGAAAATAATGTTCTTCCTATTCAAAATGGATTTGTACAGAATAATTTTAAGAGAAAGAAAGGATGATACAAAACAAAAATTTGGTCACAAACATCAAAATTTATCTACTCTAAGCCATTTAATGTAAAGACAACATTTTCTCTAGGCAGAAATATTAGGTAAATTTGGTCGTGCTTTCAGGTTGGTTTTGGAGGTTTCTAAAAGGGAAACTCTCGAGAAAATCCATCAAAATTTCAGAACGTAATGGCCCGATTTCATTCAGTTAAATCTTAAATAGAGGTGAACATGTTTTTATCAAATAACATATATTTTCCAAAGAATTTTCTTGACATCCAAGAATCAGTGGTCTTCGAACAAACATTAGGCTGTTTTAGCAGCAAGACGCGGAAGTCTTTGAGAACGCCGCTACTTTTTTTATGTTTTTAGAGCATTCTAATTTTCCAGGCTTTTCCTTCCCAGAAAGCTGCTCACAGACATTCAAATTCCCAAAGAACAGTTTGCATTCTCGCATCTCCATCATTTGTGAATGTGCTCATATTGCATTTTGCTTCCCTTCTCGACGTCATATTATTGCAGTGCGGCCTTCAAAAGTATACTTTTCAGGTTGTCAGTTTCAGAATAGAACGTACAATTAGTCTCTCGAGACTCGCAAAAAGTTTCGCAGTTGATTTCACTTTGTAATTTACATCCTCGAACAAAAGAATTATGTTGGCGTCTTCTTGACTCGCGTCTTCTTGCTAAAACAGCCTATTATTTTCTTTGATTGACTCGTTAGATATTGATGGAAAATGAAATAAATAATTTCTTCGGCTTACTTAAACATTGGACGGCTTCTCCTATCAGCTTGTTTCCCTGTGGATGGCTGATATCCGCTGCCCTCCTCTTCGACTTGATCATTCTTGGTACTTCGTCCACTTAAAACAAGACTTGAATTCAGTAAATCATCAAGGTCATCATCAGAATCATAAACGTCGTTGATGTGCTCTTTTTTAGGATCTCCCTTCGCTTCAGGTTTCTTCACAGGACTTTTCTTTGGTTCCTGTCTCTTCGGAGCAATATCATCATTTGAAAGTTCATTGTAATTATCTTCTAACTCTAACTCTGGGTCTGTTATGTCATCATTACCAAGATTTTGTGAGTTGTCTTGATTTTCTATGTCAAGTGTGTCATTCGAATTATTTGTTCTGAAAGGAAAAAGTGTTTATATTGCAAAAAAGATAAGATGTGACGTAGTTTGGTGTGCAAAATCTGATTTAAATTTTGATCGAAGTAAAACAACATTCATTTACCGACAGATTTGATAATGTGTTAATGAATATTTTTCAAATGAATGTTTTTCAAACTAAGAGAATCATATCTTCTAAACAATAAACATTTAACAGTCTCATATAGGGGAGGGCCTTTGAAATTCAGCCTCTCCTGAAGAACAAACATCTTAAGGATGAAATATAAAATGTAAAACGTCAACTGTTAAAGGATCTATTTCATCCAGCATGCCTTTCACGTGTCGTCTCTTGGTTTGCCTTTGTTGCCGCCATTTCATGGGCCATGAAAATGGCGACAAAGGCTAGTCAGAAGAAGACACGTGCAAAGAATGCTGGATGAAACAGACCCTTCACATTTTTCTTTTACAAAAAAATGCCAAAAAACAAAGCCGCCAAGTTTCTCTTTTCTCTTATATCAATGACCAAATTGATAATGATGATGATTTATCATTTAACGTGCATGCCAATTCTGGTCAGGTAGCCTTATCTTCGCCACGCCAAGCAGTTATCTATTCATGCATGAAACTGATGATACGATTCGACAATAAAAGGATTAAATTTGATAACCTTGCTACATAAAGAAATAAGACTGCTAAAGTTAGGCAACCAAAATTAAGTAGTACAAATTTGGGATTGTTTTCATGAAATGCGGTTAAATTTGATATTATTACCAAGAACCTTAACTCACCAGGAAATTCGATGATGCAGAATTAAGGGGGTGGACATTTTAAATCCTGGGTACCGGGGTGCAGGAATTTTGGCAGGGGTATGAAACTTTTCTTCATTATTTTGTGAGGGCAGAAATATTTTAAGAGCAATTTTCATGGGGTACAAAGAAAAGTTAACAGACATCAGGAAATGATGAATCACTAGGCCAGCATGAAAATCGCCTAGGACAGCTTGCTATCTGTCCATATATCTGTGCTTTATGCAGAAGGACTTCTGGATGGGGGTACTAAACCATTTTGCTGAAAGATGATGGGGGCACGAAAACTTTTTCTATGCTCAAAATGGGGTATGAAATATTCTCCAATTGTGCAAAATTATCCTCCGCCTTGGTACCCAGGATTAGAAATGACTGCTCCCTAATCATGCAAAACACTGCTATTGATTACATTCACGGAAACCTACATATGAAATCTAATTTGAGCCAAACATTTGTCTCAGTAATCATGAAATAAATAAAAGCAAACATACTTCTCTCGATGTGGAGTGAGTTTCGTCGAATCAAATGTTGATGAATCGTCATCCTCTGAAACACTTCCTAAATCTAGCGATAAGTCATCCATATCTTTTGTTTTAGAATTATTAGTCTGCTTCGTTGATGTTCCTTCTCGAGCTTTGGGCTGCTTATTTTCTTGATGCTTCACGGTGGCTCCCTCCTTCGCAGTCGCTTTGTCACTTTGATCAATAAGTGACTGATTGCTTTCTTTCGATGGCGATGCTATGTAAGAAAAAGAATATACTCTATTACAAAACACATATTTAGACCTGGAAACAGAATCAATTCGTTTGATAATAGAAACATTTGAAAAATTTGAGCTTTGAAAACGTACTTTGCAACACGTGGAACTGACTAATCTTTAATACGGTAATTTGTCGAACAAGGTTTTTTCTTCACTTCGATGTTGCAAAAATAGAAACATATCATTTCATTGCAGGAAAATAACATAGCTCTTCCGCTCATAATTGGCAAAGTAGTGGGCGAAAAACCCAGCTAAGGATAGAGCGAACGAAAACCGAAACATTTTGGAGTAGTTTTGGAAAAAAATAAGCTTTTTTGAAACAATGGAATAATTTTGAAAAATAATGTGTGAAGACAGCAATGAGAGAAATTTTGCGACTTGCATATCATTAGACTGTCAAGACTATGCAAAATAACATTTCTTTTACTGCTGTTCAGAGGGCCGAATAGTCTTCGACAAATCAACTGACTTCTGAACAGTGGTCCTTCAAATGGAAACTCGATGCCCCAAGGAATCGAAAGGTGCTACCTTAAGTTAATGGCATAAAATACCTGGTTTACTCTCTGGTTCTAATTCAGCATCGTTCATTTTTCCTCTATCTTGACCACTTCGTTCTGAAGCTGCATCATCATTTGTTTGCGAATCCATTTCACATCCATTTTGTTCATCATCATCATAATATTCTTCTCCGCCGTCTATGACTCGAAGCAATGCTTGTGACACCTAAAATTTAAAATAAAAAATTTGTATCACAATCAATTGAGTATCAGCAAGCAACGCAATAGACCCATTTCACAATAACATTTAATTCGAGGTAAAAGATGTGATTCCCTGTGCAGCGAGAAATCTACATCGTGTCATTATGTTGCAAGTACACGTACAAAACAATTTCATGCATTGCCGAGAGCAATGCACGCTTTTGAGATTTCAATCCACATTAAATCGAGGCAAGGGAGGTTCCTGGAAGAACTTCAAAAGAACTAACGTCATTGTGAAAGGGGTCTATTTTCCATTTCATTCATCATAAAAATCACCATCGTACTGCCTCGTAACAAAAAAAACTTAACAGGAGTGTGCAATGGTAAAAAAGCTTCTCTATAAAAAGAACAAAGAAAACACTCAGACACTGGATCGCTTCTTTCGCTTTGAAGGTGTTGTGGCGCAGTGGCGTAATCCTCTGACTTTGCAGCCAGAAAAGTCAGGCGGAATGGGTTCGATACCCGATAGGACCCTACCACTTGAGCGTCATAACACCGTAAAAATGTAAAAATATCGCTGCGGAAACAATGGAGTTTCATGACCGCCTCTTGTGGTGATCAAAAAGCAAATGATGAAAGCGACGCTATGACTATACTTACGGCGACAGTAGGTATTTAAATGAAGGCAATTTACAGTTATTCTGCAAAACATCTTTTACAAATCCTCATCAATTTTTTTGCATGCTGCATCAAACTAATTGCAGAAATTCCTCGAACGTCTGATCTGGTATCTATTTTGGGACAGACTTTCAGTTGATTTTAAATGTCCGCAGGGTTTGTTATGAACTTCCATGCTCTCTGTGACATCGTTGTCTGATTGTGTGTGTGATTGTGTGTATTTGTGTGAAGATCGTACGTTTGTTATACTGTAAACATTATGAGCATCTAAGAAAATCAATGTTACATCTCTACCCTTCTAATAATTCCGAGATATTCGTAAGTTGCCTTGTTCTTGTGAAATGTTTAAAAGTCTAATTAGGTAACTCGCAGAAATCTTTGGTCACAGAACCATCCAATATGTCTTTCTTTTGAAACGACGATTGACAGTTTCAGTTTCCTCCGTTTCTTCTTTTCTCAGAAGATGAAGAATAACATTAAAGAACATAGAGGAAAAGCTATGACTGTGCAATAATGCAAGGTGTCTGTGTATGGCAAGCAAAGAGAACAAGTCTAATGAATGTTTATGTTCATTGGGAAAAATACAACGTGGCAAGCGGATTTTGAGGTATTTTCCCTTACCTCATAGGCTTCATCAGAGTCCCTAGGACAGAGCAGATGTGAAAATATTTCGGCAACAGTTGCTGATTCGAATATCAAGTTACCAACTAACAATTCCATGTGATTAAAGATGTATTCCCAGAGCTCTTCAAATGCAGGAGAAATTATGTTCCTGGAAATTGAGAATAGATATACAGTAAACAAAACAAACCTAGGGCTTTCCAATATGATGTATGATGTACGGAACAATTTTATCGCAAGGAAGAATTCTTTTCAAAATTCAAAAGTCAAAATCAATGCTGAAAATTCCTTTGGGAAATATCCATGAAATCAAATCAGTGCTAGACCCTCTTTCAAGGCTTCCACGTGCACTCTATATTTCAACTTTCAAAGCTCCTATCTTCGGTACTTGGTGGACGATTTTTAACTGCACGAGAGCGTTTAAAATGGAGATTAAAGCATTTATGTTTGCAATCAAAAAAGTCCAAAAGTGTCATCGTTTTGCTCCTATTCTAAGTCAAGAAGGGTAGCTATCCTGAAACACCCGTGAATTTGTTCAATTTCAACTTTGGCGTTTCGCTAAGGCATCAACAGAATTTTTGGAAACTATTTGCTTCATGCTGCAGGGTTCAATGCATAGCACATGGGGCTACTCTCAACAAGGAATATAAAATGAGAATATATACTTCAGATGCACTTGTTCCCCGTAAAATCAAGACCAAAATCGAATTCACATACCTAAAATCATCCAATGAATAAACACTTTGAACATCATTTCCATCTGCAACGATACTCCCATTTCCGTGCCGCATAACAAATGCTGGAATTTCTAGTTTTGAAACAATGCATAAGTCCCGTGTTTCGAACTTTTCCAAATTGCCCTCCATCGTTGAAATCCTATGCAAGAAAAAGGTTCAAAGTAAGAAAACTGGCACTGGACTGACTTTTTAGTCAAATAAAGATGTTATAATAAATCTTACTACTATACGCTTCAAATCACTATACAACACAACAAGGACGATTCCATCGGGAGCGAAAGACAATGACTACCCCATGGTCACTATAACAAGGGCCAATATGAAAAGACACGCAATGTCAAAGTAAATACAACAACACAACGAATGATTCAATATCTAATGGATACCAAAAGCTAATGGACACTACACTGGATTCTGTCCCAAATCAGATTTAAGGTCAGGGTTGCGATAAATTTAACATTGATAAGTTTGAAAGCAGGAACACCGCAATGCGACGAAGAACAACAGCAAATATGTGCGAACTTAAGAAATATATATATTAGATGCCAATATTTCGTCCTGCCATGCAGAACTTCTTCAGGGCTGTTATGTTTTAGTTGGTAACTAAAACATAACAGCCCTGAAGAAGTTCTGCATGGCAGGACGAAATATTGGCATCTAATATATATATTTCTTAAGTTCGCACATATTTGCTGTTGTTCTTCGTCGCATTGCGGTGTTCCTGCTTTCAAACTTATTCACGTTTTATCACTGCAAGCATCCTCGGATCCGACGAGCGACATTGGTATCGTGTCCTTTTCTTCTTCGATAAATTTAACATTGTTTTATCTAAAGTGAATCAAATGCCTGAAATCTGATACGAGACTGAATTTACAAAGCAAAAGAAACATTTACGTTAACGGACGTGGTGTTGGCTATGTGCAACTTATAATTCTAGAAACAGACTCTCATTACAAGTCATCTTTTAGAGCACAACATCATTTATTTCTACTACCATCTATCCTACATTAAACTCACACTGAGCAAAGGTGAACCTTATAAGGCAAAGAAATTTACAGTTCTGAAGAATCGATTTCATACTTTCAGTGAATTCAAGCAAAACCCTTGGCTCTCAGTGGTTATATGTATTTGACTGGAAGTGCTGAGAGATGTGAGGTCTTTTCGTCAGAAAGATCAATCGCTTGATTCTTTTGTTTACAAAATTCGACCCTCCTCTCGCATTGTTGAATCTACGAAAGTACAACTGAGTAGCACGAATTAAAACTTTGATGATTTTCAAATATTACACCCACTATCAAACGAAATAAATAAATTTTGAGTTGCCAACGTAACCTAAAAATTTGAACAAAGAGCAATGACTGCGGCTATAGATCTGCAACAAGTCTAATTTTTTACCGGGATGTAAGAATTTAAAGATTTGAAATGGAGGTAACAATGTCATTTTCTGAAACCATCAAACTTCTCAACAAAATGATTGAACTTTCACAAACTAAAAGTTTCAGCCTCAAGTTTCAAAGATTTAAAGACCTTAGGTATCCGTTTCCTTGTAAAATGGTTTTCAGACAAAAAGAATATCTCCTACCTCTTTATTTTTTCCAGAATATCTTCTGCAAAACCGTCTACAGGAGCTCGATAAAATTCTTTTTTATCTATAGCACCCATGCGATTTTCAATTTCTTCAAATAAATATGACAATGCCGGCATTTCTAAGAACGTTTGCTTTTTAACTGAAACTTTGACTTCACTTTGCTGCTTCGTTGGAATTGGTAAATCGGGAACAGGATCTAAGTGCTCCTTAGGAGCCTTGTTTTCATCGCCTTTTTCACGTGTAATCTCGATAGTGTGGTCTGACGGCTGGACAATAGAGTGGGGCTGTGATTGACTCATATCTATGCTGCTTATTCCAGACACAACCAAATTATCTGAAATATCCTCTGATTGACTCTGAGTTCGCGGAGCACTAACAGGCTCTGGCGACGGACTCTGCTCAGATTTCGGAGGTTGTAGAACTATCCTTTCGTAAGGCTCGGCAATTTCATAACTGTCTACTGAAGAATTGGTGACTCTCTTTTGTGCTAAATCATCTTGTGAAATAACCGCTTCCGTTGGATATTTTTGTTCCATAGCTTCACTACCCTCGCTATCAGCTAGCCTCCCTAAATCTGTTCTCTGTGTACCAAAAACTTCGTCCATTCGCTCACCGTTCTTGTCAATTTTTGCTGTCTCAACAAGAATTTCAGTAGTTAAAGTCAAGTCTTGCGATTTCAGTACAACAGAATCATGCAAGTCTATATTGCTTGGCTCTTGCTCTGCAACTGAACCAGAAATATCGGAGTGGTTCAGCTCATTCCCCTTTATAGTTCCATCTCTTTGTTCCGATTTGCCAGATAGCCCTGATCTATCACTACGACCAACTTGGGTATCTCGTTCCAATTTCTCGACTGCTTCAACATCAACTATGTTATGGAAGTCATTACTGCTCCCTTCCAGCTCCATGGTTTTTTCAGTCTCGGTATGGGGATCTATTTTTAAAGCATCTAACCCATGCAGTTGCAACCTATCCCTCATACTCAATGATACCCTCTCTCGTGATGGGACAATTTCCTCTGCACTGTATCTTCTGTCCTGTTGCTGTTCTTTTGTTTGATGCTTCATATCTTGGTTAAATGCATCAGCTCTACGTTGTGGTCTTCCATCTGCGAGACTATCCTGTATCTCTCTTCTAGATCGAATGTTAAGCGGGCCATCGATAAAGTCTTTAGGATAGTCCGAGCTTAGTCCGTTCACATTTAGGCCACCTAATCTCTCAGAAGATACATCAACACCATGTAGCTTCGATTCGGAGGCATAGTCACTTCGTTTCCTATCCAGTTCATTTTCGAGTTTCCCATTCAAATCTTCCGCACTACGACGAACGGGTTGATGCCGTACGTCCGATCTGATAGGAGCTGTCTGCCTAAATGTTTCATCACCGGCGACGTGCCTCCCAGGCGATACAGACATTGGCAACAAAATCAGCCTCCCGTCTGGACTCATCGCTAATGCTTGCGGAAGAATAGTGAAATCAGATATATCTGCAGATTTTTCTAGACTAGAAATATTCAGTGACTGCGGTCGTACTTCGCTTTTGCGTTGAATCGTATCATAAAAAGGATTGTAAGACTCAAAAAACGTATCTCTTGGGCTGTGACGCATCCTAGAGTCATAGTAACTTCTGGAATTGGCATCATAATCATCACCTTGATGTCCTCTGTAAGTTGGCATCGAAGTAGGTGCGTCCATAACTCGTCTACGATCTCGCCAAACAGGCTCTCGTTCTGGTGGGCTTCTCTCCCTGTACCTCGTTCTATGCACTTCGGGATTAAATCGTTCATATTCACGTTGCAATGGAATCTCATGACTGTCATGCCATCTGCCATTTTCAAACCTTGAAGAGTATGTTCTATAATTCTGATCATACGGGTAATCGATTGAGTTACGTGGGGGCCTCTGAGGTCTCCTGGAGTCTCTTATATCGTCTATAGGTGAGTGGTTAGTACCATAATTTGTTCGTTGATCGTATGCATTAGGTTTAAGGGTAGAATGAAGAGTATCTGGACGATCATCTGTAAATTCTGGGCTATTATTGAATTGGCGATCCTTTGCTACTGTTTCAAATATTCGCTGAAAAAAATGCAAAAAACAAAATACAGAAAGCAACCAAGGAATCAAATCTTGAAAAATGGCACTACTTAACGCAGGTTTTGGCCATTTCAGCATGATTTTTACCACTTTTCACAAAGTAAAACCTAATGAAAGGCGGAAGAACATTTCAGAAATAATACAAATGACTTCAAAATTCAAAAGATCCCTGTGTGATAAATTTTCAACACCACGCAATTTTGGACAAATATCTATATGTTTTTGAAGAATTCTAGCCAGAAATTGCTCCTTTAATTTTGTTAAAAAGCTGCTAACAACATTCATATTTCAGCACTATGATGAAAATTCATATTCAGTTTACCTCATTGGGCGTTTCTACAGAAGGAATTCTGCTGCCTTGCAAGTTTTCTTTCCATTCAGGATATATAGAATTGATGTAAGTCTCATAGTCACGCTGAAAGTGAAAACATTCCAAATCAGCTTTATCACAAATGTTGAAAAACATTTAAAGCAGGGGTTTCAGTACGGAGCTTTGCCATTTATGCAAGGGTAGGGAAATGACTTTTAGTTGTAGTAGTCTTAGTGGTATCAGTTCAGATAAAAAGGAAAACTATGAAATGTCATTGAGTCCATAGTTAACGCAAATTTTGGCTGTTTTTAGCATGTTTTTTACCGCCCTTCACAAACAAACATCTGATGAAAGGTGGAAGAAGATTTAAGAAACAATACAAATGATATATATGGAGTATGAACTGGTTTCCACTGCCATGGAAAAAAAGTAAATTCTGATGGACTTTCAGCACCTTTCCCATCTTACAGCAAAGAAAAACAAAAAAATATGATTTATAACAGGCACTAAATATGGCATCTACTGAAGGTGAAGTTGCGGTTTCAGCGCCAAGCACTGGGATCACAGAAGTAGCTAAAGCGCTAATTGAGTCTGCAACCCCTTGTCATGACACTCAAGTGGTGGGGTCCTACCAGGTATCGAGCCACGTGATTGTTCTGGCTTCAAAGTCAGAGGATTACACCACTGCGCCACAACACCTTCACCTTGCCTGTAAACATCCACTGTTTGTAAAATTTTGTCGAATCTCTCTAGGTCCATTTTCAGCAAGCTGACAGGGTGGAATTACGGTTAAATACTAAATGAAGATACAAATACTGTTTCACCATAATTATGATAAACAAACTAACAGTATTTACCGCCATACCTTGACTTTCTTCAGTTTTTCTGCTTTAATGTCCAAATCAGCACCCATCTTTGTCACTTTATCAAAATCATTCAATAGACTTTCATTTCTCAATTTGCTGTGTCTCTCTCCATCTCTCAGTTTCTGCAATGCAATCTTGAGCCTTTCTGCTTTCATTTTTGAGCTGGAAAAAATACAGAAAAGGTAAAAAGATAACTACATTGTTACATTATACATAGATGCAACTTTCACACCCAAGGAAATTTGTTGACGTCAGGCACCCCATTAATGATGTGCCTTTTCTCCAGTCTGTTGATAAATTTCCTCTATTTGTTGATGCATTCTGATGCCCTCTAGGAATGGTGAAATTTCAGCCAAGTTGTTATGGGATGTCATGATGATCATCAATTTGTTTTTTTTTTCAGTTGTTGTCAAAACTAGAGGGGTTTTTTGAATCTTTATCATTTGCAAAGTATAGGAGCAAGATAACAATGGCTGAATTTTTAGAAAGATTCTCAAATAGTTTGCTTTTGGGCAGATATCATTTAGCAGTCCTGGCCGTTTGAGGCAGGCGATCGCCCGCGCGCGCCTCCACGCTCGCCTCGAGTTAGCGAGGCAAGCCATTCATCGCTGGCCTCAATGTCAGTTCGTACGCTAATCGCCCACCTTGGTTTTCCTTTCATTTCTCGACACCTCCTGGAATAAAACTTAAATGTTGATAGGAACTTGTTTTGACTTCAAAATAACATTAATCACCCTTCAATCTCTTAGGAAGTAATCTGATTCCGTAAACTCATTAACTACTTGACAAGTCACGTGAAAAACAAACCAAACCATTTTAAATGCAATAGCGAGGCAAATCCTTTGAATGGTTTCATTTCCACGAGACTGCTATTTCGAAGGCCGATTGAAATCCAAACACGTTAAAACCGAATCATTTCAACATGGCGAGTAACCAGAAAGGGTCGACTGTTGAGCTGAGAACCTTCGAAAAATAAAACAACGGGGCTGTTCTTGGAAGAAGAATTGAGGAGATAGATGGAAAGAGGATGGTACGTTCGTTTGGTGCAAACTTTGCACTAAACATAAAGCTTCGATTCCCTTGAAACCGCTTTGTAAAGGCAGTGCGAAGTCCGCTGTTGAAGCCTACATATGGAACAAATTACGCTACAAAACGATCAGTACGACACTGTCAGCTCTCAAAATCTTTTTATTTTAAGAAAATTCCTAGCACTGGGTGAATCTATTATTTTCGTTCAATAAAATATGTGATATTCTTGCGACAACGAATTCGGAAATAAGAAACCTTCCAGTACTTGAACATCAAAATACCAGTTACGGAATGATTGCCAGTTTGTACTAATGTTATTACAAAATTACATTATATGTGATATAATTTCCGTTCTGTTCAAATCTCGTTAGTGAGTGTGTAGTTGATTTGGGACCTTATAAAGCTATCGTTTTGTTTCTGTTGGAGACTTGGTTCTTTCATGTGTCCATGATCGACTACGACCAAGAGAAATAATCGGCTTTAACGACAATTCTCGGTATCTATCTCGGATTCAAATGTGAGGTTATGGCTGAGTTGTCGGTCTTTCATTTGTGGCCGGTTTGAACTTATTTAAGGTGGAGAAATATCGGGAAATGTTGATAATGATATGAATGTTCGTCTTAAATGCAAACGATGCAGTTCGCCGATATCCAGTTTTGTCCCGCGGAATGCCCCTTTAAAGATTTCATTTAGATATTCTGATAGCACTTGTTTCAAGCTACTTTTGCTAACAGTGGAAGGTTAATGTGCAATTTCAAAGCGGTTATAAGTACCAATCCCAAGGGTGCACTTGACCAGATTTTGGTAGGGGACGTCCCACCAAGGCTTCAAACACATAACTGTTGTACCGAACCTTACATCAATTTCTAAATCTTATATTTCCTACCAAAATCTTGAAATCAGTAGGGTCTACTGGAGTAAGATGGGTAGCTGGGGGTAAAATGTGTAGTGTTGATTGCTGGAAAACAGAAGATCCTGAAATGATAAACCAACATTCATTAATCATGGTGGTTTGAATGGCTCTAGCTAGAAGAAAATTCTGAAAGAAGATCTTGATAATGTTTAGCCAAGTTTTTCATCCTATCCATTTTACCCAAAAGTTACCCATTAGTAGACCTTACCTACCATTCCTCATACCGAAACATTGAAAATCAATACTGTTCCTTAAATTAAGTTTGATTTCAAGGCTTAATGCTACTGTCTGCGAAAATTGATATCCTTCCCGACCAGTGTGGAAAGTTTGTTTTTGTTACGCCAAAGGTTTACGCCACGCTAATTGCCTAAGGGAAATAGACCTGTTGTTCTTCTATCGTCCTTGACGTTTCTCCACACCAAAGATATTATTTGGCGTAACATACATGTTTTCCAGTGTGGCTTCCCGATGACATCCCGGTAAGATGTACATAGCGCACCCCTCAGGAGTGCAATGGCACCGCAGATTTGACTCAGACAGACTGGACAGTCGACACGTTTTTTAATAAAAATTAATTCTTTCCTTAAAATTTTTCACTGAAACTTTGAGCAGCCTAT
Organism: Aurelia sp. 3 sensu Dawson et al. (2005); assembly: GCA_964020215.1. Classification (NCBI taxonomy): domain Eukaryota; kingdom Metazoa; phylum Cnidaria; class Scyphozoa; order Semaeostomeae; family Ulmaridae; genus Aurelia; species Aurelia sp. 3 sensu Dawson et al. (2005). Next base: position 26,377,096 of record OZ026574.1, on the reverse strand, counting down.
AAGTAAAAACAAACCACAGGCTCCTAAAAAGCTAAGCTTTTCTGATAAACATATTAGTTTCATATTCACATTCAACTCCATGGCTGTTCGTTTGTTACCAAGCGAACGATAAACACATTAAACAGGTTTGCGGCCTAATTTATAGGCCGCCTAAATTCTTGCCCATTATTCCTTGATTTGCTCGTCCTCATACTCACCCTATCACATCTCTTCTATGTCTGTTCCTTGCATCAGCCCTTTCTCTTGTTACACTCATATTTCTGTATTCCATGTTTGTTCATTTTGATTGAGAAAACACTTTCGAAACAGCCGGGGCAGAGTGAAAAGTTTGTTTTCTGGTCGCCATCTTTACCGCCAGAATCTATGCAGCAGCTAGCCCCGTTTCCATGATAAATTTTGGTTGGAAGTTGGAAGATGGATGATGGAACAAGGGAATTTGGAATTTTGTAATAATAAGGCATGGGAAATAAATCCTTGAAGTTTCTTTTTGTTTTATGCGCTTCTACTGAGGAACAAATTTATCTTTATAGATGCTGTCTTATTCAAATATGTGCTTATGATGTGCAAAAATATGATTTTAGAGAACCCAATGAATTGTTAGCATTTGTTTCCAAAAGTCCCATAGATCATGGCTTTTCTGATTAGAATTTCCGAATGTGAAATAGTAAAATCTACTTTTTGCTAAAACCTATATTTGCCATAAAAAGCTAGACACAGTTCAGAGTAAGGTTTGCAAGGGTCATTGAGAAAGTGACATTTTTTAACTTTGTGACTTCGGCGTATTTTCAAACAGAAAAAATGGAATTCTTGTAAGTCCGAGGCCCACCCCTGAAAAAAGCAACATATCTACCAAATAGCCGTTGTTACAAAAGCACAAGACGAAGCATCAAAGATCAGAAAGGAACTTTGGAGTCGTTATGGTTACGGCAAACGCTAGACTTATTACGATGAGTCCTAGTAATCGCTACCACCCACCCACCCCTCGCTCATAATACTAGTATGAGCGAGGGGTGGGTGGGTGGTAGCGATTACTAGGACTCATCGTAATAAGTCTAGGCAAACGCTTGTTGACCAAAATTGTCGAGTTTCAGGTGTCCTCATCCTCAAATCCTGGCAGGTCAGCTTTTGCAAAATGCAAAGATACCATCTTTGGAAGAACCAGAATTGTTGAAAAGAGAGAAGACTTGGTCAAAAGAAAGAAACTATAATTTTTCATACAAAGTTTCCAATGTTGTTCAAAATGTTAATCCTAGTATTTTGAACTATCAAGTAGCTTGCGTGCTTGAAAACAAATATGAAACCACACTATTTGTATCAATTCCTTTGTTACCATGGGAGAAGGTGGCACATTCTTTGAAGGTGGTACATTCTTTCAGACTGCGTTCACACGATTGGCACATTTTGAAAACTGTGAAAAAAGGGACAGATAGGCATCCCGTTCACACGAAAACGGCACAATTTTGACAGCAGATTTCGAAAACAGTAGATTTTGAAAATGGAACTCTAACCTGGAAATTTCGAAAACGGCAGTGTGAACGGTAACTCAAATTTTGCTGCCGTCACATTTTTCAACGTCTTCAGAATGTGCCAGCAGCGTGTGAACTTAGTCTTAAGCAATAAATTTCCTTGGAAAGTATAATTTTACGATATTTGAAAATTACTTTGATATGGTTAGAATCCCCATTTTCTTGTGCATGGAATGATGTATAGTCTAATAGATTCCGCTAAAAGTTTGGCTTTTAGAAAAAAATCAAATCTCGCGTTACAAATGTTTACCATGACCTTAAAACAAATAACAGCAGATGTATGGAACAATGTTATAAATTGCTTTAATAACAATATCTCATCTAATACAGAATGAGGTCTATATCAAAGCAGTTAAATAGGTAAAATGCTGTTCAACTCCATCATTAAATTGCAAAATTTATCAGAATTAGCTTTATCAACATAATATCTCAACCTACGTGGAAATCCTTCATCTAGATTATCGTATGATTCGACAGTGGGGTGAAGCATTTAAACATTCCAAAAGATAATCCTATCTGAAGACTTGCACGTATAGATAGATGCCTGCTAATATTCTAAATCTGAACCTAAATTTTTTCAGGACAAGCGCATTTTTAGCAAACATCGCACATGCAAACACCACTGCACCCTGGATATGTGATTGGTTGATCAAAATCTGTATAGGAAGCATTGGAACAATGCAAACTATGCAAACACACCTTTTTTAACAAAGCAGCCTCGTTTTGAAATTTTTCAAAATGTTTTTCAGCTTGCGTCAAATGAAATTTCTGAAGCCAAATTCACTTTCAGCATCCAAATTTTAGTCTAACTGCAAATTCTCGTAAATTCTTAGTGTTAACGATTTCAATTTTATAAGGATAACAAATTTGAAAATTTATAAGGGATTTGACCGTGAATAATGACTTAAGGGTGAAAAGTTACACCCCGAACGATTTTCACGGTCAAATCCCTTATAAATTCTCGAATTTATTATCGCCATAAAATTGAAATCACAAACTATAGGAATATAGAAATTCTCCGTTAGACTAAACTTGGCGTGCTGAGTCCAAATTCGTGGTAAGAAACTTCATTTGAAATTTTCAAAAACTTCTTTCCAAAACAAGGCCGTTGATTGAAAAGGTGTATTACACAACGCAAATCAATAAAGCAAATACCAACATTAAACTAAACGTGCTTGGGCAACAGGCACCCTGCACTGCAGCCCTAATTTAAGAGATGGCCTTATTGCGTGCATGACATGCTGCATGAAATAACTTTCTAGAAATTTCTCACCAAAAGCCCCAAGAACCCAGCACAGTGTATAAATACATGACATTGTGAGCATGAAATAAGCAAAAGAAACTTCACAAAATGTGGTCTTTATCCGTCCAAAATTTCTGTGCAAACGTCCGAAATTCTGTGGAAAACGAGCGAAAATTTTGGCGTTACATGTATTCCATACCATGTTACTAGATAGCGCTACAAAGATAAAGAAATCTCAAAAGAAGAACAAAAATTTCTAAATATGCCAGAACGCCACCCTGTAAATAAAGAGCTAAACAATAACCGCGGAGAGATAAAATTAACTGATAGTGTCTTAATATTTCAAGTTTTGTACTGGTAACTAGCAGCTCCTTTTGAATTGATCCTACACTGAAGATTTTCCTCATGCTAGCAGAGCGTATAACAGCCTGAAATAGAAACACAAATTATGATCGTACTGAAGTCATCAATAAAATCCCTGTCGGAGCAAAATAGACTGGCAATAGAACTTGTAGCTATTCCGAAAAGGATCAGAGTCGCGTGATATTTTTTGCTATATTTTGTAGAAGTTTCGAATGCACAATAGTGATAGAAGCCCTAATACCACTCGGTAGAACCTAGAGTATATGTATAAAAATGCTCGATCCAGGCTTTTTTGTAGGATAGCCAGAAAGTCTATTGCTGGGCTGAGCAGTTTGGTTTTTGGCCCTTCCTCCTTTTTTATATATTCATCTAAAATTTTACATTACATGTTACATTACATCCTTTTATACCTTCTAATTACTATATAAACTATACAAACACTACACGGACTGGACCACAAGGAGCAAAGGACAAAGACTTTCCTGAGGCCATTAACATAAAGACATTCAAATATCAAAAATCAAATCAAGAACTAAAAAATGCAAAACATACGATTGATTACACATAAATACTTGAATCCGTTTCACATTGGATGTCAGGCCAGCATAGGAGAATGACGCTAAAGAACAGGAACTCATCATCCTCATGTACAAAGTATCGTACCATGAAAACCAACTCATATGCAAGACTTACGACACGAGTCCTTGCATTCGCTCCAGGCAATGGTTTTATATCTTTGTCAAATCTGTTGGCACATACAAGGACTCAAGATAAAACAGATTCTAAACAAGGAATAAAATGTATGAAAAATCTTACGGTGAATGAAGCAACATCTACCCTCCAAACATCAAATAAAAAATCAAACGCCGCTGCACTGTCAAATTTGATATTAGAAAATCAAATGCTACGAAACGGCACCTGATCCAAGATCGAAAGCGATGGTCTGACTTGCTGCGTCCAAATCAATGCAGAGATGGCCTAGCTTGTCTCTAGTTTGCTGTAAATGTTAATGTTTGAAAATAATTCTACTTTTCGAATTCTGAAGCGGGCATTGAATTAATTACTGGTAATGTTACATCTAAAGTATTTCAACAAACGCTTCAACCGAAAGAGAGTATCAAGATAATCAAAGCTGAACCAATACAGAAGCCAACAGAGGGGAGTTACTAGGATTAATCAAGATAGCAAGTAGTTCTAAATACCGGCATTTGAGTTATCAAGTTTCAGTAGTATTGATAAATGGCACTTACCTGTATAAGTACACGAAAAAGCTGATAAGGAAGAAAGCTAACTTGACCCATCCTTCTTTTTGGCATTTGTTCAGCTCAGAAGCATTCATTACCTCCGTAGCATCATATATACCAACACCCGATATCACTCGACGATTTGCATATCTGAAAGATCAAAATGAACAAAAATGAACAAATCTAGGAAAGATATCAAAACAAATAAAGTAATATAAATTGCGCTACGAACAGAGCTTGGTAATGTACGGCGTTTCGGGCTTAAACCCATTATTAACTTGATAAAACATCGTACATTACAAACCTCTGTCCGTAGCACAATTTATATTATATACTTTATTTGTTTGTTATCAGTTTAACATTGTGCAACAGGCATAAAAGAAGTTTGTTTGTGCTAGGAAAGATATGCTTAAAGTCCTCGACATTCTACTGTAAGAATGATGGGCAAAACCAAACAGCTGCTGGCTTTTTGTAGCCAAAACTGGGTTCGCTATGAGTTAGCTAAAAAGAGAAATAATTTATATGAATTGTCTATGACATCAGCAATGATCCAAGAACAAAAAATTCATACATGTTTCGGAAATTACCTGATCAAATAAACATTTATATTTTCGAATTTGACAAACAATTGCATCATAAAAAAAGGACAGAGTTCGTAAGACAAACGGTTCACAGCGATTGGTGACTGCAGACAAAATAAATTATCTCAACCAGTAAATCAAAACAAACATGGCCGCAAAAGTTGCCCCGAAACCGGTAGGACTAATTCTCGCCTTGTGCAAGCAAAATGTGGCTTTTAAGAGGAGCTACTGTATGTGCTTATAACGAAAGAAGGGTACAGCTAAAATTCTGTCTCGCAGATTTCGTATATTTGATTGAGAAGCCAAGCAGAAGACATTATCATTCTTGGGTATTTAGGGCTTAAATGAAACAATTACCACACAGCTCCTGAATCAAATGAATGAAATACCCGAGACAAAGCTTTAGATAAGCACCTAAAACTTCTCTTAAGCCACATTTTGCTTGCAAATGACGAGACTTTACCCCACTGGCTTTGAGGTAACTTTTGTGGCCATGTTTGTTTTGATTTACTCATTGACAGAATTTCCTTTATCTGCAGTTATTGCTTTGAAATGAGGTGTCAATTAGAGCCTATTGTATTACGAAATTTGACTGTTCTTGTTCATCATACCGATAAATGCTTGATGCATAACTAAACTCATAAGCTTCTTCACTTACCATACAGGGGTGTCCCTGCTCAACGTTTTTGATTACAGATCGAAAAATAGCAGTTATATGAAGAGGCTCTATGAAAGATAACAACATCCTGATTTCAAAGATCATGTGTTTTGCAAAAATCTGAAGCTAGATACTCCCAATGAAATGCATAAAAGCTCCAAAATCAAGGTAAGAGAAAGCTACCCAAAGCTATAGCTCTGGTTGATGCCAAAGAGAACTAAATACTATGAATTCAAGTATGTTAATTCTTGTCACCATTGTCAAAATTTGCTTCAGAAAGCAAGAAAAATATTAAATAAATAATCAGCAAAATTCCTCAAAGCATCCATATGTTTCAAACAACAATATAGGCTTTTGCTTTCACGTTTTGCTTTTGCTTCATCAAGGAAAATCTTGTAGAAATTCAAATGTAAAAACATTAAAATTGGGGAACATTAGCAGCCTATGCAAGACTGATATAAGTATGTTGATATCTCCAGGGGGGGGGCACTTGTAAAAATGTAGACAGGTTTGCACAGTATGTTTTGGGGGTTTTTCTTATTCCACACAATGTCCAGTCTTCATAAACCAGCTATCACTTTTGAGAATTTTGAGGAAATTGATGATATCTTTTATGTTTTAGAAAACAGCCGGCATTACATACTTTTTTGAGGAGCAAGAGAACAGATCTGTTTGGTTCTGTGAATTTTCATATCATTATTTATGGTACAAGTAAAATTAGCTCAAATGAGCATGGTTCAAAATATACCATACCTGTAAATGTTGTAGCAGAGTAAAGGAACATTGAATATAAATACCAGCCAGAAGCCACCAAATAGAAACATCACAGGTAACAAAGCATGCAATCCATATTCAGGCAGAACAAGCTGTCAATAAAATACTCTTACAATTAGCAATCAAAAGTATTCAGCAGCATGAATTTTAACAAAAATGCATATTTCAAAGACATTTACCCAAAAAGGTTTACTGTATGTCTGTCCAAAGTTTTTCTTGCTGAAAGGTTTTGTTGACATGAAAATCCCTGTTACAGCTTTTCAGATGGAACTCAGAACTCTCAGATTTTAACATTGTATAGAGTTTCAGGGTAAAGATATATTTCATATATTTGAAAAAATAATGTCATTTGCTACTGTTTCAAGTTGAGGGATCATTCTACTACAGGAGATTTCAAGGCTCTGCAATAGTGATGGAATAGGCATTTGCCTTCTGGTGAAACAACTTCCTACCTTCCTTCCTTCTTTCCTCCCTCTCTCCCTCCCATTGCCCATGATTTTTGGGAGTTTGAAGGGTGTGGTCACAATGAGTTTCCAGGAGGCTTTGCCCCCAGACCCCCTTGTTGACATTAATCACTCAAATGTCTTCATCAGCCTCTGGCCAAGGTCAAGGTGCAAAAGAACATGACTAGGAAGATGATGAGGAAGATTGCAAGGCTGGCAGTCTCATCAGACACTTGACAACTACAGTATAGAATATGACCTCAAATTTGGTATGAGGAAAAATTACTGTTACTAAAATAATACTTACAGGATTCAATGTTTGACATAAATCTATTGGGTTTTTATAATCTGTCTTTAAATCATCAAATGCTATCACCTGAAAAGATATATTGATAATTTCTTTACTTTCAATAAATGTCACAGCTAAAACTTAAGTATGAACTGGACAAACAATTGCATCTAGAGGACTTGGGAGTCTGCATCTGTCCAAAATGCATTCCATTTGCCCCACAGACCTTCAGTGATAAGTCAAGATTTCTAATGTTTTCCTATTGCCAGGTTGGAAACTTCGTACTGCGCGCCAAAGAACTTTGGGGCACACTTCAAAACTTTGGTGCGCAAATGTAAAAAAATTGGTGCGCAGAGTGTATGAATTCCTGGGATTTTAGTTATATCTGGCATGCATTCTTGCCACAATGAGTCTGAACAAGAGGGACTCTGAGTTGTAATTGGTACATATTTTACCAAAAAGTTGAGATGAGCCAGAAACTAAAATTTGTCCAACTGAACAAGAGCTCGCTGAACATGATAGGATTATAAAACATTATCATCAAAAATCAGAATTTGGCCATCCCTGCTATTTCTATTTTAATTTTGGTGCACACATTGATTTCAATTTTGGTGTGCAAAATTTTATCAGTCTCTTGGCCTTCGGTGCGCAGTTGACAAACTTTCCTACCTGGTCCTATTGTCTCATTGTCCTATTGTTCTATTGTCCTGGTCCTAACGTAAATATTCAGCATGAACTTAACATGGAATGCACCATGGGTATCGTTTTGAACCAAATCTTGATATTTTGGCAAAATGTTTCTGACTTTCCAAACTTTCTAGTGTTACACCAGTCTGCATTCTTTGTAGTGCACGGGGAAGATCTTCCCCGCGCCACTTTCGCTAAAACAATAGAGTCTATTGTTGAGCCATTGTTTTCACCCGCACACTTCCCCACCCAAGGAACATCGAGTGCAGTCTGGGTGTTACACCACAACACCTCTCAAACCTAAATGCAGAGTACAGTATAACAGTTTGAAACAAGATCTCAGTTATACCAAAGAAGCTATCTTTAGTTTTTTATCATACTTGTACAGGATTGTTCTCCCTCTGCAGTAGACTGCCAGTATAATGAACCAGATTACATTTTATGTTGCGTGTGGAACATCTTTTGTTTACAATTTCAAATATATTTCAAATATAACAAAGTAATCGTGGAAACGACAGAATCCATATGCCACAGATTTACTCCAAGCACTACCCATTGTTATGCCCGAAGAATACGCAAACTTATTTCTTAAAGTATAATGAAGAACAGTTTTTGAGTTTTTGATTGCCAAATTTTACAACAACCATCCTTGGAGAATAAAGCAATACACCGGTGTAAAAGAGAGCAAGGGGCTGTGTCCTAGATCTAGGGTAACATAACCCAATTCCAGGCTGGAAACAGGAAACTTGAATAAATGCTGTCATGCACAATCTTGGACATCAATGAACCCTGGCCTGGTGGTGAAACTGTTTGCATAATCTCTGTGTTCATCATTTCATTTTAGCTAATGAAACGAATATAGCTGGCTAGCCATATAGAATAGATAGGGGTCTGGCTGCTCTTCTCTCGATAAAAAGCAGTTCGGTACACTTTCCCAAATGGGAAATGTTTCCCAATCGGGCAACACTATTCAAATTCATTGAAATTTAACTAAGACTTGTTGCCCGATCGGGCAACATTTCCCATTTGGGAAACAAAAATAGAACAAAATTTCCTATGGTGAGTTTGTGTATTTTTTTATGCTGAATCTGAACATCGAAAAAAAATTGAAATCTACCGTACCGTTTTTTGCGCTGATACAATTTTATATTTTGTTTCCCATTTGGGAAACTGTTTCCCAATCAGGCAACAGACTGCAACAGAAGTGCAGCAAATTGTTTCCCAGATGGGAAACGTTGCCCGATCGGGAAAGAGTGCCGAACTGAAAAGTCAGGCTCATCAAGGTCAAAAGGCGTGCTATTATTTTGAATTTACTGTTGTTCTTTTGCATTTCAAAATTAGACTTGGTCTCATGCACCTGCTCCTCTAATATTGGTGTAACAATCAGATGAGCCAGGCCCACTCACAGCACCCTCCTGACAAGTCTCCTGGCTTGGGCCTCAGGCGAACAAATTGGGCCTAAAAGCTGCGGCGTAACTTCTGTCTTGGTTTGCAGTTGACGTACAACATAGCGAGCAAATACATATCAACTTACGTTCCAGATGACAAGAAATATAAGAGCAATGCATATAACTAGCGAAACGATGAAGCAAAACACTTCATAAGACATCTTTCTGCTTTCTCCTCAACCTCTTTCGACTGCTGTTGCCTTGCTGACTTTTGAGTTTTGACGCCCAGACGCACGCATATCCGCCTCCACAGCGTCGTGCGAGGTGCCCCAGCAAATATTGAAATCTTGAAATTTCCGACTCTTGACCGGTATTGCTTTTAATATAGATACACGGTACGGTAAACCCTTTCGGCCAGTAAATATTAACCTAATAACAACATACTTGTTTTCAACAAAAAGAAAAACTGCATCATGACAATGTGCTGCTCTACCAAGAGGCGTGGTTCTGCAGGACCTGTAGATTCAAAAGACCGGCATTCTTGATAGCTTTTCATACCAATGTCTCAAAGTTCAGGAGCAACACTTTGTTGGAGGTGTTCGCTGTTTCTTTCGTTTTTCGTTCCAATTTTTATTCCAACCCTGCTGTTTTTTTCACCTTTGCAACTTCAATGTTTAATGACTTGCAATTGCCATGTTTCTTTCGAACGCCTTTCCAAGAATGTTCCGTTGTGCTTTTTTCTTCTTATGTTTCCGAAGCCCTATCACAGAGGTTTTGTGCTATTTCCCAAAGCTATGAATTTTAATTCTCCTTTACCTGTAAAGTTTTTGTTTTTCTCTCCAGAGTTCAATTTTCCACAAAACTCCCTTCTTTGTGGTTCGTTCTCAAAAACCTCGACGTTTCTTGCTGATATTGCTGATAGAAGATACAGTTTCTGCTAAATATCAGTTTCCGGACCTTTTATCCTTGAGACTAAAACGAATTCACACACCTATCTAGCATTGGCGTACCTTCCACAAATTTGGATTTTGTCATATGGGTTGTGAAAATCATAACGATGGATTCTAATGAGCAGAAGTAATCAAGAACCAAATTCCTTTGATAAGAAATTCGTATTTGAAATCTAACTAGTTGTTGTTGAACTTGAGGAACAGAGGTAAATCATATGTAAAAATGATTGTGAAATGCCTCATTTCAATCAAATCTACATTGAAAGATGACATGATGAATATAATCCATTTAATGACCAAACCATTTCTGTTCAATCTAATTGGCTTCTTTCGAATATTAATTCAACTAAACATCGATCAGCATCAATAATTAAAATGCGTTCGAAGGTGGGAACAAGTAATAGCATGATACGATAAGTCAGTCCAGCCATCTTGAATGTAATCTATCTGGCTTTCTTCAGTCACACCAAGGATCATATGGCCGGATTTGATGGGCCTAATTGTCCAGTGGCCTAAATGGCCTAATTGGTGTCATATTCGTTATGATACACTTATTTCTTACTTACATGACAGACATAGCTGAGCCACTGAAAGCTCCTTAAAATCATCGGTTTTCGATAACTCAGAGTCCTAGACAAGCTTCCTAAAAGTCAAATAACAATCTTCATGTTTTCTGCTAATGCATTCGTAAACATTTCAGAAGGTCATTAAAGACTTTCGAATGCTTAGACATTGTGCCCCAGCACATTCCATCCCTTTGATTTTCCTCTTGAAAAAATCAGCAAAATCTGTCCGGAGCCAATGTCCCCGGTACAAAGCGCCTCACGAGCATCCCGGGCTGCAATTTTTGCCAACCCTTAGAGCAGAAATTTCAGAAACCCGGGAGAAATCTCATCTCTACGGTAAAGAATGCTTTCTGGGCACGTGATAATTTGCCAGCCAATCAAAATTCTGTACCGCTGTTTATTACAAGGATCTCCATATTAAGTAAGTAACTGTGACTATTTGTCAGCCAATCAAAATTCTGTACCGCTGTTTATTACAAGGATCTCCATATTAAGTAAGTAACTGTGACTATTTGTCAGCCAATCAAATTTCTGTACCGCTGTTTATTACAAGGATCTCCATATTAAGTAAGTAACTGTGACTATTTGTCAGCCAATCATAATTCTGTACCTCTGCTTATTATGAGTGTTTTATACTGATGTGAGTGACTGTTTTCAGAATAATTATGTAGGAAGAAAGGCAACCCGTAGAGTTTTATCAATTTTATATATTCGGATGACGATTGGAGCCATAAGGACCAGGCCTTGTCATAACAATGAAAAGAAATTTTAAAAACGTGTTTACGGTAACGATAAGATATCAACAAAGATTTCTAAAGCAGGCTATCTTTTGTATTAAACATTCATGTTTTTCAAATGAAAAGCTCTTGAAGAAAAAGTTTCACTGTGAATGAATATTTTTTGAAAATATGAAATGATTTTGAAGCAGTGCAAAATGTGGCTCAAGGTGCCTCTGCTTTCCACTCCAGTGAGCAGCGAGTAGTTGCTAATTTCTCCGATACTATTCGGTCTATGGAAAAGCGGTAAAAAGGACGTTGTTCTACACAGTCTTAGAAATCGAAAGAAATATATAAGTCATAATGTTTCCTTTAAGGCTGGCTTCGCTTCATATTTTCATCGGTTTCAAAAAATGCATAAATCTTATCTCAAAGGTCTACGAAAACCAGCATTTTTTTCTGTTTATCATTTTTATCTTTAGGGCGGTGCGTAGCTTCTGTGGCACTGCGGTGGTGGAATTGTACATGCGTGGATGCGAAGGCATTTCACGACTACGACGCATTTACAATTCCAGCACCGCAGTGCCAAGAAACTACGCAGCGTCCAAAAGATAAAAAGCAATAAACAGAAAGGAGGATACTTGTTGAATGTTAATTTATGGATCGAAGCATGAATCTTTGAAGTCAGCCTAGCTTTAAAACAGTTTCAGTTTCAGTTTTCAGTTTCAGTCCGATGTTTCAAACTCCACAACATACAATTTAAGTTCTAAAATATGTCCACGTATTCTTTTATAAGAAACTGCTTATCAGAGGCTCAACTCTCAGATTGCCAAGAAATTAAAAACTCCAGCACTGGGACAATGTAATTTATCCTTATCATAATTTTACTTTATTTCCACTCGTTTCTTGTATCATATTACTTGTAAGGTACTTTAGTAGAGTTTAAACACTGGTAAAGCTTTCAGTACTCGCCCTAACTCTTAGTTTCCTTAAAATAATACGTGTATAACAAATAATTATACAAAAAACATCAAAATTGATAGAATGAAACAGAAAATTGATAAACTACAGGGTGTCTCAAAAAATTGTTCGACGTTTGATTAAATACTGAAAAATGACGATAACATGAACAGACTCATGGGAAGAAAACCATGCTCCTAAGATTATGAAATAATTTTAGAGACCAGCATCTTGCAAATCGGTTGAAAATTCACTGACTTGTGAGCTTTCAAAAATAAAAAATAATAAACGACAGCTGAAACCAGAGACTCCCAACTTACTTTTGATGCAAAATGCTCCAAGACCGAGGTAAAAGAAGCTTATCCTATGTCATACCTCTCGTTGATATCAGAGCAAACCAAGTAGGACTTCTAAAGTAATCAAATCCTTGCTATCATTTTCAAAATTTGCCTAACATTGCACACGTCCAAAAACAGTGGCTCAAAACAGTTAGGCCATCGAAAAACTCTTCAAATTCCATCTGCTTAGCCCTGAAACAATTGAGAAATAACAGAAAGGATGGCCTGTAGGATTTTTACCAAAAATGGCATTCCAAGGCCTCTGGTTTCAGCTTTCGCACAAACTTGAACTTCAAAGGCTTGTAACTCTATGAATTTTTAGCCGATTTGCAAGGTTCTTGTGTCAAAAATTAATTTAAAATGTCAGGAAAATGTATGTATGTATGATTTTGCAACAAAAAAATTTACATTGGTTAAATAAAAAAGGAAAAAACAAATGAGAAAATAAATAAAATATTTACAATACATTTTACATAGCAAATTGATATATACAAGTTAAAAACACCCCTAATTATAGTGGCAGGGAAAGCATTAAAAGATCAAGTTGACCTGGTTTCCATAATGGTCCCCTTAAAGGAAGAGGTTTACTGGACTAAGTGTCCATTCAGCATATCGTTATTTTTTGAGAGACCCTGCAAATAAACACATAATACTGGAACAAATAACTGTATGAAGGGAATTACTTAGAGGAAATTACTTAAATGTGGAACCATTTCATACTTATGCGGCGCATATTCTTAATCATTTCGAAAACTGTAGCACGGTTTGCTTTCAACATACAATATCACAAAGCTAAAATCAAACATCAGACAACAAATCTAAACAGAAATTGGAAAATTTTAAATCATTAAACCAATAATTTATACAAAAATTAGTATCTTGAGTGATGAAGTATTTCGCCGATAAACAAACAGAGATTTTCAACGATTTAGTGGCGTTAAGTCAAGTGAAAGTCAATTGTCCTTTGGATAATGATTAGGACATTAGCTTTCTGAAGCATGCCGATCAATTTTGTCACACGACTTTATTCTAATGCAGATTGTTCTCCTGGGTAAGTAAAAAATAGCCTGAAATGCTAGTAAAATCTCAGTAAAATAGCTCCAGAACATCTGTTAACATACAAAGTGGTTGGGAAGTTCCTGCCAGTCTTATCCATGTTCCCCGCTAGAGCCGCCGTGCCTGAGGGGGGGGGGTACATAACACATGTTGAGGGTCGTTTGACAGCCGTTTGACAATCGTTTGACAGCGGTCAAATTGAAAAAAAATCAACATCATCGAAATCAAATAAAAATGTTCACCTATGTTTATTAAGAGGCTCAATTCGTTGAACCACGTTTAGATGGAAAATCAGTGAACAACACTCACACTCATCATCAATCACTGAATGTTCAACTTGTTTGAATGTTACATCGAACATTAGTCAATATCAATTTTCAATGTTCACTTAAAAGTCCAACGCATTTCACCTGAGCTGTCCGAAGCACCCGCTTTCGAAACATATGCCTTTCGATGTAGCCATTTACCAACTCCAGCTTGTTTCTAAATGAATGAGAAAATATCCAAACATTACATATTATATGAATTGAAAGAAAATCATCAATAATTGAGAGAAAGAAAATGAAGACAAAAGGGATTCATATCTGACGATAAATAAAGAAGGAAATGCTTTACAACTCTTTCAAAATTGAGAACAATGTTTCTAGTTGACAAAACGATAATCTTATTTTCGATATAGGTTACTTTGGTGTTAGGTATAATTAGCAAAGTTAAGCAAGCTTTCCTAAAAATCTTCCACAGCTTATCCTAAGACGAGACACAACAGAATTACTCTTATTACTCATACACAACATGGCTTAATCAAGAACGATACATGGTATTTTATATAATTTAGACCCCCTGGAGCAGCTTTAGCTAAATCCATACTTTCATCAAAGTTTTCTTGCTCAGAATCGGGCCACAGAAAAGTTTCGTGCACAAGACAACAACTTACAAAAGATGTTTTGGATCAGCGAAAAAATGAAATTTATCATAAAGATTTACGAGTTCCGTCAGTAAATACCGGGAATTTGCTACTTCAGGGCACATGAATCTTCAGCTCAAGAGTTGATGCATTGCCTCTCAAAATCGGTATGACTAAAATCAGCAGCAGTATACTATAGCTTGTCTTACGTCATAACAGATTTACTTTAAAAGAGTTGTTGTTAGTTGACAGCCTAAAGTTCTTTCCGCACGATTCACTCTCTACCATAGAGAATAATGATAGTTATAAACATAGTCAACTTGTTTCAAGTTTATTACAGTTCTAATTCTGCACTAAGCTTTGACCAAATTTACACAAACTATTTACACCTTTACAAGAAAAAGAAACCCACAATATAATACAGTAAAATGTTGATGATCAATATATGCAAATCATGCAATGGACAATTAGGCTAAAGATGGCGGAGAGGAAATTTTACCATCTCGATTGATTTGATTGGCTGATTATTTCGATACCGCGAAGGATCTTGGTTAAAAGTTCCTCGTCACCATCTTTAGCGCAATCGTCTATTTCATCTGACTCCACTCCGATTTTTGATGTTTCTTTTGAATATAGTAACTGAGAAAGAGCTCTTTATTAAATCAGGCATGCTGTCCCGCAAGAGGCTGCATCGAAACTTGATAGAATCAATGCCAAACATAATGCTTCCTGCTGTGGGAATGAGCCACAAAAGAAGCTGCACATGGCGAGTTCTATACCTTACGATTTCATATTCACAGTCTGCGTTGCAATTAGAAGCTTCACTTTTGTATTTACTCCCTAGAATACATTACCTCTAATAGGCACCTATGTATGCTCTAAATTGTTTCATATGTAGGATCCAAATGATGACAGACAGGCGTTGTACGTCAAAGCTAAAATCGATATAGGTGGGTAATTCCACATTGAACTCTTTTAGAGAATTCAGGAGCGCGAGCAAGGCGAGCGATTTACCTCCTAGAAACTACACGAGAACTTCTAAGACTCCGTTTAAACGGGATCGGATCCTAATGCACTTTTCTGAGGGGCGTTTACACAGGATTGGATCCAGAACTGTTCGCGATTACACGGGATCGGAACCATTTGGATTTTATGAACTTTTTGTAGCGCTCTCGCAAACCATTATCTTTTCTTCAATTAGATCCTTTGACATTTTGCAGCCAAACAAACTCTTTGTCACATCTCTGATTTCCCTCTTTGAAATTGTCAACAGAGGCATTTCAGTTTCATTGCATCACTTCCTTTCCGCACCAGTTTGGATCCGCTCCTACCCGTTTACACGACCCTTTTTCTGGGATCAGATGCAAACGAGATCACTTTCGAAAGTTATGCCGTTTGGGTACGGATAGCAGATCCAAATGGGTTCGGATCCTTTGGGTCCCGTGTCAACGCAAGGCCTATCAATTACGGTTTGAGTTTTGGATCTGATCTCGTGTAAACGGGGCCTCAGAAAGCTTTCCCTTTTATATATTAGGTATTCTTCCATTCATGATCGAAGAGAGTTCTTATTCTTTAAGACAACAGTGTAATGCTAGTGTTGATATAAACTTAGTGTACCTCTCAGAAAACTTCATACAAATTCCTTAGCCAAGGCGCTTTTCATAGATTTGGTGCTTTCTTAAAGCAGATTGTATGATTTGCAATTAGAATGTTCTTGTTATTTATTCAAACAGTTAGCTTGAAGCTTACCAGTCATACTTACGATAGAAAATAAATTAATGATGAACTTACTATGTTGAATTGAAAGCCATTATGAATTAATATGTTCATATTAGTCATTCTCTTTTGAGCTGAGTTCATTTTAAAAAGCTTACTATTCATTGGTTAATATTTACAATAGCCATTGTTTGCTCTCATTAGGGGTGGAGTTGCTTTAGATGGGTTTCGATGTAAACAACGAAAACCTCTTGGAATTGGTTAAACTCAATAAGAAATAAATTGCTATTTCGCAATAAAACTGTTAAGTTGTGGATGTAGAAAACTGTGAATAAAAAAGCGATCTTCTCATCTTACTTGTATTACTCTACCAGGGGGCAAAAACAATTATATTATCTATGGTACTGTGTTTTGCTAATGTCCAGGATACCTTTTCATGTGGTTCCCTATTTCTTCATAAGGACGTATCAATATTCATGCTATTTCAGGTTTCTTGGTGAGCTTTCGATGTCCTACTTGTGCAGCGTCAACCAAAATACAGGGCGCCTCAAAGAAAAGGAACCCAACATTATTCGAGAGTGCTCAGAAAATAATTATGTTTTTATATAATCAATTTTTACCCTGGGCGCCAGACTTTTAAGAAAGCCTGATACACAGGGTAAGCAATTTGATGTATGCCATTACAATGTAAAATCTTTCTTCTTTCCATCGATATCCAGGTTGGACGTATTAATTTATTTCTCCATCACTTAACGTGCTTTCCAGTATAGTCTATTTTCGATGCCAGTAAGTGAGGGAGCATTACATAAATAAAATCCCATCTTTGCGAGAGGCTGTTTTGTTATTCTTAAAAAATTCATCTCGTGTGAATAAATGTTTCTTTTTCGAGCATCACCTGAGGTACTTTGGACCTGAAATGTTTTGACAAATTCTGTTTTGTAATATTTCCATATATAGGTCGTTTTTTTGCCCTTGCAACATGCTGCATTTGAAATGGGATGCACTGACTAAAATATCAATTTATGATAAATAATTCCATTAACTTAAACAAACTGCATATCACAAGAGAGATGGTATATTCAAATGGTATACGTTAGGACTTTTAATACCTTATTATTCTCAGTCAATCATAAGTGAATTGCGTTTTCGCCAAGGTAGGTAAGAGGTGTTTGCCAGCCGCAGCGGAGACCAGATGACCAAGTGTCCCACCCCGCTGTGGCTGGTACATAGAAATGCATCTATTTTGTATTTTTAACGTTCTTTTTAGATCTATAAAAAATAAGGTGTTTTCTCAACAAGGCCCCTTCATGATGATAACCTGTGCTGCTAACATTTGTAATTGTTATCATTTTAGGCAAGGTAGGCAGGGAAACTGAATACATTTGACAATCATTTTCGGCCATGCTGTTTTTGAAGCAACCACTGATTTAGCTATTCCTCTTCCATAAATCAGCAACCACATGTCAAGTTGACTCAAACGAGATCTCAAAATCTAGATTGAAGCCTGACGTATATAACCGTGTAAAAACCGAGACAAGCAAAGCTACAGCTCCTCCACAGCATCCACTCAAATTGAGCACAATATTTTGCGACGCCCTATAGAACTGTGGAAATCTATGAAGGCAATTTGATTAAAATTTGATTGATATTCGATTAATGCTGAGTAGAAGCATGAAATGAAAAAAATTTGAAAGAACAGATTGCTTGAAAAACGACAAACTATAATTTCTCTTGCACGCCGAAGACATGCTTGGGTGAAGGCGTTAGGGAGAGGTGCTAAAACGACAGCTTTATACAATCATTAAAAAATTAAGTATTCACCGCCTGCGTTCACACCCTTGTTTCTTTAAATTGATTGACAGGACACGAAATGCGTGCACAAATTTCGAAAACACTCAACAATTTGCAAATTAGGAAATCTTTACAATTTTCAGCTCACCCGTGAATTGTTGTGAAATGCAATTAAAAACATGGCGAGTAATAAGAGAATGATTTGAAGTCAGGACAACGAAAGTTGAGAATCTCAAAAATCTCTTTTCTTTTTGTTAATCACGAAATGGCAAGAGCTTATAAAAGCATATCTATAGAATTTCGTTCGGTTAAATTATTTTAATCAACTCTAGTAAGTCCTGTAAAAGTATGCACACCTTAACGAGGAAGTATGAAAACTTGTACATTTTGCAAAAGTTAATGTGGAAAGTCCTTTCAGGAATAGTCTGCGACGCAGGGTATTTCTAGAAATTACTTCTAAGGAAATTATGCAGCAGAAGAAATCTTATACCGGCTGAGTCTATCAAACAATCCGGTTAGCATAGCCATTGATCCCTAAACATTAAGCCAATAAATAATAAAGAGAGAGGTATCCCTGTCATTTGATAGTAAACATATTCAAATGTTCAGGATGTCCCAAAAAATTTGTGCCACATTTATGTAGCTACTGTGGAGGAGCAGATCATTCATTTATCTCGGTTTTTACACAGTTGCATAGGTCAAGCCTCAACTTAGAGTTTGAGACCTTGCTTTTGAGTAAATCTGACACGTGGTTGCTGATTTATGGCAGAGAAAAGGCCAAATAAGTGGTTGCTTCAAAAACAGCATTTCTATTGTTCTCAAGCAATCTCAAAATGAAGTAAGTTTTCAAAGAAAATGTCCTGGCATCGTGTTAAAGTTTTTACTACATCTTTTAAAATGTAGAAGGTGCTATCTTATGAATAGACAACACGGCTAACCCTTTCAAAGATTAAGCAAAAATTTTAATACGACGCTAGAACCCTTTCTTTTACTTTATTTTGACATTATCGGAGAACAATAGAAGTGCTGCTTTTAAAGCAACCGCTAGTTTTGCCTTTGCTTAGCCTGTGGACAGGTTTCAGGCCCGGGGGGGGGGGGGTACTCCCATACTTGACTTGACGGGATGTGCCGCTCAATAGGGTGTCCTTTTACGGTAAAAATTATGCGACAGGGTGTCCTTTTTTGAAAAAAAAATTATGCGACAGGGTATTACAATTGATAAGAAAATTATGCGACAGGGTATCATGTGGAAGCACACCTTTTAGAGTTATCATGAAACAATGGATTTTGGCAAAAATTCTTATGCGACAGGGTATACTTTTAGGCAATTTTTTATGCGACAGGGTACAGGGTGTTGAGCGATTTGCCACACACCCCCGTCACTTCCCTAGTCAAGTACCCCCCCCCGGGGTTTCAGGCTTCAGGCTTAAAAAATGATAAGAGAGGGAAGAAGAGAGCCTGTAGGAACAGACTACATTTTTGAATCCTATATACCTAATCTGCTGCACAAAAGACTATTGTTATTTGTCCTAAATTTCAATAAAGCGAGTGATGAAAATGATGTTGCTGATCAATCGTACCTGTTACTACTCAAATATGGGACTTTAGAATGTCAGTTTCAAGGAAAAACGACAAAGCATGCTATATATACCTCAAATCGGGTATATGGAATTAGAAAATGCAGTCCATTCCTACAGGCCCTTTCCTCCCACTTCCTCCTCCACAGCTCCCATATAAGTCCTCCGCAGCCCCATATAAGGCCTGTTCACAGGTTAGCCTTTGCTCGGCTATAAATCAGCAACCACGTCTCAGATTGACTCAAATAAGGTCTCAAACTCTAAGTTGAAGCCTGGCTCATGCAACTGGGTAAGATCGGAAATAATTGAGTCTACATCTCCTCCACAGTGGCCACACAAACGGAGCACAATGTTTACGGAAACCCTGTAGTTTAAGATTTGCCTAGCTGAAAGCGGCCACTCCATCCTGAAATAATGAGAAACACCGCACTTGTGAGAATGAAAGCGGCCGGAATGATTTGGATCTTTTATCCTCCCAAAAGGGATAACACGTGGAAAGGCGTGTACGAGTCGTCGCTACAAGGTAGAAATATTACGAAACTTTGACCCTTATCTTAAAAGGTTAGAAGGTTTTTTTGAGGGGGCATGCATTCTCTGGAGAATCCATCAGACTTTCACAACGGAGCAAAGTAAAAACTGAAAATAAGATAGAATGGGAAGTACAAAACACTGGCTTCAGTTCGACTGATGGTAAAATTTTTACGACCATTTCGAGGTCAACTTGAAAACGAGATCATAATACCTGTAGTTAATGCAGTCCATTTATAGCATGCTAACAATGTGTATAAAGATAAAAGGTAAAATATATAAACAAGAAGAAAGGGGTAATACTAAAACGCTGTTTTACTATGATAGTTAATTAATAATGCATACACAATTTGATTTGATCGCATGAACATCGACGCCATAGTTGATGAAAATTTCTAAATCTTGTTCAATATAATCCATTACATCTTTTAAGACATCATAACTTAAATACTTTTTGTTTGTATATGTTGATTTAAATTAGGTTACGCATTAAAAGAATTTTAATAAATTTCAGGATGCTTCTTTTATCGTTCTTTATATTACCTTTTCATCACAGTACAGCATGTGTCAGTGAAATTGTTTCGCAATTTTATTATGTTCTGTCTCAAATTAGATGTCAAGTAAAATGCCCGCGAATAACGACAATTCAAGTATTTTGCATGAGTAATTTTGCGTCATCGCAAATCTCACGTGACAGCTGATTTGGGACAGACTTAGAAGGCATCGAGTCCGTATAAACAGCGCACTCATGACCAATATCAACTTCTTTTCATTCATAAAACAAAACTTGTCATTTAACCCCCCTTGAAATTAGACCAAAGAAATCCTAAGGACAATGCAAGGATTAAGAGAAGAAGTCTTTCGTCTCCGCTGCTAATGACTTTGGCACTATAGTGCGATAACAAAGGACCATCAACGCTTTGTCAGCAAAAATACAGGACAGCATAAACGCTCAACGATTTGTATGAACACGATTCTGTTAAATATCTTTTGCGCAGTACACTCGACCTTCAATTGTACCGAGGTGTGCACTCCAACAAATGATTTGTTTATATGTATGTATATTCGATATAAAAAATTTACAATGATGAACTACCTCAGACACTAAATACAAAGTACTATTCCACAAGACAAGGACAATACCAGGAGGAGTAGAAATATCATGACTGCCCCCTGGCATTTAACATAGAACACAGAAGACTAAAATACCACTTATCATACGACACAAGATGCTATTTACCTAATACTAAAACGACTTACAAATAAACGAAAACGAAAAATATTAAAGGAAAAAGGAGAATTTACGTACAGGTTTTCATTACCAACTTATTCAAAACGTTTGGAGGCCTGGATATATTCTAGCGTTTCTGTGAGTATTTTCGCACGAGTAAAACGATAACTGTTCATGGCCATTGCGGACGACTTTTAGCAACTCTTCATTTGAAAATTTTTTAAAAAATAATGAAGCAATAATATTGCATTTACACTGTTGAGAAGATCAAGTCTATTTGCATCAAAAGTATGGCAGAGCAGCAAATAGTTTTCCGTATCCTCAATACCATCATTTGTTGAGCACAAAGGGTTCAAAGTATCCCTGAAGTCATGCTTAAATTTGTGAAAATAATCTCTTCACCCGGCTTTAGAATCTTTCTCTCGAAATGATAGCCGGCTTTAGAAAAATCGGCTAGAAATATATACACCAAAACGTAAAAACTTCATAGGAAAACAGTTACATAACACTTTTGACAACTGGCTTTATACCTAGCGTTAAAAAAAAAGGCGAAAATGATATCCGAGAGGGAGTGCACATCCCATCAGCTAAATATACTAAGTACACCATCTTGGGAATTTTGATCTATTTCTTTGAATTGAATGGATTGAAAGAAAGCTTTTACTGCTTAAGTATATTCCTACCGTTGGAGTTTACAGCATTCTTCAATATTTTTCGATATTACAGCGTATAGGGTGTGTTTGACTGCTACAATTATAAAATCGGTAGACTTGATAGACTCGGAATCAGTGTTCGATTGACTCATAAATTACGAAAATGGCAGGCTTGGCAGGTTTGGAAGGCCTGCTGAACCTGCTCCACAAGGATTTGCACTTTGAAAGCGAGGCGGTGAAAACGAGGCCTCCAGTTCACACGAATATGGCACATTTATCGCTGGCAGATTTCGAAAACGGTAGATTTTTAAAATGGAAATCTAACAGGCACATTTTGAAAACGGCATCGTGTGAACACTCGAGAGTGATGAAAATGGGACACCTTGCAGCGCTCTCAAAATGCGGCTAAACGGCTCTTAAGGTTTAGGTACATTTCTTTGGCATTTTCGAAGTGTGCCGATATCGTGTGCCAGCTAGCTCAAATTTTGCTACCGTCTCATTTTACACCGTCTTGAAAATGTGCCGGCATTCGTGCGAACGTATTCTAAGTCACTGCTGTAAGACGGAAGTAATGAAAAGTTGTAATCTTGATTCTATTATGTGCCGTTTTAAGGCATCTTGAAAGGGCTTTCTCGAAAGAATGCCTCATAATTTGATACCGGAGAGGTCCATTTCAGCCAGGACAATTTCTAAAATTCATTTGAACATGTTCGTTGTTAAGAAACATATCTGTCAACATTATTCTTTGATATCCGGAAAGTAGTGACCTTTCGAAAACGAGAGTTCTTTTTTACTTACTCGGACCCCTTGTACTCACCCAAGCCTCCATTACATCGCATCTAACATAAAAATTTAACCATGAAAACCGATTGTATTACAAAATAATCGGCCCGGGTTAGTTAACTCAAATGGCAACAGCTATGTCACGACATTTCACTGCTTGCCGTTCGAACATCGCTTCATGTTGCCATAACAACAACAGGTGTTTCATAAATTTATCATGATCGAACGTCGAATCATTCGGAAGTCTAGCGACAAACTTGTATAAGCTAGCTTGAATAAACTTGTCTAAGGTGTTTTTGTGCAATCGTTCAAGACAGGTTATCTTCGATAACATTCCAACGAAGTTCGTATCATGCCCGCCTTTAAGTTGGATGCGTAAAGATTAACAGATGTTAGCTAGGGCGTTTGTGTGGCACTATGTCTTGTTAATGTACACCCAGTGAGAGGCAGTATACATTAAGTGATCAGCAGCCAATCAAATTGCTCGCTTAGAAACCTCAATTCTGTATGGAATTGCATATGTATTCTGCATATCTTTTCATTTAACAAGGAGAATCCAAGTCACCTGCTAGCCTAGGTTAATTGCATCTTGTTTGGACGGCGTATCGCCATGGCGAAGCCAACATTGTATATTCATCAACTAGTCTAGAACATAACTGATATCAGTAATAGCAACGAAATGGCAAACGTTACGTTGGGAACGAATTTCACTCAACGCGAGCTGTAATCCGCATCGAAGTTTGAGGATTGTTTTTCGTTCAGACTATTATTAGACACAGATGTCGACACAGGATTCGTAGTCTAGTTCATATAACAGAATTAATAACAAGTCATTTATGTATTGAGAGCACTGGTGTATTTACTAGAGAATTCTATTGCACAGTCTGGCGAAGAAGATCGGAAAGGGCGGCGGAATGTCCTGCCGAAGATAGCACAGATATGAGTAATACTCGGAGATAAACAGACTGAAGAAGGGAGTTCGTGGAAAAGAAGCGATTGAATCCGCACGGCACTTCTAATCATGTTTTATCATGTTGCAAAGAATCGCGGATCTTCAAATGAGGAAGGCCGGGAAAGTAGGATCAGTCGTTCCGATGGAAGAGGGAGTAGGCTTGGATCCGATGATGGTCGGTCGAAAACGAGCCGGACTCCAAGTACCTTTAGGGCTGGGTACCCCGAAGACGGGGATATCGAGGAGGGGACCCATTTTGATGAGGCTCTTGAGGAAGAAGAATTAGATGACTATATCTATGTACCACAATCCATGCTTGGTCATCCGCTCAAAGACTTCGACAGCAATCAAAACAACGTAAGTAATTCTACCTTATCATGCCTTTAATTCCCTTGAATTCAAAAGTTAACTCTCAAGGGAAAGAAATTCGATGAATATACCTCAGTAAACAGAACCATGTAAGTCATTCCATTTTACTATCATCGTAACTGTCTAGCATGATAGATACTTCCCTTTGAATCTGAAAGTTAACTCTCAAGAGAGAGAAATTCGATGAATATATAGCACCAACAAAAACAATGTAATTCATACAATTTTACTGCGTTTGTAACTGTCTAACCATGATCGACACTCGCTTGAATTCAAAAGCCAACTCTCAACGGAGAGGAATTAGATGAATATATATCAGCACTCAAAACAAAGTTATTCAACTTCATAATGTTGCGAAACTGTCTAACTTTGATAGATGTCCCCATGAATTTAAAAGTTATCCAGCCACAAAATACTTATGGCAGCTTTGAACGAAATAAGAAGGTATAACAAACATCTTGTCAGTGGAAAATGAAGATATGTCGCTTTAATCTTTTTAATAAGATCCCTTCAAATGTATTGCTTTGCAGCCAAGACCGATGTTATGCGAATTTTATGTGGATGATATAATTTCGCTCAAATATGTCTTAGCCAGTTTGAATATAATGCATATCAGAGATTCTAACTATAGGCTAACAAGAAATGATAACATAGATAACACATAAATTTCCTGAGGAAGGACTAAGCGATTGCTTTGTTGAACATACGATTATTTGAAATATGAATTATGCCTTGTTCCAATTCATCTACAAGGCATACTGAGAACGCGCTGATGTCTACAAAGAAACGACTTCATAACTCACTAAACTTGATGCATATGCCAAGGCAGTGAGTAAAATTTGAGGAACTCTATTTGCGAATAAACTCCTAGCTTAACAAAGAGTCATTTGACGTTCAATTTGCTTAGCTCCATGGCAAAATGCATTGGAATTCTCAAACAAAATTCAACAGCCGACATCTATAGAATATGTGACATTTATATTATAGACGCCTCAGATAAATGCTTTCCAAATCGTTTGAGCAATCTCTTGATTGACTAACAATGTTTCAGCATAGTTTCAAAAACCAAAACAAACTGAAAATTGAATCTACTTGATTCTATCGATCATTGGTTGCAAGAATCGACCATATGTTGTTGCGGAACATTCCTGAAGTTGAAATCTGCATACGAATGAAAACAATAGGAATTCCTCTGTGAACAAAGCTCTTTTGAAATCGTGAAATGATTTAATATCCTCAAAGCGGACAATCTAGCCATCATTCATAGAGTGATTTGTAATCAACGAAAATGATTTCAGTGATCATAAAGTCGTTTTATGTCGTTGGTAAAGTTTAGGACAGCTTGGCAATAGATCTCGATATTTAGCAGTGTCCTGGCGATTGATCAAAACAGTTTGATTACAAAGTAATCAAGGATCTACTTAACTCATTAGATACAGCACTAAATAGTACTCTCCTCTCCCATTCACAAGGTAGTGCAAAACATACAGTTACAGGAACCGTCTGCAGTAAGCTGTATGTAACACATCAAATTAGCTGTAGATATGTAGATAGCTTTCCATCTTGTACTTAGGCCTAAAAACCAGGATTACACGACCTAGCAGCATTTGGAGCAGCTCAGTGGTTAATTTAGCAACGTAATACTTACTAAACCCATACCGGTTGCGTTTTGCCACAAGCTCAACAAAGCATGATGACCGGTTAATCTAATGCAAGGATAATGACCATTAATACAAACATAAAATGACCGGTACAGCGAATAATGAATCACATTGGTACATACCGCATTGGTCTGTAATGATTGTGAACCAAGCTTCTGTTGTCAAGCTGTTCGATGAAACTGTAAAGAATACAGCTAAAAATAAAGCTTGCATCAAACGCAGATTTTTCGGCCTAATTTTGAGTATCGTTACAACTGCTAAACTATTCAAAATCTGTGCATAATTGAAAATATAACGCTTGCTTCAGAACAAACTTTACTGTATGAGATCTGTTGGAAACTTTCGAGATTAAAGTTTAAGCCTGACTTTACGATATACTGTGAGGTATTTTCGCTCCAAGCACCGTGCATGAAAGGCCTTACAACAGTGAGCTGATTCATGATTTACAAGGAAATTACGCTCGAGCAAAGAAGCTGCCATGAAGACCTGTGCAACAAGAAATAGACCTACCACTATAAAACTATTGACAAATCTGTGAAATAATGAGAATATATATATATACTATAAAGAGCCTGTGCATCAAGAAATAGATCTATACCATCACAAAAATATTGACAAATCTGTGCAATAATGAGAATTTATATATACTATAAAGGACCTGTGCAACAAGAAATAGATCTACCATCACAAAAAATATTGACAAATCTGTGCAATAATAAGAATTTATATATACTATAAAGGACCTGTGCAACAAGAAATAGATCTATATAAGTCATAAGCACCAATGCTATTGAAAAATCAGTGCTGCAATGAAAATATAGCGCTTGCTTCAGAAGAGAGCTGGCTGGTTGTCAGCATAATCGTCTCATTCATACATTGATTATCCATTCGTTCGTATGTTTTGATGAATACACTGCAACCTGCTCTATAATAATAACTCCATTGGGTTGGGTTAGTCTTATCTTAGCGATTCTACAGCAGTTGAATTAGCGGTT
Organism: Aurelia sp. 3 sensu Dawson et al. (2005); assembly: GCA_964020215.1. Taxonomy (NCBI): domain Eukaryota; kingdom Metazoa; phylum Cnidaria; class Scyphozoa; order Semaeostomeae; family Ulmaridae; genus Aurelia; species Aurelia sp. 3 sensu Dawson et al. (2005). The sequence goes on along the minus strand of OZ026574.1, from coordinate 26,350,154 downwards.
AAAATAATTTCGCGACGCTATGATCTGTTTGCTCTTAAGTTAAAGTTTACTCATAGTTAAGCCCGCAGGTGGGGAGTTAATGTTCTCGCATTATATCGTCGACATAAAAGTCTGTTTAATCCGAACACAGCATTTAACGCCCTGTTGTTACATAGTTCATGTAAAAGCTTGGTTAAAGCCAGTATGGCGGTTTTTAGAAACTTGTTTGAAACTATGGGAAATTCCATAATCTCTGTATGATATTCCTGCTTTAGATCATCTACATAAACTTTTGTTTGGTTCGGATACAGTATTTGGCGTACTGTTGCTACATCATCCATGTAACGGCTTGTTTGACACTAGAAGGGATCTTGTTTCAATATATGGTAGAGCCAAAACGAGATTTCATGATCTCTGTATCATGCTCAGTCATTCTCGGATTATATCGTCGATATTAATGTTTGCTTTATCGGGACACAGTATCTGACGAATAGTTGTTACATCATCCATGGATCATAAGTTTGATTGAACCTAGGACTGAGCTTATTTGAAGCTTGGATAAAAATGTTATCGCTCATTGTGTTTCATCATTCCAGGATTTAATCATCTACATACAAGTAATCATCATTGCATTTAATCATCTTCATAAGAGTGCGTTAATCCGGACACAGTATTTAACGCACTGCTGTTACATCATCCATGTAAAGGATTGTTCGATGCTAGGATGGAGTTATTTCCTATCATTGTTCCATTGTGTTTCATCATCCTAGAATTCAATCATCGACATAAAAGTCTGTTTAATCAAAACACAATATTCAATTTACCGTTGCTGGCTCATTCATGAAAAGGCTTGTTTGTTTGATACAAGGATGGAGCTTATTTGAAGCTGGAATGACTTTTATATCATCGTTCGATGGCCTTTCCTCATCCTGGCACTGATTTATCGACATAACAGTATACAGTATTGACCGTAGATCGTTCATGTAAAAGCTTGTTTGCAGACAGGGTCAAGTGGGACGAAGATACGCTAAATTCTCGTCATCCACACATTGCATTTTATCATTCCTATATCATATCATCGACATAAAGGTCGTTTTAATCCATTTACAAGCTTGTTGAGACTGAGCTGAATTCTTATCGCCTTAGATATTTCATTAGAAACGGAAAAGGTTTCTGACAGCTACGAATTAAAATAAACTGCCAACATCAAAGTTATTCTCTCCTCAGAAGCTAAGCTGGGGTACGTTAATCCTTGTTTTGTGATTCAATAAAGTGTTGTGGCGCAGTGGAGCAATCCTCTGACTTTGCAGCCAGAACAGTCAGGTGGAGAGGGTTCGAAACCCGGAAGGACCACACCACTTGAGCGTCATGACGAAGGGTCGCAGGGACTAAAAACTGCAACTTAACCTTCACCTTCATAGCGTTAATCTTGATTTACAAGCATATGCTAACATCTAACGCATTTCTTTGGCATTAAATCATCCACATAAAATCCAATATTGATTTTAAATCATCCAAAAGATTCATTGTAATTCTTTAGGGTAACAATCACCCGTGCCCTCTCCTGTTTCTCTTCTATCTCTCACTTGGGACTTGAAAGATTTTAGAAAAAACCTTAACATCGTTCTCCCTGCTAGATCTTACTGCTTTCGCTGCTTAAGGTGCAAAATAAACTGAAAATTTTGCATCTTCACCCAATGAAAATAGAAAAATACACATTATAAAGTAATGGAGAATTTTTCTCAGATCAGCAGCAAGATGAGTAATATTTAATCACAAGCTTAACTATCAAAACAGAATATAAAGTAACATATGGTTACCGTTGATGATCATGCAAAGGATCAATGATCATTGCTTCTATCACCTATTTGATACTATTCTTAAATATATCTATTCTTAAATATATTGATGGACAAAATAGTCATTTTGTAGTTGTGTTGTACAATATTGATTGTAAAATAAATATTTGGAATAAAATAAATCGTACTTTGAAAAAAGTATGGTAAATCCAGGAAGTTTCGAGTTGAGCCTGTTATCGAAACGTCGTGAATTTGTCATACTCTGCTCAAAGTGACAGAGCAGAAACTGCGTAAAATGACGTCATCAAGTAATCTGAGGTAAGGAAGTGTTTCCATATGTAAGCTTTTTGAAATGATAAATCAGGATTTAAAGCCCCACGGAAGAAAATATCAAGAGTTGCCAAATTTCTAGATCTGTTACAGGGAGCTAGGGGAGCTCAAAGTTATGGATTTTGCGCATGCGTATGCAGTTTCTACTCTTTCGTTCAAAGTACGATTTGTCTTATCTTAAATGTTTGTTCTTAAATATGGTGAAAACAAAACTAATCTAACTTAAATACTGCACTTGCATCAAGATTATCCTGAATTTCAAGAAAAAACTGGTTTAGTTAAAACTTCATTCTAACCAGGTTTAACTAGGGATTAATCTTATACCGCACATACATTGACACAAGTTAAACCACCTTCAACTAAACCAGGTTAAATTTCAACCAATCAAATAAGATAGGACGAAACATTGAATAACGTGGCTTAGATAAAGCGGCTCAAACACACCAGTGTGAATAGGGTAATAAGATGATTTAAATAAACTAGAGTAAACGCGATGCTATAAAAGTAAAGTGCTCGCTTCGCTCGTGCTACAACACCTAGCTTCAGCAAAGAGCATATCAAACAATTATGACTTTAACCAAAATAGAATAGGTTTGTCACATGATTATAATAAACCTTTTCGATAAATGAAATAAATGTAATCATATCTGGGCCAATTAGCAATTTCTTAAATTTCTTGAACAAGATCAAAAAATAATTTCAAGTATCTTTGGTTGTTTGAGAATTCAAGTAATAACAAGTAGACAATAGTCCGTTGAAACTGCAGTTTAGCTAAAACAGTACTATACAATAGCTCTATGAATATAAACTGCTAATATACCAAATACTTTACTACACAGTGAGCAACGAATGACTAAAAACTGCAAACCATATATTAAATACTATATACCAAAATACTATAAAAGTGCAACTATATACCTACTAACGGGCGTCCCAAAAATGTCCCCTCATTTGATTAATGCTATTGATGTATCAAAGATGTACACAAATTTGAAATTGTCCTGATTGTACTTCTAATACCATAACTGAGAAAACAATGCCTTGATACTTATTTCAGCTTACGAATTCCCCGAGTTATGAACTTTAGAAGGTAATTAGTAATAGCTTGCATACATCGGTAATTAGGCAGAAAGAAAAGCTACCGACATTTTGTCTATTAGCCTAACGAGACTCCTTTCTGCTCAAAAAGCATTTTAAATGAAAAAGTTGTTACAGTTTGAATGGCTGGAGAATTTAAAACCTGTTTTTCTTACCTAAAGCGCTTAGGCCCTGTGTTGAGGCCTTTCTACTCTGATCTTGCTGATTGCAGAACTCAGGGATTCATTAATCTACAAGATGGAGTAATATGTCAAAACCTAAGTTGGACTGTAGAAAATCAAAACCTACACAGAGTTTTTTGTGACATCCGGTATTATAGAAAACCTTGTAATGAAAGGCTTGATCAAAACAAATCAACCTAGAGCCAGAGTTTGATAATGATATTAAAATAACAACGCAATGTTTAAGTTTATTTGGTACGATAAAATGCTAGCAACCTTTTCCTAGGCAATGAATACTTGTTAGTATTCATCAGTCAACCTGTCAGCCGCATATTGGGGGTAACTGTAAACCTAGTATAACATTGAATTAGATTTGTGAGATGTGGCATGACAAGACTTCTGGTGCCCATTGCGTTGGAAAATGCGGGAGTCAGATTTGCTTAGCTTGAGTTTTCAGGATTGTATTGATCGTTGTCCGGACAACAGACAATCTTTAACGACAGAAATTTTCATTTGTTCATCGATAAAATAAATAAGCTATACGGGGCACATAAGGGGTTTGTACCCAGGGGGGATACTCAGAACATACGCTTACGTGGGGGGCTAGTCAAAAAAATTTTCAGGCAATCCAGAAATATTAACTCATTTCATACTTAGAAACCTGTACATGAACATAAAATGACCTGAAACAATGCAAATAGAGGTCAGGATTGCCTTTAGCGAACCCAGGAATGTCACTTTAACAATATTTGATGTCAAAAAACATCATGAACATAATTTCAGTTTTATATGGACCCAAAAAATATCACTTTTGGCGATATTCTAACCCAGAAATATTGGACTGATCTCCCTGTATGTGCATATGCTGAGTGCCCCCCAGGGGGTTTGTACGGAACGAGAATTCCACGTTCAATTCTGGTCCATGTTTTAGTTGTTATTGAAGTCAAGATTCAATACAATTGTCAGCTTGAGAAATTTTGTAACCTCATGATTTCTTCACTTATGCCCCATTCACACTGCAAGTTAAACCAGCTTAAATTAAACCAGGTTTTCGAATAGGGCTTTATGATTGGTTAATCCAACAAATCCAGTCATTTGATTGGTTGAAATTTAAACTGGTCTAAATAAAGCTGGTTTTACCGTATAAGTGTGAATGCAGTATTAGTACAGTGATGTCTTGGCACTTGTCTTCCTATTACTTGTTTTCTGAACTGGTTTCCCACAAACCGGTTTCGTTGTTTTCTTTAGGGATAGAATATGTGACCAAAACAGCTCCAGACATTAAGAGACATTACATCTTAAGTAGTTGTAATTCTAGCTATTGGTTTTGTTCTCGTCTGCTGTAAATAAATAGATAGATTATGATGATGATAATGATGATGACGATGATAATGATGGTGCTAATTATGATGATGATGATGAAGCTACACAGCGAAATCAAACAGATTAAGAGAGCTTTTCAACTGAACAATTGCAGTACTTACAACCCTTACAAGCTTGCTCCAAATGGGGTAAGTTTCATATCTGCAGGTTCCTTATAAACACCTTTCGAGCTCGTTCCTCAGAACGACCGCCAGTTTGACTTAAACATTTCAAGATATGACACATCACACTGCAAAATTTAAAAAACAAAATGTTTTATCACTGGAAATTTTTTATGGTCTTCCATGAACTTTGTTCCTAAAACTAGTTTTCTTTAACTGGTTTCCAAGAAACTGCTTTTATCAACTGGTTTTCTTTGAATAAAGAATATGACTAACATAGCTCAAGACAGGAGACATACAGTAAAGTCCCCCCTTTAAGAAACTGCTTTTATAAACTGGTTTTTTTTGAATAAAGAATATGACTAACATAGCTCAAGACAGGAGACATACAGTAAAGTCCCCCCTTTAAGAAACTGCTTTTATAAACTGGTTTTTTTTGAATAAAGAATATGACTAACATAGCTCAAGACAGGAGACATACAGTAAAGTCCCCCCTTTAAGAAACTGCTTTTATAAACTGGTTTTTTTTGAATAAAGAATATGACTAACATAGCTCAAGACAGGAGACATACAGTAAAGTCCCCCCTTTAAGAAACTGCTTTTATAAACTGGTTTTTTTTGAATAAAGAATATGACTAACATAGCTCAAGACAGGAGACATACAGTAAAGTCCCCCCTTTAAGAAACTGCTTTTATAAACTGGTTTTTTTTGAATAAAGAATATGACTAACATAGCTCAAGACAGGAGACATACAGTAAAGTCCCCTTTTAAGAAACTGCATTATAAGAAGCTCTGGTCTGATTTCACTGAATAAAATACTTATCTACAAGAAACTATCCAACCTGATTCATGGTCAGATTCTTGTTCAATGGTACATACTAATACTATAAGGCGTACATTTGAATATGCCTCCAATTGGCCTCAAGTCTCTAGAAACAAGAATTAAAATTTTAAGCCTAAATTGTTATAGTTTCAAGAAAATTTCAGTATAGGCTCAAACTATTAGATCCTTGTATAACAGTGCATATCTTATAAACGTTTTTTCTTAATAATCTTGAAAGCTGTTTGGAACATAAAGTGTTTATTATACGATAGTATATGCACACTGATTTTAAGAAGTAAACAAAAGAAACCAATCAGGCTGTTTCTGTGAAATGAGTTTCTTTTAAGGCAGGACCTTATTGTAAGACTGCTTCTAAGGCCCCGTTCACACGAGAACGGAACGGAACGGAACGATGTGGAACTGTTCCAGAAAACAAAGAAATTTTTGCAGGTGTTCACACGAGAACGACTAGAAACGTTCCGTTCCGTTCCGTTCCGAAAAGTGGACGGCTCTGAAAAGTGAGCCGTAAAATGGAACGAAACGGAACGAAACGATGTAGCCCTCGTGTGAACACTTTTTTGAAGCGTTCCGTTCCACTTTGCGGACTTTTTTCATGCAATTTATACATGAGGTAATTCTAAGACTCCAAACAATAGGATTGTTTACGCATGAAAATGGAAAAACTTAATGGCGAGCTTAGAAAATTTATATCTCTAGGGAGGAAGATATTAACACTTCAAATCGATCCATTGCCGTGTGAACACCCCTTAAAAAGTTCCGTTCCGTTCCGTTCTGGTCCGTTCCGTTCCGTTCCGTTCTCGTGTGAACGGGGCCTAAACTGGTCTCCCAGAAACTGGTTTTCTTTGGACAGAGAATGTGCCTACATAGCTCACGACATGAGACACTGCACAACACATGTCCAAATTAAAAGAGCTTGATAACAAAACAATTACAATTTGATTCATCAGACAGAATTTAATTTATGATTATGTGATTTATGGAGGGCCATGTGTTTCATTCCTATAAATAAGTTCTGACGCCTACGTATTTGGCTTCTGCCAACAAAAGCTTAATTCGGATCTTCGAAAAATTCATGCTAAGCCAACAAAGTTGATATCCTTGAAGCAAGATTTAACTCTTAAATTTTCGGAGCTAAGTGCGTAGGTGGAGAGTGGAATGAATCATTTAGGATGAATACAATCTTTAAAACTTTGAAGTCAGCAATAATGATAATTCCTCAACACCAAAAAAGAAGACAGGCGCGCAAGTATGGAAGAAAGGGTCACCAAAAACTGCAAAATTTTAATAACCATCAAAATTTGAACATTTGAACATTTGGTAATGAACTTGATTGATAAAAACCTTCGTCTTATACAATGCTTGAAATAAGCATATAATACAATGTAATATAAATGTTTACAATCAGCATTAATGATAAAAACTAACAATAGAAATGAAGACAGACGAGCGTGAACGAAAATCATTGTCACAAACTGCAACTATTTGAAAACAGCCACAATTTGATCATGCGAAAATTGTTATTTTATCTAAATATACAAGTTTGACATTAGCACTGATAATGAAAATTTAACAATAATGGTGAAGACAGACGAGCGTGAAAGAAAGTTATGGTCTTATGGAATGACCATAAACTGCAACCTTTTTTTAAGAATCGTCAAAATTTGGTCATGTAAAATTGTTATTATTTGATAATGTATGAGCTTGATTGATGAAAATTTCCTTGACAAACAATGTTCAAGATCAGAATAAAATACAATGTAATGTACACATCTCAAATCAGCAGCAATGGTAGTGATTCTAAAACAAAAGTGAAGACATGATCATCAACGAAAGTCATAGTCATAAAGGGTGACCATAAACCTCAACTTTTTTCAAAATGGTCAAAATTTGATCCTTTTTAAAGTTTTCCTGAAAAGTTTAAAAAAGTCTTCCTGATCAGTGGGCTTCGCGAGTTAAATATTTCACAAATTGTAATAAGTAAAAACCAAGCAAGCCAATTTTCTTTTTGGCTCGTAACAAAAAAGTGCAGATGATTGACTGAAATTAGTGAATATTTCACAAGCCACAAGCACACTTTCTTGAAGATAATTAGCCTTTTATCTTGAACATTCTTTTCACTTTTGCACACTTGACAAAAGCTACAGCGCCTTTCGTGGGAATTTTAGCAAACCATAACAATAAGTGTAGTTTTAAGTGATATATTAAACACTTTCGGAACACCAAGCTTGTAAGAATAGTTTTATATTTCTCTTGCCTAGCTTGCCGACCGGTTTTTCGTTCACAGGCAAAAAATGCCGAAGAACGTTGCATAAAATATACGGCTTTTTCTTTGCTTCTAACGAGAGTACTCAACCAAATCCATTTCGGTTTACTCGCGAACTTCTGTTCCTTTGAGAATCGCAAATTGAATATATTTCTCAAAAATGCGCTGGTTATCTTCCTGTGAATTGAAGATGCCAATTCATAGCTGTGACAACAGTATTGATTAAGCCTAAATTCAAAGCCTGTCCTAACCGTTGCCTCACAACTTCAAAACATTTCATTTGGATTTGCTTTCAAGCCACTATGAAAACTGAAATTTTGAAGCAGAAGCCGATATTTCAAATCTTTAAAAATCTAAAAATTGTAATGGATTTCCTGTCTAAATATATCAGTAACCCAGTATTGACAGGAAACAAATCATTCGACAGTCGGACGTTGTACTTTAAGTTGTCGCCATTTTGAAATTTGTGCCGCAACGTCATCAAGGGTTTGCGCTTAAATAAAATATCATGTTGAGGCTTTCTTTTTCAGACTGAACAGAAGAACACAATACATTTATTGCATTTGGGTAAAATGAATGCGTTCATTACGAAGCAAACTTCATTGCAGATAAAGACTTGCATCTAAACTCCCTTGAGAATGCATTGCCATCTTGTTTTGTTTTTCATGGATTTATGATTTTCATTCAGTTCAAGTCAACTGTTTGTGTAAGGGGCAAACTTGTTTCCAGGCCCCAAATGGTCTTCTCGCAGTCTCAACCGTCGACCGATTTGGGACCGATTCAGTATCGACGCAGGTGTAATGGTCGTTGTATCAAGGTTGCGTAAGGGAAAACGTGGCCTTATCTGGAGCTGCAGCGATGAAACATTGTGTAACACGAATACAAGAATATTGTCTCTGCAATACATGCTGATTGCCAAAGAGCCTTTAACACCAATACTGCGTTGAGCTTTCCACTATCTGCAACTATGCTGCAACACTAATCTTAATACTCCAAAATCCCCAGAGATGGTCGTCAAATAAGCAATTTTACACTGTTATCAGTTTATAGCGATAGGTTAGAGTGGATCTTTCACATGAAATCGCTAGATATAGATTCGTGTTGAAAGAGGATGTATTATGAAACATCGTTTCTCAAAATATGGTTTCTCAGAACTTTCATGATTCCAGCAACCTCCTCCTGTGGGGACAAAACTAAGAATAACTAAATCTAAAATTGATAAAAAGTTAGATGTCAAGGGAGATTTGCAACAATGCAAAATTACTCAAGGAAAACATTTCCATTTTCCTACTAGCAGACATTTTTATATGAAATCGTTGAGATGACAAGACATTAGTACACTAAAGAAAGGTGATAGGTTGAAGTACTGGTTAGCATTTTCTCCTTCTGTGAAAAAGGATGTGAGTTCGAGCCCTTGACTGGCCATCTGGTGTAGTACGTACCACTGCTCACAGGGCGGCCGAGAGGTCTTGGAGGCCCAGGGAAAAAATTGCGATTACGCCCTTTAGATTAGCTTGAAATGGCCTAAAATGCGTTTCAGATTACTTCCTGCTGTCAGATTGTTTAAAATCTTCAATTTCGAGGCCCCCTAGACCCTGAGGCCGTGAGGCAAATTGCATCCTGCCCCCCTATTGACGGCCCTGACTGCTTATCTGAAAAAAATCTGCATGCCTGTCTCCTCGGGGGAAAGCCGAAAACCCCTGGGATGAGTTGTCAGTAGGGATGGTCTGCTGGGCATCGGTAATGGGCTCTATGTGGGTTTGTCAACCAGATGATGTCCTAAAAAACTGTCAATGAAATAAGAAAAGAACGAAAAAAACCTTGGTGAGTGTTCAAAAGTTCAGCTTTTCTGTCCCTAAATAGTTTTTTGTTCTTTCCTTTTCAAGAAATTTCTCCTGACAAAGCACGATTTAACTACAGTTTTCGAAGTATCTCCTTCATTCCTGTCATCTACTTGTCATATTCTCTACAGATTGTTGTCATGTGGATCTAGACCCGTGAAACCAGAAATTCACAATCTAAACAAAGAATTTTCCGGCAATAAACTGCTTCCAGAATTTTTATTCAGTACTTGATTGTCATGACAATTATTCCATCATTTAGCTATGCAGTTTGTTCTTGTTTTCAAGTGCATATTTAAGCAAATAGCCATGCATTCAACTTACAACAGGTACCTAACCACTTCCTATTGTCTGTATTATTGCTTTGGGTCCTAATTCACATGTCTGAATATATGCATAAGATTAACAGATGTTTAAATCTACCCATGGCAAAGAGGCTCCTTCGCCCACGCAATCTATTTTCAAAGGAATCAGTTGAAAGAATGTGTTGAATACTTAATATACTTAAATGCTTAACTCTATCTGTGGACTTGTTTTTAAGAAGATCTCGATAAGTCCGCAAACAATTTCCGTTGTGGAAGGTCTAGATGGCTGTAACTTTGTTTACACAGTCAAATCTCAACTAAATCTTCGATATTCTTTTTACAAGACGATCTAGATGTGTCTATGAAGACTCTAGAAAAGTCTAGAATAAGTCTTAATCTAGATAGCAGTAACCTTGTTTACACAATCAAATCACTAACAAATCTATACATTCTCCCTGTAAGAAGATCTAGATACGTCCATGAGGATTCTAAACAAGTCTAGAATAAGTAAGTCTCAGTCTAGACAGTCCTAACTTTGTTTAGACATTCAAATCTCAACCAGATCAAGACATGCTTCTTGTAAAGAGATCTAGATACCTCTAAAATACCTTCATGATTCTAGAATAAGTTTCGATCTCGATATCTGTAACTTTGTTTAGATAATAGAATAATGAACAACTCTACACATTCTAGAAGATTCCGGGAAGACTCCTGGGAGTCCTGGGAACATTCTACAAGATTCCTGGGAACCTAGAAGATTCTAAGAACAATCTTGATATAGATAGCTGTAACTTCGTTTAAACAGCAAATCTCCAACAAATCTTGATATATTTCTTATAAGACAATCTTGATAGGTCGATGAGGATCCTAGATTGATATGTATGTATGTATGTATGTATGTACATTTTCGCCAAAATAACAAAAACTATCAAATATTAATACAATAAATCTATTTAAAAAGAAAAGAAAAATCTAATAACAGGCGTGTGATATTAAAATATATACAGCTATCTAAATTAAAAACACCCTTAGGTAAAATGGCAGGGATAGCATTAAAAGGTCAGTGCGACCTTGATTCCATAATGGTCCCTCCAAAGGTGTCAATGAAAGAAAATTTTAATGGAGGAAAAGAAAATTCTAGTAGATGTTGAAATATTTTTATTTGAACCAAGTCAGTAGTAAAAGAGTGTGTGAGGTGTTAATAATACACATATACATCATCTTCCTTCCTTTGTATATCTTTGCAAAATTTTCTTTGATCTTATGTTTAAATGTGTTGACATTGTTGGTAGATTTCAATTCTGATGCGAGACTGTTCCATATTTTTGGCCCCTGGTAAGAAAGACATTTTTGGCCTGTGCTACTCTTACAAAAAGGAACGTTTAGTCTAAACTTAGACCTTCGCGTTATTCGACTTTGGTCGGCTGGATGGAATATTTCGTCAGCATAAGCTGGGGCAGTTCCGTTGAAACATTTCATTATATTAACACAGATCCAGAAACAGTTTCAGCTGTGCTTGATCTTCATTACTGTAACTAGATTATATTTTGCACAATTAAAATTTAGAAGTGTTCTTCTTAAATAGCACAACAGTATGATTCTATGAGTACAATTTGTTATGAAGTACGTATCTAGATACCCTAAAAAATAATCATTAAACTAGACTAAAGCAAACTAAAACAAACTAACCTAAAGTAGAATATTCTTTGCTGGTGAACTTGAAAATATGACTTTCCGGTCCCATCATCAAACTACGTCCTGCGCTTCTTTCTGCAACGGACCAAACAGACCTGTCGGGGAAAAAGGCGAGATTAGTTGGGTGAAAGCGAACTCACTTTGCTTAAGACACAAGACAGGAATGAAGACATGAGCGTTAACGCTGTCCTGAATTTTTGCCGACAAACTGCTGATGTCCCTTTGATTGTCGCATAATAGTAGTAATGTCAGTAACAGTTTGAAACAACAAAGACCTCCTAGTCCCTGCACCATTCTCAGGACTTTCTTTGGTTTAATTTAAAGGAGATAAAATGGTAACCTTTGTTTGATAACTGAAACGGAGTTGATATACTGGTAATAAACAGGCTATTTATGAGGAATTAATCCCTTTAAGTGCAACAATCAAAGAATGATACCATAGATAGATTACACTACGAATCAACCTAGGTCGTGTGGCCGAGTGGTTAAGGCGCAGTGTTTCGAATCTTGTGGGGTCTACCCGGCTGAGTTCAAACCTTGTCACGGACACAACAAACCACAAGCCAGCAGCCAACAAATCTGTCCATACTTCCGAGATCGGTAAATGAGTACTCAGAGGCAACCCTGAGGGCACATGCCGTAGTGCGACAGGTCCATATCAGCTGTATAACTGTCCATATACCTAGCCTGCGTTACCAAATAAAATTGCTTGCTTGCTTGCTTGCTTGCTTGCTTGCTTGCTTGCTTGCTTGCTTGCTTGCTTGCTTGCTTGCATGCTTGCTTGCTTGCTTGCTCGCTGCAACCTAATCAGTCTAAGAGATCAACCTCTATAATAATCCAAGATGTGCGATTGTTTTAGTCATCCATCACTTTTAGAGAACTGATGAATATCAACGAGGCATTGTCTCCGATAGTATCTGATTCTGGAGCATCTTAAAACTCATCTAACAAAACAATGAAAAGCGTTATCAAATCGAATTAAATAATAAAAAGGTAAAGAGCTTGAAGTTAGCAATTTCCTTATTTATAGCCTCGCCCGTGCTCTATGTTTTCTAATTCCGGCGTCCTGTGATGTGATAACGGCATAAATTTTTTATGTTGGTCAAAATGCTCAGTAGGCTGTTTTAGTAAGAAGGTAGATAGGATGCATGACGAAGGGAGCAGAGCCTTTTTCTCTCTATGTGACCACACCTCGTAATTCCTTTAGCCTGGAGTCACTAATTAAAGGGGGAGGGTCACGTAAACGTAAACAAACCTGTTGTCTCTACAATGTATATTGTTACACAAACGTGGCCATTGCTTTCTGCACAGATTTTGATGGATGGGGTGAATCCACAAGAAAATTACTTCCAAAAATCCACCAATATCTCTGCAATCGTACAACATATGAGTGTTTCGTTTGTTTCTCTACGAAGCTCAAGAGTTCATCTTGAAAATGACACCTTCATTTTGAGAAAAATAGTGGAAAATCTCTATGATTTGGCCTATCAAATATACTACAAAATCGTCATTCGAAAGAAGTTTGTTTACATTATGTGACCCAGCCCCATTAACCTAATGTATGATGTGCTGGACGATTTTCGTGCCTTAATGATGAAGAACAGCAGAAGAAACGATGGCTGTGTTGATGTTCTCTCTCTCTGATGCTATTCAACCATGTACTCTAAAAGGATATATAAGATAAAGACTACCTGTTTACAGTCAAAGCGGAAACAACGTACCATCTATGTTTTTAAATTCAGGATAGAATCGTATCTTCATTGAAATTTGTTTTCTTTGCATGACAAAATCCTTGAATAATCTTTGTGGTTTCTGGGGTAAAGAGCTCCTATTGTAATCTACTATGCTCCGCCCAACAGAAGCAATATTCGAATAAATGGAAGCAAATTATCAAAGTAATATTCGAAAAGTTATCCAGTCATGAAAATCTATGTTCAAATAATCTTCGAATCTAGATGGTAAGCTTCTTCCTCTTTGACTGTAAAATAGCCTAATGTTTTTGATGATCTTGGTGTGTTAATGAAGAATGTAAAGTTGAAGAAACAATGGCGTATATTGGTGCTCTCTTTGTTTGGTGCTATTTAGCCACGTCCTCTGAAAGGATTTAAAATAAAGCCTACCATTTAAAAAATAGCGTAATGTCTCTGATGAGCCTGACGCATTCATGAACTAAATGTAGCCAAGAAACAATGACATATGTGTCTTTTCCCCTGCTTTCGCCATATCATTTAACTAAAGTGTGCTCTATTGTGACATGTAACAGGGGCATAGAACATTTCCATTTAGGTCAACTCGTGCGGCGTGCGACACATGTGAAATGGTTGTCACAAAAGTATATCCTCTACAGTTTCCCATCAAACAACAGAGGATCTCAAAAGGAATTTCAGTCACGATTAATCACTTTAGATCATACAAAAAGCGGCATAATTACATCATTAGGTTTGAGTATGAGGCAATATCTTACACAATTTTGAATTAGTTCTTTTCTATTAAGGCCTTTCGAGCTCTCTTAAGTTTTGTCAACATATCATCAAATTTTCTAGCTTTTCAAAGATTATTTCTTAATTGTAAAGCAAGGCAGGTGTCCTCCATATTCAAGTTTTGACTGCCCTCTACAATCGTGCTGCCTCATATCTCCTATCTTTGTTAATTCTGCTCAAAATTTCCGACATGAACGCAAGCCACTCTCAAACATTAATGAGTTAATTTTCACAAATGAGCCAAGACTGAAATAGCGAGGGAGGGATTACATATAACAACAATTCACGACTGTAAATCATATGTTTAAAGAAAGACAAATATCCAGTGTTGCTTTTTTGCGAAGTGTTCTGCCAGGCTATCTGGAGGTCTCAATAACTTGTAAATTTCTATGCATCATCATCATCATCAGGATCATCATTATCATCATCATCATCGTCGTCGTCGTCATCATCATCATCATCATCATCATCATCATCATCATCATCATCATCATCATCATCATCATCATCATCATCATCATCATCATCATCATCATCATCATCATCATCATCATCATCATCATCATCATCATCATAATCATCATCATCATCATCATCATCACCATCATCATCACTATCAGCAGCATCAACATCATCATCATCACTATCAGCAGCATCATCATCATCATCATCATCATCATCATCATCATCATCATCATCATCATCATCATCACCATCATCATCATCATCATCATCATCATCATAATCATCATCATCATCATCATCATCATCATCGTCATCATCATCATCATCATCATCATCATCATCATCATCATCATCACCATCATCATCATCATCATCATCATCATCATCATCATCATCATCATCATCATCATCATCATCATCATCATAACCATAATCATAATCATAATCATCATCATCACTATCAGCAGCATCATCATCATCGTCATCATCATCATCATCATCATCATCATCATCATCATCATCATCATCATCATCATCATCATCATCATCATCACCATCATCATCAACATCATCATCACCATCATCATTGATTTATACTAACATAGCTACACTACTTATTACAAAGTTTACATGCCCAAAAGGCTAAAAGCATTTCAACATCTATCCTATTAGAAAAACAATATTTGAAATATACGTTTTCAAAGCCTACAGTTGCATCTACCACCATTCCAGCCTCTAATTTGTTTGAGTTTCTTTATTCCTCGCAGCATTAACATTTTGCTCCGACAATTTCTATACTATTGGGGCGTCTTGGCTAAATAGTGGGTAGGGCTCTGCCACATTAACAAGCACCATTGGCTAGAGTTTTGAAAATAAGGTTACCTTGCTTGGACCAACCTTGGCGAGAACTATAATGCTACCTAGACTTTGGTGTAAAAATATCGAAAAACAATACAGTTGACTGGACTGCACTTGCAGGAAGTATACCCTTGACTAGATTAAAATTCCGAACAGTACACACTTAGGGGCGGGACATGCCTATGTACTAGGGATGGACCGAGCGGTGGGGGTCAGATACGGGTGTGGATGCGAATCGTATACTTTCCAGCTTTCTGTCAGTGAGATACAGACCTGGTTTCCTGTTTTTTAGTTTTGTTGCAAATTTTCTGCAAAATGACGCCATGCTAAGCTATTTTACGTCAGTTTTTTCTACTTAAAGCGACTAATACTCCTTAATATGCTCAGAAAAACTAACATATCTACAAAGCTGGAAACAAACGTTCACAAGCTCTTCGAACGTTTACACCGAAAATAAAATCTGCGACGAAAATGAGCATAAGAAGGGCAGCGGTGTCTGCTTACAGAAAGATCGAAACTTTGAGACAGTCTTACGCAATGCAAAAGCATTAAACCTAAGCTTTTGAGAGTTGATCGACATAGTTAAGAGCTGGCATGTGTCACTGTTGTCAAATACAATAGATTAATTTCTTTAATCTGACCCGAGCCAGCTTTAGGCACTGATTTGGCTTTAGGCACTGGAGTGGGCTTGCCCGGTTAACCGGCTGGCCCGCCTAAGAGGGCTGAAATGATGGAAACAATTGAATGGGGATTTCAAGCCCGGGCTGTAAAATATTAGGCACTATAATCGTACAATGTACTCATAAAGCGGATTCGTTGCAGAGTTCTCAGCCCGCTTTGCCGGGCCTGCCAAATGTTGGATCGATTACACAAAAAGAATACACAACCTCCAGCCCGTTTGCCGGGCTAGCCCGGTAGGCAGCAGACAGCATCTCGGCTAACAGGGCCAATACTCTGCCATGTAATCGAAAGTATATGAAACATTGTAACTTCTATTGACCGCGGGATCCCGGGCGAAAACCTTCATCTCGGGTTAATCGAGCAAGCACGCTCCATATGATCCGTCCCTTAGACCATATAAATTCCGTCTAATAAACTAGCAGCAATAAAAAAATCAATTCCACTTACTCGATCATAAAGGATGCATCTCATCGTATCTCAGTAATCAAGCATTCTGCAACCTTGTTTTCGGTGTGATTTCTGTAACGCAAGGAATATGACGATCACTTGAAATGAAAAAATGCAACCTCCAAACGTTGCTCACAAACGGACAAAAGAATTTCATTCTCAACCTCTCGTTCTCATAAATGGCGGAGAAACGTCTGTCGAAATAGTGCCAGACAGCTACATCTAAACGTTCTCATTTTCGGATAGCATTGAATAGGTTTTGGCCTTGTCCTTTAATCCATCCCTGAGCATTCGAATTGCTCAGATTGTTCTCTCCAGCCTTAGTCTTCACTACTCTAGAATCATTATAAAGCTTTGAGCTTTCCTTGTCATTACCTTGTGTCCCGAGGGTTTGGAATAAAGGATAGTTGTCACTAGGAGTAGATCCTCCTACCTTCGTACAATATAGGCAACATCAGCCTTGAATCAAATATTGAAACAAGACGTACAAGAAAAGAGACAGATTTCTGGAACGGTGAGTTATGCCAAAAAGGGTGTTTCAAAAAATTTGTCTCTCTTCTTGATAACATCCTTGCCACAAAACTTACTATCATTCACTCATTAACGATCCTAACAATCTTCCAAGGAAAATATATAACTGCAACAATAAATCATTAGCTCCTAATGAATGTCCTTACCTATAAATATAATTAATACCTCTAAAATATGATAAATATCTTAAAAATATAGTAGACTTAATCATTCACTGTTTACCAAATATATGCAGATGAAAGAATGAACGAGTTAATGAATGAAGAATAGATTAAAAGATGAAAAAGATGAATAAGGAAACAAATGAATGATGGGCGAGATAAACAGATAGGCAAAATAATACTCCAAATAACAGAGGGAAATGAATGAATGAATGAATGAATGAATGAATGAATGAATGAATGAATCAATCAATCAATCAATGAATGAATGAATGAATGAATGAATGAATGAATGAATGAATGAATGAATGAATGAATGAATGAATGGTAACACAACAAGAGAGCGAATGAGACTGTTTAAAAACAGTACATCTCCTAAAAAAGTGTGTACTGTGTAGCGTTCTTATCAAAGTTCAACTGAATGCACTTAAAAGGCTACAGTCTGAAGGATGAGTTCCACTCTAAGGTTTTTTCACATTTTATCAAGGATATTCTTGATTCATTTGATTTGCTTCAAGAACACACCTAGGCCAAAAAGCCAAAGCTCTGGTTTGGAAGTGACAGCAAATTCGAGCCTCGTGATCAACATCTTAGCTCTCAAAGGAGTAGCACCAACAAACGAGGTACCATGTTCAACGAGCTACATTCACATCTCTAGAGCCAATCAAATCCGTATACTTTTTGCGGCACTCGGTAGGTTGGTAATACGATGCTTCAACAGGTAAACTTGGACTGAATCACATGTAACCAACATTGTACTTAAACTAGCTTCATTGACTCTGCAGTAAAAGCAGCCTAAAATGCATTATATAGGGGACTAAAACGGACTTAACTTCATTTAAATGATGTCCAATTCACAAAACTCGTGCTGAGCCATCCAGGCTACCGTATTGGAATCTATCAGCGATGTCCTTTGTTTGAAGAGAAAGTGTAGAAAGAAAGAAAGAAAGAAAGAAAGAAAGAAAGAAAGAAAGAAAGAAAGAAAGAGAAAGCGATAGATTTTTAGAAGTTTAACTTCCACAGCCCATAAAATTTCTTTGAAAATTGAGTGCACTAAAATTCTTGAAATATTTGATAAAATTTAAAAATTATGCAAAACAGTCAAGCAGATGTTCATGAATAAAACAAGACATGCTTAATTTATTCATATTATACAAACAAAGATCAAATTGATTATGATTTCTGGATTACTAGAAAGTTAACTTGAAAGAGATCCATTCCTTAACATAATATGCCAAGAGTTAAATTTCATATGGTAATATAGAGTTTTACATCATTAATAATGGGGAAATTTTCTATCAACTTGAAGGTTCAAGCCTCAGTCACAAATCAATTTGTGTTTAAAAGTTAGACACGAATTTAGTTTGGTTGTCAGTAAATGAAAAAAAATTTCTCAGTTTCTCACATTTACAATCCCTGAAGGGTTTTTCCAGGTTTAAATCTTTCATTTGCAAAGAGCAAGAAACTCTAAAATAACACATGCAAATTGACGTTGCATCGGATAGCCAATGAAATAATGCCGTGTGTGAGAGTTTTCTTTCGTTCTTTTAATAGAGAAGCCTGTCAACCATTGTATGTTCCCTTTAAGATAAATATGGCGAGCTAATGCATGGGTGTTGTGGACGCGATTTGTGTGTTGATCATGTCCACAATACATGGCCTAAATGTTGCTAAATGATTAAATGCATTTCGCAACCTTGCTTGTCTTCAGTTCATTCCTAATCTTCTCTTTCTTGCTTGGGGGCCGATTCCCCTGCTCTCAACAGCTTGATATGGGCCTAAACTTCGAACTGTACAGCGTTCTGAAAATTAAGACCTGAGAACTAGTTCCAAGATCGACGAGAGAAGATGAAAAATGAATTGAAGACAAGCAAGGTAACGAAATACATTTATTCATTTAGCAACATTTAAGGCAAGGTATTGTTGACATGATCAAGACACAAATCGCGTCCCAATACCCATGGTTAATGTTAGTGAGACCCTACCCTGAAATTCGAAATCGGAATTTCGAATCAATGCCCTTTGCTCTTCTATGGATGGCTGACTCAAAATGAAAAGTTTTTTTGCTGTTGCGGAAAGTCTTGGCTGTTTAGAAACTTGGAATCGAAAATGACGGAAGAACAAATCTATTTGTTACTGTTGCGCAACTTCGAAAATTCTTCAGCCTTTTTTACAATGTGAGAAAAAATCGACCAACTTTCACATCAAGGAACAACTTCGAGCCCAAGGTAAAAATGGGCAGCCACTTTGTACTAAAGTGTTGATTTACTGGCACTTACGTCAGACGGAAGGCAGTGATATCCCTAGAATCGAGATTCGTCAAGTAACCAAATAAGAACTTTTGAACCTTATTTCAGCCCAACAAGTCCAGCTTTATCTTCCAAGCAAGATTATTTATGTACAAAAACGTGAATCTAGTGCATTGAACTGCATCTGTTTCAAGTCTGTCTCAAGATGATATTTGCGACAATGCGAAATTATTCATGGCGAATCCAGTAAATCTTATATTTTGCAGATTATTTCACGTAAAACAGAGGAAAACTTTCACCTAGCTAACGTCTATCTTCAGACAAACTTTAATCAATCAAGATGACGTAGCTCTCTTAAGATGACAGAATCTACAGAATCAAGATAAAAAGACACACGAAATAGAATCATACAGTCCAGGTATAATACAGCGTCACATTGTTACATTTGGCAATGTAACTTGCTCTGACACCTGCTACATCTAAATACAGCTTCAACGCTAATCCCCTTGAAACCGAAGTTGTTATAATAAACACAGGTGAATTTATGTTTCAGTGTACAACAAAAGTATCTGGGATGGCTAGGTCTCGCAACCAAACCATGCACGTGCAATGTCATACATTTTTCATACAAAATGAGTGCAAAAGGCTGGAAGTTTCATGCGATTGAAGATTTTAATCTTCTCTGAACCCTTTACCTGGCTGGTCGGTCAAAAAAGGCTGCACTTTTCGGCTATTGCAGAAGCTAATCCTTTATAATTCTAAGTTGCTGTAACGTAAACAGCTGATTCTATGTTTTGATGCTTAACATAAATATCTGAGATTCATAAGCCATGCTGGACAACTGTGTAGACGTGATATCGTACACTTAAAAATGAAATCAGTTTCACATCTAATTAGAGAATCTGCAGACCATGATCCTTTGCGACCCCAAAGTCGACTTTGGCATGATATGAAAGTGATTTATAGCCCAGGTTTTTCGTTTTGCTTTTCTCTCGGCGCCCAAAAGGATCACGGTCAGCAATGGTTCTTTAATGGGAAGATGCAATTGTATATAGGCTTCTTTATGAAAAGAACAAAGAAAAGACTCAGACCAAGGGCATTCTGACGATATGCAAGTGGCCTAAATACTTGATCGTCCGAAATTTTGTTAATTCG
Organism: Aurelia sp. 3 sensu Dawson et al. (2005); assembly: GCA_964020215.1. NCBI lineage: Eukaryota > Metazoa > Cnidaria > Scyphozoa > Semaeostomeae > Ulmaridae > Aurelia > Aurelia sp. 3 sensu Dawson et al. (2005). The sequence continues at coordinate 26,329,327 of OZ026574.1, read as the reverse complement.
GGTATCATAATAAACAAGATGGCTAAAGTGTTGATTACCTTGATTGTTTGAGCAAGTTGATGGTCTTTTCTCTGCTTCTTCTTCTATGTTCTCCTCAATACAGCACAGTTTATAACTCGCTGTTAACCTTCCAACCGCCCGCCATTTCAGTTTCACTCGAACTTGAGTGAAACTGAAAATGGCGGGCGGTAAGGGTTACAACGAGTTATAAACTGTGTTGTATCGAGGAGAACATAGAAGAAGAAGCAGAGAAAAGACCATCAACTTGCTCAAACAATCAAGGTAATCAACACTTTAGCCATCTTGTTTATTATGATACCCGAATTAACAAGATTTAGGACGATCACGTATTTAGGCCACTTGCATATCGTCAGAATGCCCTTGCTCAGACATCACATTGTTTCTTTGCCAAGCCATTGTTTCCCATTGTCTGGGATATCATTTTGAATAGGACATTTTCTTACTTTTCTGCTCTTTGCAAATAGCGGCTTTTAACCTAGACTTATGACCATGAGTCCTTTGTATCCCTGCGGTAAACCTTGCTCAACAGGGACTCATAATGAAACGGTGAAAAACCTGGCCCTATTTTCTGCAATCATCAATTGAATTATGATGAAATCACAGCTTCGAATCTCAATCCCGTGGGAGTGTTTTGAATTCTTCAATCGAATCGAAAATTCTATCACATTTACACCGTAACAATAGTAATTCACAAATCTCACAATCTGATTGGTACTCAAGGAATCGGGGAGTTTGGGCCTAAATATAGGACCAGGTTTTTCAGAGTAATATCATGAGCCTCTGTTGACCAAGGCGCCATCATCAAGTTAAAGAGCACAGGGAAACAAGAGACTCATCGGCATAAATCTACTTTTAAAGGCTCTTATTCAACCAGAATGCCTTGCATGTGTCGCCTCTTGACTGGCCTTTGTTGTCGCCATTTTCATGGGCCATGAAAATGGCGACAACAAAGGCCAACTATGAGATGACGCCAGCAAAGCATGCTGGTTGAATAAGAGCCTTTAACCTTGCACAAACCCTTTACGAATTTTTGTGATGAAACGGTGTATAGCACGGTGAGATTGGTGAATGATCCATACAGGGCGTTTCAAGCATAGCAAACTAATAATAATACAATGAACAATGGACTGGCTCCATGGCCACATAACCATGTCACTAAGTCTTAAATCAACTCTAGAAACCAGAATCTTGCAAATCCGCAGAAAATCCACTGAGTTACAATATATTAAAAATCATTGTTGTACAAAAGCTGAAACCAAAATATATCCTTATGCATGAACGCTCTAAAATTGACGTAAAAGAAGATTTTCCAATGTCATACCAAAGGGAACCAAATAAGACTTCAAAAGTAGCGCAATTCTGGTAACAACGGTCAAAGTTTGGTTAAGGAGGCAAGTTTCCGAAAAACATTAAATAGAAAGTCAACGAACTTGCTCAAATTATCCATACACTTGAATTAGCGTTGGACACAGTTAGATTATGGTAAAAACTTAAACTTCATAATTGTGTATCTCTGTCAGTATATAACGGATTTGCAGGATTCTTGCATCTAAACTTAGTTAGAGATCTTTTTCCACAGAGCCTGTTCATTATGTTGTATAAAATGTTGCACGTTCATCCTGTAGTTGAAAAAGAAAAGTAGATAAAGAAATGAATTCAACTCTAATAAATGACTAATGATTAACACATTAAGGGTCGGTTTTTCAGAGATTCAAACGACACTCGGTGACCAAATCTCATTATTTCTGAAACCCTCTGTTAGCTATTTTCTACCTCAAACAGAATTTCTGGTCAATAAGACGAAATTCCTTTAAATCAGGAAACAGATGGTGCTTTATGATGGTGTGTCAAGTCAAATTTAAGATATTAAAAACATGATCTTTCCTGGGTCAATCCTATCTGCAAACATAATGGCCTTTGTTCATCTGATGGCAAAGTATGTCTGAAATGCGAGGAAGTGAGTCAAAATCTATGTTTAAGAGAAACGTAGTACTCATTACAAACTTGAACACAAAACATGCTTTGAAGTTTTTTTATATTCCATTTAACACTTTACAAGACAAATTACCTATTACCCTACCCACTAATTACTCTTCGAAATACTACAGACCCACGGGGTGCAATAGACATGACAACTCTGCCGCAATTAATCTAGAAAGGTATAAAACTGCCGGATTAATCAGGAAAGATGTACCACCCGCCCGTATTAGCCACATCCCAAGAGCCATCCGACCAATTCGCATGATTTGGTAAGATTTTGTCTATGAAACACAAAAATTCAATGAGAATATCAATTTGCAAATTTTCTGGCTGAAAGCTGAAAGTAAAATTATTTTTACCTATTGCTTATCTCTTTGAAAGGTTTTTTTTGCAAAATAATTTGCAAATCATGGGTATGTTGAGAGCTATATCGATTTTCAGGCATTCTGTGAAAAGCACATATAATTATCAAATTTATTTATCTGTGTACACTGGCAATAACATTAGTTAGTGAGTGCAGCGTTTTGGGAAATGGGAACAAACCGCACCAACATCTGGAATGGAATAAAAGTAATAGGCCTTTTCATTCTGTTGACATTACAAGATGCGTTTGCCCCCCTCCCCTTTCTCGCAACCCCTCATTCTTGCAGTCAGTTCAGTTCTGTTGGCATTAGATAACAAAATGACTCTCTGCACCGACTGTCAGAAGGAAAACGAAGTCAGACAAACACGCATTCATCCCATGGAATAAGAGATGATTAAAGGGGCAGGGTTTCTCATCGTCTTCTTTTCGGAACGACCCAGCTCGGGGCAGCCTCAGAGGAGCTTATAAAAACATTCTCGAACTACAATTGAATAGCGGAGTTTTCTTGGATAAATATACTCAAAGCTTGATTGCAACAAAAGAAGTATTTTCAGTTCTTTGAAACTTAAAAAGAATTACAGTCTTAGTATTTTCTATTTGTTTCAAGTACTTGGGATAAAAATCGCCGCTTCTTCATTTTTTATTGCTTTTTTCGAATCAAAGTGAGCGAACAGTAAAAAAGCAGGTTTCAACTGGTGCCAGGTGATTTCTATCAATATCCATATTTCTTATACATTCTTATATGAAAGGTTCTATGGAGTGGCGTCAAAGCTCCCATCACTATCGTGCACATTCGAAAATTCTACAAAATGTATCGAAATATCGTTTGATCCACATTCATCGAATTTCCTTCAGATCCATATCAATTCTTTTTAAAGAATAGCTATAAGGTCTATCGTGAGAGAAAAGTGAGCGAGCAAACCGAGAGCTTTTACTCTCTGGCTGACTTCATAAATTTAACATAGGTTTTGAGATGAATTTAAGTCCTATTCGATTATCTCAATCATTGATACCAATAGCACATTATCGAATTAATCTATGGTCGTTATGGTCACATAACGCAAAAATAAGAGGGTGCATAAAAATTGATAATTGCAGAAACAGTTTCATGAAAACATCTTGCTCGTTGAAATAGGTGATTCTGGTATATTTGTAGCTTGAAGATTTATTCTTTTTGGATCTGTCCAAGGTATTTGACAGTGTTATAAGTATGACTAGTTATTGAACGAAAAGGCGATATGTTTATGACAAAGACACTGGAACAAGGTCCCGCACTGTTTAGAGGGCACTTTCTGTTTGTATTCCACAGGCTTCTGTGCTTTGTTTTTTCTTCTGTGCTCTTTGTATTCCACGGATTCCTTGAGCCTTTGTTTTTCTTGGTTGCCTTGAAAATGCTCCCATTGGAGTACACATTATGTTGGTATTCCACAGGCTTCTGTGCTGGGTCCTTCGTTTTTCTTTGTCTATACTAATGGCTTGGTTATATCAAATGCTTACATTGGAGCACACTCTCTGCTGGTATCCCACATGGTTCTGTGTTGGGTCCTTCATTTTACTAGTTTATACAATTTACTTGGCAGCCATGTGAAATGCTCGCATTGCAGCACACTTTATGTTGGTATTCTACAGGCTTCTGTGCTGGGTCCTTCATTTTATCTATTTGTGTTAAGGACTTTGTTACATGTAAAGGGCGATTTCAACAAAACAGATAACAAACTTTCCCCTCTTGCTGCAGTAGGGAAAAATCAACAAAGAACCAATTTAACGGCGAGTACAGATGGAAAACTTTACCGCGTTAGGAAGAAGATAAATCTATGTAAGCAGAATATGAAAATTGCAGAGTCAACAATGAATATATGAATGAGGTGTAGTTAAACATTAATGGCGTATATTTTAAACACTGAACAGTTGGTGTTACGCAAAGAACAGCGAGCTTCAATCTTAATAAGGACTCCGACAGACATTTCATTACCTTTCACAACCCCAGGGCGGAAAAACGTAGGCTGTGTTTCGTAATTCTACAATAGCTGACGAAATTGTGAGTCTCTAGCGCTGTTAGCCTAACCAAAAATATCGCAAAATAAAAACCAATACTTCTGATAATTTATGATACAACGATGTTTGCTTTCCTTGAGTGGTTTTTTAACTAAAACTATGAACTATGACTTTGTGCACATTCATAATTGTTTGACACTGAATGGATGTGTTATGGACACAGTCGCAAACCAGGGAATTCAAGGAAAACCAAACAAATAGTAATATAATTAACGATTTATTGTATTCACTTTCTTTAGAAAGGGAAACTTGGTTTCGCTTATTATCAAAATTAAATGCTTTTATGAATATTATTTTGCCATAATGTGGCAAGTGATACAAACTAGGTTAGAGTTTTTAAGGATAACTTCACAGGAGGAGCAACTAACCACAGTAAAGCAAAATGAGTTATGTTGGAGACATGAGGTATTTTGAAATGGTTGCCATAGTTGCAATGTAATCAGATTTAAAGGGGACTGACGTACTTAAAAGCTGGCTTGGGCCAAATTAAAATCACAGTCTATTGAATTGGACAACTTTGACACCAGAAGTTTCATTGTGTAGCTAAAGAAACAATGAATATAGGGGCGTTTCTTTGGCCTATTCATAACGGCAAGTCGACAGAGCTATTTCGATGCGCATTAATATCTATCAAACAGTAAATAGCATTAGCATATAGACACAGATATAAGGGTATCTGGTATGTATCTTTGGGTGTGTTTGATTGGTACCAATTCTGCAAAGAGTAGGCTTGGAAGACTCGGAATTCGTGTTTGATTGGCTCCCCAATTCCGAAAACGGCAGGTTTGGCAGATTTGGCAGGCCTGCTGAACGTCCTGCTCCAAAAGGCAGAAGGGTTAGGGTTAGGGCCATAGGCAGACTTTGGATCGATTTCATTTGCAGAACTCTGAGAACGAGGCGACTTTGGTTGCGTTGCTACGGTAATCGGTAATCGGTAATCGGTTTTAGGCTTTTGCAAAGTAACTGGACGATCTATTTTCCATTCTCTCGAAAGTACGTACAACGTACACTGATGCCTTCTCGTCCCTTGTTTCCCTGCGTTCCTTAATTTGCTGATATCATTTGGTCACCCGCGAAGAAACCGTCTAGATAAAAGAAACTTTCAACATGTCAAGCACAGATAATTCAAGACGTCACAACACACAATCGTGACTGTGTTTTTACGTTTACTTCTCTATATCCAGCAATACATTAAAACCGACCCCACACACGGAATAGCTCCACCGAAAAACTGTGCTGTCACAGCAAAAGAGAATATATCCAGCGAAGAAATCATCTAGATGAAAGAAACTTTCAACATTCCGCAGATGATTCAAGACATCACGACAAACGATCATGACTGTGTTTTTTACGTTCCAATTGACCAAGTGATATCAGCAAATCAAAGAACGCAGGGAAACAAAGGAGGAAAAGGCATAAGTCTACGTGCACCATTTAACAATGCAAAGAAACCTAGCATGGGTCAATCATACTTTCTCTAACATCGATGAATATTAAAGCGATGTTATTAAATTTTCAAACTATTGACGATCTTAAAGCACCTATTTCTAATCATTATACATTTTCTAACACATATTAAGCTATTTCATTCCCCTCAATACTCCCCTGAATTATTGATAACATCACAATTCCCAGCCTGTAAAATACCAACAGTGGATCATGAATTATGTAACGATTTATCAATCCATCCGACTATTCGCGGCTTGGGAAATGTTCCAAATCGGCAGATAAGAATCAATACTTAAACCGCTGTCTGTCGAACTGTTAGCTATACTGACTCATTTATATGCGCATGGGGAGTTGAAACACATGCACCCCTCCGAATGATACTGGAGTATGCTGGAATCTATGATAATAAAAAAAGCCATAAGTGTGCAGAATTATACTTCCCTAGCATCGGAAAGCAAAAGCAAGGAAACAGTAGTCCTTAAGGATCAACTGGTCATAGACATTCCTTGAAGCACAAACAGCAACCGTATCAATTATACCCCTTCTATCTATAGAATGATCTTGTTCTGGAACAGTGTAAATGCACTTGAACTGTAACAATTTTGTAACAGATCAAAACTGTACCAATACAGTGTAAACGCAGCATCGGTTCTAGCGTGTTTCTATGTGAGAAAAGCCTTAAAGCACCTGAACGAACTCAGAACAGAAGCAGTTCTTACTTTTCGCAATCTTAAACCTCACTGGTCAACGCTCCAACAAATTCATGTAAAACTATTGTAGGTTTGAATAGGACGATTTCACTCAGTGTTTTTACAGATCTAATAACAGTACACTGATAATCAATTCTATTTTCATCCATTGACAGTTTTATTTTGTAAGCTGCCGGAGGAGAAGGGAATATTTTGCTCAGTTTAAACAGGAACAGGTCGTCAATTGACAGCGAGCAGAAGAAAAGATTAATAAATAGAAAATCTTATCTACAACAGAATTAAAATTCTAAGACTGCCTTTCTGAGTTGTTTATACAATCGGTTCTAGGAGGTGACAGAGATAAGGCATTAGTAAAAATATGATTCGCAGGCAAATTGAATCAGTCGAATTTGTCTCCTAAAGAGATCAACAATACATTTGTTAATTGGGTCTGATGTGTAAAGGTGATCTGAAACCACTGTTATTATTGTGTTTTTTAATGTCTTGAATAATCTATGAAATTGTGAAAGTTTCTTTTATCTAGATGATTTCTTAGCCGGGTGTCTTCTCAGTTAGTGTGATGTCACAATATCTCAGTGGAGTTTTTTCGTTTGTAGCATGTTTCTGCACATCAGGATCTGACACCACTGACCGAAATGTGATTTTAACGTCTTGAATAATCCATGAAATCGGCAAGGTTTTCTTTTATGTAGACGATTTCTTAGCCGGTCTCTTCCCAGTCCATATATAACGTCACAATAACTTGATGGGATGATTTCATTTTAAGCATATTACTGCACATTGCGATTGCTAACCACCGTTATTGTTGGATTTTGATGTCTTGAATAATCAATAAAATTGTGAAGGTTTCTTTTATCCAGATGATGTCTTAGACGGGCGTCTCCTCAGTTGTTGTGATGTCACAACATCTAGATGGAACAATTTCATTTAAAGTATACTACCATACTTATCGATGGCTAGCCACCTATATAGCAGGGTTGCTATGTCTTGAGTAATCGATAAAACTGTGAAAGTTTCTTTTATCTAGTGACTTCTCAGGCGGGTGTCTCCTCAGCTGGTGTGACGTCACGATATCTAGGTGCAGCATATTCGTGCCTGGAATCATTGTTCTTAGCAAGCTTCTGGACATAACGATCTCACATTCGCACCACTATTTTCGTCGGGGTTTCAAATGTCTTCAGTAGCTAATCTTTAAATGTTGAAAGTATGTTTATCGACATTATTTATTTGCAAGATATATTCTCAGTTGATGTCACGTCACATTATCTACGTGGACCACATTCGTGTCTAGAATCGTTTATAACAACTCCTTGACTATATCTATCTCAAAGCACTATTAACCTTGAGGCTTTCTAACGTCTCGAGTAATCACTGAAATAGACCTTTTAGCTATTCTACAAAAGAGCCTGGATCGAGCGATATTTTTATACAATTTTATACTCCAGGTTCGATAGAGTGGCGTTAAAGCTTCGATCGCAATTGTCCACATTCGAAAATTCTACAAATTGTAATGAAATATCGTTCGATCCACATTCGTTTTCAGAATAGCTAAAAGGTCTATTGTGAAGATTGTTTTACCTAGATGATTTCTTTGGTAGATATGTGTTCGTTTGATGTGACAGCACAGTATCTAGGTGGAGTTATTATGTCTAGAGTCGGGTTAACGATTACTGGACATAGGGAACTAACGTAAAAACACAGCAATGATTGCTTGTCGTGATCTAAATATTCTGCGAAATGTTGAAAGTTTCTTTCATCTAGATGATTTGTTCGCTGGAAATATTCCCTTTTGCTGTAACAGCACAGTTTTTCGGTGAAGCTATTCCGTGTGTGGAGTCGGTTTTAATGTATTGCTGGATACAGGGAACTAAACGTAAAAACACAGTCACGATTGTGTGCTATGACGTCTTGAATTATCTGTGAGATGTTGAAAGTTTCTTTCATCTAGATGATTTCTTTGCCGGGTATATTCTCAGTTGATGTGACAACACAGTATCTCGGTGGAGCTATGCCGTGTCTGGAGTCGGTTTTAATGCATTGCTGGACATAGGGAACTAAACATAAAAATCGGTTATGATTGTGTGCTGTGATGTCTTGAATTATCAGTGAAATGTTGATATCTAGACAATTTCTTCGCTGGATATATCCTCGGTCGGTGTGACAGCTCAGTACCTAGAGTAGCTAGTTGGGGCTATCCCGTGTCTGGAGTTAGTATTAATGCATTGCTGGAGAAGTGCGTTGCTATGTCTTGAATAATCTATGAAATTTGTCCTCGTTCCCCTGTGTTTCTCAAAAACGTTCGGCAAGCGAAGAAGCGGCGAACACAACGGAAAGAAAAGGCCTAATCTATCTTGTTTTTTCATTATCTTTATCCCTCGTTCTTACTTTAGCACCCGGAAAGCTTCGTTGTGACAAGCTGCGCAGCATCGTAACAAAGACACAGGGACACAAAGACACAGAAACGGAAACCATAGCAGTATCCTGTTGCTGGTGGAATAACACAGTTTACCATTAGCTGAGGCGTTCAATTTGTTGCGTGAATACCATCTTACCGCAAGTTTAGCTGGAAGATTATGCGATAGCTGGAAGATTATGCAAAGCCACTACCATGTTTCCATAAATAAATTAAACAGCTGCCGATCACTGAAAATTTTCTTATGTAATGATGTATTACAGTGGCTAAAATCCTGAAGGAAATCGGCATTACATTACAAATCTTTGGATTATCGTGGGCAAACTACGGCAATCCAAGACATACCAAATGCGTAAACATTTCCGAAACTGTTTAGCGGCAGGCAAAGTTAGGCCATTTCTTTGGCTCTGTATACCCTGTTTAGGAATAGGTGATTCCTTTTATTACAAGCTGCAATCAAATACGTTACTCGCTCAGTTGTCAGCATTTTTATCATATGGCGTTCGAAATACGGCTCCTCTGACTGGCAACGGAGAAATTTGGTTGGTTCCTGATTGGTCCGCAAAAGCCGTATTTTCGATGCGGTATTGGACCGGCGTTGCCTTAAAAATAAACATCAGAGCAGAGGAGGAGCTTCTTTGCGCATGCCCAAGCCGCTAAAGGCAGCTGGCGGTTAGATTATTACTCGAAGACTTCTTGGCTTAAATTTTGAAGAACTTTTGATCATACACAAAGAGAATGCAGTTGAGCAAGCGTCGAAACCACTAACTACAACGATGAACAGGATCAAAATACATTAGAAAAGTTTACTTAGATTTCAATACCTTAAGCCCGCCGCACACGGAGAGGAAAATGCTCAGCAAAGTGGCATGAATGTCATTTTGCTCAGCAAAATTCTCGCCGTGTGCGGATGATTTTTGCTGAGGAAATACTCATTCGTGCAGCTGAGGAAAATATCTATCGTGTTTGATAATTTCTGTCATTCGTGCCAAAATTCTCACCGTCTGCGGTATCACTGAGAATTTTGCTCACTGCCTTGGGTGATCACGTGTCCATGATCTAATCCTGTGACATTTGGTCGATGCCATGGCAACATGAACACGTGATCAGCCAAGGCAGTGAGCAAAATTCTCAGTGATACCGCAGACGGTGAGAATTTTGGCACGAATGGCAGAAATTATCAAACACGATAGATATTTTCCTCAGCTGCACAAATGAGTATTTCCTCAGCAAAAATCATCCGCACACGGCGAGAATTTTGCTGAGCAAAATGACATTCATGCCACTTTGCTGAGCATTTTCCTCTCCGTGTGCGGCGGGCTTTAGCAGGAGTTCACTGTCATCATGCAACTGACATAAAAGAGTGCAATACCTCGTGAGCCATTTTCTTGTTATCCTGCAACAGATATCAAACAATGGGTTACACTTTTCGTGTCTGGCCAAGAATAATATGTGGCCAAAAAATGCTTTTCTTTAGAGAGGCGAAACTATCGAAAGGCCTTGACGCAAAACCAAACTAACCGATATTTTCAAACAGTTTAAACCCCTTCTTGAAACTCAAGAACATGAACACCAGATTCAAAAACATGAGCATCATATCAAATTCAGTTTCAAATTAGGTATCACCTGAGATTTGCCATAACGCAAAATCCCTTTACAAAGCACCTCCATTGTTGTTATTCGCAGGAGTTGGCGGATGAAATGAAAATTTTTAAGACAAACTGTAAACAGGTTTTTTTCTTGCCAGTCATTCAACTACTTTAACATACTATTACTTTTTTATTCTATAGGTATAATGTGTTTATATTGTAAATTACAACGCTTTATCTTTTAGTACAAGGCAGTTTGGGAAACAATTTATGTATCGGGTGTCCCAAAATGATGTATGAGCGTTTGCCACGATGTGATATCTTAGATCAGGGACTAATTTGAATGAAATGCCAATCATTTTGTAGCAGAAGGCGTAACTTAGATGTACAAATTTATTTCACTAAAATTGGCCATACCAAACTAGGGCTACGGGTTATTCTACTTGAGCCTTATTTTGGAAGATACCTAAAGGAGAATTAATGATCTCTACAACGTTTCTTCCAAATTTCAGCTTTAAAAATGGCTGCGAGTATGCTAGTCTTCCAAAGAGTAAAACTGGATGGCAAATGTATATTTCTTATACTTCAATTTACATGGGATACTTAGTTAACTTTCTTGAAAGATGATCAATACAATTTTCATCTTATCACAGATGGAAATCGAATGAAATTTGATTATAGTATTTAGTGTTTCTGGTGTCTTATCAAAAATTGCTTCCAAGTAAAATCACACATGACTCTAGAACTATATGACCGACTTTAGTCAAATAAATTTCTACATCTAAGTTTGCCTTTGGGCTTTAAAATGAGAGGTAGCTCATCAAAATTGGCGCGTAATCCATGATAATACAGCTCTGCACACGATGATACGTCATTCAGGGACAACTAGAATTCGATCAATAACTTGATCTATATTTAAAACAAATAAAAATGAAATAAAACTGATGGAATTTTAACTTGGCTTTTAATCAGTTACCTTCTATCTGCAGACGTTCGTGGTTGTCAACAACAAACTTGGGAAGCAGACAGTGTACAGATTCTCTACTGACAAATCATTGTTTTGCTTTGGAACAAACAGCCGAATCAGAAAATTAAATGTTTACATCGTCACTCATCAGTATCCTTTCATAAGTCTTCTCATGGACTGTTCAGTATTTATCCTCGGGTCTGTATCGAGGATGGTTCGGTATCTGATATTCTGGTTTGCTAAAAGGTTGGGTAAAACATGAATTGCGGTTTGTACTGGTTGGGTAACTATATGGCTCAAATCTTTCAAATCCGTAGGCCTTTTTTCTATAACAACAAAACCTAGAGCTAAGGTAAAAAACAAAAATACTATTCACATGTGCCATTCATGGCGGGGAAAGACACAAGGTCATCTGCCCCCACCATGAATGACACTTACAATGCAACTGTTAATTTCAAGATAATATGAAAAAAACACAAAACGAAAACAACCAAGACAGAAAAAAAATCAAAACAAAGAAAAAACATCACAACAAGAAAACGACATGGAGAATGTAACAAACAAAAAGCCGAAAAAAGAGATGCTACACAGGGTAAATGTTAGCATGCTGAGAATATCAATGGAGCCCTCAAATCTTTAGGCCTCAAATCAAGACCACACTTTCTTCATATTTCAGTGGGCAAGCACGACGACAAAAAGAATCATGTTATCATAGTAATCAGCAGTACATCATTTCCAAAGATGAAATTTGACGAATGCAAGTGAAATCATTTTAGGACCAAAGTTTCACGCCGCTGCTTCCCATGATTGTGTACGTGGAAATGAAGGTGATCGTAAAAATCATCCTTCAGACGTACTACCAGAACTGACCGCTCTCCCCAATCCCTTTTCCATATGGTCGAAAAGGTCTATTGACAAATTCAAGTGATAGAATTAGAACGTTTCGCACCAATTCCAAGGTCCATTATCAGCATCATCAGAACGAAAAATATGGCACAAATAACCATTAAATAGGACAGCGATAAAGGGTACCTTAGCAGGGGAAAAACGTGCAAAAGCAACGACTAAATGGGGAAGAGTCTATCGAAAGAGTAAACCAAAACAGGGGGGAAACATAGAAACAGCAAAAGCGAGTAAACAACTAAATTATAACAGCGCTAGAGGATCAAATCATACCTGCGCGTCTGACCTGTTGGCTCATACACATTATTCATCCTCATTTCAAACTGCCTGGGAAGTTTTGAAACGAGGACGAACGCTGTGTAGGAACTAACCGTTCAGACGCGCAGGAGCCATGTGAATTTGATTCCTAGCACTGGTTAGGCCTCATCTGAAGAGAAAGCAACAAAGTAAAACAGTAATATTGAGGTAATAAACTTTAATTTCTTAGCTACAAACACGGTGTATTATTGCTCATAATCCAATTGCACAAAGCAGGGGCGGTCAGCAGAATCAAAATATTATCATTAATTCATTCTTGATAATCAATATTCGATCATTATATATAAGATAAATATTCGCAGTTTCGATTTCAATCGGTCTCACTACTCTTGCCTCGACTGTAACCCATGTTATCCTCTTGGGAGGCTAAAATTGCCCGGAATAATGCTGTTATGCTGCCATGGATGACACTGTTATACTCCCAACAGGATAATACGTTCTATAGCATGTAAAAGTCATGACTGTCAGGCAGAAGATTTGGTCGTGATTTCTTAAATAACTCATGAGACCAAATTCGAATGTTGATCCTTAACATCTTGACAGATTCTTTGAAATCTTCATTTTGTTAACTATAATTACAAACTGTGTTTTCATGGCGCTGTCAAATCCACCCATACAAGCAGAGTAAGTGACTACAGTTTAGCTCTTTAGAAGCCTCGTATGCCGAGGCGAAATATCAGCTCGCTTATGTATAATCAACATTTTACGTAAAAAGGAGTCGTCGTTTCTTTTGCGTCATATTGCGGTGTTCTTGCCTTCACATTTAAAGGTGATCTGAAGCGAAAATCTTTATTGATGCAGATGAATAGCACTGTTGAACGATCAAGAATGTCATTAAAATTGTTTTGATACTTTGTTTCATCTTCGAGTTATCCACTAATTTGTACGATTGGCTGATGACGTCATTTTGTTTGCAAAAAGCACGAGCAAGCAACGAGCAAGTATACAAGGTTGACCACCTTTCAAAAGGTATATAAAGTCAACGACCTTTCCTTCAAATGAATGCCTTTCTAAAGGTCACATCAGTTGATGAAACAATGTTTATTGCATTTATTCTGCTCAGCTGAAATGTCTCCTGAAACTGTAACCTTCCAAAGATTAGATACAGCTTCTTTCCATATAGAATCCTAATAATTTGCAAACAAAATGACGTCATCAAACGAAATGAGATATCAAAAAAATTTCAACAAGATTTCTTATCAATCGACAGGGCCCTTCATTTGCATCAATAAAAAGTTTCGCTTCAGATCACCTTTAAGTATTTACTATTTTTTTCGAATTTCTAATTTCTAAATAGAGACCTCTCACCAAATAGAAACAGGGCCGAAGCCAATGGGGGAGCCGGGGGATTCTTAGGGCATACTTACGAAAATATCAATGAAAAATTTACGTAAAACTCAATTAATACGATAACCTCCTGCGTGCAGACTCTTCAGTTGGTGCGGAGGAGCCAAAAGGAGAAGAAAGCTCCCTGCAGAGTCTGCGCAACGGCGACCAATTCTGTGTTTTCAGTTGCTTGCAACCACGAATGTAATCTTTCGTGAAAAGCCTGGTAGCAAGTATTCACCGTGTAACCGTGTGCATGTTTCTACTTGGCCTAGATTCGTTGAGGGAAATTTCTTCCCCTTTTCGTTCCTCCGTACTGACTGTAGAGTCTGTACACAGGCTAGCCTAATCTGGATATCATAGGAAAGAAGATTGATTATGCTTTCAGAAGATATGCGTCAAATTGATTTAAATGCTAAAATTCCTTAAAATCTCGAGGTATATATCTTTTCTGAAATACACAGTAGTTTATTGATCAGCCAAATTTATGTGTACAGTAAAAACCCGCGTATAAGAACCTAGTGATTAAGAGCCTACAGGCTGAATTTCTGAAATAAGACCCCTAATATATAAGAATCCATGCAGCCTGAAATTTGAAATGGGTTCGTATTTTTAGAGATCATCAGATTAGATCAAAACTCCAGTTGCCTTGTCAATGAACTGCCATATGTGCATATTGCAAAGAACTCTAAAGATGCTTTGAAAGCTTTTCATTGAATTCTGTAAACTTTTTTATTCTTCCACAAACTGGCGTTGTGGATAAGGCCTCATAAACTCAGGTGCTGTGAACTGACAGTAAATAATGGGCTTGAACTTTCAATCCTGTAACAAAAGAAATACCTGAAAGCCCGGAATGAAATAAGAACCAATTTAAGAACCTGAATAGCTTAATTTCCCATTAAATACTCAATAGATAAGAACCTAATCAGGCTGACTTGCAATATTGTAGGTTCTTACATGCGGGTTTTTACTGTATCACATTAATAGTGGAACTTTTATTAACGGACACCTCTATGCAACGGATATCTCCAAGCAAAGGACAAATATTTTCGTCCCAAACTACAGTATGAAAAAAGATAACACCTCCACACAGAGGACACTTGTCTTCAACGGACGATAACATGGTCCCATAGGTGTCTGCAATATGGAGGTTACAGTGTAGCTATTGCCGCACGTCATTCTCAAGGAATTATGACAAATTATTTCTATTTCAGATACGTTTTTGCTGTCATTTACACACTAGAAGTGATGGTGAAAATTTTGTCCAAAGGATTTATTTTACACAAATATTCATATTTACGAAATTCGTGGAATTGGCTCGACTTCTTTGTGGTCATAGTAGGGTAAGTAAAAATCTACTTTGTAAAATCTTTGAAGCGTCTGTTTCAACAAGCATATCTTCCACGTGCCATGTCTTGGTTGGCCTTTGCTGTCGCCAGTTGACATGGCTACAACAAAGGCTAAGCAAGAGAGTACGCGAGCATGGCGTGCTGGGTGAAACAGACCCTATTTACATTGTTTAAATCTGTTCAAGGAGGATGCCAGCTTACACTCTGCTGAGAGGCCATTCGAAGACTTGGCACTTCTACACAAAAACATGTTTGTCCACTTTGTGTTTTGCTTTTCTTTAGGTGTGCCAAACATCATGGTTAGCATCGGGCTTTTAATACGTTGGGGATGAAAATTTTGAGTTTCACTGTTTTTTTTTCAGGTACGTTACAATGATTCCTGCAATGGCGGGTTATAGTGGTGTCAAAACATTTCGAGTACTGAGAGCTCTAAAGACCATATCAACAGTAAAAGGTATTTCTTTTAATACTCTCATGAATAATTATTAACAGTAAAAACAAATCATTTGAATAAAATAAACACTATTGAATTGTTCTTAAATTATCTGATTTCAAGCGTTCAGAGTTTCTTACGACTTCCTTACGAGTTTTGCAAGTTCCGTTACAATCTCTATGCATACTTCCTGAGCCCTTTTGAACATTTCAAAACGAAGTCCTTTGAAGTCTTTCCAATGCTTACACATTGCTCAAGTACCATCCCTTCCCTTCGAGTAACATGAAATAGATAAGGAGTGAAAATAAAGTAAAAGTATACTAAGGTCTAAGGATTTCCTTAACTAAGATAGACAGTTGGTAAAATAATTCTTTCTCAATACTGGACTTTCTCAATTCGTTAGTGATCTAAGAGTGAGTTTTTCTTACAAGGGATTTCTCATACGAGGGAGAAAAACGCACGCTGTTTGAATAGTTACTGCTCCCCTAAATACAAACGCCATGCTATTTTCCATCATTTGACTGAATAGCGAACAAATTCAACTATTTTTAGAATTTTTCTGGCTAAAATCGTTCTCTCAGCTCACATTTACAAAGGGAAATTCTCGAGCAAGTCACTTCGAGAACCCTTAAAAAATTTGCCAAAATAGCGAGCAAATTTCTTTAATATGTTTACTTTACAGCGATCACTTGAGTGCGCTTTAGCAAGTGCCATCCTCTTGGGAGGATGAGAAAAGAAGTCCACCCCCAGTATGAATAGGGACTTTAAGCAACCAGGATGGCCACACCAGCCAAAACGTCGTCTTCTATAATACAACCGAGCATAGTTTCCCACAAGTTATCGTCACATGTTCTTAAACAAGCCAAGACAAATCTCCTCCTTCATCTAAATACTTTGGAACTTTCTTTTCCCTTGATAATTAACATTTAAAATGAGTGAGTTTCACTTCGAAGATCCAGATCTGAAGAACAGCACGTTAGAAATAGGATTTCCAAGTTGTGCAATTGAAAAGGACAACTTCATAGACACTCAAGGGAAGCAAATTCGCACGGAAAACAAGAAGTCTTTTCAATCCGAAGTACAGAAACAACGGGAACATTTGTGTTGCCGTTACAGTCGCCGTCCTAATTGCTAAAGGTCCCTAACAACTTATTCAGGGGAATTCCGCTCTGCAGAGGGGACGAAATACATGAATACCTGTCAGTGTCATGGTTGATTGGAAGGAGAATCGTGGAACTTGTTCGTCATTTTCACTCGTTTTTTGCATGTTCCTTTTCGGGATTTTCTGCAGAAAATCTCCTATATCCACGGGAAGGTATGATCAATTCAAGTTCATCACAGTATCGAACTAAAAATATCGACAATGAAACAAGATAATTTTTATACCATTACTTTGATGTTCAGGGAGCAGCATTTTATTCAATTTCAATTTTAATTCAATTTTCATTCTCTACTCATCCAATAAGAAAATACGTGTAACCTAAGATAGTTCACTTTCTCTTCTTTTTCCAGGTTTAAAAGCAATGGTGAACACACTATTAAAATCAATGCGAATGATGACTGATGTCTTGATATTGACTTTATTTTTCATTGCAATATTCGCATTAATTGGTTTACAATTATTCATGGGCAGTTTACGATCACGGTGTGTTAGAACTGATGGTTATTTGCCACCATTTACAAAGGAATTCTACACAAATAAAAGTAAGACAAGTTTTTTCATTTTAATAGATTAAGGAAAACAATATCTGTGCAGGGACGTAGGAAGCATCTCAAACTTGGGGGGGGGGGCACGACGCTTCGAAGGCACTTTTTCCTTAAGCAAAAAGGGGCATCTTCTACAATAAAAAGGGACTTTCTTTGTTTACTGCAAAATCTTGGGGCGACGTGCCCCCAAGGTTCCTACGTCTATGAATCTGTGACATTACTGTTGTTAAAGTAGACTTGAAAACTATTTTCATCTAAATTTTCAATAACATTGATTGTTTACTTTCCTTGTCATCGGGTAACGTTTTTTGGTATGACAACACTACATGCAACTGCTTTGGTTATCTCGTCAGTTGTAGTTAACCTTCACCCATTTTTCACGTACAATCTAGCTTTGATGTCATCTTTTGAAATTCTTCATCATTGTCTTGTGACGTCAGAAAGAGTTTAACGAGAATCTTCTCAACAATAGTGCTCTAATCAACAAGTGAATTATTCCAAAAACTACAAAGCTGTAATTTTCATGAACCGATGCAGAATCTCTTTCTCTACAACATATCCGAAAATTTGCAAGATCATTCTTTGCAGCAAAAGTTTGTCTCCGAAAACGCAAAATCACTGGCACAAAACACTTCAACTGCTGTCATTCGCAGGCATTTTTATGTGACATCGAAGCTGAGGCAGACTGCAGATTGTTGATGGAACATTTACAAAATGCTGTCCCATTTCCTTAATTTTTACTGATGTTTTCTGTATTTTTTAGGTAATTGGTACACCTTCAACGGAGAAGAAGTCATTTGTGGAAATGCATCAACTGCATGGTGTGTGCAAGACAAATTTCGATAACTACTGTGTGTCCTAAAAATGCTCCTACGATTTAAGCCTGGTTTTCATTAAATCGTAATTCATCGCCAATCTTTGTCTTACAGCATCAGCGATGATCGGCGATGGTCTGAGACAATGATCGGTGATGAATTACGATTTAATGAAAACCAGACTTTAAGAAGTCATCAAAATTTAATTATGAAACCTATAATAAAATTTCTATTGGGTTTCCTTCGTCAATATTAAGGAATTAGTGGGAAGGAGAATTCCAAGTTCCTTTCTGGTCAACGATTTACTTGGTATTGAAATATGATTTCACTAAAGATTGTCAGTTTCAGAAATAGAATTTCAATTACAATAGCAAGTGAATCATAAACCAGAATTGAATGTGGCATACAATTCCTGTACCGGCTCTCTTTCTCTATTTTCCGGGGCTAAAAGGTGCGTGATTTTATCAAACAAAATTTTCACATCTAAGTTAGCCTTTGAGCGAGAGATTAACGTCTTAGTTTTGAATATCGGTCATATACAATTTATACCAAAGCCCGCCAAACTTTGTTGCAGTCACCTGATACATAGTACCTTTCACCATAGCTCTATTCTATGTATTCATATGTTTCGCATCGCAGGCAATGCCCATCGAAATACGTATGCGTGAAAGGCGCTGGTGAAAATCCAAAGTATGGATTCATAAGTTACGACAACTTCTACATTGCAATGTTGACATCACTTCAAGTGTGTACCTTAGACTACTGGGAGAGTGTCTACAATAGCGTGAGTATTCATTGGCTATAGACGATTGCGCTAAAGATGGCGGCGAGGAATTTTTACGGAGATGCATTGTGTTCTTTTCATCGAATTCCTATAGAATCGTTAAATATTTGTAATTCGAACGCAATGCGTCTCGGTAAAAATTCCTCGCCGCCATCTTTAGCGCAATCCTCTATTACAGCAAGATTCAGTTCCAAGTCAAAGAGAGCCTTGATGCTCGCTCACAGTTACAATCAAAGCGTCTACTTTAGCACGATTTAGCACAGGACTCTTATCTTTGCAAATTTTTTTAAAAAAATGTGTAAAATGTATTTCTCATTCTTTTCACTAAATTGATCGACGGGAACTTTATGTAATTAGCCATAAGCCATGAAAGAACATTTTTGATAACATCATCATTTTCAGAATCAGAGCGTTTTTAAATTTTATGAAAGGATGCACGAGAAGAGGCAGCTGAGCCTTTGACAAACATTAAAAGCTCCTTAAACTTTATATTGGTTGAGGTAAATCAATCTGACAAACATAAGAAATATTCAGTTTTTGAAGGTCTACAAGATGATAGCAAGGCAAATGTCGGTAGCTTTTATGGTTCATGATTTAGTGATTTGATGACTTTAAAACTAGCGGGAAGTTTATAAATGCTGTAATTCTGAAAATTTTAAAATAACAAGGAAAATAACTCACAACTTAAAAATGGGATGACCAATTTTATTTGATTACATTTCCACATCTAAGTTAAACTTTCTGCTACAAAATAATCGATATTTCATTCAAATCGGTTATCAACTCTAACAAACATTGATACATCATTTTGGCGGGAATCGATATACAATGTGCGATTTACGGCAGATTAACGTAAAGTTTTCGCAGTTGTTTTTGCGTTTCAGGTTTCCTCATCGATATATTCAAAATTCAAAATTTCTTTAACAGGTTATATCAGCAATGGGAGAGCCATATATGATATATTTTCTGCTGGCAGTTTTTCTTGGTCCTTTCTATCTACTGAATCTTGTGTTAGCTGTGGTCAGTGCTTCGTACGAAATGGAAGTGAATGGAAACCCAGATTTCGTGAGTATCCTAACATAAGTCTCTTTATTATAAGTCTTGTTGCCCTTATTTTGCATTCTTTGAAAACAAGGCAAGATTTTGCAATACTATAGCATCAGTTGCTCCAAAGTCAACTATGGTTGCTCCTGTTTCACACAGCAAGTCAAAGCGATCAATAACCGCAGAAAAAAGAAATTCAAAACAAACAAAGCCGCAAAAGCCTAAAAGCCCTGAACCACTTAGGCAAACTGTCATCTCGTTCATTGAAAAGGTGATTCTTAAAAGCAGTCATTGGTTTACAATCTTTGTTGTTATCGTGGATTTGTCCCAAGTCTATTTCGTCATCTGTAATAAGTCTACGTGAAAGTAACAATTTTCCCGCTCCCAATTTCTTTGTGATTGACATAAAAGACCTGGGGCAAGTCTATTGTTGCTGTAGATCTGTATGGTGGATTTTGTTTATTTGGATTCAGAAGCCGAGTAGATGGCATTGAAATTCTCACGTACCTAGTGCTTAAATCAAACAATTACTAGGAAATTCTGAATCAAAAGATCTTTAGATTTATCCTATGCCTTAAATAAAAACTCATCACTTCTCTCCAAAAGCACCTTTCGCGTGCAACTGGAGACAGTTTGCCCTGCAGGGTTCAGAGCAAATTCTGCGGCTATGCTTCTTTGAATTACTGCTTGCGAGAATTTCCTTCATTTGCAGTCGCTAATCGCTTTGAATCCCATTGTCAGTTGAAAGCAACTGACACCATTGAACTATAACATTTGTCCTCGGTTTCTTTGGGTACAATCCGTAGGCAGGTGCTGCAGTTGTCCTGATTTACCTGGTACATGCACCCGTTAACAAACATAGGCATAGGAGGCAGGAGGCTTCTCAGGCAAAATTTATCGGATTTCAGGCTCTATTCTGGCAGTTATTAATCGCTAGATCTATCATGTATTGGGACAAAGTCCATGAGAAGTTCCTTCAAACATTAAGACAATCTGAGTATATATACAGGTCTTTGATAAAATTATTGGTGCAAAGACAATTGACCATAGCACCTGCCAAACCACATTTGGGTAGCTCGTCTACATCAACAGGAATATTACTATCTGATAGGCTAGAATTTGACCTCACATGACTTGAACCACGCTTCTATGCTTAGATTCGCTTTGATGATCCTCTATGCTCATCATAGTAAAAAATTCGCTGTCTTTTCCATTTTGCAGGAGGTAGAATTAGAACGACTAGAAAACATTCGAAGAACAGCATCAACTTATTCATTCGATGGCAGAAGTGTGGCGGAATATCTTCATGGTCCTTCACCAGTCGTTGAAGTGGATGGAGAAAAACAATATACTATTGACAATATTCCTAAAAATAAGAAAAATATTTCGGCGCCAGTAGAGGTCCGACCACCGGAACTTGGTGATAATCCATCATGCTTCATGCGCGTCCGTGTAATGATGTATATAATAGTAGGCAGTTCGTGGTTCGAAGGTTTTATTACAGCATGTATCATGGTGAACACGGTAGCAATGGCATGCGAGCATTATCAACAACCAGTGTTCTTGGATGAAATATCAAATGTTCTCAACTACGTAAGCCGTTTGTTTGTTTTCTTTTTTATAAACCAGTCCCATTTACATACATAAAATCGGTTAAGGACTGTTTACACCCCTTCCACGTCATGTGATCAGTCTCTGGATACAACATCTTTTGATTTCTCTAATCACATGACTTACATGAATTCTCTAATCACATGACTGGTCACATGAATTGAAATTGGTTAAATAAACCTTAGCCGATTAGGTCTATTGCAGACATGTGTCTCAATTCTACCGGGTGAGTCTAAAAAGTTAACACATTTGGCAATGATCAATCGTTATATATAAGGCTATAAATCTCATCTATGATCAACCTTTTCGTGTAAATTTATCTAGAGAGTTAGGGAGCGGTCATCTTTGGCAGGGGTATGAAACTTTTTTCCACTATTTTGTGGGGGTAAGAAAATTTTAAGAGTAATTTTTCTGGGGTACAAAACTATTTTGCTTGAAAAAAGTTTGGATGAAGTCATCGATCAAAGAATGCAAGAAAAGTAAAGAGAGATCTGGAAATGATGAATCATTTGACCAGTACATATGAAAATCGCCTGGAACAACTTCGTATCTGTCCATATATCTATGTTTTATGCACAAAGACTTCTGGATGGGGTACTAAACTCTTTTGCTGAAAGATGATGGGGTACGAAAAACTTTTCCTATGTTCAAAATGGGGTATGAAATCTTCTCTAGTTGTGCGAAGTTATCCTCCGCCCTGGTACCCAGGATGAAAAATGACCGCTCCCTTACTCTGGTATCATTATGAAAGGAATGCTCGAGCTGAAGCAAAAAAAGCAATCAAAAATATCATTTCTGTTATAGAAATTGACCCAAAAAAACTATTTTTCATACCCAAAATTATGCAGTCAGTATCTTAAATCTATGGAAAATTGTCCTGGATGATAGAGTTAGAGCAATGTATTCGTAATGTATTTGAATTATCAGGAAAAATCGAGAAAATTAAAATGATTTTAGCATCTTAATTTTCCTGATTTTCCTCGTGATTTAAAAATGTTTCTGTTTGCACCAAAAAAGGAGAAATCCTAGTTGCTCGCAAGGTGTTGAATATTTACGTAATGTATTTGGATACTTAATTACTTTGATTTCAGTAATCTTGGTTGATTTTATTTATGCTTGTAAATAATGCTTTTCTCGTATCTAAGACCAAAAAAAATCCAGAATTCCCTCCAACCAACAAATTAATTGTCAAAATGACTAACCCATAAAAACGACCTTTGCCCAAATTGTAGATCTAAAAAGTGACCTGAGCAGTCCTATCCTAAATATACCAGAGTATGCTCGCTGGGAAGCTTACACAATTACAGCCGCCAATAACTGCTACAGTTAAGCCCGAAATTATTCCTACCCACACCAAATACTAAGTAGTTTGTATTGTTCTGCTTGAGAGCCAATTTTACTATGGCTAAAGTTTCGTAAGAATATGATAAAAGCCTGAAAGAAGCACAACAAGAGACATTTAAAGGAATGAAATATCCAGCAAACTGGTCCAAAATGTAACGATTCAAAATACTTCAAATGTGTCATGGGTATGAATAATTTCGGGCTTAACTGTACATTTATCACGGTCAAATTGATGGATTTTTATGACGTTTCGTGATATAGATATTTCTTTTGCTAGCTATGTATATCAACTTGAAGCTTACAGGTGCTTTACAGCTGACATGCATTGTGAATGCTTCCTTTTGTACTCCTTTTGCCTTCGCCATCTTCATGTTTCAATAAAATGGCCAACAACAAAGAGATGTCAGTGCAAGGCTCGCTGGTTGTAAAAGCCTCCCAAAAAAGGCTGTCATTAATTGTTATCTCTTTGTTCTAGATATTTACAACAATATTTTTGCTTGAAATGCTGTTGAAACTGATTGCATTAACACCTCGAGGATACGCAAGAAATAGATGGAATTTATTTGATGGTTTTTTGGTTATTGCAAGCTTGCTTGATCTTATCTTGTCAGAGTCAAAATTATTACCATCCAGTACTCTACAATTCATGAGAGTGTTCCGATTGGTAAGTCCGTTTACTTCTTTCTTCTTTCCTTGCATCCTTTGACTTAAATGATATTGCTTCCTAGACTCAATACTGGGTGTTCCAAAAGAAGTACACAGATTTCGTTGGGCCCAGCGATGAGAATTTACAGTAAAAACTCTACTTAGCTTCCTCTCCCTTTAAAGCCCCCTCTCTAATAAGCCCCTCTGCTCTGAGCCAAAGTCTAAACAAGCCCCATCTCTATCAAGCCTCCGTCCCCACTTGTATCAAATTCAAGAAGTTAGCAAAATGTCCATTTATCTAGCTAAACAAGTTTGCACGTCAGTTTCATACGGTTTGCGATAGAACTGTGTTGAATTTATGTACTTGAAGTTATTTCGGAAACTATAGAGCTGAAGAATGGAAAAAACTTTAAAATCTGTCCTTGTCGCTTGATTTTGTAATCAAGGCCCCCTCCAATAAGCCCAGCTCTTTTTTAAGCCCCCCTCTGGATTTTCCAAAATAAAACAAGGGCTTAATAAAACTTTTACGGTAGCTTTAATGGCTGACCAATTTGAAAATGTTCCTCGATTACTAACCTGAACTAGGACACATCGTTTGTCCATAAAGGTGCTATGAGAGCTGAAATATCAATATTGAAAGTCCAAATTTGCTTCACGCCTAAAGGCGTCCATGTTCCGTCGGAGCCCCAGGTGATAGAACAACAACAATAACGAGAGTCAACCGTCACTGCTCTCCACCTAGAGTTCCCATCGCTCAAGGTAGAGCTAATGAATTGGAGAAATTACCGGGATATCGTCGATCTTAAAGATCATCAGATTTGCTCTCGTTTCGCATAGAGTAAACAAAATGTGTTATTCTCCCGTAGCTGCGAGTCCTGAAACTGGCCCAATCATGGAAAACAATGGGACAATTACTCAGTACGATAGGTCAGAGTATGGGAGCTTTGGGAAACATTACAATAATTCTCGGGATTATCATCTATATATTTGCAGTAGTCGGAATGCAACTCTTCCAAAATTATTACACCGCTGCCACTTTTGGTGCTGATATTCCAAGATACAATTTCAATAACTTTGGTAATTCATTCATGATGATATTCAGAATTTTGTGTGGCAAATGGATCGAGCCTCAATGGGATTTGCTGAGAGCGACCAGTGCAGCCTCACTTATTTTCATATTTTTGGTATTCGTCATTGGACGTTGGGTGGTAAGTCTGACACTGCGATTTCAGAATTACAATGCCTTCTATTAGCCTGTTCACAAACAATAGAACAGATACTAAATTTAAAGATATCATCCAAAAAGGTTATCGATGAGGACCTCTAATAGACCTTTTAGCTATTCTAAAAAGGAATGTGGATCAAACGATATTTCATCACATTTTGTAGAATTTTCGAATGTGTACAATACTGAAAGAAGCTCTAACGCCACTCAATCGAACCTCGTGTATAAAAGTGTATAAAAATAACGCTCGATCCAGGCTCTTTTGTAGAATAGCTAAAAGGTCTATTGGCCAACCAGCAAATCAAATCCATCTCATTGTTTTAGAGCATCGAGCTCAAATCTTTAAAAAGATGTGTGTAAAATTCTGCTACATTTTTCTTTGAATCAGAGTGCTTGAGAGGAACTTTTTGGCAATTTGCTGTAAATCTACCGTGGCGTTTATTCTATATCTTCGTTAGTTTCAAAATGGCGGCATGGATCAATCTTGAGGTTGTGACGTGATCAAATTTCTAAATCCTTTACCAGAAGAGCTACAGATTTCTGCTTCAACCAAGTTGAAGACCTTCATAAACTATGGTTTTCTTGACGATTGCATCAATTTCCTTCAAGTAATTAAGATTTACGATTATTTCAAACTCTAAAAATTTTCGATGAAGTTTTGCAAAATAATCAAAATGCCGCCATTTTGAAAGTAATCATGAGGTCAAAAAATTGCCACGGCAGATTTATAGCAAATTACCAAAAGCTCCTATGAATTCATTCAATTCATGGGAAAATTTAATACAATTTTACATTCACCCTTTTAAAGATTTGAAATATTTGATCCCTATCAGTGTGAATGCGGTGACGTTATCAAATTGCTAAACTGTGAGCCGGAAAAGCTATGGATTTCTGCTTAAAGCTATCTTATTGTCTTTCTAAAACTATGGCTATCATATAAGTCCTTGTCATTTGATTTTGTGAATAAGCCCCCCTTTCTAATTAAGCCCCCTTCTGGAGTGTCCGAAATTACATAAGCCCTTAGGGTGCTTAATCGCCCTATTATGACATTAAATCAAAAGAAAGATGCATTAGCCAAACGTACACTGTTTTTAACAATTTTATGCAAATGCTAACAAAGACAGCATTTTCTCCTGTACCCTTCGGTACTTGATTGTTTGATTGATTGATTTATTGATTGATTGATTGATCGACTAATTGATTGATTGATTGATGACTCAAAGACCGATGATAGAGATTTACAAACATGACATCATGAGAACACTTTGTCAGAACTAGTTAGTTCTCATTAGCTTACTCTTCTTAAGAGTACAAGCCATTAGTACTTACCATACCAATTGTAAACAAGTTTATTATCGTTCAACAAGTTTATTATCGTTATTACTGACAGATGGTTGACTGATTGATTGACTGATCGACTGATTGATTGATTAATCATTTGATAGTTCGATTATTAATTGGTTGGTTATTGATTGTTCATAGGTACTGAACTTATTCCTTGCTTTGCTACTGAGCTCATTTGGTGGTGATGCATTGAAAGGAGGAGAAGAAGATGACGAGAGCAAGGAAAAGAAAAAGAGTAGATTGCAAAGGCTGATTGAATGGACGAAACGAAAAAGGAAAAAGAAGTCTAAACAAGAACCAGAAAAGGAACCCGATCCTAACATGGTAAGAGCAAGATCTACCTTCCACCTTAAAGGAAATCGACATACTTACACCTGTTTTTGCTAGGGTGGAAATTGTGTTCCAACTTTTGATTTCATTATTACTGATTTTGGCCAAATTTGGCACCTTTCGTTACCACACAATTACAAATGCTGACGCAAGCATTAACGATAGGATAATTAGATTAACTTCTATACTTTAAAAAGTATATGCCTGTAGCTATTGGCGCAACAAATCTTTTTGCTATAGCTATAACCAGTGAAGAGATAAGTAGATGAGGTCTTTCCCCAAACCAAAATGGAATTTGTCGGATAGCCCAGCCACTATAGGGTTAACTAAGACTTCACATTTAATATAGCCTTCCTGCAGTAAAATTAGCAGTAATTTGCAAATAACTATTTTTAGGACTCACCTCACATTTACTCAGCAATTTTCCATTTCGCGTGATACTCTCAGCTTTTGAAATGAATGAAGACTTTGACCTCCCTCATGCTGGCTCTGAAGGATCTAGAGAATAAACTAATGGTTTTTGGTACAGAATTTCAAAGTAGCTGTGAATAACGAACTCATCGCAATAAACATAAGACACTGTAAAAAGTGGAATGAAAACTGTCAACTCATGTGAAAGAATAACAGCAAAATTCAACTGTAACTAGGGAGGAAACAATTAAATCCTGCATGAAAAACAACAAAGTAACCTAAAACCCTGAAAGGAGAGAAATTAAGTTAATAGCTGCAATAAAGAGCAACATTGAACGCGTTTCATCACACACCCATCAGTTTGTTTCGTGCGAAGAACAAATTAACGATACAAACAAGCCGATTTAACGCCAGAAGAGCAAAAGCCACGTGACAATAAAAGGCCAATGATTAGCTAAGCTCAAAGAAGATCCGTTAAATTCCAAAGCTTTTCGCGTCAAATCAAAACGGTTTCAATGCAAAAACAAACTCCTTCTATCGACAAAGAGAAAGATCTCGAAATGTTATATACATCGGTTATAAAACTTCTACATTAGAATTTGTTTGTTCATTTCACAGAATGGAGGAGAGCATCAAATACCAGAGGCTTTAATTGCAAGTGAGCTGAATGGCATAAACGGGAAAACAAATCCGAGAAATGGAATGGTTATAGAAATGAACCAAAGAAATCAAGTTAATGGTCATTCAAATGGAAATGCACTTCCTGGTAAGCAAATCTTCTTCTTCTTCGAACAGGTTGTTCAGGGATCCAGAACAGGTGTGGCAGCATTTTGAACAAAGAGTTAAGCAAATACCAAGTGTTCAAAATAATCTACCAATTTCACTGAAGCCAGCAATATCGATTTCTGTCGATTTTGCTTTTTATGTTATTTAGCAAAACAGATCTTCAACTAAATCGGACAGGTAGTATAAATAAATATATTCATATATATGTAAATATTATATTCTCATCAGCTCTTTCTCAATGCGAATTAAAAAAATATAAAAACTCATAAAAAGATGTATGCTCTGTCTGATTAGAAGAACAGTTATTACTGATGAAGGCTTTCGCCGAAA
Source organism: Aurelia sp. 3 sensu Dawson et al. (2005) (assembly GCA_964020215.1). NCBI lineage: Eukaryota > Metazoa > Cnidaria > Scyphozoa > Semaeostomeae > Ulmaridae > Aurelia > Aurelia sp. 3 sensu Dawson et al. (2005). Next base: position 26,301,074 of record OZ026574.1, on the reverse strand, counting down.
CGTTTAAAGAATGTGTTTTTATCTAAACACACACATATATATATATACACACATATATACTATACTTTACTATACTATACTATACTATACTTTACTATATTATATTATATTATATTATACTATATTATACTATACTAAACTATACTATACTATGTTATACTAAGTGAACAATCATAAAGACGAAGAGGGACAACATCTTCAGAGAGCAGGCATCGAGTTGATCTTTTGCGCTATTATTTTCGTACACTATTATTTCAAATCGTACACTATATATACTATGTTATACTATATATACTATACTATACTATACTATACTTTACTATATTATATTATATTATATTATACTATATTATACTATGCTAAACTATACTATACTATGTTATACTAAGTGAACAATCATAAAGATGAAGAGGGACAACATCTTCAGAGAGCAGGCATCGAGTTGATCTTTTGCGCTATTATTTTCGTACACTATTATTTCAAATCGTACACTATATATACTATGTTATACTATATATACTATACTATACTATACTATACTATGCTATACCATACTATACAATGCTATACTATACTATACTATACTATACTATACTATACTATACTATACTATACTATACTATACTATACTATACTATACTATACTATACTATACTATATATACTACACAGATGAACACAAATAAACACTGGATTATGCAAATGCAGACTCTTACCCCTAAAGGTCTAAATAACAAACGTAACCACCCAGACAAAAATTAGCAAAAAATTTCTCAAAAATACCAATGGATAGGCAATTTTGTTTCCGTTCGCTCTTATCTATATATATATTTAAGATTTATCTCTCTTTCTAGCTATCATCTGGTTGTTCAGATTAGACTTTCATACAGGGTGTGTCAGAAATCAGGTCGTACTTAAACTGCAGTATTCTTTTTCAGCAAAATTCAAAGAGCTTGCTGGGTAAAATGTTTCTTTACAAATATGAGCAAATTATTCTGAGCCATTCTCAAACGAAGTCTGAACAAGCTTCATTGTGATATTGAACAGACCACTATTTCATTTGAAATTGGGTCTGGTAAACAGCCACGATCCCACGAGCTAAACGAGCTAACGATAATTCTTGTACAGGACTGATTAAAAAGCTTGGTGGTTCAAATGCAAAAATCAAGTCATATCGTACAATAAAAATTATTCTTGCATTCAATTGTATTCTGTTCTATTTTATCTTTTTGAGTTCCATTGCATTGTATCCAAGTAAACTATTGTTTTTTTCCAGCTAATGGAAACATGGGAAATGGCAACGATCTGAAACCTCCACCTCTCCAGAGTCATGACTCCGATAATTCTTTGCTATACACTCGCAATGGAAACTTGCAGGGTATCAATGACCGGCCTTTCTCCGGCTCTGGTGTAACTGAACTGGCGATCCAAGGCAAACTGGATGACAATATCAGTGACAACACAGGCAAGGAACAGCCACGAGGCCATTCTTCGTCTTCGGTGAAGATTGAGATTCACAGAGAGAGAACATATGTTGATGATTGCTTTTGTATGTGTTGCTATGGATGCAGTTGTTGCTATACAAGCTACTTGGATTCACCACCGAGAAGATTCTGGCATAATGTACGATACTATGCGAAGCTGATTGTTGAGAATAAATACTTCGAGTTTCTCATTCTCTTCTTGATTGCATTCAGTAGCCTGACTCTGGTAAGGGTATTTTCTAATTTGTCAACAATAATGTATCAATATATTTGTCATTCTTATATTCAACCTAGATCTAATCTTGTCAACAGTGTCAAAGACATTATTGCTAACACGTGGTTTTCCTCCATTTCAAAACGAAATTTTGCTTGAACTATCCTTGGTCGTATTGTAAACTTGCAGCTTTCCATGCATACCATTGGCATTAACCATGCACTGTCTAAGACAGCGTTCACACGATGCCGGTGCATTTTGAAAACAGTGAAAAATGTGACGAATAGGCTTCTCGTTCACACGAAAACAGCACAGTTTTTGCCGGCAGATTTCAAAAACGGTAGGTTTTGACAACGGAACTCTAACCGGCACATTTTGACAGCGACATTTTGAAAGCGGCACATTTTGACAGCGGCATTTTGACAGCGGCATTGCATCACTCGAAAATGATGAAAACGGAACATTTTTCGACTCTTTTGGAATGAGAATGACAGATTCTTAGGGTATAGGTACATTTCTTTGGCATCAAAGTCTTGCAAAGAGTTTTTTACCGTCAAGTTTCCACCGTTTTCAAATTGTTCCGGCATCGTGTGAACGCTAGCTCAAATTTTGCTACCGTCACAGTTTTCATCGTTTTCAAAATGTGCCGACGTCGTGTGAACGCAGTTTAAGTTTCCTCAACTTTTGTATGATACCAGAGAGGCCCATTTTGGCCCTGTCTGACACACATTTTGCCCAAACTTTGCAGCAGAAAGGCAAAAATTTCGTAAATCTCTCTAATGCTTGAAAAATAGTCCAGCTGTAATGAAAAAAAGTTCCTGAGAAAAGATTATGCAATGGAAGAAAATGTAATCCACTAAAGCAGACAGTCTAGAGTTCTGTGGTTGTAACTCTACCGCCCCTTCGTTATCATATATGATGTTTTAAAATTAGACATGGTCTATACACTATGCCGGGGATTATTTGAAATTATTTGTAAAGGATCTTCGTGGCCAGGTAATGTAATTCCATAAGGAAACATAAGGAAGGTCTAGAGTTCTGTGGTTGCAACTTTGCTGCTGCGTTATTATCATATTTCTTTTAAAAGAATCAAACGGAGAGAAACTAATGCTTCAATTTCAATTTCCAGGTATTTGAAGATATCGACCTTCCAAAAAGAAAAACATTGAAGGCCTTTTTGGAATACTGTAACTATTTCTTCGCGGTGATTTTTACATTGGAATTCCTCATCAAGCTTGTTGGTTTTGGTTTCATCAAATATTTTACAAATCTTTGGAATTTACTCGATGTTTTCATCGTTGCGGTAAGTTGGCTGACATAGATGTTAACACGTTTGGTGAGCTGTGGAAATAGTAGATCGATCAGTCAAAGATTAACTACGATGTAAAAACTTTGTTTGGTAAAATCACTTTTCTTTTAGACCTATAAATTAGGAAAATGAAGGTAAGGAGTTTCATATGAACGAGTATTCCCCGTTCAATTTGGATCAAGGACCTACTTGTCATTAAATTTAGATTCCATTTCTGAAACTGACAATCTTATTAAATTTAAACTTCAATGGTAATTGAATCATGAAACGGAATCGAACGTGAAGTTCTCGTTCCCATAAAACCAGCATTTTCTTAATTTCATTAGCATTTTCCTAATTTCTGGCTCTAAAAGAAAAGCGACTTTATTAAACAAAACATACACATCTAGGTTAGCCTTTGACAGATGTATTAACATTTAAGTCTTGAATATTGGTCACACACTATTTATTCCACGGCCTGCCAAACATGTTAACTTTGTTTTGACTTACCCGGAAAAAAGTAGCGTAGTGGGCCGATCTCAAATATTCCTGCTTTCATCCATGGATAAATTTCTAACTGATCTGCAGAGGCCCAGTTTACGTATCTTAGTTGTTGCTGTTGTTGGTGTTTATGGTCTCACTCAATATTCATTTTCATTTCAAATTGCCTTCACACGAAGAACCCTTAATCTCAACAAGTTTTTAAAACAAAAGTATATAGACTAATTTACAATTAGTTTTCAAAAGCGTACAATTTTTATAACAAAATAAAGAACACAATAAGATATAATAATACATAGTTAATGTTGTTCTTCAAACAACTGGTCGCGTTTGTATTGGTCCTTAAGCTAATCAAATTGATAACTTTTAACTATAGCTTCCTTATATTCATAGGGATATCATTCGAAGCCTTTAGAACTCGGAAAATCCCCTTTGGCATATTCCAGACTCCGTTGATTATTCGTGTGCTGGGACAAGAGATGTCGCTCCATTTGCCCAAAGTAGGATACGTTTTGAGAAATATGTTAGTGTAGTGAACATTATGTTGATAACTTACTGTTCATGTTTTCATTGTAGATCTCACTGGCATCTTTGTTTGGTAATCCTGATCTGAATGCCCTGCGATCACTTCGAGCCATGCGACCATTGCGGGCAATTTCTAGATTCGAAGGAATGAAGGTAATTAATCCTATCTGCTCATTTTCGATCATGGAAGTTGTAGAGATTTTTTGCACAGCGTCATTGGAGAGCCTGTAACTTAAATCTAAGACCTTGTTTGAGTCAATGTGACAGGAGTTTGCTGATTTATCGCGTAGGAAAGGCAAAAGATGTGCTTGCGTTAAAATCAGCATTTCCTTCGTCCTCCAGCAATATCAACATCTAGCAGAGTTTGAACGAACGGGACTCAAAAAACAGCACTTCCTTCGTTCTCAAAAAATATATAAAATCTAGTAGATTTTGAAAGAAAAGGTCCTAGCATTGTATTTAGCATGTTTCCAGAATTTTAAAGGTGTTAATGGCGTTGTCTTATAGCGAAACAAACCCTTTTACAAATCTAGAAAAAGATCAGATAAAACCATGGCACCCTTTGTCAAAATTTGCTTGGTGTTAACATTGTTGGAGAACAAACGAAGTGCTGTTTTGAGGCATGTACATATTTTGCCTCTCCTGTGCCATTAATAAGCAACCACTTGTCAGATTGACTCAAACGAGGTCATAAAATTCTAGGTTGAAGCCTATCCTATGCAACGGTATAAAAACGGCACAATTGAAGTTACAGCTCCTCCAAAGCAGCCACCCAAATGGGGCATACCTGTGTTGGGACATCACCGATATTAATAATACTTATGAGTCATTTATTTTTAATTTCAGGTCGTCGTAAACTCGCTGGTACATTCCATACCTTCAATAGCAAATGTATTACTTGTATGTGGCGTATTTTGGCTAATCTTCAGTGTCATGGGCTTCCAGCTGTTTGGAGGCAAATTCTACCGATGTGTTGATGCCGATTTCGCTTTGGTGAATATCTCCCTTGTTGACAATAAAGCTCAATGCCTTGCTAACGCTTCGTTGACCAAATATCAATGGACTAATCGAGACATCAACTTTGATAATGCCTTGTATGGCTTCCTGGCATTATTTCAGACTGTGAGTAAATCTTCAATTTTTCTAAACATGGTAAAACCTCCAATAGGCTTTTTACAAACAATTTTGTTTCACCCCCAAATTAGCCTTGCAGTGGAAATACTCCTTTTGAGACAAGGCCACATGCAGTTGCCTGCAAGCAGTCGTAGACTCGTCATGGAATCGAGATTGTTAATTTCGTGAAACAATACAAATTTTTCATATAAATGGAATAGGTTGCTTCTTCGCCGCAAAGATTAAGAATCTACAGGCTGGCTTGTTAAAAAGAGCACCCTATGATAAGAACCTAAAGCACACTGACTTCTTTCCATATTCTTACAAGATGATGCACTCATGCTACCGTAAAAATCATAAAATTCAATCACACCGAAAATAACTAAGTTCAAAAATTTTAGAACCTGGATACTCTTTCAAATACCTGATCGCATTAATTTACAAAAACTCATCAAACTCTGGAAGGTCATTGACCTATAAACTTGCAAAGACTCTAGAGAAGCTGAATGTTTCGTTACACACAAATGACATAAACATCATATATTTTGTCTTTAGGCGACGCTTGAGGGCTGGTTCGAAGTCATGCAAGATGCGTATGATAGCAGAGGGGTAAGTGAGCCAAATAATTCGATAATAAATCCCAACAAGCATAGGACCCGAATCTTTGCAAAACTTTGAAATTCAATGTGTAAAATTAGCCTCACGACATAGTCCCAGATATCGCAAAATAGCAACAACGACAACAACAACAATAACAACAACAGCAACATTTCCTTTTTTGCTCAATCTGGGCCTTATGGACTTTGATATAAATTTTTGAGACGGAGATGCACACGTTTACGTGTGCCCTTTGGAACGAGGCTGCAATGTAGTCTCGGAAGCGAGGCGAGTGACCTTCGACAGTTGGAAATTCTCAATGCTCCGGTGAAGTTCATGGAAGCTAATTGGCCTTAAAACTGAGGAACTCCTGATTCACATTGAAAGGTTTGTTGATTCTTGGATTGAGGAAACATTCGTATGGATACTTGTGGCTTTTGTTCATGGCTAATATCACTGTAAACTTGAATTCTGAGCTGTTTTAACATTGGAGGTTCGAGCCGGCAACTTAGGCCCATCCGCCATTGCCTGGTGTTCGTACAGTGTTGCTATGGTTTCCAAATCTAGTTGTGGAATCGACAGGGGAAAACTTCATCCCAAATTTTAGTATCAAAGTCCATAAGTCGTAGTTTGAGCGTCCATCAGTCTATCAAATAGCGATAACTACGAACATGCAATCAGTCTAGTGTAAAATGTTATTGCCTAATAGACCTTTTAGCTATTCTCCAAAAGAGCCTGGATCGAGCGTTATTTTCATACATTTTTATACAAGACGTTCGATCGAGTGGCGTTAGGGCTTCTATCACCATTGTGCACGTTCGAAAATTCTTCAAAGTGCATCAATACATTGTTCGATTCAGATTCTTTCTCGGAATAGCTAAAAGGTCTATTCCTTTAACTGCATAGATCGAGGGGAACTTTCGTCTGCAACGAAAATTTTGGCTTTGAAATCATATTTCTACTTTGTTAAAAACGAAAGGCCTTCACCCTGCCCTAACTATAGGGTAATAAACTACATAAGCTCGCTTTTGTATTAACGGCTTCGGGTTAATATTTTCTGGTATCGCCCTCAGAAACAGTTATTATAAACTTGGTTATACATTTTCATTTGCTGACGGTTTATCTGCGTATGAAGACTATGAAAACAATGATCTTTCTGTTTTAGTTTGACAAGCAACCTCAGTTACAGTACAACTGGTCTACACAATTATACTTCGTTGTATTCATTATCCTTGGTGCATTCTTCATTCTCAATTTGTTCATTGGGGTCATCATTGACAATTTCAACCGCCTGAAGCAACAATATGAGGATGGAGTAGGAATATTCCTTACAAGTGGCCAACGAAATTGGATCAATACTCTGAAGTCAGCAGCGGATAAAAAGCCAACGCGAAGGCTTACCAGGCCAACGGTAAGGTTCTTAACGAAACTTTTTCAGAATGTTCAAGAACAAATATTTTGTGTACTTCAATTAAGTCACGATTTATTACGAGCCGCGAGTCCTGTCTTTCGACTTCAAATATCGGGTTGGCCAGAAAAACATAGTCAACTCCCACCCCCCCCCCCCCCCCCCCCGGGGAGAATCACGGCAATGACATTGGCAAATATACCATTTAGTAATGGACATGATCAAATATATTTTTAAATTTACCTGGCTATGTCTACCTCACAGCAATGACTTAAATACACTTTCCCCTTGGGGTGCTGTCATAAAGTATGGAACAGAGGAGGGGCAGAAGGGATTTGAAAGGGTCACCAAAACTATTGAATGGAAAACCTTTGGCTAACAAACTACTTCAAATGATAAACATGGGCCATGAAGCTATTTGTTTTGTTGCAAGATTTGTTTCAATATATTACAAATATCAGCGTCACTTTAGCTGTTCTCTTGATCATTGATATTGCTCTCCATCTCAGTTTCTAATACAGAGGTACCTGCAGGTCCTCCTTACTTTCTTAAAATGTTATACCAGATCCCACAAATACAGTACTGACATCATGATGCTTGGGAAGAAACTTGAATTTTAGGGAGAAGAAAATTTTTCTTGAAGAAGCTGCTGAGCCAAAGAGTTCATGTTGAAGTTATGGTGTCATCAAATCATTTTTCAGATGTTTGGGGGCTATGTAAACAATCTCTTTTTCTTGCATTGGGCTACATAATTTTATAGCGAATTTTGAAATCCCTTCCCCCTCCCTCTAGGAAAATTTTTTTGCTAGTCGTTTTCACTCATTTTTACAAGTTTTCGAAACGGGATGACCAATCAAATCCCGTAATTTAATCAATCTAATGGAACATATCAGCATACGGCTCAAATCTTTAAGGAGGTGGATGTAAAATTTTATAATATTTTTCTTTCAGTTAAAGTGCTTGAAAGGTAAATTTGTTGTAAATCTGTCATGGCAATTTCTTGATATCGTGATTAGCTTCAAAATGGCGGCATTTGTTAATTTTGACGCTGTGACGTCAACAAATTTTTAAATCTTTAACCAGAAGAGATATTGTTGGCCTTCATAAGCTATGGTTTTCTTGAAGATTATGTCAATTTTCCTCAAGTAAGTTAAGATTTACTAAGACTTTAATTTGTTCAAAATTTTGATGAATTTTTACAAAAATAATAAAAATGGCACCACTTTGAAGATAATCAAGATGTCCAAAAATTGCCACGGCAGATTTACGACAAATTACACAAAATTCCTTTCAAGCACTTTAATTCAAAGGAAAATGTGATACAATTTTACACCTACATTTCAAATACTTAAAAGATTTTATCCCTTTGCTGAACATATCCGTAATGACACAATACAGTTTTCAACAATATTGCTTTGATATTCAGAGAGCAGCATATTTTCATACGCCCGGCGTCTTACTAGACTTACAACGTGATTCCTTGTATTCGTTCAACATTTATAATCTGATGTTTTAATTTCACTCATACAAAGGACTCACGACCAAACTGATTCTAAACAGGGACTAAAATCTTACGCAAAATCAGAAGAAACTTAGAACATCTTCCATCCTTCGAACGTCGAAAGAAAAGTCGAACGTCCCTTCGAAGGTCATTTCGAGCGTCGCTTCGCTTCGAGAAGTCGAACTTTGAACTAATGAGCCAATCAAACACTAACAATAGGCACGTGGGTTGACCATATTAAGAAAGTAGCGATCTGATTGGTCGCGCCGTGAACGCGGCGGACTTGGCCTAATTAGTCCTCTAATTAGTCCCTATATTGAAGCGTAAGGACATAAGTCCCTCAACTGAAGCGATAACAACAACAACAACGAGCGTAAGTTAGAGGGACTTATGTAATGTAGTCTAGCGTCTTACTTTCTCGCTCACTAAGCATACTGTATAAATTCCTTCTTCATTGCAGTCAAAATGGCGTGGAACATTATTTGACTTCACAAACACAAAGCAATTTGAGTTGTTTATCATGTCAGTGATTATTGCGAATATGTTGACGATGATGATACAGCATTATGATCAGTCGCAAGAAGTAACAACTGCTCTTGAATACCTCAATTATTTGTTTACTGGCATCTTCACCATTGAGGCTATCATTCGACTGATTGCAATGAGACTGGAATATTTCAAATCATTCATGAATATATTCGACTTCACCATCGTTATATTCTCAGTTGGAGGTTTGTGGGATTTGATACCGTTAATTTTAATACTGAGTTCAGTTTCATTTTAAAATTAGATGTACAATATATTTCATTAATGTGAATAATTCAAGTAAGATAAATCGTACTTGGAACGGAGTATGATTATTTCACGACATTATGCGCTAAACCCGTAGCCAAGTCAATATATCAAATTCTTTACTACAGTTTCATTTCAAATTCACAATGAACACAACACCATATTTTATATCAGGGTACCTTTTAAGGTTTTTCAACTAGTGGGAAAGCAGCCAGAAGGACCCTAAATATTTTGTATGAGTTTGCAGCAAAGATAAACGTTAACTGCGCATCACTCACAATATCAGGACACTTTAAAAAACATAATAAAGTCTCAGAAGGGGCACATAGCTTTGAAACTGCATTTCTAAAATATTTGTTTCGATGCATAAATTATATAGAGTAAACAATTTCCTGAAACACACAATATTCAATGTTGCAAGCGAATACAGCCAGATGGATAATACAGCCAATTATGTTTATAGTTCTCAGCAAAAAGATTTTATTTCCAGCTGTCCTAAATGATCTTCCGAGATTTTATTTAAGCTAACAACCTTGATGGCATTGTTTTGTTTACAAAGGAAAATAAAAACGGGCCTCATTTTGACTTTGGCATCTGGGTTAAAAGTACTAGCTTTCCCTTCACTGCCGGGACAAGCAAAAGGGCCCACTGGGACAAATGATTCACTAGTCAGTGCCTTAGAAATATCTTGTTTTATATCAGTGAAATTTTACAAGATCTATGGCCCCGTTTACATTGTACTGGTGCAACTTTGGCCCCGTAGCAAAAGTGCAACGGATCACGCTGCTCCTGCTAATCCGTAACACTTTAGTTCCCTCTATCTGTAGAATAATTCCGTACTGGAACTGTTTAAACGCTCTTGAGATGTAACAACTTATAATGGATGAAAACTTGCGGGGTGAGTGACCGAGCGGTTTAACCAGTTCTCGTTAGGTGATTGAAGTTAACCTTGGTCGAGTGAGGTCATACTCCGGATAGGTGACTTTGGAAGCCTCATCTCACGACTCACCTCGTCGTCCTTCGGAAGGGACGTTAAACTAGTGGTCCCATGCGTGGATGCGGCATGCACAGTGGGCCTAAATTAGCTTTCAGTAGCTAGAAATCCTGACAAGCTCAGTGAAAACAAATTGAAAATAAACAAACAAAAACAAACAAACAAACAAACAGACATAAACTGTACCGGTACGGTGTAAACGTGGTCTATGTGTGTGCTTATGTATACCTTATATTCATAATCCTTCAATCTCTTTTCAGTTATAGTCTATGAGAAATTGAAGCCAAGTGGAGAGAACCTTGACTTCTCTCCTGGATTGTTGCGAGTAGTTCGTGTTTTCCGTCTTGGACGACTTCTACGTTTCTTCGATGGCGCAAAAGGGATCCGTCAACTGTTATTTACGATAGTCAAATCTGCACCAGCATTGCTAAACATTGGTACACTTCTATTTCTTATCATGTTTATTTACGCCATCATGGGAATGAACTTCTTCATGTATGTCAAAGAAGCTGGTGCGTTCAATGCAGTTGTTAACTTCAAAACATTCGGCAGTAGCATGTGCCTATTGTTCAGGATATCGACGGCTGCCGGCTGGAACGGTGTGCTTGAAGCCGCAATGATCTCACCACCAAAATGCAACGCAACAAAAAGGGCCGAGTTACAAAACAATAACGACTGCGGCTCACCATTGCTGGCCGTGATATACTTCGTTTCTTACATTGCTGTGATTGTCCTAATTATGATCAACATGTATATCGCAGTTATTTTGGAGAATTTCAACCAAGCACAGTCACAAGACGAGGCTGGCATCACAGAGGATGACCTCGAGGCTTTCTACACTTGTTGGGAGCAATTCGACCCGAAAGCAACCCAGTTCATTAAGTATTACCAATTGCCTGATTTTCTCGACGCGCTAGACGGTCCTCTAAGAGTACCGAAGCCAAACTACTGGTTCTTGGAGGAGAATGAGATTCCGGTAAAAGACCGGCACAAAGTTCACTGTCTAGATATAATGGCGAGTGTGATTAAGAGAGCGATTGGTGAAGTGGAAGGAGGAGAATCGACGGATTTCTTGTCGGTTATGACTAAAGTCGAAGAGAAGTATCGCACCGCCTTCCCAACGCGCGCGAAGGAATCAACAAAAATAACAACAGCAGAAAGACTGAAAATTGAAAACGCGGCCGCGCGGAAGATACAAAAAGTATTCCGCAGACATTTGCTGATAGAGCAAATAAAACAGATGAGTAGTAATAAGAATATGACATTACGAGCACGCGAAAGAAATCAAGAACAAGTCGAACATCTTGTTACGATACTATGGCGAAACCGAGCAAGCAAAAGCAATAGTAGTGCTGATGAATCAGATGACAGTGATGGCGATGAATCGCCGAGGAAAGAGTAGATTACTCGTAAAATTGTCGTAAATCGTAATCTTTGAGCCGCGTAAGCAGCCTGTCACTGATGCTAAATATTTTGCATAGTTTGAAATAAACTGTATTGCTTGCTAATCGTCCTTCACAATCGTTACAAATGACAATTTCCGTCGAAGACTTGGGGCAGACTATTCGTTCCATACAATGAGAAATGAAGAATACTTCATACAGAAAATGCTCAAGCAAATCAAATCAAGAAAATGGTCGTAGACGGAAAAAAATCTAGCACATTTATCAGGAAGTTGCCAAGTACTTGCAAAATTGTTCACAGAAAATTGTAGCTTCGTTGATAGACAGTTACCACAAGGTTATCAGAAAAGTACGTCGGAAATTTGTTCCGTCGTCCCCAAAAGACCGTCACACGCTGCGTATCAAAATTTATTAAATTATCCTCAAAACTTTAATGCATTCTCGTCAAAACTTTGTCATATTGTTGCTAAAGCTATGTATTGTCTTGCTGCTCGGGAAAGCAAAATCCACCAAAAAACCTGTCATCTAATTGTATGAAAATCTCCTGGGACTTGTAAGACTGAAGACAAATTGTCACTTCTAATTTCAAGCGTTGACATGGCACGAGTGACAGAAATCAGTGACAGAAATATGTACTTTAGGATCACCGTCAAAGACAAATAAAACATTGTATCCAGATTGTGGTTGCATTTTGTCAAAGAGTTTACACCGGAGAAATTCTGCTTGAAAGGAAATTACGATGATTTGCAAAAGGAAGAAATACACGATCTCGCACTAAGTGACTTCAAACATTGGATCTTCGATCGGATCTATATAAAGCGACATCACCATTTATTGATTTATTGATTAGTATAAATTCCAAACAAAAGTATCACAGCTGAAGGAATTTAAACCACCAGACTGAAAACTGTGGCAACGATCGAGCGGAAATGAAATGGCAGGAATAGGCTTTCATATGCCAAATATGGAAACTAAACAAAAATTGGAAAATGCATTCTACCATTAATCACTTAGCCTGCATTTATCAAGTATTCTGAACAAATATAATTGTGGCTATCAAATCTAACAGGAATACAGAATTGAAATTGCAATAAGAAGTAAACAAGGAATATTTTGTAGCAGTTAAGATTTACATTTTAAATTTAGACAATTTTTATTAAAAAGCCCTTAGACACATGATGTGTTAATGAAACTGCTAGAGAAATTAATGACACTATTAAAGTTAAGTGAAGCTAGAATGAAAGCTAAATCCGGAAAAAAAATGTTGTTTGGAGAGATATGTCTTCCTACTTGCGGATGGATAGTGACTAATTAGTTTTGTGAACAAGCTTAGAGCGACAGGAATGATACACATGCTTACCCTAAAACTCCTTAATTCAGCTGTGAATGATGATGCTAAGCAGCAGGAAATACTGTGCTGTTTAGAATTTCCTGGAGAATCTACCAGGTGTGCTATAAAAAATTTCCCGCTTTTGACAGGCCACAATAAATCGTACACTGAGCCAATTTGAAAGATTGATGATTGATCTTTAGCTGTACGTTGAAATTGCTTTTAGTTGGAAGTCAAATCATCAATCTTCTAGAACGATCATATGATTTATGATGACCTGTTAACGGTGAGAACTTCTTCTGGTGCATCTGTTAATTCAGTTAGCTCGTTTGGCAGGTGCGCCAAAAAAGTTATGCCAAGCTGCTGAAATTAAAAAATAAGTTCAAAATCTTTCTTGCGAAGTTACTTCAAAGACATGAGATCAACAAAAGAAATATCTATATATTAGTTTAATCTTTGCTCAAAATTCAATTCAAAATAATTGGTGAAATTGAGCACCATTAAGCACACTAGTTAATTGAAGAATGTTATAAAATTACACAGATTTACACAGGTCCATTATTTGGCATTGAATTCAAGCTAGAATTCACTTTGGCGAGATTTGCATTCCGCTCAAAGTAACAATTTTCGAACTATTCGTCAAACTCTTCACTGGCTGGGGCATATTGTTATCACTGATAAAAAATTATTTTTCCTTTGAAAAGACAGAAAAAGCAAAACACTGAAGATTACTATGAAACCAAATATTTGTCTGAGCTTTTGAACGTCCCGGTAGTTCAAAGTAAATCACTTTAAAATAGCTTGAAACTGGATTTAAGACAGAACTCTATTGAAATCACATTTTCCTGCAGTAAAACTTTCAAGATTAGAATATTCTGGAGGCCAAAAAAATATATTTGGATGAAAGAATGTTACAATGGCTCTTGAAGAATTGATTACGTCTGAGGATTTAGAGAGGCAAAGGACGAATACTTTTGAAATGAGAGACTTTGTAAAGTTAACGCATAGCTATAGACACAATAAGATTGTATAAAAGATAGCCAAAAATGTTGTATTGGCAATTGCCGACTTTCACAGTCATGTGTTATGTGCCAATTTGGATGAATTACGAACTATTTTGAAGCAAGAAGACTAAGTTAAAAGCAGAAGTTTATTTCATTTTAAGTCTGTCATATCACATGTGAGTTAACAGAAATTCTAATTGGAAGCAGTTTGTTTGAAAATTCTTGAGAAAAGCTAAAAGTTATGATCAAATTCTTAGTGAATTCAGAACTATACTAAATTACATTTTTAGTATGTATCCTGTATTTTGACGTTATCTTTCTTGATTTACAAGGTAAGAATAGTTGGTTCCTGGTTCTGAGGTCTTTGAAAACATGTGCAGAGTACTTACTGCATTCAACTGTCATATTTCAAACAAAGAATATTGAAAACGTGCCATAGTAAGAGAAAAATTAATATGTCCCAGCACACATTACAGCTATTTTAGGTTAATGCCTTGTACATTATGTAGCATGTGTAAATTAAAATCACAAGAGCTATCATTAATCATCAAAATTTATATGATAATTATGAAAAGAGTTATTGAGAGGTTTGACAGACTTGTAGAACTTCTCTGGAAGAATTCTTATGATTTCTCACAAATTCTCATCATTAAAATTGGCCTGCTCAGAGTTAAAAGTATACCCTATAGTATTTGCTAACTTTGGTACATGCTGTCTCAATGTGTAGTTCAAGAAACTATGGGTATCTGGCCATGTCTATGGTCTATAGTTATAGCAGCCACTTGACATAGCTACCTCTATTTCCTTACTTCACACTAAGTCTGTGCTGTACTTGAATCACCCTTTCAGTTAGTAGCAGTCCTTTTCCATCTGGTGTAAAGTTAATTTTTGTGCTTCTGTTTTGTATCAAGAGAATAAATTGAGTGAATAGGTGAACAACACTAAGTAGGAGAGTGTCAAAGCACACAATGACCAGTGACTTGAAAGTTAACTGAGCAGATTCATCAAAAGCTATACAAAAATGTGAGATTATCAGACAAATATATCATTTGGAATCTACTTCATTTGATCAGTTTTATGGACTCAGCTGATTTCTTACAGAGAGGTATCCCCAGTAGAGTCTTTACATCTGGTGGCACAGAGTCAGTCCAAAGTCATGTGGTTCCAAGGATTGAGAAACTGTATCTCATTGATGGAAAAAGGTCTCTCTTGGTTTTCTCTGGCTAGCTATATCTATATACATGGCAATTAGACAAAAATATGCCCATGCTCAAATCAGAAGACATGCTTTGTGCAACTATGATGTGTTGACTCTATTGGAAAAGAATCCTCTCTGAAATGAAAGCAGCTGGCAGGGGTCATTTCCTAGTGATTGGCTGTTGCAAAATAAAGGTTTGGTAATCACTTAACAGGGTGCATACCTGATAGTCTTGAATATTGATTGACATAAATACATAAAGCAGCTAGCTGCTACAAAGATGCAGAAGAGCTCCAGACTGGAAAGTTTGCAGAATGCCCAGGGGATCCCTCCTACATCCAAATCACTTTTGCAGCTGTATTAGTGTCTCTAAACAAATGATCCTGCTGTTGTTTCACAAAAATTTCAAGGCTGGGGCTTTGGCTGAAATTTGAAGTGTGCAACAAGAAAATCGGTCACCCAAGGCAAAACTTTCCAAACTGAGAAGAGCTATATCATAGCCAAAGAGAGCTCATCAATAAAAGTTGCAACTGTCTCTTAAGATCAACTGAAATCTCACAGTAAGCTTTTGTTGCAATTGCTCATAAATCACGTGTAGCCTAATAAGTCTTTAGCATTATTACACATATTTTTTTAACTTCTTGATTCTGACAGATAAGTCTGTGGAAAACCTTTCATTGTAGAAGACTGAATTTGTATTAAAGATCAAAGTTAACTATCACCTTTTTGCGTTTTCCTTTCTTTCCTCTCATTGACACTGGAGGTCTGCCGCTCGGTTTTCAGAAAGGTACCCTCTTCTAATTACCGAAAGTTGCCATCATACCCACTTTTATGATGAATTTTGGCGGAAAACCACCCATTTTTTGCTATTTTTCACCAATTTCTTGATAACCCACCCTTGTTTATGGAAAATCTGCCGAAAAAGGGACCCTTGGTTGGAGAATTTGGGGCCCAAAAACCCACCCATATGGGCGGCACATACCCGTACCCTCAACATGTTATGTACCCCCCCGGGGGCTATTTAGTTTGTCACTCTCTGTTGATTAATTAATAGAGTCAAGTTTTCATGTAGATTCCAAACACGGATATTGTTAAGCAGAGCAGAATCAGTTTGGATTACAGTAAAGATAAACTCATTGGTTTATGAAGGGCCAAGTGCAAATGTAAAATTGAAATTTTCCTGTATTTGCAGCCCATTGCCTAACTATCGCATAAAACATTTTTGACAAAATTTTCATGGCCCCCCAAGAATCGCACACACTGATCCTAACTTTAAGTTCCAAACATGAACTGCCAGCATCAAACTGCATAGGACTTGTATCCAAAACAGTTGAACAGGGTTGTGACTCGTGGCATGATGAAAGGCGTATTGATTATAATTGCCTCAACATTGCATTTCGTCAGCAAGACCAAAGACTGATCAGTCTTGAAATCTGGAAAATAAGACCCTCTTGAGCTCCAATAAAACAAATTATTACGAAGACAAAATGATGAGCCAAACCTCAAGCTTACCGTGTTCGTCCTTAATCTCTGTGTCTTGACAATGTCTCTCTGTTACAGTCTCATTTAACGTAACCTAAACCGATTGCAACCGAGCATCTAGTCTACTTCTACGAAGGTTGAAGTAAATGGGCCTAAGCATTTGCTTTTCGCGCGCTTCTATTCACGTAACGTGCTGACTGACATCACTGATCTGCTGACATCACCAGTTCACGTCACGTGATTCTGAGACGTGAGACGTTGACGTGATTAATCACTGCATGGATTAGAGGCTAAATCAACATGGCATCCCTTGAACCAAAGAGTTAGGAAAATTTGACAATGGGTTTTGCGGGCGGGGGGGGGGCATTCGGCGCATGCACATGAAGGTAAAAGCGATATTTCTGGGTCATAATGTTACTGAAAGTGACAATTTTTTGGTCCAAATAATCTTAAATTTTGTTTTATGATATTTTGGCAACAAATATAGTCAAACTGATACTTCTGGATTCTTTAGAAACAATTACTCTCCTCCGCAAGGTTTCCGTAGTTCCGTGGTCTGCGGTTCTGTTCCGTTGTCCGCGGTTCCGTGATCTGTAATTTTAAAGACACCTCGCGGAGGAGAGTACGAAACAATAATACTGACCTCAATTCACATTGTTTCAGGTATTTCGTATTTGTATACATATGTCTCTAAGGATCAAATTAGTTGATATTTTTGAGTTACAACGAGGCTGAACTGACATTGCCTGTTGCCTCAAAGTTTCTTGGAAAGGCTTCACCGCATGAGTATGTGCTGAATGTCCCCTGGGAGGCCTTGTCAGGTCCGGAGTGATACCTCGATGGCAGAAACTAACTGAAAAATATTCAAGGAGAGGAGACAAACAATAACCATTGAATATATATTTGCATACATAGTTTTGTGTGATCAAATATAGCAATCTGCCACAGTATCACTACATCAAAATCCAATACAAATATGTTATAGTCTTAATACCAATGTTTCACATGGAAAATGACTGTTCTGTTAAAATAATCCACGGCTAAGTTCCAAATCTTGAAGATACTGCCGCAAAATTCTATCACCTACTTCTTTGAACTAGATAGCTCCAAAACAACTTTAGCTATTCGCTATGATTGCGGCTTGCCGCAAACTATTCGAAATCAGTTAAAGAGTTGCGATATCTCTCTATCGATCTGTGAAAGTATCGAAATATGGCAATATGCAAATTCGCTGTAAACACCTATTGTGATCAGACACAATAATAAAGACGTAAGAGGCGGCAGGATCAAAGCCTCGTTAATTTGTAACTCTTATTCTATGGAATAAATACGTATCTGTCTAAATTCGTTCTTGTCTTGAGACTGGGGCAGAGAGATGGGAATTGATTTTGTGATGCAATGCCAACAGAACTGAACTGACAGCAAGAATGAGTGGTAGCGAGGCAGGGGGTTGGCAAAGGCATCTTGTCATTTCAACAAAACCAGGAAGGCCTATTATTTACTTTCATTCCATTCCATATGTTTGTTGAGTTTTCCTCCATTTTCCAAACAGGCGCACTCACTAACTACTGTTATTATGTCTTGTTCAATTCTTACCCTGACCACCCCCCCCCGGGCATCCCGGGGGTCAACAAAATTTTTGCGCACAAATGCCCGGGGGCCGGGAAAAAATTGACTGTCAAATGCCCGGGGGCCGGGAAAAATTGACTGTCAAATGCCCGGGGGTGGGCAATTTTGCTTTCAACCGGTCCATTGAAATATAAAAGTTATAGTCAGCGATGTTGTTAATTGTTTTAATATTCGGTATTCTGGAGGAACACGAAGGATTTCTGATACTTTTAACACTTTCTAAAATATTGTTGATTCAAACGACGCAATAGAAGATCCACATTCAGAAATATAATACAATCTAAATTTGTCAAGAATGTGTTTCAGAGAAATAAACTCACAGGGTATAACAACTGGAACAGAACTGTAACAATTAAAGAAACTTCCAAAAGAACAAAACTGAACTTCTTGTTCAATACAACTGGGTAATTCGAAAGAATGTTCTTGCGACTGCAAGGCTCTTCCTCAGCCTTCCTCAATATCTAGAAAACGATGTACAGTAGCCTATTGCATTCCAAATACTACCCTAGACGCAAACTGAAGTCTGGGATATCGTTCAACAAACATTAACGGCTCCTAAACCCTGTATCATTCAGGATATCAAGTACAGTAAATCCCCACATATAAGAACCTACTTTTTTGAGAGCCAGGGTGAAATAGGTTCTTATTTCAAAGATACTATGACTAATATCAGGGTAAAAAGGCTCTTATTTGAAGAGTGGCTTATGTAGGCCCTTTCAGAGTCTTAACAATGATTTTCAGCCATATTATTTCTGTTTGAATGGTTCTTATAGACGTATACCTAATTGGGGGAGGAGCATCAACATTTAACAGCCAGGCCAAAATTAACTGAGTAACATAGATCAAAAATCAATTTTGCTATCCCTGCAATAAGAACCTGTGTTTCATCAGACTGAACAGGTTCTTAATTGCCAGGTGCATAATTCAGGAAAATTAGCCTCTGGGTTCTTATTTTGGTAGGTTCTTATATGCGGGGATTTACTGTAAGCTTCTGAAGACCATGTTTCGATGCCGAAAGTGGAAACCAAAAATACGCAGATCTCCCGTGTTCGAATTCAGAAGTGTTTTCCAAAAAATAGCGAAACCTGAAAGCTGAAACTACTGTAATGCAAGTTTCATGCTCCTATACAGTAAATACTGTACACATTTTGAATATCCCTGGGTTTGTCAAATGCCCGGGGGCCGGGAAAAGATTGACTGTCAAATGCCCGGGGGCCGGGAATATTTTCTGTGCAAATGCCCGGGGGTGTCCCGGGGGGGATGGTCAGGGTAGGAATTGAACGCGACATTACTAATTCTAAAGTTTGACTAGTCTGATTTTTTCAACATTTTCAGAATTAGAGTGTTCTTCTTCTTTTCTAAGAACTAAAGAAAATTTTGAAAGTTTTGAAATTTCTAAACTATTTGAGAAATAACAGAATAATCTTAAAGAAAAATTTAGCTTATGAATATTTATTTGCTACATGGTATCCAGCAAAAGTCTGTCATTCTTCTGCTTTACGAATTAGAAACTTGATAAGGTAACATTCTCAAAATAAGTTGAAACATGAGCAATAATGCACCGTGTTAGTAGCATGTTTATTACCTCGATATTACTGCTTTAATTGTTGCTGTCTCTTCAGCTCAAGCCTGACCAGTGCTAGAAATCAAAGTCAAATGGCTCCAGCGCGTCTGAACTGTTAGTTCCTACACAGCGTTCATCATCGTTTCAAAATTCCTCTTACAATATGACATATCATTTAGGCAGCTTGAAATGAGGATGTATGAGCTAACAGTTCAGACGCGCAGGAGCCATTTGAATTTGACTTCTAGCACAGGTTAGGCTTGGGCCGAAGGGAAAACAACGAGGAAAACTATGATAATATCGAGTAACGACTTTAATTTCCAAGCTACAAACATGGTGTATTATTCACGGGGGGGGGGGTTCTCGGCTAAATTTCGGGTAGGGGGGTGCCGCCCACAGTTTGAAAATGTAACCGTTGGCTAGACCAATTTTTGTGAAAATGATACCCTTGGCTAGACTAATTTTTCCTTCAGAAGTGCTCTGAATTGGCATTTTCTAGGCAAAACTTGCCAAATTTTCGCATTTTCTAGACCAAAATTTTTAAGAAGTTGGGTTTTTTTTACAAAAATTACCGAATTTTGACATCTCTTTGACCAAAATTCCCAAAAAGCATACCCTTGCCTAGACCTAACTCGACTAAAATTGCCAAAAAGTACACCCTTGGCTAGACTAGAAGTCCGAAAAAGTATACCCTCGCGGGCGGCACATCCCCAGGTACCTTTACGATGAAAGAACCCCCCCCCCGTGGTATTATTGCCCGTGGTTGAAATATAACGAGTGCGCTGGCAGTTTCGAAAAACATGCATGACTTCACACATTTTCAACAGTGGAATCACATGAAAGTCGCTAAAGTTTCTTTCAAGCTATCCAATTCAAGGAAATAGGTCTTAGAATTTTACATCGACAAGTCACATCGATTTAAAGGTTTGGAAACTATGCCATGTTTAACAGTAACTGAAAATTTGGAATGATAATTTTGGATTATTGAATACTACATGCAATGGTGACAGAATGTTTTGAACATAAACTTGGGTACATGTCTAATAAACTAACATTAAATAAATGTTGTCACTAAGTAACTATGAATTACATGCAAATTGGCTAAAAAAGTTGTGGTAACTATGTTGGTGATACTAGAATGATGATTCGGGGCACCAATATTCTAATCTTCGAAGAAAAATGTGTCTACCGTAACTATCTTCATTCTGCAAACCTCACCAAAACTCTTGTCACAAAACGGGAAAAAGTAGCTCTGAAGAGTAGATACCCCCTTTTACCCCCAAGTCCAGGTTGCTGATTTCTCTTACTTGGAAAATACCATGCACCAGGTGTCCTGAGTCAAGACAAACAAAACTGACTTAAGAGGAAGGGGGGTTACAAAATATTTCCATGGGCAGTAATGCACAGTGTTTGCACCTTAAAATTGAAGTTTTGAAGGTGTTGTGGCGCTGTAGTGTAATCCTCTGACTTTGCAGCTAGAACAGTCAGGCGGAGTGGGTTCGATACCCGGTAGGACCCCACCACATGAGCGTCATGACAAGGGGTCGCAGACTCGATTAGGTCTGCTCTGCTCTATTTCTGCGACCCAAGCGCTTGGCGCTGAATAACGCAACGTCACCTTCATTTCAGTTTGTTTCTTCGAGAATGCTGTTTTTCTTGGTTGATAATGCCACTTTTCTTAGCTGTTTTCTCTTCGGACTACCATCGACACGGAGCCACCACTGAAAGAAATCAAATTTAAATAGCGCCTGCACACTTCAGCAAAGTGATAGTTCCTTCACAGTGTGTCCCTAGGGGCATATTAGAGGTAGTTTGAAATGAGGATGAACGCTGTGTATGAGCCAACAGTTCAGACGCACAGGAGCCATTTGAATTTGATTTCTAGCACTGCCCAGGCTTGAGCAAAAGGGAAAACAACGAAGAAAACTATGGTAATATCGAGGTAACAACTTTGCTACAAACATGGTGCACTATTGCCCATGATATTTCAGCTGAAATAAAAGGCAGTGTGATTTTCGTTGATAAATGCTGAGAAACTTTGTTTGTGGCAAGAGGTTTTGTCAAGGATCGTAGGTAAAAAGACGATTTGACTAGAAAAGTCCTTTACAGCTAGATAGAGTAATGTATTTTCTGTGACCTACAAAACAGGCAATGAACCTCGTTAATTATGTTATCGTCACGATTGACAATTTCAATCAAATTACGACCTCCACGGTGCAGTCTCATAATGATTTTCATACTGCATGAAAATGACTTTGGCCTAAAAATCGAGCAGCTATTCAGTTTTAAAATCGACGTTGTGCATTGGTTTCGGAAGGAAAAGTTTATGAAAAACAACTTCAAACAAAAATTTCCAGACGCTTTTTCGAGAATTTCGAACAAGAAACTTTCGGACAAACAATTTTTGCATAATACCAAAATATTTTTAAATCTGGTTGTAATTAAGTGAGAATGGCTACATAGATGTATCAAAGGTATCCAACAAAAGTGAAAGCTCGCTCTGAAAGCAAGGTCCCCAATGACAGCATTTCGAGTTTTAAAGGTGGCATAGGAGATATTTTTTCTGTTTTCAAAGAAGTTTAAACTTTTGGATGAAAACGTTTTGGACATCATCAGGTTTCGGACAAGTAAACTTTCGGACAAAAAATTATCCGAAAGTTTGGATCGTCTGAAAGATCTCGATTTTATTGCATGCCGTCGCTGTTGATGTTTCAATCTGCAAATTCATTTTTGAGGCAACCCTTATACTCGTAACTTTCTCCTTCTCTAAGATGCTATCTTGCAACAAAATTCAATTTGCAGTCTTCTAATGCGATTGTACACTGACAGCGCTACAATTTTCAATTGAAATACATTAAAAGCCAAAATTTTCGTACAATAATATTTTTAGACATATTTCACCCGTCTGAAAATTTTAATGTTTGAAACTTTTTGTAGTCCGAAATATTTAGCATCCGAACTTTTCTATAGAAAAATCAGAGCAAAACAATTTCTACAGTTTGAAAATAATGTCTTGCTCACGAAACGCTTTGCAGTGAAAAGAAGTGTGGTGAGAGTGTTAATTAGTGTAAATATTATCATTTTCTTCAACTAAATCCATCTCAGCAATCAGTATCATCATTCTCAACAATAATTTGTGGAAATTTCTGACCAAAAATCCTTAAAATGAAGCACGATCTATGAATGTATGACATTCTCACTATGAAATAAGCAAAAATAAGCAGTAACTTAGTCCCTCTTTAATCGTAGGAAATTTCCCTTGAAAACATTTGAAGTTCGGTGATAATGGATTCAAAAATTTTTTGTCCGAAACTTATTCGTCCGAAATTTTCGGCTTTTAACGTAATTTCCATGCCCTAACTACTATCTAATGCATCATAATTTAATTCTCTTATCCAATGCATAAAAATGGCGAACAAAAACGAACAACAATTGCAAAATGAATACAGGATTAAGTTCACGAAAATAATGGTTTGCTTCTGAGAGGCCGTTGTGAATTATTTCATGTACTGATTTCGAAAAACCTGAGCTTTTTTTAATCTGTAACAGAAATATTAACGTAGACTATTCATTTTGTCTAATCCTCTGCCCTGATATACTTCTATAGTGGGAAAGCAAACTTTCTTTTTCATACCAGACGAGCCTAAGGCCCCATTTACACTATATTGGATAGCTATCGACTATCGTCGCGCCGCAACTTTCGTATCCTATAGGGGTGCTGTTTACATCAAACCAGAGCTATCCAATACAACAGTCCACAAGTCGGAGGAAAATAATTTCGAATCATAGGTGATGTGAAAATCATTCCGGCATGGTTGTGGCATTATGTAAATGGTGCTATCCGATACGTTTCGCTCCGTGTCTGTGGCTACATTTCCTTACTTAGAGAACAATTGAATGGAACGAGGAATGAAACGAGGAGCTTGGTCTCCAACAGTGTGAGAGTATTTTTCGCTCTCTGTGGTCTCGTGAACATTTCAAAACAGAGTTTTTTAGCAGCCGTTCCTATTTTTCATTTTGTGATTCAGGCTTGCACTGAAGCGATGAGGCGTGGGCATTAGTTAGCGATAGCTACTTCTAGTAAATATATCATCTAATGGTGGACATTTTCAAATTCATTTTAAATTCACGTGACTGAAATTGGACACCCCATTCTTACATTATGAAGAATTTTCTTGAGAAATCTTCGGGAAATCTTCGGGAAATCTACAAGAATCTTCATCAAACAGGCTTAAAATCACGATCAAATTTCCTAACATTTCTGCCTTACAGAAATGACTTCAACCTGTTTTAACATGTGTTATCCTCATGAGAGGATGATATCGCCTAGAATAATGTTACTTTGCTCCCAGGGATAATACTTACATCCTCCCAAAGGAATAACACGTTCTAAAGCATGTAAAATTCATTGCTGTCAGGTAGAATATTTGGTCGTGTTTTTCACCTGTTTTGAAGGTTTCTTCAAAGTCTGAAAATCCCTCCTAATTTCAGAACGGAGTTGATAATTTCAGACAATTTTCAGTCAGGTAAATTTTAAAATATTTGAAACACGATACCGTTTACACGATACCGTTTTCATTTCATATCGGATTGGTTTCATATCAGATTGGCCTCCTGTTTACACGAGAACGCACCAATCCGATATGCTTCATACCATTTTCGCGTTTTCAAATGAAAACGATCTGAAAGTGGCATGAAACCAATCTGATATCGTGTAAACGGTCGAATCCGATATCAACTCAGTACGGAACCTCATTATCAATTCTACTAGTCTCGAATCTATTAGGGGAGCTGCGCAGAATGCGCAGTGGAACCATTACCGAATACGGTGAAACCATTACAGTGCAAGGCGAAACGGTATCGTGTAAACCAGGGAGCTAAACAGAACCCCAATCCGCTATGAAATGAAAACGGCATCGTGTAAACAGGAGAAATTTTCATATCGGATTGCCTTACCCAATCCGATATGAAATGAAACGGTATCGTGTAAACGGGGCCACAGTAGTAACTCCGATGCCGGGACATATGGATGAATATTCACCTCGCGGGAGGGCATGTTCATCCCGTGGGAAATATCCTGCATACTATTTCCCAAGGGATGAATATGGCCTCCTGCTGCCGGCATCAGAGTTAATATTGTGTTGATCCCTACCAGCCAAGGCCTAAGTCATCATTTGCATGCGTCATAAGAGCTTCCGGGAAATAACAGGATTTTTCCCGGAAGATAGGGAAATATAGGCGGATATTATTCTTCATAGGAAAGATATTTCCTGTTGAAAAGGTAGAGTTCCCTTCTTTGATAGGGATAATAGCGAATGTTATTGTCTTGATATGCCAAGGAGCAATGGCTTTTCAAACGGATGAAATGCTTTCAAACTCCTTGACTCTTGATATTAATGGGACTAGACATAGCTATATGCCATGGCCGCCATAAATAGGCTAGAGAAAGTCTTACACTACGGCATAACGGAAAAAACAGACCCAGGATCAGTAGGACCGGACCCTAACGGACCGGACCCTTGCAGAATAACTATTCCTCTTCAGGTTTCCAGATAACAGATCCTGTAAATTAAGAACAGGCTACTTGCTCTTTGTACACATGAGAACTTATTCCCTGGTTCCTAAGCTTCCTACGGTGGAAAAATGTATTATCATAAAAGAAAGCCAACACAGTGGTTTAATTAGGAAGCTGGTTTTACTAGTTTTGGTTCGTAGTATATTTTGCAATTTTAGATGGTTTGAATCTTGTTCTGAATATCAATATGAATTTTGTTCTGGGCACAAACTGAAGTACATTACACCGCCTTGCTAGACTGGCCAATGCGTGAGTCTTAGTTCCTTAAACTGTTATTTGTATGTCGATTCTAACTATCTATGTAGCGTCCTCGTAAGTCCAAAGTTTGCCTATCATGGATCTCCACTGTTCTCTGTTCTGTGCTGTCCTTTTCAATTGTCCATATTCTCTGATGTTGGTCCACTCTTTGATGTCGTCTATCCACATTCTCCGAGGTCTACCCTGTGCTCTTTTCCATTTATAAATCCTTCTATGATGTTAACAAACAAATTTCGGTTTGGGCTTCTAACAATATGGCCAAAAAATAACGATTTACGTTGAGCGATCTGCTTTAAAAAGATTTGGTTTTTCTTTTACTCTGTCAAATATCTCTTTGTTGCTAATTTTATTTATCCAGCTAACTTTTAGTATTCTGCGATAAGACCATTTTTCAAATGCAATTATCCTTCTTGCAGCTTCTGTACCTGTTGTCCTTGCTTTGCTTATAATATCTATTACCTATATTTACCTATGTCGATTAGATAATCTATAAATCTTATTGCGTATTTTGCATTTGATGTGGTATCCACAAGTTATCATCATTATCAGCGATGACTGTAGTGGTCTCGTCTTCTTTTGGACTAAGATCTCTGCGCTGGTATTACAAACTCATGATGGAAAGATAGGCATTACCCAGGGTTCTGATCTGTTTGGGTCCCATCCTACTGGTCCTGGTTCTGGTTATTACGTTATGCTCTACCCTACCATTGTTTCTTTAGCTAAACAATGAAACCACACGTGTCACAATTGTCAAATACAATAGATGATATTTTATCTTCACCCTGGCCAGCAATTTCCTTTAATTTTGAATGATATATGATAAAGTCATGTGTCATGCCGACTGGGCAAATGTGATATCTAACTTTGAATACATACACTTTGAAAATCTGCAAAGCTATTTGACAGCAATTAACGTTCTAAGTTCTTCTTTACCTAAAGCCGTTTGGTTTCAGAGCTAAAATTAGACTGTTAACATTCATCTCAGTTATCGCTTCAACGTTAATGATGACATCATGAAGCTTTGAAATGGGTCTTATGTACGGTTAATCATGGCCTGTCAAAAGTGGTAATTCTTTTTGTCGCATCCGGTATTCAAATAATAGTCACCAAAAAATGTAAACAGGTCGTTAGCGTGAGTTTCAGCATAGTTTTTCACGTTCGGCGGAGAAGCAACAACTAAGAATCGAGTAAAAGTCTGGTCTAAAATGAGAAAAAAATGTATACTTAACCTTTAGTTCTGTCATCTTGTCAGAGGCAACTTCACGTTCATTTCAAGCAAAGATTTTCTGATGCATCTCAACAAATGAACCATATCTTCCGGAAACAACTGCCCAATATTCCCTAGTCGGAAACAGCGAGCTTCAGTGACTTGGCCCGGATAGATTCCTTGGCCTTTCTCGCCCAGTCTCGCATCAAATTCTTCAAAATTGAAATTTTCGTCTTCCGGATAATGGAATGATGTGATAATGTACCCATCATGGCTGTCATCTAGGAATTCTCTGAACCCTAACCGGTTCATTCCGGCTCGTAGGATATCACGGTTTCGCTTGTACCTATGAGAGAGAAAAAATAAATCATAATAACCAAGGCTGGTTCGGCTGTGCCGTGTGACCGAAAAAGCTATGATATGAAACTGCCTTTGAGAATGTCCTTTTGTAAATTTACCTATGTTGGAAGCGAAATAAACTACAGAAATATTGCAATGTTTTTAAACGGATGGTCTTTGAGCGTGTTGACAGTACTACTGGTGAAAAAATCGTCGATAAATGTTCTGTTTTCATTGTTTTTGATAGTCCGCATGATTTCGTTTTCAAACTGTGTTGGATAGAGTTCCATTTTCATACTCTGCCGTTTTCAAATTGTGCTGGCAAAAAGGGCCGTTTTCGTGCGAACAGGAGGCCTGTCTTTTCACTTTTTTTCATTGCTGCGAGTGCGCATGCGCGAGCAGCCATTTATGCGAATTTGAAAACAGATTCCCGTGTCCGTTTAGTTGGACTTGGACGGTCTATATGCAAATGAGGGACGAAACAGCAACAACAACAGATTCATGCCAGCATTCTTTGCTGATTGAATTGAAAAACCACAAACTGAAATAAACAGCAAATTAAATGAATCTAATCTTCCAGGAAGCTCAATTACTTTTGGAAATATTTCTCAAGGTTCTTTCAATCATGATACACAAAATGATAATGATTCACCATTTATTCCCTTGCATACAGCACTTGAAAATATTTTCAGAGTTAGGTACCATGCAATTCTCATTGCTGCTGAACGTAGTGAAGCAGCTTTCTAGATGAGTTTATCAAGAAATTAGGGGCAATGGTAGGAGTATCACCATGGTTACCAGAGAACAAAAGGATAATCTATAGACTAATCGATGCTTGTGATTGGATATAACAACAAAGAAAAAGCAGCTAATGAGCAACAGCAACAACAACAGAATGGCAGTTTCAAATTAATGATAGCACATGTTTCAACACAGGAAGTCCAACTTGCCAAATAGATATCGTTTTCAAGACGTCTCCTCATCTGATGATCATTCGCTGTTGCACGAATGACTCATCAAGCACTGATGTCTCTTTCAGGATGAAATTAACAATCATCATTTACAATAGACGATTACGCTAAAGATGGCGGCAAGGAACTTTTTACCATGATGCACTGCGTTCCAATTACGAACCTTAAACGATTCTATAGGAATTCGATCAAAGAACGCAGTGCATCTTGGTAAAAAGTTCCTTGCCGCCATATTTAGCGTAATCGTCTATTTCAAGGCATACCTTATTACACTAAAATAAACCCCCTACCAAATTAAGTGACCCGAAGTTTAGAAGGACATTAATTTGTTCACATAAAGTTGTGAAAAATGTGAATGCTATATTTTTAGTGCCTTTTCGACCTGATAGACAAATTCGCCAAGGCATAAAAGCAATTGAGGCGGAGGAAACTGATTCTGACGATGATATAGAAACAAATGATGATGTTGATGGTTTAGTTTTTGAACTCGCAGCTACATGTGAGCTCAAGAAAAGGGAGACATTTGAATGCAACATTTTTATCAAATGCCAACATGATTAAAAGCGAGGATGGTAAGGAATGATTGTAAGCAGTCTGAGGAAGCTCATCAGAACTGCTATTGGAAGTAACTAAAAACATGTCGTATCAAAAGTCCTTTAGGAGCAAGAAAACATTGCTGAAAAAAAACCTCTTACAGATGACGTCTGGGCACATAAATTTTCACAAACAAATGTCATTATCACAACAATGGCTTTTGGCAATATAATCTCAATTATTCAATAATACTGCATTGTGGTGGAAGATGTTTCTCTCTTTGTAAGGAAGGAAAGCTTGTCCAAAAATTGCACCATATGGAATGAACGCTGAACATGTCAACATGAAGCAGGGGGCTCGAGCTTCCCAAACAACTTCGAAAGCAATGATGCTACGTACCAAACATAAATTAGATTTTGTTCTCTATTGTAACAAATTGCTGGGTCAAGCAAACGTTTCCCTGCTCAGCGATACTTCCTCTAACAATATCAACAACTAGTTTTAGTGTAATTAGGTAAATCTTGTTTTCTTTCCGTATCTGACCCTGCTATTGTAAAACATAGCATTGTAAGACGAAGCGGTTTTCTCTTCGCACTGAACTCCTCCATACTCTATCTGAAGTTGAGGCAACTATATTACGTATTATAACATTAGTGAACTGTCGCTGTGAACTGCACTACCATTTCCACTACTGCTATCAATGTAACAAGTAACTTGCAGAAATAGTAGTATCATGTACACTAAAGCTTTCAGCAGCACTTACTTAACTTCGTTAACAGCTAGTTTTATCATTATTAATGCACGATTTTCAGCAATAAATAGCCCACTGACATTCAATACTAATAAGAGAAAAAAACAATGATGATGTGAATTGCTGCTCTACCAAGGGGTCGTGTTTGGGTCCTGTGAAAGGTTCAAAAGATACTCTCTGAAACCTGTTTTAAAACGAGAGACTGATTCTTTTTCTCGAGCGTTGTCAGGGATATCATTCCAATTTTTGACACCAGAGAAGTTGAAACTTGGCTTTGCATATTCTAACCTAACTTTAGGAACTTGCAGTGCTCCACGGTTTCTGGTTCTATACTCTGAAATTATGGATCTTTCACTGAACTTATGGCGAAGATTATCGGGACAGAGGCCATGCAAGATTTTATGCCTGACTCCTTGGTCAAAGGAGATAAATGACTTTACAGAGAGCCATTAGCAAGTCCATCCGTCCTTATACTTGGCATTCGCTATTTGCTTCTTTGCCCTGGTAAGAATCGTTGCAACAATTATATCTGCAACAATTTAATGCCGTTTTCAAACTGTGCCTGTATCTTGTGAATGCAGTCTAAATTGAACATGCTCGCGCTATTCCATTCAAACTAGAATAAATTGAGCATCTTACAGGACTGTTCCAAAGGTTATCTGAAACCTGTGCTAGACAGCTTCGTAACACCAGCACTGACCTTTATGTACCTCTTCTAAAAACCGCATGTGGCCAAAAATGCTTCTCGTATAGAGGAGCTAAACTTTGGAGTGATTTGAAAAGAGAAAGTAAGATGGCCAATACTTTTACCCAATTCAAATCGTCACTGAAAATGACAAATCCTGAGCAATGTCTCACCTTTCCTTTACTTTTACGTATTTTAAATAATTCCTATTTTTACTGTAATTTTGTAGCTTCTCTTTTGTAACAGGACAGTTTGTAATTCAACGTTACCATGACTTGAATACTTACCCTGTATAAATATTATAAAATAAAATGAAAAATGTAGATATTCGTCTCAGAACACCTGCTAGGGCCTGATAAAGGTTAAAAAGTATAGTCTATTTATAACGAAGTTATAAAAGATAAATGAGAACAAATGATAAGATTAGGCTCTCTTGTAGATCAACAGTCTTCAGTTTTGAGCTCGATTTGAACAATTCAGTGAAAGGAGTTATAAAATAATATTTCATTATATGCGCATACTAACTGGTTTTGTGTTGTACAGGAAAATATAAAGCCCGAAGTCTTAAAAGTACAGACCGAACTTGCGAGGCCTGTGCACTAAGACCGAGAGCTTTATATGTTCTTGTATGACGACATAACCGATTAGTATGGGTTTTACTACCTGATAGCATCTAATTTTGAATCATACCATTTAGTCAAATACATTTTGTTACTGTCATGTCGTTTGAGTTTATTGCAACTCTAACAGGCCTAAAAGCAGGTGTTGTGGCGACAAAAACGCATCCTTGTGACGTATCATACAAGGCTTCGGAAACTCGCTGGAAGAGTGCGATTGACCAAAAGGAGTGGCGGGATTCTGTACTGCCTCGTTTATGAAACTCAGCGAGGCAATAATCGATTTGATTATATAGATATAAAATCCACGATACGGAAAAATGTTTGAATACTGGCAGCTCTTATTTGAAGCAATGGCCAAATCAAAAGTCAAACGAACGATGAAATGTCTAACGAAAACATTTGTTTTTACCCGGCTCAAGACTTTTTCCTCCCAAATGATAGCCGGTTCTAGCGAAAATCGGCAAAAACTATATTCCAAACAGACCTCATGTCGCAAACAATTGTCTGGTCTCTTCAGAAGAAGCGACAGGATACACTGCATTGAGGATACAGCATCTAAATACAGATATTACTAACCTTGCAGCTCTGCCAGCAATGCCTCCCTCGAGCTCAAATTCTTCCAATGCCTTTTTGAATGCCAACATCGTATGTGTTGGGACTGTGAATCGAAAGAGTCCTGTCCTTTCCAACGTAAGATACTGATCAACAAGATCCATACTCAAACTTTTTGACCATCCTTCGCACCTCAGCAACTTCTCTTTTCTGCCTATGACATAAGCAAAACCAGGCACCCCTTCAAAGCATTTATTAGCAGAGCTAATCATGAAATCAATATTAGCTTCTTCAAGATCAAGAGGAATGCCACCAAAGCTGCTCATGGCATCAACAACAAAGTTGGCATCAGGTGCCAGCTCAGCGACGGCTTGGCCTACTTCTTCGACTGGATGAACAACTCCCGAACTTGTTTCACAGTGAACAATGCAGACTGTATTAATGTCTCTGTTTTCAGCAAGGATGTGACGAACAGCTTGGACTTCTGCTCTTGCGTTTTCAGGGCCTTCTAGAACAATCTACGAAAGCAAATTTGCAAAAAGGCTTAGTTTAGAATGCATAACCTGGTGTATTCTTAAACAATCAACATCCGTAGGGGCACGAATGATCGTCAATTAGGCCCAGAGTTCAGAATGTCATACAAAGATCGAGATGTTAACAAGAGACCTTCTGAATTTTTTCAATCTTTGAATTCTCAATCTGTAGACAAACTTCGCAAATCTTAATCATAATATTCATTTTCAGCATCCCATTCTTTTTCGCTTGAAGCATCTTTCCCCTGCCATTACACCCTTTCTTTCACTCCGTACTGTAAAAATTAGGACTCAGGCTATAACTTTAGTGTACTGGCTACGTTGACGTAATAGGCTTCATTCTCCCTGTGTGGTATCATGGTCATTAGCTAATAAAATCAATAAATAGAGAATATTCGAATAAAGATATTCCCTTTTGCCCTAATTTGGATCTTCATAACAACTAATTAGAATGAGTCCCAGCAATCACTCATCAAACTGAGACTTACACCAAACCGAGACCGCTCATACTAAAACTAGTTAGAGCCTCCTACGGCCATGTAATCAGGCAAATCTTCAGAACCAAGGCCTATAAGTAAAAACGTAAAAAAATTCCATAAAATATGAATATCGAACAAATGCGGAGCCAGTGGGGGGTAGGAAGGAGCAAATATATCCCCATTTTAAAAATCTGACTAAAATTGCAATTGAACAATGCAATAAAAATGTCCGGGTATACCCTTTTACCCCCCCGCCCCAAGTCGGAAAATTTTGAGCTTTTTTACCCCCTCACTATTATTTGTCTGGCTCCGTCACTGATATCGAGCCCATTGGCAGAAAAGAATGTTTTAAGGAAATAAATTTTGACCCTTTTACCCCCCCCCCAGTGGGAAAATTTTGAGCTTTCACCCCCTCATTACTGTTTGTCCGGCTCCGCCCTGTTTCAAGGAAATAAATTTTGAAACAAACCGTGTTCAACCGCATCATATCAGCCATGCGCACGATCCTCTTTCCATATGCTCCATTGGCTATAATAAGGACTTTTCCGTCATTTTCTGGCACAGTTGTCCCTAATACTGCTTCAACTGCAAATGTACCACTACCTTGAATTGGCACCGTTGTATATTCATCCTCTGTCACATAGGCTATTTCTAACAGCTTGTTTCTAATGTACTTGACAGTGTTGGCAAATTCGACGTCCCTGTGGCCAAGATCTCTAAGCATAGCACATTTCGTTTCATAGCTGACTTCAAGTGGTCCGGGAGTAAACAGTTTTTTAGGAATAGCTAAGAAAGAAATATGACTACAACAGTACAAGGAAAATACAAGTTAAATCAGAGTAAAATACTTTGACCAGGAGAGCATTTGGTGAAATGACTGGTTTTAAATGTCATGAATCTGTAGTACAGAACCAAGAGGGTTCAGTTATCATATCACCATTGCGCGGGGAAGACGATCCGATTTATAAAAAACAGAACAGAAAGACAACCCGTATCAAAACATATTTTTATCAAAAGCCGATATCTGCTTAGATTCCCTTTTCCGTTCATCGTAAATTTTGTTGGCCTAAAGTAGTTACTGTGACGATGAAACACGTTCGTTTTTGATTCATATGAAATAATTTACAACAATGCTTAAGTTCTACTATACCTATCCAAAGCTACTAGACAACATCACAGGGACAATACCGAGGGGAGCGAAAAAACAACGACTACCCCAAGGCCAAAAACATAAAGACACACAATATTAAACTAAAACTCCATGATACACAACTAGATTCTGTATCAAATTAGATGTCGGATCAGGGTTGGGCGGATGAAAAATGTAGAAAGTCACGAGCGGAAACTCGTCCATGATTTTGATGATTAAAAAGATCTGATATCCAATATGAAACAGAATTTACAAGGACAAGAACATTTACATAAAGGTACTTGGTGGTTGCCTTGCACGCAGCTGAAGCTTCAATAGATCTCAATCAAATCGACCAGTTTCACGAATGAAACGTAGAGTCAATCTAAGGATATCTCTGTTCACTTCACAAGAAAGGTCTTCATCGCCATATAGTAAGAGCTGTGTCAAAGCATCATTTGAAAGATTAGCGATTTGCACGAATGGTCGTAATAATTCTTCAATTCCAGCGAGAAAATCTCTTCGTTGATCATTAAAGGACGGGCAGAGCAACAAAAAAGCGTTCTGTATCCTCAACACCATCGCTTGTTGGTCACATTGGGTTTATGGTACCCCTGAAATTATGCTTGAATTGGTGAAAATTTAGCTTGCTGAGACCAACCCTAAGTTGAGTAAGAAGGGACAAAACACTTTCTTTTATCGTTTTTAAAAATGGAGTGAGAAAGTCGTGTGAATACGTACAATTGGCTAAAGGGTGCGGCGGGATTCCTGTACTTTTTTGTATTTGAAACTTCAGTCATGTAAGAAAGACATTTAAAACAGTTCTTTAGGATGGCTTTTGATCTCAAATTTGCATATGTAACGTTAAATCTTTAATACCACTCTCAAATTATTAAGATCCCATTGTATCATTTGGTTTAATAACTTGTACAGAGTAGAATAACGAAAGGATCAGCCTGCCTTGCGTGCAGACTAAATCTAGAGGATTGAAATAACCGCGATAAGAATTTTTATTCAGTGAAAGAGATCTGATTCATTGATGAATTCCTTTCGTGACAAGAACACCTAACAAGATAACTTTTTTACAAATATTGTTGAATAAGGCTCGTTCTGAAATCGGTCACTCCGTTCTGGAATTACAAGGGACTTTTCCGAGAAAGCCCCTTCAAGAAACCTTCAAAACAAGCCTTAAATCATGACAGCAACTTTATAGTATTTCTGCCCCTTTGGGAGGGTGAAATCACCCTGAATAATGTTCATATGTGCCAGTTGCGGATGGCAGTTTCATCCTCCTCCAAAAGGAGAAGATCTGCACTGAAATTTCCTATTAGCAGGCCCATCGGAAGTGGGCGGGGAGCCAGGGGGGCCCCAATAAGTTGCTGAAGTTCTTTTTATCTTGAAAGTGAAAAAGGCAGTGAACGCCAAGGTCGTGAGAATGAAGATTCCAACTCATATCTATTCGAGGAAGCTAACCAGAATCTATCAAAAAGACAATGTCATTTGATGTCATACAACTAAAAATTTTAACGATTTTCCTGGAAAGACTCCCATCAGTCGCGATCCTTTGCCTCTTTCAATGGCAAATTTTCCAAAAATGGGGTGTTTCCAACGATCTAAAGGGCGTGGCCATGAAAAACCTTCATGGGGGCAAGTCGCCGGAGGCGCATTTTGCTCGCTTCGCTCGCACCTTGTTTCAGCTCCCCAATATGAACTTCGTTCCAACGGGCCTGATTTGTGCCAGAAAACCGGTTTAGCCCACCAAAAAGATCCCAATTACAAAATATAACAACTCGTAGCCTGAGGTCAGCTGAGCTTACCAGCCGAAAAAATAGCAAATAGAAAAACGGAGAAAAAAACATGGGTACTGAGTGGGGATGGGGGAGGTTGAGGCACTTGATCGAAGACAAGACAACATCCAGTTAGTTCAAAGAGAAGAACTGAGATTTTGTAACAACGATGATTCAACGAATGACTTAACAATGCAAAACAAATAATATCGCCTTCAAAAGTTCATCTGTGTTCACTTGCGTTCATTGCTGTCCCCATGCATTCACCTGCACTTACCCAAGGTCACCTGCGTACGCCGTGCTATGTAATAGAGTGATTGAGAATACAACAAAGCTTAACACCGCCGTTAAAAGCATGCAGAGACGGAGGTTTTCATTTTCATTGCAAAATGGCATCTGTTCTGATGATATAATACGACAATATACAAACAAAGAATTTTGTTTTAATACACCGAAATCAAACTCCTTCTGTGCTATTTTAATGATTACAGTAAAGCAGGTGAAAAAGAAGCAGATTTTTCCCGAGGGTCGGAGTGAATTCAGACTTGACTCGATTTTGTTGCAGCCCAAATAATACTCGTGTCTGCAAAAGGAAGGATAGTGGGTCCAAACCATCAGCCTTATATGACCAGCATCAAAAAAGTGTTCCATGTGCTTTGACAACTTACTTAAATGTGCTTTGACAGCTCCATGTGCTTACTCAACTAAGACAAGGCACACTGGGGAGTTTGCAAATCGTGGAAAGCCTTGTCTCATAGAATTGTGCTGTTTTTCCATTTCGTGAAAATACTAAATATTTCTTAAACTTTTTATCGGAAGCTAGAGGTAGACTACTAGAAGCATTTGAGCAATATTTCCACTGACAAACAAAGGTCCTTCATAGCCTCATAGCCGTAGATTCTTTAAAAATAAGACAATTTACTAACACAAGAGAATTGTAGGAACTTTCCAAGCTATTTAACTTGTCCACAGGTACAAAGAGCAAAATATATTATCCCAATTGAAATTTAAAGCTGTCTGGAGTAACTTCTTTCAGTGGACTAATTGAAAAGGGTAATATCTACTATATGCTGATTATTAAAAAACTGCATTAAATATTTAATGTAGTAAGAATATTACATAATATTCATAAATTCATAATATTCAACAAATTCATCAGGTCTTATGTCTGTGAGAAACAACGGAAAAACACCGAAAGATTGCAGACACTCATTAAAGGAAATGATTAAAAGCTGGTACAAGCCAAGTTAATGCATATGAAAAACTTTGACATGTGCTGTTTCATTATGTAGTTTAAAAAAATGGGTGTGTGGGTGTTTCCACAGCCTGTTTATGGCCATTGCAAGATATAGCTGGCTGTTCCCTTTAGGATGGTTGCTTTTAGATAACAGGTATATCGAGGGACCACTGGCTAACAGGGTATGGATGTCTTTGCAGTTCCAGGTCTGCTTCAACAAAACAAGAGGGTCACAAAAGTTTTGACCCTGGGGGACTTTCAAATTAATTGGATAATAAGGCAGATTTCATCTAATTCCATGGGCAAATCTTTCGCTCAGTTCAAAAGCAAGGATTATCTGGTGGCTTTCACATAAGAACTCTCTGGCTGAACAAAGGTTGAAGACTGCTGCAGCTCTCACTTGGAAATTTAAAGAACAGGCAAAACTTTGGGAGCATTTAATGAAAATAGTCTGGGAACAAAAGCACAAAGATTGGGAAAATTGTTCCTTTTGTGAATAATTTGATGAACTTTTCATTTAACCTAGAGATAACTAGGGAATAAAGGAAAATAAGTAGGGAACAAGGAATATTTGATCCCCTGAGGGGCCCTCAAAAAACATGTCCAAACTTTGATTTCATGATGAAAGCTCTTAAGAATTCAAATCCTTTATATCGACATAATTTTCAAATGAAGGCGGATAAGAGTATGAAAATTTGTTTCCATACTAGTACGCAGAACAGGATTTTAGCCTAAAAAAGGCAAAACCTCAAACAACAAAAGATCTCCATTTTGGCACCTTGTGAAGAGGTTGATTCATCAGGCTGTGCATGAAGGATGATGGAGAAATTCACCCAAAGATTAACAGCACAGCCTTGCATAATTCAACTTCACATTAAGTGCTAACCCCTTGCAGTGAATGTGGTGGGGCTCCTAGGTTGTTTGATTTCATTTTCTAACATGGAAGCAGGTTAACTGTAAACCATACTCAACACACAAAGCAGGTACTATTGGAGTTTCAAATTGATTTTAACAATTGAATCAACTTCCCAATGGCATGAATTTACCACAAGATACAAAAAAACACATTTAGCATGGCATATGCCATACACAATCAAATTCAGGTCAAATCTTTCATTGATTGTTTTGATTGTTTCCATTTTCTTTTTTTTGTTAACAGCAATTTAAGGCTTTGGCAGTGGGAGTCAGCATCCTATGTACTGTAAGAGTATGTGAAGGACAAGGCAGAAACTGAGTAAAATGATGTCACTGGGCAACCCTTGGGCAATCTGATACAAGAAAGTATTTAGATGTGTAAGCTTATTCAAATGATGAATCAAGAATTTAAGTGGACTTGCTACAAGTCTATCTTTTGGTCCTATCAAATTCATTATCAAGTTCACCTCTCTCCCATTTCTTTCTTATTCTTTTCTGCTTCATCTTCCCATTCTTAGGACAAGAGATTAGACTTGCAGCAAGTCCAGAGTTTAAGGCTCAAGGAGGAATATATTAAGTGCAGCCTTGTGTTGAGATATGTTGCCAAGCACTAGAGGGCTCAAAGTTAAGAGTTTTCATGCATGCACATGCAGCTTCTGCTCTATTTATGGGAGGATAAAATCTAGAGGTGCTGCACAGAAAGGGCATAATTGTTTACCAACACTTTGCCTGAGTGGGGTTGGATTTTTGCCCAGAAAAGGCTGATTTTTGACAATTTTTCCAACATTTTTTTTACATTCAGAAAAATTTAACAACATTAGTTACATTCTACTAATACTTTCTAATTATAACTATAAGACACTACCAGGACAACACCAAGAGGAGCGAAAAGACACAACTACCTCATGGTTACATGAAACAAAACAAGGGGTTTATGGTAACATTTGGTGTGTCCCTTTCTTGTTTCATTTATTATTCAAAGCAAATGTAAACTGGAAAATACGACCCCGTATTTCACTTTTCAATATTTACCAAAAGGTGGATGTTATTCCTTCAGCATATTGTTTTCAATACATTTTGAAAGACCAAAACCTGAAAGGGAATAACATAATAGATACTGTATCTCAAAGCCACTATCAGACAGAGGAAACGCCTTCACATCTATTGTTTCTTTTTGGCTCCACAAACATGTGTTGAAGTTAACCAGTACAATAGATTTAACTTTATCATTGTGGTTACTGTGGCTTTTTCAAATTTGGACTTGGGCCTAACTTACTCGATTTTAATTCACCGGCTTCCTTCCACTTCCACCACACAAGCCTCTTTCAGTTTTGATGCAAACAACATGTGAATAATTGCAGACTATGTGCAAATAGCTCAGTCATCAAAAAAATCAATCTGGGCATCTGCAAGCATGTCAGACTCACCTGTTTCTGGGGCAGTTGTCGGTGAAATGTAGACGGTCTGTGTTTGAGTAACTCTGGATGCTGCACGACATATATGCGGTGTTCTCCAACAGTTTGTCCTTCTGATGAGCTTTGAGAAAATTGTTGAGGACGATCTTAACATCCTCCCCTCGCAGAGCAACTTGTTGGTGTTCTTTGTTTGGATGGAGCAGGTATTGTTTTGCAACGTGCGACAGCGTCTTCCAAGAAGCTAGCAACCTTCCAGTTATATCGAGCAAATTGGCTGTGTGATTTTGAAAGGTCCACTGGCTGCACGTGTAGAAGACAATTGACGCGTTAGGAGTGGCTGCGCGCGCAGTTCAGCGCAGGACAACTCAGGCTAATCGCCGTCTCCTCCAGAGAGCTTTGGTCTGGAGTCTGGAACCTGGAACGCAGGGGAGTTTCACTGGTAGTTGATGCTTTTTTGCATCACATATTCTGGGATAACTTCTCACATGTAAAGAATGAGTGTCTATCCCATACAAAGTTCTCTGATCAATTCCAATGAGTATCTTGTATTGTAAATTTTTATTTGATGATATAGATAAAAAATACCGCAAGCTCATGGTGATGACCATCCATCTTTCCTGTATCGATAGATATCCTTGTTTCACCAGATCCAGAATTCATAGATCTGTAACTGCATTCGTATATGAAAGTCAAACTTCAACAGTCAAATCTCAGCATGATTCTCAGGAGATTCTCAGGAGCGTTTTTGAGCAGCCTGTTATTAGAATATTTCTCTGCATCTTCAGAACACAAGCTGACACTGCAAAGTATGATTTTCCGAAAACTTAAATATGAATGAAATGCATAAGCGTACGAGGCGGGGGGCCGGGGGCGGTAGCCCCCCCAACATTGGAGAAATGTTGAAAAATCAGCCCCATTCGGGCAAATTTTTGTCCTTGGTCGGGCAAAAATGTTGGCAAACAATGGGCTTTGTGTCCGACAGCCCCCCTTGGTTTTTTTCTTCCCGTACGCTTATGATGAAATGAGAATAAATAAGATCTCTTTCATCCGACTTCATGTTCACGTGAGGAAATAAGAAATCTTAGATAGTTCACTTTACCCCGTAGTTCACTTTACCCCGTACCCTACTGTGTGAGCGATGTGAGTATATTCATAAGCGATGGAAAATGCGAGAATGCAAACCAATCTTGAGAATTCTTTCTGTCTATGAGAAACTTTCTAGGAAGGAAACACCCGAGAGTTTTGGATGCTTACAAACTTACAAGCATTTGCGTTTTGAAAGACGTCGAGGAAAATGATGTGTCCCATCGTGCAGTGGGTTAAAGCTCATGCGCCCGTCAGAGCTTCAACCCCGAAACATTACTGCGCATGAGCTTAACCCATTTCACGGGGGATACGTAAGTTTCCTCGGATAAAGCATAGGCCTATCTCGTCTCCCCAACAAAATATGACAAAAGGCCCTGGGGACGAGGTTGGGCGCGAGAGCGGGAAGCACGATCTTCGCGTGGCGCATGCGTCAAAATTCTGGCGGCAACATCGAGCAACATTGAAGGGAGCCTCGCTCTGATGTTGGAAATCTGCTGATAGACACGTGAAAAGAATTGTCTTGTTGGCAAGGTTTGGTCTGGTCTGCAGCGGTCAGTTGCAATCGATTTTCATACTGCAGCAAGTGATAATGTTGCGATCAGTGGCTCGTTTTTGCCCAAGTGCTAGGAGAATTTGCAGGTCTACCATAATTTGCCGGTTGATTTCTGCCTCTGCTATTATGACACAACAGTCAAATCAAGGTAAGGATATTTTTATTTAAGGCCCGGGGCCTAAATCGTTGAGTTGAGATCTTCTCCTGAACATAGAATCAAGAATGGGTCGCATCGCATGCATTTTAAGAACGACGAAGAAAAATTTAGGCCAAAGCCTCCACTATGCTTTTGCCCTTTCGTTTTGGGTGCAAAGTTTTTGTTTGTAGTTTGTGTGAAAATAATTAGAAATCAAAGCAAAGAAGACCATTTTTTGCCTGTTTTCAGAGCACGCAGCCCAATATTCCAAAGAACTGCGCATATCTGGGTTTCAGGGAAACTAATTAATGTAATCATGGGGTAATTGATTTATGAATATTGTTTTGTCACTGTCACAATATGCTGTCACACATTTGTGTTCAGTCATGTATTGTGTTGTTTGTTCTCATCACTTGTATTGGATGTTTGTGTTGTTTGTTCTCATCACTTGTGGCTTTGTTTTGAACATTTATTTGTATAAGGACCCCCCAGAGGACCGGACAATGTAGCTTCTGTTAAAAACCTAGGGTTAGGGTTATGGTTTTAGGGCAGCTTGGCAGCTATGTTTGTTTTGAGTTACCGTTTGAGAGGATTTCTTTTGTCTGCGTTCGCTAATTGCTGTGAATTGAGGTGTGAATCAAAGCAACTGATGATACTGTATTACAAAATCTGCCCTTGTTGGACAATGTGTGATTTTTAATGTGTGTTGTTTCATTGTGTTGAAAAACACTTTGTTCACTTTAATCCTAGTTGTAAGAGAAAAATTAAGGCAGCGTTTACATGGGACCTGCTGGAACCGTTCCGTATGGAACTGATTGGAACTGCTTGGAACTGTTCCCACTGTATCGCATTTACATGGGATCGGTTCCAAAATGTTCCAAGGGCTCTGTTCAATCATACATATTTGTCAAAGCAAAGACGTTGGCAACTCTTTTGTTTCTCAAGACAAGGATGGAAATTCTTTGGATTCCATCGTTTAAGACGTTTTTTGTTTCTTTAAGTCCTTAAGCAATGAAAAGCAGCATCATTTCCTAGCCGTTCCCATTTGGAACCGTTCCACCCATTTACAGAAGGAACTACAACTGCCGGAACTGCAATTTTACCCTGAAAATCTAAAAAAAGAAATCTCAACTTGCACACACAGAATACATACTTTGTAGACTTCCAATCAGGGCACACCAGGGGGTTTCAATAAGTTATAGAGAATGACCAATTGTATTTTTGTAACCATCCATTAAGTTAAGTCATTGCAGAAGTTGATTGTTGTTTTTGATTGACCAGGCCTTTTCCCACAACAACAATGTTCATGGAATTGCATTTAGATCAGGAAGTGTTTTTGGGATTTTGATCAAAAATCATATCAATATCTGTCAACAGTGGACAACTTTTTGGTGCACCAGCCGGCACCACCTAGAAAATTTTTGCACCACACCCCTTTAGTCTCCTTGAGATTCGCTTCATCTGGGAAGGGGTATTTGATGCGTATTGCGTTGGGTGAACCAAGTTTAGCCCAAATACAAAACTTTTTTCAGTGAAGGTTTAAGGGACAAAGTTTAGGATTTGATGAAATAATGGAAATTCTAAGTCATCTTGTTTGAAATTTCTTCCTTCACTTGTCTGGTTGAATTTCCAAATCATAGATGATTTGGATATTGTCATTGAATTGAGTTGGATACATAGAATATGCTGAAGGCCTGTTGCACTGTGGGCATCATCATTTGCATTGTGAACACAAAGCAGAATATTTAATGCTGTCAAAACTTGACCTGTGTTGAACTCAAATCGGGTCAAAATTTCTCATGTAAAGAGCCTCTAGCTAGACTTTTTACCCTCACAACATTTATAACAGGGTCAGCTCCTCCTGTCCACCAGATGTAAATACACAATGTATTGCCTTCTTAAGATTTCTAATGCAAGAGGTATTAATCTATGCACAACCTGCACTGTAGAGGTACTGTAAAATTTATTTACTATTTACAGGCACTGCAGTGAAACTGTTTACTCCTGGTCCACTTGGAGTCAGTTATGAGACAAAAGCTGCAATGCTTAGAGATCTTGGCTCAAGAGATGTTGAATTCATGGACACTGTGAAGTACATCAGAGATAAACTTTTAAAGCTTGCTTGTGTCACACCAGACAAATTTGCATCAATACCAGTTCAAGGTAGTGGAACTTATGCTGTTGAAGCTGTTCTAAGTACAGTTGTTCCAAGGACAAATGGGAAAGTGCTGATCGTGGTCAATGGAGCTTACGGCAGAAGAATGATCCAAATTGCTGATTATATGCAGTGTGACAGGGTATGTTTTTATCCCATAAGAATAAGTTCAGCTTGCAACAAGCTTTTTCAAACTTGAAAGAAACATGATTTTGGCTTGAAGAAGTTTCAAATGAGTCTGTTGACACAAATCTGGCCAGTTTGCAGGAGTGATTAGAGCTTGATCAGGCTTGACAATTATCCCATGCTAAAACTTGTCTCAAACATACTACAATCAAGCTTGATTGAGTTTGCCGTCAGTTAAGATTATGCATTCTACAAGCCAGTGCAAATGGTGCAAAATTCTTACTTGAATCAAGCTCTCAAACATACTCATATCATACTCAGAAAGTACTCGTGCTGTAAGCATACTCATATTTTGCTAAGAGATACATTGTTTGAAATTACATTGATTATGCTCTCTAATATGGCTCTTTATTGTTCAAAGATGAAGTCCATTGAAAAGAACTATGCATGTATCAGATGACCCAAAAGATACATTGCAAGCTACTTTGTGTCTTGCTTACTGATAGCAAATGTTATCAATAAATCATTCTACAACCATACCAGCCACATCATCAGTTTTGTTCCCCTCAAAATAAGGTCCCACTTCGAAGTTTTCATTTCAAGATGTTGCAAAAGCACATCAACTGATTTTTTATTTCTGGCAAACAGACAAAGAAATGACAGAAGATTTTTCCACCAAAAATTTTGATTTGAGGTCTGGGTTGAAGAGAAAACTGTTTGTTTTGTTATACACTTGAGGCCAATGGCTGATAGGACATTTTTGAGGCCATTTTCTTTTGTATTTTCCAGAAAATTAGAATAAGTGATGACAATTTAAATGAAAGTTTAGAAAAGAAAAGAGAACTATCAGTCTATCTAGAATTAACTGGAATATAAATATCAAAGGCTGATCTGATAACACAAGTAGGTTGAAAATGCCAGAGATATCACCAGAAAGATCACTACAATCTTGTTTAACGTAATTGCCGCTGCTAAGGTGATTTTAAAGGCAATAGACACAGCTATACCTCATAGCCATTGTAAATAGGGAGAAACACTCACAAATCCAAGCCACACAACGGAACTGGATGTGTCTAAGTTGTCAAGTACAATAGATTTTATATCTGACCTGGGCCGGGCCAGCTTTCAACTATGTTGATTCCTTTAATAAATTGTATTATCACAGACACTTCCCATCACTCTCTGGAACTATACCCTTGGCGTCATGAATTGCACATTTTGAGCTTTAGTGCCATTTCTTTGGGCAAAGCACTTCTCCTTTGAAAAAATATGCTTTCACTTTTATAAAAGGGGTCTTTTTAATCAGTTTTTGATGTGAACCTTTCTACTGCTGCTTATTGCAACAAGTTTGTGAAACTAAAGGGTGTCTTAAAAAATTGTTGCTTATTTGTTTGGTTACTTTGGAGGAGTTTTGGATTTAATTATCTCGGTTTTTATGTGCAAAGAATGAGCACATTACCTGTTGGGGCAGATTTTGTATAGGAAGGAAGAGAGCGAGGTAGGTAGCTAGCTAGCTAGCTAGGTATCTACGGACGCTTTTCATGCCAAAACTGTAGCAATAGGTAGGCATACCTGAAATAGTTTGACCATTGAAGTAGTCATCAGAGCCTCAATTAGGCTAGATAATTTTGAACGTTTATCTGACAACTTGACAGCAATATATATGATGAAAATAAACTGTTAACAAAGTTAAGTGAGTGCA
Source organism: Aurelia sp. 3 sensu Dawson et al. (2005) (assembly GCA_964020215.1). Classification (NCBI taxonomy): domain Eukaryota; kingdom Metazoa; phylum Cnidaria; class Scyphozoa; order Semaeostomeae; family Ulmaridae; genus Aurelia; species Aurelia sp. 3 sensu Dawson et al. (2005). The sequence goes on along the minus strand of OZ026574.1, from coordinate 26,256,303 downwards.
GCTCAGAACAGTAAGATGGAAAAGACACTCTTCTGCCAACCTGTGGTCACTACCATTCACCAGGAATTTGAATGATTCTTCTCACTTGAAATGATATGCAAGTGCAATTGTTTTCGCTCCAGATTCATCGCGCGGTTTACGAAGAACGTGTTTGAAAATTTGACCCTTCCTCCCAGCCTTTGCTCTTGAAAAGAGTGGAAATTTATCTATTGAAGGAGATTGTTTGTTAGTTGATCGAGGGGGCTTAGGCGGCTGTTTGAAGCATGTGGGAGTAACGAATTCTCTGGAAATTGTATGTTTACTAAAACCGATATTTTGGGGTGGAATTCTAATTCCCCATACAATGCGCAACAATGAGTAACTAGCTTAGACAGAAATAAGCAACTGATTTGCCTCACATCCTGACAGTGAGCATGATCACTGGAAGTAATGACTTCACCTTGCGTCGAAGAATTCCATCTGTATACTCCAGTAGACCCACTTCCATTTCTCAGATTCATCGCTTCCACATTCCAGACTGCTCCCTCATCATTATTTATTACCAAAAGAATACAAAATACAACAGCAACAAACCAGCAGTGTCCTCTTTGACAACACCACTCTATGGACAACACAGAAATTCATTCTCGACCCAACATTTTACATGCACTGGAATTCTTTGCACGTCCACATAGGGTCCCTATTTTTACACAATTGTATACCGGGTGAGTCGAAAAAAGTTTAGGCATTTGGAGGGCTGTGGAATAAAAAGTATGTGATCGATATTCAAAACTAAAGTGTTAATCTACCACTCAAAGGCTAACTTAGATGAAAAAAGTTTGTTTGGTAAAATCAAACATTTTTAAGACCCAGCAATAATCAAAATGCTTGCAAGGGGTTAGTATGGGAATCGAGCATTCCACATTCCGTTCTGGTCCGTGATTTATGTGACATTGAAGTTTGCACTGCCAGTTTAAGATGCTGAATTCGAATTTCAAAAGAAGGTAAATCATGGACCAGAATTGAATGTGGAATTTTTGTTCCCAAACATGCCCTTTAACAGCATTTTCCTAATTTCTGGGTCTGTAAGATGAGGGATACTACCAAACAAAATTTTCTCATCTAAGTTGACCTTTGACTGATAGATGAACATTTCAGTTTCGAATATCGGTCACATGCTTTTTATTCCACAGCCCTCCAAACGCCGAAACTTTTTTTTGACTCACCCGGTAGGCCAGGCTTCAGCTTAGAATTTGAGACCTTGTTTGAGTCAATCTGAGAAGTTGTTGCTGATTTATGGCAGAGAAAAAAACAAACTTAGTTGTTGCTTCAATAACAGCACTTGCATTGTTCTTGAGCAATTTGGAAATACAGTAAGTTTTCAAAGGGTTCTGGCATCCTATTGAAATTGTCACTACAGTGTTTAAAAGATAGAAAGTGCTCTCGTATGAATAGTCAACACTACTAACCCTTTAAAAGATTTAGCAAGAATTCTTATACAATTCTAGAACCCTTTCTTTGAAAACTTACTTTATTTTGACATTGCTGGAGAGCAACAAGAAGTGCTATTTTTGAAGCAACCACTTATTTTGCTTTTTCTCTGCTATAATTCGCTCTGACGCAGCTTTTACTGTATGGCGATCAAGACCTTTCTAATGATTTGAACAAAAATATTCTCGAATTTACTTTACGTTTCATCCACAAAACTGGTCGGTTTGATTAATATCCTTTGAAACCTCAGCAATGTGTCAAGTCCCAACCACCAAGTCCCTTTATGTATGATGTATCATCAATCAGTTTATTTTCTTCGTTTTAATTGCTTGTAATGTACAGTAGTTGTATGTGATTTACCGTTGCTTGTCTTTATGTTTTGGCCATGGGGTAGTCATTGTCTTTCGCTCCCCTTGGTATCGTTCCTGTGGTGTTGTAGAGTAATTAGATAAGTAGAGTAGTATGTAAAATTTGTTGTTAATTCTTTTTGATGAATAAAAAAAATAATAATTCAGCAACCACTTGTCAGATTGACTCAAACAAGTTCTCAAACTCCAAGTTAAAGCCTGACGTATGCAACTGTATAGAAACTGTGATGATTCAATCCACAACTCCCCCACAGCAACCAAACAAACTGGCACAATTTTTTAGGACTTTGCATTCTTTCCATTTTGCAATTGCTATTTCATGTTCTGTTACATGATTTTTCTAAGATTCCTTTCATTTCAAGGCTGTAACTCCGTTGTGGCTCACAGAATGCACCAACAAAAGAAATGTCAGACTTACACCTGATTAAAATCTTGCTAGCCATACCTAAATCTATGTACACCAGGATGATGTTCCTTGTGCGTTTTATCTATGCAATAGCCCACGAACAGGACTGAAGAAAAGCTGTTTGATCATATTTTTATTAGCCAGGTGTCCTTAGTTTTTGTGGCTCCAGTTGCAAAAAAATTGCTAAATTTCAATTAATTTTGAGATATAATTGATTCAATAATGTAATTGAAATCTAATGTAATCTTGTTCTGGTATGGTCCTTTACGATTTGACCCAGCAACGTAATTTCAGGATAAGAAGTCTTTGTTCAAATAACCCTGAAATGGTTTCTTCCAGCGCAGCATACTGTACATTGATCTGATATCATTCTACAACACTTGTGCCATGCGAGTGAAAAGCATAACATTCACCGTTTTAAAAGCAAAGATGAATTATGAATTAGAAATTGTATCCTGCATGAGTGGTACCTCTTACTGGGCAAGTGATTAATCTGACAATATTTTGTGCGAAGCTGAAATTGATTGCTCTGTTACACATTGTTTACATATATTTGACTTCAGCAATAGACCTTTTAGCTATTCTACGAAAGAGTCTAGATCGAGCGAAATTTTTATACATTTTTTGAGAGGTTCGATTAAGTAACGTCAGAGCTAGACTCATGACGTAAGTCCCTCTAACTTTCGCTTGTTGTTGTTGTTGTTATCACTTCAGTTGTAGCGACAAGTCTGCAGGGGGAGCGAAACAAGAGAATTTTGGAATGAGTCTGCGTCAGAGCTTCGACCGCAATAGACCTTTTAGCTATTCTAAAAAAGAATGTGGATAGAACGATATTTCATTACACGTAGTAGAATTTTCGAATATGCACAATTGCGATCGAAGCTCTAACGCCACTCAATCGAACCTCGTGTATAAAAATGTATAAAAATATCGCTCGATCCAGACTCTTTTGTAGAATAGCTAAAAGGTCTATTGTCTACAGTCGAAAATTCTACAAAATATAATGAAATATCGCTCAGTCGTGATTCGTTTTCAGAAGAGCTAAAAGTTCTACCGGGTGTCCCAAAAACAAGCTTCCCGATTTGAGCTGTTATTTTAGTAAAAGAGCGTGTTTTTGATTAAAATTATAAAAAAATGTATTGCACAAGACTGAAGTAACGTAGACAAAAACCCATCAGCCAGTATAGAAACTTTATTTCGATCTTCTGCTGTCCAAGTAGGCCACACAGAAAATGTCGTGAACGCAGGTAAGGCATTTCTGAAACATTCTGCATTCCTGGTAGCTTTTGCTGCATGACTAGACCAATTACAAAGGTAAACAAAAAGACTGGGAAAATATGTTGAAATTTTCATCACGTGACTTGTCTGTGTGCGCTATTGTCAGCATAGACAGAGCAGAAACTGCGCACGAAGGAGCAAAAAATTGGTAACTGTGAGTCCCCCTAGCTCCCTACAACAGATTCCAAAGTTTGGCAGCACTTGATATATTATTCCTTGGGCCTTAACTCTTAACTCTTAACTCGTTTCAAAGAGCTTATCTATCCAAACACTGCCTTATCTCAGATTGCTCGATGACGCCATTTTACGCAGTTTCTGCCTTGTCGTCAGCATACCTAATTTTCTTTACAGGTTGTTCTTGAAGGGGAAGAGCACAATAAGGCTGATGTAGCAGCGATACGCAAATTGCTGAAAGAACACCCAGACATCACAACAGTCAGCATGGTTCACTGTGAGACAAGTTCTGGTGTGATTCACCCTGTCGAAGAAGTTGGCAAAGCCATTGCTGAAGTAAATCCGAATGTTACATTCTTTGTGGATGCAATGAGCAGTTTTGGTGGTATCCCTCTGGATCTGAATGAGGCTAAAATCGATTTTATGGTCAGCTCAGCTAATAAGTGCATTGAAGGAGTACCTGGATTTTCATATGCCATTGGTGACAAGGAGAAGTTGTTGAAATGCAAAGGATGGGCAAGAAGTCTAAGTCTTGATTTGGTTGAACAGTATATTAATTTGGAAAAGACAGGGCAATTCAGATTCACCCCACCGACCCATGCAATGTTGGCTTTCAAGAAGGCATTACTTGAACTTGAAGAAGAAGGAGAAATTGCTGGACGATCTGCAAGGTATAGTAGAAATACTTGCACGCAGAGATGTGAAACGAAACAGACTGATGCAAAATTTTTGAAGATGCTTTTGTAGTTAGATTCGTCACGTTTTGATAAGAAATTTAGGATTTTTATGAAATAGAATTGAGTGACCGTCTTTTTATTTTATGTTTCAGTTACTTATGTTATTTTTAGACACTCTATTTCAGGAAGCTTTGCTCATAGTTTTCTTTTTGCTGTATCAAGGAAATTTTTTCATAATTCTTCTGAGGTATTTTGATAGAGGCTTTGTGTAGAAATCATCAAATACCAAGCTAATTTTAGGCATGCTATGCAGCCCTTAAGGTAGCTATTTATCCCCGTCCAATAACTTTAAGCTTCGTTTCACTGGCAATTGTATTGAATCAAAATTTCAATTGGGGGGAGGGGTATCATGGATCAGAATCGAATGTGGAATACTCTTTCCCACAAACCCCTTATCATCAGTTTCCTTATTTTTAGGGCTAAAGATGTGCGATTTTCCCCCAAAAAATTATGGCGTCAAAGTTATACTCTCAGCATGGGTGGTTAGATACAGCAGTTGTGTGCTTCATTGCCGCTTTGTTCCTTTGCGGAGGATGAAACTATTTGTAGCTAAGAAGGAGCTAGCGTAAGAGACAAAAACTGCAAACCTCCTTCGTAGAAACATATAAATTTGCCTCCGCAGCAACATATACATTAAACACAACTTCAAGCCCCCTCCGCAGAAATTTATAAATTTTACCTCCGCAGCAGCATATACACTATACACAAGTTCAAACCTCCTCCGCAGAAACATGCAAATTTACTTCCACAGCAGCATATACTTAAAAACAAAACTTCAAACCTCCTCCGCAGAAACATATAAATGTTCCTCCCCAGCAGTATATACACTAAAACATAACTGCGGTGTCTAACAACCCATGCTGTCAGTCATAGATAAATATTGTAGTTTAAATATCCCTGTTACTTATTATTCCACAGCCCATCGATCGTTTTAACATTTTTCTCACGCGGTATACTTCTCAGCATCCTGTTAAAATGAAATTAATTTTCTGATTTTTCATTCTATGACGTGTTAGTTTTCTGCAAATGTTTATTTTCCAGATACCAAAAGAATCGTCAGGTTCTCCGTGATGGTATGAGGGAAATGGGATTCAAAGAATATCTTGACGACAGTCATCATGGATACATCATCACATCATACTACTTCCCAAGCGATCCAAATTTTGATTTCAAGCTCTTCTATCAAAGCTTGAGCGACAAAGGTCAGGTTATTTATCCAGGAAAAGTCACCAAAGCAGACTGCTTTCGTATTGGAAATATCGGACACCTGTTCCCGTCGGACATGGAACATCTTTTAGTTTGCATCAGAGAGGTTTGTTCTGAAATGAACATTAAGTTGCCGTTAGCGGCCTAACTTGATTTGACATTGTTAATGAGGTGAATGAATTATTTTTATAGCAAGAATTCAGTCCAGCAAAGAAGGTATTATTGATGGGCAATAGAAGTCTCGTAGATTTGGATTTCCATTAGATTTTGCAAGGACATGGAAAGGACAGTAACTCTTTTTAGAAAGAGAGCATGTAAACTATTCGATAGTTTTGCTCAAATAACCGTCATAGGCAAGAAATTTAGCTTCTGGAGTAAATATTTTTTGTCTTCTATAAATGGCCTGCTGACTGCGGTCCTTGTAGGCAATTCCTAAAGGTAAACGTATATTTAATTATTTAGATTATTCTTTATTTACGTAACGTTAATGCACTATTTCATGTACTGAGGCCCAAGAGACTTTCAGAAGTTCGCTAAATTTTGATTTCATTGAATTTTTCCGAAATTCTTCAGCTGCAATAAATGCTGGAGAGACTATGTATTCTAGTTATGCGCTGTTATCGTGAGGTCTAGTATTGAGCTGAAAAGATCTTTCACATTTTAACAGCTATTTTGTTGTTCAAAAGAAGTGCTTCCCACCGAAAACAAAGTGTTCATGCATTTGGTAATGGACAAATAGAATCATAGAAACAAACATATTTACGGGAATTCTTCATATTACAGAGATAGTTTGCAATGGGAATTATTTTCAACATGTAACCCTCTGTCAGGAAAAGTTTTTGAAGACCAGTTGGATGATTTTTCGAGTGTTGGACCAAAGAAAACTTTAACAGTTTGAAAATTCATAATGTGGGGACGGCTGGAGTTGTTCGAGTTTAGCCTGATGACCGGACGAACTTGGGTCTGGTTATCAGGCTAAGGAAAGTTTTGTTGATGGCCAAAGGGCTGACACAATCTCCATCCCAAACGATATCAAAACTAACATGCAAGCTTGTTTAGCTAAATAAATGGAAAAATCTTTGGTAATTTCCGGATTTGATATGAGATTGGGGAGGGGGCTTAACAGAGAGGGTTCTTATTTAAAATTTCGGCTTCTTTGGGTCTTATTAGAGAGGGGCTTCATTCATCAATCCGATTTTGCCGGGATTTACAATGCTCGTAAGGATGGGGGAAAATCGCAAAACTACTTGAATACAAGTACAAATACTTGAATTCTTGAATATAAAAACAAGAATTTCAGCTATCAATCAAATTTTGATTCATTCTAATCCCTGAACTATTCTTCGCTTTACGAATTTCAAATTGTTGACGTTCCTTTTAGTCCACCTGACAGAAAATTTTGTGACTTCTTAAGCTAGGTAGCAATGTTTACGCAAAACAACTTGTAGCTAATTATTATAGAAATTATCTGGTATTATTGCAATCTGTAATCGAATTGAGTCTGAAGAATAAATGTAGAAAATTGATTTTTTTACTGTACTGAGGTTCCGATACTTTGGGATCGTTTCATGGAGTAAGGCAGAATTTTGCATCCATCGTTTGAAATATCGTACAAAAAAGCTGCTCAACCAATTTGTAAGACTTTTCAAACATCTTACTGAAGCTTTTACTTAGTTTTTGAGATCTTTCTGGTCATTATAGGTGTATCATTGCAAGATTTAGCCAAAAAGTCCTACTTCTCAGTTTGCCAAAAGAAGCCAGAAATGAATTGTTTGCTGTCATGTAAATTTCGACTTTTTGATGCTATTATGGATGACAAAGAATTATTATATTTCAACAGTTTCCATAGCGGAATAGACTTTCGGAATCGCAGCAAGAAGATGAATTTTATGACAGTTGTGACCACGAACAGTTTCATTTTGCATATTAATCGTTCTTTTCAAGATGACAAGATGAAAGACAACCGCATTGATTTCGACAAAATCATTAGGTCAAATCGTTAGCACTTTCCTCACACAGAACAATATGCAATGGGCGTTTCGCCACTCTCAAGAGTTACAAGACATAGATTTTCAAACAGATACAAGAGATTTTCAACCCCACGGCAATGAATGTGCACAATATATCTCTCATTCATGAGCAGTTGCATTTTCTTTATTGTTCTGTGTGAAGATTCCCGCATGATTTGATCAATATTTTAGGCCCTTTTCAAAATCACAAAAATACTTTGATCTTTCAGCTTTTAATTACAATTTGAATCATTCAAATCTGTAAAGTACTCTTCATCCTATAAATTTTTGAAAGTGGGAAGTTTTTTCTGGTTCACGCGGTAAAATTATTAGAATTATTTTTTGTATCAGCGGTGAGATTCCCTAATTGATGACTTTCGTCTCGAGCCAGACATCATTTTAGTTTTGAGTCTTCAAGGTCAGCAAAATCGCTGGATCAATTCGCTTATTTATTTGTGACATTTGTTAAAATTCTTAGAAAATGCTACTAATGAAGTTGAGCCATTAAAAACAAGAGGTAGGTTCTATTTTCAAACCTTTTTGTGATCAATGAAAATTTCTCAAGTATTGTTTACATTCTAGTTACATCCTTACAGCATTGGCTCTAAATCTTTAAATTGGTGTAAAAGATTGGTGTAAAATTCTATGACCAAGAGACTTCAGCTACTTATTTATCAATCCATCGTTGGCCTTCTTGGACTTTTAAAAAAACTTTAATTTTTTGAAATTACAGAGTCATTGTTTCGACTCATTTTAGGATGTGACATCATCAAATTTCTAAATTTTAAAGGCAGTCTGTCCCCTTCGAAGAATGATGATAAACTCGATAATGATCTCTATTGTACACTCCACAAGTTTGAGCTAATTCGCTTTATCTGAATAGATCAAGATCACAGAGACTCAGTGATGCATGAATTTAGCTCCAGCGTTAATAAGGTAAATAAAGCCGTTGCTAAGGTCAGAACAATAGGGGACAGACTGCCTTTAACCCAGAAGAGAAAGATTTGTGCTTGATAGCATACTTTAGACATCTGTAAACTATGGTTTTCTTCAAAATCGTACCATGTTACCTCAAAAGGTTTAGATACTAAGATGGTTTTAAATTTTTGTAAAACTTTTCTTGAATTCTTCGAAAAGAACAGAAACTCTCTTATGGTGAAAATATTGAAGATTTCATAAAAGTTCAACGGTAGATTTATATAGGTTTCTTTGAAGTCATTCAGTTCACAGAAATAGAAAAGTGTATTTAAACTAGCCTGCTACTAGCTTATCTTCATTGATTTTCAAGTGCGTGACTTTTTCGCGTGCCAAGTATACACATAACCTTTCAAGGACATGAGTTCTGAACAATAAGCTTCAATCTCGCTAAATTAGCGAGTAGACAGTGGAGCAAAGTTAGTTTAACCAAGAATACCTTGCCTTGACACAGACATGAGTACATTGAGCTAATAATAAACACAGACATTGCTGCAAGAAAACCACGATATGTTTACACTGTCTAGATGGTCTAGATTCCTCTTGTGATGGCTGGCCATAAAAAAGTGGGTGAGTCGCCAGCAAAATTTGTATGTTGTGAAAAATTGCAAAATCATGTTGCTAATAACTTAAATCTTCTCTGTACTAGACCTTTTAGGTATTCTTCTAATGAGGTCAAATTGAGCGATATTTGTATACATTTAACCCATATGATCGTAAGGAAAAAGTTATTCTTTCAGATAAATGATTTTCCCTAAATGTTTATCTGCTACTTTAATGTAGTGCAGTGTCTGTTGGTGTGATGTGGTGTGATGTGGTGTAATGTTGAGATTTTTTCAAAATTCATTGTAAGAGCCATTCATAATGGGGACTAGATGACCTTGTGTCTTTTCCCGCTATGATTGGCTCAGATTATTGCATTTCAGTTGTTTTTGTATTAAATACTAAAGAAATCGTAAGGATCGCAAGTGACGCAAGGATCGCTGAAAATTGCGACTTGCGATCCTACAATCCTTGTGACTTAACGGAAGCTCTCTTAAAAATCAATTGCAATCCGTGGGACGCTTGCGATCCTTGCGACTGAAATAGGAAAGTTCTGTCACTCTATGAGTCTTACAATCCTTGCGTCAGCCTTCTCAAATGGAAACCGTTTTGTCGCAAGAATCGCAAAGATCGCAAGTCACAATTTTGAGTGATCCTTGTCACTTTCGATCCTTGTGATCATAGGGAAACCATAGGCTTTAGTAGAAATCTCAAAAAACTGCGAATGTGCACCACAACGATAGAAGATATCGAACTTGTAAAAAGTCAGATACCATTAATATCGAATGACAAAAGCAAAAGCTGTTCTTAGGGCACTGACACCTTACGTTATGTCATGTTATCTTCTGTTATTACCAGAGTGCGAATTTTATGATAGCTATATTTGGTAAAGATTTTACCAATATTATGTACAAGTATACAAAAATGCCAATATACCCAGGCTCTTGTAGCTTGTAGAATAGCAAAGAGGTCTCTTACTAAAAGGAAAATTACTTCCGGATGTTTTTATAGCCTATAGAATAGAATAATTGTCAAATCCTAAAAATTGTGAAATAACAACTTGGTAAGCTTTACGTTGAGCTACAATTTTTTAGGGAAAAAGGTAATTCTTGTTCAGAACCTTAATGAATGCATCAAAGTTAGGTATCCATTCCAGAAACCAAAATATTGCAGTTGAATGTGCTTGGGTTGGATCAAACTTATGCTTGTTGTAGGTGTATAACTTGAGAATGCTTTTAAATAACGTTGAGAACTCTTTCCTAGTCGCAGCTGAAATGAGAGATAAAATGTGAGGAGAAGATGCAAATCAATTTCAAAAATTTTGAATTAGCCGGTTTACATTTGACTACAGCTTCCTAAGAAATGATTTGGTGTCACGCTGGAATTGTTTCTGTCCAGGATTGTATTGTGGATGAAAAGAGAACATCTTATGGCAACACATTTTTCATTGCAGAAGGATCCTGGCACCATACTTCGGAGGATAAACAGCCTGATTTGCGACTAGTTTTCTCTCAATTCCAAATGGTTGCTTTCATTTACATCGATCAGCCGATGTCACTGAGCTAACGGAACTGTGCACTGGACAGTTAGAGATGTAGCCACTTCGTCATTTCCTGCTTGTTGGTGGATAGTAAAAGAACCTGGAGAGAAGGTAAACTTTTTACTCGTTCATAACTCATTGTCAGCTGTAGAAAATATTTTGATGAATATATTTCATTGCATAAATCAACTTAGAATTCGTTGATTCAGGATTCTTGTTTTTTATATGTTTAGCCCTGTCTTCAATGTAAGTTCCGGATGAGTAAAAAGATGAATAGACGTTTCCAAGGCAAGCCTTTTTAGTTCTCAAAGCATTGTTTAGATTCCTATAAAATGGTAATACTTGTGTAAGGAAACATGTCAAGTTTGGTACCGTAAAAGGTTTATTTAAGCACGGGGGCTTATTTAATTTTGGACACTCCAGACGGGGGACTTGTTAGAGAGAAGGGGCTCATTAGAGAGGAGAGCTTATTCTCAAATCAAATAACAAGGAAGTCCTTGGCAGTTTTTTTCAGTTCTTTTTCCCCATATTTTGAGGATTTACCTACAATTTAACGAATCAAGTGAATAAATTGGATACATTCTCCATTCCAAACACTATAAACCAACATGCTAGATTGTCTAGCGAAATATTTGTGTAGGAAAGACCGGGTACTCAGGTTGAAGACAGGGCTAAACATATACAAAACAAGAATCCTGAATCAACCAATCCATTGATTTATACAATAAAATATATCCAGGGCCTCAGTTTGCCAGCTATCCAATCTTATGATAATAGAAAATAGACAGCAAAAGGCTGAATGGCAGTCATAAGAATTTAGAATTAAGCAGCAGCCTATTTATCTGCGTATTGATGGTAGACTGATTACGATGAGTCCCTTGTATCCCTGCTGTAAACCTTGCTCAACAGGAAATGATAATCAAACTGTGAAACTCTGTTGACTGCTTGACTGCTTGACATATCATTAGAAAGAAGAAAGATTGTACTTCAGGTGGTATACATTACATCTACTCAAATTTTGCCAATTTTTTAAGATTATTTTGAATTATGGTTGGGTTGCGTTTTTTCTGAGACACGCTGTAGTCAACAAGGGCAGATTTTGTAATACAATAGCATCAATCGCTTTGGTTCACACCTCAATTCAAAGCGATTAGCGAATGCAGACAAAAGAAATTCTCTCAGGCAGAAATTCAAAACAAATGAAGCCGCAAAGTTGCCCTGAAACCAGTACGGTGCAGGCGAAGGGAGTTAAGAGAAGGTATGTGCGTATAACGAAAGAAGAAGGGTAAATCTAAAGTTTTTTCTCGCCGATTTTGTTTATTTGATTCAGAAACCGAACAGAGGGCATTGAAATTTTGGCATTTTCATTACTCAGATGTACGCAATTACTCCTTAGCTCCTGAATCGAATAAACAAAATCCGCGAGACAGAACTTTAGATTTACCCTTCTTCTTTCGTTATAAGCACATACCTTCTCTTAAAAAACTCCCTTCGCCTGCACCAAACGAGAGTTTGCCGTACTGGTTTCAGGGCAACTTTGCGGCTTCGTTTGTTTTGAAATTCTGCTTGAGAGAATTTCTTTTGTCTGCATTCGCTAATCGCTTTGAATTGAGGTGTGAACCAAAGCGACTGATGCTATTGTATTACAGAATCTGCCCTTGTTGCTGTAGTCTGAAATTGCAGTATCCCCCCAAGGGACCCGGTTGACAATGGCTGTTTGAAAGTTGTAAGTTTTTTCACTCACTCCATCAACAAGGGCAGATTTTGTAATACAATAGGATCAGTCGCTTTTGTTCACACCTCAATTCAAAGCGATTAGCGAATGCAGACGAAAGAAATTCTCTCAAGCAGGAATTCAAAACAAACGAAGCCACAAAGTTGCCCTGATATCAGAACGGAAAACTCTCACTTGGTGCGGCCGAAGAGAGGTTTTTAAGAGAAGCTCCTTACACCTGGCACAAACAGTATCCTTTTTGGAGGCGGATAAATTTGAATAGGAGCAATGTGAGCCACAAGCTACTTCCAGTGTTGTTTCTCTGGGAAATTTTCTGGACATTACAATTTTGGCATATTTATTGATCAGATGTACGCATTCATATTGTAAATAGGGTTTTTTTTAGTTATGTATGCTTTTGTTAGCTTTGTATTTATTTGCACGGCCCACTGTAAATCAGTCCTTTGACTGACGTGGCCACCGTGCCTAAACAATTTAAAAACAATTAAAATCAATTCACTCCTCAGCTCCTGAATCAAATGAACAAAATCCGCGAGAGAACTTTAGATTTACCCATCTTCTTTCGTTATAAGCACATACCTTCTCTTATAAACCTCCCTTCGCCCGCACTAAACGAGAGTTTGCCGTACTGGGTTCAGGGCAACTTTGCGGCTTCGTTTGTTTCGAATTTCTCCTTGAGAGAATTTCTTTTGTCTGCAGACGCTAATCGCTTTGAACTGAGGTGTGAACCAAAGCAACTGATGCTATTGCATTACAAAATATACCCTTGTTCACCCCATCGCTAATGAAATTCTTCACTTAGAACAAACACCACACTCATGGGAATAAAAACTATCAACAATTTACCTTCCTTCTGGTATCAGTTGAATCTTAAACAGTAAACCAGACAAGGAGACAAGAGAAATTATAATTAGATCCTTTAAAACAAAAGGTTTCTTGTTACCTGTAAGTTCCTGAAAAACAAACAAACAAACAAAATAACGAATAAGCAACTATCTTAAAAAACAAAAGAATGTTTAAAACTTACCTGAAATTCTACTGGTGTCGAATTTTGAACAGATAGCTCAACAAAGTCCAAGGAACAATTTATGACAGTTAATAATTAAACTAACGATTTTCATCGATTTCTTTGAAATACCTGCTAAGATCTATTCTTCATTTATAATTCATTTCTTGGTGTCAATTTTCGGTTTGTTTCTAACCTTTATCACATCACTCATTACTACTTAAATTTAAATTAATTGGTCGTAAATAACGAAACTACTTCCAAATCAATTTCAGCATTATTTTTGCATGTAAACGTAATAAAATCCTATCGTTATCAAATTGTTTTGACGCATAGCTCCTGTTAAAAAGACACTCATTTTTAAAGCTTACATAAAAACCCAGGTACAAGAAACTAGTGATTAAGAACCTGCAGGCTGAAATTTTTGAATTAGGCCCCCATCATATGAGAACCCATTCAGCCTGAAATATAAATATGTTCTTATTCGTAGAGATCATCAAATCAAATCAAAACTCCAGTTGCTAAGTTATTAAACCATTACAGACTGTGTCGATGCTGTATGTGCAGTTGCAAAAAATCTAAAAATGCAATAGTCAGTGTCCTGTTCAGATTTAAACTACTTCAGTATCAAGTGGCTCTTTGAAAGAATTTCATTGGATTATATAAAATTCCTGATTCTTCTACAATCTTCTGTTGTTAATAAGACCTCATGAACCCAAGTGCTGTGAACTGACGTTAAATAATAGGTTTGAGGTTTGAATCTGAACGAAAGAGATTCCCAAAAGCCAAGAATAGAATGAGAACCAATTTAAGAATCTGAACAGCCTCATTTCCTACTAAATGCCCAGTATGTAAGAACCTAGTCAGACTTGCAAAATTGTGGGTTCTTATACGCGGATTTTTACTGTAACCTTCCATTCTTACGCTATCAGTCAAAGGCTACCTTAGATGAGAAAATTTTGTTCCGTGTGATCACACATCTTTTAGACCCAAAAATTAGAAAAATGTCTGTTACGGATTTGTATGGGAATCGAGAAATTCCGCGTTCCATTCTGGTTCATGATTTATGTGGCACTGAAGTTTAAATTCAATATAATTATCAGTTGCAGAAATATAATTCTAATTTCAATAGCAATAAATCATGGACCAAAATGGAATGTGGAATTTGGAATGCAGAATTCCCGTTCCCAAACACCCCCCTACCAGCATTTTCATAATTTCTGAGGCTAAATGATGAGTGGTTTTGCCAAACAAGATTTTCTCATCAAAGTTAGCCTTTGACTGAAAGTTTAACATTTTATTTTTGAATATCGGTCACATACTTTTTATTCAATAGCTCGCCAAACGCGTAAACTTTTTTTTAACTCAGCTGGTAGTTGAAATGTTAACTACACCTATAGAATCAGTTTATAGGCATGCGGGGTGAGTGGCCGAGTGGCTTATACAGTCTTCGTCAGGTGACTAAAGTTAAGCTCGGTCGAGTGAGGTCAAACTCTGGAAAGGTGACCTCGGAGGCCTGATCTCACAACTCACTTCGTCGTCCTTCGGAAGAGACGTTAAACTAGTGGTGCCATGCCTCAATGTGGCATGCACAGTGGGCCTAAATTAGCTTGAAGAAGCTAGAAATCCTGGCAAGCCAACTCAAAGCAAATTGAAAACAAATAAACAAGCAAATCGAATAAGTGGTTTGAGAGCAATGAGCTTTTGAGCATTGAAACATTTTTTGATTCACCCAGTATTACCGACTTCAGTGAAATATATTTTCGCATCTAAAAATGCCCTTCGACAACAGAATGGTTAGTGTTTTATTGAAATCGGTGTATGAGTAATGGTTACACATTAGCGGAAACATAGATACATTTTTTCGTTACCCGCTAGTACTTCCTGGGCGGCAAACGTATGATAAACATTTAACTGGAAATGTGAGCAACCTGTTCTAGTCGATAGAGGAAAGCTGTGAAAGCTCTTCTGCCATCTTCCAACGTTTTTAGTGATGCAAAAATTAACTGACCATAATAAAGTGGCGTAGCGGATGATACAGTTCCCGAAAGGGTGCCAAAGAAAATATGACCTAGATAGTGTTTGTTTTATAATGGAATAAAGGGTACACTTATACCTTTTCGTCCCTTGTTTCCATGCGTTCTCTGATTTGCTGTTATCACTTGGTCAATAGAAACTCATAATATTACTCTTAAAAGTGGGCCCATTTTAAGCCCGCGTAGGGTGGTTCCGCATTCACCAATAAAATTGCTAGAATTTAGTCTTCAACCAATCAGGAGGCACCATTTAGACAGTTTTTGTTGTTGCATACAAAAATCAGTTGATGAAGGCTAGACTTCTCGCTGCCGCGATGGATCTATTTTGTTTCTACTGCTTGGAATGTTGCATTCTGCGATTTGTAGATGGGTCAGGAAAACATCATTCTTTGTACAGTAAGTTTTCTTTTCACTGTTCAAGTTCTTTAGACCTATAGACCAAGTGATATCATCAAGTCAGAGAACTCAGGGATCAAGGGGCGAAAAGGCATAAGTTTAGACAAAGGGCTCCTACGCGCTAACTTGTGTGACCAAGGGGCCCCTCAGTTTTTTGGTAAAAGCAAATATTCTAGGAAAATCTTCGGAAGCGATTGCACAACTGGTTAATGCCTCTCCCGTTTGATTTCATAGCTTGAAAAATTGCCGGACGTTTAGCAAGCCTATCTTGGTGAAAAACCAGTCAGATCAGGCCTATTGAAGCTTTATATTGCAGAAGAAAGTCTGAATTAGTTATAGAGATTGAGCTTGCTAAAATCAATCATGTTTTCCATATTCAGTCATGATTTTGTTAGTTTTGGTGAAAAGGCATGGTTTTATAGATACTCTCTGCATCCTAACATGGACAGTTAAAAGAGTAGTTCCCTAAAGACACAAAATGAATAGAAATACCTCTTTCTTTGTGCTTTCAACGAGCACTTCTTGCCTTGTGCCGATTTCCAAGCCAATTTCTTTGCAGAGAAGCAGTGTTTGACATTGTTTAGAACCCCACATCTGCATGGACATGAATCTTATTGATGGTATATTCTTGGAGTCTTGTGAACATGCTGACGATATGCAAGTGGCCTAGGCATTTGTCCTAATTTAGATAATTCGGATATCACAATAAACAAGATGGCTAAAGTGTTGATTACTTTAATTAGTTGAGTCTTTTGATGATGTTTCCTCTGCTTCTTCTTCTCTGTTCTTCTTGATATTAAACAGTTTACAACCCACAGCTCAAAGCAGTATAACCGCCATTTGCAGTCTTAACTCGAACATCTTGTTTGTCATATCCGAATTATCTGAATTAGGCTGATCAACTGATTAGGCAATTCCTAGCCTGACCTCTCCAGCTAAGACCACTTATATATCGTCCGTACGCCCTTGACTAAAATCACTCACAATTATGGAACGGAAAAACCGATCTCGATTAAACAAATTTTCTTAGTGAACTTTAACGAAGTGAATTGACAAAGAAACTGCAGCAACAAAAATTAGCAAACACCCCATGATTTTGCTGACCATGCAGAAGACTTGATTAAAATTTTCAATGCTAGAGTTTGCAAATCTATTCGCAGAAATTTTATGCGAAGCATTCCATTATTTGTGATTCTTTCATCGATTCAGTGTTGAATATTTCATGAAGGGGTTATTTCCAGAGATCAACAGAGCGTGGTAACAGAAATTTTCCCAGAGAAACAACACCGGAAGTAGCTTGTGGCTCACATTGCTCCTATTCAAATTTATCCGCCCCCAAAAAGGATACTGTTTGTGCCAGGTGTAAGCAGATCCTGCAAAGATGAAACGATTGCCAGCTCGGTACAATTAATTGTCAGCTCCACTGGAAGATTTCCAGCTAAATTTCCGCCTTGGCTGGATCAAAAACTTGCAGAATAATCCCTTTATTTGTGAAAACTTACAACTGAATTGAATAGTGAACAGTCTAATCTAGTAGTTTTATTTGAAACTGACCTATCTGTAGCTCGTTCACGAAAGTATGGATTTTAGGACATCTCCGACTTTAGAGAGGTACATAGTTACATTCTGTGATTGGAAGACCCGTGGGAAAATCCTTTTTGGTTATAATCGCTAATTCTTGGGTATTTTGGACACGATTTGTGTTGATCGTGTACACAACAGCTAGCCAAAATATTCCTTGATGAAAAATGTATGTCGTTACTTTGCTTACCTTCAATTAATTGCTTATCTTCTCTTTCTTGTTTGGGAGCCGATGCTTTTGCTTCGACAGTTTGATGTGGGCCTAAATTTCGAACTGTACCGCACTCTGAAAGGAAAGCAAGAGCTTCGGCTCTCAAACAAGAAAGAGAAGATAAGCAATGGATTGAAGACAAGCAATGTAACGAAATGCATTTATTCGTTTAGGAACACTTGGGCCGGGTTTTGTGGACGCTATCGATTCGGGTCGTGTTCACAATATCCATGGTTGATTTTTATGACTTAAGGATTCCTTGAGGCTACCAGATGTCCAAAAAGTTTAACGATTTCAACTGTTGCAGAAATTGAACCACCGAATCATTTTAATCAGTTTAAGTAGCAGCTCCCACTTAAAGAAAAACTTATTTTTGGTTATTTATCCTTCAGCTTATCTACATTTTGGAACATCTAAGAATACAGAAACGCAGTTTAGGCTCATATCTTTCAAATCTTTAAAAAGATGGGCATAAAGTTGTATCAAATTTTGTCATGAATTGAATGATTTCAAAGGAACTTTTTTGGGTCATTTGCTGTAAATCTGCGGTAGAAATTTTGTGATATCTTGATTAATTTCGAAGTGGCAGCATTTTGAAACTAATCAAGATATCGAGAAATTGCCACAACAGATTTGCAACAAATTAGCAAAAGTTCCTTTCAAGCACTTAAATTCAAAGAAAATACAACAGAATTTTACACCCACCTTTTTGAAGATTTGAGCTCTATGATCAGAGACGCTTTTGCTTCAGCAACTGGGAGGGTAAAATAAGTATTCCCTGTTTGAGGCCTTTGCACCCTGAGACGATAATATTGGCAAATATATTGGTTCATTTCATTTTGATTCATTCATTCTTTACTTATTTAGGCACGGTAGCCCCGTCAATCCATGAGAGCTGCTTTTCAGTGGGCCATTGCAAAAAACAAAGATAGATAATTCGAAATAGGAATGGTCATCATAGTCAGGGGCGCACATTAGGGGGGTGTGGGGGGGGGGTGAGACACCCCCCCCCAATATTTTCAGAGTCGGTCCAAAATGAAACGAAAAGTCGGTCCACGATAAAGCTTGGATAGTGTGAATCCAAGTTGGTCCGACTTCTGAATTTTTAGGGCAAAGGTCGGTCCATGACGACAGTTAGCAATTTCACAAGAAATACTTGACACAGTGATCGGGAGAGTCGTTCTAAGCCAAAGAGGAGGACGGAGTTTAAAAAAATTTTCCCGGACATGCTATTTTCCCAGCTGTTGCAAATACTCAAAGTTTCCAGTCTAGTACTGGGGTGTCGGTAATGGCTGAGAGGGGAGCAGTATGCAATTTGCCCCTGGGGCCTCAGGGTCTAGGGGGCCTCGTATTTGAAGACTTGTTATCATTTTGACTGCAGGAAATGCTTTATAATGCATTTTAGGCCATTTTAAGCTAATTTAAGTAGCATGATGGCAAAAATTTTCTGCTCGCTTCGCTCGCAGGGGCCTCATGTTTGGCAGGTTTGTTCATGGGCCTCCAAAACTTCTCGGCGGCCCTTGTGTCGGTGGTGGCATAGGAAATCAGGCACTTCTGAATGAATCTCAAAAATAAAAGGAAAAATCGGTTGTAAATGTTATCCATCAAACGTTGTATCTGTTTCAACTAAACGCTAGCATTGTAGAAACTAAAAATCACGAGAGAATGCTTTCTTAAAGGAAAAAACATGCTAAAACCAGCGCTTTCGCTGTGCCTTGCAGCGAAGAAGTCGTTTTATTGAAGATCACGCCGTTATTTGAAACTCCAAATCCTTGACCAAATGATGCGAAAGTCTCAACCAAAGAAGTTTGATGTGTGACGAAAGATTGTGCTTAAGACAAAAAATTTTAGTGAAATCTCCAAAACACACAACAAGAACTGCTATGCGGCACAAAATAGTCAATAAAGTGAAGCAAAAGGGTCCCTAGACGGAACACATTACAGATGGCAAGTACACATGCTGTCCGAAAACCACCGTCTGGCCTGACAGGAAAAACATCCACTGCAAAAGCAAAACAGGCAAAGTCGAATCAAAAAGCTTTGAGAAAATATGTATGAGGCTCCTCTTTCACCCTGATAGCGATCTTAGCTTTGTTTGCGATTAACTTTTTTGCGAAAAAATCTGCTTATCTGAGCCAAAGAGAGTGGTGTCTACTTGAAATTTATCCGGAAGATGCCAATTTATGAAAAAGAATCTGTTACAAAACGGCAGAAATTCTCTCTTAGAACCGGCGAACATCTGATCACTAGAGGTGTTCTAAGCCAAAGTAGAGGGCGTGTCCTCAAAAAATTTCCTGGGAGCTTTGCCCCCAGACCCCCTTCTTTTAGCACGGTCGTTAATCTCGACTGCTTGTATCAAAGTTCCCAATGAACACGAACAGCCCATATACGTTCAGTCGGTCCAGAAAAATTTAGTCGGTCCAAAGCATGCTGACACCCCCCCCCCCCAAATAAAATTTTAATGTGCGCCCCTGATCATAGTTTGTTTTTTATTCTTCTCTTAAAGGTGCCTGTTTGGCGTCAGGTTCAAGTTGATTCCAAAGCTTAGATCCACGAAAAGAAATAGCCCTCTGCCCATTGTTTGCTCAATAGTGGGCATGCTCAAATAGATTTTTTAATTCACCCGACTGAAATCGGCAACTCTGTATTGAAAATATGAGGAATTTTCTCAATAGAGAGCCCCTTCAAGAAACTTCGAAACAGGCCTAAGATCGTGAGCAAATTTTATGCCTTAAGGCTGATTTGCAGTCAGTGGAATTTTCCGAGCGGGCGGAAATTCTATTGTATGCGGGAGAAAATGTCGCTCTGAAATTGAATAGATAGTTACGGCTGAGCAACTTTCCATCCGCTCCGCTCGGAAAATTCCGCTGACTGGAAATTGGCCTTCAGGCTGCGTTCACATTGCACAATCTTTTGTAACCGCTTAAACGCTTGTGCAGAAATCCGCCATACTGATATCTTAGACTGTTCGGACTGCAAAATATGTGCATGCGGAAAGAGGTTTGCTCATGCGAAAAAGCTTGTTGGTTAGCAAGCAGATTACTTACACGCGCGTGCAAGCGAGATGGATTCTGAGCTGTTCATTTCAGAAGTAAAAAGCAACCTGTTATATGGGATCCAAGGGACATATCAATTTGAAAGGGAAAACCCAAACAAAAGCACGTTTACGCAAGCAAAAGCACGCACGCAAAACAAGCCTTTAATGTGAACGCATCCTTAGGGTAATTTTTTATGATAGAGTCCCGATTTCTGGGTATAGCTTTCAACAATTTTTTACAATTTCCGGATTTGTAGGTATGGTTTTTCATTAAAATTCATTTATTGCTGAATTTTTTTGGTATTTCTGGATTTATGGTAATGGTTTTCAGAAATTTCTCCTGATTTATAGATGGTACTTTTACGATTTGAATGACACAAGCCCGTATCTTGGAAACTCAAGTTACCCCTCCCCCTCCCCTGGGAATCACTGATATGTTTAAGGTTTCTGTAGGGGATTTTCTTGAAACAATCTCTTTTTTCTTACCGCTATGAAACTCTTGTAGGAGGAAGTTTGAAACAAGGATAAACGCTGTGTAGGAGCTAACTGTTCAGACGTGTTGGAGCAATTTGGATTTGATTTCTAGCACTTGTTGGGCCGAAGAGAAAACAACAAAGAAAAGCAGTAATATCGAGGTAATCGAGGTAATTAACTTTAATATCTAAGCTATAAACACGAAACACGTTGCATGTTACCCATGGTTGGAGATAGCTGAAAGGTCCATCTGTCGCGCATTGGAACAAGCATGAGCCCAGATTGAATTTTTCAACTTGGAAATACCCCAAACTCTGAAAGCCTGACAGGTTTTCAAATTAAGCGATTTTTCATGCAACGATAGATCCAAGATAAAAATATATCTGGCGTTTTTAGCCGCAGCAGCAGCATCCAAAATGTCTAGACAAAAACAGTTTTTAAAAATAGCTCCGTAAACTATTTCACCTGCTACACGCCGTCAACAAAAAGCACTGCTCTTTGATTGGTTATTGATGTCGCAATACCAGAGAAGGGCGACCAAACTCCTTACATCCCTCAAACACCTGTTTGCTGCGCGTCCCTCCGAATCTTGTAATACCCGTAGGGTTGTTTAACTGTGGAATACCTTTAAACAGCAAGTTACAATATGGCACCCGCGTCTATACTCTTTAAATCCTGACGCGAAGGAATATTCTAGTCATTCCAGGTTCAACGGAACAATCTTAGTTATCAAACAAAGCGGTTGAAATAGAAAATATGTTTGCTAATATTATGACAGAATTAGAAAATCTCCAATACACAAATAAAATGAAAGAAATAAAAACAAAAGATGATTCATTCAGCTCGCTGACTGGCTCTTCAACTGACAAGTCTTCGATGCATCAGCCAATAGAAAGTGTTGAAATCACTGCTCGAGATAAAAATAACCACGAAGAAGGTTTTTCTACCACAAATAACTTTCCGTCCTACACGGAGATGATCGCAACCATATTGCTTTCAGAGAGACCGGCAACCAAGACGCTGCAGGAGATATACAACTATATGGAGAAGCAGTACCCATTTCTAAAGCAGAGGGGAGCATCATGGAAGAACAGTGTGCGTCATACACTTTCCTTGAGCGAATGCTTCGTTAAACTGCCCAGACCGGATAGTGGAAGACGCTGTGACTGGACCGTACATCCGGTGTATCTGCATCAATTTTCATGCGGCAATTTCAAGAAGCCAAGGCAAATGAAGAAGAATTTGAGAGTTGCTAAAGTCGCGAAAGGACAATGCTCTAAGACTCGATTTGAAAATAAACTGACCCCGGACTGCTGCGTCACTCCAAAGAACCAATGTCGGTATAGCAGTCCATACGTGGTTCATCATTATCCCGAGTATCGCTTCATTGATCGCCGTCAAATTCCAGGCAGAAGTCAGCCAGCAAGAATTCCACCCCTTCCATCCCATCCATCATGTCAGAGTGGTTCATCGGAATTCGTGGAACTTCCTCATCCTGCAAGAAGTTGTTACAAACTGTGTCACTATCCTTCAATCGAAACAACGTTTCATGACACTTTAAGACTTTCATCACAGGAAGCGTTTGCTCGAAGCAGCGGTATTGAAAACGTAGAAGAGTTCCAAAATTTCTTGCAGAGTCAACAGATGTCTCCGATAAACTCAGATTTCCAAGACTTTCTCGCAGGACTTTATTTAAAAAATTTTGTAGATATTTCAAATTGTTCGTAACCAGTTTCAGTTTTGATTTTATATAGCAGTATAGTTTTAAGTCACTTTGAGAACTAGTTTTCTACAAAAATCGTGATTCTTTTCAAGACCTGCATATCTCTTTTTTTATTTCAATGTGTTCCTTCTTTTCAGCAGTGTCCAGCAAAAGGTCAAACCTTCTTCTGGGTGCCATTTTTAAACTTTTCGAAATCTTCGCGTTATTTATGTATGACCCTGAAATCTATGAACCAATTGCGCTTGTCAAGATGACCCAAAATTTCTTGTAAAATTTCTTTACCTTCGTTATACGAAATTAACAAGCAAAGCCTTCCTTCAGCTCACAGCCGTGAAGCCATGACCTTTTCTGGACTCTGCTTTTTGGGAATTTGTCGAAATCGTGCGAAATTGTCCAAGTGGAATGACCAGCTATGGGGCATTCAGCTGTCTTTCACGATAGTAATTCTGCCGTTGGTATTTTGTCGCCATGGTGCTCAACTCACTGAAAACACAGTTGTTCCGAACTGCATTCCGTTCTATTCCGTAGCAGTTCCGTTCAAATATTACTGGGTTGTTTTAGCAAGAAGACGTGAGTCGAGTATAATTCCTTTGTTTGAAGATTTCATTTACAAAGTGAAATTAACTTCAAAACTTTTTGAGCCCTTGGATACTCTATGAACGTTCTGTTTAGAAACTGACAACCGAGAAATTGTACTTTGAAGGCCACTGAGAAGGGAATAGAACATCAAGTAGGGAAGCAAAAATTATGTAAGCACATTCGTAAAAAAATATGGAAACAAACTGCTGTCATGGAAAGTGTCTCAGCTTCTCTGGGAGGTATTAAAACTAAAAAATTGGAATGCTTCAAAACCTTAAGCATCAGCGTTTTCAGAAGATGCCCGCGTCTTGTTGCTAAAACAGCCTTATGGCTCGGCTCGAAGTGATATTCTGGGCGCATCCATTCTTTCGTATTCAATCTTCACTGCTAGAGACGACCAAATTTGCTGAAACTGAATCTCTTGGTACAGTTTTGCGGGTATGAGGTATCTTTTATCAAGAGCTATGATTATACGAGGTGGGTCCAAAATAGTTTTTGAGGTTTGCAAGATTTAAAGGAGGTAAATGGAGTCTGATTTGTATGAAATTGGTCAATTTCTTCTACTGCAAATAGAAACTTTCAGGTAAAGTACACAGTGGAATCACCACGGCCCTGTGTTCAGAGTTTCTAATTTTTTGGGGAGCAGTCATAAAGTATCTGTTATATGGGGGTGGATGATATTTGGATGGGCCATGAAAAATTCTGCCATGACGTTTTGGGGCTATGAAAAATAATCAGATGTATTTTAAGGGGCCATAAAAGTTTTATCATGAAATGTTATTTCTAAGGTTTGGCAACGGCTGCAAATGCTGTGAAAATTATTTTCTGTTACTTTTTCCCGCTTGACGCTTGCTTTTCTGTTCATTTCTTTTCTTCTCCTTCTCTTGTTTAGTTCAGTGGCTAAGTTATGTATCTTAAATTACACTACCGGGTAAACTCATCGAGCCTACATTCTAAAAACTAAATTGTGACTATTTTTAATGTGAAATTTTATGGGGTCATGAAAAATTTCCTACAGGGTGTCTCAAAAAAATTGTTCGACGTTTGATTGAATACCAAAAAATAACGATACGCTGAATGGACCTTTGGTCAAGTCACCCTTGTCCTGAGATTTCAAATTAATTTTTGACACAAGAATCTTGCAAATCCGTTAAAAATTAATGGGGTTACAACCTTTTGAAGTTCAAGTTTGTGCGAACGCTGAAACCAGAGGCCTCGAAATGGCATTTTTGGTAAAAGTCCCATAGGCCGTCGTTTCTGTTATTTCTCAATTGTTTCAGGGCCAACCAAGTGGGATTCAAACAGGTATTCGATTACCTAACTGTCAAGCATATGGATGCTTTGAGGAAACAGATTCAGTCTCTCGCTGACTTTGTTTTGAACCACTGTTTTTGGACCTATGCATTGTTAAGGAATTTTGAGAATGATCGCAAGAAATTATCTACTTTAGAGGCCGTATTTGGTTTGCTCTGACATCAACGAGAGGTATGACATTGGATAACCTTCTCTTACCTCCGTCTTTGAGCTTTTTGCAATACAAGTAATCTGGGGGGTCTCTGGTTTCGGCTATCTCATATTTTTGACCTTCGAGAGCTCGTAACTCAGTGAATTTTCAACCGATTTGCACGATTTTAGTCTCTAAAATTATTTCATAATCTTAGGAACAGGGTTTTCTTTCCATGAGCCTGTTCATGTTGTCCTTATTTTTCAATATTTAATCAAACGTCGAACAAGTTTTTGAGACACCCTGTAGACTTTGCTATTGGGCCATAAATAAGTGAATAGGAATCTAGGATGGGCCATTGATTTCTTTGCCAGATTTTTTGAAAATCATCCATCCCCATATAGCAGATACTTTATGACCGCTCCCTTGTTTAGAATGAAAAAAAAAACATTAACAGTGGTTTCAAAACACAGCTATGGTTGCTAAAGTTTAATTGAACTCCACAGGCGTCCTTGTCACATGAAGAGATACTCAAACCACATTTGATTGCTATCAATGCATGCTACGTCAGAAGGCTTTCATGTTTCCTTATTTCCATTATAGTCAATTTTCTATATTACCACTAGGAATCTCCATTAGCAGCTGGCATGTCTAGAACGAACCGTAAATCGGTTATACGATGCTCATTTCTTCATATCAGAAACTTCGCAAAGAAACCACAGTGGCTTCTTCCAGAATGTTAAGAAACCAGCAATGATCAGAGGTCAATACAAAGTGAAGAAACTATCCAATTTTGCCCATGAGTTGCGAAGTGTGTTCAAACAGAAACGCAGTATTACCAACCAAAAGAAAGTAAAATGAATGCTTCACTACAGTCGTGGCCAAAAGTTTAAGACCACGCTTTTGTCAACAACTTTTCTTGGAGTAACGAAATGGAACCCTAGCGCTCTGCCTGCTTTACTCTCTTGGAGTTAGTTTGGGTCAACTTTCTATGTAGATTCCGAATTTTGATGCTGTTTTTTATTTCTGGGCCATTTTGCTATGACGTCACAATGAAATCTATGGAAATTTTCGGAAATTCCAGTTGTTCTGCCGGAAAGGGGTGTGACTTGAAAATTGTTTTACTCAGCTGGATTTTACATCAACCTATTTACAATTCATTTCTATGATTAATATGCAGAATATCGAAACCTTGCGAAAACTGTTGCTTCAGGGAAAATGGTAGTAGAGAGCTTTAAGTCCAAAGCTTTGGCCAAAAGTTTAAGACCAGCATTTATTTTTAGTTTGAAGCAACAAAAATTGCATAGTTATTCGAATTGATTTTCAATAATTCCTTTACTCTTCGAATTATCGAATATCAAAGGCTCTTACATCATAATCACAAAATTTTTTCACCCTTTGCCATTCATGGTCTTAAACTTTTGGCCAAAGCTTTGAGCTGAAGGCTATCTACTACAACTTTCTCTGAGGCAATATTTTTCGCAAGGTTTCGACATTTTGCAAACTAATCATAGAAATGAATTGTGCATAGATTGATGTAACATCCAGCTGAGTAACACAATTTTCGGGTCCACCCCTTTTCGGCAGAACAACTGGAATTTCCGGAAATTGCCATAGATTTCATTGTGATGTCATAGCAAAATGGCGCGGAAATTTAAAAAACAGCATCGAAATTCGGAATCTACGTAGAAAGTTGTCCTAAACTAACTCCAAGAGAGTAAATCAGGCAGAGCGCCATGGTTCCATTTCGTTACCCCAAGAAAAATTGTTGGCAAAAATGTGGTCTTAAACTTTTGGCCACGACTGTATTAAGATTTCTCGCTTCCTTGTAATTGTTGGTTCAAAAGGCGGCTGTCACTCAGTGAATAGTGAAAATGGTAGCCTGTGTGCGCACTTTACTTTCCACTGCGAATGAGAGCCAAGGCAGAAATCGTAGATCCTCACTAGCTCTCCTTCTCACTTGCAAGTATGCACGCAGACTATGAAAATCGTGATTCTAAGACAAAATGTCTGTACTTGCTCAAATTGTTAGTTTAAAAAAAATACGTATGTGCCACATGCCTAACTTGTATGATGTCGGAGGGATATTTTTCCAATGATGATCATACACTAATTTTTATGAGATACTGCTAATCAGAAACCGTAGCAGCCTCTTGATGAAAACTGAGAAACTCTCCTTGCAACGATAAGAAGTCAAATCGAAGTTAAAAGACCTTTTCACTTTTTATGAGTTGCAATATTTTTCAACGGAAGTGGGGAACTCTTGTCCACCTTAGTTAATAATCAATTCTTTTTTGCACGAAATACACTAAATCTCTATCGTTTCTAAGCAAGCCTTCGTTCTAACAAAAATCTCGTTCCCTTCTTAGACGTCTGATTTGCCTGTGGTTTCTTTGAGTCGCCATCACTATTTGGGCCTATTTGGGTATAAAATCAAACTTGATGTACCTGCTCTAAATTACTATTAATAGATTCTTTCAGAGCTCATCCCTGCTTCTGCATAAGAAAGCTCAAGGAAGCTCTAGCCTACCTGTTGTTTGTTTAGGACATTATTGATGAGCACCTATTCAATATATTTTATCCCTTACGATAAATTCGCTGTTCGCATATTTTATAACAGGTGTCCCAAAAAATGCGACAGATTTAAAGAATTCTGACATTAGCTGTTTCAAATTAATAATCAAACAATTATTTTTCTCTGAATCTGCAATAATTAGTTTAAAATATGATAATATATTTTTAGAATTTTTGGTGACTTGGTTGCAGAGTTAAAAATCATCAAACTTTAATTTGCTGACAGTGCAAAACCAGAGCTGCCAGCATTAGTGCAAGTGCACTGCATACAAGCATGTCATTATTCTGTGATTATCTGTAACTTCAATGAATTACACAATGTAATTACAGACAAGCACGCAATTTGAACAAAAACTGAGACAAAGGGATCCCTTACTGATTCCCGAGTTCTCTAGTGTCAAGCACTTCAGGAAAGCAAATGTGTCTTAACAGAAATCTTAGTAAAAAGTTTCTGTTCAATGTTCAATTGACTTGTGTGTTGCGTGCTTGCTTGTCAGCAATCTTTGGTAATTGCCGGCATTGTCATGTTTTGTAATTTGACATTGTAAGTCACCATTGCTAATGTAGCAGCTCTGGTTTTGACCTAGGGGCAATTGATTGAGTGAAATAAAATGTGTGAAAACTACTCTAACTCCTGAGAGAGGCGGAATGCCCTTGTGTATTGTTCCGTATGAGGAGGTTCCTTAGGCCTGGTTCGCACTTCGTCGTTTGGGTCGTGCAGAAAGATCCAAAAGAAAAAGACACAGAGTTTGTGTCTTTTGTCTTTGGGTCTTTCTGCACGATCTTAACGGCCCAAACGACGTAGTGTGAACCAGGCTTAATGATTTGATTAAAGCTTGATTTCCGCTAGGCGGAATAGTCCACTCACAACGACCTTTTCCAGCCATCTGATTGGCTTGCAGAAAAGTCAAGTCGCTCAAAAGTAGAAATCCATTCAAGTTTCAAGCGGAATCGTGCTTGCGAACGAAAGATGATCTTTGCAAAAGGAGTTTTTCGCCTAGTGGATGTCAGGTCCAAGTGTTTTAGGTCTTTTATTCTGGCATTTCACAACCAAGACAGTATTACATTTAGGCCGCATGTAAAGCCCACAACCGCTCCTCCTCTTGCTAAAGCCGGTTTTCCACTAGGTGGATTTTTCCGCGCGCAGCGGAGCGGCTGTTGTATTTGCATTGTTTATTTCGAACAATGTCCACTTCTAGTCGATCCGCTACGCGCTTATTTGAAAGTCGGATTGACTTCAACTTTTCCGCCGCGTCCTATGGCGCCAACCAATCAAATCGCTCGAAAGCTCTGAAACATGACTTCAGTGATCCACGGCAGGAGAAGCCACAGCGATCGGCGAAAAACAGTTCTGAAAATATTTTAAAAAATTCTTCGTCAAAGAGCTTCATGTCATTGTCTCAATGCAGCAGAGTAAATTATTCCTTTTCTTATCTTCCTTGATATGACGAACGAAAAACCACTTGTTGTACTTTTTATTCGCCTTTTGGTCTTCCAAGATTTATAGCTTTAAAAAGTTGAAGCTTCCTCAACAGGAGCAGCCTTTCGACGTTTTGTCCATTTTCAAAGAGAGTCTAGGCCTGGACTTTTCCGACTCTCACTTTCTTCTTTATCAGTCGATTGAGATAAAAAGTGCTGCGGTCGACTGATAAAAGAAAGTGAGACTTGGACTCGTCCAGTCTAGGCCTATCGTTATGTGCGTTTTGGCGCCTTGTTTCTCCAGTGGAAATTGAAAATCTTTTTCCCTACGCGTGCATTGTTTTAGGAACAAAAGCTGCTCCGCTGCGCGCGGAAAAATTCGCCTAGTGGCAAACCGGCTTAACGGTTTCGAGCGGCATTTTCAACTCCCAAAAATCGTACACCTTTAGCAAGTATTCTTTTGTTCTCAAGAAAATACAATTAGAACCATAAAAGTCAAATCGTTCTTAAACAGTCTCGTCCGCTTTATCCATGAAGCCACGAGCAAGCACTTATAAGGCAGTTTTATCCAGAAATCTTAGACATAACAAAATTTGAAACAATTAATTTAAAAACCAATTCAGACAAAGAGACGATTCCGTACTTTGATCGACACCTGATCTTATGTTCAGTGAAACAATGCCCCACCATTAAGATAGAAATCAAATGTTTCAGCCGAGTTTTGCTCGTGGCCCATGGCCGGAAACTTTCAAAGCCTCATTTTCAGCGACCAATCAGACGGCGAATAAGCGAAGAAGACAGAAAAAAGTTTGAAGATTTTTCTAACTTTTACCTACCTTCATAAAACGCAACCAGGACAAAAAACTCCTGGAAATTTCCCAAATTTTTTTGAAGATATCTGTTACCTGGGTGTCGCAACTACCGCCGGTAGATTAGCGGTCATTTCCCTCCAGTATTCTTGATCAGCAGCCCATCTAACACATTTCCCGATGTTAGCTCCTGTCCACTCCTTGATGTCTGTCAACCATGTTCTACGTGGTCTTCCTTTCTGTCTTTTTTCATTTACTTTTCCTTCTATCTAGAAGATATCTACTCGCCAGATATTTGGGTATCCAGATTTGGATGCCGGTTAAAATATCTCAAGGTTTCTCGGAGTTATGGCCTTTCCAAAACCGATAAGGCACTGAACCTTAAGTTTAAGTAATAGAAATTTTAGGCGAGAAAAAATGGTAATAACAATGGTGATTGTTGTAAGAACGATCCCAGAAGGCCAAATATCTACGTTTCCAACTGTCCTTGCCATTGTCCTTCCACCACAGTTTCTTTGGTTCAAGATTCAATACCCCTTCGATCTCTGTGAACTGAAAAGATTTGCGTAGGTTAGTTCAAACATTTCAAGTCATTAGACGATATTCTTGGGAAATTTCTGTATTATAGATATTACTTTTTGCATTTATGGCATAAGTTTTCATGGTGCGAAATAAGTTATAGAATTGAGAGGAGGTTTTATCAAGAGGTTTTATCACCTGGCTTGAAATGGCGTAAACAAGGCTTGGCATGCCTTGGCAGATTTTGTCGATCGGAAACGCTGTATCTCCACCAAACCGTGAGGTGTTTAAACCTTCATCCAAACCTGGATACCAAGACATCTGGCAAGTATACATATTCAAAAAATTCGGCAAATTTCAAGCTGTTTTTTGTCCTGGTTGCGTTTTATTAAGGTCAGTAGAATTTAGAAAAATCTCCACACGTTTCTTCTGTCTTCTTCGCTTATTCGCCGTCTGATTGGTCCATGAAAATGAGGCTTTGAAGGTTTCCGGCCATGGGCCACGAGCAAAACTCGGCTAAAACATTTGATTCCTACCTTCCCACGATTATCATACAGGATCATATCAAATCAAGGGAGCAACCCTGTCAGGAAACGCAGCAACTGGTAATTATATCTCCTTCCTTTCTTCTTTGCACTGTTGCCTTATTATCACATTGTGTCATGTCACCAACAACCACGTCAGAATGTCTACAATCTTTGGATTATCTTACGACTGTAGCTTTAAATTTCCTACAGATCCGTCAGGCTTCGAAGAAAGCTGTTAACTGACAATAAGTCAACGTTTTCGACTTTTGATCATAAGTTTTATCCCAACAAAAGCAGGAAATTCTACCTTTTCAATAGAAGATATCTTCCCTATGAAGATTGATATCCATCTATTCATTTCATTTCATTCATTTCATTTTTTATTTTTTATCCACGGTAGCCCCGTCAATCTGCATTGATTGCTTTACAGGGGGCCGTGCAAAAATACATATAATTTCCAAATTTAAAACCTAATCCTAATTAATTTACAATTGTGTTTACAAAAACGAAAAAAAAAATCAAATGAATGTACATAAAAAAGATCTTTAACCCTCCACTGCGTCTTTAAACCTCCTTTTGAAGGTAGAAAGGGAGGGTGCAAGTCTGACATCAGAGCTTAATTGATTCCACAGCTTAGGCCCACGAAATGATATTGACTTCTGCCCATTTGCCGTTTTGAAGAGAGGAACACGCAAGTCAGGTTCGGTATTTCTAAGTCTCATTGTGTTAAGCGCTGAGTTCTTTACAAACAGCTCGGAAAGATATTTAGGCGCAAGACTATTTGTTGACTTAAACATTATGGTCGCTGTTTCACTTAGAATAATGTCCGTATCATCTATATTTCCATATCATCCGAGAATTATTCTGTTATTTCCCGGGAGCTCTTATGAGACATGCGAATGATGACTTAGGCCTTGATTAGTAGGGTTAGTAGGGACAATATTATTTCCGATGCTGCGAAAACGGGTGAATATCTATCCCTAGGTCATGTTCATCCCTTGGGAAATAGCATGCAAGACACTTCCCTCGCCTCATTCAACAACGGCAGATTTTGCAATGCAAATAGTAACAGATGCTTTAGTTGACACCTCAGCTCCAAGCAATTTGTGACTGGAGACAAAGGAAATTTTCTTAACCGGTAAATCAAAACAAACACGGCCGCAAAAGTTGCCCAGAAACCAGTATGGCAAACTCTCGCCTTTTGCAAGCAATCAGTGGTTTTAAAGAAGTTATGGAGAAGGGTGTCTCTTGTCATTGTATTTATAATTCTTTTATTTATGTTTTGTATTTGTCTGTCGTAACTGTTTTTTTTATATTTGTGTTTCCTTGTAAATAAACTAATTCAAAATGAAAGTGCCATTTGTGTTTATTGTAAATATAAATCAATGTATATATTGTAAGTGCCATTCATAGTGGAAACTCGATGACATTGTGTCTTTTTCCGCTATGAATTGCATAGTTGAATTGAATTATGCTAGTTGTAGTTTTTAAGATTTGATTGAAAAAAACTTCTGTCTTGCTGATCTCACCCATCTGATTCAGGAGCTGTGTGGTAATTGTTCCATTTAAGCCATAAATACCCGAGAATCATAATGCCATCTGCTCGGATTTTAAACCAAAAGCTTACTTTACACCAGGCGGAATTTTCCGCACGGAATCAAGGTTTCGCGACGATGTCGCTACGAAGTCGCTGCGCATAGTGTATATTGAAAGCATAGCGCATAGTGTATATTATCATTATTCTTTGATTTGACTGGTGGAAAAGATGAAGCGGAATTTTTCGCCACGCAAAAGTTGAAATGATCTCTACTTTTCGCCACTGAAATATTCCGCTAAAATTCCTCTTCGAAATTTATCTGCGCATGCGTTTAGACAGAATACTCCGCTTCCGCCAAAGAATCCCACCTAGTGTAAATAAGCTAAATGAACAAAATCCGCGGGAGAGAACTTTAAATTTACCCTTATTCTTTTGTTATAAGCACATAACTTCTCTAAAAAACAAACGTTTGCTTGCACAAGGCGAGAGTTTGCCCTACTGACTTGGGGCAACTTATGCGGCCGAGTTTGTTTTGATTTACTGGTTGAGATAATTTCTTTTGTCTCCAGTCACTAATTGCTTGGAATTGATATGTCAATTAAAAAAACTGTTATTATTGTATTACAAATCTGTCCTTGCTGCTTCGCTCGCTGAAATGTTCGGGAAATATTCTACATGCTATTCCCCGCGGGATGAATATGCCCTCCTGCAGGATGAAAATTCACATGTTTTCCCAGCAATCGGAGTTAGTATTGTGTTCTTATCTTCAAGCCTGGTTTTCTTTAAATCGTAATTCATTGCTGATCATCGGCGATCCCATCGCCGATGTTCTGTTTTCATATGAAATTGATTTGGATAAGTTTACTTGTACAACAAACACTGAAACTATTACGTTTTTACAGAGAATACTGTGTATATGCAAAGACCTTCGTGGGTGAAATTCCATATCCTAATTCATAGGACATATTAGTGCCCGCATAATTCCTCTCACAGTTGCAGACTGTTAGTTTTATGCTTAGTTTTTTTTGTTAATGTTGGTTGCATTGTTACATATCTTGTAAACATTTAGCCTATGGTTCCCTGTAACATCGGTGTTTACAATGATTATTATTATTATTATTATTATTATTATTATTATTGTATATATTTAAATAATAGATAATAGGACTGAACTATTAGAAACTTTTTGTAAATAATAGATAGATTTTAAGCTACTGTAAATAATCTAATCACACACAAACAGTATCGGCGATGATCGCAGGGTTCTCTGGAAAAAAAAAATCCTTCGATTCTGAAAATTGATCGGCGATGGTCGCCAATGATTGCTGATGCTCCCAAGAACTTGGTTTTCATAAATCGTAATTCATTTGCGATGGTCGTCGATGAGAACGCCGATGATCGGCGATGAATTACAATTTAATGAAAACCAGGCTTTGAGCCAGTTTTCCACTAGACGGATTTTACCGCGCGCAGCGGAGTGGCTACTGTATATTGCATTGTTTTTTTCTAACAATTGTCACGTCTAGTCGCTCCGATACGTGTGCACTTAAAAGTCGGATTGACTTCAACTTTTCGCCGCGTTCGATGGCGCCAGCCAATCAAATCGCTCGAAAGCTCTGACACATTTTAAAAGTTCTTGGTCAAAGATTCTTATTGGTCATGTCATTGACCAGCAGATTAAATCCTCCCTTTTCTTTTCTTGCTTGAAATAGATGACGAACCAAAGCCACTTCTTGTGCTTTTTGTTTGTCTTTAGTCTTCTAAGAGTAAGTAAAAGTTGAAGCTTCTTCAGCAGGAGCAGCCTTCAACGTTTGTCAATTTTCAAAGAGTGTCTATGCCTATCGTTATGCACGTTTTGGCGTCTTTTTTCATTTTCATTCATTTCATTTCATTCATTTTAGAATATTTATACAGGTATAAGTTTCATTAAAGATATACATAAGAATGAGGGCAATTTATACACCTAATTTACAATAAATTATAATAAAAATGAAATAGAAATTAAAGTTACACCGCCATCATTAATCGTTCCTTGAAAGTTTTCAGGGAAGGTGCCATTTTTGCTTCTCTTTCTAAACTGTTCCAAAGGTTTACACCGTGATATGAAATAGCCTTTTGGCCAATAACAGTCTTTAGTAACGGTAACCTGAGATCAATTTCTGATGAGTGCAAAGACCGTTCTCTGTCATCTGAATATTTTGTAAATAGTTTTCTCATGTAGACTGGCACAAGCGAATTCAAAGACTTATACGTTAGCGTGGCGGTCTCTTTTCTTACAAGATTACTGATAGTTGACCAGCCAAGATTCTGAATTAATGGAGCACGAGAAGCATCGTATGGGCTATTCGTTACGATTCTAGCAGCTCTGTTTTGAATTTTTTGCAAGACTCTAATCTTTGAATTATTACAGCAGCCCCTAACAGAGCAACAGTAACTCAAATTGGGCTCGACTCGACATTTCCTCTGTACACTTTGTTGAGCATATCAGATGGAAGATATTTCTTAGAATACTCAATAAGTTCAAGGGCTCGATTAGCCTTGGTCTTGATAGTATCGACATGTTTGTCCCAGTTTGACTATCTACTTGAACCCTAAGTACCCTGTATTTGTAACCATTTCAATTTCCTGATCACTTATCGAAAAAGATGGCTGAGCATCAGGCTGGCTTCCTATCTTACGGATGTTTGGTCCAGAACCTATTAAGCGATTACTTTTTCACAACGTTCAAAGAAAGTTTGTTTGCGTGCAGCCAATCCTGTAGCTTCAGAAGATCTAAATCTAAGTCATTTTGCTGGTCACCAATGCTTTTTGAAGAGAGCGAAATGGCCGTATCATATACATGCTGACATGAGACTTTTGCAGAGAAAAGGGCAAGTCATTGATGTAGATCAGGAACAACAGTGGACCAAGACAAGAGCCTTGAGGAATTTCACGATTTGTTCCCTTCACATCAGAAGAAGAGCCATCTATCCTGCAAAATTGTTTACGATTATCCAAGTACGATGTAAACCAGTCATGTTCTCAGGCCAGTCACTCCATACATTTTCAGTTTTTTCTAACAGGATTTCATGATCGACCATGTCGAAGGCCTTCTTCAAGTTGATAAAGAT
Organism: Aurelia sp. 3 sensu Dawson et al. (2005); assembly: GCA_964020215.1. Lineage (NCBI taxonomy): Eukaryota > Metazoa > Cnidaria > Scyphozoa > Semaeostomeae > Ulmaridae > Aurelia > Aurelia sp. 3 sensu Dawson et al. (2005). Next base: position 26,220,880 of record OZ026574.1, on the reverse strand, counting down.
AAGGCCAGTGTATTTTCCTTTATCAATATTCAGGTACCAACCATTGGTGCTAGCCATAAGGGCTGTAGTGACCGAGTGTAAGAGTCTAAAACCAGACTGATGCTCGTATAGTGATTTATTTGCGTGTAGGTATTCATAAAACTGATTAGAAATCAATTTCTCAAATAGTCTAGATATGAAAGGAAATTGAAAACCTCTAGTGGAAATTGAACACCTTTCTCCGTACGCGTGCATTGTTTCAGAAACAAAAGTCGCTCCGCTGCGCGCGGAAAAATCCGACCAGTGGAAACCGGCTTTAGAAGCAGCCAAATGAAAGGTTTTGTGTTGAACTCGCAAAACTCCACCAGTTATTCTTTCCGATATAATGAATGACGTAAGAATCTACATGATTGTACAAATCTTAACAATGAAATATAGGTTTCTTTGTGTTACTGGTCTTTTCAAAATACATTTCCATTAAATAACCAGTCTCTTTATCAAAGAAATTCCAAGTTTTCCATTAACAATAACCTGCTACAATCAATTATTTGTAAAGAAAACCAAAATTTGAATTCTCAAATAGAGATAAAGGCTAAATTCACAGTGTCTTATAACAGTTGCACTTGCTTTTCAATAAAAATCCCATTTTATGGTCTGTTGCTGTTTTGTCTACTTTTGGAATAAATCCCATTGTTTTAAACTGGTGGGAAGTTATATTTAGAAACGCTAATTGCGACCAGTTAAAGAGAGCAGCAGGAAATCATTTTAATCTTTGTCGTTAGATGAACTTTGATAGCCTCGCATATCAATTCCTCTTTGTGAAGTACCCGTTGATAATAGAATGTACATATTTCTGAAAGTTCTACCTAGCAAGAAATTTAATTGAGACCAAGCTTTAATGAAACATTTACGCCAGCGTAAATGTGCTTTAACGACAAGGCGATGCAATGATACTTCCTGTTAGTTCCCAGTCCTTCAGCAATTCTAAGGTGTGCTTTGCATGTTTGCTGAGGATCTAGAAATCAGCTTTTCATTGCCTTCCAAATAAAAGTCATATTACTGCTTGACATTATCAAACCAGCTCATGATCCTGACAAGTGACAAGTCATGTTATGGCGATAAATTATGGCTATGGTTAGAGCATCTACTATTGTTGGTTGTACTGAAATCTTTCACGGGAAAGGCCAAAATTAGGCCGACATCAGTGGAGTGGATCTTGTGTCCAAGGCTTGTGTTACGGACGTTTTGTGGCTGACAAAAGTTATGTATCCAGTGAATATCTTACCGATAAACACTTTAACTGACAGCAGAAGCGAGTTGCGGAGAAGAGGAACTGCATGCGCTGTGAAATATTTTCCGAACGTTGTCTTGAATTTATAACGAAGTGGAATGGAAATCTTCCTGTCGTCATTTCATGGAATGCAATGCGGAAGCACAGTTTTCAGTATGCACTGTTTTGTGACCAATTTCATAACAAATAGAACAACAGGGGAGGCAATTACAAACCAGAGTTGTCAATCACGCAGTGCAACCAGAATTATCAGCGTTTTAGCTGTCCACAAGGGTCAAGCAATGAAAGAGTTCTCAGTCAACTGCATAACCGGAGGTGGAACAGAGGTAAAATCCTGCTACCCGCGCAATGTGATGGAAGAGAAATATACGCAGAAATGGAACACTTGTAACCTCAGTTTGTTCCCTGGCAAAGGAGCAATGAAAAGTTGTCAAGTTATTGATGAATTTGCAGTAAGAAGCAATAAAAAGTTCAACCGGGAGCTACAAGCCCAACCCAATTAGCCACAGTTGCAGTGGTTGTAGCATAACCATTTTCAAAATGTGGGGTCACTTGGCCAATGTTCAAGTCTTAACTTTAGTTATGTTATACATACAAACAAAAAACAAAACAAAAAACAAACAAAAACAAACCCCCTACCCATACACACTGCTTTGCTGCTAAGGCAATTCCCTGTTTACTGTTTGGTCTGCGCAGTTAAAGCTTGCTTAGGGCAGTTTATATTAACCTTTCTTCTTCTCAATCCCTGCAAATTCAGGTCAGCCATAAAGCAAATACAATGCAGTAAATATCCTTGTGTTTAAAGAAAAAGAGAGAAGTTTTTCCAAACACAAAAGCATTTACCCCCCCCCCCCTCCACATAAAGGCTCATTAATCCCGGTGCCCACACTATACAACTCAAATCAGGAGTTATCAGGTAAATGTCAAATACAGATTTCTGGCCAATTTTTTTTTCAAACCAAAGTCATGCGCAAGTAGAATGTATGTGATAGATGTAGTCATACGTCAACAATACTTGGATAAGATATTGTCACTGAAAATCAAACAAAAACAAAAAGTTGAAGGCTTCAAACTCCCAAATTGGATTCAGTTTATATCAAGTACCACTGAGTCCATCCTCGAAACAAAACATCATTTTCACTTGCAGGGTACTTTTGCTTTTCAGGTATAACCATTTCTATTTCAGGGTTCACTATTTATTGCAGGCATACAAACAGCTTGGTTTCAAACTTTACACAAGTATCCACGTTCAGTCACAAATATCAATTAGATCAAAAAATTTTTCAAAAGGTTCAATCACAAACATCATTTAAATAAAAAATTGCAAAATTATTAAGTTAAGTTAAGCAAAATAATTACATGCCATATGTAGACCTTTCTATGGCAACCTTGAAAAATGGTAATGAAAAGAAAAAAAAAATGAAACAGAGGCTGCACTCTTCTAAATTGGACTCAGTTTAGATCAAATGATGCTGAGTCCCTTATCTAGTAACAATTAAAATCATTTCATTCACGTAACACTTTGTTAAGGCCTGATTACTTCTGTCAACAGGCTTGGTCCCAGTTGGTCCACAATGTAATTTTGAATTTCACTCAAGGACCCAGGAAAATCCCTGTATCAACTTAGCCTTTGTCAATGATATCCTTCAGAAACCAAACAGTCTGCTGGTGTATCCAGAACAATCTAAAATATGTTAAGCTTAGTGCTCTCAGCAACGAAATATAGTAAAACAAATCAGAGCTCTCCACAAAATGGTGCCTTGTAGCAAGGGGCTGGGTTCTAATGTGATTGACCCCTTCCTATGGTCTGAACGAGGCTGGGTGGTAGTTTTGGGCGTATCTTGGCGGTCAGGCCACCATACAAGAATGGTGGCAGATTTGTTGTAACAATTCAATCTGTGAAAACAATGAACTTCAATCTAGTCAACCATTTCACCTCAAAGTCCAGAGTCCAAACTGTGATTACCAAACATGACTCTGCAAATACCATTAATTCAAGTCAAGCATTCTTCAAGAACAATGAACTTAATTGTAGCATACAAATTTAATCAAAAGGAATTGTGATTCCTCATTTGCTTGTAATAGAATAAAATTAGCCGATACGACCCAGTTTCTGCCACCCAATGCCTCATTATTCATGCCTCCTCTTTTCAAGTGAGCTGGCTTACATTGCAGGAGCCACAGGCGTTAATGAAACATTTACGCCAGCGTAAATGTGCTTTAACGACAAGGCGATGCAATGATACTTCCTGTTAGTTCCCAGTCCTTCAGCAATTCTAAGGTGTGCTTTGCATGTTTGCTGAGGATCTAGAAATCAGCTTTTCATTGCCTTCCAAATAAAAGTCATATTACTGCTTGACATTATCAAACCCCCCTTTCCCTCCCTCCCTTTTAGGTACTAATAAGCCATCGGGCAGCAGGTACTCTTGTCAGCAAGCCTGCAAGATTCCCTGCTGCCCCAAACATGGTCGTATCGTAGTTAATTTGTGCAAATGCAACTTTTCTGTTCATCTATGTAGATAATTGTCCCCTACAAAGAAAAGCAAAGATAATGATAGTAATAGTTCTCACAACAATTTGATTAAAAAGGGGAGTCCCAAAACAAGGAAGTCCTTGAAAATGCAACGTAGAAGTTGTTAATTGTAAATGGGAAGTCCCCAAAGTATATACAAAACAAGGACGTCCTTGCAAATGAAATTGTTGTAATTTGAGTAAAAAAAGGGAAGTCCCCAAAGTATATACAAACAAGGAAGTCCTTGAAAATGAAGTTGTTGAAAGTTTGATTGAAGTGGGAAGTCCCAACAAGTGTACACAAACAAGGAAGTCCTTGAAAATGAAAGGGGAAGTCCCCAAAGTATGTAAACAACAAGGAAGTCCTTGAAAATGAAAGGGAAAGCCCCCAAGGTATATAAAAATCAAGGAAGTCCTTGAAAATGAAATGTAGAAGTTGTTAATTGTATAGGGGAAGTCCCCAAAGCATATACAAACAAGGAAGTCCTTGAAAATGAAGTTGTTGAAAGTTTGATAAAAATGGGAAGTCCCAAAAAGTGTACACAAACAAGGAAGTCCTTGAAAATGAAAGGGGAAGTCCCCAAAGTATATAAATAACAAGGAAGTCCTTGAAAATGAAGTTGTCAAAAGTATGATATGAATGGGAAGTCCCAAAAAGTGTACACAAACAAGGAAGTCCTTGAAAATGAAAGGGGAAGTCCCCAAAAGTATATAAAAAACAAGGAAGTCCTTGAAAATGAAAGGGGATGTCCCCAATGTAAAAAAAAAAAAACAAGGAAGTCCTTGGAAATCTAGTTGTTGAAAGTTTGATAAAAATGGGAAGTCCCAAAAAGTATACACAAACAAGGAAGTCCTTGAAAATGTATCGATGTAATTGTTAACAAAAAGGGGAAGTCCCCAAATGCGTATTGAAAAGAAAACAAAACGGAAGAATCCACAAAGAGCGTGTGCGTAAAGAAGGCAGGAAGTCCTTCAAGACCAATGTAGAAATTATTAAGGGGAAATCCCCAAAAGCGTATGCTTAATTAGTTAAAAGGGGGCAATCCCCAAAGAGCGTATGCGTAACCAAGGAATTCCTTGGAAATACTTGTAGAAATCGTTAATTGAAAGGGGAAGTCCCCAAAAGCGTTGCGTATTTAATAAAAAGGGGAAATCCCCAAAAAGCGTATGCGCAAAAACAAAGAAGCCCGTCAAAATCAATGAAGACATCATTAAGTGGAAGTCGCAACCCAGGTACAACAAACTTAAAAGAAAAGAGCAATTTTGCAAGGATGAAGAAGTATACGTCAAGCGCAAATTTAATGGTGTATGTCTATCTGAGGAACACACTTTCAGGAGCAAAAGCAAGTGTTGACACGTAAATCTTTAAAAAGTGCAGTCAATTACCAAGCAAATGAAGAAGCGGTCAGGCCACCATACAAGAATGGTGGCAGATTTGTTGTAACAATTCAATCTGTGAAAACAATGAACTTCAATCTAGTCAACCATTTCACCTCAAAGTCCAGAGTCCAAACTGTGATTACCAAACATGACTCTGCAAATACCATTAATTCAAGTCAAGCATTCTTCAAGAACAATGAACTTAATTGTAGCATACAAATTTAATCAAAAGGAATTGTGATTCCTCATTTGCTTGTAATAGAATAAAATTAGCCGATACGACCCAGTTTCTGCCACCCAATGCCTCATTATTCATGCCTCCTCTTTTCAAGTGAGCTGGCTTACATTGCAGGAGCCACAGGCGTTAACATCATTTTTTCCGTGTCAAATAGCACTGTATTAAAAAACGACAGAATCTGCCGTTGATAAAAATCTGAATAGAACAGCATATTTTGCTTTGTCGTATTGATAATAAAATGTTAAAATTGCCATTTTTTTCAAAATGTGCGAGTGCAGTGGCTGCTTAAAACGTAGAAACCGGGAGGTGGATCATGGCCTAGAGCTGATTAATTAAACGTGGCAAAAATACGATGCCTACATCAAGTTGTCTTTCTGCCGTTTAGCACGACAGAGCTCTCATCTAATGCATTAATAAAGGACCTTTTCTTTTCAGTGGAAAAGACTGAGATTTGCAGTTATGGTGATGACACGACTATCTATGATGAGACGATGAGGTCAACCAGAAGTCAGGCAGAATTTTCCACGCAAAGTAATTCCTGGATACTTTTGATATTTTAGAGATACTTGCGAGTAGAGAGAAGATCTATACTTTGCAGTTATCTTTCGTGCCTTGAAGCTGTTTTATTCCCTTCATTCTTTATTCATTTTATTATTTCTGATGTAGCAACTGTACAATTAAAACTCAAAACGTATAAGAATCACAAGCAATCTCACTTATTTCAATAACGATCTATGGTCTAGAATCCAACAGCTGAGATAACTTTGGGCCTTCCAGTACCATTGTGCAGTGTTGTTAAATCAAGAAAAAAGTGTGTTGGATAGCATTTCCAAAATATTAGTTTCTGTTGCATTGAAAACTGTGTTGCAGAAACAAATTTTCATTAAGAAAACACGGCATCCTCTGTCAAGTAGGCCTTGTTAGGCAGGACGGCTGCAAAAATCGATAAAAAGCTAATTGCGATATCTTTGAGCTTTCACACGTGATCATTTTCAGTTGCTGCAAAAACTTTAGAAAAAATACTGGTCTTTCATGTCTGATTCAAAGTTTTTGAAAATTCACGAAGCTTAATGTGCTTCAGGCCCTAAAAAGGGAGGATGGTTTTGCTCCAAATGCCTCATACCTTCGCTTCTGTTTCTATAGGACGCCATTAGCTTCAAATGCATCCCAAAGTCACGTGAAAAATAGAGCCTTGTGATTGGTGCCAAGAATAATGCAATAATGCAAACAAACACGCACAATATGGAAACAAACATGCATAACATATTAGCAAACACGCAAAAGGTAAACGATGTTTCCCTCCTTGCTAAAGAACTCACGCTGTTTGAAGAAATACTACTTCCTGATTCTAAAAATAATTGAACAGATATTGCAGACTACCATTTTCAGTTTTCCAACTTTTGCATATACATTTAAGAAGCAATAACCTTTCAAGTGATATGCGTTTTTTCCGACTCACCCAGGAGGAGAAGAACATCTCAAACTTGCCGACGAAAGGATTTTGCTGGCCACCCTAATGGGAATAGACACTTTTAAACAATGGCTATGTGGGCGTTTCTGTGACCCATTTAAATTGGTTACGAGATAAAGCGACCAGTGTCTGGACGGTTACGAAACAATTGGACTTAATAGATACTGACGATCAATTCACTACTATTCATCCAGACAAGAGTTTTGTAAGAAATTACTGGTCGATAATTAGTCCGTGTTTAATCTTCTATGTTATAATTAACATGCGATCAAGACAAGGAGATCTCTCTCCAATTTCCTCCCGCGCGAGATTTCCTTTATTCTTTTACGTCATTGCTTGTTGTCTTTTCAAATGAAGTAATGAATTAGTTGAAACTGAGCACCGTGCAGCGTGAGAATGTGAAACTATTTCGCAATATGTACTATTTTTGATTTGAAATAGGGGTAACATCTAGGAGATGCAATTGTGTTTTGCGATGCCAAGCCCCCCTTTACGTTCAGGGTGGGACTGGTGGGACATTTGCCTCAGAGGGCCCTTCTGCTTGCCTCAGTAGTGATCAGTGATCTTTTGCTTGCATCAATACTTTTGCCTAAGCGGCCTAAGTTAAAATGGCTTCCTTTTTCATATGATTTTCCTTCATAAACGAAACACTGTTATTGATGTTGCCAGCTAAAATGAAATTTTCCCCTCAAATGCAGCTACTATGTTTGATATCATCCATCTGGCTGTTTTCAATTACCAAGATGATAAATTATGTATTTTCATGTAAAAGTTTGTTTTTATATTGCTTTATGTATATGCATCAAACACATTTTTTAAATGATACAGCTCAACCTCGTCCCCAGGGCCTTTTGTCATATTGGGACGGAGACGAAATTGGAAACAGCTCTGAAAGTAGGGAACTAACTTTGTCATTGATGAGCGATTCATTTTTGTCTTTGTGGTAAAGTCATACCGTAAAATTTGGGGCCCTTTTGGCTGTTTACCCCACTGGTGGAAAATCCTTAAAAAATACCCTGATTGCATTGCACCAGTACAGTTTCCATCCGCTACAAAGTTCTTACCGTTCAAGTGCATTTACAATGCTTAAAAACAAGATTTTCCAAAGATGCATGGTACAAAAATTTTGCCGATTTGCAGGAACAGTGTAAACGTGAGGCCGATCCGTTAAAATAGACCAAATCGATAGGCTAAGATTTGTTTTACCAATTTCAAGTCATGTTACCATACCACTAGGGATTTTTAGTATTATGCTACTTTCTCCACTCGTGGCAGCATAGGGCTCGAATCTTTAAAATTAAATGTGTAAAATGTAGTAAAATGTTATTACCTTATTCTTTAAACTAAATAGATTGAAGGGAATTTGAGGACGTTTGCCATGATTCCAGAAAGAGCATTTTTGATATGATCACTATTTTCAGTGTTACAGCATCTTTAACATTTCTGCTGGTTTTGAAGTTGTGACGTCATCAAACTGCTAAATCGTAAACCATAAAAGCTACGGACGTTTGCTTGCTGCCATCTTGTAGATCGTCAAAAACTGAGTATTCCTTGTATTGGTCATTTTACTTTCCTCGATCAGTTTACAATACATGGTGCTTTTAATTTTTTGTAAAGCTTCTGATACCTTTCGTACATCCTTTCATAAATCTTAAAAGCGTTGTAATTCCAAGAATAATGATTATATCGCAAATGCTCTATCTGGAGCTATGGAAAACCACCTGAAGTATCATTCGATCTATGGAGTTGAAAGAATTAGGCAACTGCATTTTACACACCCCATTTTAGAATTTTGCAAAGATTCGAGCCCTATGTTACTCGTGGCACAACTTTGCATGGCACGAAATAATATGTTGGAGAAATCGCTCAAGGCAGGTTTTGTAAGACAATAGGATCAGTTGCTTTGTTGACAACTAAATTCAAAGCGATTTGCAATTGCAGACAAAGGAAATTCTCTCAACGAGTAATTCAAAACAAGCAAAGCCGCAAAGTTTCTCTGAAACCCAGGAAGCTAGCTCGCGTTGTGCATTCCAGAAATGGTTTTTGAGCACAAACACGAGTGTATATCGAGAGAAGGAGGCTATATCTAAACATATACCACGGGCATTTTATTTTTGTTGTCCAGAAGCTGAGCAATACGATTACTTTGATTACACCCAAAAATACTAGGATTGAATCGCCTCCAAATCGGTTTCTATACCAAATAACTAAAATTCCCGCGGTAGATGTTTAGATGTATCCTCTTTCTTTCGATACATGCTCATGTTTGCTCTGAAAAAACAATTTTGGAATGCACAATATGCGAGATAGCTACCTGAGTCTCAGATAAACTTTGCTGCTTTGTTTTTGTTTTGAATTACTTGTTGAGAGACTTTCCTTTGTCTGCAATCGAAAATCGCTTTGAATCTAAGTGCCTCGGGGGGGGGGGGGGGGGGGGGGTAACTCAACCTATTATGTGATGGGGACGTGCCATTTTGCCCTAAAAATTGGTACCCATAATTCCGTAAATTCTGGTGGATTTTAGAGCCATAATTCCACAAATCGAATAAATATCTGGGCCATAATTCCGTAAATTATGAAATATCCCATGAAAAGGACACCCATAATTCCGTGAAATGTCAGAAAATTGTGAAAATGATACCCATAATTCCGTAACGGTTTGAAAAATGTACCCCTAAAAAATGGCACGTCCCCGTACCACGAACAGTACTAAGGTACCCCCCCCCCCGAGCTAAGTGCCAACAAAAGCAACTGATGCTATTGTTTTACAAAATCTGTCTTTGTTGGAGAAATCACAAGAAGTTTTATCAAGAGATTAATCACATGACTTGGAATGGGTGTAAATAAACCTTGGCCGATTGGCCGATTATATCTATTTTCTATATTCATTGACGCTAAACGACTAGCCTACATTATGATTGATTTTTGCAATTTTTTTTGCTCAGTAAATTTTGCAAATGAAGGATTTTGAGGAGAATGGCATGCCAGAAATCCTCAAAAAGTCGTCAAAAACAGGGGATCGATTTACAGCCATTTCAGCTAACAGCGAGGGGCATTTCACTCCCAAGAAATCTCGTACACCTTGGGCAAAAATCCTTTTGTTTTCAAGAAGAATCCACCAAAAATCCGTAAGAATCCTTTTATTATGAAAGAATCTCGTACGCTTTTCGAAAGAGTGAAATGCCCCTCGGCTAACAGTTCGGAGCGTGTTTTATTTTATGGTGAGAAAAGGCAACTATCTCAGTCAAAAGCCGTCAAAAGTTTCCAGAGAAAGTGTATAGTCCCCAGGTACATAAGAATTGGGAATAAACGTTCCCTGTAAACTCATTGAATTTCAAAGGAATTCAACTTTCCATGCAATTCAAGAATTCTTTACAGAAAAGCAGAAGTATCGTCGTCCCTTGAGACAAGAATATTTTAGGTATCTAGGGACTATAAATTTGCTCTGAAAACTTTTGACTGAGTTGCTTATTCCCAGCCTGAAATAAAGCACGTTTCTCATTGTTTTGAAGATCTGAAATGGCTGTAAATAGATTCCCTGTTTTTGGCGACTTTTTGAGGATTTCTGGCATGCCACTTTTTCCTCAAAATCCGTAATTTGCAAAATTTAAAGAAAGCAAAGAATTTTAGGCCCCGTCCACACGTATCCGGATCTTGTTTGGAAACGCATCTTTTTTATCCTTTTTGGGTTCCCGTCCACACGGAGACGGCGTTCTCAGTCACCGAAAAGCTTTTCGAAAACGCTCTCATGGGTGGATCTCTTTGAAAACGCCGGTTTCCTGTTCACTGGTGAAAACGGAGCTTTTCGAAAACGCTGACGTCACAGTGTCGGTTTATAACCCATCAGAGCATGCACTCGGATCTTTGGGGATCATGCGAGGGCATTTTGTTTACCTGTTTTATCTGTTGGACGGGGATAATTTTTAAAACGTTCCTCGTGTTGACGCAGATATTTTTTGTGCGGATAAAAAAAGATGCGTTTTCATTGCTGATCGCATGCAAAACACGTGAGGCAGCTACCTAGATTTGCATTTCATACATTCGTATCTTGATTTTTATGGTCTTTCAAGACAGGATCAATGCGGTATGTGCCTTGTCTTCGGTTGTGTTTGATTGGTACCAATTCTGAAAACGGCAGGTTTGGCAGGTTTGGCAGGCCTGCTGAACCTTCTGCTCCAAAGGGCAGAATGTTTGGCAGCCTTTGGAGAGATTCTCGTTTTCATTTGCGAAAAATTTGAGAACGAGACGAATTTACTCGCGTTGCTACAACAATTGGTAACTTTACTCTTCGTTGCCAAGCACCAAGCTCGTTTTCCTATTTTTCAACTGGAAACATCGTTTTCGCCAGAGTGAATCTGAGACCTGCTGCTTTGAAGAATTTGGTGTTTGATTTGGAAATGTGTTTCCGTCTCTGCAAAGTCTACCGGTTCCGGAATTTGGTAGGTCTGAAACTGCCAATCAAACACACCCGAAAGCAGTTGATCTGGCCTTGACCACAGAACTTACTTCAAATTGCGATGCAGGAATCCTCAGGATGAAAAGAGACTTAACATGAAACTTTAAAGAATTGCAACTATGACCCATTTCCAACTACTTCCACACCTGTTTCCCTTTGGAAACGAGTTTATGCCAAAAACAGTGCCTGGAAAATCAGAACAAAACATGTAAACAGCTCAAGGCACATGGGAATTGGGACATTCACCAGATACTCACAAGCATGTCATGGCACCAAGATTGCTAATGATCTCCTCTTCATCTGACCTTAATTGACCAATTAGGACGTAATTGATCGAGCGTAAGTAACGCCAGCTGCCTCAGTTGCAATTTCTCCCTTTCAACATCAAACAATACAACAACTGAAACGGACAAAACAAAGCTAAAGCCTGACCCGCGCCAAACCACAGATATCGAACAATAGGCTCGCAGGCTCGTGGCCTTCTGTCGCTATATTTCGCCAGATCTCTCAAACTGTATCTAGTCTATTCATAAAAATCAAATTTTGATGAGTTGTAATTTAGTAATTTTGTTTTGTGACAATTCTTTTTATAGACAAGACGTGCAATTATTTAAATAAAAAGTTAGACATGACTACCTCAAATATTTCGCTGCCCATCTGCAGCCTCGTCAGTGAGTAAAAAGCAAAATCTCACAACGCAAATTTTGATGATTTTTCAAAGAGGTTGTACCGAGTTCCCAATTTTGAAAATTGATATCAACAAGAATACCTCACAAATTAAACTATCCAAATTCTAGTTAAAACCCGAAAGATCGAACTATTTTTTTTGCTGTCTTACCAGTCCTAGAATCATACTGTAGGTAAATTTAACTTTATTAAAATTTGATGGTCGCAAAACGACTGAAACAGAGCCTGAAACGTTGATAAAATCGTAAGGACTCTTCTCACACAGAGCAATGCGCAATGGGCGTTTCACCTCCCTCAAGAATCATGAGACATAAATTTTCAGCAAAAACAAAAGATTTTCATTCATATGGCAAGAAACGTGCAAAGTACATCCACATCCCTCATCCACGAGGCATTGCATTTTCGTTAGTGTTCTGTGAGAGGAGTCCTTCATCATTTGATCAATGTTTTAGGCCCTTTTCGGTCTTCAGTCGTTTTGCATCCAAGAAATTTATCGACGTTGAATTTACCGATACTTCTAGTACTTGTAAGACAGCGAGAAAGATCACAAAAATACTTCGATCTTTCGGCTTTTATCTACAATTTGAATCATTTAAATCTGTGAAATACACTTGGTGCTATCAATTCTCAAAAATGAGCATCGAGTGAACTTAGGCCTACCTGTTTTAAAGCTGATAGTTGGTGGCATATTCGCAAGAAAACTGCCATAGGGTATGAACCCTCTATGTTACAAAACGGGCCATGATCGCTACAGCTATCTTTCGGCATCATTGCCATGAATTTAAACTTAATTATTTGTTCTCTTTATTATCATATTCTATTCCTGTTTTAATTTTTGTAAGTATCCAGATATAGTTGGTATCTTTTTGTTCGGACGACGCTCCAGTATTGTGTAGCAAGTCTTTATTGTTAAATGTTGAAAATAATGAAAATGTTTTGGGTCCTTTTAGAACTCAGTACAGGATTTATGGGTCATAGGGGTCTCAGGGTCATAGGGTCTGGTTTTTCCGGTATGCCCTCTAATCAAGGCAAAACTAACGTCGTGGTTTCTCTCTCTTTGAATGCTCGTTAAAAGTCGAAGAATGGAAATTGAAATCTAATAAATATTTTCCAGTTTTCAGATGAAAGGCAAGATAACCAGAAAATATAATTTACTTCAATTTGCTTTACAAACAAGGAAACAAAAGTCGTTTGCAATCTGCGAGTAATCAAAGTAAGGCGCGTGCTCTTCTGTGAAGCTGAGAGTTCGAATTTCCGCTTTCTTTGAAAGTGCCTCAGCTCTTGGAGACTCGCATCCAACCGCTACCCATGACACCAACAGTGGTACAATTCATTTACCATTCCCCTCCTTGTTTGTGGCTTTAGTAGTGGATTATGGCAGTAAAAAAAGCCCTCCATACGGTTCAGGATTCTTAAGTACGAATCTCAACTTTCTTGATAGCATGTTGATAACGGCCTACTAACTAAAATTAGGAATGAATGCGAATGTTCACAAGGAACTTTGAGTTGTGAATTAGTTCCTCAATCAGACAAATCTTGTGAAATTCTATCTTGATTTTCTTCACTTCTGCAAGATAGGCCTGTAAACATCAAATCGCAATTGTTTCCTTTTTCTGTCGAGAATATCATGACGAAATTTGCACTTCACTGTTTGCCAACGAACTTTCAAATTACCAGCATTTCACTAACGCATGGCACACAAGTAGAACGAGCAAAAAGCGGTACCAAAGACGCAAATAGTTCCCTGGTGCTTTCAACTTGAGCTGGTCAAAGGAGACCCTCTTGATATCTTTATTCATTTGATGAAAAAGTCTGGATTGAGACCAGTCAAGAGAAAAGACCTTTCTGGCCCTGTGTATAATGACCTCGAAACAGTTCTCCGTATTTTCAGCGCTGATTGAATGCCAGTATAAATGCCAAAATCCAAGACATTACTTATTCTTAAACCAAGCCACACAAACTGATCGTTTATTCGAGCTGTGGTTCTGTGAATGAATTTAGGGAGAATGTCAAAATGTGTCCAGCTATGGTGTCACACGAGAATTTGCATATGATGCTTTGAGGAACCATGAGCTTCTGTTATTGCCCTTGAAACAAAGATGCACTTCGCGGTGATGAAAATCAATATAAACAACAACTTTCTGCAAGTTCTTTGTCCTTCTTGGGCTACATTTCATGTAACTGTCATCTTTTCTTCAGAAAATCAAAAGAAACAATTGTTTCAATGAATAAATAACGAAAAATTTGTACTTTTCATTAGAATTGGCGTACAGCCATAACCGAATATGAATACTCTATAAATTGAATGAAAATGGTTTGTTTAACCTTCTGCCCACACACAGTCGAGGCATGAAGGTGCATAAGCAAATTATTCACATTTGAATTCATGACAGAAAAGCCTAATTCTTACAAAGTTTGTTCCATTATGATTCATCTTTATCTGTTTTGTCAAATAAATCAAATAATTTCATGAAACTTATTCGTGATCTTTCTTGGCATGTTATTCACTGCCATTGTATGTGATAACTCCTTCCTTCTCGCATAGCGTCTTTATATTTAATCCTTCCGTGTTTTTTGGAAAGATAACAGTGTTTATTGGTAAGAGGTCACGCAACACTGCAATGAGGGCTGTTCTTAGTCTAACGGAAATGCTGTATAAGACCTGTTAAATGACTGATCCGTAATTGGTTGAATGGACTGAATCATATTTAGCGGGTGTTTTCAAATTTCTGTTACCATGTGAGCATGCAACAAAAGACAGCTTTATAAAGGCGTGCAGCTCCCTCAGCTGGAGCTCTTCCAAAGGATTCTGCACTTACAATCGTTACAAAATGCATTTTAAAAACAGCGTTAACTTCCTGTAAAGTAACTTATAAACAGTCTCTATCCTTTTGCTAAACTGACTCAACTTTTAGCCAGGAATGAAAGCCAGTTTGTGCCTAGATCCTCCTAAGCCCTGAGATCATGTCGGTTATCCAATAACATGAGTCATTATTTCAGCCCCTATCTAATTATAGCTTTTGGCCATTTTGAGTACATTGGATATAGTTGATTTTCTGGTACCATTATTATGGCAAAAGCGCGACCCAATTGCCGTTCTACAGCTGCTAACAGAACGTTATAATCTACGTTGAAACCCATGCTTCAAAAAAGAAATGCCTTTGATGTTAAGGTGACAGTTCACATGGTTGAGAGAATGCAATAACAATTAGGCCACGCTGCAAACCAGTTTCTATCATGCTCTGTCTGGTATTGGTACCATTTACCACGTTGTTTCACTGATTTCTATCAACATTTGTAGCCATGTCGAGCCAGACTTCAATTAAGGTCTGCCCAATGAATGATAGCACGCTTGTTCCTACGGTCGCAAGGTGTTTTTTAAATCATGACAAATAAGCAAGCTTATGTTTCTATACGTAATGACGTAAATTCAGTGACTCTAGCACATGTGTGTCAGGTACAGAAGCTGTTACATCTTTTTGGTACATCTGGCTACTGCCACCCGTGCTTACTCAGTTACCATACGAGATCCTTGGATATCACTACCAACATTGATGTCTGGTGTACAGCCTTATCCGCTAGATGAATATACAGTTTTTGTCGACGAATTGGATAAATTCTGATTGGAAACAAGGAAACTCTGGAACAGAACTGAAAGCATAATTGAGCAGGAAACTAATTTGATATGATTTTGAAATTTCGAAATTTTGAAGCAAACACGTTTGTTGGAGTCTCGATGCCAAAAGTGTCGAAGTTAGGGCTAACTCCTTATCAGGAGCAATGAAAGTGTGAGCCAACCAAGAAATCACCAGACAGTTTTTGCTTTAAAAGAAGATATTTGCAAGAGACTAAAGCCTGAGCCTAATTTGAGAAGCTGGAAGGTACAGCTTCTGAAAATTTGAGACAGTTTCAAAAGAAGCTCTAACACTAGCATATGAATGACAAACAAAGAACCACATCTCTTCCTCCTTCATGGAGTGGAGTCTGAGATGTGAAAATCCAGTTTATCCAAACTTCAGACTTCATTTTCCACTCGAGTGGCACATTTTGGCTTAAAATGTTTTATTGTCCCAAAGTTTGATCTCGAATTCTCCGAAAGTAGATATGAAGCTTTAAAAAAATGCCTGATTTACGAATATAGAGTATTTGCAAAGAGATTTTAGGTTCCATTGATCAATTAATTTGAAGCTCAGCGAGGATTTCGATGCAAAAAGAAGTTAAAACAAAGAAAACTCCCAGGCGCGCAACTAGGAAATTTATGGGGCAGGGGTCCAAATCCGAAAAAAGGGCATACTCCTGATCATTTCAAAGCAATGATATAGTTTTGGATGTCAGTTTATGAGATCAGAAGGCGATGGCAGAAAGCAAGGATATTTTTCAAACTTTCGCATTTGTTAATCACATCTCTAAATGCGGTAAAAGAAGATGGAGGAGGGTTCGGGGGCTTGCCACGGGAAATTTTCTTAAATCACACTCTCTAGATCGTCGGAGAATGGCCATCATAAAAATTAATACAAAATTGAAGAGAATGAACTGTGAACCCTGAAACGGTTTGGCTAATACTTGTACCGGTTGAGAAAAGAAAAGCAATGTCCATTGAAAGACCACTGCTTCCTGAATAACAGGAGCTAAGATCTTTGAACATTTCAAATCCTTTAAGAATTTACCTGCTTGAAGTTGGTCACTCCATTCTGAAATCGTAAAGAATTTCTAGAGAAAGCTCCTTAAAAAGGTTCAGGAAACCTTAAAAATTGGCCTAAATGACAACCAAATTTTCTTATAATTTCTGCTTCGGCCTGTCTGTAGGCTAGCTTCAAAGCGATGACTTCAACAAGTATTGGCACATATTTATGCTTTTATTCTCCCAAGGATAGAAATAATACTTTCATACTGCCAAAAGGAATAACACGTGCTAAAGCATGTAAAATCCATTGCTGCGAAGTAGAAAATTTGGTCGCTATTTCAGCCTGTTTTGAAAGTTTCTTGAAGGGGCTCTTTTGAGGAAACTTTTGGAACTGAGCTGCCAATTTCAGCACTATTAAATGAAATATCCACCAATATTTGCCTTGATGTCCAGAGAACAGTGGTCCTTTAAACGGAGATAGTTTTTCGCTCACCCAGTACTAAAAGCTTCTTCAAGCGATTTCTCTTGAAAGATGAGTCATGTCTTTCGCATGTGGTTTGAAAGTGGAAATTTTCGGCCGTATTTATTCTTCCATGGTTAGATGCTGATAATTTCGGAACGACAGTCCAAATTCAAGCACAGATAATTTTCAAACTCACTTCAAGATATTTGCAATTCAAGAAAGCATTCAGCAACTACATATTATATCTTTCTCCTGAAAAGGGCACTTTTGCCCTTTTGAAAAAAGGGCAGGGGTCTGGACCCCCAGGACCCCCCTAGTTGCGCGCCTGGACCCCGTTACTCCGTAAATAGTTTGCCAGAACGCTTTTATCTTTTACAGCTGTACTAAGGTCTCTGAGGTTATCTTCTCTGTTTTATTTAATCCAGAAATTCAACTAACTTCTACTTTCATTGAATTTGACCATGCCAATGATCTGATACAGAAACCAATTTTTGATCTAATTATTTCAGAGATACCAGAGAAGCCTGAATCAGAACGGAGGCTACGTTACAATGAATGGCTAACTCTTCACTCCCAAAAATCTCGTACTCTTTTGGCAAAAATCCTTTTGTTTTCAAGAAACATCCATCAAAAATCCGTATAAATTCTTTTGTTCTGAAAAAATCTCGTACGCTTTTTCCAATGAGTCAAGTGCCCCTCGGCTTAGAAAATACAGCAGGGTGAGTGAAAATTTATCAGAATTTGGCGAGATGAACGGATTTGTACTGTAGGAACCTGGAGGGCACTGAGGCTTTATTTACAGAGTTTTGGGTGGGCTAGATACGATTTACGAAATTTAGGTTTACTGTACATATCCGCATCTTCTTCGCGTTTACCATTTGACTCTTAATTATGTTAGTTGGCACTAAAAGCTTATTCTCGTTAACATGCATGTATATACAACAGTATGTAACTCATCTAGGGTTGAGTTCCTAGCTTTAAAGCCTCCAAGGGGGGGGGGGTCGCTGGAGCTCTGGAGCCCATCATTTTGAAAGCTGGGAGCCCTGGAGCCCAGACAAGTTCCCATGGCAATTTTCTCGAATTTTAAGAAATAGAGCCCCTGGAGCACAGAAGAGCATGGAATGGAGCCCTGGAACACAGCAATTTTGTCTTCGGGAGCCCGGAGCCCATTAAAAAACGCCCTTGAGACTCGGAGCCCGAGATCCCTTAGGGGGCCTCAGTTTTCAAGCTCAAAGCTTAACAGTTTTGCAAATTCATTAAAATTCGAATGAATTAACAATTTTCATAATCATCTTTGAAATTGGCAACTTCTCCAAAACAAAGTTGAACTGGGGAAGGAGGGACAGGGGCCAAATTACTGGCTCTAAAGTTCTCCAACAGATGTTGAATGTTGCACCCAAGCACCCAATGTTCTGTTCGGCACCCTTTGTTTATAGCCTCGATTTGGAAACTGATGTTGCCTGGCAACAGATCATGTTGTGAGGATGGTGACTGGAATCAGACGTTGCAAATGAGCAGGCAGCGAAAACCGAAACGTAGCTAGCAAGAACTTGTGGTGACAGAGACAGTTGACGTCAAAGATGATAAAGAAATGCTGAATTACCATTGGTAAAGCCAATATCCCTGTCGGAAAGCACAAGGCTACACCATTCGTTCAATTTGAAGAAGTTTGTTTTAAGGCCCATATTTTTGGCGGGAGTTTACACCGCACCAGTGAGCTGACAATTTTGACCGGTGATTTCGGCTCATAAGCTCAAGCTAGGCCAGAAAGGAGTCTGGAAAAAGGTCTGAAATCATCGCACGAAACATTCAGTCGTCGAACGCTTTTCTTTACCTAAAGTTTGGTAAAGTTCAGAGCTAAAGACAATCATAAATCACTACTCGCGCCATCAGGTTTACTTTGATAGCAACAACAGCCAGCACGATGAATGATGCTGATCTGGAAAAGCTAACAGTGAAACCCGGGAAGCTTGAGCCAGAATTCAAGCGCTGGACTGAAAAATATTCCATGTTGCTGCCAAGCAGTGTTACAAACTTAAACATCAGTCCTGTCACCAGAGATGCAGATGCTTCTTGGACTATTGTGGTGAGTATTTAAGGATCATCAACAATTAATTTTGTCACAGTTGATGGAATCAGGGGACCAGATTGGAAAGTTTGCCTTGCGCGGCCGATTTCTCCGCCGCGCACTTTAAATTTCAGCCGCGGTTCCAGCCGCGAAATTTTTGTAAAACAACAAAAGGAAACAATAGAACTATTGTTTAGTGACACAAATACAGCCGCGCAAGCAATTCGCACGAAGGAGTGATCCCCCGCGCATTCTGCAAACTTTCCAATCTGGTCAGGGGAGAGGAGGTCCAGCTCAAGAAAGTCATGGTAGGCTTAGCCTTCAACTGAAAGGCACATTAATAGGTCTATAATGAGAGGTTGTTCTAGGCAACAAGAGAAAATCTAGTGATAAACCTAGTTGTCAAATATCTAGTAGTCCAATATTAAGAGGTGACAAAAATTTGTTTGTTGATGGTGCCTTGGAAGTGTGTGCATTAGATTGAATTGAAGTTTGCCTTCAAATTGATTTGAAGTAACTATTTACTTCAGTGCCTTGTACATGCTTAAGCAGTGTTATGCTTTGGGAGAATGGAACTGCATTTCATTTCTTTTAAAAATCTAGAACAACAATTACAACAAAGCAAACATACAAGAATGATGCAAACAAAACTAATACCAAACAAAAGATAAAGTTGACAAACAACTGAATCGAAGCTAGTGGCGCTGATGCAGAATGGTAGTTGTTCCAGTGATGGTCTGGTCTATGCGTTGTTGATCCGGGACTCAAAAACATCTGTCACATTTTTGGCAATTTCTTGTGCTTGCTTTACATTTGCTGTTCTAGAGGAGGTATAATTATGAACTTTTGTTTCGGGTGCATGGTACTGCATGACTCACCACATGCAATACCAGGGAACTAAAGAAAATCAATCCAGGTGACTTTGTCCTACCAAGAGGTTGACAGGTGCTAAAATTTGTTAAAGAAATAAGCAAAAAAGTCTTAACTACATGCGTAATGTGCTTCATAACCCAGGAAAACTTCCATCTGCATTTCATAACTAGTTTGAAACCAAGAAGAGCAAATATGAATGCAAAACAAGATAAAGGAAAGCCTATTAACTAGTAGACCAAACATTAGGGGTGACTAAATGCTTAAACAGGTGCTAGATTCTGGAATAACCTCCCAGACAACATAAAACATTATCTGGCAAAGTAAAAATCTTAAGCTCCTTCAATACCAATTAAGAGAGAAACAAAAACAACAACTTAATGAAATACAAAATGAATTAACTTGCAATGTTTTACAGCACTTAATCATTATACTTTTACCAGTTAGCCACTGCTATTCTTCTCATTACATTTTGCACATATTTTGCATGTTTTGTTCTCAAAGTGGCTCAGACTAGATAAGCCTTGCTTTTTCTTAGTCGTATAAGTTATTCATTGTATTAAGTATTTCTTGTAAACAAAGTTACTGTAGAATTGTATTGAATTGTTGTGCAAAAATATTTCGAAAATCTTATTGTGATTTTGTGCTGTTTTTGAAGTTTTCTCAGAGGGGATTTTTCCAGATAATACCGCATAGGTTTAGAACAGATCATCCAATTTCAGTAAAGTAAATTCTAAAATCTATTTGAACATTTTCACCATTAAATCACTGCATGTATACATTTTTCTATCATATCTGAAACTAACAGAATTTTTAATATTCCTTTCTTAGGGTGTTGGAAATATTAGAGACATTCCCATAACACCAGGAGAGACAAGAAACATCAAAATTGAAGTCACCGCTGAGGATGGCACCACAAAGGAATACAACATCAATATAGTTTCCATGTCACCATCAGCTGCAGTTCTCTCTGATATTAAATTACCTTATGGAAGCCTCTCTCCAGAATTCAAGTCAGACTGTTATGAATATGTGGCCTCGCTACCCTGGTTTCTTGAATCTGTAACCATCCTGCCTGAAGCCAAAGACAAAGACACTGAAGGCGCCAACGCAGGTGTCAGTGTTTTGTTGTTCTATGGACAGACACAAAAGACCATTGAAGTTGTGTCACCAGATAAAACAACCACAACAAAATACAATGTCCAGTTTCGCAAAACCAGAATACTTAGAGCAATTGTCACAACTGATTGTGATGCAAAGATTTTAAAAAGATGCCCAGTTTGTCTTGGTATTTTACAATGTCCAGTTTCTTTAAAGCAGCAAGAAACTGAAGCTACAAGTTCCAAGAAGTTACTTTTTTGTAGAAGTTGTGCTGAGACACTAACACGGACTAGAAAACAAGATCCATTTACTGAGAAACCCCTGCCACCTGATTTCATTGAAGATCAGAATGAACATGAGAAAATCTTGGCACCTATTCAAGTTCTGTGTTGTTATTATCGATTTGGTTGTGAAGAGAAGATAGAATTGAGACGGCTTGGCAAGCATTTGAAAGAATGCAGTTTCCAGCCAACGCTGGCACTAAAGTTTGAAGGAGCTATAACAGCAGCACAGCAAGCAAATGAAGAAAATGTAGGCATGATACATACTTTTTTGGTTGAATGAAAATATGTATCTAACTGCATTTGGAACCACACTATCAATTTTATGATTTTTAAATCAGTTATCACACTTATACCCTATTCACACTGCAAGTTAAACCAGTTTAAACTAAACCAGGTTATCAAATGGAGCCTTCTAATTGGGCAGTCCAACAAATCCAATGCATTTGATTTGTTGAAATCTAAACATAGTTTAAGTAAAGTTGGTGAAAGTGTGTCAGTGTGAATGCTGTATGAGGCGCACTATTTTTAAGATTTGTTGCTTAGTTCAAGATTTTTGTTTCCCGATAAGATTAGTGTTTAACCAAAACTTGTGTTCCTTGGTTTGTGCATAAATAGTAAAAATTGCACCTCTCATTATCACATCATGATTTTGTGATTTTTTATTCCCTAGCATTAATTCAGGTTTTTTAACAGTTTGCTGGATCTTTTAATGAAATGCAAGGGAACAGCATCACAACTTTAATCTAATGTGAAAAAATCATATTGAACCGAGGGCCATCAAGAGTGGGGCTGGTCCCCAGTGTAAATTATGGAAAGGGGCCCTCTTGTCCGGAAGATGCTAGAAAATATTGAAAGCAAAGAGATATCATATTACCTTATTTTCCTGGGCCCCTAAAGGCTCTGGGCCCTCTGGTGACTACCATGGCCACTCCCCTTTTTGATCGACCTGTCTTGAATTGCTTGTTATTTTCTAATTTGTTGAACTGAATCAAAAATAACTTTATTTACTTATCAGCACTACTTTATAACTAACGCTCAGATACAGTGAACAATAGATATCTTATAGTACACTAAGGCCTTAATCAGAGTAGAGTTTTAAAGTTGGTTGGGTGATTTTTGACTTAGAATTTTTAAGACAGAATATATTTTGTAAATGGGAAACTACTGCAGGGTGTCTCAAAAAGTACTTCTATTTGAGAAATCATTTGGCCGATTCTCAAATTTCTCTCTTTGGCAAATACATCTACGACCAAATCATTTTTCCAGGCATAGTTGACTGTGTGATTGGTTTTAAAATTAGTAAATTTAGCTCTTTTTAGAGCTTCTGGATTTTGAGGCATTCTGCAAATAACGCTTGTGACTCCCAGATTAATTTCTTTTGATATAAACTTTTTAGTTTGGTCATAAAAAATGCAAAATTGTTGTTGACTTGAAGGAAAATGAAAAATTTCACTCTGATAGCTTTTAGGTAAGATAAGCAATATTTCTTATATGCCGTGTAGCCCAGAATGAGGCTTTTCAATGCTCCTTTTTGTGAAAACAGACATAATAATTTTGGATCATTGACGAGGGGGTTAGAAAAGAACTGAATGTCCACGATTTTTCAAATGGGAGTACTTTTAATTGGCACACTTGGGCCAATCAGTAGAGCTCTAAGATTTCTCTCTCTGACAGATTCTAAATAACATAACATAGCATAACATAACATAACAAACATAACAGAACATAACATAACATAACATCACATAACAAACATAACATAACATAACAGAACATAACATAACATAACATAACATAACATAACATAACATAACATAACATAACATAACATAACATAACATAACATAACATAACATAACATAACATAAAATAACAAACATAACATAACATAACATAAAAACATTCTGTTGAGGCTAACAGCTATTTACGGTTCAATTAACATCAATGATTTTCGTGTTGTATAGTCTCATTATAACATAGCTCTAGCAATAAGTGCCCTCAGGCTAGGGATCAGCTGAAAGGGGTAAGTTTTGAAATATGTTCAAATTTGAAAATGTGACAGATCCAAAATATAAAAAATTTTCACAGAAAAGTATCATGTTTAGCCTTTTAACACAGCTTAAATTTGATTTAGAGTTCAAATGAAAAATTTTTAGCCTGCAAATTGTGAATATGACTTCGGATAATTTTGCAAGCAATGCAGTTCATTTCGAAGAGCTTAATAGACCTTTTAGCTATTCGAAAAAACGAATCTCAATTTAACGAAAAATCTACAAATTTTATATAATTTTCGAATGTTTACTAAAGCGATAGATAAGGCCACTCAGTCAAAATAGCTAAAGGTCTATTGCCAGATTGCATGATAGTTTTATAGTTTGCTTAATATATATTTCCACGACTTACCTGCATGGTTTTGAAGGAACAAAGAACTGCTGTTTCTTGAAAAATCAAAAGTTTTCTAAGAATGCTAATCATGCCATGTCAATCTTAGGCCCCGTTCACACTACTCCGTTTTTGTTAGTATCCGTTTTTGTTGCATCGGAGATGCCCGTTCACACTACTCCGTTTTTGTACAAAAACGGTGAGAAAAACCTCCGTTTTTGTGCGTTCACACTGATCTGCCCGATAACAAAAACGCAGCGAAAAACATCCGTTTTTGTGCGTTCACATTACTCCGTTTTTGTGAAACCCATTGTTGAATAGTGAAGCGTTTTCAAAAACCTCCGTTTTTGTGCGTTCACATTGATCAAATGCGTTTTCAAAAACCTCCGTTTTTGTGGATATCCACTTTTGACAGCGTTTTCGAAAACCTCCGTTTTTGTGGCGTTTTTGTGCGGATCAGTGTGAACACTTTCACAAAAACGGAGGTTTTTCTCTCCGTTTTTGTACAAAAACGGAGTAGTGTGAACGGAGCCTTAGACTGCGTTCACACGATGCCGGAACAATTTGAAAACGGTCAGAAATTTGCCGGTAAAAAGCTCGTTGCAAGACTTTGATGCCAATTAAGTGAACCTAAATCCTAAGAATCGTTCAGTCTCGTTCCAAAAGCGTCTGAAAATGTTCTATTTTTCATCATTTCATTAAGTGTTTACACGATGCCGTTTCCAAAATGTGCCGATTAGAGTTATGTTTTCAAAATCTGCCGTTTTCAAAATCTGCCGGCAAAAAATGTGCCCTTTTCGTGTGAACAGCAGGCCATCCGTCGAATTGTTCACCGTTTTCAAAATGTGCCGGCATCGTGTGAACGCAGTCTTAGATTTAAATCAACCTAATCATTTAAGATTGCACATATTGATTCCTTTTACTTGCCTTATTAGCTCAAGACTGATATCTGCAAGATGTGCAGTCATTCTGTTCGAAATAACGAATTCAACAGCCATTTGAAGTTTTATTGCCCAGCCAAACATCCAAACACAAGATTTACTCATGTTGTAGAGCTGCGTAAGTGGGAGAAAAAGTTAAATGACAAATCAATTCAGAGAACAAATGATTTAGATGACTTTAAAGAAGATGCACCATTAGGTATGTCGCGAATTTCTTTCTTTTGTTTTTTCTAGCTAGCATTCAAAGCATAGCCGCACATTGGTCAAATTTTAAGGGGGCGGTAAAGGAACATTTTCTCAAAACAACCAAATCTTTGGAATTTCTTTTTTTCTACCGGGTGAGCCAGAAAAAGTTCCCACTTTTAAGGATTTATTGCACCAAGAGTACCTCACGGATTTAAATGATTCACATTTCAGTTCAAGGCCGAAAGATCGAAATATTTCTGTGATTTTTCTCGCTGTCTTACCAGCAGTAGATGTATCGCTAAATTTAAGTTTGTAAAAGTTCATGATTGCAAAGTGGCTCAAAAAGGGCCTTAAACATTAGTTAAACACGGAACAATTTCTTTGGGATGCTATGTATATATTTCTACACTCAACAGAAGGGTCTCCCCTACCTTTGCAACTTGCTCCTAAGTTTTGTTTTCATCTCCATAATGTAGTTCTTTGCAAGCCTTGCTCTTAATCCTTGGTCGTATTGGAAAATGCTGTTCTTTGCAGGACAAACCATTACTTTTATGAATTCTTACTGCCCGTTTGCATTCTGATAATCTTGTGAAGTGACCACCGTTGCATACCATCTTATCCCAATTTGATATAACAGCAAAGGTCTTGTCTTTACTCGTTGCTCTCTCTTTTAAAAATGAACTTGCACCTCGTTTTTATGTCATTGTGATACGTCACGTGCACGATATTCGAGATTACATGATTTATGAGACCATTGTTTTCAGTTGTTTTCTATTGTTTTCTATTGTTTTCTATTGTTTATGAGACAATGCTAGCCCTTGTTTCTGATAAACCTAATCCCTTTCTGTCTCCATTCATGTGCAAAACTTCTCCTCCCTGATACATCATGTTTCATTTTTAGCTGTTGAAGGGGGGTCAAACACCTCCAATTCCCTCTGCTCCATCCCGTGTTTGCTCTTTTTTCAACGACAATGACTTTTATTTGGTCCGTTGCTCAAGCTATAATGACCTTGTCTGGAATTTGGATGCTATAGCCCCCCCCCTGCCATCATGAAGCCTGCCTACAATCCGTAGACGTTGAAGAGGAACTAGGAACCTTCCTTTCCCTCTGCTCCACCCCGTGTTTGCTCCTTTTTCAACAGCAATGACTTTCCTTTTGTCTGTTACTCGAGCTATGATGACCCTGTCTGGAATTTGGATGCTGTAGCCCCCCCCTGCCATGAAGCCTGCCTACAATCCGTAGACGTTGAAGAGGGACTGGGAACCTTCCTTTCCCTCTGCTCTACCCCGTGTTTGCACTTTTTTCAATGGCAATGACTTTCCTTTTGTCTGTTACTCGAGCTATGATGACCCTGTCTGGAATTTGGATGCTAAAGCCCCCCTGCCATGAAGCCTGCCTACAATCCGTAGACGTTGAAGAGGGACTGGGAACCTTCCTTTCCCTCTGCTCTACCCCGTGTTTGCACTTTTTTCAATGGCAATGACTTTCCTTTTGTCTGTTACTCGAGCTATGATGACCCTGTCTGGAATTTGGATGCTAAAGCCCCCCTGCCATGAAGCCTGCCTACAATCCGTAGACGTTGAAGAGGGACTGGGAACCTTCCTTTCCCTCTACTCCACCCCGTATTTGTTCTTTTTTCAATAGCAATGACTTTCCTTTTGTCTGTTACTCGAGCTATGATGACCCTGTCTGGAATTTGGATGCTGTAGCCCCCCCCCCTGCCATGAAGCCTGCCTACATTCCGTAGACGTTGAAGAGGGACTGGGAACCTTCCTTTCCCTCTGCTCCACCTCGTATTTTTTCTTGTTTCAATAGCAATGACTTTCCTTTTGTCTGTTACTCGAGCTATGATGACCCTGTCTGGAATTTGGATGCTATAGCCCCCCTGCCACGAGGTCTGCCCACAATCCGTAGACTTATACGTCTTCTTCATTGTAAAGGTTTCTCGCGCATTGAAGGATCCGTCATTAACTGTTCTCCGCAGTGCACTTGATCCTCTTCAATCCATTTAGGCCTATGTTGTTATCTGCCTGATGAGCACGTGCTCAACCGTACTCGAGCCCGTAAAGTATTTATCCAAACGTCTGTTTCTCTGAAGGTGTCTACTTTTCAAGCTGGAGGTTGTATTTCGATATCTTTTCCTTCCGACTCCTCCATTACAAGTTGCTAGGTTCTGTGAGATTTTAAAAATTGAGACTTGCAGCAAGTCAAGGTACTTGGAAGCTAGGGGACCTGTGGAACTCTCGTTTTGGCACATGCCGCAATGAGCTGTGCTTCCAAGCTGAAGTAAGGAAGAAGAGAACTTCCAAAGTATAGCACTATTTACGTCCTTACTCGCAAACTAGGATCAGGTGAACTGTCGTTAAGGCACACTCTTTAATGTGCCCGTAAGCCGCTTCCACGCAAAAGTAAGACAGAGGAGAACTTCCAAAGTGAGGCATTGTATTTTGGTCCTTACTCGCAAACTAAGACCAGTTGCGCTCTCGTTGAGAAACACACCGGAATGAGCGCATAGATGGCTTCCAAGCTGTAGTACATCGTGGCAGAAGAGTACTTTCAAACTAGAGCATTGTATTTTGTCCCGCTTGCAAGCTGCTGTGCTGTTTAGTGTATGACCTATTGAGCTGACTCTAAGGCCGACACCTCAGAGCATTACAGAGACAAAGTTAGCTGTAGACCTTGAAAGAAGTGTAGTGGCTTTCTGGCTCAATACAGGTAGCAGTTTTTCTGTTGATTCATTACTGGGTGTCACAAACTAAAGCTAGCATCCTTGTTCTATAATTTTCTGAATTAGGACGTGATATCAACGTTCAAGTCGCTTTTCATGTGATTGTTTTGAAGACTGAATCGATTCCAAGATCTATGTCAAAATACAAGGCCACCGAAAGGAGGCAAGTGGCAGGGGGCAATTTGGCCAAGGGCCTCGGAGTGTAGGGGGCCTCATAAAGTGATGCTTCCCTGCCTACTGCCCGCTTCGCTCGCAAGGGGCCTCATTTCGCAGTCTTGTCCCTAGGCCCCCTAAACCTCTCGGCAGCCCTATGAAAATATCCAGCATGCTCTAGCCCATATGTAATCACTAGTTTATAATCTGATTTGTTTTTAACTGTAATTTCTTTACTTGAATTCGTCTTTAAATCAACTGGAATGTCTTGAAATCATATGTACATTATTATTTTCGCAATCCTTGCTCGTGGTTTTTTCATTAAATTTGATTTCTTGGCAGGGCCGTCGCGAAGGAAGCTTTGCAAGGGGGGTGTAATGGTCTAAATTTGCCGACAAAGGGCGTGGTCATTGGGTGTGGTCATTAGAACTAGTTATGCCTGAGAAGTGTCTTTATTCATTGGTTCTCAGCTCTCTTAACTCGATTTTTACACCATCCTCTACTTGGTATACATGAAGAAGATCTTTTGCTTAGATACTAGCTTTCAGAATTAAAGCAAATTGCAAATAGTCTGTTGATTTCCAATTGCTGTTCCCAATGTTTCGAACGGCACCAACCTGTTTTCCCTTTCATATTCTGGGTGGAATCTTTCGTTGTCACCTTTTCTATAGTTGTCGTCGAAAGCTCTACCACACACAATACATTTCAGTTTCACATGTTTTCGTTTTCTGGTGACATCGGTAGTAGTACTGCCACTCAATTTGCTCCTTCTGACTTTTGCCCAACAAAATCAGCCCGAACATCGACCAGAAATTAAATATCGTCAAGTTGTTTTGGGAATAAGATCAAAGCAACTATTTATTTTACCAAAGATTGCAAACAATAGTTTACACTGCTTTTGTGATTTGATTCTGTTCTAACTTTATTAGTCATACAATAACTCACTGTTCTGTGAACAATTTGTGGAGAACGCCGACTAATTATTGCTGAGCAGAGATTGCCCAAATTTTACCAATTTGCCGAAAAAAGCAGGTTTGAGGGTTCATTTGCCGACTGATGCTTTTTTCAGGGGGGGTGTCACACCCCCCACACCCCCACGTCGCGACGGCCCTGTTTCTTGGCAAGGCTTTGGTTTCTACTATACAGGGAGGGCTCAAATCTTTCCTGTATTTCAAAAAGTGGGTGTCAAATGGTAGCAATTTTTCTACAGGTTGTCTAAAAAAAATAGCTCGACGCTTGATTAAATTCTAAAAGAAACGATACGCTGAATGGACACTTGGTCAAGTCACCCTTTTCCTGAGATTTTGAATTACGGTTTGACACAAGAATTTTGCAAATTCTTTTTAGAATTTATGGAGTTATGAGCCTTTGAATTTCAAGTTTGTATGAAAACTGAAAACGGAATGGCATTTTTGGTAAAAATCTCATCGACCATTGTTTCTGCTAGTTCTCAATTGTTTCAGGGTGAACCCAATGGGATTTGAACAGGTTTTCGATAACCTAACTTTCAAGTATATGGATGCTTTGAGGAAATAGATTCAGTCTCTCGTTGATTGTGTTTTGAACCACTGTTGTTGGACGTATGCAATGTTGTGCAAATTTTTTCAATGATCACAAGGATTAAATTACTTTGGAAGTCCTATTTGATTTGCTCTGATATCAGCGAGAGGTATGACATTAGACAAGCTCCTTCTACCTCGGTCTTCAAGGTTTTTTGCATTACAAGTAATCTGGGGTCTCTGGTTCCAGCTATCCCATATTTTTATCGTGGTCTCGCTTGGCATACCGGAAAAAGAGGACCCAGGACCCTCACCAGGACCAGGACCCGGGGGTCCTCTTCCGGGTCCTGGTTCTGGTCCTGTCCTGTTGAGGGTACTGGGTCCTCTTTTTCCGGTATGCCGCCTCGCATTTTGTGTTGGGGTTCACTTTTGAAAAGTTGAAGTTCGTGACTCACGAGAGATCCTTGAACAGATCTCATAATTTGACTAGTTTTAGATAGAACAAACGATAGGACTTATTTGTTACTATTACAATGGCCATGGCGTCAACCTCGTCTAGGTCAAGTACAGACTTTTAAAGGACAAGTCCGGGGTTGATAGAACAATTGTTAAAAAGCAATCCTACAAACTGCTGACACCAATCGTGAGTTCTTTCCAAGTTTTGATGCCTCTAACTTTCATAAATTTGTTAATGAATCTTCGTAAGTTAGGCCAAATATCGTCACCATTTTGTATTTTGTACGAATGGGCTAAGGTGCGATAAGGAGGCTAGCAATGTGAGTGGTATAATATCAACACATTTGGCAGCCTCGTTCAGGTCAACGTGAAGTGACTTCATATAAAATGACGTCATTTCGCACTTATAAGCAGATTGATATAGGTAGTTTCGCAGATTAAAAGAGGAAAACATTAAAAAAAAGTACTACACACCATTCACAACAGTGTAAACAACTCCGGACTTGTCCTTTAAGAGAGTGACTACCATGTTGATCAGCAAAGTACTGGGCTAGAATCTTTAAGAGAGTGCGTGTAAAGTACTATTGCATTTCCCTTGAACTAGGACTTGAAAGGAAGGCTGCTTTTGCTGTAAATCTGCCGTGGAAATTTTTTATATCTTGATTATCATCAAAATGGTAGCTTGCGCACAGACCCACTACCTAAAGGAGGAAAGGACAATCCTCCTTTAATAGTAGGCATGTTCAAAGTCATTTTAAGATTGACCTGACTGAAATCAGCCACTCTGTTTGAAACTGCGATAGCTTTCTCGAAAAGACTCTTCCAAGAAACCTTGAGCACTTTTGACTCGTACGTTTTGATTTTTAAAAACAGTTGATATATTTTTTTATTATCCTAGCATAATTATATTTTCAGACAAAATGGGACAGGAAGAACTTGAAATTGCAGCTCAAAATTATGCCAGGTTGATCAAGATGCAGCCAAGAGATCATGTCTATCATTTCAAACTTGCGACGGTATTAGAAGAGATGTATTATGCTCAAGATATGTTTGGCATCAAGAAAGAGGTATTCAACCTAATTTGAAGGGACTGGATTTTTTAGATTTTTTTTGCTAATTTCATAACATTTTTTTAAACTTGGAGGGATTTCGAAGGATCTCTTTGGATGTTTTGTCAGAGTCGGATAAAGAATATGCAGTACATATCACATCCTACTGTTACGATACGAAGGGGGTAAAAACGGTAGGACTACACCTTCAGTGAATTTAATTTTAAATCATCTTTAGATTTTCACAGTTGTTTTGAAATTTTTGAGAAAAGGTTTGGAAGAAAGTCAAAAATTGCCATAGTAGTCATCAACTCATTATGTGACTGCATGATGCAAAATGACTGAGTTGCTATTTCAGTGTTATCGTTATGTCTTATTTTGCAAGAAAGGTATCTTCTGATCATGCGCAAGAATTAATGCGAAATCATAACGTGAAGGCTGCTGGGAAAGATTTATTACTGGATGAGTAGAAAAAATATTGGGATCTTTGCCTATATTTTACAAATATTTTATTCAAGAGGAAAGCTAACTCAGATTTAAAAATTTATTTGGTTGGTTTTTCTGAGTTGTAAGATTTTACAAACAGAATCTGAGAAGATTATTATCTCTTAACGCCTCTTGATACCTCTTTATATCTGTCTCAATACCTCTTTCTCGGCACGATATGCCTTGATAAATGCCTCCTGGTATACAACACTCAGTATTGCAAACGATTTTTTCAACCTATTCACCACCAGGAGCGTACATGTTGTTATGGCAAAACCCGATGTATTTTGCTGAGCAATTTTAACCTTTTTTCAAGAGAGCGAAAGTTCTCTCGCTGCTAGGAACATTCCTGTTGTGTTGCAAAA
Organism: Aurelia sp. 3 sensu Dawson et al. (2005); assembly: GCA_964020215.1. Taxonomy (NCBI): domain Eukaryota; kingdom Metazoa; phylum Cnidaria; class Scyphozoa; order Semaeostomeae; family Ulmaridae; genus Aurelia; species Aurelia sp. 3 sensu Dawson et al. (2005). Next base: position 26,189,211 of record OZ026574.1, on the reverse strand, counting down.
AATTATCTTTATTTGATAATTTTTTCAGTGCAACTTTTTGTATCATTAAAAATATCTTCATTAAATGAATAAACCATTTTGCTAAATTTCAAACGACTAAATTCTTTTCTCACTCACCCACTAATTTGTCTTCATTTTCCTTTCCCAGCAGGAAGGTGGAGAAGAAAACGAGGACAAAGATTTTGATAATTTGATGGACATTGCAAGTGACTCATCCAAAGAGGATGACATAAAAGCACTATGCGAACAGAGAGGAGTAAGCAGAAATGCACCTTTGTCACTTGTGCTTAAAGCTATAGACGAGGAATATCATAGCCTTTTAGACCAGAATCAGTCAGCCAAGGCCGACTATGTGCAAAAACTTTACAACTGGAAGTCAAAACAATCCGTACAGCAACGCGTTGGAAATCTTGGTTCGAATGAAAAAGATGGTGGATTGCTAAACAAAGCATTGTTGAAGTGCCAAGATGCATTGGCTTGTGATCCTAATAATTCGAGGCTGCATATGCATGTTGGCAGGTATTTGTTGATGCTAGGGAGATATGAGGATGCTGTAAAAAGATTAGAGGCAGCTTTTGGATTGAGACCAACTGGTATCCAAGCAAAGTAGGTCATTTTTCGACTGTTTGATTGTTTTGACTGCAGGAAATCTCGGTTAAATGTTGTTGTTTCGTACACCTTGTTGGACTTTTTACTTTTGGAAGAAGATTTGAAGGACAACGTGCTAATTTGGATAAATCGTGCAAATTTGGATAGATCAATTACGAAACCTAGAAGTGCTTCGAGCAGGAAGTCCTTAATGATTTTAAATTTTGATTTGTTATTTCTTTTGGATCGTGGTATCCTTCAGAAGAGGCTTTTGGTGCAGTATCTGATAAGAATCAATCGTGCAAAGAATGATTTATGAATTGCTTTAATTTTCAAAGACATTAGTTTAAGGTGAAATTTTTTCAAAAATTGCACTTGATATATGAAAAAATCGTCACTTACCTGTTCGAAGCACATTTAGGTTTTGTACCGGGTGAGCCAGAAAAAAGTTCCCAACTTTTGAAAATTCATAACACCAAGACTGCTTCACTGATTTGAATCATTCAAATTCTAGTTAAAAGTCGAAAGATCGAAGTATTTTGGTGATTTTTCTCGCCGTCCTACCAGCACTAGAAGTATTGGTAAATTCAGCTTTATAGAAATTTCATGGTTGCAAAATGGCGGGAAAAGGGCCTAAAACATTGATCAAATCGTAAGGACTCTATTCAAATCGAACAATAGGCCATGGGCGTTTCACCTCCCTCAAGAGTTATAAGACATTGATTTTCAAAAAAATACGAAAGATTTTCAATCCCGAGGCAATTATTGCCTAAACGATATCTCTCACCCATGAAAAGTTGCATTTCCTTCATCATTCTGTGCGAGAAGTCATTATGCATTGATCGATGTTTTAGGCCATTTTTCAGTCATTTTGCAACCATGAAATTCTTGTAAAGTTGAATTAACCTATATTTGTAGTGCTGGTAGGACAGCGAGAAAAGTCACAAAAATACTTCGATCTTTCAATTTTTAACTAGAATTTGAATAATTCAAATCCGTGAATTAGTCTTAGTGTTATGAATTTTCAAATGTGGGAACTTTTTTCTGGTTCACCCGGTAGTTGATTTATCCAAATTCGCAATTTGTCCTTTGAATCTTCTTTCAAAAGTAAAAAGTCCAATACAAATTGCACAAAATAACGCATTTAACCAATGTTTACTCCAGTCAAAACAGTACCCCGTCCAAATTTCGACCAGGTATATCATCAATTTCATTACTTTTAAAGGGGCATTCCGCGGGAAAAAACTGGATATCGGCGAACTGCGTCGTTTGCATTTAAAACGAACATTCATATCATTATCAACATTTCCCGATATTTCTCAACCGGCCACAAAGCTCAAACCGGCCACAAACGACAGACCGAGAACTCAGCCATAACCTCGTATTTGAATCCGAGACAGATACCGAGAATTGTCGTTAAAGCCGATCATTTCTCTTGGTCGTAGTCGATCGTGGACACATGAAAGAACCAATACAACAGGACTTTCAAACTTAATTCTAAGAGCGACACGCAACGAACCCATCAATGCTTGCAGACGACTAACCGGTGGACAACAACGAAAATTTGCAACCTTTGTTCGCCAACAACGAAGCTCAAAAATAGTAGGGTATTAAAATTGAAATCGGTCCAAATGTTTTTCTCCATATCTTGCCTTTGAGAAGTGCGATCGAGAAAAGGAAATTTCCTGATTGTTGGAAAACAGCTAGGATTGCACCTATCTTCAAAGATGGCCCTGAAAATATTAAATCTAACTACCGTCCAATTTCGGTCCTACCAACGTTTTCGCGTTTATTTGAGAAAGTTTTGTATGGCCAACTTTACCAATACCTGGATGAAAATAAGTCGCTTTACTTGCACCAATCTGGGTTCCGATCATTGCACTCTTGTGTCACATGTCTACTCAAGAGCACGAATGATTGGTACACAGACATCGACAGAGGCAATGTCAATGCGGTCGTTTTCATCGACCTTAAAAAGGCTTTCGACACTGTAGACCATAGTATCCTGCTAGAAAAGTTGTCACTTTATGGCATAAGGGGTATTGAGCTTGAGTGGTTCAGATCCTATCTTAGTGGGAGAAAACAGTGCTGTAAGGTGAATGGGCACATATCGAACATTGAAAGTATTCGATATGGAGTTCCCCAAGGGTCTTGCTTGGGACCACTTCTCTTTTTGATATATATTAATGACCTTCCACTTGCACTTGATAATGCCAAGGTTACTATGTATGCAGATGATACCAGCATCTCTTATTCCTCTAAATCAGTTGATGAAATCAATTCAGCAATCAATGATGATTTTTCCAATCTCAAATTATGGTTAGAAGGCAATAAGTTGTCTCTAAATGTTACGAAAACTCAAGCTATGCTTATCGGTAGCAGGGCAAAAGTCCAGAACATTTCTAACAGTGATGTCATTAGCCCTAAGTTTGTTATTGATGACGAAGTTGTCCCGATGATAAATGAAGCTAAGTACCTTGGAATACAAATTGACAAAACATTGGGTTGGAAGGAACATATCAACATTATTGCTGCGAAGATTTCGCGAGGGATAGGGATGCTGAGATATGCAAAGAGGTACGTCCCACTCAGTACAGTAAAAACCATGTACAGAAGTATAGTCGAACCCTATCTACGATACTGTTGCACGGTATGGGGATGTTGCACTGAGGCAGACTTAAAAAGATTGCAAATTCTCCATAATCGTGCTGCCCGTATTGTGACAAATAGTGCTTATGATGCACACTCCTTGCCCCTTATTAAAGGTCTGGGCTGGCTAACAGTTAAAGAGCTGATCAGGTTTGAAACGGCAACTACTGTTTTCAAATCTGTTAACCAACTTTGCCCAGACTATATGGCCCAAATGTTTCAAAGACAGCGTGAACAGGCAATGAGGACGCTAAGAAACACCGAAACTGACTTGAGACTTCCTTTGTTTAGAACAAACAATGGACAAAAGTCATTTGCATATCGAGGGGCTACCGTTTGGAATAGTCTAGATCACCAAATCAAACTGTCTCCCTCGCTATCAAACTTCAAATTTAAACTAAAGGAAGGATTATAAAGCAAACTTTACGTACTTCCTTCCATCAAGAACATATATTAATTTTTCCTCTCTGTTGCAATTTAATTTCCTTTTTTCGTTTGGATAGGAATAATTAAAATTAGGTTTTTTTTTAGGGAATTTATCTGACAATGCATTAAGTGGTATTAGGAATTTATTGAGTAATTAATTTTTTCTTTTTGTTTTTCTTTTCTGTTTTAACAGGGCACATTGTAAAGCAGTTTTTTTCCCGTATGAACTGAATGTTTTTTACCCTGTATAAATAATTTAAGATGAAAAAATGAAACGAATGAAGGAAAACGATTTCTGAGGGCTGACAAAATCTGCTTTTCGATCGGGATAATGACATAAACCTTTGCATGCATTTGATTTTCGCGGAATGTCCCTTTAAGATATGGCTGCCACTTCGAAGTTTTTGTCTCATAAAATCAGAAAACATTGATATCAACTAGATTTTTGATTTTGGTAAATAGACAACGAAATGCCGAATATTTTCCCGCCAAACCTGCTTGATTTGAGGTGTCGGTTGGAGGGAAAAATCGCTTGTTTTGTTATGAAGTAAATGTGTTATAGGAAGTTATAGGACATTTCCGATGCCATTTTGAATTTACCGTCTTAATACTTTTGCATCCTAAGCGTATGTTGTGGTTTTACTTTTGGTTTAGGTTCTATCTTGGTCTAGCTTACATGAAGCATTTTGCCAGAGCACACCGACATCAATATGACACATTGCAGTATTTGCAAGATGGAATTGATTATGCATTGTATAAGATGGTTGAAGATCCTGACCCCCAATCAAACCTGTGCAGTACTGACATATTCGTGAGGGACAGTAATGTTCTTATTTTGGAAGGAATGCTGGAACTTGGTAATGTTCTTGTAGAGAAAGGATACTCAACAGAAATGGAGAGGTTGAATATTATTGGTAAGAGCTTTAATTCTTGAACATATTGTAGGTTTCAAATCTTTCAAGAAGTTGATGTAAAGTTCCATGATCTGTTTCTTTGAATTGGATAGCTTGAAAGAAGCAATTTGCTTCTTTGCTATTCTACCTTTGAACTTTTCTGAAATCGCCAATATTTCCACAATAGACCTTTTAGCTATTCTGCAAAAGAGACTGGATCGAGCGTTATTTTTATACATTTTCATACACGACGTTCGATCGAGTTGCGTTAGAGCTTCTTTCACTATTGTGCACATTCGAAAATTCGATAAAATGTAGCAAAATACCGTTCGATTCTGATTCTTTTCAGAATAGCTAAAAGGTCTATTAACGCCTGTGGCTCCTGCAATGTGAGCCAGCTCACTTGAAAAGAGGAGGCATGAATAATGAGGCATTGGGTGGCAGAAACTGGGTCGTATCGGCTAATTTTATTCTATTACAAGCAAATGAGGAATCACAATTCCTTTTGATTAAATTTGTATGCTACAATTAAGTTCATTGTTCTTGAAGAATGCTTGACTTGAATTAATGGTATTTGCAGAGTCATGTTTGGTAATCACAGTTTGGACTCTGGACTTTGAGGTGAAATGGTTGACTAGATTGAAGTTCATTGTTTTCACAGATTGAATTGTTACAACAAATCTGCCACCATTCTTGTATGGTGGCCTGACCGCTTCTTCATTTGCTTGGTAATTGACTGCACTTTTTTAAAGATTTACGTGTCAACACTTGCTTTTGCTCCTGAAAGTGTGTTCCTCAGATAGACATATACCATTAAATTTGCGCTTGACGTATACTTCTTCGTCCTTGCAAAATTGCTCTTTTCTTTTAAGTTTGTTGTACCTGGGTTGCGACTTCCACTTAATGATGTCTTCATTGATTTTGACGGGCTTCTTTGTTTTTGCGCATACGCTTTTTGGGGATTTCCCCTTTTTATTAAATACGCAACGCTTTTGGGGACTTCCCCTTTCAATTAACGATTTCTACAAGTATTTCCAAGGAATTCCTTGGTTACGCATACGCTCTTTGGGGATTGCCCCCTTTTAACTAATTAAGCATACGCTTTTGGGGATTTCCCCTTAATAATTTCTACATTGGTCTTGAAGGACTTCCTGCCTTCTTTACGCACACGCTCTTTGTGGATTCTTCCGTTTTGTTTTCTTTTCAATACGCATTTGGGGACTTCCCCTTTTTGTTAACAATTACATCAATACATTTTCAAGGACTTCCTTGTTTGTGTATACTTTTTGGGACTTCCCATTTTTATCAAACTTTCAACAACTAGATTTCCAAGGACTTCCTTGTTTTTTTTTTTTACATTGGGGACATCCCCTTTCATTTTCAAGGACTTCCTTGTTTTTTTATATACTTTTGGGGACTTCCCCTTTCATTTTCAAGGACTTCCTTGTTTGTGTACACTTTTTGGGACTTCCCATTCATATCATACTTTTGACAACTTCATTTTCAAGGACTTCCTTGTTATTTATATACTTTGGGGACTTCCCCTTTCATTTTCAAGGACTTCCTTGTTTGTGTACACTTTTTGGGACTTCCCATTTTTATCAAACTTTCAACAACTTCATTTTCAAGGACTTCCTTGTTTGTATATGCTTTGGGGACTTCCCCTTTACAATTAACAACTTCTACATTTCATTTTCAAGGACTTCCTTGATTTTTATATACTTTGGGGGCTTTCCCTTTCATTTTCAAGGACTTCCTTGTTGTTTACATACTTTGGGGACTTCCCCTTTCATTTTCAAGGACTTCCTTGTTTGTGTACACTTGTTGGGACTTCCCACTTCAATCAAACTTTCAACAACTTCATTTTCAAGGACTTCCTTGTTTGTATATACTTTGGGGACTTCCCTTTTTTTTACTCAAATTACAACAATTTCATTTGCAAGGACGTCCTTGTTTTGTATATACTTTGGGGACTTCCCATTTACAATTAACAACTTCTACGTTGCATTTTCAAGGACTTCCTTGTTTTGGGACTCCCCTTTTTAATCAAATTGTTGTGAGAACTATTACTATCATTATCTTTGCTTTTCTTTGTAGGGGACAATTATCTACATAGATGAACAGAAAAGTTGCATTTGCACAAATTAACTACGATACGACCATGTTTGGGGCAGCAGGGAATCTTGCAGGCTTGCTGACAAGAGTACCTGCTGCCCGATGGCTTATTAGTACCTAAAAGGGGGGGAGGGAAAGGGGGGTTTGATAAATGTCAAGCAGTAATATGACTTTTATTTGGAAGGCAATGAAAAGCTGATTTCTAGATCCTCAGCAAACATGCAAAGCACACCTTAGAATTGCTGAAGGACTGGGAACTAACAGGAAGTATCATTGCATCGCCTTGTCGTTAAAGCACATTTACGCTGGCGTAAATGTTTCATTAACGCCTGTGGCTCCTGCAATGTGAGCCAGCTCACTTGAAAAGAGGAGGCATGAATAATGAGGCATTGGGTGGCAGAAACTGGGTCGTATCGGCTAATTTTATTCTATTACAAGCAAATGAGGAATCACAATTCCTTTTGATTAAATTTGTATGCTACAATTAAGTTCATTGTTCTTGAAGAATGCTTGACTTGAATTAATGGTATTTGCAGAGTCATGTTTGGTAATCACAGTTTGGACTCTGGACTTTGAGGTGAAATGGTTGACTAGATTGAAGTTCATTGTTTTCACAGATTGAATTGTTACAACAAATCTGCCACCATTCTTGTATGGTGGCCTGACCGCCAAGATACGCCCAAAACTACCACCCAGCCTCGTTCAGACCATAGGAAGGGGTCAATCACATTAGAACCCAGCCCCTTGCTACAAGGCACCATTTTGTGGAGAGCTCTGATTTGTTTTACTATATTTCGTTGCTGAGAGCACTAAGCTTAACATATTTTAGATTGTTCTGGATACACCAGCAGACTGTTTGGTTTCTGAAGGATATCATTGACAAAGGCTAAGTTGATACAGGGATTTTCCTGGGTCCTTGAGTGAAATTTAAAATTACATTGTGGACCAACTGGGACCAAGCCTGTTGACAGAAGTAATCAGGCCTTAACAAAGTGTTACGTGAATGAAATGATTTTAATTGTTACTAGATAAGGGACTCAGCATCATTTGATCTAAACTGAGTCCAATTTAGAAGAGTGCAGCCTCTGTTTCATTTTTTTTTCTTTTCATTACCATTTTTCAAGGTTGCCATAGAAAGGTCTACATATGGCATGTAATTATTTTGCTTAACTTAATAATTTTGCAATTTTTTATTTAAATGATGTTTGTGATTGAACCTTTTGAAAAATTTTTTGATCTAATTGATATTTGTGACTGAACGTGGATACTTGTGTAAAGTTTGAAACCAAGCTGTTTGTATGCCTGCAATAAATAGTGAACCCTGAAATAGAAATGGTTATACCTGAAAAGCAAAAGTACCCTGCAAGTGAAAATGATGTTTTGTTTCGAGGATGGACTCAGTGGTACTTGATATAAACTGAATCCAATTTGGGAGTTTGAAGCCTTCAACTTTTTGTTTTTGTTTGATTTTCAGTGACAATATCTTATCCAAGTATTGTTGACGTATGACTACATCTATCACATACATTCTACTTGCGCATGACTTTGGTTTGAAAAAAAATTGGCCAGAAATCTGTATTTGACATTTACCTGATAACTCCTGATTTGAGTTGTATAGTGTGGGCACCGGGATTAATGAGCCTTTATGTGGAGGGGGGGGGGGGGTAAATGCTTTTGTGTTTGGAAAAACTTCTCTCTTTTTCTTTAAACACAAGGATATTTACTGCATTGTATTTGCTTTATGGCTGACCTGAATTTGCAGGGATTGAGAAGAAGAAAGGTTAATATAAACTGCCCTAAGCAAGCTTTAACTGCGCAGACCAAACAGTAAACAGGGAATTGCCTTAGCAGCAAAGCAGTGTGTATGGGTAGGGGGTTTGTTTTTGTTTGTTTTTTGTTTTGTTTTTTGTTTGTATGTATAACATAACTAAAGTTAAGACTTGAACATTGGCCAAGTGACCCCACATTTTGAAAATGGTTATGCTACAACCACTGCAACTGTGGCTAATTGGGTTGGGCTTGTAGCTCCCGGTTGAACTTTTTATTGCTTCTTACTGCAAATTCATCAATAACTCGACAACTTTTCATTGCTCCTTTGCCAGGGAACAAACTGAGGTTACAAGTGTTCCATTTCTGCGTATATTTCTCTTCCATCACATTGCGCGGGTAGCAGGATTTTACCTCTGTTCCACCTCCGGTTATGCAGTTGACTGAGAACTCTTTCATTGCTTGACCCTTGTGGACAGCTAAAACGCTGATAATTCTGGTTGCACTGCGTGATTGACAACTCTGGTTTGTAATTGCCTCCCCTGTTGTTCTATTTGTTATGAAATTGGTCACAAAACAGTGCATACTGAAAACTGTGCTTCCGCATTGCATTCCATGAAATGACGACAGGAAGATTTCCATTCCACTTCGTTATAAATTCAAGACAACGTTCGGAAAATATTTCACAGCGCATGCAGTTCCTCTTCTCCGCAACTCGCTTCTGCTGTCAGTTAAAGTGTTTATCGGTAAGATATTCACTGGATACATAACTTTTGTCAGCCACAAAACGTCCGTAACACAAGCCTTGGACACAAGATCCACTCCACTGATGTCGGCCTAATTTTGGCCTTTCCCGTGAAAGATTTCAGTACAACCAACAATAGTAGATGCTCTAACCATAGCCATAATTTATCGCCATAACATGACTTGTCACTTGTCAGGATCATGAGCTGGTTTGATAAATGTCAAGCAGTAATATGACTTTTATTTGGAAGGCAATGAAAAGCTGATTTCTAGATCCTCAGCAAACATGCAAAGCACACCTTAGAATTGCTGAAGGACTGGGAACTAACAGGAAGTATCATTGCATCGCCTTGTCGTTAAAGCACATTTACGCTGGCGTAAATGTTTCATTATAAGGTTTTTAATTATTTTGTTATGCTCCTCCTAAGGACGACACTTTCGTCTTCGCAAAGGGATAGCACGTGCTACAAGCATATACAAGTCATTGCTGAAAGGGAGAAGCTCTAGGAAGAAGTTTTATCGTGATTTTTATGATGTTTTTAAGGAGCTATCCCAAGAAAATCTTTCACAATTTCCGAACGCAGTGACCGATTTCCACGAGGTAAATTTTAAAATTTATTGGTACATGTCCATTATTGATGAATACCAGGTGAGTCAAAAAACGTTTTCGCGTTTGGCGGAATGTGAAATAAAAAGTATGAGGCCGATATCGCGATATTCAAAACCGTGATAATAATCTATCAGTGAAAGGCTAACTCAGATGAGGAAATTTTGTTTTGTAAAACCACTCATCATGTAGATCTATTGGGCCTAAATCATCTTCTGTTTTTTTCTCACAAGCACTAGGTCTTTAAGAAAAATCAGTTTTCTGAAACTGCTGTACCGTAAAATCAGGTGTCAGTTCTTTGGTATAGGGCCATTCTTGCCACGAAAGCAAAAACCGCCTTCCTCTAAGCCACATGCTGATCGGTAGACGACAGGGTGACAGAATCTCGTCGCCGATGGATATTTTTTGCCGTTTTTACAGCTCTAGGGAAGTAAGGCCCTTAATGGAGCGATAACAACAACAACAATTCAACTCAATGAGATGAGCGTAACTTGAGGGTCTTTATGTAGCGAGGCTACAGTTAAAGTTCCGAAGAAATAAGTCATTGAATTTTACACTAACCTCTGTAAAGATTTGAAAATTACCGGGTGTGCCTGAAAATAATTCCCACTTGGAAATTCATAGCACCAAAATTACTTAACGGATTCGAATGATTCAAATCCTTGTCAAAGGCCAAAGGTCAAAGTATTTTTGTGATTTTTCTTGCCTTCTTATGACCTCTGGAAATATAGGTGAACTAAAATTTCGTTGCAAATTGATTGAAAAGGGCCTAAAACATTCATCAAATCATAAGGATTCTCTTGACACAGAACAATACGCTGAAGGGTATTGGACCTCCCTTAAGAGTTACAAGACATACATTTTTAAAAAATGCTAAAGATTTTAATCCCATGTCGATAAATGTGCAGATGATATCTCTCACCCACGAGAAACTGCATTTTCGTTATTGTTCTCTGTGAAAAGTCCATTATGATTCTCTCAAAGTTTTAGACCCTTTTTCAGTCATTTTGCAACCATGATATTTTTAAGGTTTAATTTCCCTACATTTGCAGCTCTCGTAAGAAGGTGAGAAAAGTCAGAAAAATACTTCGATGTCATGGCTGTCAAGCAAATAATGATTCATTCCGATCCTTTTAGTTCTCTTGATACTATGAATTTTCAAAAGTAGGAACATTTTCTGGCTCACCCAGTATGCTAATAGAGACAAGCTGAAATTTTTAAGCGCATATTTTATCTAGTTTGTATTTTTGTCAACAGGAACTTTCGAACAGACAAGCACAATTTGTTTTCAAGTTATGAGCAACATTGTGCATCGCAACCAAATCTACCAGCAGTTAAAATGGATTTCCTTAAGAGCACATCTTTCGCTCGGTTTGTTTTTGATGACTGAAATGCTGATAAGGAAAACCTCAGCTGAAGAAAGGCGACAAATGCAGGAGTATTGGGACAGACTGGCAGCACTCTCAAGAGCATTCGAGCTCCCTCGTGATAATATTATTCTCGATGTGCAACGACAGGTGAGAGTTCCTTGCTCTTTATCGTGGGTTCCAGGTTTTGCGAAACTTTAGAGGGTCTTTCAAAACGCGGTGATCTATCAGCAAAGCTCTTCTATCGTTCAAGTATTTTGAGGCCTTCAACTGATATATTTTGCTTGAAATCCTTCATTGCGTGTATGCAAGTGCGAGTGTCTCCTCCTCTGATTTTTGTGATTTTATCACCCACAATATAGATTCAACTTTTCCTTCCATTTGAATAACAACGGTTGAAAACAGCAATGTTCGATTCAGAAACTCACAAATGGAAACCCTTGCATGCTTGCACTTTTATTGTGCAACTATTAACATCAAAATCAAGTAGAAGCACGGCCAAAAAATGCGAACAAAATTTTCTGTGTATAAACTGAACTATTCTGAACTCATTTCGAGTAAAGTTGTCGATTTTAACCCTCTGAAAATTGTTTCGAGACTCAAAGCAACTGCATGTCACTGCAAGATGTGTTTTTACTCAGAGCGGGGTTGATGCTATTGTTCTTCGTAGCAAAATTTACCAGATTTGAACGCTCGATCCAAACCTCTTTTCTTGTGAGTAAATAGGTCTATTCAAGAACATGTCATACAGCATAGGTTTCAAATCTTTAAAAAGGTGGGTGTAAAATTCAATTACATATTTCTTTGAACTGGATAGTTTCAAAGATACTTTAGCTATTTGCTGTAATTCTGCCGTTGGACTTTCCTAAATATTTTAAGAATAAGAGTGTTTTTCTCTCTTTCAGGAATTCAAGAAAAATTTCAAAAGAGTGTGATAACATCATTCATAATAATAATAAAATATATGAAATATTTCATACTCTTTTGACACATTTAAAGTGAACTAAACAGTTATAAAACAGTTGTAAAACATGTTTCGACCTTCCGGTCCTCATCAGTCAACGCCATATTGTTGTTATGCAACAATATGGCGTTGACTGATGGCGTTGACTGATGAGGACCGGAAGGTCTAAACATGTTTTACAACTGTTTTATAACTGTTTAGTTGACTTTAAGTGTGTCAAAAGAGTATGAAATATTTCATATATTTTATTATTATTATGCATTATACAAACTCTTTTCTTGCCTGTGCAACAAATCTATCTTCACGATTTGATAACATCGTAGTTTCTAAATTGTTTGATGCAGCACAAAAGAATTTCCAAGAAAACCATAGTTTATGGATGTCTACAACATAGTATCAATCAAAAGTATGCCACTTTTCTGGTTTATGATTTAGAAATTTGATGACGTCACACCCTCAAATGACCTGAAATATAAAATGCGCTGTAATTTCAAAAAAAATTCAAAATTTCTGAAAAGTCCAACGGCAGAGTTATGGATAGGTACCTAAAGTTTCTTTTAAGCCATTCAGTTAAAAGAAATAGGTCATAGAATTTTACGCCCTCCTCTTTACGCCTATTTCAAGATTTGGAATCTATGCGATGTCATACAATTTATATCAGCCTTTACATCAGATTTGAACCCCATTCTATCGGTTATATTGGATACATTAGATTATAACTGATAGAATATCTTGTTTCTTACCCATCTAGATTGGTGAAGAGGCCGTTGCACTGATGCCATCATCCAGCAAAGCATTGTATCATCTTGGGGATATCCAACTTGCCTTATTTGATCATGATGCTCAAGGCAATAAGGAATACCTGAAAGAAGCAGAAAATAGTTACCGTGCAAGTATTTATTTTGAAGGAAAAGACTCGAAGAGCAGAGACGTTGCTTCACAAACGCAAGAATCGACTTGGTGGAAAGAAAGGCAAATTAGAGAACACAAATTTCAAGTGCAACATCCTAAGCTAGCTGCTTCAACTCAGCTGAAATCAGCCCTCTCTTCGTCGACTATGCACCCGAAAACGGCCGGCTCTTCAACAGCTGTTCACCCGAAAACAAGCGACACTTCAGCAGCTGCAAAAGTTGCAAGCAAAGCACCAACTGCTCAAAAAGGTACTTTCTTATGATGTCAGCAGGTAATTTCCCCGCAGTAATTTCTTTGGAAATTAGCACTTCCTCGGTGTACTGTCATGATTGGGTTGCAGGGGCGGACTGGCCAGTCGGGCTATCGGGCTGGGGCCCGAAGGGCCCCCTTCAGCAAGGGTTTCCATGGGCCCCTTCTGTGCTGGAAGAAAAATACTTCAAACGGTTCACTTTTGATGAACTTGTGACAAAACAACCAGTTTCAATCAACGAAAATTGGTTTGAAGGCCCTGTAATAATTCTTTCAACAGTTATCTTTGTTTGTCAAACAGTTGAAAATGTCAAAAGATTTCATGTGGGCAAGTTCTCAAGATAAGGGTACTGCAAAATTCCAATTGGCATTGTCTCGTTTTCGACTAGTAGGTGAACTGATGAATCTGCAAATGTAGAACTTGACGAAATTGGAGCAGCTCTTGCCAAAGGGGCCCAATAAAGACCTTATCTAGGAAGGCGTCTTATATGATAGTAAACGGCCCCTTCTCACTTTACCTCTTGCCCTTGCCAGTCTGTTAATTTCAAACAATTTTTTTGCCTATATCTACACTCGATTTACTGCGACCTAGGAGACCATGTTAGGGGTATTTAAAATATGAACAAGGTTTTAGAGAAAAGGTAGAAGCAGTGGCGTACCCAAGATGGGAATGGGGGTCCGGACCCCCCATTTTTCAAAAAAGATGGTCCTCGAGATTCAAAAATGTAATAACATTTGTGCCGGGTCTTGTCAAAGTTTCATAGAAAGGTTTTGGGTTTCTAACGAATGCTTGAAATCGGCTGGAAGAGGCATTCTCAGCCAAAGTAGAATCGTAGAATACATGTCCTCGAAAATTTTCCTGGGGGCTTGGCCCCCAGACCCAATTAATTATTTCAATATCTCAAGTTATCTCAGCCTGTCCATGCCGCTAGCTATAGGGATCCTAATTTCCTGCTATTGCTGAAATTTGCTAAAGCTTCTTGCATAAAAGATGCCACCGGCCGACTAAACAATTATAAAGGAGTGAAAAGAGACATTTATCAAGCTCGAAGGACCAGCTCCAAATCATTTTGCAGTAAAGCAAGTTTGCAATGCTGCGTGTTTTGGTATACTAGTCTGGACGTTATTGAATAATTATTCTTCTTGACTTTCCTAGAGTAACTTGCTATGATGGGTTTAAATTCTCATTGCAAATTTGGCGATCTGCTGTGATAATTGCCACCATGTTTACGATGCAAAGCATAGCAAAGAAGGGCGTCTCCTTCATTTTCCGAGCGTCTAAAGGGAGTGGTTACTAAGAATTTTCCTGGGGCTACGCCCCAGACCCCCTCCCACTTCAAGTGCTGCGTACGCCTCTGGATAGAAGTAGGATTCTGAAATGTGATCTAATGATGCTTTCAAGGCATGAAATGAAAATTACACAAGAACAATGATACAAAAGCATGTACAGTAACTGACTTGACAAAAAGACCCTTTGCAGACGATTTTGATGCTCTACTTTCAAGAATTTTACCAGTGAGGTCTTTCTTCAAAAGGATTCCCTTTCGTAAGTAGCTGGATCTTGAAATTTGAGGAAGGATGAATGAAAGCATTTCTCGGCAATGAATCAGACCTTCACCATGAGCGAAGCGGGCGTGGCCCTGAAAGTCACTGTGGCGCTGAGATTTCTGCTCTCGCATGCAACTTATGCTATAAAAAATTGCATTCTCCGAAAAGGCCTGCTGGAAACGGTCAGCTGAGGCGCTTCAGGGGGCGCTTCAGCCCGTAATACTTTGCTGAAGTTCGTTCATTTTTAAGTAAAAGAGGCTAAAAGTAAAAGTAAAAGGAGTGGAGGTTGCCAGAATCTATCAAACTATTCCTTTTTTTTCGTGCAATTCAAAAATAATGTATCTGCTCGTGAAATTGCAGTAATTTTCTTAAATTTTCCGGAAGGACCCCATCACTCGTGATGCTTCTTTGCTTCTTTAAATGGTTAATTCTCCCGAATGGGGTGTTTTCCGACAATCTAAAGGGTGTGGTTATGAGAATTTTCCCCTGTGGCAAGCCCCCGGACCCCCAGCTTAGCTCACTGCACTCGCACTTATTTTCAGCTCCATCGAATATGCATTTTGTTCTCGTGAGTCTGTCAACAGCACTTCAAAAGGTAGATAGCAGAATGCAACTCGTATAGAAACCATTCACATTGTTAGAAGTGAGTCAAGTATATTTTGAGGCCAATCCAGGAGGTGTGTCCACAAAAAATTTCCCAAGGGAGTGCCCTCCAAACTTTTCGCTCGCGTTGTTGCGGGCCCCATCGCTGTCGAATCGCCCGGGCCCCAATTCTACTGCCAGTCCGCCCCTGTTGGGTTGTCTGATTGAACGTTTTTGCCTTGTTGATACAAGTGTGACACCCGGTAGGCACTTTCATTCGCTTCTGACCTACTTATTTTTGAACCAAATCATTTTTCCTTTCAGCCCCTGCGAAAGCAACAGTGACGTCACCCACGAAGCCTCCAAAAGCCCCCACTACCACCAGGCGCACACCAACAGCTCCAAAAGGGAAAACTCCAGCTAAAACAACCCAAAATTCAAGTGCAACAAAGCCTTCCAATACTCCATCTGCCAAAAAATCAGGTAAACAATTAATTCATCAATTTGAGCTATCATTTGTTCCTTCATCACAGTCGGTTATACTACAAAAATGTAAGGCTACCTTCATCCTGATCCATGTTCTTTTCTATCCGTTTTTGTTCATGAAAACGCTGCCCATTCACATTGCTCCGTTTTCAAACAAATACGCTATGAAAGCGATAGGCGTTCACATTGCTCCCAGCAAAACGGTGTTGTTAATCTCCATTTCAAGACAAAGCCTTTTTTGTTAATAGCTGTCAACAAGGCATCAATCGCGATTTTGAATACCATTGTAATCAGGGAGATATAGACTTTACGAAATGAAATTCACTTCCCAGTTTCACTCGGTTGTCATGTTCGTTGTAATCAACTGCCAAACAAACTGTTGCTATGTGTAGCATCAAAACGAGGTCGCATATCAGCTCGCTCGCGCACTTCAATGCGCGTTTCCTCTCCCCTCTATATCTCCCTGATTGTAATCAACGGCATGTTAACAAAGGAATGTGAAGCATTTTTAAATGTCTCCGTTTTTGGCGTTCACACTGAAAACGGATCGTTTTCAAAACGCATTGATCTCAAACTTATGCGTTTTCATTAGCGTTTTCGAATAGCTCCGCTTTTACAGCGAAGCAATGTGAACGCAAGGCAAAAACGGATATGTTTTCCTCCGTTTTCATATGAAAACCGAGCAGTGTGAACGGGGCATAAGACAGAGCTTTTTGTAAGTTCGAGCAGGAATTCTTGCAACTAGACTGCGCTTGCAACTAGACTAGACTTCTTCCGAGTCTCAAATATCTTGCATTGTAATTTGTGCAAGAATTCTCCAAACTACTGGGTGTCTCAAAAAGTGTTTGCATTTTGTTGATCCAGCGATGTGAATTTAGCTTCAGGGTGCCCCGAAAAAATTGTGCCCCATTTGTGTTATTGCTGTGGAGGAGCCGTAGATTCAATTTTCTTGGTTTTTGCACAGGTCAGGCTTCAACTTAGAGTTTGAGACCTTTTACGAGTTTGTCTGACATGTGGTTGCTGATTTATTGCAGAGAAAAGGCAAAATAAGTGGTTGCTTCAAAAACAGCACTTCTGTTGTTCCCCACCAATTAAGCCAACTGCTGCAAAGAACATGAACATGCTGCAAAGCTTGATCAAGTTTGTCTTCAGTGTGATATGATCAAGCTTTTAAAGGACTCAACGGCGAATTTCGTTTCTTGAAAGCAATTTCCAGCATCTTCTGCTTAGAGTAGAGATGAGCTTGATCGCTGCTCATAAGCGTACAGGGAAATGAAATTTGGTGGGAGGCTGCCCAGTAATTGGAAATAAATTGTTTACGAAAATGTTGTCTAACATAAGAGCGAATTTCTGCCCGATTATGGCAGGTTTTGTTAACTTTTCCAACTTTCGAGGCTCTAGCATCCTAGCTCCCTTTGTCCTACTCATGTGTAAATGCTTGTTTCCAATTTGATAACTATCTGACTTCAGATTCTCATTGGTCTCAAGAGAGTTGGCATCCATTCCAGGGCATGTCCCCTTTGTTATCTGTTTAACTCTTCATTCTGCTACCTTGAGCAAGCAATGCGAAGTCCCTGCTTGAATAATATTCTCCTTTCGTGTCTCAAACATGCTCAATTCATACTCAAACTACGTTAGTATCGACCTTGAAGCACTGTAAACATACTCCATATTTAGCTAAGGGAGCTGTCATAAAGAATGGAACAGAAGGGGGGGCGGAAGGAACTTCAAAATTCACTGTAAAATTATGTAGCCCAATGTAAGAAGCAGAAACTATTCACATAGCCCCTTAACATCTACAAAATGATTTGATAACCCAAGGACTTCAAAATGAACTCAGTGGTTCAGAAACTTCTTCAAGAATAGCTTTTGCACTATACAGTTGAACTTTCTTCCCATGTATCATGCTGTCGTACCGTATTTATGGAACTAGTATAACGTTTTAAGAAGGCAGGGTAGAACCTGCGGATACTTAGAATCTGAGATGGAGAACTATATCAATGATCAAAAGAACAGTAAAAGTAACACTGACAGAGGTTAAAACAATTGAAAACATTGAAAAAAAATCCAGAGAAAAATAGCTTCATAGCCCATGTTTATCATTTGAAGTAGTTTGTTAGCCCAACATTTTCCATCCGATAATTCTGGTGACCCTGTCAAATCCCTTGCGCCCCCCTCTGTTCCATACTTTATGACAGCTCCCTAAGGGTATGGGTAGTAAGGGCTTACTTTACTCTCCCATGACAAATGCATTTTTCTATTAGTTTTCGCTTCCAAATGGAATACAGACTTCTAGATTTCATCCAAATGTGTTGGACCATCTTAAAGGTGTCGAAAAAGTGTTGACTTAAGGCACAAAAATTTCGACATTTTTCCATCGTTTATATGACGTGCTGGTATGGTCATGAAGTTTTTATTCATTCATTCATTCATTCATTCATTCATTCATTCATTCATTCATTCATTCATTCATTCATTCATTCATTCATTCATTCATTTATTCTTATTCGTTCATTCATTTTCATTCCTTCATTCCTTCATTCCTTCATTCATTTAGTTTAATTCTTTAAGCCCCGGTCAAACTGATCAAACATATGAGTTGGTGGTCAAACGGAACTAACATATCATCAAACATTTCATTAAGCGTTTGGATTGAAACTTTTGATCAGAAGGCGCCTGTGCAGTCAACGAGACGCTGCGGAATATTTACAAAGGCATATTGATGAAAATAAAAGAGAATGTTTGGCGAAATGTTTGTTGGAGTGGTCAAACAGACCAACATTTCACACAACGAAAAACAAAATTTGTTTTTGACCTACATCAAACTTCGTCCAACACTGCCAAAAAAATTTTATGAGACCAAACAATGTGGCCAAACTAGCCCAACATTTCATCAAACATTTGTTTTTAAAATGTTAGGTGAATGATATGATATGATAATACACACTATCCATTTACATGGTTTTTCGTAGTGCTACCTAAAATTACAATATATAACGCATTAAAAATTCAATATTAAGATACAAATGATAAGACTGCTAGATAATACCTATGAAAAAATTAATAGAAAAAGCCTAGAATTGTTTGATCTGTTTGACAGGGGTGAAAGACCTACTTTGAAATTCGATAATATCGAGAATGAAAATAGCGTTGCTCGGAAAGGAAATCAAAAAGCTTTTTCAGAGTCAAGTTTATTCCTTTTGAAAA
This sequence comes from Aurelia sp. 3 sensu Dawson et al. (2005), assembly GCA_964020215.1. NCBI lineage: Eukaryota > Metazoa > Cnidaria > Scyphozoa > Semaeostomeae > Ulmaridae > Aurelia > Aurelia sp. 3 sensu Dawson et al. (2005). Next base: position 26,170,107 of record OZ026574.1, on the reverse strand, counting down.
CGATAGCTCACAAAAGATGTGTTAAAGTGAGCATGAATTACTTTTTGGCAGATATTTTTGGAACTCGTACTCTGCCAATTTTCAGTTAACAACTGTAGAATTTCAAAATACAATGAAATTAAAGGGAATCTAGACTTATTAACATGGCTCAAGCAACTTGCAGCCAAATTCTAGCCTCAGTATTTCCTGTTGACGTAGACCGAAAATGGTTCAGCCTATTGCCTTTGCACAGCTATTATTATCAAAGGCATAATGCGATAGGTTCCCTTTAGCTGAATAAAAGGGTTGACCCATTGTCTAAGAAAGCCATTTACGTCGATCGAGCCATGTACATTGAACTACTTTATAGTTCAATGGCCATGTACCATACGATAGCAATTTGGAACGATTTATAATGGACCCAAAGAGCATTGCTTCACATCATTTCCTGCTCGATAACAAAAATGTCCTTTAAAAAAATACGCTCTTTTGAATTGCTTCCGAAAACGTGCGCATGTGTGACCTCGATTTGGCATTTAGCAGCGAGAATGACGTACTTGAACAATTAGCTTCTAAAAATACCGACAAAGAACAGAAAAATACGTCTAAAATAGCACAGACAATGCTGTCTGGAAATGACGCACTTGAGTCGTCTAAAAATAGTTGGAAACGACGTCCCTTCTTGCACGTACCAGTCTGATAAGACTATGATACAGTTAGACAGTTAACAAGATTTTGGTAATGGGATACTCCCATGCTAATTATATTGACCACAATATTCTTCAAGCAATTGTTGCAAAGAGACACACCTATTGCAACACGTGACTAACTAAGAAACGACACAACACCACGACACCGTGCCTGTAAATGGATTTGGAACCTCAACGAGATATTCTGGACGTTTCCGTCTGGCAGGTAGGGAACCTGGGCTACCATGTGTTCCTACAGTTGGGCCATTTGCCTCTGGAGCATCTTGTCAAGGAGTTTACAGGAATATGAATCACTCTTCCGAAAAGGCGTACTTGATATTTTTAATCAATAGGATTTTTACAAATTTTTTGCGGATTTTTCTTGAAAACAAATAGATTTTGCCATACGTGTACGAGATTTTTACAGAGTGATACGTACGCCCCTCGCGTTTTAAAAACTGACAGAAAAGCCTCTTTTTTGTCACTATATTCCAGGACGTCTTTCCAGAATTTTTACTGAAGAGGAATCAATGGAAAGGGCACCCTAAAAATCCTTATCAGGTAGCTATAATCTGGTGAATCTGGCGTACTTCTTAAAGGGAATAGCCAGGCTCAGTCATGTAAATATTCACATATCAGTTGACGTCTCTTGGCATATGATTCAATGCACCTTTCAAACTAAGCGCCGTCATTTAAGAAATTTTTTAAAATTTCTTTAGCTTGCGTCATTTAAAATTTCTGACCTCATACTCTCGAGTACCGAGTAATCGTCCCCCCCTTATTAATTTTTGAAAAATTTTCCAACCCCCCGCTCTTATTCCAACCTCCCCTTTTATTAATTTTTGGAAAAATGAAATTATACTACGCATAATTTCTGAATAAACGCAAGAAAAAGTCTCAAGAAGTGCATTCAACAGAACCAGAACTCAAAAGTAAATGAATCAGTAACATCACTGTTCATATAAATATATAAAAGATACGTGTTTACCTAAGAAAACGACTATTTTCTATTTTTCCAAGCACCCCCCCCCCCCGATTATTCCAACCCCCCGATTATTGTTATGTCGAGCCATTTCCAAACCCCCCCCCCCCCCCGATTTTTCTCACCCCCCCCTTTTATTCGGTACTCGAGAGTAATCACCTTCAACGCCCTAATTTTAGTCTAATTGCAAATTTTCATGATTTTACTGTTAGCGAATTCGATTTCATGAAGAAAACAAATTTGAACATTTAAAGCAGGGCAAGTACATTGGCTTGTGGCAAGGTAAAACCAGGTAAAGTGTGGTTTGCGCAAAATTTTTCCTCTAGGTGGTGATTCAAGGAAAGCTATTACGAAATTTTGAACGTTTCCAAGTGGGCACTTGTAAAGATAGGCTGAAGACAGGCATTTTTAAGTCAACGAAAATGAAGTTTTCTCAAAAATCTTCCTTCGGATGCTAATTCATAGAAAGAACTGCTACTAAGTTATCAATATTTCTGTGTGGCACCAGATAACTTGGTATCGGTAGAAGTGTTCTAAGCCAAACTAAAGAGCGTATCCTTTAAAAAAATTCCTGCTGGCTCCTCCTCCACTTTCATACCCTTCCACTTTATTTGCCATGGCCATGCCCAGTACCTTTGTCAACATGCTAGTTTACAGATAGAAGTAGAAACATAAATCAGTCTACGAGTTACGCTTCATGCATCTGAACGAGTAGCGGTCTATGTAAATCTGAGTCTGGAATCTGAATCTGCATCTAGACTAAAATTCGTCCAACTTGAAGACGGTTCTCTCCATTGGCTGAGAACTGCTTTAATGCGTCACGTCCATTGTATGAAATAGACAATCTCCAATTTTAAGACCTCCGTTTACAGAAAAACAGGTACAGTGCTTGAGAAACGATGAAACAACATTTAGATAATGATGGTTCCATTTTAAGTAAACATAGCACCATGTCGGAAAATCAAGAATACTACTTGCTCACCATCTTAAAGAACGAGGGCACCATTTTAGAAAACAAAGTCACCATCTTTAACAACAAGGGCACCATTTTAGAAATAGAGTCACCATTTTGAGAAACTAAGGACACCTTTTTAGAAAACAGAGGCTTCAATTTAAGAGACTATGACACCATGTCATGAATTTAAAAAGCCATTTTAGAAACTGAACCCACCATTTTAAGAAAGGAGATGCACCATTTTAGAAAAACTATAGGCTGAATTTTGGCGGTAATGGCACCCCATACCCTGACGGCTAATTTCGCGGTTAGGAGTTGCTGTCGCAGTCTGCCCTGTTGCGGATCATTGATGGAGAACAAAAACAAACTGATGGGGTATTATCATGAGCTTTTTGCAAATGACTGATCTGCTGTCTGCTCGATATGAAATGAATTTTTAGATTATGGTGCTGAAAAGCAACGAGGTCTTTTACAGATTGAAATTAGCCAAGAGGTAGAATTTTGTCTGGTGAGGCCTAACGGTCCAATTGATTTTCTGCCCTGATTGATTTGATGATTGCGAGGAATATGGTATTCAAAAATTAGCTTTCAGTATCTTTCCGATACAAGCATGTCACTCCCAAAGCACATCGTACTTATTTATTTTCATCTTTTTTTTACAGATCAAAGTTTGGCAAACAAATCAAGTGGCCACAGTTCTACTGCCTGTGCCGCAAGCAAGGAGGTCCCTGCGAAAAAGCCTGCAGCTACAGCAGTAACCATGCCGGTGAAGCCCCCAGAAAAACCCAAAGAGAAAGCTACCCCAGCTCCTAAAGAAGAAGTCATACGCAATAGAGCGAGCTTCCAAGCGCGCCTCGGGCTCGCTAGAACGTTAACCCGAACCCAAAAAGACTCACGTTGGGCAGAGATAACAGAACTTTATTACACAGTGATATCAATTGCACCACATGTTCACGATGCATACATTGAGCTCGGTGATATGCTTGCTAAAACAGACCCTCAACAAGCTATAGAAGTATACAGTAAGTATCCATTTGGGAAAGAGCTGTCTTTTGATGACGCGTATTTGCATGGAGAGATAATCAGGTTGATAATGAAAACGGAAAGTTACGATGATCCGATTTTGGAGAAGAGTCTCATTGCCTACGGGACTGTGATGGGATTTTCAGCGCTCGAGAAGCATGTCAGTGTTCTGGAGAATAAATTCAAGTTTGGATTGCTTAAAAATGTTTACGCTGGTGTAAATAAAAAGGATATTAATGACGAAGAATTGCAACAATTTTTTAAGTTTAAATTATGGGTGTGAATCTATTTTTGGCGTTATTTTACAAAATACATAGGGTACTTTATGTATAACTTTGGTAATGGCAGCTAACTTTCTTGATATGTTAACACAACTCGTGTCTAAACCTGTCTCTACCTGCCTTATCCTTCCTCGTTTTGCTTTGTTTAACTTTTCGTTTGATGTTCATTTGGTACCAATTTTTTTGGATGGGTAGAAAGTGCGTAGGGCTCAGATCTGTGAAGGGTGGGCGTAAAATATTATCACAATTTTCTTTGAATTAAAGTGCTTGAAAGGAACTTTAGGTAATTCGCTGTAGATTTGCCGTGGCAATTTTTGGTATCTTGGTTAGTTTCAGAATGGCGGCCTTTTTTGATTTTGAGGCTGTGACGTCATCAAATTTCTAAATCCTTAACCGAAAGAGCTACAGATTTCTGCTTGCCACCATATTGTAGCCTTTCATAAACTATGGTTTTCTTGACGATTGTATCAAATTTTCATCAACTAATTTAAGATTTATGATGATTTTAATCTTGTCAAAATTTTCGATAAATTTTTACAAAAATAATCAAAATGCCACTATTTTGAGAAAAATCAAGACATAGAAGTGCATCATAGAATTGCTGCAAGAGATTTACAGCAAATTACGCAAATTTACTTTCAAGTCATCGAATTCATCGCAAAATGTGAATTAATTTTACGCCTACGTTGTTACAAGATTTGAAAAATTGGGGTCCTATGTTGGTAGAAAGCAAATCCGGCCATCCTGCACAGGCCTAAAATTTCATTATAATCCATTGCGAAAGATTTGGCTACTTTTTAACTCTCTGTCTTCATAGATTCTGATCTGAATATCGATGTTATTTTTTTAAATTACGCGCCATTTATTTCGTGATGTCATGATGCCATTTATGGGAAACTTGAGAATGCCAGCGGTCATGTGAGCAGGGAGTGAGCAACTGTGTCTACCCATGCAGTAAAGTTACCAAGCTCTTATTTACACTAATCGACACAGAATTTTGTTCTTTGCAACATATCACAATGCGCTCAAATCCAATTTGAGGAAGAAGTTTCAGAGGAACTTTATACACAACAAATTTTGCTACAGTTAAGCCCGAAATACACTCCCTTTTTGTAAAAATACTATAAATTTTGTCCAGCGTCGAAATTCTTAAGTTTTGTCGCTTTGAGCCTAAATATATCATTAAGATATTCTTATTTTTCAAATCTGATATGGTTTCAGGGCAACATAGTCTAGTTATAATCTTGATTAGAAATCACGCTTTTTGAAAAAATCGAGATATGTCAGTCATGCGATTCTCTCTTATGAACATCGCAAAACAGGCAACTGCTGAAAAACGTGACACAAAGCTGAGGCTGAGCAATATTCTTATGATATTCTTAAAAATTGGATGATTCGATGCTCCATACACCCTTAGTACAGGTCAGTTTGAAAAGCATTTATTTATAAATGAAACTTATACCTGTATAAATATTTTAAAATGGAATGAATGAAAAATGAAATGAAAATGAAATGAAAGTATTGGCAGGTCACATGGGTATTAGTAGTCACGTGACCAATCCTACGAATTTGTCAGCAAATATAACGATTTAAAATACTCTTAATGTGGCATGGGTATGAATAAATTTCGGGCTTAACTATAAACGATTTGCATTGGGTTTCAAATAAAACTACATTTTCAAGGTTTATTCTGGGTGGCTGGATATCTCCAGTAGACCTAATTGGCTCAGGTTTGTTTTACCAATTTCAAGTCATGTGATCATACTCTTGGGAAGTTTTAGTGTTATGCTACTTTTTGCACTCATGGCACAACTTTGCAATGCACGAAATATGTAAGAGAAATCAAAAGATGGTTTATCAATACCCTGGGTACCAGAGCCTAAAAAAAATAAATAAGAGAAGAAAGGAAAATGAGTGTTTGGCTGTGTTTGGATGGTTCTAGAGCCTCATTTTTCTTTCTTCTTTAATTTTTTTTTTTTTTGAGGCTCTGGTATCCAGAGTAGTTTATCAAGGGATTGTTCGCATGACTCGAAATGGGTGTAAACAAACCTTGTCATATACTAACATTTGGAAATATAAGTGATGATTCTGCTTCTGTTAAATTTAGCAGTTCTACTATTACTAATAGTACTGAAGAAAATTGATAGGAGTTACCTTAGGCAGCAAACTTACATCAACATGTAAGTAATCTATGTCAAAAGGTCAGCAACAAGCCCTATGCTCTGATGATCCTGTATGGATGTACAGCGAAATATTGTTAATTCTTTTTATCAATGGATGTTGAAACATGAAACTTCTCGTTATTCCTTTTCTAATTAACAAGCCCTATGCTCTGTCTCTTATAGCACACTATATGGACCGAAATGAATTGAGGCTACTGATGACATCATTCATAAATAGCCAGTTTCAATACTGTCCTTTGGCATGGATGTTCCATAGTAGGAAACTAAATACTAAAATCAACAAACTGCACGAGCGAGCCCTTAGAACAACGTATAAGGAATCTGCCTTTGAAGATCTCTGTTCATCAGAAGAACTTGCAGATATTGATGAAATGTCTAAAACAAAGCATGGCTTAGATCCTCCTTTTATGAAAGAAATATTCTTTCTACAAGCCAACCAGTATAACCTCAGAAAAAATCGCGATTTTAACGTACCAAGAGTGAGATCAGTTTTGTATAGCTCAGAAACTGTTCCATATAGGGGTCCACAGTTACGGTGTACACTTCCAATCTCAATTAGACACTCAACTAACTTGATTTGAATTTAAGATCAAAATAGCTCAACTGAAGTTTTGTACCACTTATAGGTTTTATATAATATTTTTATCCATTCTTTTTTTGTAATTTGAAGTAGTTGGCTTTTATTAGCTATACTTGTAAATATTTTGTTACATGCATGTAAAGCTATCCTAAATCCTGTACCTTTTTATGCCAACATTGGAAATAAAGTGTTGATAATGAATAATAGTAATAACAAACCTTAGCCGATTCTGTCTGTTGTGGTAGTTGAATATCTAATTCGAACTTATTGACAGTTGAATCTGCACAAAGATCACTGCTTAAAAATCTTGTATGCTTTTTGGCTGCGAATTTTGACTCGAAAAGATTTGAGTATTTTTTATTCTTCTCGAGAAAATTTTGTGTCTCAAAGGCCACTAACCCGAAATATTGCCCGTGGCAATGTTAAGATTCCCACAAGTTTGTTGGATCAATAATGTCCGGAATAATTTCTTGCTCTCCTAGACATTTCCTAGCGTTCGAGAAGAATTCCTTCTTTTGGTTTAGGCAACTTTAAATAGTTTCATGCGAGCTCTGCAGTTTTATCTTTTGCGTGAGACCTAAACTTTTAGAATTTAGTTTCACAGTTTGATTGCTCTCAAAAAATTGCGTTGTTCCCAAAAAACCTTTGAGATTGAAGGCCACACTGCTTTTATGGCCACAGTATTTGTGATTTGTAAAAGACTCTCGTTTTCCTTGATGTGAATGACACAGCTCAAGCAAATTCTTACCCCACTCTTCGGCCTGTTCTGAAGTAGACTCTGAGGAAAATTGGTCACCGAAATTTTCTAGGCTGATTCAGAACAATTTTTAAACGTTCTTTAACCATTTACTGGTTTTCTGTAAGCTGAAAATAACTGTGTAGCTAACATATTATCTTTGCTATAAAAATTTATCTTGTTGAAAATCGGTCTTCTCATTTTCACATTACAAGCGATTTTACAAAGTGCCGCATCTCAAACTCATTCAAGACAGGCCTACATCCCTTGATTAAATTTGCTAGCAATCTAACCTAAGGAGGGCTGAATGCCAGTCCAAAGTGTGAATAATTATGCATTACCCTTTTTCACATTCCTGGTAAATGTTTGAGCGACAAGATAGACCAACAGAATTTTTTAATTAAAAATTTTAGGCTTCTGTAGGAAGACTTAGAGATACGGCACTTTCATAAAATCTCTTTTAATTTCAGATCGATACAACCAATTTTTACTAACTAAATTTTCGTATTTCAGTTGCTTAGTTGGAATGTTATGCAAAAGGATATCAGATATGACCTTTTTGTGTTGTACAATATTCACCAAATTTTTCTCAAAATCTTCAACGAAGTTAAATCTGCCAACGCCAAACAAGAAGAGGTTCCCAAGTGCCTTGTTAGAAGAATCATTTCGGTTTCATAAGTCCAGGATTAATTTTGAAAGAATCGTTTTAATTTACCTTGTGTTCTATTTCCAGTCTTTAACAGTGATACTAGGCCCTCCAATTCCACATCGCAGTTTAAAAATATGTAACTCGTCGAAAGAAATCCTCATTCCATCAGGTTTTCCCTCGCTTCGTGTTGCGGTCACGGTATTCTTGCTTTGATGAAATACATCACTTGTTCATAGCAAACAATTTTGAAGTTCTTCTAGGCCATGCATTTAAATCCATGAAAAGGCACGAGCCTTGCTCTTTAGCAGTTTACGTTCGCTGTAACCACAGTTTTACATTACTGGATACATTGAAGCAATATTGTAGTTAGGCACCCGTGATATATCCTGCATATTATATCCTGCAGTATCTCTTCTTGCTCCACGCACAGCCAAGATTTATACCAATTACTTTGCTTCTGTAGTCTGTTCTTTAGTGTGTGTTCAGAATTTGAAAACATCAGAAGGCATTTTTTTCGCTTGACACTGAGTTCGTTGCCTCTCGTATTCACCTTTTTGAGCATTCAAATATATTGTTTTTTGTCTCGTGACATCTATTCGTGGATGTGATTGGTTCATCAATAAAATGAAATTTGGAAAATCGCCTTTGCAATTTTTATCTTTCTTTTCCATGAGATCTGGTTATTTGCATTTTCAGTGACGCTCGTGCCCTTTGTAATTGGACCACCATCGCGTAGGCGCTTCAGCATAAACTTATTACTGGGTCCATTGTTCCCTTGTGTTTTTTTCAGTGATATGAAAATTCATTCATTCAGTACCATTTTTAGCTCATTTTGGTCGTTGTTGGGGATACGAACAGGCAATAGATCGTATTCGCAGAAACGATACAATTTAGTTATATATAAGCAAAGTAGATCGATCGTTGAGAACAAGAGAGGAAAACAACAGCGATAATACGAATGACATTGTGAGCCCTAATGTTGATCTGTTCACAACAAAGCTGAAACAGACTGGATTCAAACATTTGGTTCAGCACTTCGTCTCCCCAACAAGTAGACTGATCACATGGCCGTAGTTATTGCTATTGAAAAGATTTCACACCTTCCTACGACTCATAGTCAATCACCATTATTTAGAAATGACTATTTCTGCCTCGTTTCGATGAAGGCCTTGTCAGAAAAACACTTTCAAATGAGAAACACCAACTGATATCATTTGTTGGGGAGACGAGGTGAGCTTTGTTAGAAGAAACTTGTGTGCCCCCCTCCCCACGTGCATTGGGTTAAATATCATGGGCAGTAGCGTTTGGGGATTGAGGCTCTGGCCACTCCAACCCCCAAAATGCTACTGCGCATGAGCTTTAGCCTACTGCACGGGTGGGGGCACATGAGTTTCCTCGGAGAAAGCCTATCTAGTGTCTCCAACAATAATAGCCTCGTTCTCCGCAAGTGCTTCACTCTCCTTCGCATGAAAATGAACAGGTGGTGTGTTGGACTTGCCTGCCCTTGATTTGCACAAGGAAGGCGCCCAAGGCTTCATGGGAAACTGATTTATGGGATCAGGCACATGTGTTATCAATGATATCTTGACCCTTAAGAGTTCATCATGACATCTTAGTGTTATCTATTCCTGGTCTATTCCCTACGTCATCATTTTGCCAAGAGCATGGTTCTGTGAAAGCCAATTGTAATGCAACTTAGATAGCGTTTTCTATCTCCTAGATAAACTAGATCACTATTCATAAATTGTACATTGTAGCAATTTGTATAATTCTTATCAGGTTTTTGGTTTTGTTGGTAATTCTAATCTTTACTTTTAATTTTTGATAAGGCCGCGTTGAAGCATGGGTAGTTAGATGTCCCAGGTGTGCTTGTAAGCTTCTGCGGAGAAAAATTTCTATACTTCTGCGGAGTGCTTATGTTTTTCTGCCGAGAAAAATCTCTCTTCTACTGCGGAGTGTTTATATGCTTCTGGGGGAGGAAAAATTCTTATTCAGTAGTGTCCTTGTAAGGAACACAAAGAACCACAGACCCTGATTTTCAAAATAATAATCCATTTTATAAGAAACTGGTACTGGTCTGAAAAAACCTTGTAAGCTAAGCAAAAAGCACTTTCCAGGAACAATTGTAGCATATTTCCTGGAAGTGAACATTTGCAAATACTAATCAAAATAATATGCTTTGTACCACAATCATCGAGGTTGTTTCTGATTACTTGATAGATGGTAGCTATATGACTTACATCAAATATCAAATACAACAAATACAAGACTATATCCTGATTTCATCAAATACAAAACTTTATCCTGATTTGAAGTTTATCTCCTCTCATAAGAAATACATCTGGCCTGAAAATGAAAAGGTTGTTTCTAATATGCGGGACACTTGTGTACTTCTAAGGCATGTCTGTATATATGCTTCTGTTGAAGAAAAATTCTTGTATGTCTGCGGAGTGTTAGTATTTTCCATTGTTAGTATTTGTATAATTGTCTTAATTTCATGTCAAATTGTATTAATTTTCTGTAACATGCCTATAATCTTGATGTTTTTTGCATTATTGATATATTTGAGCTGTATGTATGGAATTTAAAATAAAAGCTGAACTGAACTGAGTTTTTATATGCTTCTGTAAAGAAAAAGTGGAGTGTTTGGATCCTGCTGAAGAAAAATGTCACATTTTCTGGATTTTACACCGGCAGGGGCATATAGATGTATCGGCTCTTCGCGCTGAAATATTGAAATGTTTCCTCCGCAGAGCCACATAATCACATGGTATCAGACTGTCCATGGTTGAAGCATGAGTGATAGGACACCAGTGTGAAGCGGTTTGAAATTAATAAAATTTATGAAATTTATCAGAAGCGAGCCATCTTAACTTGATGTTTTTCTGTGTTGTGAACTTATTTTTACTTGGGATACAAACCACTCCTCACTGTTTCGTAATTCTGAAATTTTCGGTAGTTAACCACTTTAAGGGCCCTTAAGTGAAGATCCGCCTTAATTGTAAAGCTCCAAACGGGAAAAGAAAAGCTTTTTAAAACGTTGCAAAACGTTGCAAACATAAAGTAAATTACCAACCCTATTAAAAAGTATGATTTTCCGGATAATTTGATTCTTTTTACAATAATGTGGCACCAAAATCTATGATAGTAGTCATCAATGAATCATGATAAATTGTGAAATTAAATTCTATGAAAATTAAGAAACTCTACAAGAATCTTGTCAGCTATAAGAATTGTAAACAAAGTTAAAAAACCGCACTGCAATGCTTAGAGATTCAGAGCCAAGTTCTTTGCATAAAAGATCTTTGCCGATTTCTTTTTGATCTGTTAAGTCATCTTATCAAACTTCTTTGATTGATGATAAGCAACCTTGTTCCTACAAGCAACGAGGAGGTTTACCTTGTACCATAGACGTAGGAACAGGGGGACACTGGGGGCACGTACCCCCCAAGATTTTACAATAAACAAAGAAGTGCCCTTTTTATTTTAGAACATGCCCCTTTTTTCTTAAGGAAACAGTGCCCTCGAAGCGTTGTGCCCCCCAAGTTTGAGATGCTTCCTACGTCCCTGCCTTGTACTTATTTTGTTGACTAGTCACTAGCAATAACTTTAGTTAGTGCAGCGTTTTGGGAAATGGGAACAAACTGCACCAACATATGAAGTGGAATAAAAATAATAGGCCTTTCTGATTCTGTTGACATTACAAGATGCCTTTGCCGCCCTTCTGTCCCGCAACCACTCATTCTTGCAGTCAGTTCAGTTCTGTTGGCATAGCATCACAAATCATTGCCAGTCTCCCTGCCCTCTGTCTCAAGGCCATAACGAGGTCAGACAGACAAGCATTCATTCCATGAAATGAGAGAAAATTGAGAAGGCTTTGATGACATCGCCTCTGACATTATCGTTATTGTGTAATAAAAATACCGTAAAAGCTTAGGTCATGTTACTTTAGGTCATGTAGAGCAAAGCGAATAGCAGGATTTCTATTTTTTACAAACCGAAAGAAAGAAAGAGGGATATCACAATTTGTTGATTCTTTTGAAATACTTTGCGGCTAACGCCGTAAAAATCAATCATTAATCTACAAAAATAGTAATTCTTTAAAGATATATACAATTTGAAGATATTTTGAAAATTCAAAATAGACCTACAAATGTCTCCAACCTCAATAAGTCGCCTTATTTATCAAAAATTTCTTTAAGTATGTATAGTTCTTGTCCATCCATTTACAATAATGATTAAATTTCACAACGAATATACCAGCTAAGCAAGTATAGTCAGATATTAGTCTCAGTTAATCTGAAACAATAGCAGGCCTAAATTGTGGGGTGAGTAGGCGAGTGGCTTAAACAGTAGCCTGCGTGCAGCCTCTACTAACGAACTACTGCGGAGGAAGACACTGTTGGCTACTTATCAACAAGGCTACTTAAACAGCCTTCCTCAGATGCCTGAAGTAAAGTTCGTCCGAGTGAGGTCAAAACTCCGGATGGTTGACCTCGGAGGCCTGACCTGGCAACTTACCTCGCCGTCCTTCGGAAGTTACGTAAAACTAGAGGTCCCATGCCTCACCGCGGCATGCATAGTGGGCCTAAGTAAGGTTTAAGCAGCTAGAAATCCTGACAAGCCCACTCAAAACAAATTGCTACTGCTATTACTATCACTCATCGAGAGAAAACATCGATGATAGTTGAAATTGTAGTCTCCAAAGGCATGAAAATGAAAGCATTAAACGGGCAGTACTCAGAATAATTCTTCTTTTATCATGAGCTTTGCATAAAGCTATGAAAGATTGAAAGATTGTCAAGTTTTGTGGTACAATGGCAAAATAATGCTTTCCTTCTCTCGGGCATTGCTTTCTAATGGTATGGTAAGTATGCTTTCTCATGAGGCCCATCAATGCTAGGCATCAAAAAACTCAAATCTACATGATAGTAAACAAACATATTTAGCTATTCTTTAGCATTTCGAGCAACAAAACTTTTCGCTAATTCGTAATTTCGGAGGGAGATGATGCACCAAAAATTATGAGAAAAATCTTGGAAATAAGATGAAGCCTCAGTAAGATAGTGAACTAAAACTTTTACAACTTTGTTCCATTTGTTTTTCTGTACAATTCTTCAAATAGTGAATCCGATATTTGGCTCACCCTACCTTAGTAATGCATTTGTTCCGAAGCTGGTCACGTTTGACTGAAGTGTTTGAATTTGTATTTATAACCACAGGCACATCCGTAAATTTTTAGTGTCAGATTTGTCAATACAGGAATACTTCTATCAATATACAAGCCCTGGAGGGGGGGGGGCATTCAGCACATGCACATATGGGGAGGTGAATCCGATACTTCTATACTTCTAAGTTAGAATATTGCCAAAAGTAATGGTCTTGGGTCCAAATGAAACTGAAATTATGTTCATGATATTTTTTGGCATCAAACATTGTTAAAATGATATTTGTGGGTCCTTTAGAGCCAAATCTGACCTTTATCTGCATTGTTCCTTACATATCATCTTCATGCAGAGGTTCCTTAGTATAAAATTGCATAAAATGAGCTGCTATATTTGGGTTGTAATGAAGCTGAACTGATATTTTTGGGTTGCCTGAATATTTCGTGGACTGACCGTATGCGTATGCGTATGTGCTGAGTGCCTCCCTGGGATACAAGCAAATGCCCTGAGGTCTGTAGTAAAGAGGCCTCGCTCCTTCATTTATTGTTACAAAAAAGCCTACTTCTCTACTTACAATCAAAAATGTTATAAAATTCCATAACAACACGTAACGTCAAAAAGTAACGAAGCTAAAAGCTGTCAATCACAGTGCTTCCTATAAATCTATATATGCAGTCATACAAATATATAAATATTTAAGTTTATCTTTAGAATAAAATCTTGTACTTTGAATGTCATTTTGAGGTCACATCTAGTTAAAACCGAGAGGCGTGTATCACTACCTTTAAAGGGTTCGAGTTCCCCCAACCCTTCGGAGGATAATTATTCTGGGGAAGTTTGGTATTTTTTTGCTGTGGGGATTCCTCAGGAAAAGAACAAGATGTCAATATAAAGTGTACTAGACTACAGGGGAATGATATGCCCTCGGCTAAAACCTCATTGTTGTAAGTTAGTAAGATACAATCGGTAAAAATGGGTAAGTGAAGTTGTAGTAGCTAATACCACAATGTCTTGCATTAGTTTTTAATGGTTAAGGATCCAGACTTCCTGGTCAAATTAGGCTGGAGAGAGGTTAGAAATTCTAAACTCAGGCTCCTACAAATTTAAAAATCGTTAATGAATCGTTTGATCTCTCAAAGCAACTGTCAGTAGTATTTCGGTACGTTTAATGTACCTTCACGTAAGATCAACATTCTCGTCACTATGGTCCGGCATTAGGCCACTGTCCGCTTCAGATGAATCCTTCCCTGTAATCTCCATCCTTTTAATTTGTTGTCGTCTTTCCCTCTCTCTGTCTTTGTATCGATCCAGTTTCTTGACACATTTCAGCAACTCTCCTTCTAACTTCCTTATCTGCATGGCATTCCTTTCTTTCGCTGCAGAATGTTTATTTCCAAGTTGTTCGATTCTTTGCTGCTCCCTGTTGAGCTCTTGACTCAGTTGTATGACATGATCACGTAGTCTTGAATTCTCTATCTTCTGGCTGTAATTCTGGCCTTCATAATGCTGCAGCTCGCATCTCACTTCTTCATACTTACGCTCAACATCTCTTGCATGTCGTTTTACAGCCAAATTCTCATCTTTACATGCATCCAGCTCAGCTTCCAATTCTCGTAACTTGCTTTCCGAAGCTTCAAAATTCTTCCTCAATTCTTCATGTTTCTCGCCTAATTTATCAATATCTTTCGTCCTCAAAAACAAAGATTCCTCAGAGCTACCCGTCTTGTCACCAGACTTCTCAATACTATGCTTAGACCTATGATCTACCTCTTGATTTGACCCACCATTCCTCATCCTAGCTACTTCATGGTCTAGGGCACCGCATTCTCGAACTAACATCTCAATCTGACTTTTAGCAGTCTTCAGTTCTTCCTCCAATTTCTCACTCTTCACATTTAACTCTTTGTAATTCTTCTCAATTTTGAGCTTCTCATTCATGAGTTCCTTGATCTTGGATCCCCTCGGAACAACGCCATCACTCTCCTTGTTAACAACAGCTGATCTCCTACCAGCCTCACTACGCAATGACTTCGCCCTTCTAAGAGCACTACTCCTCGTTTCACCACTTCTATTCTTCGTTGGAAGCTTACTCTTCGCAGGTTTCCCAGCACCCCTCGGCTCAACTATCTTTACACCTTCTTTCTTAACACTATCCGACACCGCTTTGCTATCCTCTGCCCCCAAACCAGCCATGACATCTAGCCTTGCTTTGACGTCATTAACAATACCTTCAATCCTTATATTATTCTCAATGGCAACAAACAACTCCGTTTCAAACGTAGCCTCGCTGTCATCTCCAATGCTCTTGCTTCTTTTTCTAGACGGTACAGCAACAACATCCTCCCCTGCAGCTTCCAACGCTGATTTCTCAAGCATCCCACACAAAGCTTTCACTTCATCCAACATCCCTTTTCTCTCTTTCAACAAATCAGTAATTTTCTTATCATCAACACAGCATTTTTCGTTGGCCTCTTCTAGTTGTTTACTCAATGTTTCCCGTTCTTCTTTAGCAACTGCTTGTTCTGTGCGAATTTCAGCAATTTGCTGTCGGAGTGACTCATTCTCGCCATCTTTCAAAGAAACTTGTCGCTGAAAACCATGAACTTGGATCTGTATTTGGTGATTTTCCGTATTTAATTTCAAAGCATCTCGATCTAACTTTTTCTTTTCCTTCTGAAGTTCCGCGTAATTTCTTTCCAGACCATTTTTGTCTGCCATCACCTTCCCAAGCTTGTGATCCAGATCTTCTAGCTCCCTCGCAGTCTTTGTTTTCTCCATCTGTAAGAGCCGCAGCTTCTCATTCACATCTTTATTCTCTCGCATGATCACGTTGAGCGTGCGCATTAACTTGGAATTTTTGTCTTCAAGTAACTCGCATTTTTCTTCAAGCTTTGAAACATTGTTATCTAATAACCTTCTATGCTTCATTCTTTGCTCATGTGAAATCTCCAGATCATCAAACGCCCCATCGATGCTATCGATCTCAGATGCATCCGAAGCTAGACTCACATCCAAGTTGCCTCGATTTGACCAGAAATTAGATTCCAAGTAACCCATATTCTTACCATATCCTTGCAGCTTCTTGAAAGATGCCTCCCTTGAGCTGTATGGCAATTTGTCACTTTTTGTATGATACAAGTGATTCTGGATTGTTAGCGGCACAAAGTGCCCTCGTTTTGGTGTCGAGGCATTGGCATAACTATCATCACTATGCCTGGATGCTAAATTGCTGTAGCTGTTGAAGTTAACAAAACTATGCTCAAGCTCCTCCAGAGTGGAATCTTCATTGATAGATGTAATGCTTTCAAAGGTATCATTCATCAGGCGCTGGACCTCCTCCGCATCCTCCTTCTTGGCTGTTTCACAGGAATCCACTTTGGGTACTCTTTCTGTTTTGTTGATGTACAGTAGTACCAGAGTAAGTCGAAGAGCCATGTGGACGCTGATCAGCCAGGAAAGGAATTCTATGTCGAAGCCGGCAGCATTGTGGTTTACTATCTCAGGTATTTCTAGAAATAGACAAACCCGGGTATCATAAAATATCTAATATATGATGATGTAGTTGATCTTGCTTCTATTCATCAAAGTAAACTAATTCATTAGTCTGGATGCAGGCCCACTTTGTTCAGGCTAAACTTTCATTTGCCTTTATTAGAAATCCCACTTAAGTGCCGTTGCAAACAGAATCATATTGGAATCAACAATTTTCTTCATCAAACTCTTGCAGAGTTCAGTTGATGCTTTGAATACAAACAGTGGCAGCCTCTGCGTACTTTCTGTACATTTTGGCTACAACAGCAACTTTTACTTAAATTGTAATGAGCATTTACAGTAAGGACCAGATAACCCTTTGTCGTTCTTCGCCATGATTGCCACAGTGTGATCTTAATGTAGTTTCCAATTTCAAAGTTTGCTATATAAGTGATAAAAAAGTAGATTCAAACTGTCATGGTGTCAACTTATTCTTCCAGCACATTTTGATATTTATGGAATTTCACAGGAAACAAAAACAGTCTCTTAAGATGTGAAATTTTCTTTGGTATGCAGGGTGTTTTATACAGTTGTTTTTCAGTTCTCAAGAGAAGAGGATTTTCTGCATCGGGATGAACCAATGTTACATTCCGATGTACTACGTTATTGCTGATCAGTGGAATAACAGTATTTCATTCAGCTACATAAAGCCTACTTTCCATCAGGTGGGAAGTTCCTCTCGCAAAGATCCTCTTTTGTCCGCAAGCAAGATTCCCATTGAAAGTTGAATGGGTTTCTACTTTTGAGCGACGTCGCTTTTCTGCATGCCAATCAGATGGCTGGAAAAGGTCGTTGCGAGCGGAATATACCGCCAAGTGGAAATCAGGCTTCAGAAATAAACCTCCCTCCGGATAGGTATCTTGTTTACCTGCATTTCTATTGTTGTCCAGAAATTCCACCAATTTCTTCATCTTTTGGTGTAAATTCGCATCTAAAGGGGTAGAAGATAGAACAATCATAAACATCTATAATTATCTATGAATGGTATTACATAGACAAAAGTAAAATATAGATGAAAGACCTCAAAGTGAAACATTCCATCTCGAACAGATTACAATAAACTATGGTTTTCTTGAAGATTATATCAACTTTCCTCCCCTAATTTAGGATTTACGATGCTTTAAATTTTTTCAAAGTTGTCGATTAATTTTTACAAAAATAATCAAAATGCCACCATTTTGAAAATAAACAAGATATCGAAAAATTGCCACGGCGGATTCACAGCAAAATACCAAAAGTTCCCTTGAAGTAATTCAATTCATGGAAGCAACTAAGGATCAGTAAAAAAAGTGTAACAGATCAGCCTGTCATTCACATTGTTTCTCCTCATCAGTAACACTTTTGTTCCTCCAATCAATAGCAAAATCTTATTCTGGAGCAGTGTCAACGATCTTGAATCGTAAAAACTTTGTAGCAGGTCAAAACTGTATCGGTACAGTGCAGATGTGGTTTAAATCACTCAGAAACAAACACGGAAGACATCTTACCTTCATCAAAAACCATGACATCTTCAAATTTCTCCAAGCAATACTTCATATCTTCTTCCATCTTGACACACCTCTCTTCAAATTGCTTGCACAAATATTCTGCATACTTCGTGATGTCATTCGTCTGAAACGAGGCTTCTGCGTCTACTGTCACAGCCTCCCTCATCAAATCCAAGTCATCCATTGAATCTTTTAGAATCTGCTTCAGATCTGCCTCTGCCCAGTGATCTTCAGTTAAAGTGCAATCCTGATGCTGGACACTGATGACGTCGAGCAAATCGTGTAATAACGCTGTTACTGCATTGCAAAAGATATCATTGAAAGTGATCGTTCCAGGCTGTTGTGAGTTATTGCAGATAGATGTCATGATCTCGGAGATGATGAGAATCTCTACTTGTGGCAGAGTGATGCATTTTGTAAGTATGCCAGCATTTGTGTTGCCTTCGGCAACAATATCCTGCAGCTCAGCTAGAACCATTTCAGTCTGCAAAGGATACAAGGTGAATAAATTGAATAAAAGGCATCCAGATCAAAGTGGGACACGTCTTGTAGATAAAGAGCTATGCTATAAACTTGCAAGGGCTACTTAGTCGATAAACCAGTCTTTAGCGAGTCAAGTAATTCATATCAACACATTTCCACAGAATTAGAAACTGTATTAAGCCTCGTATTCAATCAGCATGCTTAGCATGTGCCATCTCTTGGTGGGCCTTTGTTGTCATCATTTTCACGGGCAATGCAAATGGAGATTACAATGGCCAACCAAGAGATGACATGTGCAAAGTATGCTGGTTTAAAAAGAGCCTTTAAAGGAAAGATGCAGTGGTAAATAGACTTGTATATAAATAGAACAAAAAACACTTAGAAATAATATTCTTTCTTTGGTCTTTGGTTATCCATTGTTCATGATGCGTGTACAGATTCGATCTGAATTTTTTAATATTTGCAAATGCAAGCCTTTAACCTTATATAAAACCTTTAATACCAATAAAACTAAGATTGTTTGCATAATCCAGCCTGTGTAAAGGTGTGGAAGACTTGATTTTCTTGGCCGATGTCATGAATTTCAAAATGTTACGATTCGTGTTATATCCAGTTTAAATATGACAAGACCTGGAATTTTACGAGATAACACAAACACCTAATACTATTGTCTAGACTGATTACATGAGGTTCATTTTTTGGCTTTGAATTTTATTATCTTTATGTCTTCAAACTGAGACTCATGACAAGACAGCTTCAAAACGTAGAATAGTTTAGGCCAAGTCTGTCACGTTTACGGCGCGACAAATCAGATCGCTACTCTTTCTTAATATGGTCAACTCACATGCCTACTCTTGCTGTTTGATTGGCTTATTAGTTCAAAGCTCGACGCTTCGAAACGAAGCGACGTTCGAAGTAATGTTCAAAACGACGTTCGACATTTTATTGGACGTTTGAAGGATAGAAGACGTTTGATGCTTCGTTACGTTTGTGTAGGATTTTAGTCTGTGTTTAATCTTAACCTCGTCTTAATCTGTTTGGTTATGAGTCCTTGCATGAGTGATGATAAAAACATCAGATTAAAAACGTTAAATGAATACATGGAATCACGTCGTAAGTCTAGCTACCGTCTGGAAATAAATTCAATTCAATTTCAAGTTACCTGCGTTTCAACTGAGATAGGTGCTTCCACTTCGGCTCTGTCAAATGAAACTGCTTCGGGGACACCAGATTTATCCAGCTGTTGTTCTAAAGAATAAGAATAATACGTTGGAATTAAAAATGGCAAGTAGAAATATTTTTTATACACATCATCTAAAATTGTACAATTTAACAAAACATATTTACAAGAACGATGCCATTGGCAGCAGTGATAAGCATAGCTACCCAGACAAATTTGACCTTTCAAAATTAATTGTCTGCTATCAAAGTACCTATATCAACAAACGATGTACCTATGTTCAAATTCACTACCGGGGAACAAGGGCAGATTTTGTAATACAATAGCATCAGTCGCTTTGGTTCACACCTCAAAACAAAGCGATTAGCGAATGCAGACAAAAGAAATTCTCTCAAGCAGAAATTGAAAACAAACGAAGCCGCAAAGTTGTCCTGAAACCAGTACGCCAAACTCTCGCTTAGTGCGGGCGAAGGGAGGTTTTTAAGAGAAGGTACGTGCTTATAACGAAAGAAGAAGGGTAAATCTAAAGTTCTGTCTCGCGGATTTTGATTATTTGATTCAGAAACCGAGCAGAGAGCATTACAATTTTTGCATATCTATTGCTCAGACGTACGCAGTCACTCCTCAGCTCCTGAAACTGACTTCATTAATATGAACCTGAAACATGAACCCGAAACTACAACTGATTTCTGATTATCGACAGAACAAAATCTTAAAGTAAAGTTGAATATCTGAAAGATTCTTTAGCAAGAAGAAATGTTTGAAAATAAGATTGTCTTACCAAGGCATTCAATTCTTCTCGCAAGTCTCTTAGAAAGGATCTTATAATCGACCTATTGGAAGATTTGAAAGATCATCAGTTGCAAAGCCGATAACATAGAAAAGAGATTTATGAACTTTGTCCTTCGTGTTAGCATAGGTGCTTAGACACTGCAGTCGCGTGGGTTTGATTGCCGCAGCTTTATGCTTTGCGCGGAGAAATTTATATACTTTACGGAAGAATTATTCGAAACCTCTTGCACAAAAAGATACAAAAATATTCCTCTGCGGAAGCATACACACTGAAGCATATCTACAGTGTCTAACTACCCATGATGCCACTACTTCAGCTCATTAAATTTAAAGATTTCAATTACTGAAGCACCTGCAAATGCAGTTGATAGAGTTGGCAGCCCTCTTCACTCTAGCGTTGACGAAGGTGCTGAGGTGCAGTTGCGTAATCCACTGACTTTGCAACCAGGATAGTCAGGCGGACACGGTTCGATACCCGGTAAAGCCACACCACTTGAGCGTCATGACAAGGGGTCGCAGACTCGATTAGCGCTTTGCTACTCCTGTAATCCTAAGGGCTTGGCGCTAAAAGACGTAACTTCACCTTCACAATCAACTTTGTCAGGATGGAGACTCGCACCTCTCAGCCATCCCAGAACCAGCAGTAGTTAAACGCTTTTGAAAAAGAAGTTTACCCCGTTGTATATCTATCTTGGTCTGTTGCCATCCAAAACTGAAGTTTGTACTTCGTGTTTACTGATAATTGATCAATAAAACAAATCAACGAACTAAAGGCATAAGTCATGCGAGGCAGAACCTTTCCATACCTCGACATTCAAAATAAGCCTTTCTTTATTTGTAATCTTTCTTGCACGTGTTCCAAAATTCAAACTGCATCTTGTTTCATAAGCTTCACTTGCAGTGGGAGCAACGCAGACCTGAGAATATAATTGACAATCGAGAGATGAACATTATACAAATATTGAAAACAGACATCATACCATTTAAAAATACTGGTCTTGATAGGGGCTCGCATGAAAATCAAATTTTGAGAAATACGTCAAAATTCAAAGCCTTTTAAAGTTTTTTCCCAAGTTATGACTTAATTAATTGTCGATAATATGAATTGGATGAAGAAAGGTCATGTCCATCAATCAATAAAGCTCTATGTTTGAAACATTTTCCTAAACCCTCACGTTTGATCAAGAGGAATTCCATACAATTTGAATGATGGCCTCATATCCACAATGAAAGATAATTTGCATGCATCCTTTCTTGTCTGGCTGAAAAAGAGCCACGATTCTATGTCATCCAACAGTGCACATTACCTTCTTTGGATCGTTTTTGCTCTCCTTCGTTGACTTTGTCTCGGAAAATTTAACAGAGCTTGAAATTTTCACGTCTAACAATGCATTTAATACAAACGGAGCCTGAAAGAATCGACAAACTTGTTCTTCCCAAATGCTCCATATTTGCAGAGATCCTCTGCTAACACAAATAGATATAAAGACTGTAATCGCATCAACAACTTACAATGAAACTTGTCCTGCATTGAGGTCCAAGGCATTCTTGAAGCAATCGAGTGAGTGTTGAGTTTCTGAAAGGGATGTGTCTCCTTGTCCCTTCTGATAAGGCATATATCACATTTCTGCAAGATGTAAATGAGGAGAGTTACGTAAATTCAAGACTGTAGTTGATGCACATTTAGCTGTGGACATGAACTGGCAGATTCATCTTTAAATGTCAGACAGACAGCAACTTGTCTTTTTTCATGAGCAGTCGAATAGAGAAACGCAAAATGTTTTAGAGGAAAAACCATTCATATTTAACTGGTTTCTGGAACACTCACTGTTCGAGACTTTCCTTTTTCACACATCTATAAAACCACAGTATCTTATCAATTCATATACGTGGCTTGCATTAGGCATGGTAAATTAAATTTTAGCCTTTTCTTACCCCAACTCCAACAGCGATGAATTGATATGCTTTGCTTCAGATAGCCGAACTCCTTCTGCCATGGTTTTTCCAAGTCTTTCGCTTCCAGCCAAATCACATCTAAATAAATCATATTCAAAATAAGCATGTCCTTCCAATCATTGTTTTTGAATCATTTTCTTGATTAGTTTATCAGTACGGGTGAACTTTATACTGATTACATATTCGTAGTTATCGCTATTGATAGACTGATAGAGGCTCAAACTACGACTCGCGTCTTTACGCTTCCAGAAACGGACATGGCCTAAATCACCTGTGGTTTTCTCTCAAAACTATCCACCCTATATTGCCGATAAAAGCAGTCTTTCTGTAATGCTACACTGTAACACAAGCTATCAATACTTGATGTTTTTTTCGAGCTATTTCGGCAAAACCTCCTACCTATAAAGATATTTTGCTTGTTTGGGGACGGAAAAGATGTCCTATATTCGTTCGGTACTTCAAGATTTTGATCGTTGCAGCCGTTCAATCGAACGTGCTTTTGTTTGCCTGTGGCGGGAAGTTTAAATTGAAGAAACACAGCCAATCTGATCACGTTATTCGTCATCTTCCATTCTGATTAGTCGGGGAGCGGATCTATGCCCCGAAGGAAATCTTTGTCCGTTTTGAGAACAGTTGGGAAATAAGGCCTTCACTGACGCGACAACAACATAAATTCAATTCAATAAGATGAGTGCAAGTTGAGGGTTCTTATGGAGTGTGGCTGGGTGAAATTGTGAAATATAGATGTGATTTTGAACATTGTAAATGAACCTGAGGCTTATTTTTTGGCTGAAAATCCAATCCAGTTCAGTTAAATTCTAAATTCCACTAGATTTTAAAATCTTACTAAAATGATGAACAATTAACCAGAATGACAAACTACATAAATGACGAATTTGGCAATAAGAGAATATAGAGATTTGTATGTAAAGGAATTTCTTAACGAGGAGCTCTCTCTTCAGATAGGCCAGTCGAGGAAAAATCAATGATACCTTTCTGATCAAAAGCAAATTTGCCGGCTATACTATGAAAGTAAACTTGCATCCCAAGGGGTACTCCCATTGTGGCTTGACAGGGGGTCCAGTCACGGCTAAGGAAGGGTCAAAGCAAAAATTTTGAATATACCCACAAATTGTAGTATCTTTTTCGAAAACCCTCAAATGGTAGTTCGTGGACCTAAAAACTGGGTCATTTGGTAGCATTTAGTAATTTTGATGATTTTTTATTGCAAAACTGACGGAACAAAGCAAGAAAACCTTCAACATTCATTTATAATAATGGCTGTAATGACTGAATTGGCACGTGGAGGAGCGTACCGGGTTGAAACATAATAAATGGCTAGGAATCTTAGAATACCCCCCAATTGGTAGCATGTGGTTGAAAAATAGAGTCATTTGGTAGCCATTTGGTAAGAACCTCAAACCGACCGGACCCTCCTGTTAGGCTACAATGGGAGTACCCCCCCCCCTCCGGACTTACATATCAATTTTCCCTCTGAGTATGATATCTTCGTCCAGTGTCATGGTATACTCGTCACTTTCCTAATGATGGTAAGAAACAGTGATAAAATAATTGGTAAGATCATCTCAACATTTCATTATAAAATGCTGTAAAACGTTTCGTTAAACGATTTTATTAATGAAGCTGTAATAACAGTAAGTACAAAGAAATAAGCAAACAAACTTTGCAAATTAAACTGAAAAACTTTATCAATCTCTACAAATTATTTTTTGATTGAGGATGCAGCATTTCACCTCAATTCAACGAAAACTAATTATCCACAATCAGTTTAAGGGTTGATAAGTGTTTCTATATTCATTACAGACAAAATAAATCACTCTGGAAATAATTCTGCATGTGTGCCACTTGATGAGACGAGCTCGTACCGAAATTTATATATTTCAAATAATCATGGCCCAGTCCTTAGTATTATAACAATTTAACTGAATTTGTCAACATGGATTGTCTGTTGAAATTTGAAACGTTGATTGACACAAGATTTGTCTCTTGTTTTTCACTTTGAACCTTCAAGGTGATGCCCATCGTGGTCCTTATACTGCTGGCAGCATGCCCTTGGCAATCAAAATAATCATGATTTCATTCAAATCCAACCAGCCGATTCAAATTTAACAATGTTTAGACCTCAAACAATAGAATCATGATTGGCCTGAATGCCAAAGGAATGCAAGGACTGATGCCTACAACTCTTTCAATTATGATTACCTACCTCAAATTCGCAAGAGCTGTTCATATCTGCTTGAGTGACAGGAGCTGAAAAGAAATAAGTAACAGAACGTAACAAAAGAGAAAAGAAGGCGTTTCATACGACTTGGGATGTCCGAAAGAATTCGTAATCTCGTATTTCACTCTGTCAGCAATTTGGGTGTAAATAACAAATTTTTTAAACTTCTATCGGGTGATCCAAAAAAATTTACGAGCCAGATTGCAAATATCTTACTGAAAAGCAAGTGTTATGAACACAAACAATGTATCAGCATGTTGCTGGGAGGCTTAGCTATTATTTGAGATGTTGCTTAGTTAGTTTAAGGTACGACTGCCCTCTGAAAGACCAATTTTAAAAAATATAGTATTTCATTCATTTTCTGACTTCCCCACCTTTTCCAGCTCATGTTTTGGAAGATGTGAAAAAGTCAAATTCCAAATTTGTACAGGAGCACGAACTTTGGACAAAAACAGGGGTCAGTTATTTTGCAAACAAAAAATTTTCTCCTGACGACTTCAAATATCTCTGCGTAAAGTTTTCGCAAAATTTTGACTGGAACAGGATGACAATTATTTCACTGCAAAAGAGGCATTTATGATTCATCATTTTCTTTGAATGTGGTTTTTCGGATGGTAATGAAAAAGTTAAGTGACCATGAAGCATCTCAGAAGATAGCCAAGCACTTCAGCTAAAGGATGATACAAAACATTTGTCAATAAATTTCGATTTCAGAGAGTTAGACTGCGATCACACGATGCTGGCACATTTTGAAAACGGTGAAAAATGTGACGGTAGCAAAATTTGAGCTAGCGTTCACACGATAGCGGAACAATCTGAAAACGATAAGAAATCTGATTGTAAAAAACTCGTTGCTGTCCCCCCAAGAATGTGATACCAAAGAAATGTAACTAAGCCTTAAGAATCGATAAGCCTCATTTTGAAAGCATAGAAATAGTTCCGTTTTTAACATGTGCCGGTAAGAATATCATCTTCATAATCTACCGTTTTAAAAATCCACCGGCTAAAACTGTGCCGTTTTCGTGTGAACGGGAGGCCTACCCGTAACATTTTTGACTGTCTTCAAATTGTGCCGGCATCGTGTGAGCGAAGTCTTAGTTATGATCTAGTTCGTGAAAATTTTTAGGATCACCCGGTAAGTGACTTGTGGCAAGTATGGCTATCGAAAGATTTAAAGAGAGCAAACTTTAGAACTTCATGAATTTTCAAAAATCTATGATCAGAGTCAGTGAAAATTTGTTATGAAAGGTAAACTATGCACTTACCAATTCGTTTGCTTCTATCTCTGGTTGGATCAAGGCGTCTTTCTATACTTATCTGAAAGATTGCATGAGATCTAAAAAAGGATAAAAAACAGTTAGAATTAAAGTTCTTGAAACAGAAATTGGTGATCAATAACAAACCTCTAATTCAGTTGTGCTGATAAAAAATTTACGGGAAGCTAAAGATACAGTAAATTTAACTTGCTTACCCTTCAAGGATAATTTTGCCTCATTTCTGCGCTAAAAATATAACAAAGTGACACAAAAGTAGCCTATGATCCTCTGCACCCGAGCAAGCCATGTTATTGGTCGTAAACAACAAGGTAACAAAACGGTTTTCTTCATTATCGAGACAAAGCAGCAAGTTTTGGTAGATGCAAGATCGAAACTAATCTCCTTTAGCGAAAACTAAATCCTCCAGCAATAAAGGAATGAAAGTAAAGAGAAAATGGAATCTTCCTTAGAAATAAACCAAGGAAATAGCTACTGATACTTGTATGACATTTACCTGCTTGACTGTCGAACCATTCTTGTCTCTGCAATGATCAGTTCTTTGCGGCCTTCACTTAATAGCTCCAATGCACCGTCAGCACTCTTGACATTGTGGTGGCTCAAATTGTTTACATAAATGCCTAAAACAGAGGGATGTGATTTGTCAGTGCACTATGGATTCACCATCTCCCCTTACCTTCTCCCAATAAATGTGTGGGCTGGATACAACAAAGAAAGTTAGTCAAACATTCTCTTACCTTTGGAAAAACATGTGTAGTGGAAGTGATGAACGTTTTGTTGAAAGGCAAAGATATGACCTCCGATTCGAAGTTCAGCAAATCGAAAATAGACTCTTCCTTCCAACGTTCATCAAAAATGTTTCATCGTTTTAATCGAATTGTCAGTGTAAAGAAGACCATTTTTAGTGTAACGTAGGTCAGTGTGACGTAGACTATTAATAGACCATTTGCGGGGTGAGTGGCTGAGTGGCTTATACAGTCTTCGTCAGGTGACTGAAGTTTAGCTCGGTCGAATGAGGTCAAACTCAGGATGGGTGACCTTGGAGGCCTGACTTCACAACTCACCTCGCCATGTCCTTCGGAAGGGACGTAAAACTAGGGGTCCCATGCCTGGATGCGGCATGCACAGTGGGCCTAAATTAGCTTTCAGTTGCTAGAAATCCTGACAAGCCAACTCAACTCAACTCAACTCCTGACAAGCCAAAACTAGGGGTCACATGGCACAGTGGGCTTAAATTAGCTTCAGTTGCTAGAAATCCTGACAAGCCAACTCAAAACAAATTGAAAACAAACGAGAAACAAATAAAACCAATTAGAATGAGGATCTGGGGAGATCAATATTTTTTCAGGCAAATGGCTGCCATTGGCTTTTACAACCTTCAAATGAAACCGTTTTTAGTGGGAAAGAGTAAGGTTGCAGTTCATGCAAGGCAAAACTCTCCTTTACTTAGAAGAAGCTGATATATAAAATACAACGAATAAAGAGGCTGAGTCACGTAACCGTAAACAAACTTGTTATCTCTATAATCTATATTTTTGACAATACGTGCTCATGGTGCTCTGCACAGATTTTGGTGGATTGGGTGAATCCACAATAAAGTTACTTCCAAATATCCACCAATGTCCCTGTAGTTGTACAACATACGAATGTTACGTCTATTTCTCTACGAAACTCAAGATTCCATCCTTAAAATAACACCTTCATCTTGAGAAAAGTAATGAAAAATCTCTGTGATATGGCCTATCAAAAATACTGCGAAATCCCCGTTTCGAAAGAAGTTTGTTTATATTACGTGATCCAGCCCCTTAGCTCACCTTTCTTGGGATGTTCACGAACAAATAATTCATCTTTTGATTCTGGACTGAGTAAGTCATAAACTTTGTCTTGATAAACTTGTACGAATGAACATGTCACCTGGGTATAAAGGAAAATTATATGAAATGGCAAAATACAGCAACTTTGTTCAGACTCGATATTTACCGTCTTAACAATGCTTTATAGAAAGCTGTAGACTTGTTACAGTTGAGACTGTCTCAAAATCACGTTTAGATTTTATAAAACCGGAATACTACCGGGTGAGTCTTAATAAACATCAACATTTGTAATTGGCCATACCATAATTATTTGCCTATAGTTGATAATTCATCTCAATATCAGTGACACCACTGCAAATGGAATATATTTATCTCAAGTGTATCAAATCCCATTTCGGAAAGTAGGCCGGGAGCTAGTGGAGCAAACATCGTAAGCATTTCAACTTACATGTTGATATTGTAAAACGCTGCTTTTAAGTGCTGAAGAAGTGATTCAGATTTGATGATCCCCTGTTTTTGTTTCCGTTGCTCAATTTTATCAAAAAGATGGCTCATTTAGTAACTGTACTGCTACGCTGTTAGAAAATGTTTTTCTAGCTTTGCTAGGACGAGTAGTTCCAGGAATATCTGGTCAAGGGAAGCTTATTATTCGAACAATTTGAGCGAGATTGAGCCCAAACCTTGTTTCAGTTCCACACATCAGTTTGAGACGAAACGGAGCGGAAAACAAATCAAGAAAACAAGACATACGGATCAAAACAAGATGAATAATCAATCAAAACATCCATGTCCTCATACCCTTGATTAATCATAACGCTCACCCCAAATATGTTCGAATAATCTCTACCTTGTATCTATGTGCAACATCTTGAGTAATTCTTTCAAACAAATGATTGATTGTGAAATTGGTAACACTCCCTTCAGCTAACACCGTATGAGTTTTGCCTAGAACAAAATTATGCATGATTGATGACACATTCTGAATGGTTTCAATATGACACGTTCCTGGGTCTTAAAAGACCTTTTAGCTATTTTGAAAAAGAATCTCAATCGAACGATACTATGCTACATTTCGTAGAATTTTCAAATGTGCACAATAGTGATAGAAGCTCTAACACCACTCGATCGAGCCTCGTGTATAAAAATGTATAAAAATAACGCTCGATCCAGGCTCTTTTGCTGAATAGCTAAAAAGTCTCTTGCCAAGGAATTCAAAATTTCTTATATCAAATCTACAATTGCATGTGAAAGGGCTGAGCTGAAACTTGAAATTTGAACTTCGAATTCTTTTTATTCATAGTAGCAAAGAAGCATTCTAGCACAGTCTGGCTTTCGACAGTCTAGAGTATTTTGCAGTATGTAAAAACGAAATTGAAGCCACTTTGCAAGGTGCATACGGTTGTAAAGAAGCAAAAATTACAGCAAAGTCTTTCGATGAAGCATATCTTGAAATGGCACAGAAAGGACATCATATCTTTGAATATTTGTTCGATGCTTGGCACAATGAGTGTGCTATCAGAACATTTTAGCTGCGATCAAATGCATCGTATGTAGTCTTAACTCTAAATGATTTGACGAGTTGGAGTGATAAAGGTAGGTGAAATTATTGATTAAATAGTTTCATTATTTGACAGATTTTCAAACCACAGAAATCAAAGTGAAAAGAACAAGATTCTTATACTTTTTCGGATACCAATAACCAAGTACTGAAAATATAATTTAAGTGAACTTGTCGAGGGGCATTTCAGTCCCAAAACTCTCGTTTTCTTTTGGCAAAAATCCTTTTGTCTTCAAGAAAATCCATCGAAAATCCTTAAAAAAGACTCTTTTTGGTTCTGAAAACTTTTCGTACGCTTTGTAAAATGAGTGAAATGCCCTTCGGAACTAATTAGTTATCCCAGAAATAAAAGTATTCAACAGCCAGCGATCAAATAGGATTTCTTCTTTTTTCGGCGCAGACAGAAACATTTTAAAATTATCAGGACGAATCGAGAAAATTAAAATGCGCCACGGTCAGGAATCGAACCGCGGATCTCCTGCTTTTAGGGCAAGCATCTTAACTTTTAGACTTCCAAGGAAAGTCTTAATTTCCTCGATTTCTGGTTTGATTCCCGGTTCGATTCTCGGTTCGATTTCCGGGTGTGGAGCATTTTAATTTTAATTTTCCAGAAATACAAGGTTAGAGTTGCAAACATATTTAAACACACCAGTTCCAGTTTGGCCGTAAGTCAATAAAGCACAATTGATTCCATTCAGTAATTTGTTTACCAACGGCTTTGCAGTTACAGTATAAACCTAAAATAAAAGATAAACTTCAGAGACAACGCTAGGCTACATAAGTAACTGATACATGATAAGCTTGAATGCTTCCAAAGGCAACTTTGGGAAAAAACGAACCTGAAATTAAACAATCCTGCTCAGTGAATGTTTTCAAGAAACTCATACATTAGCACTCATACGTCCACTTTCAAAAAAGGTCTACAACATTCACGACCCAAAGTGTTTATCAATTTTAACACAACTTCGCGTTGGACTCAGCAAGCTGAATTTTCACAAATTCAAAAATAACTTCAGCGATACTTTAAATCCTTTGTGCCCGATAGATGATGGTATTGAGGATACGAAACACTTTTTGCTGCTCTGCCATACTTATGATGAAGACAGACGTGATCTTCTCAACAGAGTAGATTCGATATTGCAACCCCATGGAGTAACAAATCTTTCAAATGAAAATTTACTCCAAATCCTCCTGTATGGCCACGGAAAGTTATCCTTCTATTTAAATACAAAAATTCTTGAGGCAACGTTGAAATACATTCAGGCCTCTGAGCGGTTTCAATAAGTTCGTAAGTTTGTTGTCTCCTCTCTCGTGTAATTTGTTCTTTCATACATTTATTTTTTGTGATCTTTTGAGTCGGTATTATTTGTTATCTTTATTTTTGATTTGCTATTTGTAATATGTTATTTTTAATATTTAAATGTAATACTAATTTGAATCTCTATGTTAAATGTTATGGTCACAGGGTTGCTATGTATTTCCATGCTCCCCGTTGCATCGTCTTCTAACCTTTGTTTGCTCATCGTAAAATTTCATTGGCATATGAAAAATAGGCAACTATACAAGTATTGCTGTTACATGCAGTGCTTGAATATTTATCATGTTATAAAGAAGGGATAAATTATCACGCTTTTGAAACCATAATATGATCTGATAATAACATGATACAATAGTAGACTTGAGCATGAATCAGTACAGATTAAACTGCGTCTTAGCACTTTAAACGAAAGGAGAGGATACGTAATTTCATACCCTTTCATTATCATCCTCTGCTCCAAACACCCCATCGAAAAAATAACTTGTTTCTAATGAATGCCTTTCATCCAGTACTTTTATCTGTTGATAAACGGTTGGAGAGATTAAGAACGAAAAGTCTTCATATATTACGGGGTCTATACTTGTCATGGAATAGCTCAAGAATTCTCATCAAATTTTCTAAATAGTCTTATAAAAATGGAGTACAATGTATCAAATTGAAATCCTACATAATAATAATGATTCGGAATATTTTAAGTGGGTAGCCTATAATAACTTATCCACAACGAGAAAAATTCTTCACAACTGTCAAAGTAAAATTGAAAACTTACACTTTAAAGGCTAAAAGGGAAAATTAAATAAAATCATATGTAAAATCCTTCATACGGTGCAATAACATGTCCAAACCAGTTCTTAAAGTATGACTTAAACTGTAAAATGATACGCAGAGAAGTTATTTCACCACGTAATTTGTTCTTCACTTTAGTAGCTCTGGCTTTGAATGTCAGAGTGGTCCATCGGCACTTTATACTTTCAACACATATCGTATTTATCTGTATGTGTTTTTCTGATACACAGATGATGTTAATTCGAATTTTTCTTACGGTTCCGACGGTGATAATTCATTTAAATATTCAAAAGTTAATACTGCTAAGTCCTGACGCTCAAGTTCCTAGCAGACGACTAGACTTATTCCATGAGTCTTCCTTATTTCATCCTGGTTTTTTCTGCCAATACTTGAACATGTTCATTCTAGTTGACTTGAGTTGTGGGTCGAATAAAGCGCCCAAATATTTAAGTGTCTCAAACTGCTTAAAGGGGCAGAGTCACGTAACCGTAAACAAACCTGTTATTTCTGGAATCTATATTGTTGGCCACACGTTGCCACTGTGTTCTGCACAGATTCTGGTGGATGGGGTGAATCTACACTAAAATTACTTCTAAAAATCCATCAATATCTCTGCAATCGTACAACATATGAGTGTTTACTTTGCTTCTCTACGACGTGCAAGAGTCCATCGTCAAGATAACACTTTCATTTTGAGGAAAGTAGCGGAAAATCACTGTGATACGGCCTATCAAAAATACTGCATAATCGTCGTTTCGAAAGACGTTTGTTTACATTAGGTGACCCTGCCCCTTCAAGTTGTTCAAATACGGAAAAAATCATACCCTAGATTCTTCTTTGTAAATTTCTAATGCACTGGCTTCATCTCTTTCTTTTTCCTCATCATTGAAAGGGCGAACGCGGATGTAAACCTTTATCGGTCTTTTCTCTGAAATAGAAGAGTAAACAAGTCAAAATTGATAATCAAACCCGGGGGGGGGGTAACTTCAACCGCCGGGTGACGGGGATGTGCCATTTGACGTCTGGAATGGCACCCTAAAATTTATAAATTTTCGCAAAAAAAATACCCCAAAATCTACAGGACATTGAAAATGTATATCCTAAAATTGTGACAGCCATCCAAGTAAATAAAAGTTGATCAAAATCAATAACCTAAAGAGTTACTTTTCTAAAATGACACCCCAAAATTTATGACTACTTCTTATTTTACCCAAAATGATACCCCAAAATTTATTTTCTGCTGGGAAAAAGGCACCCAAAAAAATGGCACATCCCGCACCTTCACATATGGTAGTTACCCCCGGGTAATCAAACTAAACAATGTTGAACAACGGAAAATACTCAAAAAACAAAACTGTTAAAATCAGAAGTTTCAATATTCAAATCTTCATCACTGTTTACAATGCACTGGACTGCTAAGTATTTATAGGTTGAAACTTACAAAATAACATTTCCATATGATAGTGATAAAATTCCTCCGAGGCCCCTCAAGTCACAAATTGTTAACAAGAAGATGAAAGAAACACAGAGACGTCATCCAAATATTCGTAATTTGAAATTAAGATTTTCTTAAATTTCTTACCGCGCATTCTTGGGGACTTAGGTCCTCCGTGTGTATGACCCTGATATGTAGAAAAAAAAACGGTTTTACTCAATTGACTGTTACTGCAAAGAAGTGAAATACGTAGTGACTCAGTTAGGCCGTTTCAACAGCGATCTCTTCATCATGAATGTTAGCTCAAATGATAACCGAATTCTAATAAAGTTACCAACAAGGATAGATTTTGTAATACAATGGCGGCGTTAGTTGCTCCAATTGACACCTCAATTCAAAGCGATTAGTGACTGCAGACAACGGAAATTCTCTCAAGCGGTAAATCAAAACAAACATGGCTGCAAAAGTTGCTCCGAAACCAGTAGGGCAAACTCTCGTCTTGTGCAGAGGTGGTTTGTAAGAGTAATCATGTACTTAAAACGAAAGAAGAAGGGTAAATCTGAAGTTCTGTCTAGCGGATTTTGTTTATTTGATTCAAGGAGCCGGACAGAAGGCAAGTGATTTTGGGGTTTAGGGATTTGAAATAAAACAAATCACCACATAGCTCCTGAATCAAATAAACAAAATCTGGGAGACTGAACTTCAGACTTTCCCTTCGTCTTTCGTTATAAGCACATGATTTCTCTTGAAAACCATCTTTCGCTTGCACAAGTTGAGAGTTTGAGTTTGCCGCCTGGTTTGGCACTTGCCCGCCTGGGGAAACTGTTGCGGTCGTGTTAATTAATAATTGCTTTGAATTTAGGTTTCAATTAACGTAACTGTTGCACCTGCATTACAAAATCTGTCCTTGTTAAAGTTACTAACTTGTTCGGAAGGTTACAAACGATTAATCGACGCAGAATCTTGTAAATTTGAGTTGTAAGAAACTAAGAAACTTTACCCTGATTTGAACTTTATATCTCAGTTTATAAGAAACACATCGGAACTCAAATTGGAAACATTTTTTCCTATATGCGAGACACTACTGTATCTTTAGTACTTTGATTTTAAACGAGTTTCTTACGAGTTCCATAACGATCTTCATGTTTAGTTGCTGTGCCATCGTGAACATTTCAAAACGAATCACCCATGCACTTATGCACTTACTTTATTTGGTGGCAGGCTACCTTCACTTGTATCCTTATTTTCAGTTGTATTTTAATGATTCCTTGTTCTGTAATAGTTATATGTAGTTTTATGTAGCTTTTAATGACTTTTAGAATGGCCGCAGGGTAGACATAGTATTTCGCTCCCTGTGGCATCATCTTAGTAGTATTGTAACGTAGTTTGTAGGTATTGTAATTAGTAATATGTCAATAAAATTTTTAATTGAATATAGAACAAAACGAATCTTTTGAAACTTTTCCAAGGATTAAGCATTGGCCAAGTACCTTACGGAGTAATATGATGCAGGAGACAAGTGAAGATATACTGAAGATTTACTTGATCATTACAAATATTTGCTTAAATAATTTTCAGCACCGGAGTTTCTTTAAACTATGCTGAAGAAGTACTTAATCAAATTAAATATTTGCTTTTACAAATAATTAAAAATAATTTGAGTTTACAAATTGAAAATTGAAAACAAATAATATTCAGCACCGAAATTTCTTAATTTTTCAGGGATGTGAGAGTTGAGTTTCTTGCAAAGAGTTTTTTATGAAAAATAAGTACGTATAATCATGCATACCTTGACAGGAAGATTATGCCGATAAAGTCCACTATGCCAATAAAAATAAGTCGCAGGATCCATGCAATTTTCTTGGCCTCATTGTTCTTGCTTTATTAACTTCATATGGTAGATAACTAAAAAGAAAGAAAGCACAGCCGCATTATTCGTGTGAATGAACCCAATCCACTTTTGATTTTGGTGCGGGTAGTTTCGCAGTATTACACAGTTTTACGGGTCACTGTTTGCCAATAATATGCAAATGAATTGATCCAGGGGGGGGGGGGTTATGGTCGCCCAATACAAACTGTACACTAATTTTGAGGAATAATTGCACATTAATAATTAGGCCTAGCAAAACAAAATTTTTCCTATCTAAGTTAGCCTTTGACTGATATATTAACATGTTAGTTTTGATTATCGGTCACGTACTTTTCATTCTCAAGTTGCTCCTCCACATTTAAATCGCTGCGCGGTCCCTGCCATACACGATGTGTTGAAAAACGCATACTTTACAAACTGTTATGATAAGAAACGAGGATGTATTAATTGAAAAAAATTCTAGTTCAATCTGGTGAACGAGCATTTAGCACCCATTGATGAAGAGAACATTTGTCTTAATTTAAGAAACAGAGAAGTGTCGTTTTACGGGCGGTTACAATATCTGCAAGCTTTCTAAAAAACTCTTTTGCATAACTTCGTAGCATGCAGACAAATTTTCTGTTTCAATCTGACGAACGACCATTCAAACCTCGTTGATTAAGGGAACATTTTCTTGCAAATTGTGCGAGAAATAAACTTTTGAGAAGCTGCGAAGAGGTTTTTTACGGGTAGTTAGAATATCTCAATGCTTTCTAGGAAATTCTTCTCTACTGGGTTTGCAGCACGTACACAATTTTGTACTTCAATCGACTGATGAACGAGCATTCAAGCACTCGTTGATGAATAGAACATTTTCTCGCAGACTGTATGAGGAAGAAGAGAAGCCAGTTTTTACCGGTGGCTAGAATGCCTCCGAGCGTACTGTAGCATGCCAACAAACAAATAAACAACCCCCTGGATTAACGACTCAAGTCGATTCAAATTCTAACAGGTTGGAGAGCGAGATTGGTAACATTGTGAATAGTAACCAAGATTGATTTATGATAGATGATCTGAGGAGGTCACGGGAATTCAACGAAATTTAATAGGTGCGAAGACCTTGAAACCATTGCATTTAATAAAACATAACAAAAACCTGCAGGCAGACAATCAAAGGTTGCGATTAGCTAATAAAAATGGTTTGCATCCAATGTAAATATAATAAAATTGTTAAAGTTAGTGAACAAGGTCAAATGTTGTCATTGCGCTCTTCATTTCTTTAATGTGAATGTATAGCAAACACTTAATTATCACTGTTAAGAAATGAGGTGCTAAGGAATTACCGGGCGACTCAAAAAAGCTATGGCATGTTCGTTCGGTTGTTGTGTGGAGGAGCAGTAAATTTAATTGCCCGTTATTTTCGGTTGCAAATTACAGGTCTCAGTTTGGAGCTTAAGATCATTTTCAGCCAATCTGACAAGTGGCTACAGCACGCAAAAGTCAAAATGATCTGCCACAGGTGGCGGAGAATGGTTCAGTACTTGCACGATTCGGTACATACAAATGTATTAAAATTTAGTCATACCTGCCAGTTAACTGTGTTAAATTTCTCTGGAATCCTCCATTGGTTTCACAGACTCCCATCTCCACTTCATATTAGGCCCAAATTGTGTTGTGTTGTTGCAGTTGTATTGGATATTCAGTGTGGAGAAGAAAGAATATTTTTTCTTCTCCACACTGAATATCCAATACAACTGCAACAACACAACACAATTTGGGCCTAACATGAAGTGGGGATAGGAGTCTGTGAAACCAATGGAGGATTCCAGAGAAATTTAACACAGTTAACTGGCAGGTATGACTAAATTTTAATACATTTGTATGTATTACTGAACCATTCTCCGCCACCTGTGGATCTGCATGAAAATAGTAGAACTGAAGTGGAAGCTCCTCCACAGCAGCTGAACAAACGATGAACAATTTGTTTTGGTTTGGTACATCTTATTCAATAATGTCCGTATGCAAGAGTCCCTATCAAGTGATCGGACAAAAAAATAAGAGTTTTGAAGTATCACCAAAATTTGATAATTTCGTGGATCTCAAACATTCCCTTTGGTGTTCTGGGTGAGTCAAGAAGAAGTTTAGGCGTTTGGCGGGCTTTGAAATAAAAAGTATGAGGCCGATTTTCAAAACTGAAATGTTAACCAATCAGTCAAAGGTTAATTTAGATGAGAAAATTTTGTTTGTTACAATCACTTATCTTTTAGGTCCAGCAATTAGGAAAATGCTGGTGAGGGGCAAGTTTGGGAATAAGAATTCCACATTTTCATTCTGGTATATAATTTACTTGCCATTAAAATTAAAATTCAATTTCTGATGAAGGTTTTAATGCCACATAAATTACCAGACTGGAACTTGTGTTGGGTCTTACAGATGTGTGATTTTACCAAACAAAATTTTCTTATCTAAGTTAGCCTTTGACTGATAAATTAACATTTTAGTTTGGAATATCGGTAGACACATACTTTTTAATCTATAGCCCGCCCAAGGCGTAAACCTTTCTTTGACTTTGGGGGAGGAGTAGCCGTCTATTGCAGGGACGGTTTCAAATCTAAAGTTAGAGAGGATATTCCGAAAACGACATTGGAAATGATTGGGGTCGAGATTACACCCCTCAGAGCTGCACCCTTTATAATTCTCTCGTGGTATAGGCCTCCCAGCGATCCGATAGACACTTTTGATAAGCTTGAACAAGTCATGAGTTTCTTTGAATTGGAGGGGAAGGAGATAATTCTGTTAGGGGATACAAACTGTGATCTTTCGGTAAATCCTAACTTAACTGATGGCTCAGCACCTACATTTTCAGGTAATGCTAGACACATCAAAGATATGTACGAATCTTTCGGCCTGACGCAGCTGATATCCGAACCCACACGTGAAACTGAACAAACTTCCACTCTGATAGATCATATTGCTGTCAGTAATGTAAGAAACATTTCTAAATCCGGTGTTGTCAGGACTGCCATTAGCGATCACTATTTAGTGTATGCAGTAAGGAAGCACCTAGGTGGTATTGAACGAAAACACAAACAAATATATACTAGGCAGATGAAAAACTTCAATGAGGAAGCCTTCCTTCGGGATCTCTCAGCCTATAACTGGTCAAGTATCCTGTATTGCTCTGAAGATATTAATGTAGTAGTTGAAAAATGGATTAGTATGCTTTCGTTAATCATAGAAACTCATGCCCCCATGATGCAAAAGCGAGTTTCTGAAAGATATAGCCCTTGGATGTCTTCCAGTCTGAAGGACTTGCTTAGGAGTAGGGACAAACTGAAGGTTGCTGCAGTCAAAGCAAAATCTGAAATCCTGATGGCTGCATATAGGCAAGTAAGAAATAAAGCAAATAGGATGAATGCCGATCTTAAAAAGACGTATTTCACAAACAAAATTCATGAAGCGGAAGGCAATGTGAAGGAAACATGGTCTACTATCAACAAACTCATTAATAAACGATCGAAAACGACGACAATCCAGTCTTTAAGGGTCGATGGTATTACCATTTTCGATTCAAAGGAAATTGCTAACTCAATGAATCAGTTCTTTTGCACTGTTGGAGAAAAACTGAGCAATGATATACCTGAGACTGGAAATCCCCTTTTGAATGATGAATATATTGTAAATCCTCAAAATGCTACATTTAGCTTTGCACCTGTTACACCTAAGCAGCTAATTGAGACCATGGGAAAGTTCAAGACCTCTCAGGGGTCCGGCCTTGACTGTATCTCAAGCTTTTTTCTTAAGGTTGGGATGCCTGTTTTGGCCGGGTCTCTGAGTCGGCTCTTTAACATGTCTATGTCTCTCGGCATTTTTCCAGACGATTGGAAGATAGCTAGGGTTGCACCTATCTACAAGGATGGCTCAGAAGATGAAAATTCAAACTATCGCCCGATATCTGTTTTACCGGTCATCTCTAGCCTTTTTGAAAAACTGGTTTATGATCAATTTTACGGCTTTCTAAATGTGAATAAACTTCTATTCTCACAACAATCTAGTTTCAGGTTACTACATTCTGTACTGACCTGTCTCTTAAAATGTACCAATGACTGGTATCTCAATTTAGAGAACAGTGAATATACAGCCGTCACCTTTATTGATTTAAAGAAGGCTTTTGATACTGTGAATCATGACATCCTTATACAGAAACTGGAGCATTATGGGGTTAAAAACAAAGAGATACGCTGGTTCCGCTCGTATCTAACTAATAGAAAGCAGTGCTGTAAGGTAAATGGGCAACTTTCAGATCTTGAATCAATAACGACAGGAGTTCCCTTATGAATATTACTGAATTTCCAAAATTGCAAAAAAAAACAAGACTCCACCATTACTTTCTACTTTGATACAAAATATACATTTTTTTTTACACTTTCCTTTCAAGAAAACTTTTCTTTTAATGGCACCTCTGGGGGGACCATTATGGAAACAAGGTCACACTGACCTTTTAATGCTATCCCTGCCATTTTAAACTGGGGGTGTTTTTATACTTAGGTTTTTATATCAGATCTTAGTTTTTTGTTTTTCTTTTTATCATTATTGTTTTTTCTACGCATGTAATTAGCTTTATGTTTATTTTGCAGTAAATTTTATAATTAAGTTTTTAATTTTAATGGCATAATATTACATACATACATACATACGTTCCTCAGGGCTCTTGCCTAGGACCTCTACTTTTCATAATATACGTAAATGATCTTCATTTCTCTCTGAGACACTCAGATGCTAACATGTACGCGGATGATACAAGCCTTTCTTTCTCTTCAAAGTCCATTCAATTGATAAATGAATGCGTCAATGAGGATCTTGGATACCTTAAATCCTGGCTTAATGCAAACAAATTGTCCCTCAATGTGACCAAGACACAAAGTCTCGTGATAGGTGGTAGCAAGCGTTTGAACGACTTAGAAAAGGTAGGGGGTGTAAAGCCTCAATTTAATGTAGGGGAAGAAACAGTTTCTATCATAAGGAAGGCAAAATATCTGGGAGTTATGGTCGATCAACACTTGAACTGGAAAGAACAAATTACTACCATCAAGAAAAAAGTTTCTAGAGGAATAGGGATGTTGAAATACTCCAAAAAGTTTCTCCCTCTTCTCACAATACAAAGCATGTATAAAAGTCTTGTGGAACCATATCTTAGATATTGCTGCCCTGTATGGGGAAGCTGTGGCTCCACAGCAATAAACGAACTACAAAAACTTCAAAATCGGGCTGCAAGAATAGTTACTAATAGTAGATATGATGCTTCTGCAAAGCCTATCATCAAGAAACTTGGATGGCACACTGTTAGTGAAATGATTCAAATGGAGACTTTGAGTATGGTATACAAATCTATCAATGATCTGGCTCCCACTTACCTTACAGAAATGTTCTCCAGACTCTCGGATTCAAGTAAGAGAGAATTACGCAATACTAGATCTGATTTAGAAATTCCCATGCGAAAATCTGCAAATGGCCAAAAATGCTTCTCATATAAAGGTGCGACAATGTGGAATAGGCTAAGCCAAGAATCAAAATTGTCCCCGACATTGAAAACTTTCAAAAAAAGCATAGCAAACCATGCATTTAACTAATTCTCTCTTACATCATATCTACTAGATGCATGATCATACCTAAATTTTTATACACTTTGTTAATAGCTGTATAGATCTTATTTCTTTTTCGATTTACGTGTAAAATTATATATTTTCTTTTGTAAGTTATTTTAACAGGGTACATTGTAAAACAGTGTAACTGAATGTTTTACCCTGTATAAATATTATAAAATCAAATCAAATCAAATCAAACTCATCCTGTATTCTACTCGGTATCGATTCTCGTCCTACAAGACGCCAACGAGAATTAACTTAACTTTTCGCAAAGATAATTTTGGCTGCGCACTTGTAATTATAATAATAACGATGATAGTGACAATCTAACGTCTTCAGAATCAGAATAATCAAACTGCGGTATTTCTTTCACTGGGCGCTTTCAAGAGCATTATTCATGAGGCGAGTTGGATACCGGAAAGTTCATTGTAGTTATCGGGATAAAGGCGATAAAAAGTATCGCGATTGCGTATCATGGAGATAAAAAGGTATCGCGATTGCTCAAATGATGATGTTTAAATTATAAGCGTTCTTTCTTCGTTCTTATCGTAGAATCATCGTATCGTATCGTTTCGTAGAACATCGTATCGTAGAACATCGTATCGTAGAATCAGCCTCGACAGATTCCTTTGCTCAGAACTCTTTACCTTAATCTTGCCATGCGCATGCGCCTCCTTTTCCTCAACATCAAAATCAACTAAACGACGCATTTCGATTTTCAATATTCTAAATAAGCGCCTTTGGCGTATTTAGAGGTAATACGGCACTCAATGACAGGTACAAACACAGATTTCTCTTCACGCCCTAAGCCAGTAGACTCATGACGTAAGTCCCTCTAACTTTCGCTTGTTGTTGTTGTTGTTATCGCTTCTGTTGTAGCGACAAGTCTGCAGGGGGAGCGAAACAAGAGAATTTGGAATGAGTCTACTGGGCCAGTTTATTCTTTAATGATTACACGCTTGAGCGAGCACCTCTGAAATCAGTTTGCTAAAGTCCCTGTACGCATTCAAGTACAGCAAATTTATTACGGGTCATCAAGTTTTGCCCAATTGACAGTCAAATCATTGGTTATCGATTGCTAATCAATTAACCGTATACACAAGAAATTCAAGAGCTGGTTTCAAATTCAAGCAACGGCTACTAAATGCATTATAATTTTTGCAAGAGGCCGCAAGCTTGTAGTGCAAATGAATTTAAATTCATGCTAGCTGGGATAAAAACATAAGGACTGTATCGACAACACCAACCTGCTAAGTGTCTGGTGGGGTGGGTCAAAAAAAGTCACGGTGTTTGTTGCAATGTGTAATAGTTGATTATCCACCATTCTTCAATGAATTTTAAATCATTTCATTCTTGGGGAAAGGCGAATTTAGGTTTGGGACTGATATTCATAAATTTCCTCTTTTTACGAGCCAGGATTGCTACTACACAAAAGAACCCGCAAAATAGAAACTACTTCTTAAAGACACCTCTGACTAATTTTTTTTTAGAAATGGTATCCTCATCTAAGAAACGTCTACAAGTTCTAAGAGAAAGTTCGATGAATTTTCATAGAAACCAAACAGGTTATTTTGAAACCTGGATTCTATTTTGAGGGTTCTCACTGTGTTTGATCCGAGGCTTGTTTTGAAGTATCTTGAAACCAAACATTTTTTATAAAACGGCTTGTAATTTGAGAAGGATATGGACGCCTAAGGCTCTGTTTATATGGAGAAAATAGCATCAGCTACCCGAGGCTATTTCTTGGTGAGGCTATTTTCAGCTTTTCTTTATGTGTGAGAAAAATAGCCTCGGCTTGCTGGGGCTATCTTAATTTGGCACCAAATTTGACAATATGACAATGAAAATAATGGGCTGCGCTTGCGCAGTATCTGCAATTTTGTGTCAGTGAAGTGAGGCTATTCTTGCTTGCGTTTATATGAGAAAAAATAGCCTCACCAAGCCGATATATCGGCTCCCTCAGGTGAGATATCGGCAGTCAATAATAACCTCACCTGGGTGATACTATTTGCAATACTCATATAAACGCAAAATAAGAATTACAGTAGTTTGTGTAGGATGCCGATATCTCGGCTTCGAAAATAACCTCGGGTAGCCGAGGCTATTTTCTCCATATAAACAGAGCCTAAATGTTCCGCACAGGTAGATACCGTGAAAGCTATAAGGCCCCTTCCCCTCCCCCGGGGGGGGCGTTTTCACTTTGGATGCTCCAGAGGTGCGTTATTAGAGAGGGGGATTTATTCAAAAAGTTAGATGACAAAGATATAAATGATAGCTTTATCAGTCTTTTATCTCATATTTCGCGAATTCAACATACAATTTTACGAGTAAAATACACTCATTTGGCACAGTTCAAAACCATATCAAACTAGCATTATACAAAATGTTGCAAATGTCTCAACTGGACGAAACAGTGCTCAATGCCGTGTAGACAGAGCGAATTATAACGAGGGTACGACAATAAGACTGCGTTCACACGATGCCGCCACATTTTGAAAACGGTGAAAAATTCGACGGATAGGCCTCCCGTTCACACGAAAACGGCACATTTTTTGCCGGCAGATTTTGAAAACGGTAGATTTTGAAAACGGAACCGTAACCGGATAAATTTGAAACAGCATCGTTTAAACACTCAACAAAGATGAAAACAGAACATTTTTCGACATTTTTGGATCGAGACAGGTCTATTCTTAGGGTGTAGGTACTATTCTTTGGCATCAAATCCTGCAACGAGTTTTTATCGTCAAATTTCCTACCGTTTTCAAATTGTGCCGGCATCGTGTGAACGCAGTCTAAGAAAGGCTACATGTTTTGTTGTTAGTTTAGTCAACAAGTAGCTACCGTTTCTTATCTTCTTACCCTAGTTATAATTCAAACTAACATTAAAACTTTCTAAAGCTAAATAAAATGAAAATCTTTGGCAACTTCTGGCATTCGATATATGTGGCGAAGCTTACTAGAGGGGGGGCTTTTTCAAAATATTTGGCTCAGAGGGGCGGGGCTTATAAGAGTGGGGGGCTTAATATAGCTTTCCCGGTATTTCAGCTGCAGATGTATCATCAGGCAATAGGATTCTGATAAATGGTTTACGAGCTGCAGTATTTCAAACGTCT
The DNA here is from genome assembly GCA_964020215.1 of Aurelia sp. 3 sensu Dawson et al. (2005). Lineage (NCBI taxonomy): Eukaryota > Metazoa > Cnidaria > Scyphozoa > Semaeostomeae > Ulmaridae > Aurelia > Aurelia sp. 3 sensu Dawson et al. (2005). Next base: position 26,126,422 of record OZ026574.1, on the reverse strand, counting down.
TAGGGATTTTCTGACTCGCCAGATAGAACGTGAGTCAAAATAAACTTCCTGGTGATTTTCAGTAGAATAAATGATGAAAATAAGTTATCATTCCACTATCAGAAATAAATTATTGACTAAATTTTGTCGATGATTAAAATGTAATTTTTGGCAAACCCCGAAACTTTTCCACTCAACCTTTATGAGGTGCGTCAGTTAGTAGACTGTGAGATTTCTTAAATCAATATTCGCAAAATTAGGTGTGATAGTTGAAACCGCTGGAGCTAGAGATTCGTGAATCAAGATATTTACAAAATCTGAGCACATTTCTTGGCGAACCAATTTCATCCTAAGCTTGCCAGTTTTACCCTGTAGATCCTACAAAGTGCTTCAAGCAGATTTAAAATTGCGTTAAATAACGGAATCTTCTTAGCTTTATAATTAGAAAGAACGAATTAAAAGTACAGGACCGCAGCTCAACGGAATCCAATGAATAACTATAGGTTTGATGAAAACATGAGCGAGGGGATTTTTAGAAAAAACAAACTTTAATTCTGAAATTAAACAAAATTAATCGCAAAAAATCATCACTTACCCAACCAAAGTCATATTTTTCACACAAATCCAAGAACCAGATGAATATTAAGCTCACAATCCGTGAAAAGCAGATTACTTGAGGCCTAGATTCGTGCCCTGCAATCAAAGATTGTAAACTGAGACAGGTACTATTCAACGCTACGCACAAAGACAATCAGAGGCGATAAACAGGATCAATCAAAGCCAGGAATCTTTGATCACTCAAAAATCAAGAATTTCAAAATAAAAATTTATACATACAAACATTTTTCAATCTTCAGCAACGCTTTGGTTCCAAATAGTAAACAAACAATGTTCAGCGTTTTCATTGTTAGTTTCACAAAACATATTGTATCTGATTGGTTTATATAAACAATGCAAACAATGCAAACAGCTGTCCAATTGTGAACTCTCATTCTTAGATATTTAGGTAATGTTTGTGAATAATTTTTTTTTGAAACATTGCTACAACTGTCGATAGAAACAGTAGCGGTTCTTTGGCAGAATGCTTCTATTGTTTATCAAAACAATAGTGAGTTTTTAAGAAGCCAGTTGCTTCTGCTGCTAAAAAAACTTGATCACTGAGTTGGTTGCAGGTGTGGAATATTCACAAAGGCGTACAAGGAGCCGAGCTAGCCCAATTTGCACAAAAATTGAGTGGGAAAGTTGTTCATTTTGAAGGACTTCACCAACCGTGAAAGTAGTTTGCAAAGGTGCAAAATTTATCAAATGGCATGGTCAGTGGAGAAGAAAATTCCTGCAAAAAATCTGCTCACCCCGTACGAAATTATTGCAAAGAGAAAGTAACTGCCCCATTGCCCTAAAAATGTATGCGCTCTGTATTCATCAACAACAGATTTTGTACAGGACGACCGATGAATTAGCTAAAGACCATAACAAAATAAATTCTTATACTTAGGAGTCCTTGTCTACGACAAAATTGACTTTGAAGATAAGAGATATAACTTATAAATCGTTCTTGCAAAAAACTGACCAAGAAATTTTGCATAACTTCATACACATCCTTACAAGAATTTATGATTTTGCATGATTTACAATTTTTTTCTCAGAAAGAGCCACTTTACCTTTCAAATTTCATCTTGAACTTATAAATGTTACTGCTCCGTACGTATTTGCATTATAAGAAGCGCTAACCCAGTTATGTACAAGCTCAAAAAAGTAGTTGTCCCGTGCTCTGTCCTCTGTCCTCGTGCTCTGTACCGGCCATGTTATAAGACTGCACTGTCCCTAAATGTTGCTGTAGATGGGGCCTGCATTAAAGGCTCTACTGAAGCCCAAAAACCCTTCTGCAAGTCCAAAAACCCAAGCTAACCCGAACCATATTATGATACATTTGAGAAAGTTTTGAATGTAAGCAATGGTGATCGAAACTCTAACGCCACTAACTCGAATCTATGGTATAAAAATGTATACAAATATAGTTCGATCCAAGGTCTTTGTAGAACAGCTAGAATCATCCAGTATTCAAATGTCAGGTGGATAACTGGGACCACTTGGGGGTCATCAACATTAGCAGCTTTAACAGCAAATGCCAACTCGGCAACCTCCTTAAATCTTCTGAAGAAAATCAAGAATGTTCTGTGAAATTTTAGGCCTTCCAGCCATACTGCTTAATTACCCCATGAAATTATCGACTATTTTACGACGTGAAATCGCCAATTTTCATAACTACTTTGCTCATGAAGTAATGCAGATACCTGTATTTTGAATGAAATGCTGATTCCGCACCACCAAATTCGTTTCTACTCGAGACCACTAACTTAACTCCGAACATAGCCATCGCTCCTTCGGAGAGGTAGATTGCTAAGCTAGAAGGAAAGGCAGAAGTCTCGAATAAAAATTAAGGTAGTAGTTTAGTTTTGACAAAGCAGTTCATTTGAAATAAAAGTATTACTCCAAGATAAAAGTTCTGAAATTGGTGATTTATAGTGGTTTTAGAAACAGTCCGTATTAAGGTCTGCAAGTAACGAAGAACAAGGTAGCTTGCGATGATCAGTATATTTCTTTTAACCAAAGACGTTCCAGCTTTACGCCCAGGGGGGGGGGGCACTCCATAAAATTTAAGATAGGGATGCTCATTTGGACAGATTTTTACTCTACCCAAAAAATGACAGGCCCAAAATTTTCAAACCCAAAAAAATGACGGAATTATTCTCGAGCCCCCATAACTATCCTTGTTTTACAACAAGTTAAATTGAGAAAATTGCACCTCACAATTCTGCACAAGATAGCAAAACTGATATTGAATTTGGAGACCATCACAGCAACTCTCATGATTTGCCTAAATCATCATGTTAATAACCAACTATTCTTTCCAAAAACTATATCAATGAATTGACACATAGAGTAGGTAAAACTTCTGATTCAGCATAATTGGGAAGAAAGAATTATTCAACAACCTATAGCACTTCCATTAATTAATTGAGATTATAATTTTCTAAATACAAAGTTCAGTAACCCAAAAAAATGACGCAAATTTTCAATGAACCCAAAAAAATGACGGCAATTTTTTCAACCCCCAAAAAATGACGCCAACTTAGCGAAACCCAAAAAAATGACATTTTCGTAAATTTCAACCCCAAAAAAATGACACGAGCATCCCTATCAAAATTTTCACAAGTGCCCCCCCTGGGGCTTTACGGCGACTTTAATCAGCTATCTATGTTTCCAAATAATAAATGTTATGTAAGGCTGAGCTAATTAAGATTTACTGTTAGCGTACAACTGACATCATAAATCTGGCACCGGCTGGTCTCAAGATAAAGGGGAAGGACTCTAAAGGGGTGTTAACTGTTGCAGAAAGAAATAAGGAAGACGAAATAAAAAAGGAGCAGGAAGATAAGGAGGAAGGAAAGCAACGTACGATATAAACCTAACGGATAATTTTGCAAAAGATTCGATGACATATAGCATGAGTCTTAGATTCCGACTTCAACAAATTAACAGCTATAGTAAAAGTATCAAACCAAAAAACTGCCAAAATCATCGAAAAAAACTATGATTTTAACGATGAAAGCAAGAAAATTCACGACAGTTATTTCGAAATTTTCGTCCTTTACACTAATCAGCTCCAGCACAGTTCCAAATTTATGAGCATACCCTCAAAACATACGAAAAAAGTCAATTCCAATCAGCTTAACATGAATACCCGTCATCTGTCACGATGAAAGATATCCAAGCCAAAGATTTATACATTACATAAAAATGTAAGTAAAATACTTAAAAACACAACTCACAAGACCTGTTCATTAAGATTAATACATCTTGATTCTTAATAAAACCTGGACCCATGAGACTCAAATTTACAACAAGAAAAATGAAAATAACTCTTCTTTTTTCCAAAAGGGACAGCTAGGTGTAGAAAGGCAATTTTACAATGAAAAACAGGATACAGTAAATAACAAGTTAAGGAAAATGCTTTACTGGTGGCAAGGAAAGTTGCAAGGGGTTTTGGAAGCTATCGGGTCTAAATTGTCACTTGGTTGACAAAAACAAAGTTCTGTTTGTTAAACTTGGCAGTCAGTGTTCTACATCGATTGACAAGACGTATTGATCAAAACGAACACGCAAATTAGTCCAAAGCTAGTCACGACGATATTAGTAATACGGACCGAATGTAACGTCCAAATCTGAGTCCATTTCTATGAAAAGTTAAAGCTGATAATCATAAACTACATTGTTCTGTTTTGTCTATCAAAATAAAAAGAGAAAATATCATCTAGTTTTCCTTTGTTAGTTCATCACACATGCCAAGCCCGACGAATAACCGTAAAAGCCCTATTCAGTCCTATCTCTTTATCAACCCAAATCCCCCTCTACAATAAGCCCTTGCCTTCTAAGCCAAAATTTCAATTAAACCCTTCCCATTTACATCAAATGCCTCAAATGCCAGAGACTACCAAATAACTACCATGTTTACTTAGCTATGAAGTATGAATGCCAATTTCGATATGGCTTGGGATTAAAATGAATCTAACTCGCAAAACCGATTGCAGACTCGGCAAAATATGTGGGGTAAGAGAGATAAAGAGCTACCATTTACATCCTTGTCATAAGACTTAGTGAATCAGCTCCCGTTGTAATAAGTTACCTCTTTTTTTGAGCCCTCTCTGGAGTCTGAGGAAAAAACCCTAGGGAGCTTAATAGAGCTTTCACGGCGTCATCCTTTCTACAATAAAAGGAATCAGAAAGTTCTTACTTCATATCAGCTCTCAGCAAAAAATCTTGATCAATCATAACATCACTTCCTGACATCGCTACTACTATTACCAATGATCTGGAAGGATTTCGACCCGAGTAACGCACCCATGGTTTGAGGATTCTCTCCAGTGTGCAGTCTTGGGTCTCTGAGATTGGCTGCTTCCCAACTTTGACTGAGGATCTTTCCGGGTGATTGGAAGTAATTACCAGGGGCTGGCATCGGTTGCGGCAAACTGGCATTGCTGAAACTGTGTTGTAAAGGTGCGTGCGTAACAGCGGCTGAAAAATCACTCTGTGATTCAAGAACGTCAGGGAAGGCCTCTCTGCGGGAGGTACGACTCTGTCTTGGAATGTCAGGGTGTGTGAGTCTAGGAGAATTCAAGAAGCTTGAAGCAGTATACTGGCCATCAAATGGAAGCTGAAGGCCTTTTGGTGAATCTGGAGGGAATCTGTCAAATAAAGGCAAGTAAAATTTACAGATCAAAATCAAATCAAAAAGTGGAGACGTAAATGGTTATTACCGCACTCTTTGAACTGAACGGCTTGAAACGGAACTTTGAAGCTTCTTGGACTTCTACCGTGAAGTTCTGACACCTTTTCTATCTTCAATGACAACAGCCAGAAGGACCTTCCGCTGCTAGGTGTCCTGAAACCACGTAAGCAGTTAGGCTTTATTCTAACTTGCTTTAAAAATCATCTAGGCTTCTTTCATGCGAACAGATTTTCAGGAGACTTTCTCAGAAATATTTACCGTAAAAGCTCTACCTAGCTCCCTCCCTATTTGGCCCCTCCCCCTGAGCCAAATTTCTTAATAAGTACCCCTCTCTATTAAGCATCCCCATTTATATAAATTCAACGGGGCTACCAAAGTTTTCCATATATAGTTAGCTAAACAAGTTTGCATGTCAATTTTCATACGGTTCAGAAAAAACTGTGTCGAATTCATGTATTTGACTAGTAAAATTGCATGTTGAATCGGCCGAATATCGGGTAAAAGAACTGAAAAGCTATCATATGTAGCCTTGTCATCTGATTTTGTGAACAAGCCCCTCCTCTCAAATAAACCCCTCTCTTTTAAGCCCCCTCTAGAGAGTCCGAAATTAGATTAGCCCCCAGGTTTAATAGAAGTTTTACGGTATGCAAATCTGAAAACTCTCAAGGTTTTATGTAACAGAATAGACTTTCTACGTATCCTTGACAAGAGCCCGAATCAATAAAGTATTTTCTGTATATTTTGCAGAAATTTGCCGACTTTTCCAATATGCTCAAAAATTATGGTACAAAATCTAAAACCACTCAGTGGAACAATTCGTATAAAAACTATAACAACACTGCTCGATCTACACATTTTGCAGAGTAGATAAAAGGCCTATTGTTATTATGTTATCGTGAGTAAGTGTTAAATAAAGAGTCAAAATTACCTGGCCAAAGGGTTCCTTGTTGGGATTCGGTAGGTTGGTTGATTTCCATTATCAGTCCGTCCAAATTCCATTCCCCTTACTTGGCCAGTAAAATCACCAGTGAAATTTAATGACGGTGTGGAGACTTGTTGGGTATTTGACACTTTTTGAGCACCTATATCCAACAAACTAGAATCAGATAACAGATCCTGTACGCGGTGTATATCTTTGGAAGCACAATTGCTCGCGGGAGGTTGCCCTGAAAATTGTGTTGTTGTGTGTGTGGCGTCTGTGGTAGTTGAAAGTCTACTAGGCAAGAAATGCTTGAACTGTTCAAGGGGAAAAATGCTAGGAACGGATGAGGCGGGTGTATCTTCTGTGAGCTTACTGAAATTTGGCAATTTAGGCATCTCGTAAGTTGGGAAGGTTGATTTTGGAGCGTTATGCGCATCAGGTGTAGATGTTGTTGCTGTTGTGATGAGTACAGGAGGTTTTGGCTGAGTTGATTTTGATGAGGTGGTTGAAACTGTAGAAGTTGTTGTCTTTGATGATGTTTTGCTTGGCTTTGCTTTGTCGTTGCTAGATTTGTCTTCGTTTTCTGTAGGTGTAGCTGTTTCACTAACAGATGACGCCGAAGTGGATGATTTACCTGCAATTTGCGATGCTGTTAGGCACTGGATTAAAGCAGTCACTGACTCAGGAGATGGTTCACTTGCGTTTGCTACTTCAGTTGCTTTTTGTTTCAACATAGCTGCCATCGACACTGGTACATTAGTAACTAATACTTCTTTGTTATCAGTGATAAAAGAAGCAGGGATCACCACTGAACATGTTAATGTGTTGCTTGTGCTAGTTGGAGTCGTTGATAAGCCTTTGATAACCAATTTCTCCTTTTGGCTTGCACTGTTGCCAGGCTTGCGGCGTTTCTTAGATGCATTTGGTGTATGCCAGCGGGCGAAATGCTTCTTTAGATTGCCTTTTTGCGTAAACGCCATGCCACAATTTGTGCACTCGAAAGGCTTGACTCCTGTGTGACTTCGGCAGTGCATTGATAAGTCACCAGGGGATGCGAAGGACTTACAGCAAAGGCTGCAGGCGAATTTCTTTTCACGTTTTAATTCTCGCGGGCGTTTCTCTCCACCGTGGACGTACCTAAAAAAGGAGATTCTAAATTCTAGCATTGTATTTGACAGGGCCTCATATTTTTTGGGACCAGGACTTAGGGGAAATTGTTTCCTCAATGAAAAGGGACAATATGCCTACTGTTTGAGAAGGCAAATTTGAGAAGGGCCGATAGAAGTTGCACCTTGTCCACAGCAGCCATGCGAAGTGGCCAACATTTTATTGGGACAACCTGCATAAATTATCAAACTAAAGCTAGAATTTCTTCGAGACGGCAAACCAAAAAGTTTTGCGATATCTTATGATGAAATGAAAATACGTAGTTCTTTTTCACTCCAACAAAATTACTGCCACTTACTTCTCATGCTTTGTTAGATTTCCAGGTTGAGTAAACGCTTTCCCACAAACTCCACATTCAAAGGGACGTTCTCCGGTATGAACCCGACTGTGAGACCTCAGGTCACTTGGTCCGGCAAAGCATTTATCACATTGGTCACATTTCCAGCTTCGTGTTGTTTTGTAATGTCTTGGTTCACGCATCTCTCCACGCTCCTCAAGTTCCTTCAACAACCCAGGGCATCGTAAACATCTAAAAAAATATGAAAAAGCAATGGAAAACCTTTACATTAAGGACCATACATTTCCCGCAGTCTTGCTACTACAAATGTTAATTGCAGTTAACTTGTGACGTATTTAGTATATAGCGATTAATTTACACGTATTCTGTTTTCTTCTTTTCCTTTCGGTGAATGTTACTGGTACTGTCTACTGTTTTTGTTACACTTAACGACCATGGGGAAGTCACGCTACCCTACCTTACTCCTAATGCTCGTCCCAGTAATGTTGTCGAGTAATAACTCAAGATTTCAAAAAACAAATCTTAAAATAAATTACAGTTCCTAACAGATAAGCATTCAGCTTCAACATGATAGAAACAACAAATAATATGGTTTCATATTGTTAAATGCAAAACAGCAAAACGAGTGGATTCATGCATGCATACCTGAGGTGCTTGCGTAGTCCCGATCGTTGCACGAATGTAGAAGAGCATTTGGAGCACTTGATTCTATCTCCCGTGTGAAATCTACAAGAAAACAGATCAACACATTTGACGAAATATAACTTTAATACTATGAAGAAGGCGGACGAAAAGAAAAAGACAGGTTTTTGGCACACTGAGGCCTTTCGAACCTACGTTCTCATCAGAGTGTGACTTTAGATTTAAAGTTAGAGTAGAGATTTCTGTTATAAAGGCAAAATGGATTAATGTGATTGACAGATTGATTTACAATGTCTCTTGTTCACGGGGGTTCGACTTAATTCAGTTCATCAAGGCGTGTCCGTGTTTGAATAGTCTGTTTTCGTAATCTGTCAATAAATTTGAGTCATTTGATTTAAAAATCATAAACTTTGAAAAATGGTTCTTCCAGGAATATATGTTTGATTAACTATAATTACAGAATGTCGACATTCAAATCAGTGATTTTTTCAAAGATTCATTCAGGTAGCTGATTGATTTTTTCAAAGATTCATTCAGGTAGCTAAAGTATTCTCCGCAAAACAAGTTGTCAAACATGTGAAGTTTTTTTGGTTCACCCAGTACTATTTTAGTAATAGCAAACTTAATGGAAACATTTACAACTTTCGCTAAAGAAATATCGGGTGTCTCAAAAAAGTACCCCCTTTAACTGGAAATAGGAACGAAATGATAAAATATCATTAATCTCCGAGTGGACAACTAAATTTATCAATCTTCAACTTAGATCCACGTACCTTGCATTTAAAAATTGGCCACCAAACACTGGAGATACAAGCTTGCAAAGTCAAAATTTATAGTGCACCTGAAACCAGAGGTTTTGTAAAAGGGCCTAGCCGTGATTTGCTATCACAGGCATGTTGCACAGGAATTTCGACTTTGACCTTTGGCTTTCTCCATTGAAAAGAATTATTCCTTGCAATGCTTCAATTGTTCTACAAACAGTTATTCCTTTGAGGAATCAATCCGTGCATTGCATTCCACTCCAAGTGTCAAAGAAGAAGAAAAGGAACACATGCATGCTCATTTGGGAGATGTTGCACGACTTTATCATTCTTACCACATTTTTGTTATATTTGTTTAATCAGGGCGAATCCCACGAGTCTTTTTTATTCTTTTCAAAAGCGAAAAACTGAAAGTTAAAGTTTACAGGTGGTTTGGAAGATCCATAATACAAATCATGGCTAGGCCCTTTTACAAAACCTCTGGTTTTGGGTGCACTGTAAATTTTGACTTTGCAAGCTTGTATCGCTGGTGTTTGGTGGACGATTCTTATATGCAAGGTATGTGAATCTAAGTTGAAGATTGATAAATTTAGCTAACTACTCGGAGAGTAATGATATCTTATCGCGGCGTTCCTATTTCCATGCAAAAGGGGGGACTTGTTTGAGACACCCGGTATATATGAAGTTAATATAGATTCCAGAAACATTATTTAAATGAGCAAGGTAAACACTGAAATTATGTGGCAAGAGTCATGCAATACTAGGTGTCTCAAAGTGATGTATTATCATTTGATTCCTTATATGTCCATAATGACGATTTTTTAATGTCGAAAAGATAAACGATAAACCTGCTCGAATTTAAGCCTTAGATGGTATCGGAAAGAAACGGCCTACTTTACCAGTCTACATTTTTTGATGTGATACAAAAGGCGGAATACACCACTTTGGGTCACCCAGTATACCCGCTTAATAAAAGCATCGTAGTTCTAGGTTAGTCCAGTTCTTGTTTCCTCGGTAAAAAAAATATAGCAAGAGGCCCTTGGAGCAACCTCTGTCATTTTAGGTAAGAGTCGTTTCGTCTAAAATACGACCATGGATAAAAAAGTTAAAATCAAAATGAAATGAAAATGTGACTCATTACCATGTATGTCTATAAATACATTGATACCCGTCTGAATTGACGTACTGAGATGTTGACCGAGATTGGCCAGAATACTATCATGCGTACATGTATATCTCTTTTGGTCTACAGGTTTTCTACAGTCGCATAGCAAATAATAATAATACATTGAATAACATTGGCGAACTTTCTATGAGCCTCATTGTAATTGAGAGCTTTGGCTTACAATGAAAAGCTTAAGGTTGTCCTGTTTAAAACCGTACGTATTTTAAGGGTAGGCACCAGCTGCGAAAGATCAATCTCAACTTGTTTTGAATTTTGTTTGTAGAATCACCAACATCAAACATTCTGTTGACTTCAAAGCGTATCTTCCTCTTTGAATACCATTTTTGGAATGTTATAATCCAGAACATCTTATAGCGAATAAAAACTTAACGACGGAAGAGGCTATTTAATCGATAAATGAATCATGAAATGCAAACTAACTAACCTGGCATGTTCTCTCAAACTGACTTTATTACTGAAGATTTTCTCGCAAAGATCACATTGGTATGTGCCATCAGGTTTCGGTTTGCTATCAGGAACTCTCTCTCCTCGATGGATCCTGCGCACATGCTTACCCAAATTACCTAAAGATTAAATCATTTTGAGAGTTTGCAGTGAAACACTGCGATTATCGCAAGTAATATCAAGGCCCTCCCTGCCCTTTCTTCCAAGCGACTAGTCGAGCTAAAAGGTTAACAAAGCAAGATGTTTTGAAACCTGGAAGGCCAACTGATTCATTCTATGTGAAAAGGTATACGTGGGAGAAAGCATGAGCACATATCGAACCAGTAGAGATAAAATTGAAATCATATATATCAGAAGCTGACGGAAAGCTTACAGTATTTGCAACGTAGGCTGAATAAAAGGTCGTAGTTGTCTCAGCTGAAGGACTGCCGGACGCGACGATCTAATCACAATTCATAATCAAACGCAATTTTCTTGAAATAGTATCACTGTATAGTTTCGATACCGGCCTAGAAAGCAAAACACCGATTTGAAAACCTCCAAAAACTTGAGTTAATGCTTGACAAATGCAAGAAAAGAGTGCCAATGAACAAAGTTTAACCTTGTCTCCAATTTTTTCCGTCATGTTCTTCTCGGTATCACTATATTTTGTTATCTTAATCTCCTCAAAACTTTGCTGTGAGCTTCGAATCCAATTCGCACAAATTACAACGACAGTGTACAGGAGCCTCGTCTCGAACAGGCATGAAATAATTCAATACTGTTAACTCGAAAAGTGGCCTATTATAATTCTCAGTATGAGCAGTGTCGGTTTGAAGATAGTCTCACTTTAATGACCAATTATTTAGACTCATCGAATCATTCTACAGAGGGGGGCTCCATGCATCTTCTGGGTAATAATGGGGACATGTAACTGGGAAGGACATCGTTTCATGCCTTTGATATGAGTAATAGTATCGATATTCACAATTTTGATGCAAAAAAACAAATTAATAGGTCACTTTTAAAAACAGGTACAAGGTCAGGTATAAACTGTTTGAGGGATTGGTAAAAGGTTCGGTTATGCCTATGAAGCTTGAGTGACATGTTCCAATGAAGATTTGGTCAAGTGCCGCCCCCCCCCCCCCCAGTGTAGGATAGTCTGTTTACAACGTTGGCTTACCTGAACTGGAAAAGCAACTATCACATTCCTTGCATTGGAAAGGGTGCTTGCCGGTATGCTCAATAATATGTTTATTCAAATCAGATTGTAAGCTAAACTTCTTGCCACATTCCTCAATCTTACAAATGTATTTTCTTTGGTCTTCTGGTAAATCAACAATCATTTGATGCAATTCTCTTTGATGGCGTAGAAGCAAGCCTAAAAAGTAACAAGAAATACATCTATCCACAATGTCGAAACAATGCTAACTTCTCACTCAAAATACATTGGAAAGTGAAAAACCCGAGTCAAAGGGACTGGGTGACATAACCGTAAACAAACCGATGATTAATATCGTTGCCCACACGTGCCTATTGTGCTGTGCAGAGATTTCGGTTGGGTGAATCCACAATAATAAAGTTACTTCTAAAAATCAACCAATGTCTCTGCAATCGGACAACATAGTGTCTCGTTTGTTTCTCTATGAAAATCAAGAGCCTATCTTCAAAATAACACCTTCATTCTGATAAAAGTAATGGAAAATCTCTGTGATATGACCTATAAAAAACACGGCAAAATTGTCGTTTCCAAAGAAGTTTGCTCACTTTACTTGGCCCAGCCCCGTTAAAAGATGACATCTCATAGGTCTTAATAAAACCTATTGTATTTCCTTGTCTTCTCTTAGATTTTCTTACAAGTTTCTCATAAGTTTTAAAATAATCTTCATGTTTATTTCCACTGCCAACATGAACACTTTCGAAACAAAGTTCTTTAAAGCCTTGCAATGACTAGACATTACTCAAGTACCTTCCGAGTAATATGATAAGGCAAGCAAGTGAAATTAAGCAAAAACTGTTCGCAGGGTTTCCTCTATTATTGAAATAACTAGTTTCTTCTAGCAGGAATTTCTCAACTTTTTGGCAGTCTGAGAGTTGAATTTCTTATAAGCAGGCTCTTACAACAAAATACGAGTACGTAAAGGATCCTACTATTTTCTCGTGATCTGAAAATCAATCAATATCGGTGGACCACTGATCAGTTATTTCTCAAACGGCCTTCTTACCTTGTACATTGAACGTGTCTGTACACTGATCACATTTGAAAGGTCTTAACCCCTTATGAGCTGTGTCGACGTGCATCTGAAGGTTAAATTCAGTGGTGAACCATCTTTGACAAGTCTCGCATTGGTGATGTCCTGCATGATTTCCAATCCCGTGTAAAGACTTTTTATGTCTGATCAAGTGCCCGCGTTGCACAAATGCTGAAGCACATTTGTCACATTTGAAAGGACGTTCCCCCGTGTGAAGACGCATATGTGCCTGTGAATTTAGTAAATACACACTTAAAATGAAGTTGTGTCAGACGGAGGAAAATGGTGAAAGATTAATACAAGAATGAGCCGATGTCAGATTTTCTAAGGAATATATTCCTTAGACTTTGCATTACAGTGAAAGCGAAAGAAGCGTATCACCTATGTTTTCAATATTCAAAATAGAACCGTATCTTCAACGAATTTTGCTTTCTTTGGATGAAAAAATCCTTGAATAATCTTATAAAACTGCCTTAATTTCAACTCAGTGTTATCCTTAACTGCGAGCGAAGTGAGCTACCTCTGCATGGAATCGAGTGAGCGTTTGTTAACTAGTCTCGCTCGCTTCTCCGGAGAGGTAGTTCAGTTACTGCGCTTCCAGTTAGGGTACTATAATATTGTGCAAAATAAAGATGTCTGCAATGCTCAATGGTTAGGATAAAAAAGCACTTTAAAGAAACTTCGTTGCCAACTTGCAAACAAATCTGTAAAAATCATTATCTTAGGCACGTGTTCATTGTTTTCTACGGCTTGTTTAGTAGCTTCATCGAAGCCATCAAAATGTAATCATGTAAAATCCCCTTGAAATCCACTTATATTGGTAAAAGACCCATTGCTAACCATCATACTTAGTGGTATCTAAGTCGACCCTCGCTTGATCTGAAATTGTTTTTGGCTTAGTTCTCTGTTTTGCCTTTCATTACGTCTGCAAAGGATCATGGTTGACAACGTGTCTTTAAATACTGGGTGGACCTGAAAAAAGTTCCCACATTTGAAAATTCACGACACCAAAAGTACTTCACAGATTTGAATGATTCCAATTCTGTATAAGAGACGAAAGATTGAAGTATTTTTGTGATTTTTCTCGCTGCCTTACTAGCACTAGAAGTATCGGTAAATTGAACTTTATGAAAAAGTCATATTTATATTTTAATATTTTATATTTTCATATTTAATTCTTTTAAGGAGGGTTGCCCTTCAACAAGTTGATTTTCAAGGGGCCCTCCGATAAAAACATTAATTACAATATAATACAAAAGGAATCAAATTAAACTATAAAACCTTATTTACAATATCTAAAACCTATATACAATAATGTTCAAAATTTACAGTAAAATCGAAAGGAAAAAGTGTCTGTTTCTAAATAGTTTTTTTGAAACTATACAGAGAGGTTGCCTGCTTTGACTCGGCTGGCAGGCTATTCCATAGTTTAGCACCTCTATAGGAGAAACATTTCTGGCCATTGTTTGACCTTTTCATCGGTAACCTCAAGTCGGTCCCCGTGTTGCGAAGGCTATATGATGAGCACAGCGAATTTCGGGTGAAGAGTTCACACATGTATTGTGGAGCCAGCTCATTCAGGGACTTGAAGACCATTGTCTTAGATTCGCCCGTTATTAGTTCGTCAACGGTCTTCCATCCCAGTCCTTCGATAAGAGGTCTGCTTGGGGCATCGAAGCTGCTATTCGTTATTATCCTAGCAGCACGCTTTTGAAGTTTTTGTAACTGATTAATTTCAGTTGAACCAGCGCAGCCCCAGACAGAGCAGCAGTATCGAAAATGGGGCTCCACAATACCCCTGTAAAGAGTTTGCAAACTTTCTTTCGGAAGGAAAGATTTGGCATGTTTAGAAATCCAACTGCCCTTGAGACCTTGGCAGAAATTGCCTTGATGTGTTCTTTCCAATCCAAAGAACAGTCAATTTGCAAACCGAGGTATTTTGTCTTTTTGACTACTTCAAGCTCATTATCACGTATTTTCAATTTCAAGTCTTCATTTTGACCCTGGAGAATGTTGTGCTTCTGCTTGGTGGAAATAAGCATAGAATGAGTTTTCGCTACATTCAGGGAAAGCTTATTGCCTTGTAGCCAAGCATCCAATTTTCTAAGATCGCTATTAATAGCCTCATTCAGCCGAGTCATATCGTGAGACTGGTAGCACAAACTGGTATCATCAGCATACATGGACACGTTGGAATCCAGGACTGCTTGTGGGAGATCATTGATGTAGACAAGGAAGAGAAGAGGGCCAAGACATGAACCTTGTGGAACACCAACCTCAATGTCCCCAATTTCGGAATCTACCCCATTAACACTACAAAATTGTTTCCGGTTCGTTAGATAGGATTTAAACCAAGAGAGTTCACGTTGTTGTACACCGTAGAGCTCAAGCTTTTTGCAGAGAATGTCATGATCTACAGTGTCCAATGCCTTTTTAAGGTCAATGAACACTAGACCCACAAGCTTTCCAAGATCCATTCCATTATACCAGTCGTCAGTATTTTTAAGTAAGCATGTCACTGTTGAATGAAGGCGCAAAAAAGCCGGATTGGCCAGATGAAAAGTGGCCGTTATCATTCATATACTGGTACAGCTGATTTGTTACTAATTTTTCAAAGAGCCTTGAGATGACAGGCAAGACTGATATTGGTCGATAGTTAGACTTTTCAGCCTTGTCTCCATCTTTGAAAATCGGAGTAACTCTAGCAACTTTCCATGAGTCGGGAAAACGACTCGTTTCAATGGATGTATTGAACAAGAAAGCAAGCGAGTTTTCAATGAAAGGCAGCGCAAGCTTCAGAAAGTAGCTAGAGATGTTGTCAGTCCCAAAGCTCTTTGCTGTCTTAACCGTGGCAAATGCATCCCTGATCTCCTGCACTTTAAAAGTCCTGAAGTGGAACGTTGCCTTATGCTTGTTCATTTCATAGTCACCTGCAAGAAAGGGATTTGGAGCTGGATCGATTTTGTCAGCAAGATCCTTACCTACTGAGCAAAAGAAAGTGTTCATTGCATTTGAAATATCTTTTTTATGAACAGTTTCGGAACCAGACTCTTTAAGACAATCAATGTTGCTGGACTTTGATCTCTTATTAAGGAGTTCATTGATTGCCTTCCATGACTCTTTCATGTTACCTTGACATGCAGAGATCTTATTAGTATAGTACTGCTTCTTTAGCTGGATATTTAGGACATTGACCTTGTTACGGACCTGTCTATAAGAGTCCATAAGGAATTGAGACTTTTTTTTGGCTGCAGCCTTTTTTAGCTTATCCCTGGTCTGCATTAGTTTCTTCAGGTCCTTGTCAATCCAGGGGCAGTACTTCTCTGAAACACGCATTACAGTCATTGGGGCATGTTTCTCTATGATCAAAGAAAATAGGTTTGACCAGTTGCTTACAAGAACATCTATGTCATCCGTTTCAGTAAGCATTTGCTCCCAACAAATGCCAGATAAATCGGCCAGGAATGCTTCTTCGTTGAAACTTTTCATCTTCCGAGTTTTGATCATTTTATGGCCTTTTTCCACTGCTCCGTTAAATTTCCGAATGCAGTAGACCATATAATGGTCACTCAAAGAAACTTCATACACTCCGGATTTTACAATGTTTCTCGCACGTGTTGTAGCAATATGGTCAATAATGGAAGAGGTAGTTAGTGTGACCCTAGTTGGTTCATCAACAAGCTGTTTGAAGCTGAACAACTCGTAGAGATCAAGCATGTGCTTAGAATTGTTATCTATGGGCTGCTCAGCTTGTTTTGGAGTGAGATCACAATTAGTGTCCCAAAGAGGATTGTTACAAAATGATTGAAACTGGGCTTAAAACGTTGATCAAATTGTAAGGACTCTACTTAAATGGATATCTCTCGTCCTTGAACCATTGCTTTTTCTTTATAGATCTATGCTAGGAGTTTTTTATGATTTGATCAATGATTTAGGCCCTTTTCCAGTAATTAGCAACCATGAAATTTTTGAAAATTCGAATTTGCCTATATTTCTAGTGCTTCTTAGACAGCGAGAAAAATCACAAAAATACTTCAGTCTTTTGCCTATTTACTAGAATTTTAATTATTCAAATCTGCGAAGTACTCTTAATGCTATGAATTTTCAAAAGTGGGAACTTTATTCTGGCTTATCCGGTAGTACGTGAGAGAACAAACCTTTAAAGCATAGGATCCTGCAAGAACTTTATCACATTCATCGCATTTCACTTTCTTAACTTTACCAGGATTGTATTTATCTGCCTTGTAATCGGGATCATGTTTCTTTATGTGCTTTCGGAGATTGCTTCCACAGGAATAGTCTTTACCACAAATGTGGCATTTGAATCCACCCATGTGTGCTTTTCTGTGCTCATTTATATAGGTTTTGGTGAAACGTTTCTTGCAGATATCACAATGTGTGTAAATTTCGTCTTCTGTGCTATGTTTTTCGCGAACATGCCTGCAGTAGTCTTGGTGCAATGAAAACTTTTCATCGCATGATTGGCAACTGCGGGAAGATCATTAGAATAATCAAATAATGTTTGAGACCATAGAAATCTGAAATTTTATCTGGGAGAGACTATCAACCAAACTATTGCTTGGCACTAAAATCTGTTTGTCTCCAGATCTGTTGGTCAAGCGTCGCGTTGGGGGGGGGGGGGGGCACTTGATCAATGCCCTATTCATAGACTTGCAACCAAAAAACCTAATTTGCAATTTCACCATGTTTGGTTCTAAACCTACAAGCCTAGCCTACTAGTGCAGTTACTGTAGTTGGCTGCAGGCTATAGACTTATGCCTTTTCGTCCCTTGTTTCCCTGCGTTCTTTGATTTGCTGATATCACTTGGTCAATAGGGACTCATAATATTACGCTTATATAATGGGACCACTTTTTCAAATTGGCCTAAAAAGGTGGGAGTTCTCGTACACCCAACAAAATCTGGTTTAAAGAGCTCGAACATTGAAAAGCAAAGTTTTAGTACAAAGAATGATGTTGTGTTGACCTACAAAGTGCAAAATGCATACGTTTCAGGCATTAATCTTCCTTTGTAGAAGCAAAATAGATCCATCGAAGCTGCAAGAACTCCAACCGTTCTTTAACAGCAACAACAACAACATTCTGAATAGCGGCCTCTGATTGGTTAAAAACTGAATTCTAGCGATTTGATTGGTGAATACGGAACCACCCTACGCGGGCCTAAAGTGGGCCCACTATTTAAGAGTAATGTTATTAGTCCCTCTTGACCAAGGAACGCAGGGAAACAAGGGACGAAAAGGCATCAGTCTACCCTATTCACATTACAAGTTAAACCAGCTTAAAGTAAACCAGGTTTTCGAATAAGGCCTTCTGATTGGTCGATCCAACAAGTTCAGTCATTTGATTGGTTGAAATTTAAACTGATTTCGATAAAGCTGGTTTTACTGTGTCAGTATGAATGCAGTACAAGATGCATTGCGCTCCATAAATGTATCAACAGTGATTCAGTCAAAAATCAATCATCAAACGCAATGCATCTTGGTCAAATGTCACCGACGCTATCTTCGTATTTGTATGTCACGTGAAAATTTCGATAACGTAAACTTACTCACACAAGACGCTTCAATCGTTTTTATTCGCCGACATTATCAAGTGACATCTAATTTGGGCCAAACTAGACAAACTAAAGACGGTTACCTGGAAAAGTGGGAGTTGGGTAATGGGAGCGGGGAGTGGGTAATTTTTTTTCACTTTGTTTTTAGTGGGCTTGTCAGGATTTCTAGCTACTGAAAGCTAATTTAGGCCCACTGTGCATGCCGCATCCAGGCATGGGACCCCTAGTTTAACGTCCCTTCCGAAGGGGTAATGGGGGTGGGGAGTGGGTAATGGGAGTGGGGAGTGAGTAATGGGGGTGGGGAGTGGGTAATGGGGGTGGGGAGTGGGCAATGAGCCAGAGTCTGAGTATGGAAAGTATAAGCTCAGTCTCGAAAGTTTCAACTCAAAAGTTGCATGCACTGAAATTTCGAGGAGAAACCTTTTTCTATCAAGGCTAAAACACTACAATATATAATGCTATATTACACTGTGCCATCCATAGTGAAAAAAGACATAAAGTCACCGGGTCTTCACTATGGATGGGGCATTTACAAATCAAATTAATTTTCTATACAAAAACAAAGAACAAAACCACAAAATACGACACAATACGCACAAACGACAACAAAACAACAAAGCCAAGGCAGACTACTTAGAGAAATCTTAGGAGAAGCATTGCCTCAATGTGAAAAAATTAGGGTAACGGGGTGAAGGTTTATATGGGTTTGGTATTTTTGTAACAAGCTTGCTTCTTAACTAGTTGTGTAGCTTCTTAACTTTGGGACCAATTTTACGCAGTAAAAGTGTTCCTTGTAATTCCTCACGCTCGATGACCAATGTTAGCAATCCTCAAAGAATGGTCATGAATCTTAAAAATCAATTTCATGAAGTTAAGAGACGCAACAAGACACTGCTATAGGCCCAATTTTAAGAAATATTACCGTAGCACAAAGCTCAAACTCAAACTTTTTAAAAGAATGAGTCATCTAAATTCAGGTTGTTCACATTGAAGCAGCATGTGTTTCGTTTGAAACTTTCGACTCCTATTTTTCAATCTTCGCTACCCACTCCCCACTCTCTTCTCCCCACTCCGCACTCCGCACTACCCACTGCGTACTCCCACCTTTCTAGAAAGGTTTGATTTAAAAATAATTTTTGTTGTCGAGCAGCTTCGGATGATAATCAGATATTGTTTTTTCTAAGAACTGCAGTAATAGTCAAAATCGACCAAGGTTTATTTACATCCATTTCAAGTCATGTGATCAATGTCTTGATAAACATCTTTTGATTTCTCAAACATATTTCGTGTCATGCAAATTTGTCCCAAGCGTGCAAAAAGTAGCATAATATTAAGAATCCCCAAGAGTATGGCCACATGACTTGAAATGGGTAAAACAAACTTTGCCGATTAGGTCTATTGAAACTTTGAAGAGAAAAATTCAGAGATTTAGCTACTGCTGATTCCCATTACCCACTCCCCACTACGCATTCCCATTACCCAACTCCAACTTTCCAGACAGATTGGCAGACAGTTGACTAGACTATTGACAATTCCTATTCAAGAATAAGTTCAATTAGAAAATCTGAATAGAATCTTAGAAATAGTAGTTTGATTTGAATTCTGTGAGAATATTAGACATTTTCTACTTCCAACGTAATAGCAAGTTGAACAGGGAGAGCTTCAATTTCTTATCATTATCAAAGAGTCTACGAGCAGGCTATAAAAGTGCTGTTTTTTGAAGCAACCACTAATTTTGCTTTTTCTCTGCCATAAATCAGCAACCACGTGTCACATTGACTCGAATAAGATCTCAAACTCTATGTTGAAACTTGACCTATGCAAATGTGTAAACACCGAGATAACTGAATCTACAGCTCCTCCACAGTAGTCAAGCAAACGGGGTAAAGTTTTTTTGGGACACCCTGTGTGCTGAAAAATACAAAAAATCACCTGTGGGTGGTGTGCTTATTGAAGATGTGTCTTTTCATCGATTTCTTTGATATTAGGATTTCATCACATTCTGTGCATTTGATTCCTTTTTCAACTCCATCTTCTGAAGAGTGCTTTTCACGAATATGCTTCAAAAGCTCATTGTGCAATGGAAATTTGTCTTTGCAAAACTGACAGCTGCGGAAAGATAATAATACCAATCAAAACTGGTAGAATAAAAAGTTGACAACAATTCAATTCAATTTCAATTCAATTTTATTCGTAAAATACAATCTACCACAAAAATAAAAACTTGTTCAAATATTTTTATTCTACGCGACCAAAGAAAAGCAAAGCTTATCTAGCTTGGGCCGATGAAGAAAACTTGTAAAATACTACAATAGATGCTACTACATTACAACTACGATCAATAAACTGCAAGATTATAATAAGGAACAGCTACAAGAACTACACATAAATCAACTGCAAAACTACTTAAAACTATAAAAATCGACTGTGAAACTATAATCATTCTTTTTCCTTAGTTTTGTTTATCATCTAACCAAGCTCAAATTAGTATTGATCAATAATACTTTTCTTTGGTTTGATGGCGAACTTTTTTGGGTCTTGAGTGCATTTAAGTGAGGTAGGTAACGCATTCCACAAACGGGCCACTTTGTTTCGCATCAACAAAAGCGTAAAGCTTTTGCAATTACTAATATATTTTCGCAAACCTTCATTGAAATCAAATGAAAATGACAAGAAAATATTGTCGATTCCGAGTGGGCGGAGATTCTGTTAACGAGAGAAAATGTTGCTCTGAAATTGAATAGATAGTAACGGCTGAGCAACCTTTCACAACCTGTGTCAAAACAAAGTAACTTTTCAAGGAAAGGGTTCTAGCGTCGTATTAAAATTTTTGCTAAATCTTTTCCAAGGTTAGGAGTGTTTCTATTCATAAGAAAGCACTTTCTACCTTTTAAAAGTGTAGTGAAAATTTTAATACGATGACAGAACCCTTTCTTTGAAAATTCACTTTACTTTGACATTGCTGGAGAACAACATTTTTGAAGCGTCCACTAATTTTGCCTTTTCTCTGCCATAAATCAGCAACCACGTGTCATATTGACTCAAACAAGGTCGCCAACTCTAAGTTGAAGCCTTACCTATGCAGCTGGTTAAAAAACCGAGATAATTAGATCTAGAGCTCCTCCACAGAAGCCACACAAACGGGGAGAAATATTTTTGGGACACCCTGCATGAGCGTGTAGGCTCTATTCTGCACCTTTTAAGCAATTTTCCTACAGAAAGCTACATAAATTTCCTGAAAATTTCTTCCCTGCGTGCAGACTTAACCTTTCCGCTGCGAAAGAGAGCAATTGGGATCCTCACTAGCTTTCCTTCAAGCAGAAAATAACGTCTGGATGCAAGCTAGATGGCGTCGTGCTTTCAACGCTGGTGCGACGTCATGCCATCTGGACGAATCAAAAAGGTAGATAACTTCACCTGTGGGTTGTGTGTTTGTTGAACATATGTTTCTTCAAAGTTCTCTTTCGCATCAAGATTTCACCACATTCTGGACATTTGATACCTTTATTGCACTTCTTCGTCTTGATATGCTCTTCAAATCCTTCATTGTCTGAAAAATCAATTTTGCAACGAGTGCACCTTGTTGATCCTTCTTCTGTAACAATTGCTGCGAGAATAAAAAAGAACGAGAGGACAATTCAAAATTGAGAAAAATGCAAAAGGCAAATTACAGAGACCTCAAAACAGAGCAGCTCATAGGGTAACAAACAGTCAGCTTGATGCTTTGAGTAAACCTTTGATAACAACTTGTAGCGAACTATTCTGTATTGCATTTTGCTTTTAAAAAACCTACAGAAACTACAATTAGAAGTTTACAAAACGCTCCACCAGCTAAATCCTTCATACCTCTGGGGGAATTTCCAAACAAAATCTATAGCTTATAACTTACGCAAAAATGTTTTATGCGAACTTCCTCAGAGGTCTTACACTATGAAATATGGGCTCAACTCCCTGAGATTTAGAGGAGCTATGCTGTGGAATGCCCTAGATGATGATGCAAAGAAGATAGAGTCTGTTGCAGCTTTCAAAAAGGAAATTAAGACATGGGATGGAACCAGCTGCCTTTGTACAATTTGTAAATAGACGCTGAATTTTTTTGATATTAATATGTATTTCTTTAGGTTTATTGTAAATAGTTGGTGTAAATTAGCTTTATTTTTGTAAAACTATGTAAATACCAACTTTAAATAAATATATGAATGAATGAATGAATGAATGAATGAATGAATGAATGAATGAATGAATGAATGAATGAATGAATGAATGAATGAAAAAGAATTCTACTTTGTTGGATAGTAGGCTTAAATCAGCTTTTATCTCATAGCTATTCATACAGATAAATCGATGATAATAATAGTAAAGCTTGACTTCACGAATGATTTGGATTCAAAAATATTCTCTGGATAAAAGTTTGCCTAGTAGTTTCAATGTTTAGACCACTTTGATGGGCTTGAGGTAAGATGTGTCGTGCTGATGGACACAAAAAGGAAGATAATGGACAGCTGCATTAACAGTTACAATATCAAGGAAGGTAGTTAAAATTGATGTAGCCAGAGAAAACATGAATTAAGATTTATTCGACATTTATTCACATTTTTGCATAACAAATTTTACTTAAAGTTTACCCAATGTACCCCCGTAAGTACGGTGTTGTTGGTAAGGTGCGGATAAAATTGGTACCGATATTAAAATTCATGCATTTTGGTCAATTTTCGTGTTAGGCCCCGTCCACACGTATCCGGATATTTTTGAAAACGCATCTTTTTTTATCCGTTTTGGGTTCCCGTCCACACGGAGACGGCGTTTTCAATCACCGAAAACGAAGCTTTTCGAAAACGCTCTCCAGAGTGGATCTTTTTGCAAACGCCGTTTTCACGTTGTCGTGTGGACGGATGAAAACGGAGCTTTTCGAAAACGCTGATGTCAAGGCATCGATTTACGACGTATCAGAGCATGCGCACGGATCTTTGGGGACAACAAAAGGGCATTTTGATTGTCTGTTTTCTTTTGTCGAAGTTCGAACAGCGAAGTTTGAATGTAGCAGCGTCTTCGTGTGGACGGGGATATTTTCGAAAACGCTCCTCGTGTGGACGCGAATGTTTTTGAAAACGGATAAAAAAAGATGCGTTTTCAAAAATATCCGGATACGTGTGGACGGGGCCTTAGTCCTTGTGCAGATAAAAGATGCAATGCCTTCTATACACAACGGCCGGCTAGGCTTGGATAAAGCTTGTAGTTTCAAGGCTATGCTGAAACAGTATTCTTCGTGTCGTGTATACACATGACTCAATCCGTGCCGCACCAAACAACTTCTCTATTGTATATAGGGCCAGGCAGCATTGGGTAGACTGATTATATCGCTATTGAAAGGTGTATTAGTCTCGTTTTGAATAGCGATTGCTGGGACTCATCGTAATCAGCCTAAGCATTGGGCTAAAATCTTCCAAATCTTTAAAAAAGGTGGGTGTAAAATTGTGTCACGTTTTTCTGTGACTTGAATGACTTCAAAGGAACTTTGGGCAATTTGCTGTAATTCTGCAGTGACAATTTTTTTATATCTTCAAAATGGCGGCATTTTGATTATAATTGTAAAAATTCATCAAAAATCTTGAAAAATTAAAATAATTGTCAATCTTCAATTACGTCAAGAAAATTGGTACAATCTTCAAGAAATTCATAGTTTATGAAGGTCTACAATATGTTGGCAAGCAAAAATCTGAAGCTCCTCTGGTTAAGGATTTACGAATTTGATGACGCCGCCCGCCTTCAAAATAGTCCGTTCTTTTGACAATTATGAAGAAATACCAAGGAGTCGCTGGCTAGCAAACATGCAGAAAAGGGATGGGATTGAAAAAAACTATTTAGTAACAAAGAACTTGAACATCAGTTAACAAAACTTCGACAATTATGTCAATTTAATATACTATTAGAATAATCCTTCGTCATAAACTTTAAGGAGGAATCACTCTAACCAGTTTTATGTACAGGGTGTCTCAGAAAAATTGTTCGACGTTTGATTAAATATTGGAAAATAACGATAAGGTGAACTGGCTCATGATTTCAGATTTTCATATCTCAAAATAGCCTGATACAATTCATGGAAAGGTTCCTAAGATTTTCAAACCCTGTTCCTAAGATTTTCAAATAATTCTAGAGACCAGAATCTTACAAATCGGTTAAAAATTCAGTGAATTACGAGCACTCAATAATAAAAAATATGCGACAGCTGAAACCGTGCTGAAACCAGAGACCCCCAGATTACTTGTAATGCAAAAAAGCTCGAACATCGAGGTAAAAGAAGATTATTCAATGTCATGCCTCTCGTTGATATCAGAGCAGACCAAATAAAACTTCTAAAATAATTCAATCCTTACAATCATCGTCAAAATTTGCTTAAGATTGCATTAGCCAAAAACAGTAGTTTAAAAAATAATCGGCGACGGACTGAATCTTTTTCCTCAAAGCGGTCATACGCTTGAAAGTTATGTTATCGAACCAAATATAGGTCACCAAAGTTTTCTTTGCTCCTGCGAGCGCAAAATTTCCACAAAACTGTGCCTGCGAATTCTTTCATTGTACATCATCTAGAACTGAAAATCTTTCTGTGCATCGCATGAATAAAAGTTTGATAAAGTGAGGTAAATTTCGGTCCTAAAAGTTAAATAGTGCGATATGCAATAAATAGTACTTGAGACGTGTCTCAAAAACTCTTGGAATTGTAAACACGGTTCATTGAATTGTACATTCACTATGTTCAACTTCAACAAAGTCTTTTCAAAATTTTCCTTCAAGAGCTGCCATATAAGGAAACTGTTCTCCAATTGAGATATTGAAAGATAAGATTGATGTCCAAATCACTTATGCGCTTCATTATATGCTCATTGCATAAGTCTCAGCATCGCACTTTGAAACAATGAACGAATACAAGGAATCACGTTGTGAGTCTACTTTTATTACTCACCACATTTGATAAAGTTAGCATCATGATACCTGTTTACCAATGCTTATCAATTAATAGTTAAAAAACTTTAGAAAACGTCTTTTCTGAAATGCGCCTGCCGATTTTGGCTGGATTTAGAAATGTTCCTGCGAGCGGCGCTCACACACTTGCGTACTTTGGCGGTGCCTGGTTATGACACAAGTAGTGGAGCTGACATAAACTATAAGGACTACGCACATAATCATGAGGCAACGGATCAGCGTTGCATATTTCTCGTCCAAATCTCAGATACGCATGTCGAGGGAGAACTGAAAGTCGTTTTTCATATAAATGTAGGTATTGGGGGGGGGGGGGCTCTGTCATCAAGTGATTTCCTCCAGATAGTTTATCTAGTTTCTCTGTATTTGTATAATTATCGTATTAATTTTTCTGTATCAATGTATCGACTTTCTTTAATATTTCCTAGTTCCTTTGCAGTTTAGTTATTTGTTGATATACTAAATTATAATTTTATGTAGTGGAATTTCAAACATGTCAAACCGAAACTTCAACAAAGATATTCTGGACTTCTATGTCTTTATAAAATAAAATTCACATCCAAAATTCGGAAAGTTCAATTCGCTTGTCAAATTTTTACTGCCCAGCCTACTGTGGGGTTGGGCTAAAGGTGAAATAGACTTGCCCATACTTTTACATAGACTTATTACAGATGACGAAATAGACTTGGAGCAAGTCTAAAGGTGAAAAGGCTGAGTTGCAGGGTCGCCGGTAGCAAATTATGGCATTCCGGAATGTGAAGAGAGTGATGCAACAAGACGTCTTTCTACCGCTATCTTCTATTTCCCTAAACTTATTGCTTTTCTCAACGCCATCAATTTATGCATTTTCAGCTCATTCATGTCAAGAAACTGTTGCAGAAAATTTGTGCAAATATGGTAGTACTGACCAATAATCACATCACCCCTGGAAAAGGCCTAGTTGGCAGAAAATTAGATACCCTAGAAAACCCTGCATTCTCGAAACCTGCAGACATAAAAATACCTATGTGGCAATTCTTAAAATAATTAAGAAAAGGTCCTAGGAGATATTTGATAAATACCAAATAAAATCATTTTCATACGAAAATAAATTCCACTAACTAAACGATAGACCTTACATAATTCTATCGAAATATCTAGCTAGCACTCTTTCAAGTCTATTCAAAATCAGGTTGGAATTGCAAGCAAAATTTTCCACATTCAATAACCATATTCAATAGGTTCTATTTTTTCGTTTGAACATTGAATCGTTTCATCCTTCGGTTGTAGTCAGAAACAGCTTTATTAATTGAATTTACACAATTCGCCCATTGCCTCTCTGGATCTACACCTTCGACAGGAAACATCGTGAGACAAGTCTCTTTGACCCATTCCATCGTTTCGACGTGTAACGGTGGCTTCGCAATTCCTTGTCTCATTTTGCCAAGTACATTTGACGTTAAGAGCTCTGACAAGGGGAAAATATCGAAAGCAAGCCTCTTTGCGAAGTTTTGCTGTGAGCAACTATACTTTCTGATAATTTGCAAATCCTTTTCACTTGGTATAGTCCTCTCTTTCTTTTCACGCATACTTCCAGCAATCGGGATTTGGGGTTGGGATTCTGTACTTTCTAGTGACAGGCCTGAGGTTTTCCCACGTTCAGTTGTGTCTGGAGATATCCACGGACTTTCAATTGAAGGGCCTGTGGTATTTCGAGGTCCACTCTTCTCTGGCGTTGTCAAGTTTTGGACTTTTTGGTTTACGAATGATGGGCCTAAGCTTCTTGGACGTTCAGGTGTCGTTGGAGTTATCTCCCGGTCTTCCACTCCACGCATTGGTTGATTGAAACCCACTGGACTTTCTGTACTCGAGGTCGGCACTAACGGCTGGATACTCATAGTTGGACGTTCCATGAAGGATTTGAAACGTTCAAGGTCAATGGCGCTAGACGGTACACGAATTCCTTCATCTGAAGCTCTCGAACATCCTAACGCAGAGGCTGTTTTCACCGAAGTAGCACTGCTAGATGTTTCCATATGTTTTTCGAGAACTTGATTTGTTTCCTGTCTGTGTGAATTCACTTCCATAGAGGAAAAGGTTTGTATCGCATCTCTTAAATTATTGATTTCTGCTGTAAGTTTGCGAAACCCTTTTTGAACTGCAGACATGAGTGCGTATATATGTTTTCTATGCTTATTCTGATATCTGTTTAATTGATAAGTTTGTTCCTCGATGCGGCCTAGCCTGTACTGAAACTCTTCAGCTAGTGTCCTGTCGTCCTCACTGACAGAGTCGTCCTCACTATCGGAAGTATCCTCGCTTTCACTCTGCATTTTTCTCTGTTTGACTTTTTTAGCTCGATGTTCTTGCCTTGGGGAAGGATTCTGTGTCGTGGCTTCCTGTTGCTTTTTCTTCGTCGTCCTCTTTGTGATTGTCGACGCTGTTCGTTGCTTTTCTTGGCCCCCTGCAGGGGAGAGTGGGGCTAATTGTCACAACATATATTTTAGTGCCATAAGTCTTAAGAACAGTAATAGGCTGTTTTAGCAAGAAGACGCGAGTCAGGAACAAGCCAGCATAAATCCTTTGTTCGAGGATGTAAATTACAAAGCGAAATCAACTTCAAAACTTTTGTGAGTCTCGAGAGACTTATTGTACGTTCTCCTCTGAAACTGACAACCTGAAAAGTATACTTTTTAAGGCCGCACTGCAAAAATAGGACGTCGAAAAGGGAAGCAAAATGCAATGAGAGCATATTCACAAATGATGGCAATGCGAGAATGCAAACTGTTCCTAGGGAACTTGCCTGTCTGTGAGCAGCTTTCTGGGAGGGAAAAGGCTGGAAAATTAGCATACTCTAAAAACATAAAAAAGTACCTACGTTTTCAAGGACGTCCGCGTCTTGCTGCTAAAAGAGCCTAATAGCATAGTGTCATACGCCTTTACAGCAGTAATCAAACAGAAAAGTCGCGCTGCTAAGTAAAGACTATTTATCAAGCGTTCAGAACACCAAAACAAGATCTAATTATCAACCAAAAATTAAAAATGTTTTAGGGGAAGCCAACACGACATTAAGGTTGGTGCACAAAGGCTGTAATACGTTTTAATCTTGCTATCTGTTCAAATATTGCGATATTACTTGAAGGCTACGCGAAAAGCGAGAACAATCTTTTGACAAAGTAAGAAAAGTGATAAGTCATTAAAATAAGGTGTTTCAAAAGCAGGCAAATGCGCTTTACCGAAGGCAACTCAACAAAATTCATACTTCACGCTAACTTCAATGGCAAACCCCTGTGACAATTAACCCCACTCTTGTTCACCTACCATCGTCTCTTTCCATTTCTGGTATCATACAATTCTTGAAAATTCAGGTGGTACGATCGATCTGTTCTGTATCTCACAGATACTTTATCGTGCAATAATTTATGTAGTGCGATAGCCAGGGCCGAAGCCAGTGGGGGATTGGAGGTAGAGCCATCCCACCCAGGCAGACAATTGTCGGGATTTTTTCTCTCTTGTCAGAGTTTTTTAGACTGACAGGTCTGGTTTTGAAACATTTTGTAGGAGAAATAATGCACAACGCATGAATTTATCAGTATCAAAAGTTAAATTCCGACAAGAAACATTGAATTTGCGGCTTATATTTGGCTGCTATTTACTAATTATCTTAACCGAATGATTGGATTGCAAAATATGGCTAAATTTCAATAACGGAGCAATTAGCTCAGTCACATAATGCATGGAATTAGCATATGTTAATACATCTGCTGTTGTTGGTGGTTTCGTTGATGATTTTACTGTTGAAAAATTTTGGTTCTTCGACCCCCCCCCCCCCCCATGCAGTCATGGCTAGTTTTAGTCCTGGCAATAACAATTAATATAATTTTTCTATTCACAGTTGACTACGAATCATTAGAAGCTAGTTTATTCAAACTTGCATAATTCATACGATGCAACAATATATAACATAATGCATGTTATGTGAATTGTTCTCTTTCTCTTTGCTATGAATCTTACTCAATATCCACATAAAAATCCACAAAAGTAAAAAATATTTGATCTATTTTTGTTTGACACCCAGTTCATGGGAACATAATTTCGATGAAATCTAATGCAAATGGACAACAAACAAATCAGCAGGAACAAAAACATACCTGTGGGATCAAATTCTTTATCACTTGGACGTTCCTCTTCTTCATCTTCTGAATCCACGCTTTCTTCAGCAGATGACATCAAATCATTTAGGTCAATTGTTGATATGCGTCTTCGCTTCCTCAGCCTTGAAGAGGCCTCGCTGCTTCCTTCTTTATCGCCTTTCTTTTCAGGGGTACCTCCAATAGCTGACAATTGCTCCTCTACTTCTGTATTCAGGTGAGATTGCTTTTTAGCCTGGTCTTCTTCATCCGAATTTGAAACATCAAATGGTTCGTCTGATCCCAAGAAGTTTTTAACAACTTTCTTAGGGGCACCCTTCCTTCTACGCCTTTCTTTCTTGGCAGGCACTGGCTGATATACGTTCTTTGATCCACTTTCAGTTGTCTTGGTTGCTTTTGTTGATTTGATGACAGAATGACGCTTCTTGGGTGTCAGTATGGTGCATTTTTTTGGAGCACCTGTTAAGAAGCAAGGAGAAATTCACATCATGACATACAAAAAATAGGATAGGGACAAAAACCTTGAAAGATATTATGTACCTTGCACCAAGAAAAGTTCCTAGCAACTGGAATACTAGTTGGATTTGATGAATAAAGTTTTACCTAAAGTGTTAAGGCAACAGAGTCTTTTCTTTCCTTTTCTTGCATTTTTATGATGATGGAACATGTATATAAATGAATGTGAAACAGCAAAAATTTCAAGGTTGTAAAAAGCTTGGGAAAGAGCCCACTGTAAATACTGTACTTGAACACATCATAAAGGCACTCAAAGGGCAGATCACAGATGTCCACTTTACACAAACATTTCAAAAATCATCTGAAAAGATTTACAATAATTTAGAGATCCTAAAGAAAGTCCTACATAAATCTTCAAAAATCTCAGAAAAAAATCTCATTAAAAATTCTTCGAAAGATCTTTTGAGAAAAATGACACAGATTGTCAAAAATAGCATCAAAATTCAGAATCTAGGAAAAGTGGCTCTAGGGAAACTACAAATGACAAAAAAACAGAGTTGTACATGGTATTTTCATGCTAAAATTGCTACCAAATCACCAGTGATTCAATTAATTCAAACAAAGCTGGTGTAAAAATAAACTTGTGACATTTTTTTCAAGATCTTAATAAAAGAATAGAAAATATGTATGCTTGACATTCTAATAAATTCTGTTTGAACTGAACTGATCATGCAATTTCCAGAGGAAGTATCTTTTGCAACTTGCTTCAGACCCATATCCTGATCAGCATACCTATTTCAGTATGAAAACAAATAACAGAAGTGTGCCCAGGGACGCTGGAGCGATGGTAGGGCAAGGCAGTCAAAGGGGAAAGCAAGGGTACTCCAGACCGATGACAAGGGAAGCGAACCGAAATTGGGTGGATCTGGGGTCCTTCCGCAGAAAACTTTTTGAGACCACACCCTTTAGATTCGCTTAAAATGCTTTCAAGGATATTCTAACTGATGTAAATGATTCTCTCTTTTGCATTTTTTGGGTATGACCAATTCAAGTTGCTATGATTATTCAACTTATGGGTTAAATTCATGGTTGTCATAATATCAAATTGAATATTGTTAAAGAAATATATTGCTCCATTAAAAGGGCACTTCTGCCCCCCCTTGCCCCTCTTAGAAAAGGGCAAGAGGGGCACTTGACCCCTGCACCCCCCTCTCCAGCGCTCCTGAGCATGCCATTGGCAAATCTACTGTATTTATCTGTGCATACACACCTAGCTTGTCTTCCTGAAATAAGACTAACAGTTCTTCTCCAGCACTGATATGATTTATTGCTTCATAGCAGACACCTTTCTCTGTATTATAAGCTGTGAAGTTATGGTCCTGGTTTCCATGTGGTGCTTGTATCATCTTCAACCAGTCAGATTTGTGTGTCTCAGCCTTCTTTGTGTAGAAATAATTGAATTTATGACTGATTGCATCTTTGACCTGCAGATAGAAATTATCATTTCTCAAGATCAACTGACAGTGTGAGTGATAGAATTCAGTATGATTAAGCCAACAACACAATGAGTTTAAGAAGAAGGTACAAATAGGCAAGCTATCCTACCAGACTAGGAATGAATACTGTTATCAAATTGTGCTCCTCTCTCCTGTTTCAATATACAGTATAGTCACCAAATCTGGGCAAATTTCTGGTTCCCACTACTGCCAAGCTGCCGCTGAAGTTACATAAGAGACAATTAATCAAAAACTTTCAGATGGTAAAATTTTCTAGAAAGAATTTTGGCAGAGACTGTTGCTTGAATTACTTATAAAAGCAGTCACAAATTTTTTGGTTACATCACTGTTCATAATACTTTCATTTCAAATGTTCAATGGTTAGCCAGAGTCGTGTTAAATATATGCTGCAAATACTACAACCCATTTCATGCAACAGATGTAATCCGTAAGCAGTAAATGAAAGAATTGTTCCAATGTTCAGAATCTTTTGTATGAAGTTTCTCATCTGAAGCTTTTCTGTTCACAGCATTTGGATTGCAATGTAAACCTACATTAAGTATTTTTCAATGAAAGCAAAACACTACACCAGATCACTTTAGTCAATTTAAATAGCTGTGAAGCATTTGGCAATGTATCAATAGTAAAAATGCTGATAATTTCCATCTAAGGGCCTGTTCATATGGAGGTGAGCCAGCCTGCTTACCGAGATGACCTGGTAGGCGAGACAGTTGCTTTCACAAAGAGAAAATGTAGCCCGCTTGATGAGACAGAAATTGGACACAATGTGTCAAAAATGAGACATGTGACTATTGTCTAGATAAGCTGCGCATGAGCAGCATAGACATTTCATCTCGGTTGATGTGATGGAGTTTTCATATGCAGGGAAATTTTCATCCAGCCTCTGAAATCTCACCAGTACTCCAGCAAGATCTTGCTAAGTGGGCCAGCCAGCCTGCTAATATGAACAGAAATCAAATTTTGTCTTGGAATTAGGGAGGAAGTGAGATCTTGGCAAGTGGGCTGGCTCACCTCAAAATGAACAGACCCTAAAAATACTTTCAACACCACAAAATGTCATCAACACATCAGGCTGTGTCCTTTATTGATGGTTTAAGAAGATACTCATGTTTAACTATTACATCCCATGGTGTTAAAAGAAGTTTTAGACATTATCAATTGTTTTTCTCTTTGGCTTGATTGCTCAACAATATCAGGCACAAGGGGTTTCCTTACCTTGCATACTAAAGTAAAGAAGGATGTTGGTGGCTCTTTGTTTGCATTTATCACACCAGAAAATGGTCCAAATATTTTGCCCTTTGGTATTTCCATATTTGCAACCAGTCCCGCCGATCTAAACTCAGGGGGAAGACAGCTGGCATCATCTGAAAAGAAGTATTTTAAAAAGTTAATGCTAGCTCAATGATTCTAAATAAAACTCCTGAAAGGTGAACTCCAAAAATAGATGTACTACAAAAATTGGAGGTCATCAGCGAAACTCACAAAATGAGATTTATTCATGAGATAATAACTGCCCAGGGCGTGTAACTTCCATATATCGAGCAATGGGTAAGTGCCACCCATAAGGATGGGTTTAGAACCACGAAAATCCTTAAATATGGGTCTCAGAATTTAAATTTTCCACTAAAAATGGGTAGCTTTTTCAATTGTGATGAAAAAAGGTGTTGAGTTTAGCATTTGCAATGTTGGATTTTTATCATTATAGCTATAAAATGTGGTTGGTTGTAACTTTACCTTGATATTGTCCATTTAAAGCGACATTAAACTTGATTTCTGGGATGTTCAACAGGCTTTGTCTCCCAAAAATCCATAAAAGTGAGTCTAGAAATCGACAAAAAATCCTTAAATATGTGTCTTCCCGTAAAATGCTTAGCGGCACGTCCCCGTCATCCCAAGACTTGAGTTACCCCCAACAGAAAAACTTGAGTTAACCCCTCGCCCACAGAAAAAATTGTGCCCTGGTCGAGTTGGGCATTGTGGAACACCGCCGGGTATTACGGAACAAGCTATTTCTATTGTTTGCATACCGGCCTGTGTTTTTATGTCTCAAGAAGATGGTGGCCAGAAATCACGTTCATCGGATATCCTTCGTTATCAGTAATACAGAGAGTGCACAAAATGCTGAAGCAGCCTAACTTGAACAAAAATATGGTGATGGATGTTTGAAGAGTCGCATAAGGTGAAATTGGTCAGCTTTTTCTCAGTTCCAGTTCTCTCTGCTTCATTTTGTTAAGAATGTGCCATAATACCCGACATCCCATAATACCTAAAATCACTCTGGTTCTGAAAGACTGTGTGGAATTTTCTAATCTAACTTTTGATAAGAATTCTTAATTCTTTTGGTATTTCAAACTTCTCGTAAATTCTTAACAAAATCTAAGGACTTTTATGAAAAGTCTCCACTATTCTTCCCTTATTTCCACGTTAAAAATTCCAATGAACCCCTCTCTCTAAAAAACCTGGGCGTGCCTATTTGCCAACACCTTTCCTAGACCCAAACATGGCGCCTCTTTCACGAGAGGAAAGCAAGGAATGCGGACTCACGAAACGTGAATAGAAGGCAATTAAAACTTTGCATGCACAAAGGCCCAATATTCACCTTCCTCTGTTTTCTTGCGCTTTGCTTTTCTTCTTGAACTTGACGCTCGCGGTGTTTCACTTGTTTCTTCTTCGGTACTTTCATCTTGCTCTTCTTCGGAACTTGATTCCACATACTTGACTATCTTCTTGGGTCTGCTAGGCCTGTTTTCACTTGGCCTCATCTTCGGCTTGGCTTGCTTCGAATGGACTTCAGGATCAGGTCTTTGACAAAATGACTTTCAAGAAATGCTACCAGGCCGTTATATACTAAACTCACACAACTAAATTCATCGAGTATTCTTAAATCTAAATGATCTTCAATCTTGTCTTCAGTGCTCACTAAATTTGCGTGCAATCTTGGTAGCTTTTTCCATGCAAAAGGATGACAACAGTTTGGCTCCAGTGTCCTATCCCGCAGTGCAATTTACCTGTCTTCCCCAGTCCCTTTTACGGAATGGAATGTGGACTTTGAACAAAGGAATGGACAACAGGAACGCCCACTTCCAATTATCAAAAGAGCCTTCTGGTAACTCACGGAATTTCCAGATCTTTGCCTACAGCTTTGTTTCATTTCATTCACAGATCTCGACCTTCTCACCCCAGTACTTTGTTCCCATTGCTCGCCTATCATAATTCGTTCAACATTTTCAGCGGGTATTACAATTATCATAAAAAGGAAGGAAAAACTTTTAGCTATGATCTGTGATGAAACTTGTACAGTATTTGAAAGGGTAACAAAGTTCTAGCCGGGAACAACAGAAACAAGGCAGGGAAAATGTTTGAACTCTAATTTGGCGGAGAAGCAAACTTTCTTGCCGGGTCTGCCTTTTACCTTGGTGAGGAATCACTTCAGCTGAGTCGCTACTACACCTCCCAGTAACGACCCCGTCGGACCTTGAAAATACCATATGAAAATACGAAAACATATTTGAGAGAATTGAGAGAATACGGGTTGAGAGAATTTCTTTTGTCTGCATTCGCTAATCGCTTTGAATCGAGGTGTGAACCAAAGCGACTGATGCTATTGTATTGTAAAATCTGCCCTTGTTTGTGGAAAGTTTATGAACATAAATATTGAACTCAACTTTGGCATCACAAAGGATCACGGTTAACAATGTGTCTTAGGGGAACTATCGAACACAAAGTGATAAGAAAGCATAGACTCATATTTCAGAAGGTTGGCGGCTTGGTTTGAAGATATAAATCGGTTTGACTTATTGCGTAAATGTGAACCATTCGAAATCTGCGATCAAATTTAATCAATGAAAAGCTCTGGTCTCCAGATATCCGGTTGTACCATGGTTATACCACCTAACCACAGAAAAACATCAGAAGGCCACATTAGCTGTCAAAAGCTACAGAAGTGAGCCATTGGCGATGTCAGATGGCTTTGGCTGTATGAAAATAAAAGTTTTAATTTATTTCAAGAATATTGGTTGAAGCTTCTTTTGAATGAATCGAAAATGACTCAAGTAGACGATTTAGTGCAATTATGGGACAACTCTTGACAAAGTGCTGTTGCTGTTTTATGACGAATTCACGCCGAAGAAGATACGATATTTTTAAACATCGAATGCATCGATTTCCCCGATCTGCGGTAGGTACAATCTAATTTTATATTGGCTGCTATTTGCTCTCTAATCATGCTCTCTCTCTCTCTCTTAATTTCTGCAAGAGGATTAATAGAATTGTACTATATTACTGAATGTTCTTGGAGATGACTTGGAAATGACTTTTGTTCAATCGAATTACAAATACAAAACATGTATAAGCTTACCATTTTTGTCTTGTCTATTTTTAAGGATTTTCAGTTGATATTCATGGCAAAGTTATGAAGATAAAGTTTCCAAAAACATAGCGGTGGCACGAACCCATTGCTCAAACTATGTTGTTGCTGCTGCTATGACATTGAGCAATTAATTGATTGATCAATCGATATAAATTTTCTGGCGCCATCTCCAATCTTTGGGAGCTGCGTGAACCAGCGTGTGCATAAATTCGTTATTTATTTCGCTACCTCAAAGAATATCAAAGATAGATATTGCAGCGATGGCTACAAATACAAGGAAAAGATCTGCTTTTAGCGTATTCAAATCTTCGGTACCGGGGAAAGAGAATAACATGGCACCGTCCGAAATCGTTAGCACTCCAAACTTGGCTCAGATTGGCCTAGCTGAATATGAGGAACATAAGATGGCAGTCAAGGGAAAGAAACGAGTTCGGAGAGGTTCATTGCCAAGCATTAATCAAGCTGAACAGGTTAATGATTACGACATTAATGTTTTTTTGACGCTTAAGTAGGCCATACATAAAAAAAGGAAAGGGACAAGAAGAAGGGGATCAAGCGCGGCGCAAAGCAAAGGCAAGCTTTATTTAGACAAAATTCTCTTTTCTTTTTGTTCTATTTTTTAACAATGTTGATTTAATAACGGTATAAGAAACAGAAACAGGTGTTGGATTGGAAAGAAACAAGTGTGCTCAAATGTGCATCAAATTGAAAATTTCTTTTAACTTTCCTGCCAACAAGCATTCAAAAGGGTCATTTTGAAATCTGCTGCCATGTACCAGGCTGTATCAGACTGGAAAGTTTGTACTGCGCACACAAACATCTTGTGAGTGTAGGAACGTATGCCGTTTTCAACCTGAGTCACAGTTGGCAATAAACAAAGGATCTATTGTTTTAATCTATTGTTCTCAACTGCA
Organism: Aurelia sp. 3 sensu Dawson et al. (2005); assembly: GCA_964020215.1. Taxonomy (NCBI): domain Eukaryota; kingdom Metazoa; phylum Cnidaria; class Scyphozoa; order Semaeostomeae; family Ulmaridae; genus Aurelia; species Aurelia sp. 3 sensu Dawson et al. (2005). Next base: position 26,089,565 of record OZ026574.1, on the reverse strand, counting down.
AATTGTCCACAGTCTGTCATCAACTTGTACACACAAGATACAAACTTTCCAGTCTGGTGTGTAATTGGTCATCAACAGATACTCTTTGTCACAGTTAACGGAATAGGGCTGTTAATGGCTTGACCCCCAGCCCCCTTCTTAACAGACCACTAAATCTGTCGCTAGATTTTCTCTTGCAGTGGGCCTCTTACAAAATCCCTTTTCTTCAATTCACATCAAAGTGCTTATTATTTCACGTTATTTACTTGTTTGTCTTTGGCCTCTTACAAACCCTCTCTATAGGCTTACTTTGTCTTTGTCCAGCTTGCAATGTTAAAATTAAGAAGATTGATAGTGAAATATTAATTCAATTTTCATCACAGAAGGAACTTTTTAAACCGATTTGAGATGCAACCTATCCCCCTAATGGCCCAACTCCATTAAAACTATGACAAAAATTGTTTCTTGATGACTGCTAACAACAATAACATCACTTTAGATTTTATTTTAATGCAGATTATTCATGCAAAAACTCCTTGTTTTATTACAGGTGTTTTCATTTGACGTCAAATTTGAGGCAAACTTCAGAGTTGGCATGTATTGGCAATTGGCTCCGGAAAAATTGCCTTCTTTTGATACCATATTCAATACCCTGAAAACTGGCAGATGCCCGTTGGACAAATATACTAAGTACCTCCTCCGGGTGTATATGGCAAGCTGGAATTGTGTGCTACCATCAAAATCTCTGGTGCACAAATTTTAAACCACTTTGTCAAGTTTGTAGACTTTTTTGATAAGATCAACTAGAGCATCATTGACCATAAAGATCTGTTTTCCTTTCATGTCCAGGAAATAAATTTTCGGAGCCCAACCAATGACAACAAAAAGACTAAACAATCACAGGCATGTAAAAGTGAGCCAAGACTTAATTCTCTGAGAAAATCATTTAAGAGAAAAAAGAAGGACCCACCACCGAAGATGACTGGGGTCACAAATAACTTTGAGCCTGAAAAGGATGAACAGAAGGAGAAAGCAGAACAGACCTCCATTAACAATAACATAGAGGAAAAGACTGAAACTGAACGCAAGAGGATGTCACGGGTATGCTCAGATAGTTCTGAAATTAGCATCACAAGCACAAAAGGACAATTGTGTCAGGTACAAATGTCCTCTTCTGAGAATCTTAGAAGTGATGCTGATGGAGTTATCAGTACAGAGACACTTACTGCAGAAGAAGCTATTGCATGGCTTATAAAGCCAATTGATACTGCAAAATTCTTCAGGTGAGTCTTATATTTGTATGCAATTGTTCATAATATGGAGAGTTTATGTTTTTATAGCCTGCGTCACAGACCCAATTCCAAAAGGAGAAGGATAGGGTCTGCGCACAATGGAGCGATCCCGTGTTCTTTGCATAAATTACATTCAAGGATCCTCGAATGTAATTTATGCAGTCTATCAGGATTATGTACACAAAATGCATGTATCAATCGAAGAATTCATCGTAAGTTTCTGGAGAACATCGTAAACACTTCAGTACAAAGAATGTCGGCCATTACTTTTCCTCTCGCTCGCGAAATGATGCACTAATTATGCATGACACTCGCTGTCTAGTGCTCAGTAAACGGAATAAATTAAAGTCACGAGAACACGAGATCGCTCCATTGTACGCAGACCCTATTCTTCTCCTTTCGGAATTGGGTCTGCGATACAGGCTAATGTTTTTACTATACACGGTAGATGTGTTTATTCATGTGACAAAAAAACTTTTAAAGAACTTTTCAGAAATGTTTGACTTCCCATATATATACTTCTTGTTTAGAAATTGTTGTAGTCTCATTCATTCTTTGCAAATCATAGAAAATTCTTTGCAAAATGTGAAGAATCCTTTTAAAAATATTTAGAAGTCGTTTTTATATCATTATGAATTAAAATGTGCAGAATAACAAAAGTATGTCATTTGTAGTGAAAAAGAACTTGGGACCATCGAGTTCCCACTAAACAACACCTACAGCAATTTGTTTGACAAAGCAGGTCACTACCAATCGAAGGTTACTGTAGAAGTCCAACAAAGTCTTGAAAGATATTTAAATGAATGTTCAATTTATGACTGTGTGGACACTCTCTGATGCAGAGGCTGTTTGTTAAATTGAACTGTTTGTTAAAATGAAAGCTCAGTTTCCAACAAGCAGCCTCTGCGACGGAGAGTGTGGATAACTTAGTATTCATGAAGAAGATGAAAAATGTGTCCTCACTTATTTGTGACAGAGATGTCTGGGAGAAGAAACCATTGCTGTTGAAAAGAAGGCAGCCTTCATATAATGATGGGTGGTTCAGTACCAAAGAATTTGACAAGATATTAAGAGAGGTTTGTGTTAATTTAGTTTGAGATGTTATCATTGATCATTGTACATTGAAGCAGGTCTCCTGCAAAATTGATAAGTTAAAGAATCCTCAAAATATATTGTAAGTCCTTGCTGCTAAAAAGGTTTCCTCTGACTGGCCTGATTTGAACCTTCTTTCCAAATGATGTTGCAAATATCATTAATAATATTTTCTGGACACATGAGGAGCAATGGAGAAAAAGGAAGATTGCAGGCCTTAATTTTGATTTAAAAAGTTTCTTTAGTTGTGTAGAAAATGGCCAGAAGCATTGCAGAGGGAAGTATGTGTGATAATTTGACTTGCTCGCAAGTGGCAGATGGGCTTAGAAAGAGAACAATCAACTTTTTTATTTGTTTGCTTTTTATCATCACAGAAAGAAGTGAAATTTGGAGTCAACTTAGATATAACAAGATATACAAATGGAAAACGAGAAACTCTAAATCCTCCTGGAAGAGCTTTTGCTCCCGTTGTGTGGGATTTTTACAAGGTGAATATATATGCCCCTTTATTGCAGAGAATTGATATTATGATTTGTGTGGCTTCTTTGAATCTGCATATGAAGCCCTCAGCTAGTTTCCTTTCATCTCATAGGAAAAATTGATAAACTTTGACTATTTAAATCAAAAGTAGAGGCCATGTGAACAGCTTTTTTTAATTCATGTAGTTGATTTCATATCATTTAATCTATACGCTTTGAAAACTTGTATTAGGATCATTGTTTGATAATATACAGTACATTATATACAACATACATGTGCACATTAGCATGGTTTCCAATCTGAGAATTTCTGTTTACTGTAGTTTCTTAAGAATTCTTTGTTTACAAAAAAACTTATATACAGTCTTGTCAAGAGTCCAAATTGTGATCCAAATAATTCCTCAAAATTCTTAGGAATTCGTTATGTACAGTAGAAACCCTACTAGGTTTTTCATTGGCAACCCACCATTTTCATAGGCTCTTAATTAAATGTATGTATTTAATTTTCTTTCACTTAAATTTCTACAGCAAGGCTGCTCTGTTAGAATGTTAAATCCTCAGTCATTCTCAAAACCAGTCTGGAAACTGTTATCTGTGTTGCAAGGACATTTTGGTGCATTTGTTGGTGCTAACATGTAAGGAATACTTCCACATAGTTCTTTGTTGATTCTTGTTCACTGTTAGTGTATGAAAATAGCAGCACTGATCATTTGGAAGCTTTGGATGGCCAGCAAAATCAATTTGTCTCATTCTCATAGAATGAAACAATGCATGGAGTAGCATTAAGTGACATGGTGTGATGAAGAACTTGATAATCTATTCAAACTCGGCAAAAATGAGGGTAAAATCACTTGGCTTTCTAAAATCTTGTCCACCTCAAGCAATAAATCTTTTTGCAGAAACTGGAAAACCCTCAAGAAAGCTGTAGAAATCCTTTGTCCTCTTAAAACCTCATTTGGTTAATGGAACAGGGATTTGCCCCTTTTGAAAGGCATAAAAAATTTGGATTTGCTGCTAGGATTTATGACATTTCTCTTGCCATGTCAAGCTGTCTTACACTACCAGTTTACGCATTCTTATCGTTCTCAGATTTTGTCTCTCCAATTTCTTGTTCTTCACAGTATTATGTTTCCCTTTCAGGTATTTGACACCACCTGGAACGCAAGGATTTGCACCTCATTATGATGATATTGAAGCTTTCATAATTCAACTAGAAGGAAAGAAGCAATGGAAGCTCTATTCTCCAAGGTCAGTGAGAGCTGTCAGGAAACTCTCTTGAGGTGACGCAAAATAACACAGTGGCTAATGACCCTATCCTGTTGTTTGATCGATATGCTACTGACTGAAGGACAATATTTGAGCACTCTGGTATATTGTGGGTCCTTTTTTGTCTGATCACTTGGTGAAAAAAGTTATTTACACTTCCTTCCCTCTCTTTCATTTGATCACCATTTTGTATTTTGCCTTGCTTTGCAATTGCATTGATTTTTGATACAATCGTTGGAGTAGGTATTATTGATTTTGGGTGAGCATTTTTGAAGTGTTTCATGTCAATGTAAGTGTTACTGATTCTAAGTGTTTCCCCCCTGCTTCTATTTACCCTCTTGACCAACATGTTTTTCCTATACTCGTTGTTTTTGCACATTTTTTGCCTTTTGGTAGCACCCTTTGTTACTGCCCTTTTTAGTGGCTATTTATGACCTATTTTACACGCTGATGATGGACCTTGGAATTGGTCCAAAACATCCTAATTAGAATGATATCACCTGGATTTGTCAAATGTCCTGATTAATATTTATGTCACTTGGATTTGTCATCTTTGAAAATGATGTGCCGAAACTACTATTAGAACATGATTTTTTTGTCGTTGTGATTGCCCTCCGGTTTATTGTAAGTCTTTAGTACAATACATTGCTTTTGTTTTCACAGAAACGTCTCTGAATCGTTACCTCAATTTTCAAGTGGTATGTACCGCCTAATACTAATCTATGTTTCACATCACTGGGATAAAAGCATCCATAAGAAAATAATAAAATTCATTTCACATTTAAAAGACACTAAACGGATGCTCCCTCAGTTTGGTCAGTTCGTTTCTTTACAGTTGATTTTCCTTGCTGAATGTTCTATTGTTCATATGTTTGTCAGGGAACTTTCTTGGTGTAAATCATCAAAAACTGTAGACGTTTATTAGAAATGAACTGTTGTTTACCTTGATTTATTTTATAAGACACATGGACCCTGGTTACTTGAACTCGTATGGTTTAGCTCAAAGCACACAATATCACAAACAAATTGGCCCTCATTTGTGTACCTTATAAGCTTAACTCCAGATAACACATATTTCTCTTTTGCACGAGCAATTATTTGCCTCTTTAACGATTCAAATCATTAACATTCACTTGTCTTATTCTGTCCAAACAATGCGTATGAAGTGGAACTTCGACAACTCAAAAATCATGTCTTACAATGTGGGTGCAATCTCGAGCTAACCTTAGCTCATTGGTAACTGAAATGAGTATATTTCCCTTGGTGATAACGAGCCCCTTGTTGTTCTCCCTTGAGAGTGTTTAATGTACCAACACTGCACTTTATCAGATCAGTTCAATCAAGCTTTTTCTTTCAGCAAACTTATCACAAGAGGAAATCGGAGAACCGATATTAGATAAAGTTCTAGAACCAGGAGACTGCTTATATTTTCCACGTGGCTATATTCATCAAGCTACGACACAAGAGGAGAACCATTCACTTCACATCACATTGTCCGTTTATCAAATGAACTCATGGGGTGACTTTCTAGAGAAAGTAAGTTTTCTATTGGTTTTATGTGCATTTATTTTACTCCTGAAAATTAGGTTTTACTTTTTAGTTTTGTATATTTATTGTAAGTAGTTTATATATGTTTCTATTCAGTTTTTATTGTAAGTTTTTATGTGGAAAGCCCCTAGAAAATCGGCCACTAGGGTGAAGGGCCTCCCTCCTTAATAAATTGACATGAAATGAAAATTATCGTGTTTTGGAAGAAGGTTGTTAAAGAACGCCAAGACAAAATATGATCATACGTCTTTAGATATTGATATTTACGTATGAACGGGATCTCTTGTATTTCAAAGTTTCCTTTTTCATTTTGCTACAGAATCATGTGCAATACTAATGTTCTCGATCATAGTGATTCTCCTTCCCAACCTTTTCCGCATGAATGCAATGAAGCATTTCCATTTCTACATCAAATTTAGAACTTCGTTATTCTCCCCCACCCTAAAGACAGCTATATTGAGTGGCCACTATAGACGCACTGTAGAAAGCCCCTGCATAGTTGTTAGTCAGCATTTTAGTATGTTGATTCCCTCGAATTAATTCCTGGAAAGCCCAACTTTTAGCCGCGTGCTCAAAGTGGATGGTGGCTAAAATGTCATGTTTTCCCCATTTCATTTGCAAACACAAAGCAAAAACTGCTGCAGATATATCGGTTTTCATATTTGACGCATTGGCACAAGCTATTTTACTCCGCTTTTTTTTAAGTTTCTTTTACTGTTGTTGCCCCGCAATTATTGTATCCTTTATATTTAATGAATTTGTTAATGAATGAATCTTGTTGTAGCTCTTACCTCGAGCCCTACAACTTGCAATGGAGGAAGATGTTGAGTTCAGGAAAGGACTTCCCATTGGATATCTAAATCATGTCGGAGTTTCCAACTCTGAAAAGGTATGTATCTATCATTACGTATGAGTAATGTTTTGGTACAGTAAAAACCCGCACATAAGAACCTGAATGTGCCAAGAGAACGCAACAAAAATGTCCTTTCCTCAGCATACCCTGTCTAATAATTTTCATATCAATTATGATACCCATGCCTGTAATTTTTGTCAGAAAAGGACACCCTGTCGCATAATTTTTGCCGCAAAAGGACACCCTGTTGAGCGGCACTTCCCATCAAGTCATGTGTTTTCTTTATACATAACAATATTAAATTTCACAATAACAGAATATAGTTACAAAACGATACCAAAGGAAAAGGAGAATGAGAATGAACTGCGACCCCGAAGATTTAACAATTAACATTAACGTTTACACAAAAGTAATGAACGAACCACTGTAATACAGCATAAGCTGCAAACTACGAAAAGAGCGAATCAGACATAAAGGTAAATGAAAGCAAAGAATATTTTTGGATTTTAATTTTTTTTAAACGTCACCTTTTTGTTGCGACGAGTCTTGAACTGTTGAATTTCTTTGCAGACTTCTGTGGAAAGAAGTGAATTTTTAAAACGAATACAGCAATTGGTTATGAAACTAGCGACATATGCTCCAGTGGATGTTGCTGCGGACGAGGTACGAATCTATTATTTTTCGGTTACGTTGTCGATCAAAATCAACAAGGAGCTGCAAAACGATATGATTCTGTCTGCATTTTTTTCATTCGTTGTTCAAACCAGTCTTTTAAAAATTCAAATTCGACGGGGAGGAAATACACTTATACTAAAACGAGTTTCGGGTGTTGTCATGACGTTCTAACTTGCTAACAGCCTTCAATAGGGAAATATGTTCAAAGGCAAAAATTTCGCATAGAAGAGCATTACTTTTCTATTTTTTAATCAGATATTGAAATGATATTTCTCATGAAGCTTCTTCAAAGCTAAACTGAATTAGGGAAACAATTGACTTTAGTCAGGTCAAATACCTTTGCAAGTGTACCAGATTTTGAAGATGCTTGTCAATGATAAGCAACTAGCATTCTTTTTAAAAGGTTAGGGTCACGTAATGTAAACAAACTTCTTTCGAAACGACGAATTTGCAGTATTTTTAATAGGCCATATCACAGTGATTTTCCACTACTTTTCTCAAAATGAAAGTGTTATTTTGAAGATGGACTCTTCTACTTCGTAGAGAGACAAACTAAACACTCATATGCTGTACGATTGCAGAGATATTGGCAGATTTTTAGAAGTAATTTAGTGTGGATTCACCCCATCCACCAAAGCAGATGCAGAACACAATGGCCACATGTGGGCAACAATATAGATTCTAGAGATAATAGGTTTGTTTACGGTTACGTGACCCTGCTCCTTTAAAGTAGTGAAACAATCCTACTTGAAATCAAATGCTTTTATTTCTAGCCTAATCTATGGTTGTCTAATCTTGAATTCCTTGGTTTAGTTTCAATATCCGTTTGTCTTGACAAAGGTTTTTCTTTTGCAGATGGCCACCAATGCCATGCAAGATATGCTGCCGCCTGTACTCACTGAAGGTAATAAATGTTAGTATTCATGATGGAAAAGAAGAAAAGAAGAAATGTAGTTGCATATTTTAAAGGACAAGTAGGGGTTGATATAATTCACGAGGAAAAAAGATTAGCCTATGAGTGGTACATCGTACGTTTTTCCACCATTATAAGTTAGATATTCAAATATGCGACCAGCCGACCAGTGCTTAATGATGTCATCACGCTTTAAATGTCTGTTCCTCCTGGCGCCATTTTCAACGCGAACGAAGCTGTCCTATTCCTTCCACACCTCTCAGTTGTGGCTAACCCCGTTACCTTATACTGTTGGGAAAAATTGCGAAAATGGAGACGATACTGCGAAAAATTATTTTTGAAATGTTTAGCGGATTGACAACTGTCGCGAAATTAAAAGTTGGGAGGAAAGGTTGCACCTGGATTTAGTTATTGGTAAGTTTTTTTTCTAGCGCAAACTTTACATACCCTGTGTATTTGACTTGCAAAGCGTCAGTCTTGCCTTGTCGGACCTTTAATTTTGGCACACCTGATCGTGCTTGAACTGCTGTGGATTTCCACCATGGGTTTTAATGGGGGCTAGAAAGTTAACGATGAGATAGCAAGAAATGCATTTGAGCATTATTTTACTTGTAGAGGAACTGATGTGTAGTGTGTATGGAAATGGCGCATTCTGGGACAATGGATGCGTACGAGGAGAGTCTATGCTAGATCTGCAAAGTGAAGTGAGAGTTATTAGACCGGAGACTTTGAGGTGAGACATATTCGTATTGTTTACTATTACGCTTTCAACTAATTCGTTCCAAATTCAGCAAGATGCAAGATACAAACATCGGGTGACTCAAAAAATCATCCATTTTGAAAAAATATTAGCACACCAAAAGTCAGGGCTCAATAAAATTTCTTCCTTCCTGGTAGCAAGCTTAGCACTTTCGTTTCTTATTATAAAATTCCTTCTTCTTTCCCATATACTGCCCCATTCAATCCCTAATCCTTTCTCTCCTTTTTTCTTTTCCTTCTTTTCCCTTTCCTTCCATCTCTTTTTCCTTGTTTCCCTTTTTCCTGCTGGGAAATTTGAGCATTTCAGCTATCTTCCTAATAGCGCCGCTACCACGCTACTTCGTTTTTTGGAGCCCTGGCAAAAGTGTTTAGGGTCTACTGAGGTAAACTGGGTAAGTTTGGGGTAGACGTGTAGGGTGAAAATATGGGATGAATTTAGAGCATGAACAACTCGAATTACCCTCCTTGACATAGCAAATGTTGCCTTATCAGTTGTGAGTCTACCTTTTTCCAGAAATCAACCCTACCAATTTTATGCCAGCCAAACTATTTTATCCAAGTAGACTCTACATAGTTATAGTCGGCTTGTTTAATTCAGTGACTCGGAGACTGAGACTGCGTTCACACGATGCCGGCACATTTTGAAAACGGTGAAAAATTCGACGAATAGGCCTCCCGTTCACACGAAAACGGCACATTTTTTGCCGGCAGATTTCGAAAACGGTAGATTTTGAAAACGGAACCGTAACCGGCATGAATTTGAAACAGCATCGTTTAAACACTCAACAAAGTGAGTCTATTCCTCTATTCTTAGGATGGAGGTACTATTCTTTGGCATCAAATCCTGCAACGAGTTTTTATCGTCAAATTTCCTACCGTTTTCAAATTGTGCCGGCATCGTGTGAACGCTAGCTCAAATTTTGCTACCGTCACAATTTTCATCGTTTTCAAAATGTGCCGGCATCGTGTGAACGCAGTCTGAATCACTTTCAGAGAAATGCTTAGGTTACCTTTACGAAAGATGACACAGCGATTTGTCTTTTAACAATAGTCCTTAAAATTGCATTTAAGTGAAAGTTTGGTCTTAATGAATGTAAATTATAATTTCATCAACAGACTTACAGTAGAAGATGGAGTTGCTGTTATTTGCCATACAATGGAAAATTCAAGAGTTTATCATGAAGTACCAGCACAAACGATAGAAATATCTACTCAGGTAACAGTACTAGTTGCTAATCCCATACTTGCTACTCTCGAGTACCGAATAATCATCCCCCCACTTATTAGTTCCTGAAAACTTTTCCAAGCGCCCCCTTTTGTTGAATCTTGAAAACTGGAAATGACAGGGAGCACAATTAGTGAACGTAAATATAACAAAAGAAAAGATAGTGCTTTACTAAGGTCATTTCATTTTCATTTATTCTTATTTAGACACAATACCCTATCAGCATAACAAAGTAAATATAAATATTAATAATATCAAGAAAAAATAAAGCTGCTCTTCCAAGGGGTTGTGTTTGTGTCCCTCTACCTCAAGAACTCCCTCAATCTTACTTTGAAGGAGCTCAATGAGGCAGAGTCTCGTATTTGCTTTGGGATCTCGTTCCAGGCACTTGCTCCTTGGTATCCAAAAGACTTTTTGCAGTACTCAAGAAGAAGCCGAGGAATTTCGAAATCATCAATTTTTCTTGTGTTATATCTCGAAATATTCGACCTAGGAGTGAATTTAATTTTGAGGTTCTCTGGGCAGTGTCCATTGTTTATCTTGTATGTAGTAATTAGCCTGTCATATTTTATTAGATTGCGTACCTCGAGTCAATCACATACCCAGCCATCTTTGTGCCTTGCGCAAAGACCATTTTCAATTTTCCCAACCCCCCCCCCTCCCGATTTTTACAGCCCCCCATTAACATATCGAACCATTTGCAGCTCCCCTCTCGATTATTTTCACCTCCCTTTTTATTCGATACTCAAGAGCAAAAAATTGATATCATTTTCCTAATTGTTTGACTTCACAAAACATAACTTAAGTCGATCGTAGCACGCAAGGAATGCTTTATGCTTGAAAATTACTGGAATATATTTCATTATTATCTTATGAGACACCTTGCTTTAGACTGCAACCGCCACAAGACTTTAATTTCAAACACTCTTGAACGAAAAATCAGTGTTTCTCACATCTTTTCAAACGGAATTTTTCGACCATGTTCGTACTGTCCCGATGAACAAACCTTTACAGAATTACGTCATTTCATAAGAAACATCCTAAACATTTGACTGATGACGATGAGTCTCTTGTTTCCCTGTGCTCTTTGACTTGATAATGGCGGTTCAGTCAACCCCTTGAGCAAGGTTTACCGCAGGGATACAAGGGACTCATCGTCATCAGTCTACCTAAGCACTAGCGTTGCACGAATTTATTTATCTCCTATCGAAATGCAAATGGCTAACTTTGTTAGTTGCATAGAATTCCTCGAATCCTTTAAGGTGTCTGCTTGGTTTCAGTAGTACTTTTAAGATCTACTTCCTTCATATTTTTCACCTCAGCAAAAATGTTTTCAAAAGTGTGTATCGTCATGTTTGTAGCAAATCATTTTATAGGAGATAGAGGCAGCAGAATACATCATAAAAAGTTATCCATCTTACGTCACCATTGAGAGTGTTCCTATAAAAAGATCGAAAGCAAGGGTATGTATTTATATTTGTTGTTTCATTTTAATACCGGTGGACTCAAAAAATGTCCCCGTTGCACTTAAATTTGCTGCAATGATTTTACGGACTGGGAGGCACTTTTTTGACTCACACGGTACATCTTGTGATTAAACATACCTAGAAAATGACAAGGAAAGATATACTTAGCAGTAGAATGAAGCATATAATTGCTGGAAGTAAGCTACAAAAAGTGCTGTGGTGCAGTGATGTAATCCTTCGACTTTGCAGCCAGAAAAGTTGAGGTGGCCGATGGGGTCTAGGCCAACCCATACCATTTGACCAACAAGGCGTTGCAGACTCAATTAGATCCTAATCTACGTATCTCCCAGGGGGGGGATACTCATATATTTTCTATATGAGGATGCGCCGCAGAACAGGGCATCATTTTCAGGATTCCGACTCCGAGAATACCATTTCCATTTTTGTAAACATCTGCTCCACGACAGGGTTCATATTTGTCATGTTTCACTCCGAAACGTCGTTGTAGACCACTTGGACTCCGCGAATATGATTTAAATCGCTTGGATGGCAACATTAACACATTTTCCGATAGATTTTTTACAAATTACCATTGCAGGGCATAATTTTGTCTGAAGGGACAGGGTATTGTTTAAGAACGTTTTGCTACGGGACAGGGTATCATTTTCAGGAATCTGACTCCAGGACAGGGTAGCTTCTCGGATTTTCCAACAGCGCCTCTCCGAATGCTCCCCCCGGGACTTATCTTCAGCTGCGAACACAGCGCTTGGCGCCACAAACCGCAGAATGTGCTCTTTACCAGCTTCAAGAACATGTTCTCTGTTGGAGATTTTCCGTTGTGAGATTTGCGATAATGCAAAATTAATCATGCAAGATGCTTCAATTGTTTTTAAATTTGCTGACATTTTCACATGACATCTATTTTATGAAAGACTTTAATGCTCAGTAATTACTTTTCGTAGCTTGAATTTGTCACTCGCCTGTACAATAATGGAATTCTTCGGACAAAATCACCGCTGAGGCAAGACTCTGCAGTGTAGTAATAGCGGGATAGAAGACGAACAATCGTCATGGCCTCAAAGGTAGAAGTACAAAACCTTCTTGAAGTGCCAATAGATCTTTTTACTTCTTAAAAAGAGGTTTGGATCGAGCGTCCATATCCGGTAAATTTTGAAGTAAAACAAAACCATGACCCCCGTTTTAGTGTAAACAATGCTTGCTGCGCTGACAGAGCAGAAACTGCGTAAAATGACGTCATCGACCAATCAGATAAAAAAGTGTTTGAATAGATAAGCTTTTTGAAATGATAAATCAACAGTTTAAGGCCCCGGGAAGAAAGTATCAACTGTTGCCTAATTTTGGGATCTGTTGCAGGGAGCTAGGGAGGCTCAAAGTTACGAGTTTTTGCGCATGCGTGCGTAATTTCTGCTCTGTCAGCTGCGCTAAGAAGTTGATTCGGATTTCAGAACACTTTTCAGGGGGTTTGTTATCGACTTCTCTGCGCAAAGTGATTTCGCAATGGTTGAGTCTGCACAGAGCAGAGGCAAGTGTTGTTCGTCTGTAAGCTTTGTTTCCCGTGATTTTCACTCATTGTTATGTTAGCTGAATTTTCTTTCAATTGAATAACAACAGTTGAAAACAGCAAACGTCGATTTGCAACTGGCAAAATGAAACCCTTGCATGCTAGCACTTTTAGGCTGTAGCTGTTACACCACAAAATCAGCTAACAATGAACGGAAATAACGAGAAACAAGGCCAGAAGGCAGATAAAACTTCCTGCGTATGAACTAAATCATTCCTAACTCTCGCCTTGAGTAAAGTTATCGTTGATTAGGTCTCTGAAAATGTTCTGAGATCCGAAGCAACTTCTTGCCACAACTAGCATTGTTACACCAAGATAAGGGGTCATGCTTTTGATGTCCTTCATCAATATGCCTGATTTGGATGCTCGATACAAACCTCTTTTCTAATAAGTAAAAAATGTCTATAAACTTCGCCCAGGGTTATTTATTTGCCGCTTACATGTCGTGGTATGAAAATTAATACCGTGAGTGCATCTTTCATCTCTCACGTTGTGCTGTGCATCGTTCAGGGATGAGCAAAACTTTCTATGGTTTTTCTGATCTCTTATTCACCAGACGGTTCTTTAATTACCCGTTTTTCTTATAAGAAACTGGTTTATAAGGAACTGGTACAAAGATGGCCAAATTTTAAGAAACTCTAGTACTGTGCTATGTCTGGGGAGTACTAAGAAACTTTTAAAAGTTAAAAGCATGCATATCATAGCAAATATATCGTTGAACCTTTATTCTTGAGCAATATTAACTAACCATTTGTGTTTTCAACATAACAGAACACTTTATTCCTATATAATGTTTTAAATGTCAAGAGACATATCTGCCGCAGTGTTAGCGACCACATTTATATTTCTGCATTCAAAAGATAAGAAACCAATTAAGAACTTTTTGTGCTAGCTAAAATGGACAAAATTTCATGTGAAGTTAAGAAACTTTTAGTTCTATGGCCTGATCCTAGTTTCTTATAAAAAATCGTGTAGGCATTGTTACCCAGGGTCCTTTTTGTCACCCTGAGTCCTTTTCGAGCGCGCTATAATTTCAGACAGCCTGAAATTGAATTGAGCTTGAACGGAAGCCGAAGATCCAGACTAGACTTATGGCAATGAGTCCCGTGTATCCCTGCTGTAAACCTTGCTCGAATAGAACTCACAATGAAACAATGAAAATGCTGACTCTATGTTCTGCAACCATCAATGGAATTATGATGGAATCACGACTTCGAATCTCGAAGAGTTATGTGATGATATTTTGCTAAACCACCACAGAACCACTTGATATGAGAAAGAATTTTTGAAAGAACGATGAAATGTTGAAATTGCATAATTGACAGAGCCCTAGATTGCATTAAAGTTCCACGCAAGTGCTTTATGCCACATAAATTTATTATGCTTCATTGGACAGTGGTGACGTTTTTTGTTCAGTCCATTCTAGTTCATAACGAACGTCGTTAAAGAATTGTCTGCTATTTGGTGGCAAAAACGTGCAAGAAGAAATGTATATAACAATAATAACAGGAAGGGAGCTTATTAGAGAGGGGGCTTACTCAAAATCTGGCATTTGATATAAGTGGTGGGGGGGGGGCTTGATAGAGAGGTTACCTTATTTGAAATTTTGATTTAGAAGGGACAGAAGGGAAGCTTATTCGAGAGGGTGCTTAATGGAGATGGGGCCTAAGTAGATCTTTTACGTTATGTGACTTGCTTTATGGTTGATAACTGTAAATAGTGATTGACAACGATTTTTTCCCAGTCTTTCCAAATAAAAGAGATTTTAGAGCTTTGAAAGATTACATATTTTTCAAGAAGTATAAGAAATTTTCACCATTCATCTGTCAGATCTATTATGCTCAGAGCCTAGAAAATGTTTCTTCTAACGATATGTCGAAGAAATGTAATCCACCTCAATCTATGAATATAAGATGATTCCAGTTGATTGCTGTTTGTTCTTCCTTGTAAGAGGTAGCGAGGTACCTTTTTCCAAATTCATAGAATTATAGATTTTTAAGCTGTCTCTTTTGTTTGGAGAGCCGGAGGTCTAACAATTGGTAAAATTAACTTAATTTAAATGAAATAATGAACAAATTCGTTTGTAGTATTGAGTTCGTTTGTAAAATTCGTTTGTAGTATTGAGTTAAACTTTTATTTTTATCAACGACATTTTGACTTCAAAAGATGTAACACATATGAATGAATCCGCCATGGACTCATATTGTGTACGTACGTCTATTTCTTTTCATTTCTACTCGATCGAGATGGGTGCTAACGACTTTCGATTTTCCAAGAATGACTCTTTGAATTATGTACCGGTTGACCGAAAAAAACTTCGCGAGCTGGATCATCAGTAGCTCCGTGAAATCAAACGCTGTTGTCAGTTGCTTTGTATCACAGTTTAGTTGAAAGGCTTAGCTATCTCTTGATATGGAGCGTGGTCATTTTGAGCAATGATTACCATCCGAAAAATCAGATTCAATGAAAATTTCGAATCCCATATACCAATGATGATTTTCAAGGGGCCCTCCACAAACAAACTTACAAAGTAAAATATATTGGAAAGAAATGACTAAACTAACCTATTTACAATTTTCATAGAATACTAATAAAAACCCTAGGATTTAAAATGAAAAAAAACAATGAAAAGAAATCCAAAAACATATATACACCTACTGTATGTCAAGTTTTTTGAATTTATAATAAATAGTGGATGCCTGCCTCAGCTCAGCTGAAGGGCGATTCCAAGATTTAGCACCTCTAAAAGAGAAAAATTTCTGTCCGTTTGTTGACTTTTTCTTTAGTATCCTTAAATCAGTTGCCAAATTTCTAAGTTACCTTGAGGTTAGCTCGGATGTCTTTGCAAATATATTGCGCAAGTATTGTGGAGTAAGACCATGAAGGGATTTGAAGACCATGATATTAGACTCACTACTGATTAGCTCATCTATGGTATTCCAGCCAAGTCTTTTTACAAGTGGCAGGCCTGGTGTATCAAAACGACTGCCAGTTATAATAGGTGCAGCCCGGTTTTGTAATTTTTGCAACTGTGGCTTCAGTCTATTGTTTTGCCTCTGAAATCTAACGACTGTGATGAATAATAAAAACTGAACTTCCCAAGTACGTAGACTGAGAATGATTAAACAGGAATGCTCCAAATCATTTATAATATTTTCGATGAAATTTTCTTTCAATAGAAATAGACCTTTTAGCTATTCTGAAAAAGAATCTCAATCGAACGCTACTTTGCTACATTTTGAAGAATTTTCGAATGTGCACAATAGTGATAGAAGCCCTAACGCCACTCGATCGAACGTCGCGTATAAAAATGTATAAAACTAACGCTCGATCCAGGCTCTTTTGTAGAATAGCTAAAAGGTCTGTTGCTTGTAATACAGTTTCTGAATAAGATTCCATGATAAGTCTTCTGATAACGTCAAGCTGATTCTTGTTTCTCTTTGATTTGCGAAGTTGACCTTCTCGTTGAGGAGACAGTTTTAGCTTTCACATTCATTATTAAAGTAGTTTTAGAGTTTTAGGGCTGGAAACACTTGAAGCTGTGATAAGAAACTTCTGAATAATACATAAGCAGATAAGAATGAAAAGTCTTTTGATAAGGAGATTGCTGCACTTCATATGCAGGGGGGGGGGGGATAGATGTCGTGATGTACCACAGGGTGTTCCAAAAACATGCGCGCCGTTTGAGCTGCTACTGTGAAAGAGCAATGAATCAAATTTTCTCTTGATCAGTTCTATGAACAAAAAAGACTTAGAGCCAGAGATGGCGCCAGAGAAGAAATTCTGGTGGGACAAATAGTTTCAGAGAGTGAGCGGAGCGAAAACATTTTTAGGTAGCACACCACTCGGATTGGCTCAAATGCGACCACACTCCTTTAAAAACATAGCGAACAAGTTATGGAAGTGCCGACAGTGCATGGAAATTTTCAAAAATTCAAGTGCTGGCGGGGGAGGGGGGCGACTGCCCCCCAAGCACCCCCGCTGGAGCCATCTCTGCTTAGAGTTTGGCACCGAGTTTGCGTAAATCTTGAAAGCAGTTGCTGATATATCGACTAAGAAAGTCAAAATTATTGGTTGCCTCAAAACCGGAGGATTTGGTGATCTCCGTCAATGTTAAAAGCAAAGGAATTGAGTAAGAAAATGAGTCTAGCCCAGATTTTAGTTTTCCTGAGTGAATCCGGTATTCATATATTAGATTTTGTAAGAAAAAAGTTATCTAGGACTGCTAAATATAGTTGCAAACGAAGTGCTAAAAATTGTGCAGCAAAAGTGCTTCAGGCCATGGTATGCGTCCATCAGTTGTTTTGCTTCTCCAAAATCATAAAATAGATTTAAACCAACAATATTGCTTTCCACCCGCTTTCTTGCAGATATTCTTGAGCCATTTGGTCATTCGTCACTCCCACATGTGTTCCTGATAAAGATGTAAGGTTAAGATCCATTTGTTGCTAAAAATTCAAGTTCTAAGGCTCAGAACTGAGTTAAAATCCTCTAGTTTTGAGGCAACCATTAATACTAACTTTCTTTATCCATAAGTCAGCAACTTCTTGTCAGGTAAGATAGACTTTAGTCAAAGTTACATGCACAGAACTGCGAAGGAGCAGGATGGAACCTACAAGCGGAAAGTGATCAAGAAAGGAAACCTGAGTTTGCAATTGACAATTCATCGATTTTTAAAAGTTATCAGTCGCATGAGTCCTGATATCTAACTCTTTGTGATTAAACGTTGCACCGTACGTAGTACCGGAGTTTGGATGCCCCCCGGTAGTCTAGTCGTAACTGCGCTATGTACCGACTTGTGCAGGTGAACTCACAGACTTGGTCTGAGAATGTTGACAATCAGTATCTGTGAAGATCCCATAACGGACGTCAAATCCATTTTCATTCAATTCCTTTGCTTTTCTATTTAGCATTTCAAGCGAATACGAAGCACCCTTATCACCCAGAAACACCTCAACAACCCAATCATAAAATGTTTGAGTTTCGATATCTGTTACGCGATTGTTGATATCCAGCCTTTTGTAAAGTATGTAACCAAGAAAGTTGTCATAATCAGAACACAAAATATCGTTCACAATCTGCTTGAGATGCTCACCAGCTACGCTTCTTTGGCGAAATAAACTGTCATCCTCTGAAACGTTATTTCGGCAGCGAACTGCAATGATTATCTTGTCGAACTTACTCGTAATAAATTCGACATCAAGACCTGGCTGCAGATCTTTGAAATCGACTGCTGCCGTAATAAAACTGCCAATGTCATTATTATACATAGTCCACTTTGTTTCGAGCTTCGATACGTCGAAATCTTCAGCAAACTCCTTGAATTGATCGAGTTTCCAAATGCTTTTCGACAGAAACTTGAATGGATAGTGCAGCGAGAATTTCGCATTTGTTGTTGCAGTTGAACTTACGACCTTGAGAGCTCCTTTTTGCATAAAATGATCAGCATTTCGTTGCCAAATTCCTTTCATCATTGAAACTGGTGCGAGCATTGAATCAATTGCCATAAAATGAATGATCTTCGCTTCGCCCATTTTGTTATGCAGATACTTAGGCCCAAAGCTTGTTTACAAACTTAGCCCATTTCACCTGGAGCTGTGAGACGCAATAGATTATGAACTGCGAACTCTGACACTTCGACTAAAATTCGCTTTTTCTTTGATGCCTTGGAGCAATCACGAGTTTCGGCTGTTAAAATTACAACAAATTGCACTGATGTAATGAACCGTTGAAAATATTTAGCTCGCAAAAGCAGGCCTTCAAGGAAACAAACTTGCTGCGAAAACCCAAAATCTTGGTATGTGGTTGTGATGAAACGATTAGGCCTTTTCGCAGATAGGCTATATCACTTGCAGAGTCTTTGTTTTTCTTTGTGTTTCGGCAGATACGTTGTTTGCGTGTAAATTACGCAAAGCAGATGCTTTGGTTTGATGCGTAATGTAATGGCCTTTTTCACAAGCATTTTTGATTTTGAGTGCAGGCAGTCATCTTTCGTCTTTTTGGTGGGGCTTGTCGTACTTACGTTTGTCTGGTGCTTTGTTGGTCCCTGGTTACTGTTCATGAGAAGTTAAATCCTAAAACAGTATCATTTTGTTTCCTTTCGGTTATGCACAGTTTATCCATTCTTCCCTCAAGAATTGATTAACTCAGAGAAAACAATCGATAATAGAGAAATAATCTTATTGACAGAAGTACAGGTCAAGGCCTGTTTTTTTCGAGGGCGGTTCCAGCCAGTAGTTGAATGAGGGGCGGCCTGCAGAGATGACAAGCAAAGTGTAACTGAAAATATCTTTAAAAGAGTTAAAAAAAAGAGTGTCTTATAGCCAAGAAGAGGGGCGCACTTCTCGCCAAAAAGTGGGCGCCAAGCTGAGTCTTCATCATGCACGAGAGGACTGTTGGCCCCACTTGTCCCCCGTAAATCTGCTGCTGCAAAATCGTCGCTTCGAAAGAAGTTTGTTTACATTAAGTGATCCAGCCCCTTTAACACCCTAATAAAAGCTACTACTAAGCAGAAACTCTCTGAGTGAAAGGTTTTATTTGAAGACAAACCAGGATTACAAAGACATGAAATTTATCAAATACCTTGGAAGCTATGCAGCTTAAAAACCCTTAACTTTCAAATTTTGATCATGCAAACCAACACTATGGTGCACAGTTGATGCAGTTAATGCGCAGTTTGGCTGCCTTGCTTGCACAGTGTCCATTCACAAAAGTATCCTGTTTTTCGTTGAGAATATTTTTACTTTGGTAATACATCGTTCAATTCATTGCTGTTAAAATAGATCCTTTATTTGCTACATACAGATTCACTGGGCATAAAAATCCTGCTGACTCCTCATGTGCAGTCTTTTGGTTTTTTTTTGTTTCTTTGTTTGCTTTTAACTTATTGTTGTTGTGTTGCAAAGACATAGCAGGCTTATATTATTTGCAAAATCTCATAGCAACTGTCTCGTCATAGCAAGTTCAAACGATTCACCGGTGGTAAAATTCAGTTCATCTACATTGATGAGGCAAAATTTACAGGAGCAAATCAACAAATTTTACCCATCGATACAATCCTTCGGCACACACCCAATGCGAAGAAAAGAAGCCAAACCCTCTGTCCCTAACTTCAGACGTCGGCGAAAATATCCGTGAATGTCCGTGAAAAGAGAATCAAAACTAATTCGAATTAGTAATTTTTGTCTTATCGCAAATCTAGCCTGTACAAAAATGTGAAACAGGATTCTGGAAATGCCAGTTTTTCGGCAATATTGGAAGTGTCCGCTTTGCAATCGTCCGCCTGCAGTAGTGGCTGTCAAGAAAATTTTACAACAGATGTATTATTTTTGCGAGCGACGAAGGAGCGAGATTACTATAGTGATCCAGCCAACCTTCTGTGATGTCCACGCATATGTTTATTGTATTGCTTTGTTACTTCTGATTATCTATTACCGCTGGTTAGTTTAAATTGAAAGATTCGCTGGCCACATTTCCTTTGTCACTACAGTTTGATTGTGTACATGTTTGTCTTCGTGAACAATGATCAATAGTCATGATATTCTTTTGTCTGCCAAGGCCTGCCAAGATACTGTGATGGCGGTCGGGCCTATCCCAGAGGAGGGGCGACTAACTTGAACTTCCCTTTGAGACACAGGCAATAAGTTTGTGCACCTTCACTACTTTCAGATCTTCCATCGACACATTTCGCTACTTCGTTTGGCCATAAAAAGACTAAGATACCAAACACGGCGTAAATAACTGTAAGACGGAGTTGTTCAATGATTCAACTTCACCCAACGAAACGAAGCTTGGCTTAGTGTGAGCCCTGACCCTGACCGGCGTGTGGTATCATAGTCACATGATACGGATAGTCGGGAAACGAACAGGAGGCTATTGAATTCAGCTATTGTTCGCTTTCCAATGTTGATGCGCGCTCGTTCCCAGTTTCCTACGTGCACACAAAATCCAAAACATGGCGTCTAGCAGTGGCGGTGATGGGGACTTTTTCTTTGGTGATGATTTGGATGCCGTGTTAGCACTTCTTGACGAAGATTTGCCTGCGGAAAGTGTTGATTTCGATGCAGACTTGGATGTGCTACTTGAAGAAATCGATTCCATTACTCCTGCTGAAGGATTTTTATGCGAGAAGTGTGGCAAAGTCTGCAAGACGAAACGAGGATTGACCCGGCACACAAATGCAGCTCATGTTCAGGCAGATGTCGAGGCTCGTATTGCTTCCAAACGAAAAACTCCAGAGCAAATGCTACATCCACTGCTATTCAAGAAGTTTATCGAGACCAGTGTAGCAAAATTGGCTGGTGATGAATGCTATTCGGACAAGTTACGCGCAGAGTTTTCCAACTACAAAGTGAATGTTGATGATGCAGGCTCTTCCTACCAGTATGTTAAAGATGTGATTGGCAATTTCAAGGGGAATGCTGAGAAGTTCTACCCAGAGTTTTACAAGTGTGTGTCCTCGGAGGAGATTGTTTTCAAGAATCTTTCTCGAAAAGGCTCTGTCATCTTGGGGTTTGAAATGGCCAATCACGTCTTGGCACATCTAACTGGTGCAACCGTCAATGAGGGTAATATTGCCTTCAGTCATCCTGTTGCCTTTTCATCCAAAGAAGTCAACATCATACGGTATCTGAGTGGCTATGTTTTTGGTACTGTTTATCGGCGCATCCGGCGATCAAATTCTACCAGAACTATGCTGGGACTTCAGAGTTTGAGCATTTTGCTTGCTGGAAAATCATCTTTGGAAAGCAGCTCCTCTGAAAGCAATACGTTGACAAATGCAAAGGATAGAGGTGGTCTTTGGACTGTTACATGTGAGGTATTTGAAATTTTTTCCCTTGTGGAAACAAAATTTCGGCAGTTCACAAGTAAAGTACACAACAAAATTGACAGTAAACAGTTGGTTTCTGACTTACTGGAAAATCCTATTGTCTTAGCTAACTATAAACGGTTATGCAATCAAGCTTCAGATAAAGTCAGCAGGGAAGTGGCACTCAATTTGCTGGAACATCTGATAATGTTGTACGTCCGCGTCCGAACATTCTCATATGTTAAAGATCAGTGTGAAGTACACAATATCCAATCAAAAAAGAAGAAAGCAAGATCACTTCGCACAGAAATAAAGAAAGCAACTGGCAGTCTGGACCAAGGACATTGAAAAACGCCTGAGCTAATATATTTACATACTTATAATACTGTTAAGTGTCTTTTTTCAATTTGGTTGGATATGATGATGATTATATCTTCGTATACAGCAATGTGTGCGCTGTACCCCCGTTGTGTTTAGTAGCAGTACCAGACAGGTAGGTTACCAGGAATTCTAGTATTGTTTTAATTCCAGAGAAATAGATTCCTGGTTACCTAGCAAAGTAAAGCTGGTTCTCTGCAAAAACACACAGGGATGTGATTCATAATAAGGCCTTAGGCCTCCTGTAGTGACACATTGCATGTATACAAAAATATAGTCATCATTAACTAAATACTGATTATATACAATAAAATTAAGTGCCATAGCCTCAAAATAAGAAATTTGTTGCCCTGGTTTTTGTTAAGACTATGCAATCTTGTGTTCTTGAAAAGCACCAGCTGCACCAGGTATTTTAGTTCTGCCCTATTTTGATTAAAGCAAAACTGAATTTCTGCTTCCTTGATAAAGAGCTGGTTTCAAGAATACAAGGGTCCAGTCTCAATAAGGCCCAGTGCCACAATACTGATACTTATTCATAGAATACTGTCACATGCAAAATTTTGTGCACATATAAACTTGTGATTTAAACTCAGCTGCAATTGTAACAAAAGGATTTGGGCCTTGTTGGGAGGTTGTGCCCTCTTGTGTTCTTGGCATAGTACCAGCTTCATCAGGAATTTTAGTTTTGTTCTGTTTTAATTTAAACAAAACTAAATTTCTGAGTTTTAAAAATGAAGCTGGTGTTAAGAACACAAGAAGTCACAACTTCCCAACAAGACCCAAAAGACCACAATGTTCAAAGTCCTGCATTTGTAACTATAGGCTGTGGGCCTTGTTGGGGGGTTGTGCCCTCTTGTGTTCTAGGCATAGTACCAGCTTCATCAGGAATTTTAGTTTTGTTCCGTTTTAATTTAAACAAAACTAAATTTCTGAGTGTTAAAATTGAAGTTGGTGTTAAGAACACAAGAAGTCACAACTTCCCAACAAGGCCTAAGGCATAACATAGCAATACAGTAGTCAAATAGCATATTACAAAACCCATATATGTTAAGAAAACGAGTTTTCAAATGTGGCTGATCAGTTTCTCATTGTGCCCAGACTTATTTTGGGAATTTTTCACACATGTTTGGCCACAGTGTACAGTATACAGAGTGTGAGAATTCAAAATATAGACTTTGTGGGAGGTTTCAACTTGTGATCTTCATCAACAAACTATTTAACAGCCAGTTAAATGATGAGCATCATAAGTCAAAACATCTCACAACATCATATTCTTGAATTATTGTTGTTTGCTCTGTATTGATTTGGAGCTCATGATTATTACTGTAAGAGTTTTGAATTAGTTTGACCTTATAAGGCATTTGTTTATTTCCTAGCTGATCAGCATGCTATTCAATGATGTTATATAATTTAAATGAAGAAAGTTAGTTTCTTACATATGCAGGATTCCTTTATTGTGTTGCTTTCTTGTTACTCCTTGGGCGGCAGGGAACTGTTTCAACATCAATCTTTGCAATTGTAGGATCTTCACTGCGACAGTTTCCAGTAATTGATCGGAAAAGTTTGGTTGTTCGAATGGTGTTGTCGTTGTAGCCAACATCACGCAGTGATGGGTTGTCTTTACGGTGACCCATTGATCTCTGGCGTCCAAAGTAATTCTCCAATGGATCTTGACAGAATCTTTCTGTTAACACATATGGAACACCTTGACGAAGCAGAAACTGAACAAGCTCAATGGAGGAGTGGACAGTGATCTTTAAGCCTTCATATGTTTGCCAGGAAATAAACATATTTCCTCTGTCGTGCTCAGAATACTGCCCAGGTCTGGCATCAATTGAATCTTTCCAATGAGCAAGGTATTTAAGAAAGGTTTCAGTTAACCATGTGAAACGTTCATCATGCTCTGACTCATAGGGCTTCAAAAATGGCTTGGCTTTTCGGATATGCTCAGTGGTGTTTCTGACATTCAGGCAGTCGAAGAATTTATCAAACATCTGGCAGTATATGGCAGTAGCACCTGCTTCGGATGGGCCAAATGTCTGAAGAGCTTGAGACACTGATTCACTTAAAACCTGAGCTGCAAGTCTGACATTCATGACAGAGAAGCTTGTAAGATTGATGTGGTCATTTGTGAGTTTTGGAACAAGATGTAACCCACAATCCAAATCATCATGAAACAGTTTGGAGATGTGATTCCAGGATAAAAACTCCCCATCATTCCACATACTTCTGGTACATGATCCAGCAAGAGAGTTGCAAAGGCAATTGCGTGCAGTTTTCAGCAAATGGGGAGGATCTGAGAAGAAGTAGATATATCTTTCTTCCTCAGCCATGACATTACGTGTGCGGTAGACAACATCTACATCATTGATATCCTCCACACGGGTCATATTCAAATGCATACGATACATGCTTCGGTTTGCAGATGCGCCATCACTGGTAACACCAACAACTTTAATGCCACACTTATCTTCAAGAATTCCAACTGCTTTCCAAAATAATGGAAAAAGTTGAGTAGATTTTGCATTTGTTGTAGCAAAATTTGCTAAAGAAAATTTGAGAGGATTGACGATACTCCTCAGCAGGAAAACCAAGACATGTGATGCTAATTCGCTCGACTTCTTCAATGTGGCAAAATTAAGCTCTGGATCACCCAAATTAACAAAACCAATAAGGTCCCCAGTATGTTTGTCCCAGACAAGATCTTCTTTGATTTTCATCTCATCCAAAAGTAAGACACCATATTTTTCAATGTCCTGGAACTGAGCCACGATAGAGCACAACTCTTGAATGACATCTTTGTTGAAACCTTGCTTTGGGCGAATGTAATTTTTGTAGTCACGGAGACGTCTACGACTTGGCAATACAACGAACCCACTGTTTGTTTTTTCATCAAAACGAATCTCATCATAGAAGGCTGGAGATTTAGCAGCCAAACCAAGACAGTATCGGATGATCATAGGATGATATCTAACATTGGTTTTGGAAGAAGAGAGATACTTTTGTTGTTCTTCCCAGAAGAGTTTCATGAAAGGAGGAATTTTGCTTTTATCAGCACCAGACATGATGGAAATAAAATCATCACCAAGATTGTTGTCAACGTTCACAGAATTTTGAGAGATTTCTTTTTGCATGATAACTATCTCATCTTTCAATTGCTTGTTTTCAAGACGATAATTCTGAAGAGTAAGTTTTACACGCTCTGGGGATGTAAAAGAGATGGGAGCTTTTAATTTAGCAGGAGCATTCAAATTGTCCCTTTTCCTTTTCAAACTCACTTTCTCCCTTGATTCAACAATTATGCATTCTGCACATTTTTCAGAAGATTCAGGAATCAAAAGAAGACAAGAAGGAGGGCGATACCATTTGCTTTGATGAAGAGGTCCTGCAGCACTGTCACTGACTGAAAATAACTTGGGCACGGCATGTTCAATGCAACCACCAATAAACTGATCTTGTAAACCAGGGCAAATTTGCAAGGATGTTGTTGATTTGATCAAGTTAGAAATTGTAATATTTCTTACAGAACGTTGATTGAAGGTATACAAGTCATGAGAAGCAGGAAGACTCCACAACAGCATACGAATAGTGAAAGAAAGATCCTCTTCGACATGAATTTCATACTTGGGTACCATATGAATTTGATCAGCAAAAGAGAAGGAAAGAATGTTGTTCACATCGTCAGAAATATTCCAACCAGGTAACTTGAGAGCGTTGGCACGAGTTGAAAATTCATCAAAGGACTTGTAGCATTCAGCAGGTTGATCATTTACTGGCTCGAAATTTGCATGCAAAGATTTCTTTTCCTGGATGGCATCTGCTGACTTGCGAGGTTTAACTGAGGAAGATGAGGAGGGTGCCCGCGCCCCGGCCAGTGGCCGGGGCATGGCCGGGGCAGGCCGGGGCTACTGGCCGGGGTATTTCCAGAACTTTTCCATTTATTTTGCCAACCCCGGCCAGCCCCGGCCATCTTCAAGTGTATTTATGATCTAAATTGCCACAGTTGCTTAATTCAGCATATCTCTGAGAGGTAAACAGCTTACGTATTCTGTAAGGCAGAAAGAATAAGGGATTTGGATCAATTGCTCCCTCCAGTGTGATCAAAGTTGGAAAATCTACCAAACAAGAAAAAGGAGGTGCCTGCACCCCGGCCAGTGGCCGGGGCTACTGGCCGGGGCATTTCCAGAACTTTTCCGCTTATTTTGCCAGCCCCGGCCATCTACAATTAGGCCCCAGCCATCAGAACTTTTCCATTTATTTTGACAGTCCCGGCCGGCCCCGGCCAGCCCCGGCCAGTGGCCGGGGCGCGGGCACCCTCCTGGAAGATGAAGAAGGGATACTTTTGATAGGAAGATTCAAAGTAGGAAGAGCACCAGGAATCAATGTGCATTTGTTGTCGTGACGATGATACTGATCCTCGGCAAAATGACGTTGACAAATAAACAATTTCTTATTATTAATTCGCGCTCTCAATGGACCATCGATGACTCTGTCCTTCGTGATGACGGCGATAAGCTTCTGTCTCCAACTCGTTTCGAACTTTCCTTCACCAGATGGAACTTTAAACAACGATATACCTTTATATTGAGATCTCCTTGAAACTGAGCAGCCGTAGATTGAGCAATTATCGCCTGGCATTTCCACAAAAAGCTAAAAACACTCGTGAGCACACTAACACACAGCTACGAGCGCGGCCATCTTGAAAATTGTGTGCACGTAGGAAACTGGGTACTAGTATTAATTTCTCAACAAAAAGATAGAACAATTGCCGATTGTTCGTTTCCCGACTATCCGTATCATGTGACTATGGTGGTATCGATACGAAACATTCACAAATCATAGTCAATGTGACTATGCACAAATGCTGCACAACAATGATATCGACGTCATGCAGTGTTTTCATGCAATCACATTTTCAACAGGATTAAGTCAACACAATAAGCAATAATCTGTTGAACCTGCGTTCAATACCCTCCTTTACCTTCATAAAACATGGAATACGGAATAATGGAACGAACAATTCCACTTCAAGGGGACAGCAGAACATTCATTTACGAATTTAGTGTGGCTTTATCCGAGTTCACAAATATGAAAGAGTGCGAGCAGTTGATAACTTATAGTTACTTCTAGTTCAACAGTAGTACGTGACAGATTCCACATGGCGACCCCCATGATTTGTTCCGGATATGTTCACACCATTTTGCGGGGGTGGGGTCAATTTTGCTTGATTCCGAGGCTAAGTAAAGCCTTGTTTGTATCATTTGGAGGAGCAGGACACAGTTCAAGTAAAGGAGGATGGTAAATAAAACTGTTTAGATCATTTTTGTGGAGTCGTACTTGTACTTAGAACCAACAATGGAATAAGAACATCATAATACTTAATTCTGATGTGACTGTGACAGGATTAACGCTGCATAACGTCAAAATTTATGGAGTGAAAGACGGGGTTTATTTAGGCCCGTATCACAGCAAAAGTGGATGGTAAAAAATGTAAACAATGTCGAGTTCGACAAGGAGAGATTACAGTTCGGATATCGACTCGTTCAAAGAAATGCGAGATGCGAGTATTTGTAATGATTTGCAGTCGATATCTTCGATCGAAACATCATCCAAGAAATTCCTCAACCCGCCATTTCTTCTTGTAACTGGAAGTGATGAGAGTGCTCGCGCCTCCTCCTCCTCCATTGTTGTGAATAATTCTTTGACCACTACAACAGTAGCGAAAACTTCACCAGCTGCCCCTAATAAATTCGACGTGACTTCTAACTTGTCAGAAAGGACAGATACAGGTCAGTTGCAGTCACGACTTGTTTCATCAAGCAGCAATAAAATGGATTCACAGCTGGTGATGCAGAATCAGGATAACACTGCAGCATTGGGAATAATTGAAGAGAGAAAAAGAAATGGATTGGTAGACAGGCAAACTTCATCATCAAGTTTGTGTAGCTGGAGCAGCTTTGATACTGTGCTAACTGATGATAATTTGTCAGATATTGATGAAGACAGCAGAAATTTGGAGGAGAAAGTTGATGGGTTGATCTTCAAAGGCAAAAAGGTAAACAGTTAATTAATCAACAAGATAATATTGGTATTTCAGGATCTTTTGTAAAATCAACAACAGATTTAGATTTGTGATGTATTTGAATGAATTATGCTCAAAAGATTTATCCAGAGTCCCAGAGGTTTGAATTAGGTTTAAGTTTCCAAACACTATTTTCTTTCGTATGAAATCCAAGTCATAGCAGCCTTTCTTGGTTTATCAAGTTACACCAACTCTTTCAACTTGGATCAGCCCTACTAAAAGTTTCTTTTATCCAGGAAATAGGTGGAGATTTTTACAACAATTGTTGGTGACTCATGACTGTGTAGTGTATTTTGTGCCATGTCTCTTGCTGATATCCAAAAGTGCAAAAGTTTTTCTTTTATTTGGTGGACTACTATTTTCACACATTTCCAAAAGCTAGATGTGATTTGAACAAAGAACTTTTGATAACTTTTCATAAGACAAAAAACTACATTTGATGAGGAAACATTGTTTTAATGTTGAAAACTTAATAACAGTTGTGAAAGTTTTCCAAAAGCAGGAGTGCAATTAAATCAATTTCAGTATGATATGCAGTTAGCAATATTTTACTTTTTGAAGTTTATTAGTGAGTCAAAAGCCAGTTCTCAAGTTTTGTGAGCCAAAATATTTCAGAAAAACCGTAAAACCCCCTTAGGATTCAGCTAAGACCATTTTAATATTTTGACTCCTCAAATCATATTTTGTGAAGAAATCTGCAAACTGGTAAGGAAGAGAGGAACCGTAAGACCATCATCTTTGCCACCAAAATCCATTAAACCATTCCAAAAACAGCTATAGAAACTGCAAACCATCAGCCCTGTGACCCCCACCTAATGTTTTCTTAAAACACTCTTCTTCTCAGTTTAAATTTTGTGCTACATGTTTTCACTTAAATGTCTTGAAAACTGATGTTTTTCTTAGCTCTCTTACTGAACAGGGAAATCAACAACATGAAAGTGTTGTCATTCAGATGATGATCAAGTAAATATTCTCCTGGCTTATTGTTTGGTCTATTTTGTCAAGTTTTCATTCGTTTGTTTTGCTTCAGTTGGTATTTCTAAGCTAGACGTCAGAATACCATGACTGCTTTCAGAAGAATCTTTTATTTAACAGTCCAAACACAAATCTGACCAGCCTCCACAAATCACCTGCATACTGTGTGGTTTTTTAAGATTACAAATTCCTAATTTTGTGGTATATTGCATGGTTAATGCTCACACCATAGATTTGTGAAAAATTCATGTCATTGTTCTATACTAGTTGTTTTTAACAATTGCCCTGATATCTTTAGTTGTGTGCATTCAATTGCAAATTTAATGCTTTACAATTTACTGAGCTGAGTCTGCATGTATCAATTTTTCTTTCAAAGATAGACTTAACAACACAAGGTATCTCTTTTGAAATGATACAATGTGGTCACCTTCCCTTAGGATGTACACTACTGTAGCTTTATCTAACTGGATTTCTAATAAATGGAACATTGTGATGTGAGGCACATTGCAAATAATGGACAAGTCTTTAAACTGTTATTAACAAACTTTTGGCCTGAAATCAGCCTTTACTGAGGGGCAGCCCTCTGTAAATGAATTAGATGAAATGAAATTTGGCAAAGACAACCAACAATTAACTATACTTGACATACAGTACTGGCTGTGTGCACACTAACATGAAAACATGATAAGAATCCTTTTCAATTGTAATAAGCGTTCTTCGGCCACATGAGAGACTGTAAATTTTTTGAAACAAGTTTTTTGTTTTTGTTTTTTTACATTTAGCTTGACATGAGTAGTCTGTCAGTAAAATGGTCTATGTCTAGGGTGAAGTCATTCCTCACATCCGTGACAGGCTCTTAGCCTTAGCACAATATATAGTTATAGTCAAGAGGCAGAAAAGAATTCTTAAGCAGGTGCAGAAGTGCTGGGAAGGGGGGGTAAGGGGGGCAGTTGGTTCTCCAATGTTCTCCAGGACTACCTTTCCAATTCTTCTACTTCCAGCGTAAAAATTGCAATGGGGGGGGGGGAGTAAGGCTGATGATCTTGGCAGTTCTAATGTGTATAAGTATCGCTTTCTACAATCTTGCCATTTTAATTGTTTTTTTTCCCACGATCTGTACAGCATTGATTCGAAGTTTTTCTCCTGGCAAAGCCCCAGACCCCCTTTCTTCGTACACTCCATGTTTCATGTTTGCATATCTCAGCAACATAGCTTGTGAAGGACATAAGTCAAGATCCTCTTCACGAAAGAGGAGAAAAAAGCTGGGTAGTTGAGTATAGATAAGGTAGTGCATCATAAGAATCTTTCGGCGAAATGCTGGAAAGTGACTGGGTTGGGCTGGAAAGTAACTTGTTCTTGGCCATAGCATAAGTTGGCTTTTTTGAAAACTTTTCCAGACAAACTATCATAGAATTGTCCAAGAGTTTTTTTTGAGGCTATGGAAATTGGATTGTGAGGACCATTCTGGGACACAGTAAAGTGTGTTTGTACAAAAATTTTCCTTCGGAGATGATTCATTGAAATAGTTACAAAATTGGGAAAGTTTCCCATTTGGTCTTGGTAAAGATGGCATGTAGGAAAGGCATTCTAAGCCAAAGACTATCATGCTTAAAAATTTTACCGGAGATGTTAATTTAGATAATAGTTGCAAAGTGATCAAAAATTCCAATGCAGCACGGGCTAAAATGTGATCGGTAGAAGTACTCTAAGCCAAAGTAAAGAGTGTATCCACAAAAATATTCCTGGGGGCTTTGCCTCAAAAATTTTCCCGGCAAAGCCCCAGACCCCCTCAGTGTCTCCTGAGCTTTGAAGTTTCTATTAAGCCCGATGCCCTCTTTTTCACAAGCCGTATAGACTTCATAGTTCTGAACCTGAGAGTATTCGATAGCCCTTTCACAATCCCATTACAGAGTGGCGCGTGTTAAGTAGGTCGCAGAAATCTTTGGGGATCAAAAGTTTGGATGGTCGGTCGCAGGTTGGACGTCATTTTCTAATTATAGTACCCTACTCGTGTTATTTAACAGACTCATTTATCTTTACGTTGATCTATAAAAGGGGCGTTGGTCGCATTTATAGCCAAAGTAGAGGGCGTGGTCCAAGAGCAATTTTAATATTAAATGGTACAAGACCCCGTCCCGTTTCGCTCCTCCATTAAAGAATCCTGGCGGCGCCACTGAGCTGAGCAGGGTATGTGTGGAAGGCCCAAACTGTACACATAGCAAGAAATCACACTTATCAAAGAAGCTACAGCTCTTTATGTGCTACAAGAAGGCCTTTCTTTCACTGGAAGTCTGTTTAGATTTCTGTGAGAATATTTTCGGAAGGCCAGCCGTAAGGAGTTCAAGTTGCAGCTTTTCAAAGCAAAGTTTTGCTTTAACAGATGTGATTTAGACACAGAAACCATAGACTGAGTAAATACTGATTTTCCTCGCAGCTGCTCAGGTTAAAAAATGCTCTCATCTCACAATTGGTGTGTTTAAGTTGTTAGAAATCTAAACTTTTGGACAATTTTTTTGTCGGATAAAGGTTTTTGATACCTTTTTCGAACTTGAAAGGATTTTAACAAAGTTTGACAGCTGAGGATTTCTCTACTTTAGCAAAAGATCTGTTTTGGCCTAAAAAGTTCAAAATTTACAGTTCATCCACGATTTTGAAAACCCATTGCAAATGTGGACATCTACCCAAAGTCTGATAGCAAGCAAGAACTTGACGCGACGATTACGCTAAAGATGCCGGCGAGGAACTTCTTAAGGCTGATTTCCAGTCGATGGAATTTTCCGAGCGGGCGGAAATTCTATTGTTTGCGGGAGAAAATGTCGCTATGAAATTGAATAGATAGTTACGGCTGAGCAAGTTTTTATTGTCTAAAATTCCGCCCGCTCGGAAAATGTCGCTGACTGGAAATTGGCCTTTACCAAGATGCACTGCGTTCTCTATTCGAATTCCTATAGAATTGTTAAGGATTCGTAATTAGAACGCAATGCATCTTGGTAAAAAGTTCCTTGCTGCCATCTTTAGTGTAGTCGTCTATCAACTCTTTACAAAGATACACTTTGTTTTTAATCGAATCCCAGTAGAGTTGTCGAAGAATGTATATCGAACTCAGTGCATCTTGGTTTTCTCGCTGCCATCTTTAGCATAATCATCTCTTCCAATCAATAATGGTGAGATTGCTATAATCCAAGGAAGATAAAGCAAAGCAGTTTGTTCCACACATAACTGGTTTTGTTGCTTTTCTCATTTTGGGAGAACTGATTTCAAACGACTCGATGAGCGCGTTTTTGCAGGAGGAGATTATCGGAAGGTTTTTGACAAAGCTAAGGCACAGTTGCTCTGATATTTAGGAGCTTTCGAAAGATCATCCACATAAAATCCCAAAACCAGTGCTGTGAAGACGAAAGAGTTCTCTTTCTGGTTTGGATTCTTCATGAATCCTGGCTGTTATATATTTGCTAATTCTTGTTTACCGCAAATGATATTTTGGTTATTCTAAACACAGTATTACCTTGAAACTAAGTGTAAATGTGAAGACCAAAATAGGTTTTTAGTGATGGTATCGGTTTTAACCCGCAACCTTTTTCAATTCTTTTTAATCTAAAGATTAGCATACAGATCCAACGAAGGTTGGTAGCGATTGCAAGAATTTCCCAGCTACTTCATCCTCTTACATTCTCTTCCATGGATAAGGTTTTTTATGCTTGGTTTTCCTTTCGTAGAAAAATTTATGGGGGAAAGTTAGAAAAGCCATTCATTGGTCTCCATTCATCCAAAGTTACAAAAAGAAGTATCCATGGATACAGCTGGCTGGTCATGATGGTAGGTAGATTTCTTCTTAGGATATAGTCTGGCATGAGATTGCGATAACACAAAAATGATGGTACAAGACACCACTTGTCTTTATTCGTGGACTTTTTCACGTGATATCTAATTTGAAGCGGCGGAATAATTATTTTGTTAATCATCTATACAATGATATCAAAACATTTGGGACGATTAAAGTATTGGACTTACTTTTGTCAGAAACTCTTTCTTCTTACCGTAAAAACTCTATTAAGCCCCCCTGTTGAAGTATTTAGCTTGGGTATTTTGTTACAATTATTTTCATTCGATGCAGATATAACTCTTTTCAAGTGAAAGATTCGATCTGCAATCTGCGACAATGGGGACTGTTGCCGATTTTTCAAAAATCATCCAAAGTTATTTTGTTGAAATCTTTGTCCAAAATTCTCCTGTGTGAAACAGGGGAACGCATTTTGGTACCTTTTCACAAATTTCATGGACACATTTTATAGCAAAGCATCCATCAATATGCAAGAATAGAGTGATTAGCAGTCGAAAACTGAGAAATTTCTTATCGCGGTGCAAAACTGTGGAACACTTTAGAAAGAGCGACAAAACTGGCACCTTCCCTGGAACAGCTATAGACGGGGACATATTTTATTTAATCTTTTACTTAAATGTTCAATAGTCAACTTCACTTAAATGGAGATTAGCCTCAGTTGCCAAAGAAAATCTAATGATACGATTAAGAGGCTTGTCATTTCGTACCCTTTAATCTTTGCTGGTGACGCATTTTATCTGCATAAAACTAAATGCGGGCGTCTAGATTAAAGGGAATATTTTATTTGCTAATTTGGTTTCATAGTGGAGTCCTTACTTTAATCGAAAAATTCATTTTGCTTAACATCGAAAAGAATTGGATTGCAAACCAAGAACTTGACTTATTACATTGGGTGGTCCTAGTAGTAGCCACCTGGGTTGTAGCAATTACTAGGACTTAACGTAGTAAGAAAAGCCCTTGCATATGAAAAATCGCGGTGCCTGCAGCACTGGGTGGATCGGAATGAATCGAGCTTTGCTTAAAGAACGCCGGTCAACCAACATCCTTTTTGTGAGTCGCATTTTGCCTTTCGACTGCGGCAGCCATTTCCAGATGACATCCTACATAGAGCAGTGCTCAGCAAAGCACGACCGCAAAGGATCCTGGTTGACTGGCGTTCTTTAACAGCAGAAAGAATAAGTGTCATATGGAGCAATACGAGCAATCAAATTTTTACGGCAAACTTTTGCGGCCATGTCTGATGATCGAAGAAATGGTGTCGAATGTCGAAATGGTGTAGATTTCCATCATTTCGACATTCGACACCATTTCTTAAGGTCCTAACTTCTCCCGAAAGTGTCGCTTGCCTTTGTTAAAGTGTGTTGAAAGGAACTGTCCACATTTTCGGATTTATTGAGTAGCGCCATTGTGGAAAGCTTCGTCGCAATTTGAAGACTTGTCGAATTTCATTCAATCTAATCATCATATCCGACCCTCAAGCTCTCAAGATATAATTTTTGGGTGTTTGCTAGCACAAAGCGCTGGAATGAAAAATTCACAGAATAACAGCGGTTACATTAATAATTGAAGTGATTCTGGGAAAAAGACCACGGTAATTTAAATTCTAGTAAGCATCTGCGCTGTTTTTGAAAATTGTTAGAGTTTTAAGGACCGAAGTGCGTAAGTGTGTGGGTAGGTAGATGAAGACTATTAGGATAAGATTATTAAACTGTTTGGACTTTCTAGATCACTTGATCGCTAAAGGTAGGGTCATGATAAACGTAGATTTGATCCACGGGCTGAAGGTAAAACAGAATTTGGAAAAGATTTATGGATGATACATCGTGTTATTCCTGTTCTAATCTATCATTTCGTTCGTGATATAGCGACTTGTATTCGCCACTGTTTGTACTTCTCTTGCGAAGGCGCAATTTAATAGCCGCGCATGGCGGCAGATTGACAAATTATGACACTAGAAAAACTGCACGGGCTTGACAATTAGACTTATTACCTGGAGCCCTTGTTTGCCTGTGCTCCTTTGACTTAATGATGGCGCTTCGGTCAACGGAGACTCGTATCATTATTCTGAAAAACCTGATCCTACTTAGGCCCAAACTCTGAGCTTCCTAGAGTACCAATCAGACTGCGAGATTTGTGAATTGCTATGGTTACGGGATATATGATAGAATTTTCGATTCGATTACAGAACTGATAACAGTCCCTCGGATTTCGAGATTCGAAGCCATGATTCCATCGTAATTCGATTGATGAAAGCAAAAAATAGGGTCACACTGTTTCATGATGATTCCCTGTTGAGCAAGGTTTACCGCAGGGATACAAGGGACTCATCATCATAAGTCTACTTGTCAAACGATTTGAAGTTTGATATATTTTGGAATAATATTCGAATGGACCTCCCTTACAAAAGTGTGTAAAAATATCGCTCGATCCAGGCTTTTTTGTAGAACAGCAAAAAGGCCTGCTTCTAGTTTCCCCTGGTGGGGAGGATGTGCCAACTTCGATAGGCGTTAGACTGGGATGTGCCATTTGACAGCAGTCACACCCAGAAAGTTATTTTCTTGCGAAAACGATAACCCAGAAATATTACAGGCCATTTTAAACATATGCCCTAAAATTTAAAAGAAAATCCAAAAGTTTTACCAAGTATGTGAAATTTGATCAAAATCAATGCCCTAAAGAGTTAATTTTCTAAATGACACCCCAAAATTTATGACTACGTGTGATTTTACCAAAACCAAAAATGATACCCAAAAATCTATTTTCTGCTAGGCACCCCAAGGAGTGACACATCCCGTACCAACATATATGGTAGTTATCCCCCCCTGGGGGTAGTTTCCGAATACAGGGTGACCCCAGAAAACTTTGTAAGCTATGGGCTTAGATCATTACTATTTCGCTGAAATCAAAAGCTTTGAATGGCTGGGCTATCTATTGAGAAGTTGCAGTGTCACGTAGACTGATTACGATGAGTCTTATGAGTCCTAGGAATCGCTATTTCAAACGAGACTAGTACACCAAACCGAGACCGCATTTGACAGCCTTTCAATAGCGATAACTACGCTATATAATCAGCCTAAGTGTTACCAAGCTATTGCTACCGTTCGAATAGCTGAATTCAAATGAAATTTCAGATCCAACGTTTCTCTTTCGAAATGAAATTATGGCGATCTTCTTCTAGTCAAAATTTTATGATGGTTTTAACCATGTTTTAACGTAGATTATATTTGAAGTCGCCTACGGATTTCTAAAGCATGAAAGGTTGCGATAGTCCCTTGGCATAAGAAATATAAACAAGGATTTCCATGGAAACTGGATATCATGGTAGGGAATTTCCAACTACGTGGCTAAAGCATGCCCTTTGAAGTTATTTTTCATCATTCGGAAATTTACCGCCATTGGATATCTCCAAGGCAAAACTACTTTTGTAAGCTCTGATTTTGGCAGTTCACAGTGATAAAGCCTGACTCGCATGAAGTCGTTTCTGTCGTTAAGGTCATGCAGAAAGACCCTAATGACAAAGCAGTCAACCTCTTGAGTCCTTGTCTTCTGGGTCTTTGTGCGCAACCCTAATGAGCTAAACGACCTAGTATGAACCACGCTTGAGTATCAAGGCAACCATTTACGTGAGAATGTTTCTAATTTTGCCTCCATTATGTCGATATTTTGCAGACAGGGGTGGTGCCAGGGGAGGGCTAGGGGGCATCTAGCCCCCCCCCGTCGGAGGAAATTTTGGGTTTGCGTCGGAGGAAGTTTCGCAGAATAACACACGTAAACACCATTTTTCAGTCATTTTTGCCCCCCTGTCGGAAGCTCCAGCCCCTCTGTCAGAAAATTTCTGGCGCCACCCCTGTTTGCAGACAGAAATAATCACAGCTGAAACTGTGGCTGTATGACTTTAAGTGGTTGATTAGAAACCGATGGAGACAACGTCGTCGTCGTGTTGTTCCCAGTGGATCGGCCCGCAAAGGGAATATGTGGAACATGAGGCGTAAACCGAACTTGGTCCCACTCTTATGACCTTGAGTCCATTGTTTCGCTGCTTTCTTTGATTTGTTGATGTCTAACGGATTATTGTGAAAAAAAACAGGCATACTGTAGGCCCTTGCAGAATAAGTTCCTCTGCATCGATCAGATTGGTGTAGTTGCTTTTAACCCTTCAGGAGGCACTATTTAGGCAGCTGTTGTTGTGGCATGAAAACGGGACAATGATTTTTTTGCTCGAAATCATGTACTTTGCAGTTGGAACATCATTCTTTGTATTGACAGTTTGCTTTCCAATGTTCAAGCTCTTTTGTGGCAGGACTTTGGTGTACGACAACTCCCGATGACATCAACGAAACAACACAGGGAAACGAGGGACCCAAGATTGTAAGTCTGCTGGAAATACCTGAACGGACAACGCATAGGAAACTTTTGGTTGACGAAATCCGCTAGACTCTAATTTCGTTTTATAGTGCAAGGTGAAACCACTTTAAGTTGCCAACTTTGAATAAAATGATAACATCCATTCCAAACCACACCCATCAATATAATTCACCTTCTGCAGGTTGTTCCCAGTCTCTACAGGACACAGCCAATAAGAGCCAATCAACAACACTCCCTTTCAAAATAGTTCACATAACAATTGATAGGTTGTTTTAGCTGAAGCCTCACAACACTACCGTGCAATAATCAGTCAAACTGATAAAAGAAATGGCCTAAATTTGGTAAATCATTTTCTAGTATTTGCACAGTGATGTGGGGCACTTAGTTTTTACTATTGCTACCTAGTTGTAATAATATTCCCGTCGCTGTTGGTAATTTTGATATTCGTAAATTCGCAGGATCCTTCAAAGCTGGAGAGAACGGGACAATTTTGAAAAAAGCTGCTTGCAATGAAGTGATATGCTTAAGTAAACTGATGCAGGACATCTTAAGACCTTATGTTCCAGAGTATATTGGACAAAAAACTGAAAATGGTGAATGTATCCTTTCCAGCAAAAAGCAGTCCTATCCACAATATGGAACATTTTCCATTTACCATGCGTAAGCTTTAGTGGGGGCTCTCCCCGCGATTAGTCCATAAATGGGTGTCATTATGTGTATTTTGTTTTGTGTTAGTTGTTGGTTATGATAGTTAAAGAAATTTAGAATAAATGAACATGACCAAAATGGGCTCTAAGGGCTACGTGCTAACTTCATCTTTTCTGTGATTAGTGTCAGACAAAAGCATTTAAGAATTGGTTATGCTGAGGGGCAAATCACTGCTTAGAATCACGTACAGTGCACTTTCAAACATAATCACATTTCTATCACAAGTTAATCACATTAATCACACAAAAATCACATTAATCACCAAACATCAACAGTGACATTAATCATAAACTATGAATGTTTGACCAGGTTTATTTGCACATTTTTAACTGAATGTTTAACTGAAGGAATTAGAATCTCCCTTTCACCAGTTCCCCAAATTTATGTGAATATACATTGTCGAATATCCGAACATACGCTTGAAAACATGAACACCACACAATTACATGACTTTTAGGAACCTGGGATAATGTAAAAATGAAGCCTCGTTCTTATTCCAAGGTCATCAGGAAACCCACACACTTGTTTGGAAATTTCAGATTTTGCGTTTTCCATCTATTTCATGTTTGGTATTACAATAAAGCTCTCGCCGTGATAGTCGATACCGTCATATATTATCATTTGATTTATGCATCTTGCTCTATCTTGCCGTACGCGTTTTTATACGATTTTCAAAGTATAGGAACTTGGTCGAGGACATTTTCGAACATGTAATTAATTTTAGAATAATCACAAATTAATCACTTCGATCACTACCAATTAAGATTAATCGCAAAATAATCACATTAATCTCGTACACCATTTTCAGGAGTGATTTGCCCCCCTCCTCCCCTCCGCGGGTTATGCCATGTAATGTAATATTTGTTTATTTCTGTTAAGTATATTACTTTTGTTTTTGTTTTAATCTCTGTTTTAATGCACTGTAGTAGCTATTGACGTGGTTTTCTCTGAAGCAGTCATGTGATCTATACGTCCCTGGAGTTTAAGTGACAGATTGCAGACAACGGTTCCTCTCTGAAAATGTATGTTCCTTGACACATCAAACAGCATTCACTGAAATGCAAGATCTGCTGGCAGAATTCGACTCACCATCAGTGATGGATTGTAAAATGGGAATGAGGTATGTCCATTCGATAGATTTTTTTATCAACATGAAATTAACTCACCCATCAGCTCCCCCTAGCCATGATTGGAATATTTCCTTCTGGAGCACGCTAGTATTTCATGCATTTTCTTGCTGGGTCTAGATTAGTAGATCTTTTTCCCTAATCTCCCAAATCGCGTCCCAAATGATACATAAGTGCGCTTCTTGCTTTCGATACCGTTATCAAACTTGCCCATTTTTGGCACAGAGCATGTTCTCTGTATCCGTGAAATAAGGACCAATAAAAATCTGTAAATTAAGAATTGATGTTTTGACCTCCCGATTTATAAGCTCAGCACCCCAATATTTGTAGCTGGCATTATGTTCAACTTATAATTCCATTTTTCGCTAAAATATTTCATATTTCTTAGGACTTATTTAGAGGCTGAGCTCATGGGTTCTGGGAAGATAAAGCCTCGAAAGGTGAGTTTTATTAAGCGTTACCATCACTTGCAAAATTAGTAGTGGTATTTGGCAGAGGAACACAGAATTAGAAAAAGCTTGAAAAGGCTGGTTAAAGACAAGAGTTTCTGATTGACAACTGTTTCTATTTGTGTTTGTTCTCTGTTTGATATTGTTAAAAGATTTTGTTGTGACCAGTCAGATGAAAAATACCAAGATGTGGTGAAGTTATGTAGCGCTATATTCAAGTTCGGTACCTCTCAAAACCTTCAGTTTTTAAGACATGTACCGCGTTAATCCACAAAACATGTCAAGAAATAGACACTTCATGCCACCAAATAATCTATTCCAAATCAAATCAATAGCTCTGTAGAAAACAAAGAGATATCTCCTGCAAAACAGAAAGGTTTTGAATTCCCTGCAAGTGTCCTTTGTTAAACTGTTCGGTGATTTTCATGTCCTGATCCTTAACATAGAAACTCTAAGAAAGGTAAAATCTTCCTGTTATTTTGATTTCCTATTTCTTTATTTTTCTTTTTCAGTATCATTCATTCGAACATTTTCTTTCTATTTTCCAAAGTCATCTCCGTAAGCTCTCTTGTTGTCCTCTCAAGCTCAGTATTTAGTTAACGTTATCGATATTTTTTGATCGATTTAGGCCGTTTTCGGACTATGAATTTTCAGGGTAAAGAAATCAAAACGAGCTCGCTAGTTATAGTCAAAGGGTGTTTGTCAACCAGCATGTTTTGCGAGGTATGGCCCATGAAAATGCCGATAACAACATGCAATATCAGACACCAGCCATGCACGCAATTTTGTGGAAAGATTATCTTTATATTGAAAAGGTCTTTAAATATCGCCCCAGTGGTGAATTTCGTAGTGCCTATTAAAATGGGAGACTATTTCCCCAATTTTGTGGAAAGACTGTCTTTATATTGAATAGGTCTTTAAATATCGCCCCAGTGGTGAATTTTGTATTACCTATCAAAAATGGGAGATTGTTTTGGTGTACCAAGCACAGTCTAATTAAACTTTCCTCTTGGACTGTTGATATGCAGTAAGATACAAATCTATCTGATAGCTATTTGTTTTTTTATCCTATTTTTTCATTCTTTTTTTCAAATTTTCTAGGACTTGTACGACAAAATGATCGTAGTTGACCCAGAAGAACCAACAAAGGAAGAAAAATGCCAACAAGCCATTACAAAACCACGATATATGCAATGGCGAGAACGACTCAGTTCAACAGCTACACTTGGATTTAGGATTGAAGGAATCAAGGTCGGTTGATCAACTGATTGATTGATCGATCGATTGATTGATTGATTGAATAAGGAGCCAACCAGCAGATAGACCTTTTAGCTACCGGGTGTCCCAAAAAAAACGCAACAGATTTGATCAATCTTAGCGATAAAGAGGTTCACTAAATTCATTTTAAGTATGCTTTATGACAATCCCCAATAGTTCAAAAGAACATTGATACCTTGGTTGTGAAGCTTAGTAGCTTGGTCATCGAGAATTCTATGTCGAAAGTCCAAATTTATTTTCAGCCCTAAACCAGAGCTTTGCAAGAAAACGGCCTAAGGTAGCCACTCAGCAAGGGAATCACCCAAATCAAAGTGAGTCTAACATAGTAGTGGACCGTAATATTTTCCAAACGGACTGAAAATCTTTTGTTTACGTGAGAAAATGTCGCTTTGAATTTGAATAGAATTTTACGCATGATAAACTTTTTATTGTGTAAAATCTTGTGCACTCGAAAATTCTACTGAGTGGAAACCAGCCTTCAGGGTTAACTTGTTTCACAAAATAAATTGTAGCGTGCCTTTTTCAATTAGATCAAGCAACTGTTCTTTTAAAAAACCTATTGCCAAGAGACACACCAATAGAGTGCTATATGGACAATACCATGCTTTTAACGATGTTTCGATAGACTGATTGGTCCCAGAGGAATTAATAAATTTCTGAAAACCGTTTCGTGCCCATGAGAGAGGGAGGCAGAGTTACCTCAAGAATGGATAAATTGTAAAGAAAGATCTTGGCATGCCATTGTCTATCCCTTATGCTTTTTATTATCATTGTGATTGTGATGTTGCTAACAACCACTTCGTGAAGTTTCCTAATTTCGCATTCTGTTCAATATGAGCACGAACGAGACTGTTGTTTTCTTTTTCTA
This sequence comes from Aurelia sp. 3 sensu Dawson et al. (2005), assembly GCA_964020215.1. Classification (NCBI taxonomy): domain Eukaryota; kingdom Metazoa; phylum Cnidaria; class Scyphozoa; order Semaeostomeae; family Ulmaridae; genus Aurelia; species Aurelia sp. 3 sensu Dawson et al. (2005). The sequence goes on along the minus strand of OZ026574.1, from coordinate 26,047,556 downwards.
CTTGGAGTAGAGTGGACAATGATCCCTAAATATTGTTTCCATATCTGTAGAAAAAGATTTTTGTGCAAACAAAAATGCAGTCTAGGTTAGGCAGGTTTTGGAGATTCTGCTTTGGGCGATTCCCCTTCTGAGTGGCCACCTTAGGCCGTTTTCTTGCAAAGCTCTGGTTTAGGGCTGATAACAAATTTGGACTTTCGGCATAGAATTCTTGACAACCAAGCTACTAAGCTTCACAGCCAAGGCATCAATGTTCTTTTGAACTATAGAGGATTGTCATAAAGCATACTTCAAATGAATTTAGTGAACCTATTCATCGCTAAGATTGATCAAATCTGTTGCGTTTTTTTTGGGACACCCGGTATTCTGAAAAGAATCAGAATTGAACGGTATTTTGCTACATTTTGTTGAATTTTCGAACTGCACAATATTGAAAGAAGCTCTAACGCCACTCGATCGAACGTCGTTTATAAAAATGTATAAAAATAACGCTCGATTCAGTCTCTTTTGCAGAATAGCTAAAAGGTAGTTACTCGTGAATCGAATCATTGTTTCCCGGGGGGGGGGTAGTCCCATTGTTGCCTGACAGGGGGCCCAGTTAGGGTTGAAGAGGGCCAAAGCCAAGACTTTGAAAAATACCCTCAAATGGTAGTATATATCTTTTAACAAAAACCCTCAAATGGTAGTTCGTGGACTTAAAATTGGGACATTTGGTAGCATCTAGTAATGAAAATTCTCTGCAGTTTTTTCATAATTCTGTTGCAAAAACTGATGGAAGACAGCTAGAAAATTTCAAAATATATATTTTATTTTTTGCTGCAACGACAGAGTTGGTATGCGGAGGAGCATATCGAGTTGAAATCTTATAATTGGCCCGAAATCATAGAATACCCCTAACTGGTAGTAAGTATTAAAAAGGGCCATTTGGTACCTATCCGGTCAGACCCTCAAACCGACTGGCCATATGGGAGTATCCCCCAGGCATTGTTTTCAAGTTTTCCAAGACTCTTTTGTGGAATTGCTAAAAGGTCTGTAGTTAAAACCTACAGTATAACTTGTTGAGCCGAACGTTTACAGCAAGTGATTTTTTCCTCTATTTTTGAGGTGGAAATGGTCCGTTCTGTAAATCTGCCGTGGCAATTTTTGGATATCTTGATTTTTTTTATACATATTCCATTAAAAATTTACAATACATGATTACTTCTATACCTTGATATATCTTGATTGTTTTCAAATTAGCGTCATGTATTGATTTTTGAGGTCTATTGTATTTCACTTTCAATTACAGAATAGCGAACAGAAACCATGCAAAGAATTCAAGACGACAAAAACTAAGGATGATATTGGCAAAGTTTTTTCGAAATTTATCAGCGACCGAATGGATATTCAAGTAGGTTCTCGTCATTTTTGATTCTACAGATTTACAAACGATTTAACGTCCAGATGCTTTCCAAATTTGGTATGATTTTTTGGGGATATTAGCGGAATGTTATCATATATTCGCTTGGTTTTGTAGCTGTTTTCGTTAGTTGACTGAAGTGAGATCTAACTCCGGATGGGTGACCTCGGAGGCATGATGTCACAACTCACCTCGCCGTCCTTCGGAAGGGACGTTAAACTAGGAGTCCCATGCCTCGCCGCATGCATCATCATCATCATCATCATCATCATCATCATCATCATCATCATCATCATCATCATCATCATCATCATCATCATCATTTTCATCATCATCATCATCATCATCATCATCATCATCATCATCAAGTTCTTTGCCGAAAAGCGTTGGAGACTGGAGACGATGTTCCTCTACAGCTTTCTGTACTGCGTTTTTGTTATAAGGTCCACCGTTCGCTTTTCTCCTGTCCATTTTCTGACACCGTCAAGAATCTTTTCTCTTGGTCATCTTTGAGATCTTTTTCTCAATATTCGTGCCATTGTTATCACGTTTTCCAATCCTTATCTTCTCATAGCGTGTCCAGAAAACTTTGCTTGATTTCTGAATCTGCTTTTCAGTGTTAACTTTTTACCGAGTTCATCAAGTATACTTTCGTTGGTTCGTTTTGCTGTCCATCCATGACCTTTTCATCAATTTTCTATAAAGCCACATTTCTTGTTACAATAACCCCCGTCTTGTTTACAAAAATGGGGTTTCAGATACTTGGGGTATGAGTGGCCAATTGCACATGTTGGTGTTGTTAAACCCCACTTACAAACGCAGAAAAGTTGATTCAGATGTGACGACCCCCCCCCCCGTTTTCGAAAATCTAGCCATTGGATCTAACTGTTAAGATTTAAGAAACAGGTGGAACGTTTTGGTAGCAAAGTTGACCTAAAATCTAAGAGACTTCCAACCCGCCCTAGGTCTAGCTTCTTATAAAAAGTGAGTGTATTGGCTTATCTTTGACTTCGTTTCATTTTCAGAAAGGATATCTCCAGAGGCTGAAAGCTATTCGTGCAACACTCGAGGCATCTCCATTTTTCGCAGCTCACGAGGTATTATTCTTATTATACATACTGTTTTTGTTTGGTTCTTGCAAAGTTGTTAATTCATTCTTGATGTTACAAAGCAGGGCACAAAGACCCACCTGACCAAGGTGACCCTGGAGATAGAGTAAATTTCCATAATATTTATGCAGGAAAATTCAATTATGAATTTTTGCCTGGTCTCAGGAAGAAAGTATTCTTTCATGCCCTGGTAGAAAGACCTGCTTAAACCTAGTATAATCTAGACCGAGGGGAAAATCTCTCCACAAGAAGCGCGTGAGATTTTAGGATTTTGAAATCTCTCGTGTTTTTCAAAGATTTTATGGATTTTCTCTGAAATTGTTTTGGAGGTTGTTAGATTCTTGAGATTCTGAGAATTTCAAAAAATTTAAAAAAATTTGCAGGCTTTTGCAGGATTTTTCGAGATTTGGCAAGATGTCTAAGGATTCAAATGACTTTTTAGAGATTTACAAAGAATGTAGAAGAATTTTTGGGGAATTTTGTATCATTTGTTTGGGGAAATTTCTGGGATTTGTTTGCCATTCAAATCACTATGGGAAAAGAATTAACACAAGCCGAAAAACGTTCAGGAATTGACCAATTTAGCTGAACTTTAAAAAAAAAAAACGTTATGGATGGCTTTCTGTAGCTTGAACTGTAGCTTTCAACTTTACCAATTTCGAATAGTTTATTTATTACCTTCCTGCATTACATCTTTTCACTTATGCAGAGAACGTAGGGTGAAGGCGGTTGGTTTTTTTTTTACTTGATTTGTTCACGTTGAATTGAAATTGTTTTGAAATAAACGATTTCACGGTCAGTTTATTAGCTATAAGAGCTGCATTTTTCTCGACTAACTCCACAATTCTAACGCTGCCTCATTTGCCCATTTTTTGTTGCAGGTTGTAGGAAGCTCTTTGTTATTCGTACACGATTCTACCGGAAGCACGGGAGTTTGGCTGATTGATTTTGGCAAAACGACATGTGTTCCTGATGGCATAAAACTGAATCATCGTGACAAATGGCAGGAAGGTAATAGGGAGGATGGCTATCTCATAGGCCTTGATAATATGATTGACATTTGGGAAAGTTTGATCACAGAGTCATCGTAATAAGTCTGTTCGAGCACGGAATGATATTTTTTATGCTGTAAATAAACTGAGCACAGAAAATTGCCTTGTTGATATTCTTTTTGTAGTACGCTGCGATTCTTGCGGGGATTCTTGGCCCTAAGTGAACTGTTATTGGCCTGGAGCTGCTATCAACTTGACTGCAACTATCCTAGGAACTATACCAGGTGAATCAAAAGGTATACGATCTTCTAAGAAAAATGGGTAGGCCGGGGGTAAATGGAAAGTGTTGATTGCAGGAAAACAGTAGGCAGGCCCAGAACTGATAAATCAACATTCTTTGTGTTAAGTAGCGTAGATCGAGCAGTTCTAGCTGCGTAGGAGAAAGGGGGGCTGGGGGCTGTAGCCCTCCTAACTTTGAAAAATTTGCCAAAATCAGCCACAATCGGGCAGAAAATCGGCCTAAAGTCGGGTAAAATTTTCGTAAACAATGGATCTTTTTTCGGGCTGCTCCCCTAAGTCTTATTGCCTCCTACGCTTATGTAGATTTTCACCCTGCCCATTTTACCCTAAACTTACATATTTTACCCCAGTAAACCCTATGCGTTTACTGAAGTGTAGGATTGCGAATTACGCACCTCTTTCTATGAATAATCGATGTTTAACCAGCTTAGACTAAACCAGGTTATAAAATCCAGCGATGCAATTGGTCACTCTGCCAGATCAAATTGATAAGAGTGGTCGAAATTTAAGCTGGTTTTGGTCAAGTTGGCTTAATTAGGTAAAGGATTTAAGGACACAAGAGACACGAAAATATCATTTGAATGATGTTCCTGTAGAGAGTAGTCATCATGCAATTTTTGTTATGTACAGAATTTTCTTCGTAGTTCTTAGTTGGGGTTCAGGGTTTCAGTTGGTGGGATTTTATGATGCCAGTTGTTATCTTAAAGTATTTACATTTTATAGCAATATGCAATTAGATTAGTGATTAAATTATTGCAGTCGTACCATTAAAAGAGGGTTTAACATGGAGCAGTTACTTCTAACTCCCATCCTTCTTCCCTATTATTTTCAATAATTTGTTCAACGTCAATTTGTAGAAATACTTCTTGGTACCTACAGATAATGTAAGGAGGTCTCTTGTTCACATTTATGGCAAGAACCCTAAACTTGTGGACCTTATCGCCTCATTAATGCTGCCCCAAAGAAACACTCTGAGGACTGAGTTCATCAACAGTAAATAGGAAAATGTTTTAAGTTTTTTAGAGGAACCGTCACACGCTTCCTCACATCATGAGCGATAGGACAGTAGCAGTTTGAAATTTATATTAGAAGCGAGCCACCTTAACTTCGTGTTTTTTGTCTTTTGAACTTATTTTTACTTGGTGCACAACTACCTCGCTCTGCTTCGTAATTCTGAAATTTTGAAATTACGATTAAGATGGATCTGCACTTAAGGTGGCTCACTACCGAAAATTTCAGAATTACGAATCAGTGAGAGATGGTTGTATACCAAGTAAAATAAGTTCAAAACACAAAAAATTACTAAGTTAAGATGGCTTGCTACTGATATGAATTTCAAACTGCTACACACTGGGCGTCCTATCGCTCATGCTTAGATGTGTGCTTTGCAGGCAAATAGGAAAAAGCTCTTCAATGCATGGAGAATCAGCTTATCATAAGTAGCAAAGTTTCGTAAAAGATAGCTTCCCTCCCATCTATCCCCTCCCTGTTATCAGTGAGATTGAGGTTGCTTGTCTCAGGGAGATGCAGTCTACACCTACCTGACTTGTATCAAACGAGCGAATGAGCGATGGGAGTAATGTGCTTAACGTGTTTACATAATTTGGCACAACTGTATACACACTTGCTAGACTGACCTTACTACTTTCTGTGTTTTCTAGTTTATTTAAGGGCATTATGCCAGGAGCCCCCCCCCCCCCATAGTACCCCTTCTCAAATTGTTTAGGGTGGTTTTAGCATGGGTTTTAAAGTGTTGGTGGCAAGGCTTCAAGTGAAATGAGATAAATAGAGGTCTGGGGGCCTACCCCCGGAAAATTTTTTAGACTAACCCCTTCACAACGTTGGGAAACGGCATGTTTTGTGAAAGGTCAAGGCACAATCACGTGCTTTTAAAAGTCCATTTCACGAAATAACGACCAAATTTTTGGCAGATCACGCTGCACGGCGGAGTCTTCGATCATGAATTCACGAGTCAAAAATATCAAAATCACGAAATCACGCGCTTAAATTAGCCAAATAACGTTGCACGTACAAATGTTGGGGGAGGGGGGGGGGGGGTCTGCAAGGTTAAGAGTTTGCATTTGCAAATAGTCCCACACGTGCCATAAACAATTGATAGCCAAAGAAACAATGTTTTCTTTGTTCTATTGACAGGGAAGCTTATATGTCATTGCAGACTAACTTTAATGAATAAAGTTACCTTCGGTTGAAGGCAATGAATTAGAAAGTACATCACTTGTTACGGGCAAGCTACATTTTGTGGAAAGAGTACTAAAGTAGCTCAAATAATCCTGTCCAAAATCTACTCACCGCCCTGGTAGTTGCATTAAGCGTAAAGCCGTCGTTTAATTGCCATAGCAGTTTCGTAGCTTTGATAGTTAGTTAAATGTAGAAGGTTTAAGTGTGGTAACAAGTTGTAAGGATAGCCCGCTTTCCGTACCCATTTCTGCAGCATTATTTGTTGGTTCACCCGAAATTTTGTGTCAGTCGCAATAATGGTGTACATGTGTACACTCATGGCCGAAAAGCAATTTCGGCTTTTGTGAATTGCTGAGCGTCTCAAAATCGTGCAGAGCAGGGAAGACAATTTTGATTTGGTAAAGGAACCGTTTCTTCTGCAGTTGAAATCGGCGTTTAAAGGTAATGTGTCCATGTAAGTACAGCATTGTATACTCCCTGTTGAAATATGCTGACAAGATGCTGACGAACAACCTCCAGCAGCGTACTGTGATTGGTAGAATTTAACTGATCACATGGCAACTAAATGTCAGATTTCTTAACGAGGCTGCCTGCTGTGGTTCAACTTTGACTGTATTAAACCTGGCTATCTCATCAGCGCATTTCTCAAAGTGATCACATGAAGCTGAAAGTTCTCGTGAAACAGCAAGGGGGCTGTATTTGCATGGACACATTACCTTTAAGATGTTTGACAACATCCGAAAGCTAGGAGTGAAATTTAGAAGTATCACCGTATTACAGAACTCATTTTACAAGATGTTTACTCGAACCTTCTTCCTACTATCTCTGATCTCGTTGGCAATTTTTACGGACTTTTTTATCAATTTTCAAGTGGAAATTTCATCCGAAGAGTTTTTGAAAAGTACAAAATCTTGAAGAAAACTTGAAGAGCAGAGAGAGAAATCCCTGATCTCAGCGGAAAATGTTAACAGGAGCTCTCCCGACCCGACAAACCAGAAAAGAGAGCACAGGGCTGCAGGAAGCAGCTGCTAATTGGGGGGCAATTGTTCTTAGAACAATAGAGTACAATAACATCTAATTAATGCTTGTGACGTAGCACCACTGATTTCAAAATTATTGGGGGGCTTGAGCCCTACCTGCCTTACCGCTTCCTACGGAGCTTGAACATAAACTACAGTTGTCTCAAATTAGATGTGAGATGAAATGCCCCAGAAAACAACAATCGAAGATTTTGTCATGATTAATTTTGAGTTATCGCAAATCTTCTGTGACATCTAATGCGAGAGGGACCTTAGCTTATTAATAGCACAGACCAGTGGTGTTGTTTTAGGCACTGCCCGTTGTATTTAGAATTCACTTTATCTTGAATTAAGGGGCTCCAACATAAAATATGTATATTTTTGCATTTATTTAGTATTTATTCCTTTGTATGAGCACTTTAAAGTAGTCGCATGTTCCAAAGAAAAACTCAAATATTGATTTCAAGTCTTGTTTGTTGATGTTGTCTTTTGATCCGTGACAAAAAGTGTATGGTGTAACTGATTAGACTGAAGACGCAATTCCTTGTATTCGTTCATTATTTTCAATCTGATATTTTTAATTTTCTCTCATACACAGTGAGCGAATAGCATCCAATTCAATAGCGATGCAATTTAAACTTATGTAATGAGTATAGGAACTGATGAGCCCCCCCCCCCCCCCCATTTACACTGCTTCTGCTAATCTGTAAGCTTAATCTTACGTCCAAGGGTCTAAACGCTCTGGAACCGTAACAACTTTGTAACGAATCAAAGCTGAACCGATACAGTGTAAACATGGTGGAATTTATGGAGTATCGTTTCATTCGTACAAGTCTTTACTATTATTCAAAAGTAACAAGATGTAGCATCAGCAGTAGTCATCATTTCAACAAATTAACCACACTTTAAGAAGTCAGTCATCAATACATCATGCTAAAATCTTTCTACAGCGAAAACAATGTCATAAAGTTTGAAGCAGCTGGAGTAGCAAATGTCTTGGCCTGGCCACACTAAATATTTTCGCTAGAGTAATAGAATAAACTTTTGACCAAAACTACTGTGTATGCATTGGCAAAATGGACATTTCGGAATTAGTCGTTACCATCGAAATACATCTGAGTCTAACAGGAACAGTCATTGCTCCACAGCTGTGAATGGGGGATGGTTTTCTTGTCAAGGTCATATTTGAGAAAATTTTAGTAAACTTTAGAAGAAACCCGAGGAATTTTGGGCTAGTTTGACAACAGTAACTGGTTTATGGATTGAAGGGTTACAGACAACGCAAGAAGTTCGAAAAATTTGGTTATTTTTACTTGATAAACAAGGACGGTTTATTTGTATTCGGAGAAAGGTTTGACCTTTCCTGAACCCTGAAATAAATGAGCTACAAATTTACATTAGAAAGATTTGACAAGCATGGCTTGACACGCATTAGAAGATTTTCGATTAAGTATCTAAAATCCGTTGAAGCTGTATTTGCCAGGATCCTTGTTTTTTCTGCGGGCTTACAGTTACACAGTGTCACTTTGGCCAAAATTCTATCTACCAGATTCATGTGAAAGTTTGAGAAGACATTTCACAAGCAATTGCAATTACCAGTTTTAAGCAGTTTTCACTTCAAAGCATCTTTAACCAGCAAGCTGTGTTTCCATCATGCACAACAAAAAGTTTCTTTATTTTGGTCCTAACATATCTTCGGGCTTAACCCACTCTTTGAACTGCTCTTCCGTGAGGTATCCCAATTTCAATGCTGATTCAAGAAGCGTAGTGCCTTCCTTATGGGCTGTTTTAGCGATCTTTGCTGCCTTGTCATACCCGATATGTGGGTTAAGTGCTGTCACTAACATTAGAGACTCGTTCAGTAGCCTTCCAATTCGTTCCTCGTTTGCAACTATTCCTGAGACGCAATTATCAGCAAAAGAGACACAAGCATCGCCAAGCAACCTCGCTGATTGCAAAACGTTCCTGATAATCAATGGTTTGAAACAATTCAATTCAAAATGTCCGTTGCTTCCTCCGACTGTTACGGCTACGTTGTTACCCATCACTTGAGCTGCAACCATGGTGATAGCCTCGCACTGAGTTGGATTTACTTTGCCTGAAAAAGAACATACTTTACTTAGCAACGATGAATATCGTCGATCATGAAATGTTTTGAGTGAAAATGGCACTGACAGTGAGATTAAAATATTTCGAACAATGCAACCGACACAGCCAGCGCAACATTACTGATTCTAGAAATTAAATTCAATAGGTTTCGACTCCCTTTTTGGGAAAATTTGTGATAAAGCTATTTGATATTGGAACCTTCTTTAAATGCAAATCTTCAGGCGAAGCTAAATTTTCCCCGTAAAACTGTTCCCTTCACCAAATCCAATTCACTTTCCCTTTTCACTGACATTTCAAAAGTTCCTCCCATCGCATCGGATATTCCTGTCCCATGCAAACATTTGCATCTCTCACCTAAAGTAACGTAAAAGCTCTATTAAGCCCCTGGCGGTTATTTAAATTCGGACACTCCAGAAAGGGGCTTGTTAGGGAGGGAGGCTTATTCACAAAATCGAATGACAAGGATATTTGAATGTCAATATTTGGAGTCCATAAATCTGAAGAAAGGAAAGATCGCGCAATTTGGTGCAATTCATTACAGAGGTTTAGCCAATAAATATCGTTGTGCAAAGTGGTCCTAGAAATGAATAACGATATTGGGGGTATCCAAATTGTTAGACTCAATGTTTTGGGTCCAGCGAAGAACTAGTGGCACGGACATCCCCCCGGTATTGAAAGTTAGGGAGTACTCCCTGGGTATTCATGACAATAATCTCTAACAAGGCAACTTACCCGGCATAATACTGCTTCCAGGTTCATTCTCTGGTAGAAGTAATTCACCAAGACCACATCGTGGACCAGATCCAAGGAATCGTAAATCATTAGCAATTTTCATAATACTGCATGCAACTACATTCATTGCACCACTCAATTCCACAAGGGCATCATGGGCTGCCAGAGATTCAAATTTGTTTGGGGCACTAAAATGACATATGATAGGTTATGTATGTAAAGAGATAAATGAGAATACTGCTGACAGTCCAAACATGAGTCTCAGTAAAATGTGTTTAAAGGATAAATCTGAGTTGGTATAATTAACACTACAAAACAAACTTGGCAACTAATAACGCGAATTATTAATCTTGTTTCACAGTTCGAGCTTCCCAACGGCCGTCCATTCCTTGAATTTTCAGGTTATTTCGACCAAATAGCCAACTGGTTGTTATGTCACCATTTTCTTGCATAAGCACACGATAGAGAGGCTAGCAACGATTACGAGGCGAGAAAATAATTGGACAGCCTCACCTCCATTTGAGCGAAGGCAAAAAATAGTAGAAAAAAGTACAATACATCATTCACATAAGTATTATCTTGTATTTTGTCATGGTCTTGACCTTTAAGATTTTGTTATTTATAATGAATGCAAAATGTCATACTTATATCGGAAAACGACCTTTCGGAAAATAGTGACATCTCAAATTATTCTAATCCAAAAAATTCTTTTGCAAAATTTCTGTAACGTTTGGAAAGTTGGTCCCTCAATTTGATGTTAATAATGCAACCCAATGTGGTTTTCAGCCATTCTTTTTCTACTGCTTTGTGATATCATATAGTGAAGTAAGTTTTCTTCTACAAAGAATGACGACAGAAAATTCCATTAGTTTTCTAATTGGTAAATGCTGGTACCGAGTTGTCATGTCAGCAGGATGAAAATGTTCAAAACCAAACTAACTTTAAACGAATTTATTCGATTTGAATCTGCAAATGTTATGCCAAAAAATCAAATTAGTCTTTTTTATTCTTATTTTTTTAATTTTTATTTGATTTTTACTTTAGGTCTTTCTTTCCTCTCCTCCCTAGCGGATCCAAAGTCCGAACTAATTTTGTATTCTCAATTTGGCACATAAAAGATTACACTGAAAATAGTGAACAAAGACTAGCGACTGTACTGCCAACAACCCTTACCTTATAAAAGGCAGACCAGTTAGATCTGCGATCTTTGCAGACATTTTCTCAGCAAATCCGATTCTGGTATTTAGGCCAGTACCAACAGCTGTTCCTCCAATTGCTAACTGATATACACGTGGTAGAGTACCTTCGATTCTTGCGATTCCATACTCCAATTGAGTAACGTAAGCTGAGAATTCTTGACCCAGTGTCAATGGTGTTGCATCCTTGAAAGCAAAATGGTATTTTGAGACGAATATTCGGATGACGAACGATTTTTTGAGACGATTCTTGGCACGGCTGGTGTAAAATGCAGTCCATGTTTGCTGTTCACCGTTGCAGGTCACTTTGAGGCGACTAGAGGCCCTCACTGAGACATGCTACGGTGACCTGCAAAATATTACCTGCATTTTACACTAGGAGTATTTTTGATGCAGCAAAATACCTATAATGAAGCAGTCTGTGAATTTTCTCACGCTTTGACGTCAAGCCATACTACCAGTTGAAACTGTATTTGAATAAAATGCCTCACATTTAATAACATCAAGCAGGAGATCTACGGAGTTCCTTTGATGCAACAAGTTCCCACTCTTCTTAGCATTAAAGAGTACTGAGTGACATGATGTTGAATATTCCTCCGTTTGCAAGTGCTGGTCAAAAACCAAACGCAAAAAAAATTGCTTCTGTATCTAGCTTGAGTTTCTGATAACGAATCATTAAAAAGAACCATTTTAAAACAGAGCACGTAATCGTTTTTAATAAGAAATTCAACCCTCACATTGCCGAAAAAATACAAAACTTCAGTCTTAAGAACATATAACTTAAGAAACTATAAATTTTAGTCACAGAAATCTTCAGCATATCTAAGTTTTATCTTCACGTGTTCCTGTATCATATTACTCAAAAAAGGTACTTCACTAGTATCTAAACATTTGAACAGCTTTGTTTTGAAATTGCTGCAAGGGCATATGCAGGCTGTAAACATGGAGACGGTCATGGGAAATCTAAGAAACTCGTAAGAAACACTGAGAATTTCAAGAAACGTTCTGTATATGCCTGCTCAAATTCTTAATTTTTGTAAAGGATACATGTATCAGTACTCCGTTTCAGACCACTCGTCTACAGTATATGGCTTAAACATGACTTGCCCTTTTCAAAGAAATGTTCAGCCCTGAACGAAAGACATACCTGTGTGTGTGTCCTGCCAATTTTGATGATTCCTTGATATTCTTCAGCTTTAGACTTCAATGAATCTTTTAATTTCTGTACTCCAGGTAGCAGGATATCTTGAGTAACTTTTGCTGCAGCTATATGCATTGCAGTTGGAAAGGTATCATTTGAGCTCTGTTACGAAAACAAATAACTTTTAGATAATGTTTGAGAACACTTCACCAAATTACCATAGGGACATCAGTTTTAAAATTAACCAGAAAACTTTGGTTATATGAAAAACCGAAAGATTCACTGGGCATTGGAAATCAGGGCTCAAAAACATGTTATCCTTCCTGGTAGCAAGTTAAGCACTTTCGGCATAAACTTAAGCATTTGTAAGCAACTTTGACAACATCATCAACATGAGCAACTTGCCAAACAATAATGACTTGCCTACATTTTTGAATCCATCTCAATAATAATAACATCCCTGCAACTGAATCAGATCCTGAGTGTCTCAAACCACATTTATGTAAATTAAGAGGGACAGGGATCACTGTAGTAACCAACACAATGATATTGGTAAGACGCTCGTCACTAATTGGGGGTCTAAAAGTTAAAATTTTCACTTATTTGCACAAATCTGCTCTTTCATTACAGATACTTTTCCACAAAACATTTTGTGATTTTGTGCAATGACGTTATTTGCTATTGAGCTAAAAAATATAGACAATACTACATTGTGTTGCTGCAGCCTCGTACTTGCATTGAGATAATTCTCAAATCAAATTGTTATTGCTTTAGTTTACCTGGCTTTTGTTAACATGGTCATTAGGATGCACTGGTGATTTGCTACCAAGCTGTCCTCCCATCAATTCAATGGCTCTGTTGCTAATAACTTCATTAACATTCATGTTGCTCTGTGTTCCAGATCCAGTTTGCCAAATTACCAATGGAAAATGATCCCTACCAATGTTACCACTTATAACCTAAGCACAAAACGGGGACCAGTTGATAAAAAAGTGGATCAGTCTATATTCATATTCACAGATAAAGTGCAAAGGTTGTTGCTGTCTGATCTTTAGAGGGTATCAAAAATGATTGCTTGTCAAGCAATTCAATTTTTCTATTTCACCAAAGGTCTGACAATGTCTTCATAATTTTTGTAAAATGTGCCACAGGGAAATTTGCAAGGAGGCAAACTAGCAAAGCGAGATATCATATGCAAAGAATTCAAAAAGAGATATCATACTGTATATATATAATGTAAAAGAATTCTTGTTATAACAATGTCCACAAGACCTGAACTGTATTGAACTATGGAAGAAATCTCAATTCAGGCAACTGGAAAGTTAAATTCTTAGCCTATAAAGCCTAAAGTTTCTTGCTTCTTCATTTTTGCGACATTCATCTTCCATATATTGTGAATAACTACATAGGGTCTTCTGGGATAAAATGGGTGAGTTTCAGGTACAGGCCTTTTCGTTTTACGCGAGCGATCGCTCACGATCGCGTCAGCACTCGCGCAAACATGATCACGCGAGCTCTTTATCGCTCTCGCAAAATTGCCAATTTTAGGGGAAATCGCTCTCAACAATTTCTTGTGAATAGACCTTTTAGCTATTCTACAAAAGAGCCTGGATCGAGTGATATTTTTATACAATTTATACACGAGGCTCGACTGAGTGCCGTTAGAGCTTCGATCGCAATTGTGCACATTCGAAAATTCTACAAATTGTAATGAAATATCGTTCGATCCACATTTGTTTTCAGAATAGCTAAAAGGTCTATTGCAATAGGATAAGATTCTCCTTGATCAATGAACAAATCTTCTGTTAAGTTGTGAAAAAAGGCATTAATGGATTTGACCTCAGGTGGAAATGATCATACTTCAAAAAAACATCTTTTTCGGGAAAACGAAATACAGTAGTATAAACATGCGATAGAAACCTGATATTAGAATAACTACATTATAAGCTCAGAGTTAAAGCTGGAAAGTATCTTACTGGGATCGGTAGGATCGGTAGGGGAGATGATTTAATTAAACATTGGTTCTAAGAGCAACGGAAATATAATTTAAAGAATTTCAACATCGTGAACAGGGCCTAAAATACTAAAAGAAGGGAACCAACTTTCGGAAGAAATTTTAAGTCTTTCAAGAAGACAAGGAATCATCCTCATAGAAACCGCAAATGGGGAATCAACATTGTAGCAGAAGGCTCATCGATGGTACAAATATGATTGCCAGACATCAGATTCGTCATTTCAGCAATCAACGTGCATCGATCCTTTACGTTTATCATTGAATGCAAAACTGTTCTTCCCATTTAAAGTCCTTCGATATGAGAGCGTCGTACTGTTTACCGTATCTTAACTGAATTACGGCGAATAAAATTGTGGTCTAAATTAAAGAAGGAGCCAAGAAAATTCCCTGCCCGATGTTCAGAGTTGATAAATAGTAAGACCAAATACACTCCAGAAACAGAAGATAGAAAGTAAAGATTCATCGTGATCGATCTGTGCTTACCATATGATTAAAAAGACTAACATTTAGTGTTCCAACGATTCATTCTCATTTGACAATGATAATATTGAGATTCACTGTAACTTGCTTTTCCAAGGAATAAACAGTGCTTGTGAATCTTTACCTGAGCGATCGCTCGCGCAAACGAAATTACGCGAGCGTTCTGGCACTCTCGTGCAACTTTCCTCAAGAAAAGGCCTGCAGGTAAACTGGTAAAAGTGATGCGCAAACTACCCTCCTTGATATAATGAATGTTGATTTATCAGTTCTAGATCTACTACTTTCTAGCAATCACTGCTACCAATTTTACCCCAGGATACCCCACAAACTTAAGGTACTACAGGCATGCAAGAATAGGCATACAATACCTCATCACATGCTTTGCAAATATTTTCAGCTAAATTTGCATCCAGTCCATATTCAATGTTTACTTCAGCAGCTGCCCTCTTCAAGTACCCAAATGCTTTGATCACATCCAGCTGAAACATTACAGTATTAAATTATGTTTCCGGAAAAAAAGGTTTTAATAATAGGAAAAGATGAAGTGATGCAGTCCATACTTGTATCTACTTGCATCTACTTGCATAATGTATTTCATATAATTCTTTGAAAGCTAACAACCATCTCATAATGCTTTCAGACAAATCAGTTATAGGAAACTCAAGATTATCTAAAAAGCAAAATGGTTATTCATCCTGGAGCAAAAGGGGGTTGCATAACTAATGATCAGATGATGGGGTCTTTTAATGAAAGTTCATCAAGCTACCCACTTTTAATGCTAGCGTGTGCCTGTAATGGCAATCTTTATCAGGAATGTTTTTTTTGAAAGAAAAAACTAGTATCGGCTGTAGTACTGTATCATCACCTTTACATGCAAGTCTTATCTAGGATAAAGAATTACAGTATGAAGTCAAGGATACACTGCAAATCGTTTGAATCCCCTGCTAAAATACTCTAATTGTCCTATTTATTTCTTGTTCAAATATCAAACAAATGATGTGCTGTAAGTTTACACACACTAGTACGATAAAAGACTTACAGGCATTTTCTCTGTTTCATCACCAATTGGGAAATTCATCATTGATCTTGCTGTCTGTGCTCCATAATATTTATCGGCAGGTACAGACATCTCTCCCATAGTATCTGACTCAACTCTGATGTTCGCCTGAAAATAAGATATAGGAATAGTCAAGAAAAGGCTGTTTGCTCGCAATGCAGAAAATAAGTCTGTCATATCATCATGTTCAACTACAAGTAGTCTCATACACATTGGTAGGTGAAGGTGAACTCCCTACATGTGCATCTACAGTAAGTGTACTGACCAAAGGGAGCCTCTCAGCTGAGTCATAGCAAGCATCCTCCCTAAGATTACTCAAACAGTTGATGATGATAATGATTCATGAAAACAATTGTTAAATTAACAACATACGTTTTCATACGCCCTAGAGAAGCATAGCTTATCGAGTCTAGGGCGCTTACAAAGTAACAGGAACCTAATAACAGCAAACTAAAGGATTAATTACAGGTATATATGATTTGAATATAACGTGGTTAACTGCAGTAAGAATGAATTACATGCAACAGCGATTAATACTGAAAAAGATGACGATAAAATCAATATATTGAGCAAAACAAGGAACAATGTTTTCCTTCTTATTATGAAATCATTGCAAATCAGAATAAGAAACTGATTAAAAGTAGGAGCCTAGCTGATACTCCTTCAGAGCTTTAAGATAGCTTTTTGATGACTGTATGTTTCTCAAATGAGAGGGCTGGGAATTCCACAAACTGGCTCCTTTTACAGAGATGGCACAATTACCGAATCTAGTTTTGGTTTTTGGCACTTGGAATAGATCACTGTTTCTCGTTTCGTAGTTATGTAAACTCGATCTTGTTTGAAATAGGTTGTGGAAGACTGCCGGTAGTTTATCTTTGTTATTTACATACATATGCATTAGTTTCAGGATCTTGTGTTCATATTGGTCAGAGATCTTTAAAACGTGAAAATCTTTATGTATTTCATTGGTAGAGGCAAGCCTCCTTTTGTATTGTAGGATCTTTAAAACCCTGTTTTGATGTACTTGGCTACGCTGAATTAGCTTTTTGGTTGCATCACCATAAATTTCAATAGCGTAGTCTATTCTAGACTGGATAAAAGCATTATATAAAGAGCGCAGACATTTTTTTGGCAGAAGGTCGCGAATTTTTCGGAAGATGGAGGCGTAACGGTTGATTTTGTTTCCTAATTCATCAATGTGCTTTTCCCATGTAAGTTTTTCATCAATGATTAACCCTAGGTATCTGACGCTGTCTGATTTTTGTATGACATCACCTATACGAACCTCTGGGGTGTTAAGTAATAATTTCTTTTTCGGAGAGTATATGCAGTAGGTTGTTTTGTCTACACTTAGCTTTAAACGATTAGCCTTGAACCATGTATCTATTTTTTCCAGTTCAGTGTTTGTGTTTTGAATAAGATGGGTAATGTTTTCATTGGCAGCAAAAATGTTTGTGTCATCAGCAAAAAGACGAGGCTGCAGATTTGTTGAATTAGCGATGTCATTTACATATATGGTAAATAGTAATGGTCCTAAAACAGACCCTTGGGGGATGCCAGTATTGATAGAGCTAAGTGTAGAGCTTTCCCCATTTACAGCAGTAAATTGTTTTCTATTAAGTAGATAACTAGAAAACCATTTGTTAACTATGCCACGAATGCCATAATGTTCGAGCTTTTTCAGGAGGATTTTGTGGTCAATCGTATCGAATGCCTTTTTGAGGTCTAGGAAGACGCCTAAGACGAACTTTCCTTCGTCGAGATTTTTGTAGATTTCGTTTAGTGCTTCGATAAGAGCCATCACAGTTGAATGGTTTTCTCTAAAACCAAACTGTAGGTTGTATAAGATGCTATGCTTCTTTAGAAAGGCAAGCATTCTTTTGCACATCAGTCTCTCTAAGATTTTCTCAAAGCACGAAAGTAAGGATATCGGGCGATAATTATCTACATTACTTCGATCTCCTTTTTTAAAAACAGGAATTACTTTAGCGATCTTCCAAATGTCTGGAAAAACCCCAGTTACGAAAGACACATTGTAGATATAAGTAAGGGGCGTCACTAAGCTTTCATAGCAATCTTTTATGAGATCTGGTCTTATGTTATCGTAGCCAGCAGCTTTCCCTGGCTTTAGGCGATTGATTTCATTAAGAACTTCTTCCACAGTAACCTTGCTTAAAAAGAAAGAATGCTCATTAGGGTTTCTAAGGTACTCGGTGAAAGGTGTACGTGTGGGGTCAACCATACTATTAATTTTTCTGCCAATATTACAGAAGAAGTTATTTAGCAAGGAAGCAATATGAGCGTCTGACGTCCAAGAACGTTTTGATTTGTCGATTAACTTGGCTATTCTGATAGTCTGTTTGGATTTTTTTGGGTTTAGCATGGGTCCCATGATTGACCACATTCGAAATATAGCATTTGCTTTGTCTTTCAAGATGTCGTTGAAGTAATTAATTTCAGCCTGTCTCAAGCACGCTGTCAAGATGTTCTTATATTTCTTGTATTTTCAGTTGATCTAGGGTTTATTTTCTTTTCTTTTAATTGTTATTTTTGATGTTGTAAATAGGTCTTCAATTGTAAAATAGGTTTTATCATTTAGTTTTAATCATATATATTTTTCGTAGTTTAGTTTTATTTTATGGGAGGACCCCTTGAAAACCAGCACTTCTGCTGAAGGGCTACCCTCCCATTTAGTGAAATAATTAGAATTGAATGAAGCATTGTAGCTAGGGGGCATAGACATAGGAATGGGGGGGGCACTGGAGCCATGTGCCCCTCCCAAGATTTTGCAATAAACAAAGAAGTGCCCTTTTCATTTTTAGAAAATGCTTTTTCAAAAGGAAATTGGTGCCCTTGAAGTGTCCTCCCCCCCCCCCCAAGTTTGAGATGCTTCCATCTTTCTGCTAGGGGCTTCTAAGCCAGCACAGGAGACAGACAAACATAGTCTTGAATTCAAATTGGTATGTTTTACAGCACAACCTTACCATTTGGGACACAAGGAATCTCCCACCTTTGTTTCTATTGTTTATTGACCACAATTTCTCCAGGTTTAAAAGTTTGTCATGCACAAAAAACTTCAGTGCACAATTGAAGATTTGGGTCTGCATTTGCAAGCTTTATTTCCTAGCAATGCATGTAAAATTTCTGCTTTTTTATTTCCTAGCAATGCTTGTAGACCTTCATAAACTTTGGTTTTCGTGAAGATTGTATCAATTTCCATAAAGTAATTTAAGATTTACAATGATTTTAAGCTTTTCAAAATTTTCGATGAATTTTTACAAAAATAATCAAAATGCCACCATTTTGACACTAATCGATATATAAAAAAATCAGCACAGCAGCTTTACAGCAAATTACTCAAAGTTCTTTTCAAGCAATTTCTGACCCAGGATTCATATTCAGCAAGCTAATTTTTTGTCTAGCTGCAAATTTTTATAATCTTAGTGTTAACGATTTTAATTCCATGAGGATAACAGATTTGAAAAATTCATAAGGGATTTCACCGTGAAAAATGATGACTGAATGATGACTGTTTCCTATAATGCAAAGGGCAACGCTTCCCATCTGGGAAACAATCTGTTGCACTTCCGTTGCAGTCTGTTGGCTGATTAGGAAACAGTTTCCCAAATGGAAAAAAAAATATAAAACTGTATCAGCGCAAAAAACAGTATGGTAGATTTCAAACTTTATTAGATATTCAGATTCAGCATCAAAAAATACACAGATTCACCATAGGAAATTTTGTTCTATTTTTGTTTCCCAAAAGTGAAATGTTGCACGGTGGGCAACAAGTTTGAATTTCATCTCATTGAGTTTGAACAAGATATCTTGGTTTGAGTAATGTTGCCCGATTGGGCAACATTTCCCATTTGGGAAAGAGTACCGAACTGTTTCCAAATTTATTCACCATACTGTGTGGGGCAGCTGGTGGCACCTAGGAGGCACCCTACCTAGTGTTACCAAATCTTTTCAATATTCAGTATTCAGCACGATTCAGTTTTCACAGTAAAATTTGAAGCTTGTGTGTATCAGAAGTCTCTCCTTAATATCAACCCAAACTTTTTTGAATCGACTGGCCTGGATATGGCCTAGAGTGGTTTCGGGTATCATGGGACATCGGGTGTTGTGGAAAATTTTTCAGAAAATGAAGCCTGGCGGCCTGGAAGTGGGATAAAAGCTCACCAATTGCACAAGCTGCAACTCTTCAATCATCCGTCGTCATATTTTTGTTAAAGTTAGGCTGCTCCACTTTTTGGTGTACTGTCTGTATCGCTGATAACGAAGGACATCCGATGAACGTGATTTCTGGTCGCCATTTTCTTGCGACGTTTGAAATAGAGGCCCGTATACAAACAAAAGAAAAACCTTGTTCCATAATACCCGACAGCGTTCCACAAGGCCCGACTCGACCGGGGCTCAAGTTTTTGGCTCGCTTATCGACAACAAACGTTTGAGAAATAGAATGTGTTGATGAAACGTTAGAGCATACTTAGGCCTAATCGCTAATACCAAGTGTGGCCAAATTTGTCTTGAATTGAGGTGACGATTTAAGTTCTTCCCTTAAGTGTTCCATGATACCCGAAACTACTCTAGTCTTGTCTGTCGGCCTAACACATGAGCAACAAAATATTTCTCGAACTGTGGGTGTTGTTGGGCCTAAACAGAAGAAGTGGAGAGCTGTGCAAGGCAGTACATTCCTCTCCAAACCAAAGACACAAAATCAAGCTATATTCATGTGAAGACAGTAACAAAAGTATTCCCGTACAAGCACCTTTCTTACCATTGTTCTTGCAACTAAAAGCTTTGAACTGCTTCCTTTGATAAGGGAAGTCAAAAGGCCACAGCCACGTCTTGCAACCAACCATGCAGCCATTTTGCTGTCCTTGTATCCGATTTTGTCCAAGCTGCGAAGGAGACTGCCTCTCTTATAAACCAAAATCAAATCAAAACGCGCCAAAAATCTGAAAGTTAACACGCAATGGCGGAGGGGGATCCCCGAAGCAAAAGATGCAACTTCTTGGCGAATAATCTCAGAGAGCACACATTGAATACCTTTGATATAGCAAAGAACATAAGATCAAATACTAATTTTTGTATTGAAGTCGAATACTGGCTTGAAAAGATGGATGTATGCTGAAGATCTACGCGTCAAGTTCTCGTGAAACATGGCCTAAATTTGCGAATGATGATGACTTCGTGGCCTTTTTAGAACAGAACACTACCAGCAAGGACCTACAATAAATAAAGAAATCATTCAGAGATGACAAGGAAGAAGTAACCTACCTGCAATATGGAAATCAACTTTCGCAAGCCATCGTATCTCGCCGATCATTTCAATTCAGCCTTGAGAGAAGACTGCATTTTGTGCCTCAACAGAATAACATCCAAAGATCTTCTTGCATTTTTCATTGTCAATGAATTTGTGAGACTGAAAGATGCAGCCTGTTTCGTTGTTTCAACAACAAGTGATTGGAAAAGTAAGCACACATATTGTTAGGGCATTCAAGTTTTGTTTTCATATTTTAATGGCATCTGGGCTGTCAAGATACAACACTGAATTATGTCCAGAACAATAGGTTTATTGTCCTTAGAAAATTGGTGCACAGCTGGCATAAGTGGAAATTGAGGAAACCTTGAATTCTTAGGATTCCAGATTTGTTTAACTTTCCTGGAAACTGAACAAACCAGAAGAAAACAGGAAAACTTTTTGGTACCTCCTATGCACCTTTTTTGCACCTGGCTATTTCAATTTCAGATATTGTCTTCCAGATTGGAAAGTTTGCCTTGCGCGACCGATTTCTCTGCTGTGCACTTTAAATTTCAGCCGCGGTTCCAGCCACAAAATTTTTGTAAAACAACAAAAGGAAACAATAGAACTATCGTTTAGTGACACAAATGCAGCTGTGCAAGCAATCTCGACGTAGGAGAGATCACCACACATTCTGCAAAAGTTGGACACTATGTCTGTGATGAAACTAGAGCAAAATTTCATCAGAGTCTCTTAGCAAATTTTTTGTTAGCTATTGGTTTTGAGGGAATATGACAGATTTTTAGTGGAAAGAACTTTCGTTAAGTGAACTAATCACATTGTGCTCCAAGACATCTTAATCACTTCAAAACGGCAACCCCAAAATATACCAGGACAGACCCAACATATGTTTTACCTTGTGAACTACTAATATCAAGTCCCCCCCTTTGGGCATTTGATTCTCGATGGTACAGTAAATAGTTTTTATTCTTTGGACTGATTATGGTCCAATCTGTTTTCAATTCCAGGTTTTGAAAACATACAAAGTTGGATTGAAACATTTACAGAGCTAAGTTTCAAACCAGTCCATGATTTGGAGACCTTATCTCCAAACAATCTCAAAAGTGTTGGTGATGTTATTGGCACATCACTGGATTCTCTGCTGGCAGAGATTACCCATCCAAAACCTGTTATGAAGAACTCAAGTCTTTTAATGATTGATCTGACAAATGACACAAGTGATGAAGCGCTATTGAAGAAGATAAGGCCAATATATGAATTCTGCATCAATGCTAATATCAGATTTGTCATTCTTGAATACATTCATAAGATACTCCTAACAGACCCTCAATGTATTACAAAGTTCTTTGACATGTATCACAAAGAAATGCAAATTACTGCTAATATTTCATGTGACTCAATTGTATTTGGGAATAATGGAAATGTGGTAAAAGTCTGTATTAATGCTGTTGAGGACAAAAGCTATGATGATGGAAGTTTATTTTGCATACAAAAAATGATTCAGGAATGCAAAGAGCTGTTGTCTGTTGTGGATAAGGAGATTTTTACTGCTGATGAGAATGAACTTTTGATGGAATTTGTCAAACAGCTTGAGCTGTTCTATCAGAGATTTGGACTTCTAGCTATTTCTATGGCTGTGGACCATTTTGTTGAGTTACTGAAGAAATGGAAGAAAAATAATGAATCAGAGTCATTTCAGCTGATTGCAGAATGCTTGCAAACAAAGCTCTTTGTCATCAAAGTAGAGTTACAGAGCTACCTAGAGGGACAGCAAGAATATTCCTCTTTACACGAAATGTGTATTTCCCAAAGCTTGGAAAAACTTCTCCACACACTAAAATTGTTTGTTGCTAGAACCGAAGAAAGTGAACTGCAGTTGTCAACTCACGATGAAATAAGAATATGCATTGCTTTTGAATCAGAGTTCTCTGCAGAAATTATGCTGGATGTTTTGAAATTACTCAAAAGTGCCCCCAGCTATGCTTTCTTGGACAGATATAGAATATTCTTATTAGACTGGGATTGGGAAGATATTTTTAATGAAAATGAACATTTTGTTTTTGTGACATCCGTCAAGCAGGCAGTGCATCATTTGTATAAATTAACTTTGGATTCTGCTGTACTATTTGGTGCTCCAAAAGACTATCAAGAGTTTCTGGAACTAAAGAAGCTTTTGAGAAGACGAAATGGATTTTTGGAATTGATTGTACCAATTGATTACCAAGAAGCAAAAATGTCAATCAAGGTAAGTGAATGATATCAGTTTCATTTTTCTGTCATATTTGAAATTTTCTTTGGCCCACAGGAGTGAGAATTTATGTGGCTCAACCCATGGTTCCAATGTAATAAAGGTGCATGGAGCTAATTGGAGGGAAACCTACTGTAAGTAGGACAAAAAAGGCACTTACATGATCTGTTGTTTCTCTAGCTAAAGATATATCCTTGCACATGTCAATATCATTTGAGCCATGTTTAGCTTTTAGCTCAGTTTATGTAACACTATTTTCTTGTCAAATTTTTCTTGATAATTCTTAAAAATTATTTTGAGAAAATGTCTAAGCTCTTAATAACAGTCTTTCATGTCATTAATGAGTTCTTATCTGAGTGCAAAACATGTGTAAAGGGAAAAAGGTTTTCATTGCAAATTGTCTTTTCTCAATTTATGTTGATGTTGCAATCCATTGTATTTTAGGACTTGTTTACAAAGCAGTTTGATGAAACTATCAAATCAATGTTTGTTATATATTTATAGAGAGCAGTGTTTTGACTGGACTGTATTCTCTGTTGAAACGAAATGTGGAAGTCAGCTTGATAAAAGAAATCCGAAGTAGCCAAAGTTATATTTTAGTTGTTTAGAATTTGCAAAATCTTCAAAATTTGCTCACTGCTCCTTAGAATTCGCTTTGCCCTTAGAATTTCCAAGAGGTTGAAGAGGTCTTACTTAAAAGAACTCCAAGCTATCTTGACCCGGATGAAGCATTGATGCTACTTGCTGAATCAAAACACAATCTTGAGGCATTCCAACCTGACGGTCACGTTTGCAGGATAACACCAGAAGAATCAGTCAAGATAGTCAACAAGTAAGCATTTATGGAACACGGCAATTTTATTCTTGAACCCAAACCTTTTAGCAGATGAGAGTTTATTCACAGGGAACCAGAAAATGATTGATCATATCATCAGGAATCTCCTCACACAGACCAATACGCAAGGGTACTTCGCCTCTCTCTGAAGTTATACGGAATAGATTTTCAAACAAATAATAACGTATTTCAGTCACATGGCAATAACTGTGCAGACGATATCTCGCCTTCATGTAAACTTCAATTTTCTTCATTTTCTGTGTGAGAAGTTTCTTTATGATTTGATAAAGTGTTTTATGCAATTTCAGGCATTTTGGAGCTGAGACATTTTCGTAAAGGTTGAATTTCACAAGTATACTTTATTGCCTCTATCAGGATTCGATCGACTCATTCAATTCCATCGAATACTCTTGCTGCTATGAATTTTCTAAAATGATAACTCTTTTCTGGTTTAAGTGAAAGTTGCACCTGACAACAGTAAAAGCAAGTCGTTAGAGAGAATTCCGAAGAAAGAAACAATGTAAAATCTGTGATCATTACTTTTCTGTTTTTAATAGCGTTTGATTTCAGAAAGCAATGTCTTATCTAGCTCTTAGGACTGTAATCTTTGAAAAAATTTGAAACTAAATGTTTAAACTATTGTTGCTCCATTCTTTTAACTGAATTATTCGAAGGGATCTTTATATAATTTGCCATAATCCCAGAGAGAGCTTTTTTGACATGATGATTTTTTTCAGAATTAAAGCATTATTTTTAAGTTTTATGAAAGGAAGTACGAGAAGAGGTATCTGAAACTTTAAAGAACATTAAAAGCTCTATATATTCTACCTGATTTACGAAACTCAATATGATCAACACACAGGGCGGTCGAGGAGCGGCCCTGGCCCCAAGGTGAAGGGTATATGAAAGGCTCTCCTGTGCCGTCGGAAAGCTTTTTGGATCCCACCTTTTCTCTTGGATCACGCCCCCCGATATACTGGTAAAGCACTGTTCTCCTGAGCCCCCTAGTAACTAGCCTAGCTACCACCCTTCTCTACGGCCCTAAACACTCAGTTTTCGAAGGTCTACAAGAAAAATTCTGGCCTTCATGGTGCACGATTTTAGTAAAATTTGATGACATCACAACTTGAAAACTAGCGAGGATTTTATAAATGCTGTGTATACTTCCGAAAATAATGCTAATATCAAAGATTCTCTCTCTGGGATTATGGTAAATTACAAGATGTTCCCTTTGGTCTATTTAGTTGAGAGAACGGGGCAACAAAATTTGACAAGAATGATTGTCGGAAAGATTCGAGCCTTATGCTATCAAGCTTTTTGATCTTTCTCTTAACTCACCCTTTGTGGTTTGATGACACTCTCCTCCGCAAGGTTTCTTTAATGTTTTTCTTTATTCCGCAGCTCCGTGGAGGAGCGTAGATTGATGAACTATTTATTCCTCTGATTTTTATCGTTGTAGGTACACAGAATTTCTCACCTACAGAAGATCGAATATGGCTCTCAATCACAAGACTTCCTTTCGGAGGGATGAAACTGGTGATCTTGATGTCAAAACAGCTATTTATTTTCCTGCAAAGTCTATGGTCAAAGACTCTATTGAGGTGAATTGCAATATAGTTTTGTTTGAAAAGCTTTGCAGAGTTAAAGTACTCTAGTCTTGATTTAACAATAGGAAAATTTTAAACATGCTTTCCTAACAGTAAATAACTGCTAAGCTATTTTGCATTTTTCAAAGTTTTAATTGATGCTCTTATTTGTTAGAATTTTAGAAATCTGAATGTCAACCATGATCATCTCTGTGCCAAATGAACCGTAAGGCAAAGAGAACTAGGTCCAGAAACAACTTGCAGATGATGCAAAACTCGACTTTGGTACCCGGGGGGTGGGGGTAACTTCAATAGACGGGTGACGGGGGTGTGCCATTTGATGTCTGAAATCGCACCCTAAAATTTATAAATTTTCGCGAAAACGATACCCCAAAATTTACAGACCATTGAAATGTATACCCTAAAATTGTGACAGCCATCCAAAATTTTAACCAACTAAGTGAAAGTTGATCAAAATCAATACCCTAAAGTGGTATTTTTCTAAAATGACACCCCAAAATTTATGACTACTTGTGATTTTACCAAAAGTGATACCCCAAAATTTATTTTCTGCTCGAAAAAAGGCACCCCAAAAAATGGCACATCCCGTACCTGCATATATGGTAGTTACCCCCCCCCCCGGGCTTTGGTGCTAGGAAGGATCATGACTAGCAACATGTCTTTAAAGGGGCATTTGGGGGGCTCTCTCCTCGATTAGTTTACCTACTGAGAGAGCTCCTCCTTTAAGTAATTCCCTGCATACAATTTATCTTAGTTCTTTGTTTTGTATTTGCATGTATTAATTTCTTATAGTATCTTTAATTCTTTGTAATATTGCCTGATGTTCTTATAGTTTAGTTGTTATATATATATGTGTGTTTATTCTAAATTGTATGTAGCGGAATTTAAAATATGAACTGAAACTGAAACTGAAATTTGCAAGATGCATGCTTTGTAAATACATCCTTGTCTCTTTGATTGCTTCATTGTCATAGTCCACTAAAATGGCCGACAACAAACACATGGCACGTGCGAGATATACTGGTTGCAATAAATGTCCCGAAAGGCTGATTTCCAGTCAGTGGAATTTTCCGAGCGGGCGGAAATTCTATTGTTTGCGGGAGAAAATGTCGCTCTGAAATTGAATAGATATTTACTGCTGAGGAACTTATTATTGTCTAAAATTCCACCCGCTCGGAAAATTACGCTGACTGGAAATGTTTGTTCGAAGTTTCGTCTTAGAAAACAAAACATTTTCTTCAAAATGGTTGATAATTCAATGCCGATTCAATGTCCTAAATCTTTGCTGAAGCAGAAGTGTTTTCACCCATCCGCTGCAGATATGCAGACTGAATTTTGTAAACAGGTCTCTGATCTGACGAAGCAATTTTTGGTTTTTAACGAAGCTTACTGCAAGGCTTATTTCTCTTTTTATTATAATCTCATGGAATGCATTCAGATATGTGAAAGCTTTCCTTAACTATCGCAGATTGCCTTTTTGTATCCTACACCTGAAGATTTTTAGTGAGAACTTCAACTCGTTAATTTCCATTTTCTAAAATTTCTCCTTTAAAGGTACCCATTCTACGCTTCAAGAATGAAGAAGAACAGTCAATAGTTTACTGTACTGCTGTCTCAAGAATGGCCTCATGCCTCGAAGCATGCAAGATGCTGTATGATGCACATGAACTAAATGAAAATCTAGAGCCCACAAGAAAAGTAGTAAAGCGACAAGCAGAACCAAATGAAGGTGATCCGGTATTATTGTCACAAAAGAAATGGTACTGGAAACATGTAAGTTGCTGAATACAAATAATCTTTGAAACCTCAATGAAACCATGCTGTTCGTAAAAACAACAAAAGACAAAATCGGCTATGTTTTGTTTTACCAATTTTAAATCGCGTGACTAGCTGGTGAGTAAAAAATGTTTATGCGTTAGGCGGGCTATAGAGTAAGAAGTATGAGACCAATATTCTAAACTGAAATGGTAATCTATCAGTCAAAGGCTAACTTAGATGTGGAAGATTTTGTTTGGTAAAATCACTCATCGTTTAGACCCAGAAATTAGGAAAATGCTTGTCAGGTGCATGTTTCGGTACGAGAATTCCACATTCCGTTCTTGTCTATGATTGGTTGAAGAAGGCTCTCAACATTTTACTGTTAAACAGGGTTTACAACACATGCCTCAGAAGCTCAAAAATACTTTTTGCTCTGTAAGTGAAGAGAAGAAACATTATTATTTTAAAAAGTGATTAGATCATTGACGAACGATCATCAAAAATTTTACTGACACGGCTCATAATCGAGTTTGTGTGATCTTTTAAGTTGGGTAGGGAGGCTTTTTGGGACAACGAGTATATGAAAAGTAATGCTTGACTAGCATGCACCAAGCAAGGGAATTTCCATTTATAAGTCTGTGCAGACAGATGGTTTTTCTTTCTGTGCTGTGTCTCGTTTATCAAGAAAGTTGTGCTATAAAATCTTAGAGTCACATAAATGATTTGTGATCGTTTATTCTTTTTCCAGATTCCAAAGTTACTAAATGGAAGTTTTCCAAAGCCCAGCACAGAAACGTTTATCTATGTAGTCAAGACCCAAAATATGACAAGCTGCAATGCTGAGATCGGAGACAAACACCTTGGCTTTTGTACAACTAAGAAATTGCCAAAGGTTAGTATTGTTATTCCATTGTTTTTGAAAACAATGAATATTATATGATTCTATTGTTGTTTGAAAATTGATTTGCTCCTAACTTGCTCTTTCAGTCTTTTGAAGGGCCAAAAAACAAAATGTTTCTCCAAGTGGTAGAAAGAGAATACAGTCAAACTCGCATATGTCAGATATTTGCATAAGTCGCAAAATATTTGTCAGACCTGAGTTACAAATGGCAATTATTCCTTTCAACATTGAATCGCACAGCTTATGTAAAAAATCATAGAACAGAAGTGGACTAGAAATTTTTGTTCCCATACAAACCTCCTGACCAGCATTTTCCTCCTTAATGAGTCTAAAAGTTGAGTGGTTTCTTGCCAAACACAATTTTCAAACTAAAGCTCGCCGTAGATTAACATTTTAGTTTTGGATATCAGCCGCGTACTCTTCATCTAACTGCCCGCCAAATGTGTCAACTTTCTTCTACTCTTCCACCTGGTAGCTGCATCATTGCTACGCTAATCTAAGATTTACGTTTCCCGTTTGTTTTAGATGCCATCTTTCCTCATTTACAATCGCGCTGATACTTTGATCATCCAAATTTCTGAGCTTGAAAGAACTGTGGTCATAAAAGAGGACAAACTCTGTCTTCTTAAAGATTTCCATCTCTTCGTGCTAAATCATGTCCTGAAATACAACGTTCATGACAGTTCCGATGCACCAGGCAACAAGCATGATCATGGTATCCTATGGACTGTACTTGTAAAAGACGGAAGTAAATTTTCCATCGATTATGACTTCTTGGAATCGTGGAAAGTTGTTGGAACTCAATGCTCAAACCAAGAACCTCTCTTACAGAAAGTTGACGAGTCTGGATCATTAAAGGATGCTGTTATCTTATTGCGTCATAAACCAGATGACAAAAAATTCTATTTTGTCAACGACGAAGACTTAAAGAAAAGTGTGGACGATCCTTTCCCAAACCCAAAAGTGGCCAGCACATATGTAGACTATTACCACAAGAGATTTGGGGTTGATCTTCAACATGAGCAGGTTCTCATCAACCTAATACCTGTTCATCATAACTTGAATTTGTTAATTCAAAGATACGCTCTAAGTTCTAAGTCTAAATCCAGACAACAGCTTTTGGTGCCAGAAGAGCTTTGTCTTCTCCATCCAGTTCGTGCGCATCTGTGGAAACAGTTAGTTACCATCCCAGTTATCTTGTACCGATTATCATGCATTCTTTTTGTTCACGAATTGCAAACAGAGTTATGCAAAGAACTGTGTTTGTTGGTGCCTGATCAAGAGCCACAATTGGATGAATGTATCTATCATGTTTTGCATGAAGCTCACATAAGGAAGAAGTTTTCTGGTTTCAGTGTTGTAGAAAATGCTGTTGATAATGTGAATACGAGGGCTCCTAAGACTTACGAATCTCAGTACCAAAGAGAGTCTGAATGTGATGTCGTAGCATCCGAAGTTCATGTCGATAGGAAGAAGGCTTGCACTGAGATTACAGAATCTAGATGCAGCTTTGCTCAGGCAGAAGGAAGATTAGAAAAAGGGCCTTCAAATAGCAGGTCATATTCTAATACCACGGAAAAAGGAACTGAACTAAATATGAGGGATTTTCAAGGCCGTCTTTGGAATGAGTCAGGAACGATATCCCGTGTCGCAGAAAATTTGAAGCTGAAAACTAATGAGAAGCTACGCCATAGAATCGAGGCTCCACCCTTATCACTCATACTTGCGGCTATGACATCTCCAGAGGCAAGTGACATGTTCAACTATGAAAGATTAGAATTTCTGGGAGATGCTTTTATAAACACTCATATTGCCATTCAATTATTTTTAAGCAACGCTGATGCAACAGAACATAATTTGACACTACGAAGGTCCGCTCTGGTCTCCAATATGTCGCTTTATAAAATGGGAGAACAGCGCCACATCTGGAGATATGAACTTGAAGAAATATTCGATTTCAAAACAAATCCACTGATTAAGGCCATCATAGGTCATGAATTAGAAGGAGAGGTTACAACACAAGTTTTAGCCCGTGGTGAATCGGACCATTCCCCATCAAGCACAAATGACAACAGTAATGTACTAAAGAACGAACGTTGTGGCACACCCTCCTTTGAAAACGCTATACCGACGGAATTTTACATGTCATCATCAGGTACAGTATGCAACAGAAATGTGCTCGACGAGGAGCCTTGTCGCACTTCACCTTCGGTGGACGATTACGACGTTGTCAAAGCTGGAGAATGTGATATGTCGTCTTCAGATATGAAACGATTAAGAAATGTACTCGACGAAGAGCCTTGTGAAACCCCATCTTCAAAAGGCATAGAGAAAGGAGAGGTATCTAAAGATATTTATGATGAAACACCCTCCGTAACTAGGAGCAGTATGAGTGTACCCGACAGTGAGTCTTGTGTTCCACCACTTCAAGAAAGCATTATCGAAGACACCATGTTAAAAGAACACAACTGTGAAACGTATGGTGTGAGGAATAAAGACAGAACAGTACACGACAATGAGCCTTGTAAAGCCCCATCTTCGGAAGGCATAGTTAAAAGACATATATGTGTAGACATTGATGATAAAACACTCTCTATACATAGAGGCACCAGAAGTGAAGCTGTTGTGCAAACTACTGAGTGTCATAATAACTCATTTATTGATCAACTAAGCGAAAAATTCTTTAAAGAGAAAAGCCAGAGTCACACTAAAACAAATGTTGATACAAACCAAGACGTTTCTGCAGCATCTTTTGAAGTTGCCATTCGCAGAAAACCAGTTGCTGATTCTGTAGAAGCTCTTATAGGGTTGTTCTATTTATGGTGTGGAGAAAATGTAGCATTAGATGTTATGACATGGCTAGGCTTTGATGTTAAATGCATACCTAGGAAAAGTGGGGCAAAGCAGAGTGATCAGTCTCCAATACAGTTTAAGGAAGGGAATGTTTCACAGTTTCAGCTGGACATAGACAGGAGCTGTTGTAACGTTAAGTCTTTCATCAATGAACATACTGAAGCGAGTAATTTTCCCAAAAGCAAGTTTGATTTAGAGAAAGAAGCTGCCAACGAAAATGTGTCAGATTTTCACACTTGTTCTGATGAGATTTGTAGGTGTTCTCTCAAGAAGCAAACTCAAGGTTTCTTTGGAAGCAATACACATTTGGCTGAGGTTGTTGACATTGAATCACGACCAACCAATGATTCTTCCTGTACTCCGAGGGATATGAATACTGGGGAACAGAATGATGGAACTGAGAGCTCAGATTTGTCTCCACAGGATGCTGAATACATGCTCTATCGCCCCAAGGTCCCCTCAGTTATCAAGCATAGGTCATCTTGGAATACTAGAGAAGGCATTACGCCTTACACGGCAAAGCAGCTATCCAAATTTGAGCATAAAATACAGTATCATTTCAAGGATAAATGTATTCTGATGGAAGCTCTAATTCACGCGTCATACCCTCGTGAGCTTGCCCCTGAAATTTATTGCAATCAACGACTAGAATTTCTTGGCGATAGTTTACTGTATTTGCTAGTAGCTGACTTTCTCTGTCGGAACTACCCTCATGCTCCAAATTCTGATCTAACTGAAATGCGTTCGGTTGTCGTAAGCTCAAGGACTTTCGCGACCGTCGCCCTCTTGAATGATTTTCACAAGTACGTTATTGCCTTATCTCCCGAGATGTGCATTACTGTCAAAGGGTGGAAAGGGAAAATTGAGAAGGACAAGCAAGATGGGCATTTATGGCGACTGGTGGGTAGTTTTTATAATTTATTTTATCAATAAACCACATAGTAATGACAAAGATATGTGTTATCGACTGGGAAGAATTGAAAAGCACTCTCAGACTACCTTCACCAAATAATGAATTCCGCTAAATTCAAATGTTAGCGGAAAGATTCAACTGACTTGAGACCAGCCCTAAGGCGTGGTTCATAACGAGAGAACAACGATGCCTAAGTCTACGTTGTAGTCATTGGAAATTTAAAATTTGATACATTGATATTCAAATGTTTCGGACAGAAAATTTTCAGATAGAAAAATCGATTGGTCAAATCTTTCATTTGGTGAAATAGGTTATAATTAACATAATTGAACCAAGGACTGGCACTTAATGCTTGAAGTAGAATTATCGTGAGCAAAAAAATCTAGCCAAACAAATTCTTTGACACTTTTGAAGGTAATTCAACTAGAAATGATCTTCAACCGAAGTTTTGTCCGGATCCGTCACAGTCCAAACCTTTGGATTTTTTAATATAAACTGTTCATAAAAGATGTCATTTACCCTCTTCTTCTTCTTTTTTTTGCACAGATTTCATGGAATGATCTACCTGCATATCACAGAGAAGAGAGCAAGAATCAGGGAGCAACGGTGGAAGTTCCTAAAGATCTCGCGGACGTATTTGAATCCGTAGCTGGGGCGATTTATGTGGACAGTGGAAGGCTGGATTGCGTTTGGCATTGTTACTACCGCTTGTTGAAGGACGTTCTCGGTAAGTCATAATACGAAATACACTAGTTTTGATTGACACCCAAGAAGACTCACGACATAGTCCCAGTTATCGCCATTGAACTACAAATAAAGTTCAATGGTTATCGCAACAACAACAACAACAACAACAACAACAGCAGCAACAACAGCAATGACAACAGCAGCAACACCATATTTTACTAGTTTGAGCATCCATCAGTCTATCAGTAGCGATAACTGCGACTATGCAGGCAAAACAAGCTGCAAAGTTGCTCTGTAGCCCAGGTAGTTAGCTAATTTGTTGTGCATTCGAGAAAAGGCTTTCACAAGCAAACATGAGCATATATCGAAAGAATGATAACTCCTGCCTCAGACGTTTTATTTGTTTGGATCAGAAGCCGATTGGTAGAAGATTCAGTTCTTTTACTTTTTCGATGTAATTAAAGCACTGAATTTTCAGCTTCGGAATAAAATCTTTGTGCTTGATCATTTCATCAACTATGGTTTGATGATTGAGAATTAATGTTTGACTGTGTACGTTCATGATCTTAGTTGTTTATTGAATCTTTTTACGTCTATTTGCAGATTCCTTGCCTAGGCCTAGAGAGAAGATGCCTCCAAAGTAAAGACATGAAGAAAGAAAATGCAGTTGGCTTATTGATGCCTAATGGTATACAGTACTTTTTTATAAGAAACAGTTTATAAGAAACTTAACTCTCAGATCACCAAAAATGTAACTCTGGTACTGGAAAATATATCTTAAGATGCTATTTATTTTGATAAAGGAAATCCTTAAAGTACTCTTAGGGCCTGTTTATATGAGGAAAAACACCTCACTTGCCAGGCCCGGTGCTGAGAGGTGAGATTCCACCTTCCAATAAAATCCTTTGTTCTTTCATTTCGCGTTTACATGAGGAACACAACACCACCGGTATAGTGAAGTCCCACCTCACCAGAGGTGGAATCTCACCTAGGTGAGGTGAAATTTTTCCATATAAACGAAACACCACCGGTATGGTGAGGTGAATTGAATTTATTCGTTGATTCTCATTGGTCAGTTCATCCTGATTTCACGGAAGAGAGACTTTACTCCACCTCACCTCTCAGCCCCGGGGCTGACAGGTGAGGTGAAAAATCTCATATAAACAGTGACTGAAATCTACCTCGCCTCTCAGCCCCGTGTCTGGCAGGTGAGGTGTTTTTCCTCATATAAACAGGGCCCTACTAAATGTTCACTTGTTTCCTGTATCATATTACTCAGAAGGTACTTGCAAAATAATGTCTGAACATTGAAATGACTTCTACAAACCTTGTTTTGAAAAGTTAACAAGGACACTAGTAAGTAGTAAGACCCCGTTTACACGATGCCGGTAGAATTTGAAAATGGCAGAATTTTATGCCGCCTTGGAAAATGAGCTCCCGTTTACACGATGCCGGTAGAATTTGAAAACGGTATGAAAATGTGTCGTTTTGGCCTCCCGTTTACACGATGCCGGTAGAATTTTATGCTAATTCCATAGACAATAACAACTGACGTCAATAATCAATCAAGATAGACAAAACAACTACGACAATAAGGATAATAGGGGGATTACAAATATTAGCCTCGTGACGAAAGTGACACAAAACTCTGCCGGCAAAGTGCGTTTGCACGATGCCGGCAGAATTTGAAAACGGCAGAATTACAAACTGTGCCGTTTTGCTAACCGAAACAAAATTCTGCCGGCAGAATTTGGAAATTCTGCCGGCATCGTGTAAACGGGAGGCCAAAACGGCACTTTTTCATGCCGTTTTCAAATTCTACCGGCATCGTGTAAACGGGGTCTAAATGACTTGAAGATTATTGCGGAACCTTTAAGAAACTCGTAAGAAACTCTTAGTACTCAAAATCTGATATTTTAAGAAACTTTCAGTGCTGGGACAAATTCTCAGTTTCTTATGCAAAAATACGTGTATAATCGACTACAAATGGACGATAGAGCTATTTGAAGTCAAGGCTAACTAACAGAGCTATTTTGAAAAAGCCTTGCATGGATAAGCGAATGTTAGCATGTGTATATATGACAATGAGACCTATTACTATATCAAATTCGTAGATTCGTGATGTTCCTGACTTTAGCCAATTGTAGCCAGTTCTGAAATGAAAATTGTACGAAATCATGCCGTTTTGCCCTTCAACATTTTGCGTAACCGGGATCAAATAAAAACTATTTTGAAAACGTTGCGATCTGCAAACAGCAGGAAATGTTTCGGTGTAAACATTGGAAGGTTTCTTAGTGTTGGACAGAGTTAACAATGATTTTCAATCCGTTAGTTTTGTTTTTAGGTATTGTCCTTTGGGTTTGCCCCTCTCTTTACTTTTCACGGAATAAATTGTAATCACATACTCGCACTTTAGTTTGTTGTTTGCCGCTTTGCATATAAATATAGCCTCGTGCTTTCTGAAAATCTGTATTCTGAAGATGAAGCACAGCGTTTGCTTCGAAACGTCAAACAAAACATGGCTTAGTCTTATTAGTAATTATTTTTATCACTGGATTTGTTTACATAACATCTTATTGTTATTGAAATGTCAACCGGAATTTGTCTCTGCTTTCCGAACTTTGTCAACTATGATTAGGAAGGACTGTAAATGAAATTTAAGATAATTATCGTCGCAATCTTGATTCTTCGATTTTTTGTCTAACGTTGGAGGACAGAACTGTTTCGTTCCGGATTCCAAGTGAGATAAAAGAAAGAAATGTTTCATTCTGAACTCAGCATCAAATTCTGCCATTCTTAAAGTATTTTCCTCAACTGTTGTTGTTGCCGTTGTTGTTGATGGTTTTATTGCAGGAAAATCTTGGTTCTGTGCCCCCTCCCCACCCCAATTCAGTCATGGCTGGTATTGGCCCCTATCGGCCCTGCATCGCTCTTCACGTGAACATCGTTGGATGGGAGAGTTTGCCTTCCAAGTTTTGGAGCATCTTTTTGCGAGAGGTGTATCATCCTTCCAAAAGAAGCGTACGGAAGTTTTTCAACAATAGGATTTTCAAGGATTTTGCGGATTTTTCTTGAAAACAAATAAACAAAACGACTTTTGGCGGATTCCCTAGTGGTGTCCCTGTGCCCATGAGACCGAAAAGGAGGTTAAATTTTCCCGGGAAAACAAAAGGAATTTGAAAAGGCGTGGTCGTTGCGAAGGCCCTTGATGGCTGAATGATCTTCTTTGGGAGTTGTGCATTTTATTGATCAAAGAAATGTGATCTACGAATGTATGGAAGCTTGAGAGAAGAACTAGAAGGGACGCAAATGGACGAAGAAGCTGCTCACCGCCTTGTTGAGCGCAGTAACCGGAATGGAGATGAAGTGCCTGCGACATTCCGATTTGAAGATCCGTTTGACACTGATTTCTGGGAAGCTGTAAGTATCCAAGTATCCAGAACAAAAAAGTCTGGCCTAAGTGAGCCTCTGGAGCCAACCGCTTGTCATGTCACCTGCTACGGATTGTGCAGAACTTAAAATGATCAGTGCTACATGCAGATTTGTGAAAACATTAACAGTATGCAAGTTGTTGATTTGGTTGTTGTGTGTAAACCCAAATTTAGACAAGCAAATTATGACTTAGTTTCCAGAGTTTCCCCACGACAGGACAGGTGGTCCAGGACCAGGGTGAATCTCTGTGCTCTGCGCCAAATATTTGAAGCACAACAATTTTTTGCACCATTTTGCACCAAAGAATAATTGATATCTATTGTTTAATACAATGAGAAATTGAATGGCCCATTTTTTTAAGGCCTTTCTGCACCAAAATGTGCACCAAAAGCCAAATAAGTTCTTTCTCTGCACCGAAGATCTTCTGGAAATAAGCACTCAGATTCACCCTGGGTCCAGGACAAAGGATTCTATTGTTATTTGTATTTTGCTTTGCTGCCGTATTGTTGTGTTATTATCTTTCCTGCCACAGGTGGGGGAGCCTATCTATGGCAAGGTTGGAAAATTTGCAACATTGGTCTTTTTCAGGCAGAATTGTGCCTAAAGTTGGGTAAAGTTTTGGTAAACAATGGATATTTTATCAGGAAGCCCCACCCCAAATTTTGTCTCCATGTAGTCCACTCCCATGCCAGTAGCCAACAAACATGACATAAATTCTGATTTTGGCAACATTATTTACATTTGATTTTAAATGACAGGCTAGAATCGGTGTACAGCGCCACCATGAGCTTTTGGAGGCTCAGAGGCAAAACTGCAAAACAAGACCCCACTGCAAGCAGAGTGAGCAGAAAATTTTCTCAATCACACCCTTAAGAGTGGCTGAAAATGCATTTCAGAGCATTTCCTGCAGTCAAAATGTTAAAAATCTTCAATTATGACGCCCCATAGACCCTGAGATCTGGGGGCAAATTGACTCTCCTGCCCCCTCTAGGGTGCCCTGCTGGTGTGCAGAGTATGGTGCATAGCTACACACTGGAGAATTTCAGTTGGCTTTTCAATAAGGACAATATATACATACTGTAGAATTTTCTATTAAAGAAGGGTCCGTCATACACACCAGACATCATGTTGAAAAGTGCCATATTCTGTGTGCCTTGTGCCCAATTACCTTTGGGATGTCTGGCACACTTAGAAATATCAAATTTTAGAAGGAGAAGGTGAAGCTGCGCTTTTTAGCGCCATGACTGGGATTGCAGAAGTAGCTAAGCACTGGTGGAGTCCACAAAGCCTTGTCATGACACTCAAGTGCAGGGGCCTTGCAGGGTTCTAAACCAACTCCGCCTGACTGTTCTCGCTTGAAATTCAATTCTTAAAGGGTTGTTTTGGTTGTTCAAAATTTTGGGGTGAATCATTGTCTGGATTAATACCCCCTCAAGGTATTTCCATAATTTCCATGCTCAATGATTGGGTTGAAACCTCATTCCACCCCTGTTGCTACATTTGGTATTCATGCATTTTTGAGACACCTTTCAGGTACATGAACGGTTCACAATAAAAGTCGAGCAAAGCAAGGCAGAACACAAGCATGAAGAGGAGGGAGAAAGAACCCCCAAAAGAGCAGACAAGATCCTGAACAAAGATGGACTTTGGAGCTCTTCACTTGATGAAATAAGAGCCGAGAGAATTAGAAGGAAGTATGAGAACACTGGAAGAGACCCAGTTGTAGCCATAATAAAGGAATGGTATGGTCATTTCAAACAATCATTGAATCCAAATGAGAGAGAAAGTGTCCTTCCCAGTCTTGAAAACCAGGTCAGTTTTTGATTGATTGTTGAGTAATTGTTAGTGGTGGACACAAGGGAGGGTTGGTGACGAGGTGCAGTCATCCACAATGTTGGATGGAGCAAAGATCTTTCCTTTTAAAACAATAGATAAGCAAAACTTTTTAGCTGAACAATAGCTTCCCCTGGGCTTAATGTCTGGAACTGATGATTGCACTGTATACTTCCAGAGACCACAGTGATTGAAGAGCATAATATTCTATTGCCTCAGGAATGATGTTGCAGGTTGTGAAGGGGTTGATGGCCCCCTTTTTGGGTTGCCCCACAATGAACGCTTCAATGTGTCGTTCATGAATGATTGTCCCCCTTTGATAAATATAAATATGTGTATGTTTTGATTGTGATTCAAGCTTGATGCTAACTTGTTTTGAGTATGATTTGAGGATGTTTGAGAGCCTGATTTAAGAAAGAATTTTGCACCACTTGGGCTAGCTTGCAGCATGCATCTCCTGAACTGGAAGGCAAGCTCAATCAATTTGATTGTACAGTTTCAGAATAATTCTAGTGTGGGATTATTGTCAAGCTTGATCATAACCTATTATCATACCTGCAAACTGGCCAAAATTGTGTCAACATACTCATTTCAAGCTCCTTCAAGCCAGAATCATGCTTCTGTCAAGCTTCTCCTTCATGAAAGCTCGTACATACATATTAATGAAGAGATCTTTGTACATATATACAATGTGAACCATTTGTATTACAATATCTATGATTCTTAGGACAAGTCCAGGGTTGTTATAATTGATGATGAAATAGTACAAGAGTGGATCATACTTTTTCCATCATTTTTTGTCTTTTCTCTACAAAATCACATAATAATTCAAATATACAATTTAACAGTATGATATTGTATATTATCATAAAAAGCATCAACTTACCCTTTAAAGACAAAATGTACTTCCCAGATATCCAAATTGGCATTGATTCTAGTGGACCAAGAGTGTGAAAAGCAAAAGTGCATACCTGATGAAGGAAAACATAAATGCAAGTATGGTTCAAAGTCAAATCCTCTGGTTTACAAGGATGAAGAAAAGATCAAGAAAACACTGCTGCATCTAACAGCAGAGGAAAATCTTGTTATCCTTGCTGATGGGTTGATCAAACGATTTCCTAGGCTGTTGTATATTGACACAAGAGGTGGGCCAAGGAATAAACCAAACAGAATGCCTCTTGAAATTGCAATGCTAGAGTTTAATGATGATGTTGCATCAGAACTGATCAAGAACATGAATCATGACAGGTATTTGTTAAATTGCTTTTTTGCCATATTTGTATTTAATGCATTGGCAGCACTTGTTTTCATTATGATACAAGATTCTGCTTGAAATTTCAGAATTTCAGTTAAGCCTATTAAGGAGTGGTCAAACTTGTGTAATTTGAACCTCTTTGGACTGAAAATGATAATCCAGCTTAAAACAAGATCAAAATTATTTTGTAATATTCTATTTATAAATAACTTTGCAGGGGTCATTGTAACTGATTTATGCCAAGTTTAAAGACCTGAAACTTTTTTAGAAAGAATAGAGCGTTATTTTATTAGGGAAATTGTTCCTCAATGTTGCTACCTACTGTATTTGCTTTTTGGAATAACAAAGCACATGAGTGAAGAATACCGAAATGAAACAAAGAACATTTTTGTTTGTTGATGTGTAACTCGAAAGTTATAGCTCAAATTAAAAACCTGAAAATCTATTTTGAGTTTCTGATCCAACTTAATCAATTATTTACTTGTAGGGGCTGTCACGCTAAACTCTCAAAAGTTCATGACCTTCCCACCCTAATGCAAGCAAATTGCAGCAGATAGGTTGCCGATAGCTGATCTGATTTGAATATTCCGCTATTAACTATGACTTTGGCAAACTAATTTCAATGGATTCATTGGTTGACTGGCTATAGAAGTGGTTTCAATGCTTGCTTTCAAACACATGCCGTTGCCACCTATTGTTTGTTTGAGAGGTTATTGAGACCCCTGAGAATGTCCCTGCCTAACTGCTGTAACGACTGACGAATTCCTTTTCTTATTAGAGTACGGAAGTTGATGGAGTATGATCCTTCAGAAAAATGCACCAGAATCCAATTTCATGATTATGTCCAGAGAGCCGACATGCAGGTAAGTTTATGTGTTAAATTTCGTATGCGTGATCGCAAGTCTAATGTCAATTGAGACAGACTTTCACATGAAAGAGAATTTAATCGAAGAAGTAGATACCAATGGTACACACGCTGAAAAATTCGAAATAAGCTTTTGCATCTGAAACTTGAGTTAGCAGGGGTATGATATTTCGAATTTTTGCTTCTTCCAATTTTTTATTTAATTCTTCCAAATATTTCAACTTTTTGTTCGGGAAGTCTAGATTGATCCTCACAAGGCAAAGGCTCAAAATAGACGATTGCGCTAAAGATGGCGGCGAGGAATTTTTTACCGAGGTGCACTACGTTCTTTAATCGAGCGCAGTGCATCTCGGTAAAAGATTCCTCGCCGCCATCTTTAGCGCAATCCCCTATTGGCTGTATCAAATCAGCGTAACTGCAACGTAACTAAGAGTTTCACATAGAACACAAGATGATAAATGCTAGAGGCAGACAAATGGAAAGGATTTCCTGAAACCCCTCTAAAACCAACTTTAGGTAAATGATTTGAACCATTCTCCACCACAGAATGTCTCCAATGATACATAACCTGAAGTCTTTTGAGAAACAATTGGTTGTATCCCCTCTTGGTTGTCTTCGTCTAACCTTCTCGCTGCTTGTCCCTCTCCTCTTCCCTTCATTTTTTCCTTGCTCTATTCTTAACCTCAAAGTTGGTCCTCGCTAGCTAAAGATATTTTATTCAAAATTTTTACTGATTTCAGAAAAGTTTGATTGCAATCCTTGATTGGATGGTTGATCCGGATTAGCATGAAAGCATTTTGGTTGATGAAATTACATCTAAAGCTTGAGGTGATAAACGTATTCATTTGGTTTCAGAAAAGTGTGATCGCAATCCTTGATTGCATGATTAATCCGGATTGGCATGGAATCGTTCCGGTGAATGAAAATGACAAAGAGAAGAGTAAAGAAGAACAATGGAGCAAAATTCCGGATATACCCATGAGGTATCATTTCTTTTATCGAATTTTGGATGGTGACAGGTTGGGAAGATCACCAAAAACTGATGATGGCAGGATAGCAAAAGATGAAGATTTCGATTTCAAAGGCCGTTCATGTTTTGAAGGACTTCTACGATCTCCTCATAAAGGGGTATGTATCAAGCTTGCCCTAGGTCTGTTTCCAGATTCTCCAAGAGCCTTACAAGGACGTCCCTGACTCTACTGTGTCTTTGGCTTTCAATTCTACCGGCCACACCATCAGCAATATGGATATGATTTTATAGGGATTTTCAAGAGAAGTCCTTTTTAAAACACTGAAAAGGGGCAATAATTTCTCTAATAGTCCTGTTTTATGGCAGTGACTTGAACACGTTTTGGCAAGTGTTTGGCTGCTTTCACATTGCACAATCTTTTGTAAGCGCTAAAACGCTCGTGCAGATTCCCGGCCTACTAATCCCTTAG
The DNA here is from genome assembly GCA_964020215.1 of Aurelia sp. 3 sensu Dawson et al. (2005). NCBI lineage: Eukaryota > Metazoa > Cnidaria > Scyphozoa > Semaeostomeae > Ulmaridae > Aurelia > Aurelia sp. 3 sensu Dawson et al. (2005). The sequence goes on along the minus strand of OZ026574.1, from coordinate 26,005,917 downwards.
AGTGCTCGGATGCAAAATATTTGCATGCGGAAAGAAGCTTGCTCATGCGAAAAAGATTGTTTGCTAGCAAGCAGATTACTTAAACGCGCGTGCAAGCTAGATGATTTTGAGCTGTTCATTTCAGAAGTGGAAAAACAAGCTGCTATATGGGATCCAAGGGACATATCAATACGAACGGGAAAACGCAAACAAAAGAGCTTGTACGCAAGAAAACGCATCCACGCGAAAACAAGCCTTTTAATGTCAACGCAGCCTTAAACCTGGTTTCCATATGATCGTAACAGTCGGCGACGCATCGCCGAGACAGGCTTGGGGACACATCGGGGACGGTTGCGTTAAATGGGAACATTTTCTGAACGACGTCACCGACGTCGCCGATCAGACGGGGATGGTACGGGGACGCATCGAAAAAGTTGAGATGAGTTTAAAGCGTGGTTTCCATATGATCATAGCAGTGATTGTTTCCATATGTCGGCGACTGATCGGGGACACGTCGCTGAAGCGTCGCCGACTGTTACGATCATATGGAAACCAGGCTTTACCCTTTGAAGAGAAATGGCATAATGAGTCAGAATACGATTTTTGATCATTTTGGACCACATCAACGATGCTTTATAGCAATGATTCTTTTCCAGGCGGCCAGCCAAGGGCCCGAGCTCGCAACCTTCTCCACAGAGGGTGAGGGCCTTAACATCTTGGCTAACCTACCAAGCCTACCACTTTTATAACTTGTCTTCACTCCCTTAGATCATAATTCGCCATCCAGTCGTGCGTAAGCTTGCAGATAGGAAATGGCAAGCATTTGGAAAGATCAGAGTCAGGTACTTTGTATCAAGGCTAGTGTATGATCTATATGTTTGTTGAAGCGATAACGGAAAGCTGAACTTTTGATTGCTAAGCTTAGCAGCATGTAAGCCCAACTGATGAGATTAGTCTTTTACGATATATGGCTTCATACAGTATATCGCCCAGGCGAGATAACGTGCTCGCTATTCAAACAGTTGATGCTTTTGTAGAAATAACTGGCTCGATATCTATCAGCCTAGCGAGATAACTCACTCAACCAATAAGTCACTGAGACTAAAAACAATGTTTAGATATTTGGAAAGCTCAAACCATTCATCAGGTTCATGTGAATTGATACTACCTGTTAGCTTACGTCTCGACTTAGAAAAGGAAATTTATTTTGTCAAAATCGGTCATATCGTTCAAATTACAACTGATTTTATAAAAATGCTCCAGCCCAAAATCCTTCAAGATGGGCCTGAAATCCCTTTTCAAATTTGCTAGCAATTTAGTCTTACAACTATCCTTTGTTATTCGACAACAGTGCCACCGATTTTGAGAAACCAAACTTTTTTATTTACGTTGATATGTTGGCTATACAGCTATTTTCCATTTGCAGGAATCTGACAAACGTTTTGAGAGCTATGGTCTCTCAAACAAAATGGTGAAGCCAGGGGAGGGGAAGAGGAGGTTAATACACCCCATTTTCAGTAATCTGCCAGAAATTTCAATTGCAAATGTCAAGAAAATGTCTGCGTATACCTTTTACATCCCCAGTCGCAGAATTTGGACGTTTACCCCCTCATTTTTGTCGGGCTCCGCTACCATGTATGTATGTATGTATCGATTTGCCACATAAAAAATATTTACAAGTTATTATAATAATTATAAAATATAGATACAATACAATACAATATAACTTTAAGGTTAAAAACGTAAAAGGAAAACACCCCTAATTACAGTGGCAGGGATAGCATTAAAGGGTCAAGCTGACCTTATTTCCATAATGGTCCCCTTAGAGGTGCTGGTATAACAGAGAAAAGATAAAAAATAATAACATTGATAAATAAATAAATAAATAAATAAATAAATAAATAACGAAAATGGTATAAAATGGTATAAAAGAAAAAAATGAAGGAAAAGAAAACAGGGAAGTACTGTAGTTGTTATCAGTACAAAACACGGTTTATGCGACAGAAACATGGTTGGGAGAGATGAGGATGGGTTTTAGTAGAAGACGTATATGTCATCTTCCTCTTTTTGTATATTTTGGAAAAAACTTTCTTTGATAGAACCAGATCAAACGTCTAGACATTTTTGACTCATCTGAAAAAACAGGCCCTTAAAGTTTTACGTAATAAGTCAGTCATCTATTTGATGATTTTATTCGTTTCTTTTAGATTTTTTGCTGCAATCTACCTTCTCTTCCTGATTGCTATGTCAATAGCATTGCTGAGTGCAGTTACCATGAAAGATCCTTTGAAATATAATCGAAGCATTGATTATGCAAGAGTTGTGTGTGAAACATTGACCATTTTTGCAGCAGTTGTGTACCTTGGATTGGAGATTAAACAGATGGCAAGGTAAGTATGGTAAAAATGCTATAGTTTATCATAAGAGTCAATACATTTCTTAGTCTCGCTTTTTTTATTAAACTGATACTGCCACAGCTAGGAATTGTTTCCCTACGCTTGCAGAAGCGGAGTAGCCCCGTTCTGATTCGATACGCCTCAATATGGTCTAAACAGTTAACCTGTACTCATTACGTAAGTCTCAATAGTATCGCTATTGAATTGCATGTTTTTTGCTCACTTTGACAATAAAATATCAGGTATATCAGGTTGAAAATAATGAACGAATACAAGGATTCACGCCGTCAGTCCACAGTTGAGCCTAAATCACCTGTTCTTCTCACAACCACCGACCCTAAAACACCACAAAAAGCGACAGCAACAGCGACAGCAACAATATCAGTTCAATGAGATGAGATGGGCGTAAGTTGAGGATCCGTTTGGAGTGAGACTAACTTTCGTTCACGTTTGATCAACTTTATAAGGTTAAACAATCATACAGAATTCAGTTTATTCCAATTCACTAAATGCTTTTGCTACAATGTTCATAAGTGGGACCTTTTTTCATGCTCTTTCGGTATTGCTTTTCATAATCTAAAGTGTTCTTTATTATGTTTTCCTTTAGAGAGAAAACAAGATACCTGCTTGATAAATACAATTATTTGGATGTGTTTGGAATTCTGTCTCTATTTGTCCTGATACCTCTGCGGATCGTTGGGGAGCCTTCGCAGTGGTCTGTAGCTGCTGCCTCATATTTGGTGAACTGTCTCAGAATCTTCAAATATTTTCCAGCTTGGCCGTAAGTACATGCTCCTATTTGCAAATTTCTCCTTGTTTAAACAAAAGCTACATCTCTTTATGTTACATGTAATTCTTACGAAAGCCAGTTGCGGATATCAGTTTTGAATAGAGTATTTGCTGGAAAGCAAAGGGGAACATTTCGTGAGTCTCATGTTATGATGATTCTTACCTAATCGCAGCTGTGCCCTCTCTTTCATGTTTTACGCTTTTCCATAGGCTTATTGGCACATACACAAAAGTATTAGCGCAGATGATAATACAGGATATTACAAAATTCGCCGTTGTGTACTTCATAGTCATGTTCGCCTTTGCTGGCAGTGTTTTCATGGCATTGAAAGCTTCTAATGGACTTGCAAACGTCAGGTGAGGTCTCAATTCAGGATTTTTGTCTGTCAAGTAAAAGAATACCACTGGGCTAAATGACAAACTTACCAGCTAGTCCCTTGTGAGAATTTCAAAACAAAATTTTTTGAAGCCCTTTCTATGTTTTAACATCGAGCAAGTGCCTTCCAAGTAATATGATACAGAAAATAGGTGAAAATAAAGTAAATATATGCCAAAAGATTCTATTATTAGAGGAAATTGCTTCTTAGGCAGTTTTTGCTAATCCTGGAGTTTCTTATTTTTTTAGCGAGTTGGGTTTCTTGGAAGCAGTTCCTTATAAAAATTGCGCGTCTCTTTTGAGCATTTGACGCTATTAGTGCAAGTGAATGAATTGTCCAGAGATAGCATTTATGTAATTCCCAATAGCTAGATAAAGTTTTGTAGTTTTCATACGGTTTTCAATCACTTGTTTCATGATTTATCGTGCTACTGGTGCTTGCGACTTTTCGTTGAACAGCACATAAGGAATGCATCAGTTTCACCAATTTCATATTTTCTATCATTCTTTCACAGTGGCTTTGGCAATGTGATACTGAGAGAAATCAGGGTTTTAGCAGAAGGAAATCCATTTTCAGAAAGTTACAGTGCATTCAAGTAAGTTAAAAAAAACTAAAATCTGCAACAAAATTATTGTACGACCTTTCAAAGTGCTACCTCCATCCATTTTCACATTAAATCTGAAATCTGAATCACATTATATCAGTTTTGTGGAGAACAACTACCGGTACATTGTTTCCGTTTTGGTTTTCCAGGAATTCGCAAAAATAACAGTAAAAAATGGCTAGTTTTCCGCCAAAATTCATCATAAGAGTGGGTATGATGGCTAGTTTCGGTAATTAGAAGAGGTTAGCTTTCTGAAAACTGGGCGCAGACCTCCGTCTATCCGCAAGTCATGAACCCCCCCCCCCCCCCTCCCGACCGAGCGATAGATTAACATGTCAATTTTGAATATTGGCCACGTACTTCTTATCGCATTGTCCACCAAACATTTCAACTATTTTTGACTCACTCGATAGAAAAATCGTTGGTTTAAGGTCAATCGCACTCTTTTTGCTTGAAGAAGTTTTCGATCGTACTGTAACTTCTGCATCTTGATATGTAAAGGCACTCTGATTCTCTTGTAGCGTTGCTGTTATCGTATTGATAATGGTGAACATGTTAGTCGTACTAATAATGTTGGTGAATATGCTGATTGCCCAGTTGAGTTGGAGATACGAGCAAGCGCAAAATGATGCAGCAATTCAATATGATATTGACAAAACAGTAATGGTCACTAAATTGGAAAGGAGTTATTTCAAACGATGGGTAACTATTTTTCAAATGATTTATTGTCTCTTGATTAATTCTGGAAGGAGAGCCAAAACCCACCTTCTAACTGACCCTAAGCCATTCTCAAACTGCAAGGCTTTCTTTTCGTTATTCTTAGATTTATATTGATAGGAAGAGTCTTGATGATTGATGGAGTGGGGAAAATATGGAAATTAACTTAATAGGTCATAAAATGTGTAGTGCGAAAGTATTTGAATATATAATTATAAATAGGGGCAGGTTTTTGGAAGAGGTTTCAAATTTGTTTTCTCCGAGAGAAATTCAAATTCAGGACCCCTGTTTGCGACCGAAAGGTAACATGACAGCATGAGACAGAACTTCTTTCTAAAATGAAAGCATTGAACTGTGAAAGGGCCCAAGATTTGACTGAAACTAAAGAAACTTATCGTGTTGTAGGATCTTCGAATCAAATATTACAAGGATGGTGATTTTGTAGCTAAATCTGAAGTCAAAGGTACGTGATGTTTTGTGATTTGAGGGCCTATACTCTCTTATTTCTGCTATTTTATTATTGCAGGGACCTTTTCTTGTAGAACACCTTGTCCACCAGATTTTAATTACGAGCCAAAGCACCCTTTACGTATGACCTTGATTCCCTTGTTTCCCTGCTTTTTCGATTTGCTGACGTCTTTTCGGTCAATAGGGACTCATAATATTACTGTGAATAACGAGCACACTATAGCCTGTCCACAGGCTAGGCACACTCCTTTTAAGTGGCCTAAAATAGCTACGGTTTTCGTGCACTCCGATGCCCTGCCAAACAGTCAAATGTGAGGAAACATTCATTCGATGGATTTAAGTTAGAAATCAAAGAACGGGAAAGAGTGTAAACCTTGCCGATCTCAAAACTGTTGACGCTCCGTGCCTTTTTCTTGAGCGATGCAAAGCTTCAGGCAGTCTGATTTCCTTGTTTCAAACAGAACTTTTAGCAAGGTAAAATGACAGTTTGAAACTTCACTTTTCTTGCATTTAGCTATTCTACACATTGTCAGATTTTTGCAAAATGAACGAATGTATAGCTTGATCCAGACTGTCTGATAGAATAGTTAAGAAAGTATGATCTTTTCTAAGGATTTGCTTTGACGAAAATATCAGACGAAACTGCTCTGTGTTAGACAATTACATCAAGAAAATGGATCATTTTAACATTTTTCTTTCGTATGGCCTTAAGTAGCGGCTCATCTGAATAAACCATGGACGTACTATAAACTTGTAACCTGTAAGAAAACAGTATCAACTCCTGTAAAAGAACAGCAATAATATAAGATAAACCTGTAACTGGAAAGAAAGCTGTTAAACCTGCAAGAAAATAAGTAATCAGTTGTCCACAACGTTATTACACCAAATACGCGTTTCGTCGCAAGCTCATCAGTTTGGTTCATGCGAAGAACAGATAAATGACAAGACCGGGCTGATTTATACCGAACAAAACAAGTTGTCTTTCGAGCATTTTTGCAAGTTTGATACCTTACTTTTGCAGATCTCCTAACGTCTTGGGAATCGTTGAAGAAAGAGATGGATGATAACAGTCTTTTGGGGCAAAATGAAAGATCGTAAGTACGCCAAATTGTTTTTACAACTATTTTTGTGATATTCAAATGCATGTCTCTCTCGTTGATCTAAGATAGCGAAAGTCATGAAAATTGGTTTATTGTCGATCTTGAAAATTTTTTGAAGTTATACAAACGCGACCATCTTAGGTAAGGGAGTTAGAAACGATGGAATGAGCTTGGAAGCTATATTTTGAGCCTTTCACGAATTGGCTCATTGTCAGAAATCAGCTGAAAAGATAAATTGTTCTATTTTATATGAAAGTTCGCGTCCTAAATGATTAAATGGCTTCATCAAGGAGATAACCAACCATGGTGGGTAGTGATAACGGGTTGAATGTTCAATTTATTAATCAAATGTTACTATTTCCAATATACTTCGAAACCATGGAGCTCATGAAAGCATATAAGAGCTCTTGACATTTGAGTCTCAGACATAGAGCAGTTTCAAAAGGAACATTGTAAACCAAAATTTTGCTTAAACGATATGTTGAGAATGAAGGTGTTGTGGCGCAGTTGTGTAAGCCTCTGACTTTGAAGCCAGAACAATCAGACGGAATGGGTTCGATACCTGGTAGGAACTCACCACTTGAGCGTCATGACAAGGGATCGCGGACTCGATTAGCGCTTAGCTACTTCTGCGATCCCAGCGCCGCTTGGCGTTAAAAACCGCTGCTTCACCTTCACCTAGGGTTTCTAAAGTTGTTGTACAGTTGTAGATCGATTGATTAGCCTTTTAACTTATTTTTATCGATATTATTATCCTGTAGATAAGTTTTGGTCGGCGTTAATAAGCTTTAGCTAGACCAGAAGCCAGACTAAAATAAAGAAATTATCATTATTATCATATTATTATCATTATTAACTTCTCTCCGAAGAATTTTGCCAAGGTGGGTAAAGAATTTGCGAAAATCAGTGACATAATCACATTTCAGTTATTATCCAGAAATTGTCATTTTTTGAGTCACATAGTGCTATTTGTGTTTTTTTCGCGTTTTTCAGGGCAGCAAAAGAAAGTTCGAGTGGCGATCAATTTGTTACTGTGAGGAGACTTTGACAGTTATGTGTGCGGTTTTAATTTGTTAGTTTATACAGACTGATCTTTCACTCATTGCTTTTTAGATAACAATAACCAAATCCATTATTTTCATTACTCAAGAACTCAATTTTTCGCAGCCAACAAATAAAATACAAACCTGGTTTCCGTCTTAGGCCTAATTTAAACATGTTCTTTGCCGTGTCGAATCGAACTGTATTTACAACGGGAGAATCTGCTGTATTTAAAATCTGCTTAAAACATTGCCTTTCGCCGCGTCGGATTGAAAATAAAATGGTTAAAATTGGCATTTTTCGAAATGCACAAGCTCACTGGCCGATCACACGTAGAAACAACGCACTATGGCCTGGAATTGATTAATTAAATGGGACAGAAATGGAATGGTTAACCCAAGTCGTGTTTCTTTCATTTAGCACGACAGAGGTGGTGAACTCCTGCCGTTTTAACAATTTATACGTCCGGTGATTTAAACATCGAAATTTTAGCAGCACCTAATAAATTCGACACGGCAAAAATACGATGTTTAAACCAGGCCTTATATTTATTTTGGTCGTGTAAAAATAGTAACGACTTATTTTCCAGAGTTCCTATCGCGATCCAAGCAACTTGCACGACCAGGTGGAAACCAAATTAAAGTGAAAGTTAAGTAGTTGAATTTCTTAAAACAATCTGTTATTATAGATATACTTTGGAAGGAGGGTTCCTTTCGTTTATAAGTTTGAGCCACATATTTTCCAAACCAAGTACGGTTGGTGCCAAAAGTAACGAAAAAGTAGCATCAAGCAGGCCTGTCAGTTACCGTAAAAGCTCTGTTAAGCCCCCTTCTCAATTAAGACCCCTCTCTAGCCCCCCTCTGAGCAGCCAAAATTATAAATAAGCTGCCCTCTCTATTAAGCCCCCCAGCTTATATTAAATTCCACAGTTTACCAAAGAGTTTCCATTTCTTAAGGTAATCAAATTTGCACGTTAAATTTGATTTTGGTTTAGGATAAAAACTGTGCCCAATTTATGTATTTGACTCGTAAAATTATATTCTGAATCCGCCAAATATGAGGTAAAAGAACTGCAAATTTATCATATATATCCTTGTCATCTGATTTTGTGACTAAGCCCCCCTCTCTAATAAGCCTCCCTCTCTATTAAGCCCCCCCTCTCTAGGTCCGAAATTGAATAAGCCTCTGGGGGCTTAACCGAGTTTTTACGGTTTTCCGCGAAAGAGCCTAAATCAAATGATATTTTGATAGCTCGATCCAGACTCTTTTCTGGAATACCTATGACGTCTATGACTGTAATAGCAGACGCTATGTAATTATTAGGTTGTATTTGCATTATTTTGCTTGAGCGGCGTATGCAAGTTTAGTTTTTTACGACGTTCTTGCCTAGTTTTGGTTGATTATTTATATGAAGTGTTTTTCTATCATGCAAAGCATTTTAAGCAACGTATTTGTATCCCATCAACATAGTTTGTATTTATGATCTAACCGGGACTGTTTGTACCTGAAAAACTCTTTGTAATGATGGAGTTAGAGTTTTGTTATAAATTTGTCGTAAAACAAATCAAACTGCTTCATATTCTTCATGTTTCCCGTCAGTATGCTTCTAGTCAATAATCGGTCAGTACTAGCCTGCGTGCAGAGTCTACTGGTAGCATAAGTTCCAAATCTTTAAATCAGTGTAAAAAGGCGGGTGTAAAATTCAATGACCTATTTCTTTAAACTGAATGACTTGAAAGAACTTTAGCCACTTTTCTATGATTCTACCGTTGGACTTTTCAGAAATCTTGAACATTTGTCAATATTACAGCTTATTTTATATTTCAACTCATTTTATGGTGTGACGTCATCAAATTTCTAAATCATTTCATTTTCATTTTATCATATTTAAACACAAAACCCTATCAGCTAAAAAAGAAAAGAGAAACTATACAAATGTCTATTTACATATATATAAAGTCTTACAACTTTGCTGGTCTTCCTAGGGATCGTGCTTCGGGAAGGATGCTAATTTTGTAGGAATTCCTTCAGTTTCCTTTTGAATAGGGTGATAGTGGAACTTGTTCTGATTTCTGATGGGATTTCGTTAACCAGATGAATGAAAGAGTGGTTGTAGACATCCACAAACTATGGTTTTCTTGAAAATTATTTGATCTGTCGTCAACAGGTCTAGAAATTATGATAGTTTTAAGTTTTTTTCGAAAGTTTCCTTGAATTCTTAAAAAAGAAGACAAGCACTGTAATCCTGAAAATATTGAAGATTTCAGAAAAGTCAAATGGCAGATTTACTGTAAAATAGTTCAAGTTTCTTTGAAGCCGTTCAGTTCAAAGAAATAGGTCATGGAATTTTACACCCAGCTTTTTAAAGATTTGAAACCTATGCTTCTACTGGTTTCTTTTCAGAGAGAGGTTCTCCCCCAGTAGCAAAACCACTCTGAAAAGAGATCAGTAGCGTCTGCACGCAGGTAGTCAGTGCTCCAAGGAAAGGAATGCCTGATCATGACGCGTCATAATCATGACGAACAAACAAAGTCTCCAGTAAATCAAAGGGAACTTTAAACTTTGTGAAATCAATATTTTTTGTTTTATTCTAAAATAGCAACAAAGATATTGCAAACAGCTCTAGCTTTTTACATGCAATCTATAAATTCGAAACATTTTTAAATTAAATTTCTCTATTTTTACAACATTTCATATATGCGTCAAGATGTTCGTTGTATAACTAAGATAAAATTTCTATAAGCTGGAAAAGAATCCCCAAAATACATGAAAGGTATGATACCCAGCTCCAATGTGGTGTCCCAGTTAAATTTGTGGCATTTTTTGTTGTTGTTAAAAAACGGTGAACATTAAGCAGCAAAACAGAAACCCATCTTTTCCTCAGCCACAACGCCTTGTAACAGTCTATTAACTCGAGCCATGGACAATTCTAAGTTCCCAGTCTGGTAAATCATCATTTGACGTGCAAAGCTTCGCTGGATTTTCCACAATAATATCCCAAATTAGTCGGTAGCTTACTCGACAACAAAAACTAACTTGATATCGATAGCAAAATGCGAAAGATTTGGTAGCGTTTGCAAACATGTGTTAAATAATTCACTTTCTAGAGAGGAGGCTTCCTAAAAACTAGCTATCTGTACTCATCAAAATAAACAGAAGAGACACCTCAAGGCTCTTCATTTCAGGCCCTCGACTGTACCCAGTTCCCTTTGAAATCAAACAAGAATTCAAAGGAGAGGAGATAGGCTAAAATTACCGTTGCAAATATTCGGCAGTTCATAAACCGTTAAGCTGACGCTCGCTATGACTTCTCGTTGGTAAAATGACGATCTTGTTTTAATTCGGCATTCTTTTCTTTCTTCTTCAAGTTAATCATAAATGGATAGTGGATGTCTGCTTCGTATTCTTTCTGTGTCTTCTGGAATATCTTTAGGAACGAGAAGGAAATGTATCACATACTGGGTGAGTGAGAAAAGTTTATCCGTTGGGCGGGTTGTGAAATAAAAACTGTGTGGCTGATATTCAAAACAAAATGTTAATGTATCAGTCAATAAAGGCTAACATAGAGGAGAAAAGGCTGTTTAGTAAAATCATCATCATCATCATCCTCAAGAAATTAGCCTAAGAAATTAAGACCAAGAAATTAGAAAAATGCCTGTAAGAGGTTTGTATTGGAAACGAGAATTCCACGCTCCATTTTGGTCTAAGATTTACCTGGCATTTAAATTTAAATTCAATGAAGTTGTCAGTTGCAGAAACAGTATTTTAATTTCAATAGTAAGTAAATTCTGTTACTGGGTCGAAATCTTAGTCCCACTGTAACGGGAACGGTGTTATAAACTAAAAGTGTGCACACTTTTTCCGTTACTGCATGACAAGCAGATTCTTTTTTGAGGGCGAAAACACTTGCAAACTTTCTGTTATTGACTCGAAATCTTACGTAGTATTTTCTTTAATTGCTCATACACCACACAGAGAACAGGTATGACAAATGTTTTGGTTAGAAACAGATTTCTGATGTGACATTCCCCTCCCCCCCCCCCATTGTAATAGGACTGCACATCTCATCATTCTTGGTATCTAATCACGCTATAATCATATGATCATTTACTAATATCACGTGCTAACCTTGATGCTAATCATTACTAATTGGTATTATTATCTTAGTATTTTTACGGGGATTTAGTATTTTTACTTTCAAGCATGCGCATTTACTTTCTGTCAATCTTAATTATTTGCTGTATATATTTTGCCACACCGTGGAGAGAGTTAATGTACCAGATTCTCGAGAGGTAATAAAAATGTGATCACCAAACACGTAGTACTCTCTTGTGAAAACCTCAAAGCCAAGCGAAGTGCTCCTATCACAATGGTGAAGGACCCGTGATTCAGTTAGGGTACTGTACTGTCAAAGTGATGGAGTATCCGTTGTTATTGGAAATTTTACATTAAAAGACACGTCCCGCTCGATCGATGTCGACGGAAGAAATTTTGGGCCTTATTAAAGGTCTCGCTGGAGTGGTCAAGACGAACCAAGTTGCCCAGCATGATGCTTGTCTGGAAACTTCGCAGCAAATTGCTCAATTGAGTCAAGCAGTCGCTGATTTAACAGCCAAGAGTCAATCTGCAAGCCCATCATCTGCAACTCCTCGTTTGCCCCAGCTCAGTCTTCCTGAATTTGACAAAGAAGAAAATTTGGATCGTTTCCTGGATCAACTTCGAGCTTTACTCGTTTCCTCTGGAATTCCACCAAATTTATGGCTGCTCTACCTCAAGCAACAATGCCGCAAAGATGCTCGCTCCTATGATCTGATATCAGAACATGAGCAGCATGCTGATGCCCCCCCCGTTCGACGCCAAACATGAAGACCATGCAGTCTGGTTTGAAAAATGCATCGAGACACTGCATCGACAACGTGGAATCCCGAAGGACCAACGCATCCAACAATTGCTTTCTGTGTACTATACAATGAAGCAACATCCATCAGAAAATGTCGCAGACTTTGCCCATCGCTTTGCAGAACATCAGCACGCTTTGGAGAAGTTGATTCCTGGCATCCACCGTCCTTCTGCCGGCGATGACACCGAATTGATACATGCCTTTGCCCTGAAACTCCGACAAGACATCTCTGCCGATATCTTGAGTCGTGATTTCAACTTCCCCACCCTTGCAAGTCTGGTTGAAGCTGCCAAGCGCTATGAGTCTCGCCATCCCCCTCCCTCCCAGCCCGTGGATGTGGAAAAATGGACTCCTGTAGCCCAGTTTGCCGAGCCAAGAAATCGAAGCCAGAAATCGGAAGGAGTGAAATTAAGGGACAGTTCTCAGGACTCAAATGTCAAGTCAGGTGATGTAAAACGTATTTGTTGGTTGTTTAACCGTTATCCTAAGGCGAATTGTGAACTGCCAAATGGTCAGTGTGCTAACGGTTATATTCATAAGTGCAAAAAGTGCAACAAATTAGGCTGTAAGCCCCATTTTCACAAGCGTTCTGCTCAAAATTCACAACAGAGCAGTAATTTGTCTCATGGTAGAAATAGGCCAAATAATCCGCCAAGATCTTTCGCCAATACTGTCAGTGTAGAATGTTCTGACCAAAGTACTGCACAGCATGACCAAGGTGATAAGGCTCTTTTAGTTTCAATTCATGAAACCTTGCAGACACTTGCAAAAGGGTTAAAAGTAACTGAACAACCGCCTGCCCCGACACAATCTCAACAGTCTCAATCGCAAGATCAGCTTTTCGGGATGCCCGCAATAACTTCCTTGCCTGCCAATTTGAATATTTTGGGACTTGACCTTGCGAAGAAAAACATTTTATGGACTAAAATCACGTCCGCAGGAGTTTCCCTCCCTTTGCCCTTGGATAGCTGTTGCTCCGTTTCTCTTGTCAGCCAAAAACACGCCGAAAAAGTGGCAAAATCTCGCCCGGAACTTGCTTTTACAAAGTTGGAGCAACCTGTAAAAGTTTCTGTTGCAAGTCCATCTACTTCTCTTCATGCTGTAGGGACTATGCAAGTTCCAATCACTTGGGCAAATGGTCGTTCATCTACTTTTGTCATGCTTGTTGTTCCAGGTTTAGCATGGCCTATACTGTTCGGACAAAACCACCTAGAAGCCACTGATGCTTGTGTTCGTTTTAGCAAACGTAGAGTATATTTTGCACATAAAGATATGTGTTTTGAGGTTCCAAGCACAAATTCAAACCCACTTGCTGAATTTCCTCAGTTAGGGTCACCGCCGAATTCAGCTGCGTCTTCCGCTCACGTTACTTGTTTGCTCACCGCGCGACCATCACCAACAGCAGGGGAACAACTTACTTTAGGAAAAGGGTTTACCCTCATCCCGGTTTGTTTGCTACTCACAGCCTCCCTGGTTGGTTCGTCCCTTTTCTCTGAGCCTTTGTGGCTAGAGGGTTCCTCCCTTGCTCCTGGGATAAGTGTTTTAAGTGGGCCTATTTCGTTGTCGTGTGTTTCGAGCCAATTGGCTCCGGGGACACCAGTTCCCCCCGCAGTTTCTTCTGTTCGCCCAACCCAAGCTCATCCAGGCCCCCCGGTTCCCACGCTAGGAATCTCATTAGAAAGTATGCAAGTTGGTGATTGGTCGAGTGATGACAAAAGCATTAATCTGCCTGAGCCTGACCTATTGTATTACTCAACTGTATTGATTCGCTCCACAAAAGCTAAATTTGTGTTACCTTTCAATGCGTTGTTGGGTTACATTCGTCCCATGGCTCCAGCAGATGAACAGAGTTTGAATAGTGCAGTCTCGAATACAGCAATGCAATTAGCTAATGAGTGGTATTCTTTTGCTGTGAACAATACATTGAATGTGCATAATGAAGCTGTTCTTTCTTCGCCTACGACCAACGTTGCCATGGGAGACTTTAGTTCTGAGTTGCCTAACGAGGTTAAATCTAGGCCAAAACAAACAGTGAATGCGACTCAGACAGGGCTAGATTCTTCGATTCTTTCCGACTTGTTGGAGCCTGCTGATGTCGAGCACCCAAAAGCCCTCCCGCCCATTACTGACAATTGTAGGAAGCTCACCGAAGAGCAATATTTCAAGGAGTTGGTCACAGCTTTAGATTTAGACACGCCCAGTTATGCACATGTGCCTTCAAAGATCTTAGCAGAGTTTAAAAACATTCTGCGCAAGTACACTGCAGCATTTTATTTGCCAAATACGCCGCTTTCGACCATCAAAGGTTTTTATCATTCCATAGATACAGGTGAAGCTGCGCCCGTATATCGGTTGCCATATCGGAAAAGCCCTTCAGAGCTTGTAGCCATCAAGAATGAGTTAGAACGTATGTTGAAGCTCCATATTGTTAGGCCAAGCAATTCTCCTTGGGGAGCTCCGGTTATTTTAGTTCGCAAGCCGCCAGAAAAAGGTAAACCGCAACCTCCTCGGTTTGTAGTGGACTACCGTGGGCTTAATGCAGTCACAAAAGGCGATGGTTACCCCATCCCATCTGTTTCAAATATTTTGGATGCAATTTGCGGTGGTAAAATGTTTGCAAAATTAGATCTTGCCTCTGGCTACTGGCAGGTACCGCTCAATGCAAGGGATCAGTACAAAACAGCCTTTGCTACACATTTAGGCCTATTTGCCTTCGATCGTATGCCGTTTGGTTTGAAAACCGCTCCGCAGACGTTTCAACGCATTTTAAATACCGTTTTCTCAGAGTATTTGTACAAATGGCTAATCATCTACATCGATGATTGCATCACGTGGTCTAATTCGTTCGAAACCGCCCTTGAGCATTACGAACAGCTTCTCAAAACAGCTGTCAAATTTGGTATCCAATTCAAACCGACCAAATGTTCCTTTTTCTCGCAGGATTTACAAGTTCTTGGTCATCGCATAACACCACAAGGCCGTTTCCCTACTCAAAAAGGTACTGAAGCTGTCTCTGATCTGCCACGCCCTACCAAAGTCAATGGCGTGAAACGTTTTCTCGGAATGGTGGGATATTTTCGTGAATATATTCCTAACATGTCCGAACGAAGTGTTAAATTGCGTACACTTCTCCAAAAAGGAGCCTCCTTTTTATGGTCAGACGAACACGAGGCTGAATTTCAAGATCTAAAATCAGCTTTGCTTTCCCCAGACATCATGCTTTATCATCCAAATTGGGAAAGCTCTTTTGAAGTGCATACAGATGCGAGTAAAAAAGGATGTGGTGCTATGCTTGCACAACGCCAAAATGGTTCTCTTAGGCCAGTTCGCTTTGCATCACGGTCTTTTAACCCAACCGAATCTCGCTGGCCTACTGCCCATCAAGAACTTTTTGCAGTAAAATGGGCTCTTGAGACATTTCGACATTACTTGATTGGAAGAAAATTCAAAGTCATAACTGACCACGCAAATTTAAAGTTTCTTGCCTCTATTGCACCACAAAATTCTAAACTTGCAAGATGGTGCCTATCTTTAGCCGAATTTGATTTTCAAATCGAGCACCGCCCAGGCAAAGAAAACGTGGTTCCGGACACTTTAAGTCGTGCGCCTTTAGAATCGTCCACTGCGCAGGCGAACATAGCAGATCTTCCACCACCTGCAGTCATAGACTTTCTGTTTACAAGCCTTTGCTTAGACATTCCATTGGCTACTCCTGACTCGCTGTTAACAGTCTGTAATGATGCTTTTTACTGCTTAAGCCTAGCCTGTAATGTAACATCTCCTCAGCATGCTTCGTCTTCTAAATCTTGCTCTAGAAGTTCTTGCAGTTCTCCTGCAAATAGGCCTATTCTTGCTGTCGTAGCTCCTACAGCTCAAATGCCTTCTTCTTCAGAGTGGACAAGCGATTTAGATCTGTTACGCCCGCTAAATTGCAATAGGGTACAATTTGCTGAAGGTCAACGCAAAGATCCATGGTTAGGCCCGTTGATAAATTTTCTCGCTCAGGACTGTTCTTTAGATGCGCTATCACAAGTAGACCAACGCGTAAAGAAATGGGTTCTCGCCATACACAAACGTGCTTCCGTCATAGATGGCATATTGTACTATTCCGATGAATTTATGCAAGATCCAACACATATGCGCATTTTTGTACCATCAGACTCTGCAATGCAGCGCCATTTATTGCAAGTTTACCATGATAGCCCGTTAGGTATGCATAGGGGACGCGACGCTACATATAATTCGCTGTCTCGTGACTTTTATTGGCGCAATATGTCAAAACATGTACGCAATTGGATTCGTCGTTGTCCACAATGCATTCGCTTCAAAACTTTGCAGCAGCCTCATGGTCCTATGCAAATTCGCGTTTACCAATATCCGTTTCATACGCTAGGTGTAGATTATGTAGGAGAACTACCCACCACGCCCTCTGGAAACAAATGGATTTTAACTGTGGTCTGCCCCTTTTCAAATTATCTTCGCGCCATTGCGGTGCCAGATAAAAGTGCCCCCACAGCAGCCCGCGTCTTGCTGGACGAAGTATTTTTGCCTTTTGGATTTCCATCTGTTATACAAAGTGATAGGGGTGGAGAATTCCTCAATGCATTGATGCATCGTTTGGTAGCACTTTTGTCGGTCAAACAAGTTTTCACCTCAGGGTACAGACCTCGGTTAAATGGCGCCACTGAACGCGTGCATCGATTTTTGAACAGCGCTATTGCTATCTACTGCGAAAAGAAACAACATACTTGGCAAGATTATTTGCAACCAGCTGTTTCCGCGCACAATACCTCGCCAATTTCAGGAACTTCGGACATAACACCTTTCTTTTTGGTTTTTGGTCGAGATGCGCCTTCGCCTGAAACAATTTCATTAAATCTGCCAGCCACTGCGCTGCCTGCGGATCATTATGCAGCACATCTTGTTTCCCGCGTAAAAGATGCACATACCCATTTTCGAGCGATAAAAGCAGATTTGCGCAGACGCCAGCGCGAGCTTTACGACACTGTTTCTCGCGATATTGCTGTGCCAGAAGGGAAAACTGTCTATCTGCGAAAAGATAACGCGCCAAATCAAGCTGGACTTGCCTCGCGTTTCTTATGCTCTTTCGATGGCCCTTATATCGTTACTGGTCATCCACACGGTCGCAAAGATTTGCTAACACTCCGACATGCCAAAACAGGTGAACCTCATCCACGCCAGGTCAACATAGAGAAAATTGTTGTAGTTCCAGACCCGGAACCGGATGATTTACGTCCACTTGAAGAAGCCTTGATAGAACCAGATTTTGTTGAAGTAGAACAAGCTCCACGCAATGCCAACTCCGATTTAGCCAATGTTGCATTCGAGTTTGGAAAATACCTGGAGTCTCTACCCTCCAAGTCTGCAATCTCCTCGCAAGCTTGCAAGCATGTCTACGCAAATTACCCCTCAGCTAGAGAAATATTAGCACGCCATGGTAAATTACGTGGTTTGGTAAAATCGTGCCCATACCTCCAGCTAGATGGTGGTTTACATGGAGGAACATATACAATGTCGTTAAACCTCCAGGCATTTAATAAGTTACGTTGAAGTTAGTTGTATCATCTTGTAGCTTCATGGACATTATCGTAGCTTACGTAAAAAAAAAATCGAAAAAAAAATTTTCTGTAAAAATTTTTTTTGATAAGGAGGATGAGAATGTAATAGGACTGCACATCTCATCATTCTTGGTATCTAATCACGCTATAATCATATGATCATTTACTAATATCACGTGCTAACCTTGATGCTAATCATTACTAATTGGTATTATTATCTTAGTATTTTTACGGGGATTTAGTATTTTTACTTTCAAGCATGCGCATTTACTTTCTGTCAATCTTAATTATTTGCTGTATATATTTTGCCACACCTTAATTAGTGGGAGAGAGTTAATGTACCAGATTCTCGAGAGGTAATAAAAATGTGATCACCAAACATGTAGTACTCTCTTGTGAAAACCTCAAAGCCAAGCGAAGTGCTCCTATCACACCATAACAAAACGACAGTAGAACCCACATCTTCATATGACACCCATCACATGATACCACGTCTTCACATGACACTCATTGAATTCTGGAAGAACTGCTCTAGCGGCTCGTAAACATTAATCAGACCTTTTTATCTGGTCTGTGTTCCGTGGAACTAACTCTCAGTGGTCCTTCGCCCAATTGTGACCCTCTATGAACTAGAAAAAGACATACCAGATGTTTTTGCCAAATATCTTCGTCGTAATTCTGCGTAATGGTTACTTCAAAGTGTGATTTTGCTAAATTTATGAATGCATCGAATGTAGTCCCCCTTTTTGGTGCAAATAAGATTGCTTCGCCCTGAAAGGTAACAGACAACAAATCGTTAAAATCTATACTCATTCGCTGTTGTTTTTTCTTCGTTTTGCGGTGTTTCTGCCTGCAAACTTGTTAAATCTGCCTCAAATGAGATGTCAAGCGAGCCAACAATGAGTTTGATTTACTCATTCACGAAAGCCTTTTAATTCTACGTGATCGACCAGAACTTAATTCCCAACAGTCGTCTATTCCCCTGGTTCTCCTCTGATTTATTCCCCACTTTATTCACCTGAGGCTTAGGCCCCAGGTTACCCGTGCGTATGAAATGTAACTCACGCTTGTTTACTTCGCCTTTTAGTTTGTTTGTTTCTTGGTATAAATTGCCACTCATCGTTAACCAGATTCGCTGATGATGAACCAAGTTGGTTCGAAACGTTCGATTAACTAATAAAACATGTTTACATCTAATTAACTAATTTTTATATCTCAACTAGAAATGTCCTAACAACTGGATTTGTCTTATACTGGATTTGTCAAAATAACATGGAATGTCTATTATGAAGTTCATAACAATGATTGTCGTCGCTTGCCTCATCCTTCGTTTCATAAACTGCGTTTTCCACCAAGATGTCAAGCGACATCTACGATCAGGCAAAATACTTGTAACGCAAAACACTTCAATTGTTGTTGTTAATGTGCATTTTCACGTGACATCTAAATTCAACACAAATTGGGAACATTGCAGGAAAAAACCAAAATGTATATCTAAATTACTGTCGTAGTAGTGCAGTATTAGTAACAACAACAGTCCTCTAGGAAGTTCGCGATGCAGGTAAATATTGAAGTGTTGTATGTCTCACTGTACTTGTACACTATAACAAGAGCTGTTACAGATTTCACGAAAATATAATGATGCGGTGTACAAATTAATCACAAAAAATAGAGATGAATTCTTTTATCTTTACAAATATGCTTGAAAATCTAAGAAAATTCTTTTATTTTCAAAGAAGTCTCGTCTAATTGCAACTTGAATCAACGAATGTTACCATTAGTTGTACTAAGAGAGTCCAGTATATTCAACACAATTTAGCGACGACAAAAACGAATGTAATATGTCCACAAATCTTGATAGAGACCATGAACGGCACATTAATCTCACGAATACGAAGGTTTGGCGTGCTCTGGAGTGCCAAATAATCCTCCCCCCAAGCTTGTTAATTTTTGACATATTTTCCAACTCCCCTACTTTTGTTCCAATCCCCTTTCTGTTTAGTTGGTACCAGAGCGTACAGCGTAAACAAGAAAAACATACCCTTTGTTCTAACAGCATCAATATGGTATCAATCAGTTCTTGATGGTATTCGACGAAATACAAACTGAAAAGATATTAGAAAAATCAACGATAAAAAACACATTCACGAACACAAACAGTGAAAGCAATATGCTGTATTTCGGACAGGGTCCTTTCTTAACAGAGACTTGCTGCTGTTTCAACGAACAAAATAAAACAGTTTCTGTTGACATATAGTATTTCAATAGAACAATCTATACACGTATAATGGATGAGAAAAATTACTCACCAGTCTGCACATATAACATAGTCAAACTTTCCAATGTCATTTGGCAACACATCTTTTCCCCATAATAGTTGCCTGTTCATTAAAAAAGAAGTGTCTATGCTTCGGATGATTAACAAGACATTTTGATAAATTTTTCTGCAAAGGTCTCGACTTGAGAATACATATTGTTTAGCACAATTTGGTCCACACCTGCAACATCATGATAGATAAATTTGGTGAACAAGACAAACCTACTAGCTAATTTTTAATAAAAAAGGACTCTCTCACTTCAGGAAAAGGTGGAAGACCAGAGACTTCATGTATGTCTTAAGTTTTAAAATTTGAAAATCAAAAGTGACAAGGACTTCAGAAATGAGAGATTTTCTTTTCAGGGATTCAATAAAGAGTGTTAAAAAAATTTGACAAGATTAGAACCACTAATAGTTATGAAGCAACCCAATTAATCAAGCGATTAGTCCTTCAATAAAGCAGTTAATTAACAGATCAATCAAAATTTAATTCATCAGTCATCAACCAATCAACCAATCAACCAATCAATCAATCAATCAATCAATCAGTCAATCAATCAATCAATCAGTTCCTACCTCACAAAAATCTTATTAGCCAATGTCAATCCTTCATTTTTCTTCATGATGTCCTGAATATCTTGTTAATCTATTAAGAATTTAAAGACTTGTTTTTTAGCAATTACTTCCATGCCAACTTTCTCACAAACTTTTCACAAAAGTTACAAAACTGGATCCGCAGGGCTTTCAGTGGGATGCATTCTATAGTGCATGAGTATGGGCACACACACCAGTAGCATCATGTGAGTGATAAATCATGTGCTGTAATCATCTTTGTTGAAGAGCAAAATGTGGGAATTAAAAACCATGCAACAAAGAAGCGTTCATGTCAACGATCTTGAACAAAAAAGCAGGACAGCTCAAGATGAAGTTGACCATAGTGAGTTGAACTATTTGCTGATGAACTAGACAATGAATCAAAAGACATTTTGAGCTTCTGTTAAATCACATGTTTGATGCATTTCAATCTGGATGGTGTGATCAATGTGATATATTGTGATAGTGCAATGAGTAATAAAGCTTTTCATTATTTTTGATTATCATATGAAGAACTCCTTCATGATTAAAAAGCTCAATCACTGATGATATGAATGGTGCACACAACTGAACGGACACGCCCGAATGACCACTTGCATCAAAATTTGAGTGTGAAAGGCCTGGACCTGCACAGTTTACTGCATATCAGTCTAAACAGTGATCAGTCCAAGACAATCAATAATTGCAGTATTTGGTAAGTAATTGAAGAATGAAAGGATACTTGATACTGATGCGATATTCCCATCTGTTAAATATACTTCCTCTGCATTTGAGTTTGCTGCTAACTGGAAAAAATTGCAATTCTATCACAACCAGAGAAAGAATTGTTTGTGCAGGTGCTGATGCTCAAAACATCCTTTTGAAAACATTCTCTTTAAAATACAGAGTTTAACCTCTTCAAATTACCTTATATTTCATCATAACAGTATAGCATTAGGGTTTAAAACAGCCTTTGAAACATCTTTTGAAAATAGGGGTTGTGTAGTTAGGTAGGTATTTATATTTAACGTGGCTAGCCTGCGAAAGTCTGAGAGAATTATTTCCAGCAGGGGCCACGGATGTTTTACCATCAGTCCGCCACAACTACCTGCTGCAGCTACCAGATTTCCCTCACATGGCTCTGGTCGACCCGGGCTAGAGTTACGGACAGTGACCAAACTGCCCAGCGCAGGATTTGAACGTACGGCCATTTTGACCTTTGGTGTACGAGTCAGATGCCTTAACCACTCGGCCACACGCTCTCACTTAGGCTTACTTTTCCTGCCAACTTGTACAGTACTTTTATTCGGAATATTGACTGTGTTACTTTTCTCCTGTTATTATATACATTACATCTTTTCACAACTCATTCAATTACCCTTCTTTCCCTCTATCTAATACTGTATTTCCTCTGCAGCTTTTTCTGCTTTTCAGTTTTTCAACAAAATTTCATTCTAGCAAACAAAATCTGGCTCCAGAAAGTAGCATCTTTTAGAGATCAAGGAAATTTAGGGGAAAATTGAGGAAACAATATTCTTAAAACAAGAATTGCTTTTAATTCAAAATTTTCCATTTAGCTACCAAACAATGATTTTCTTTGTGAACAGAATTTAATTGGTAAACTGACAACATTTTGAAAATACATTTGAACAAGAAGAATAACTTACCAGCAATCCTGCCAATGCAGTCATACCTCCACCAAGCTCACAAACTTTTTTTGACCTAGAAATCAATGTATCTTATCATATGTAGCCAATCAAATTCGCAAGCTCATGCTAGGAAATTAGCGTTATGTTATCCTGTGAAGGCATCAGACTCAAACAGGGTTGCCAAGAGGTTTTGGAAGCCCAGGGAAGAAACTGAAATGAAGTCCCCTGTGAGTGAAGCAAGATGAAAATTTTTGCGATCATCCCCTTTAGAGTGGCTTAAAATGCAGTTCAGAGCACTTCCTGCAGTCAAAATGTTAAAAATCTTCAACTATGAGGCTGAGCCTGTTTCTTATCAATGGGGGTTTATTTGGAAAATCAGGGCTGATGTTTCTTAAATTTGTGCTTTTTATACGTGGGACACTACTGTACAGCAAAATCAACTTTCCAGGACCAGACATTTTGCAAAGTGATGGAGAGAGCCATCAAAGCTTGACCAAGGCCATAAAATCCAAGAATTTATCAAATATCAATGCATATGCAATGCATTTCATAACTAAAAATTGGCAGATAAACAAACCTGAATTTCCCTTTATGCTTCAAGCAAAATGCAGCCAGAATCTCTTCAGCAGGCCAAACACCTGTCAGAAAGGGATACAGTGCAAGAGCACAAGGCAAGATTAAGACACCATAAATGATAAATGAAACAAGGTTTGCAGCATTTCATAATAAAAGGGTGATTTATTCAAAACTTGCTTGATGTTTCCCTTTTTGGTTCATCAAAGTCTGTCCGATGAAGGAAAAGAAAGCAAGATATCATAAAGAACTTTAAGAACATAAAGAACATGATATCTTCTAGGAAAAAGTGAATTGCAAAGCAACTTTCGGGTGAGCCAGAAAACAGTTCCCACTTTTAAAAATTCAAAGCACCAAGAGTACTTCAAAGATTTGAATGATTCAAAGTCCCATTAAAAGATGAAAGCATGTGATTTTTCCTGCCTTACCTGCACTAGAAGTATCAGACGTGAATTTAACTTTACAAAAATTTCATGGTTGCAAAATGACAGAAAAAGGGCCCAAAAACACTGATCAAATTGTAGGGGCTCTCCTTACACAGAACAAGATGCTAAGGGTGTTTCACCTCTTTCAAGAGTTATACAACTTCAATACCAAAGATTTTTAGCCCCCTTTGAAATAAACGTGCAGTGGATATCTCTCACACATGAATGATTGCATCTTTATTGATCTGGTGCAATGAGTCCTTTATGATCTGATGAATGTTTTAAGCCTTTTTCAGTCATTTTGCAACCATGAAATTTTTCTAAAGTTGAATTTACCAATATTTCTAGGGCTTGTGAGACAGTGAGAAAAATCATAAAAATATTTGGCTTTTAACTAGAACTTGAATAATTTTGAAGTACTAATAAGGTGCTATGAATATACAAATGTGGGAACTTCTTTCTGGCCCACCTAGTAGTATAATGAAAGGAACTTAAAATGACGTAAGACAATAACGAGTGATACTTACAGACATTCCCAGTGTTGTTGAAACCAATCAAAGTTTCTGGGGTAATGTTTGCCTTGAGAAGCCTATGGAAAATTCACTTGTACAAATCATAATAATAATTTGGTATCATGATGGTCTATCCAATGTTTATAAACAACCACAATAACGCCATATGGCACTATGTCAACGTCCTTCATATCAACTTACCATGGCTAGGGTAAACCATGGGCAAAAAAATCAGAAAATCAGATTGATGGCTGAAAGAAAAAAGAGACAATCGGCTAAATTGTGATTGATAAATACAAGTTTTGCTCAAGAAAGTTATAAAACGAGCACAACAACTGACATGTGCAGAAGCAAAGCAAAATGCATATAAGACTGAATATGATGATTTAAAGTCAAACTACAAACAATCAGGAAAAATGTATTGTGTCCAGCATGTAAAGCTGAGGAAGAAACGAACAACAGAGAATATATTTAATAGCCTACGCGTAGACCCATCATTCCAAAGAAGAAAGGGTCTACGAAACAAAGAGCAAAAGCTTGCTATGAGGCTTCTGGATTCTCCTGTATGGAAAGTTAAATTTCTGTGCACTGCACTTGTGCACCTAGAAACAATAGGAAACAATAGAAAACAATAGAAGCCAGGGAGTCTGTGCACGGCACATGTGCCGTGCACACTTGTTTTCTTCCATTGGGGTGGATTCTGGAAACTTAATTTATGCAGCCTTTGTTTAGACGGCCTTCACAAATAATTTGAAAAGAGGATTAGAATAATTAATTGGGTGGCCGTAGCAAGCTTTTGCCCTTTGTTTCGTAGACTCTTTCTTCTTTTGGAATAATGAGTCTACGCGTAGGCTAGTATTTACCTGCACAGCATATGGAAGAACCCTGAGAAAACAGTGACATTACAAGAGAGAACAGGCTATCAAAACTAAAGGATGCAGCTGATTTTGCAAATGAGCTAGAACAATACTAAGACAGGCATTTGGATATCAGAAAGAATATATACAAAAGGAAAGACAATTGCGAGCAAAAAGCAGAAGAAAGAAGGGAAAAATAGTCGTTGATTTAAGCCTTGCACTTCAACAGAATGTGCTCAGTACTCAGCACTAACTTGGGCTTTGTGAAATATCTCTACCATCATGGTGAACTTTTTCACATTAATAATGATGTATTATTTTGGCAGGCTAGGCTAATTCATAAAATCAACATATCAGACCTTCCCAATTGTTGAAACTGGAAGTTTGATTTTTGCCGTTCGATTGGGAGACATTTGAAAAGAAGAATTTGTGAATTTGTCTGATATTGTTGCTTTGGATAGAGGACTCCTCCATCATCACAAGATATCTAGCCATAGGGTATCAGCGGTAAATTCTGGACGGTTAAGGTTCGGAGGTCTAAGGAGCCGAAACTTTCCTTCCAAATTGAAAAACAGAATTATCACGTTCAACTTACATTATTTTGTGTTTCTCTTCTTAACAGTTAACAATTTTTCGCATCTTCTGTGATTTCTGTAGCTCTTTTTTCCGTTGGGTTGTTTAGGCCTAAATTCTCGCGTGGCGGTATGTTCCGGACGCAAAGTTAATCGTCAATTTGGCGTGAGAAACGTTACGTTTCGTTGGCGATTCTTTTATATTTTATTCTGTTATCTCTTGAAAGTTATTTTGTTTAGTTGTCATTGGCATCACTCAGCTTGTCTTGCATATCTGACAAGTTGAGCACCATTGACCAGTTGATTGCAAAAAGAGCGTTGAGACCATCTTTTCGAATGCACGCAGGGGCACTGTTCATTTATATGAGGGATTTACAGTTAGCAGGAGTTTATTTTAAAAACTCAAGATAAGCGAAAAGATCAAGTAATAGATGGAGAACATGAAAATAAAATGCAAGTTTCTTTTGCAATTAAAGGATTTTGTGAAATGGGTTTCATGGACTGATTGTCCGGCAAATACCGCCGTCCGGAATTTACCGCCGATACCCTACTACACTACCTGACTGAAATTTTTTGCATCAAATGTTCTTTATTCTTTATCGTGAACCATATTCCATGATCATCTTCGTTTAATTTTTCGTAATCAAATAATTCGAATCCTTTAAATCTGCGAACAGAAACGTTCACTTCATCTTCTGGACAGTGACATTGTTTCTTTACTTCTTTCACTCTTTCCTTGACCAAACTTTTTGCAAGCATTTTCCATCGTTTCCTAGCAGCAGATGAAATTATCTTCGATTTACTGTCGACTGATATATGCTCTCTCTTAGCAATGACTTCATCCCTGCTCATCTTGACTTCAAGGGCATCAGTTCTCCAAAATCTCTGCAGTTTCTTCTTTCTTTGCAGCTGCTACACGAGGTTGCTGCTGCACTGATTTTGATTTAGGCCTATTCCTTTTGTTTTGTTTCACAGGGAGCCACAAATTTTCCGCCAAACAGTCACAGGGAAGCAAGGCATTAAGACCAGGAACAGGGTGAGAGTGTTGGAAACGTCCAGATATGACAGAAGACCCTGGGGACGACGTTGGGGCAAGAGGGATACTTTTAAAAAATAACCCGCATAACGGAAACCCCAACGCGAATTTTCTCCCAATTAAGCACCTTCCATATAAAACCATGCCCCTGTGCGGGATCACACCGCAGGGGATAATGCCTCTTTTTTCATTCATCTCTTCTTTCCGAAGTCGAAGGGCTCTCAGCACACACATACCTTGAGTATGTCAGTTTAACGATTTCCACTCAGTCAAACTGCCGAGCGGACAGGAAATCTATCACTTACGCGACTTTCTATTGTGTAAATTCTGTCTGCTCGGAAAATTCTACTGAGTAGAAATCAGCCTTTTCCACAGCAAATACAAACCAAATTGTACCTTGGT
Source organism: Aurelia sp. 3 sensu Dawson et al. (2005) (assembly GCA_964020215.1). Classification (NCBI taxonomy): domain Eukaryota; kingdom Metazoa; phylum Cnidaria; class Scyphozoa; order Semaeostomeae; family Ulmaridae; genus Aurelia; species Aurelia sp. 3 sensu Dawson et al. (2005). The sequence goes on along the minus strand of OZ026574.1, from coordinate 25,979,051 downwards.
AGAAATTTTGATGCATTCCGGGGCAAATTTAGTTGGACTTCTACCATATTTTTAATGTGATCTAAGCCCGGGGGGGGGGGCTCATGACTTGCGGATGGACGGGGGTCTGCCGCCCGGCTTTCAGAAAGGCACCCTCTTCTAATTACCGAGAGTTGCCGTCATACCCACTTTTGTGATGAATTTTGGCGGAAAACCACCCATTTTTTGCTATTTTTCGCCAATTTCTGGATAACCCACCCTTGTTTATGGAAAATCTGCCGAAAAAGGGACCCTTGTTTAGAGAATTTGGAGCCCAAAAACCCACCCATATGGGCGGCACATACCCGTACCCTCAACATGTTATGTACCCCCCACCCCCCCCCCCCCGGGGGATCTAAGTTGCAAAATGATTGACAATTTCACATGGCATCAGTCACCGTTCCCTTACTTATCCTTCACTTCGTGCTATGTGAACGGTAGTGGCCTCTAATAGTAAAATACAAATATTTTTGCGAATCTTTTAAGTGATACAGTTAATAATGATAAAATTCGTTAATAATTCTCCTCAAAAGATTCATGGATAATAAAAATAGTACAAAATTTCATTATGAAATGCATTTGAGATACTTACATCATAACTCATAAAATACGTAATCCTTACAGGCAATGCAATAAGTCGTCATCTAAATTATCTAAATCACGCAATACGTATTATAGAAAGAAAATTCTGATATAGGTTTCGTGTAATATGTATGCTAGGTCGTCCTGTTTTTACTAATAAGTTGGTTCTTAATCAAATCCCCTGTCGATGATGACTACTGCAGCATCGAAGCACTTGAACCTTTTTTCCTTGGTGCCAGATTTGGTACCAAATATTTTGATCCTAGCGTCTTTATATTTCAAGGGATATTCTCATTTTAAGGAACTAAAGTGTGTCTCTAATGAGATGTCATGTGAGAGGCTGCCTCGAAACTTTATAGAATCAATGCCAAACATGATGCTTTTCGCTGCAGGAATTTGCATTAATAAGTTGGTTCTTAAAGGTAATGTGTCCATGTTAGTACAACTGTGTATACACATTGTCAAAATATGCTGACAAGACGCTGACGAAGAAACCTCCAGTAGTGCGCTGTGATTGGTAGAACTTAATTGATCACATGCAAATTAAAAGTCAAATTTCATAACGAGGCTTTCTTATGTGGTTCAGTTGTGGAAAAGCAACCGCAAGTAAGTAAGAAGTTTGTTTGTATTTAAACTCGCTGTCGCAAAATGGAATTTGTTTGCGTGATCGCATGAAATTTCACGTGAAATTGGCATGCCCCCCGCAGCGCTGCTGTACTTACATGGACATATTACCTTTAATCAAACCCCCTGTCGATAATGACTACCACAGCATCGACACACTTGAACCTCAAAATTTGGTACCAAAATATTTTGATCCTAGCGTATTTATAATTCAAGGGGTATTCTCATAACTAAAGTGTGTCTCAACTGAGTTGTCACGTGACATTTGCGATAACGCGAAATCACCGACCCAAAACACTTCAATAGTGACTGTTCGCGGATATTTTAACGATGGATGACAATTAATTTAAGACCGACAAGATAAAACAAATGGGGACAAGCGACACAGTTTTCATCAGATCAAAAGGCAGTTGATAAAAACCCAAACTCGACTTTAAAATCGATGGTGTCTGATACGAAATTGTGGGAGTACGAGCTATAAAGGATGGGGCACAATAGCCTAGATTACGGCTCGAAAATGTCTGAACTAGGAAGCACATGATTTTTTTGGAAGTGAAGTATCAGGGAGCCCCAGGCTAAGTTTGAATGAAGCCAAAGTGCACCCTGCTTTGTAAGGAGCACTGCAAAAAGTGATGAAATTCCACTACGTTTTTTGTAGGGGAAACTTTATGGAAACGGAGCATAGAGCTCAAATCTTTCAAATCTTTAAAAAGGTGGTTGTAAAATTGTGTCACATTTCAACCTAACCTAATCAACCTAAGGGCACTGTCAGAGAGCCTTTTGCAATTTCACACTATCTCGTGCAATTTCATTTTCACAATAATGAATGATCTAAAAATAACTTGACAGAACCCACTATCCTCTCTAAAAATTAGACTAATGTCTACATGATTAAGCCCATAATAAATAATTTTTTCGATTTCAATTTTAGAAATTAAACGTTAATAATGGTTTGGTTCTTTTACCGTTCTTTGAAAGGACCAGTTGCCACGATAAACGGTAGTTTTTTGCTGTGACGGTCTTTTATTTTCAATTCCCTCTTCTTTCTCTGTGAACTCATCTTTATCAACATCTTCACTATTTTTAAGGCAATCAGAAGACTGCAATTCCGTTTCCTCTTCCGTCCTAATCATGTCTGCTTCTCCCTTCCTTATAACGGACATTTCAAACGAACCTTTATCATTTGCCTCGCTTAAATCATCAGCCTCGTCTTTAAGTACAGCCTCATATGGACTAATGACGTTATCTGTCTCTTCATTTAGCAACCCACTAGCCTCGTTTACGCCTCCAGTCTCATTTTCATGTTCAATATCCTTAGTTCTAATGACGTCATCCTGCTTCTCATCCTTCATCTCAGCTGCTTTGTTGCTTTGCCCTAAAACTGCCGTCCACGACATCTTAGCCTCACTGTCAGAACTCGATCTGCTTCTGTCAGACTTTCCTGCAGGAATTTCGAAAGTAACATGATATCGGATTTTATCATTTTCTTCATCATTCGATGTATCATCTACCTCAACTGGAAATCTACGTATTGGCACATCCTCATGTTGACTGAACTGAGCTAGATTATCATAACCAACGGACACCTCCGCAGGCTTGCTACCAACGGACTTTGAACGTCCGGTATCTGCAATATTCGTTGTCTCGTTTGATTTTCTTCCCTTTGAATTACCTAAGCTAGTCGACTTAGTCAGACCTTTACTAGAGTCTTTACTACCATCTTTTACATGGCTACTGGTCGAAACTTTTCCAGTCGATGTCAAAATTGAATCTGAATACTCGCATAATAACTTTCTCCATTCCTTCTGCACATCCTGGCTAAGTGCGCAGTAAAATATGAATATAAACAAACCTTGTAGTGAATTGAATATCGTAAAAAGAAGTTGAAATGTAAATGTTAATTCACCAAGTGCGAAAACTCCCAAAACCCACGTGACTCCCATAATAACAGTGCAAGCAGCAGCTATTCGTAATTTCTTTGCTGCATCCATTGTTGTTGCTTTGCCAGCAGCTGATTTGTGAAATATTTTCTTGAAGCTCATGATCATCACAACGAGGTTACCAGTAGCGATAACGAGGATCGGTGTGAGGTAGGCAACGTAGAATGGAATTCCTCTGACCATGCATCTAAAATGACAGAGAGTACAGTATACACATCGAAATTGTCAGCAATTTGTTTTGACCTTATCTTCAGGAGGATCTTCTTGAGAACCACAGGATAGGTGGCAAGGATTATGCTGCCATTCATCGACAGCTCCACGGAAAAGCCCGTAGACAAATAGGGTATTAATTAAATTTATCAGCACAGGATATATATCTTTTCATATCATCAATTAAAAATTTACAATATATGATACTTGTTACGCTACTTACAAAATATTCTACAATAATTCGAATACGCTAACAGAGGGAACAAGATGTTATATCTACCCCGTGGCTTGAGGGAGGAAAAGAAAAGCAAAGCAAAACTACATAGAACTACTCAAAATGAAATTCACCAAAACGGGAGACTTGGTAGTTGCTTGAGGGATGGCAAAAAATTGAATGAATTCAATCAAATCGACCAGTTTCATGGATATTTTTTGGACAGTGTTAGCTTTCAACGCACAGAACCACCACCCACACATTCCAAAACGAACACAAACTTGGGTGAAGATTTCTTCCTTTGCTCTTCCATTCTACACGTGACGAGGAGAGGATGGATGGAAACTAACGCTGGCCTAAGCCTACGATTCTTCGTTCAGAATATTTCAAAGAAGCATATTACGCGATCAAAATGAATTGGTGCATGATAGAAGAGCGATGGTCATGAAAGGTTCACATAAGTTTGCGTTTGTTTTGAAATATACAAGGCGTTTTAAGGTGTTGAAAGCTTGCCAAAACAACTTGAAAAACTTCATTTTTTGCTTCTTCTTCGTCTGATAAACCATCCAAAACACACAGCCGGAAACTTCATCTCAGCCTTTTTCTGTCTCCCTCCCTGCCCCCTAAAGAGTTGGTTCAAAATCTGATCATCAGATATGAAGAAATGCGATTCGGTCGCGTTCCATAATCGCACAAGAAACCAATATTGTAATGGAGAAGGGGGAGATGAGCAGGATTATGTGATTTGGAAAGGGTTTGACATTCTGCTAGCTAATAAATTTCATCATTACCCGAGCTATCCTAACACTGATGAGCTTGTAAATTTATGGTTCGAAAACTAACACCAATACCAACACAACTGAATATAAACAGGCTACTTACACCCAGGCACCATCAACTTTCGACGTGTAATGTTCCAATTTGGTTACACCAGCAGATATAGCGACAATGACGATTGGTAAACCTCAAATAAGAAAGAAACTGATTTTAGATATTTGACTTTATGGACACTTCATCTGAGTTGATCTCATTTAATTCAGTTCTCATTTCAACTCCAATCAATACGTTTCTGTTTAATTTCCGATGCTTTTACATTTCTAACAAGTTACATAAAATTTCCTTCGAGCAATTCACTTGAGGGAATAGGGCAATGACATGTGCATGCTAACTGGCTTTGTGTTGTGGAGGAAAATATAAAGCCCGAGGTCTTTAAAGTAAACACTGACATTGCGAGATCTGTGCAATAAATCGGAGGGCTTTATTTTTCCTGTACAACACAAAACCGGTAGCATAAGATTTATTACTTGATAGCTTCTACTTTTTTGACTCGTATCATCTATTGTTACCGTCGTGTCGTTTGAGTTTATTGCAAATGTCACAGGCCTAAAGCAGTTGCTTTGGTGACAAAACACGTCCTTGCATTGTATTATAGCGGCTGGAAATGTGTGATTAACCAAGAGGAGTGGCGGGATTCTGAATTGCCTCGTTTTTGAAACTTCAGTCAGGTAATTTTACACATTTACAGGGTGTCTCAAAAAAACTGTTGGACGTTTGATTGAATACTAAAAAATATCGATACGCTGAATGGACCTTTCGTCAAGTCACCCTTTTCCTGAGATTTTATATGAATTTTTGACACAAGAATCTTGCAAATCCGCCACAAAATGATGGGGTTATAAGCTTTTGAAGTCCAAGTTTGTGCGAAAGCTGAAACCAGAGGCCTCGAAATGGCATTTTTGGGAAAAGTCGCATAGGTCCTCGTTTCTGTAATTTCTAAATTGTTTCAGGGCGATCCAAGTGGGATTCAAACAGGTATTCGATGGCCTAACTGTCAAGCATATGGATGCTTTGAGGAAACAGATTGAGTCTCTCGCCGATTTTGTTTTGAGCCACTGTTTTTAAGAAACAATTTACTTTAGAATTCGTATTTGGTTTGCACTGATATCAACGAGAGGTATGACATTGGATAAGCTTCTCTTACCTCCGTCTTCGAGCTTTTTGCAATAGAAGTAATCTGGTTTCAGCTATCGCATATCTTTTATTTTCGAGAGCTCGTAGCTCAGTGAATTTTCAACCGATTTGCACGATTTTAGTCTCTAAAATTATTTCATAATCTTAGGAACATGGTTATCTTTCCATGAGCTTGTTCATGTTGTCCTTTTTTTCAATATTTAATCAAACGTCGAACAATTTTTTGAGACACCCTGTAGTTTTAAAGCACTGCAAAGTTTTGATGCATATGCTTATCTGGTATCATATTGATCTCCGACGTTCTTTACTTTCTACAGGGTCTGGTACGGGCTTAAGTGACTACAAAGACACGGAGCAAACTTTAATTGATAACTTACCCCACGCAAATAGCATCATCCTTCGCAGCATATGATGTCGATTCACTTGAAAAACTTTAACGAAGCTCAAATAAAGATTGAATGCTTCTGATGCCATCCAAAAGAATGCCGACAGAACAAAGTAATGAACAAGAACTGATGTTGCTTGGCATTGAGTTTGGCTCTTAGCGTTCATTCCAATCAGTAATGATATAATTAGGCCCAGTATGCTGATGCATAAGCATAGATGAATGCGTGGTGGTATGACTTTGAGTAGAACTTCCCTGAAATTAAAGTAAATCAACGGGGTTAAAAGCAAACTTAGCTGGGAGACTGGGTATTCTAAATATAACCTATTGTATTTGATGTTTTCTATCTATGAAACAAAAGGAAGATAAGTGGAGCCTGCCGTTCTTTTGTCCTACGTTTAGATTATCTCACTATATCACCGTTCATTTACTTTAAGAATAATGAGTCTTGAAGTGATGAAAATCAGAGATCGTCTGAGCTGCTAACTTGTTTTTCAGCCGAATTCTACCGAAAATAAATCCTACCCATAACTAACTAAAAATGGCCTGAAGCGAAAATTTTTATTGTTCCAAATGAGAACAGCACTTCCCGATTCGCTTCAAACTCCTTCGGTGAATCCTACTTTACCCAGTGAAAAGCGCTACTTGAAAAGTAGCAAGAACTGACAAAACACTAACCTGAAAATAGCAAATGTCACTAGCATAATAGTGATAGCCAACAGTGATATCCCACAGCCAATATATGTTATTATGTTCAATGCTAGTTTCTCCTTCGGAGTGACTTTATCGCCGCCAACATTCATAAGAACAGCGAAGTTTGTTAAATGGTTGCAACGGCACACTCGAAAGCCACTAGTGTCACCTACGTATCGACAACCATCCGTTGACCATGCTAAAAGATAGAAATTTCGAAACTGTATGGGTAAATTCGTATAAAAATGAAAATTAGAGAGCGATGATCATAGAAAATAACAATAAAAATGTGAATTATTTTGACTGAAAACTTTCGATGTGAAAACATGTGTTATATCCTAGATATCCTAGTATGACAGTTTCTACTTTTTAAATCAAAACCATACAAAATCCCTGCTACTATTTTTCTGCTATTTTTCTCTCTTTTACTTGCGCCATAGAAGTTAAACACTGCAAAACCGAACTTCTCATCGTCAAACACATTTTGTACAGCTATTTCCCTCAAAACACTGTTGATTAAGTTTCTTTAAATCCATGCATTCCAAAAAGGTGTGATATCCATTTATGCTATCTTCCTTAATATCTGAAGCTTACGCGATGTCATAAGGTTAGAAATTTTGCAGTAAAACTGTTACCAAATCCACATGCAAATCCAGAACTGACCACGGGCTGTAGGAAACGCTGACTTTAGACAAAAATTTCTCCAGGGCACTTGAGCTAATGTCCATTTGCCGCCACAATCTGCCACCACATGCGGGGATTAAAGTGGCGCCTTCGCAGGAGAAGTACAAACAGAAGGAAAACAAGGCGCTATATCACGCACGAAATGATAAATTAGGATAGGAGTAACTTGATTTATACACTTAAAACATTCTTCTAAATTCAGCGCTTCCTACAGCCCAAACTGACAAGCAAATAGCAAACCTGAAGTTGTAACATTCCAAAACACACACGCTGGAGTCCCAGTGATGTTAGCATTCAATGGATAGAAGAATCCCCGTAACTCTTCGCTCTCCTTCAAATTTCTAATAACGGCTCCTTTGATTGACGTTGATATGATTTTGCTGTCAATCACTTCAGTTGTTGAGGCATTGAGTGTCGTTATGAATAACTTCGTATTGTCGTATAGAAATGTAGTTATCCTATTAGCGCTTTCGTTCACCGAGGATCTCTTTATCAGCGACTCTGGCAAGAATATGTTCGCAACATCGTTTATTGTGACTTTTTCTTCAGTGGATACTTCTAAGGTGAGGTTTATATATCCATTTTTGTTCGTCTTTTGCCCTCGGATCAAGAATCCTCCACTAACTTTAGTGCTCACTAAAGCGACACCAAGAGCTAAATTTTTCTTTGACGTTGTGAATGTTTTTGTATTATTTTCTAGTTGAATGTTATTAGCAAGATTTTGCACAGCTGCTAGCAATCTAAAAATGAAAGAGGGAAAATATTTGTACCGAGTGAGTTAAAAAGTCTTATCCACTGTTGAAAAGTCGTTCCAAAAAACCATCCAATAAATCAGAAAAACAGTGATTCAGTTTTATTCATTCATTCATATTAAATTCTATATACACGGTAGCCAAATTAGCGAAGAATGGCTGCTTTTCAGGGGGTCGTGAGTGACTATGACTGACTTTTAACGATGTATCTACAAAACTCGTTGCTAAGGCAAAAAGAAAGCTCAAATAAGTTTCATTTTCATCACTGTTGGGCTTATATGCTGGAAAATTTGATCGAGGAATCTAGGCCTGTTTTGAAGGATTCAGAAATGTACGTGTCATAAGAAACTGCTCATAAGAAACTCGTGGGCCACAAGCTGTGATTTGGGCTGATTTGAGAGAAGAAAGAGACTATTTCAAGCCGAATAGCAAGCAAAAGGCGAGAGAAATGATAATGAAAACCAAGGTAACTTTGAATATCATTCTCAACATAACAAACTCACTGCGTTTCCTACAACGCATGATTTTCATGGGCCATCAAAAAAGCGACAACAAAGGCCAACCAATGGCCACGCATGAAGGCTGAAACAGGCCTTTCAAAAATAGATCTTACTTTTCTGACGTCTGGTATTTTTGCTGAGCATCCACCACAATTTCAGTTTGAGCGTCCATCAGATTGTTAGTGACGTTGAGCACATCATTCACGATCTAAAAAAGAATTTGTATTACGTTCGATTGTTTCTATGCTAGATCAATTGCTTCTTGCGTCCAAAAACTGTTTTACGTCTGAGAAACTGCCTTTCAAGTTCTCAAAAAGGAACTCATGTTCAGCTTGAAGAGAATTTTGAAATGGTAAATACGCTTGTCTGAAATACAACAAAGAAAATACCTAAACACAGCATTGTTTCTTGGGTGCGCAACTTTTTGATTTCAATGAGGTAATGCAAACGTTTAACCTTGCAAAACACTTCCATTACCTCTTGAGAATAAAAAAGAACAGACCTGCAAATAGAGTTTCAAAATGAATCAAATCATTTCTTTGACACCCCTCTACCAAAGTTCATATCGTTTAACTTCTTATCAGTAAACTCCATGCGTTAGAGGATCTTAATTTGGCCTTATTTCAAAACGCTTTGATTCTTGCACAAGTCTAAGAGAGTTTGCTGAAGGGATGAACTAACAAACACAATGTGAAGGGCCTATTGTTTTCAAAAATTCCTGCATATGTTTCAGTTACTATCCCTCTTAGCTGTGCCACAGAAAAAGACTTCACTTCAGTCAACAAGGATACTCCCCTTTGGGTGGCCTCTTTATTCTATATTCGTTCCGTAATTCCATGTTCCATAATGTTGTAGTCCGTAATTTTGGGGACGGAAAGGAAAAGGAAGAAAGCACCTTTTCTCCTCTTCCCGCTCCTCTTCCCTTGTTTGTTTTCAACAGAATCCATAAGGAAGAGGGTAAACTAAGGAAAAGAAAGATGCCAACCTTATCCAAGCTCTGTTTAACATTGACAATGTTATCAACTGTATCCACAGCAAATTTGATATCCAAGTTGTTTGTCACCAATTCCGGATTTTTCGTTAAATTGTTCAGTTTCGACGCTGCTTGTACAACTGTTGATGAATTTATGATCTCCTACGATGAGAAAAAGTATACGGTAGTACACAGATGAATTTTATATGCTCAAGTCACTACAGTTTACAAAAAGTAAAAGGACATTAATGTCCAAGTCATATTCCCCATCAAAAATAAACTGAAGTCAGCCTCAAATCAAATGTCACTTGAGATTTGCTGTGACGCAAAATTCCTAATGTAAAACACTTCAGTTGTTGATATTCGCGGGAATTTTCATGTGATGTCTACTGCAAACAGAATAAGCATACTTCGGATAACTCTGACAGCGCTTGTGTCGTTTTCGTCTTGTATGGACACTGAGCATTATTCGGAGTCTGCCATTTTGGAGCTGCTGAAAGCCCAAAACTCTTGCATCGCCGGATCGCAGCAGCACTTGTCGTCAAGTTGTTGTAGTTGTTCCTGCTGTTGTATGGACACGTGACATTAGCTGTGGTACCAGCGGCAGTATCTGGCCACTGAATAATCCCTTTGATAGCTGCGTCCCCAGTTGATTCAGAAAAGCAACATTCTGCAGAAGAAAGCAAAAAAGAATGAGCACTTAACATACTTTATAATTATAAAAATAAAACGAATACTTGTCACAAAAAGTTGTGCTTGTCTTCACTGGTTGCAACAGTGCTCAATGCCACGTAAGCAGGGTGAATTATAATGATTGGGACTCGGTTAGGCCCAGGGATAAATAGTATTACTTTTAATAGTAATACTATTTATCCCTGGTTAGGCCATTGACCAGAGCTCTGCTTTAGACCTATAGGCAAATTTGAACCTTTAACATCAAAATTTCAGCTTTCAAATCAAAGCACCAATATTAACAAATTTTCAAGTTAAATATCGAAAAAATTTTGAAGTGGATTAGCCATCGATTGGACTTGCTACAAGTCTCTCTCTTGTCATCACAAGACATAGAGCAGAATCAGGGAGAAATTACACATTTTGCACCTTAAAAAATATGCTGAGAATAGAGAGAGACTTGTAGCAAGTCCAGCCATCGATTCGATTAAAGCTGAATTCCCATCGCTGGGCCCAACCAAATATGTATACTTTTTAAAGGACAAGTCCGGGGTTATTATATTTGTTGATTATTAAAGAGATTACAAAGTTTTCAATTTTTTCTCTTTTTCTGCGAAACTACATATTTCAATCTGCTAAGAAGTGCGAAATGACGTCATTTTATATGACGTCATTTCACGTTGACCTAAACGAGGCTGCCAAAAGCGTTGATATTATACCACTCACATTGCTAGCCTCCTTATTGCGCCTTCGCACACTCATACAAAATGCATAATGGCGACGACAGTTGGCCTAACCTACGAAGATTCTTCAACCAATTTATGAGAGTTGGAGGCATAAAAACTTGGAAAGAACTCACGATTGGTGTTCAGCAGTTGGTAAGGTTGCTTTTTAGCAATAATTTTATCAACTTCGGACTTGTCCTTTAAGAGACACGAGATACTTCAGATCTTTTCTTCGCTCAATTTTCGCAAAAATGTCCACTGCAAAAATTCGTCAACTATTTCCCACCCAATTATTCAGATTGTGTTTACACAATGCCTGCATATTTTGAAAACGGTGAAAATGTGACGGATAGGCCTCCCGTTCACACGAAAACGGCACATGACTGGCACACGAAACTGCACACGAAAATGACTGCAGATTTTGAAAACGGTGAAAATGTGACGGATAGGCCTCCCGTTCACACGAAAACGGCACATTTTTTGACTGCAGATTTTGAAAACGGTAGATTTTAAAAATGGAACTCTAACCGGCATATTTTGGAAACGACATCGTGTGAACACTCGAAAATGACGAAAACAGAACATTTTTCGAGGCTTTTGGGAAAAAAATGATCGATTCTTGTGGTTTATGTACATTTCTTTGGCATCAAAATCTTAATGGAACGAGTTTTTCACCGTTAAATTTCCTACCGTTTTCACATTTTTCCGGCATTGTTTGAAAGCTAGCTCAAACTTTGCCACCATTACATTTTTGACCGTTTTCAAAATGTGCTGGCATCTTGTGAACGTAGTCTTAGACAGTAAAAAAATGCTTACCATAGCTCGTCAAGCTAACTGAAAGAACAACGAAATTGGAGGATCTTAAATCTTGAGCAGAAAGTAGCCGATCTCTTGAGCAAATATTCACTATCTTCGTTGATTGAGTATGAGTGTAATAAACAAGGGCGTCCACAATCACACTGCCCCGCCTGTAAAAAATTGAAATGTATTGAGTAAACCCTTTTGAATGTCATCCTAGGTGAGTACAAACATTCAGGAAAAAATTTCAAAATTAGATTCTCACTTTCACTCGTCCAAATGAAAACTTTGTTCCAACATTATGATCACTGTTTAAATAGCTGAAATGACCATGAGTGATAGGACACCCAATGTGTAGCAGTTTGAAATTTATATCAGAAGCGAGCCACCTTAACTTATTATTCATTTGTGTTTTTAACTTATTTTTACTTGGTATACAACGACTTTTCACTGTTTCATAATTTTTGAAATTTATGAAATTGAGCCACCTTAAGTGCAGAGCCACCTACAAATCCATAATGGCTCTTAATCTGCCAATTTCCGGGCCGATTTGATCTAAATGTAAGTGTACCAAGGTGTTCATTCGGCTTTATGATCAGCGTGTAACGTAAGAACGCGCTAGGAACGAGGTTGCCAAATTGGCAACAGACGAATACAGTAAAAACCCGCGTATAAGAACCTAGTGATTAAGAACCTACAGGCTGAAAATTCTGACATTAGACCCCCAATATATAAGAACCCATTCAGCCTGAAATTTGAAATAGGTTCTTATTCTTGGAGATCATCAAACTAAATCAAAACTCTAGTTGCTTTGTCATAGAGCTTATACATACTGATTCTGTGATGTGTGCAAATTGCAAAGAGCTCTAAAGATGCTTTGAAAGCTTTTCCTTGCATTCTGTAAAATTTCTGATTCTTCCATGAACTGATGTTTTGATAAGGCCTCATGAACACAGGTGTCTCTCAACTGACAGTGGATAATGGGCTTGAAGTCTCAATCTGAACAAAATAAATACCTGGAAGCCCTGAATTAAATAAGAACCAATTTAAGAACCTGAACAGCCTTATTTCCTACTAAATACTAAATACATAAGAACCTAATCAGGCTGACTTGCAAAATTGCAGGTTCTTATACGCGGGTTTTTACTGTACGGTAAACATGGCGATGAGGAACTTTTTACCAAGATGCATTGCGTTCTTTAGTTGAATTCCTATAGAATCGTTAACGATTCGTAATTCGGAAGCAATGCATCTTGGTAAAGGTTTCTCGCCGCCATCTTTGGTGTAATCGTTTATTCTACTTGTTTTGAAACCTACCTTATGTTTTGAAGAGCGATGCCAATCTCTTCCGTAATTCCTTTCTGGGATAATGCAGATTTGACCTACAAAGAAGAACAAAAGCTTTCGCATTTCTCCAAAACAACAACGGCAAAGTTCTTCAATACAGACAACAATGAAACAGCTAATGCTAAAATATAGCCACATGAATCTACTAATTCTTTGAATTTATAATTTTCCTATTTCGAAATCAACAATAACCCTTGCTAGATGGGTTGAACATAGGGGGAAATTTGCCACTTGAAATGACTTAATTGGGGGTCTATTTTAGTGTGGCGGTTAGGTGGATTGGGCCCTATGTTGGATGCGGAATACAATTTCTGCAAGAAAATCAGCACGGTATACGGTTTTCCTAGTGCTACGCGGTTGCGGAAAATCGGAATTTAAAGCAAACGGTTTACGGTTCTCGCTTACTTCGTAGAACTTTTTACTGGATAACCGTCATGATCTATTGGATCTTTACATAGCTGTAAAAGTACGGTCATCGCGGTTTGTAGATTCACATAAATTTCCTTGGGATTCCTGCTTCATTTACATGAAAATATTTATCGTACTGAAGAAAACTGACGGTTGCGGTTTATATGAGAAAATGGCTCGTGGATGACGGTTAAGAATACAAATTTTGGCGGTTTGCGGTACTGACCCACCATATAAAAGACCCTCGTAATTTAACGAAAAGATATGTTGTTTTGCGGGAAAGAACTTAAAACAGTCCTTGGCACGTAACAGCAGGGGTTACAATGGATCTATATCAATAGACAGAGCAGAAACTGCGCACGCATGCGCGAAAATTCGTAACTTTGAGACCCCCTAGCTCCCTGCAACAGATACCAAAATTAGGCAACACTTGATATTTTCTTCCTAGGACCTAAATCTCTTGATTTATCAGTCCAAAAAGCTTATCTGTCCAAACACTTCCTTATCTCAGATTGGTCGGTGACGTCATTTTACGCAGTTTCTGCTCTGTCATATCAATACAGACATTTTCGAAGATGCAGAAAACGGAAAAATATATTTAAAGGAAAAATCTCCAAAGATCATCGGCGGGTTCCAGTAACTACTAGAAAAAAGCTCCGTGCGTTCACTCAGAGTAAACATGGTTCGAGAAAAAGGGCGGTACAAGCAGCTATATAAAATGCACGCAAAGATTAGAAATAAATCGCAGTGATTTAAGGTGAAGTTTTTCTTGCAACCGCAGAAGTGGAATAGCCCTCAACACACAGATACATACGGGAAAGGGTGGTGCCTGAAATCTTTCATTAGAGGGGCTGGAGGTACCGACAGGGGGCTAAAATGGCTAAAAAATGAAGCTTCTTACGCCATTTTGCAAAATTTCATCTGACAAGAACCCAAAATTCCCTCAGACGGGTGGGGGGCTAAATGCTTCCGAAATCGGGGTTGTAGCCCCCCTAGCATATGGGACCACCACTGCATATGGGGCCAGCCACCATAACATCTAGAACATCACCCTGTTTACTGTAACAAATATGAATTTGTAAACCTTGCTTCTGAGAAAAACGGAAAAAGACACACCTGATAAGTGGCATATCCCGGTACCCATAATATACCATCTACGCTCCCCAAGTCTTTTAAGAACCGTTTCAGATTTTAACTTATAGGACAAAGATTTGGTATCAAAAAGTAGAACTTACCGCTTTTGTAACATTGGCCTCAAATGACTTGTAGTACGCACTAGATGCATCCAGCAATAATGTTGAAAATACTTGATCAACCGTGAGAGTTATCTTTGTTGTTGATACATCTGCATGGAAAAGAAATTAAAGAATGATGTACTAGCCTGCTCGCAGACTTTGGTTACTGTGGAGGAGTGGAAAGAAAGAAACTTTATTTCTTTTGGATAATTCAAATTCCAGTTCAAAGCCAGAAGACCAAAGCATCTTTGATCTTTGTGATTTTTCTCATTGCCTTAGGAGCACTTAGAAATAGGATTGATATCAGTTATCAGTCCCCATATAGCATACATAATTTCCAGGACAAAACGATTCTCCTTACGATTTCAAGGATTTATCGGGAAAATAAAACGATTTTCGCAAAACAGTAGAACCTCCATCAACGGACACCTTTATACAACGGACATCTCGGAACAACAGACAAATATTTTCGTTCCGAAATACGGTATGACAATAGATGACATCTCCATACAGAGGGCGCCTCTTTACAACGGAGAATAAATTGCTATATAGAGGTTCTACTGCACAACGATTCCAGGGAACGACAAGCCTCTCAAGGTTGGTTACCTGTAAACTTGATGGTTGATCTGTTCGACTCTACAGTCCTACTGAGCGAATCCTGAATTCTGCACCAGTAGAATCCCTGTTGGTCCGCTTTTTCAACCGTGAAACTCAAACGTTGAGAAAACTGAGTGCTTCCAGTGAAAAATCCAGTACCAGACTTTTGCACCGTCGTTGTCGAAGATAACTTGAGTTTACTTGTATCAAGAACTTTTCCATCTTTTATCCAAGAGAATGAAGAGATTGCAGTGTAGTTGTTATAGCTGCATTCGAGTAACACTGACGTGTTTGTCTTAATGCTGTAACTTCGAGGATGAGTCTGGAAACGGGCTGGGCCTAAGATGAAACAAATGTTGATTACAGCACAATTTTCATACGTTGGTAAACAAATAAGCGAAGACAGCTAATCAAACATACACGTATTTTGTTAAAAGAAACTAAGAATTTGAGCCATGAACATTCCAGTCCGTCTTACCGTTCCCTTTATGGTTGTTCCTGTAACCACCATTCCAGCATTCCGCCAAGTTCCAATACGGAATGCTGGAATGGAATGGCGGATCGGTGTAATGTGAGAAAGGGATCGGTCAGACGGACTTGACGAAATAGACTCGGGACAGGTTTAGCGGTATACTCACTGGAACAGACAATTCCATTGCCACTGAATCCTTCTTTGCACGTGCAAATATATGATGCCACCACATTGGTACATATTGCATTTTTGTCACATAAATGTGTGCCAGTAGAACATTCGTCGAAATCTATGAATATTGGATTAACAGAATTAAAAATGGTCAGAAAGGTCCAAAATTCAATGACTTTGAACAAAAGAACTCATAAAATCATAAACTAAGGATCTCCCAAAATCATATCTGGGGATTTAGTAGCTTTGAACCAATGGCTAATTCCCGTTGAGACTTCTTTCAATTTTGTAGTTCAGAACTGATAAAATCAGTGACAAACATAAGAAACTCTAAAATTAAGAAGTTTCTTAATACTATTAAGATCAGCCATTGGTCTGGCCTTGAACCGTCTCGCATCAATTGACCCACCTACCTGTTTCACTTACCTTTTTGAATTCCTACTTCTGAAAAGAACAGATTATCGATTTGAGCATGGAAGGAAGTTTTACTTACCGATTCAACTTACCTCCTTTCATTTGCATCTTGAAGTGATCTAGTTTCTTTTCTGTTTGCTGTCTCCATCCTTTATTTTCTTCATTACTAATTGACAATGACAAAGCTGCAACAAACACATTACCAACAGACAAAACCAGAGCTTTAACTTACCATTACCACTCACCATTTTTCGTTTGCATCTCAACACATCTATTCTCTGCTTTGTTTACTCAGTCCTCATTCTTTATCATCCATGATCATTCCCTTGTAATGTCAAAGCTGAAACAAACTTATTATCAATTGAAAGTTAGATAGAAACCAGAGCTTTAACTTACCAATTCCACTAACCATCTTTCGTTTGCACCTTGAAATCATCTATTTCTGGTTTTGTTTACTCAGTCCTCATTCTTTATCACCCTTGATCATTCCCTTGTAATGTCAAAGCTGAAACAAACTCATTATCAGTTGAAAGTTAGGTAGAAAACAGAGCTTTAACTTGCCAATTCCATTAACCATATTTCGTTTGCACTTTGAAGTCATCTATTTCGGTTCTGTTTACTCTGTTCCTATTCTTTACAATCCATGTCATTTGTTTGCAATGTCAAAGCTGGAACAAACTCATTATCGATAAGACCATTGACTTACCTTCACTTACCGTCTTCAGTTTGCCTTTGAATTCATTTTTTCCTTTAATCGTCTTGAGCTTCATTCTTCTAAGCCTGGTATAATTTTCAGCTGAAAAACACTGATTTCGAATGGGAAATTCAACAACCTTGATGAAGCCGCTTACCTTTCTACTTACCTATTTACGTGCTTCCATTTATTACTCTACCTTGTTTTTCTTCATCATCCTTCTCCTCTCTACCTTCTCTTGCTCTTCAACTTTTGCTCATCTAAAATTCAATTAATCCATAAAGGACGAAGCAATGCGAAACAGTAGGTGAACTATTTCAAGCCTATGTCATTTCTCTGGATGTCTATACGTCCTATGTCGTCCTATGGCAAAAGTTCCAGTTACCTTGATCAACCGAATGGATGCAACAATCAAAATTCTTCTACCCTTTTCACATTGGCAGTCTAGAAAAGCATCTGGACCGACATGTCGCGTTGTATGAAAGTTGTTTGTCTAGTGTGAATTAGAAGAGACCTGCAACGCTGAAACGAATTTGCTCAAGTTATTTAATAATTACCTGTCGAAATCGGATTCCGTGTTAGAATTACGTCCGGCTCACAAATTTTGAGCTATAAACATATGAACTTCCCGATTTTGCCTTACTGGCGGCTATTTGATTGAAAGACGGGATCGCCCGCGTTTTCAACAGCGTGCATATTTTTGCACTTTTGACGTTAGAGATTATATCAAACTTGTTAGAAGGCCTACACACAGCATAGTTGAGTGAAGAAGTAAACATTTGGAAAAGGCAAGCGGTAGCGGTGAACTTCGAACTTGACTACGGACTCGTTGATATCGAAGAGATTGTGATTCAACATTTTCAGTTAGAGCCACTACCTTTTGCTAATAAGGGAAGCAATAGAGCAGCGAGCTCGACGAAATTAAAGAGACGAAGGGAGGGCGGGACCTTCAACGAACGTCTTGTCCGTGCAGACAAACAAATTGCCGTATGTTGTATGTTTTTGAAGTCGATTGATTCCTTGTTGGGGAGACGAGATACACTTTGCACAAGGAAACTTATGTGTCCCCTCCCCTTGTGCAGTGGGCTAAAGCTCATGCGCCCGTCCGAGCTTCAACCCCAAAACGCTGCTGCGCATGAGCTTTATCCTACTGCACGGGGGGACACATAATTTTCCGTGGACCTTTGTCTCTCGCAAAAATCAACACTACAAGTCCTTGAACATGCCCCCAGTTGCTACATACATACATAAATACCTACTCACAAACATGCTTATTTGGTATAGACAGTCAAAAAGGCAGGCCGTCGAGAGGGGGAGCAGAGACGGCAATGTCCCACAGGGCCTCGGGGTTCAGGTGGCCTCAAAAGAAAGATACTCCCTTGCCTTCTGCTCGCTTCGCTCTCATGGGGCCTCATTTCGCAGTGTTGTCCCTGGGCCTAAAAATGCTCTCGGTGGCCCTGCAAAAAGGCAATATCAAAGGCAACAGGGACCAGTGAAGACGGATACAATTCGTTTTTCTTCGGAATTCAAGTACCCTCATGGGGAACCATATTCGAAAACGGGCCACTTTGTCGAAATTAGTTTTGAGGTGAACGCTTATTCAAAGGGGCTGGGGCCCTATTTGCTCGAGGACTTACCACTTCCCTACCACTTAACAGTATTGAACAAAATCCATGCATGGCAAGTTTACACCATCCCGCATTCTTGGTGAGGATTATCACAATTTTGTTGTGAAGATCTTCACATTCTGAGACCACCATCATAAGCGTATGAGTTAGTGGGGAAGAGGGCCGCTCCCTACAACGTTGAAAAATTCGAAAAAATTAGCCTTCTCGCGGGCGAAATTCCACCTTGAGTCCGGTAACAATGTTGGCAAACAATTGACATTTTGTTGGGCAGCCGCAACAAATTTTGTCTTTCCTGAAGTTGCAACAAAGATACGAAAAGATACTGTTCAAAGCATTCAACGCCTAGGTCAGGATCAGAAGTATAAAGTGTCGACGCTGTTTCTGTCTTACTTGGCAGAGAAGCACTGAGAAATACAAAGCAAAAGATCATCTTATCAGAAAGCTTTGTTTTTCCTCCGTCGTTGATTTCTTACAGCAAACCCGATTAGAAAATGACTCGGAAACTTCTGGCTGATGTCTATGAAAATTTGACCAAACTGCTGAAACCTTTTCAGAGACAATGTTGTAAAACATTGTCTAAAATCCATAAATTCACTCCAGAAACTGCTAACATTTCTGTAAACATAAGATCCTTTTGGATGATTACAAAGTCCGTCCTGAGCTAAACAAGCATAAGATTATCTGATTATTGATTTCTTCATAACCCCAAATGATCGTTGATTCTGTTTTTTGCTACAGTCAGAGAGATGAGTGTTGCTGCTAAAGTCGCCTTCAATGGAAAATCGAGCGCCTAGTATAAGGACAAGAATCGCCTCAAGGTCAAAGGCAATATTTTGGTCTTTATGTCAAACGAGAATGATACGCAAAAATCAAAAGTCATTACCCCTAGTTTGCTTATAGTTCGTGCACAAAACTATTGGTGCATCTGTGTCAAATGAGATGTCATGTGAGATTTACGATAACGCAAAATTACTTATGCAGAACCCTACAGAACGTTTCAGTTGTTGCTATTCGCGGGCATCTAATTTGAGACAAGCAGTCACGAAGATTCCTCTGTGCAGAATGATATGCATGAAGATGTTTTGGTTCAGTGTGATCACGTCCCTTCCCCCAGTCCATGGCGCCATTGCTTGCTGGGATTCTGCACCTTTCGTCTCAACTTCACTTGCGATGATTGCATCCGTTGCTGTGTAGGAGGGGGGTCCTTCTACCTTTGGTTATGCTGCAAATGCTAGCCTCTGTGCA
The DNA here is from genome assembly GCA_964020215.1 of Aurelia sp. 3 sensu Dawson et al. (2005). Taxonomy (NCBI): domain Eukaryota; kingdom Metazoa; phylum Cnidaria; class Scyphozoa; order Semaeostomeae; family Ulmaridae; genus Aurelia; species Aurelia sp. 3 sensu Dawson et al. (2005). The sequence goes on along the minus strand of OZ026574.1, from coordinate 25,959,099 downwards.
GTTGAGTTATTTGATAAAGTTGAGTTATTTGCATAATGAGTACTATCAATAAGTGGCTAATGATTCGTTCGTTCTAGAAAACGATTGTTTTGACATAATTAAGCTGCTAATGAAGTCAAGAACGTGCCAATTCTGGGTGAATTTGTTGCTGTGCCAGGGTAAACATCCTAGTAATTTATCCATCTTATGGTGTCAAATCTGTCTAACATGAAATAAGCCGACGTCAAATGTTGCTATAGGATCGCGGGAAACTTCTGTATCGCATGCACTTTCTGTGCGCTTTCTTTATTTCAGTGCTCATTAGCAGAGATAAAACGGTAATCAATTGCATTAACGAGCGTGACGGACTTTCTTACTTACTGACCTCGAAGCCCCTTCTTAGATTACAAAGTGGACTTTGTAATCAAAAACACTAGGTAGCTTGACTATTACAACTTGGCCGTTGCTCACTACAACGAAAATAAAGTTTGTCTTAAATCATTATCTTCATTTGATATCTCAAAATGCCTCCCCAGCCTACCCTGAACCTGATCTTGACGAGTCAGACCGCCAATCCAGTCAAGCATCTGCTGAGATAAACTTTTCTTCCACAATAAAAATCACATTCAGGAGACTTATAAACGAACTTTGAAGTACTTTTGCAATTAATCAATGTAGATACAGTAAAAACATATCCTCGAGATGACAACAAAAAATTCATTTAAATTGGATGATAAAAATCTAGGATGGAGTAGTGAACAAAATTAATGACTTACTTGCCATTCCTCCTCTCCAAACAGCTTGCCACGTTCATTTTATTGACAAATTTAGGCCAATGTTTCGTGTTGGTTTCGAATTCTTGCCGAACTGTAAATTTCCATGGGAGTAATGAACCGTGAAGAGAATAACACAAAACAAACAAAGAAAGTAAAAGTAGCGCGCATTATATTCTCGCCACGAGAATCTGTCTTTTCTTTAGAAATGCTATTAAAATACCTTCAGCATGTGAGCTCCTTCACAGCAGAAGAGATGCTACACTATTCTGAGCGTGCATTAAAAAACTCATCCACATTGGATTAAAAAATCATGTGAATATTTTTGCAGTCTTTTCATGGAAACAGTTCAAAATCATGTAAAAATTTCTTCTGAGCTCTTCGCACTCTTTGGCGGAATAATTTGCGTGGCTGTAAGTCTGTGTTTGATTACATTGTTTCGTTTCCTTGACTCACACAATTCCACAAATTGAGAACAAGGCCCAGTGGGAGTTGCATATTTAAACTCTTGGTTCCTTCTGTGTAATTTGTTAGGGAGTTGAGTGCTGGCGAATGTTGGGAAGAAGAGGAGAGGGTTTCCAAATTTTTGTTGAAAATAGTAAATTTTTCATAGTTGCTATGTCAACTCTTTGCGAAGAAACGTCTGGCTGCCAGGCTCCAAAAAAGTGTTTTTTCCCGGTAGCAAGCAAAGCCCCTTCATTTCTTTTTACACACTTTCTTCTTCTTTCCCAATATAGCTCTCCATTCTTTCCCTTACCTTTCTCTCCTTCTTTCTTTCCCCTTCCTCCCTTCCTTTCTTTCCCCTTCCTTCTGTTTCTTTTTCCTTTTCCCCCTCTTCCTTCCTGTGAAACTTGAGCATCTCAGCTACCTTCCTAGTAGCACCGCTACCACGCTACTTCGTTTTTTGGCCCCGCTAGCTGCTTTTCTCGTATCTAGTTGAAATTGAAGCCTAAAATCAAAGTAATGTCTATCAAACTTTCCATAAACGAGGGAGAATGATGGACTTGCCCAAGCCTCTTCCGTGTCAAGATACAAAATAATGACCTCTGCGAAGGCGTTTTTCTATCTTCTTCGCAGAGGCTTCCCTTTTCTCCTGCGTATGGGTAACTTTTAAGTGGCAGTTTTTGTAGAAATAAACACGGGAGAGACTTGGGTACGTCCAGGAGAATGAGAACCAGATAAAGACAGAGTGACTCAGGACCATTGAACGTTTTGGAGGTTGTTGCTGTGTAAGCCACAGAATGTCCAAGACAGATAGACCAACAGCGTTGTACAAACATTTCTTTTTCAAGAGAAAGAGTCTGCACACAGACTAAACATTGCTCTTCTGCGCGCGAAATCGTACCTACTTGTTTCAAACTTGATCAACTAATTTGAAACCTGATCAAAGGTAGGAATAACAACAAACTTAACAACACTATTTCCTGTCTTGCTCTCGGTTTCATCTGATATAGCCATGCCATGACACGATTTTCTACAAGCGTACCTCTTCTCGTCCCACGTATCACCTTCTCCCTTTTACTACCAAAAACGTTGCACATAAACTTATACAAATGCGCAATAGAGAACAATATATGATCAACCTGTGAGGTCCTTTGGTGCCTTTCTTTGTTCTAGCTAACCAACGAATCACAGCGCAGTACTTAGCTGATGTGATAAACTCAAAACAGTACAGCACAGTCTGCCTCAAATTCGATGTCACGTGGAATTTTCGATGACGCAAGATTGATCATACAAAACACTTTAAGTTGTTGTCATTCACGGTAAGTTTCACGTAATATCCAATTTGACAAGGCCCTAATCATTTTACAACAACTTAACAGCCGAATGCGGCAAGTAACAAGTCTACAGTGTGGTTCAGATTTTCAAATAATCCCTGATGGTAGAAAAAGGTAAAATTGGAACAAAGTTTTTACTTATTGGTGAGCTGTCGTACTTGTCCTAACTCTTGTACACCCTGAAAGCCCATGGTTATAGCCCCATTAAAGTTTTAGCTTCTTCACTTTGTGCTGTCAAAACTTCGCTTGCATATCGATCCAGTAACTCGCGTTTCTTTCGCCTTACAAGCATGTCTTCTACTTCTTGTTGCGAGGGTACGGGCACGTGAGCTTTAAACGACTCTGACTTTGGCGCCTCATCACTCATAATGAAGTCTTCTTCTTCATTGTCTCCAGTCTCTTCAACTGCGTATATATTACTTTCTTCATTTTCATCGTCTTTGATTTCACCTTGATCTTTCTTTTGTTGCCATTCGGCAACAGCTTCAGCAATCGCTCGTTTTTCGGCCTCCATCTCTAACGGAACGAGAACTCCATCATCTTCGTCACGATAACCGTAGTAATCTGCGTCGATCAACTTATACAACTCGGCTCTCGTTTTCCGAACTGGTTTCGGCGGTTCTTGCTCGAATAACTCTCGCACGCCTGGTAGCTCTTTCGCAGCGCCGAAATACTTATATCCCCGATTTCCAGGCAATTCTTTACCCTCACTATCTAACATTTTAGGTCCGACTTTGGAATAATCAGGACCTCCAAGTTCTATAATCCGGTCCTCCCAGTGTCGTTTTTCTCGGATTAGTTTGTTGATTTCATCATTTAGGTCACGTATTCTAAACTCACCCAATCCAGCGTTTTGTATCTGCGCAACACGTTTTGAGATGTCCCGAATTACTTGCCGTCTCCATTTGTCCGCTTCTGGGAGATTATTACACTCAGTTGCAAGGTATGGTCGTTTTGTAGGTTTTTCCTCCTTTCCTTCATTTGCCATCATTGTTGTCCATCGTGACAAAATTGCCATCGCTTTCTCTGCACTTCGAGCCATTTTGAGCTGACTGTGTTGCTTCAAATTGTCTCAAAAGATCTGTGAACAAAGAAGCATTTATTTGTAATCATAACAAACAAACTTCAGAAAGAATCTACAGTACACTAACAGGCATGGTAGCGGAGCGCTGCTTTGCAGAGTGCTGTGGGCTGGGTACCGTCTTGGGGGTCTGGTGGGTGATGCTTGGATCTTGCAACGGCAGGATTTGGGTTCCGACCTGGGTCTGGCGGGTGAGATGTTTTTCCTCATGTAAACAGGCCCGAACTGAATATCAAGCTACGCATGGGTAATACTGATTATTGGGAAAAATCTGCCAGGATAACATGAGGATCAGATTTTTCAAATCTTGAAAGGTGGGCCTAAAAATGTATCATTCTTTCCATTGAATTGGATGGCTTGAAAGGAGATTTAGGTACTTTGCCATAACTTGCCATATGGAAATCTTTTGATATGTTGGTTATTTTCAAAATGGTGCCATTTTGATATTCTTTCTTAAAGAATTCATGGAAATTTTTAAAAGATTTAAATCATCCTAAATCCTGAATGAAGTGGAAAAAGGATTTCATCGAAACCATAATTCATGATGGTCTGTAACATGGTGGCAAGCAGAAATCTATCACTATTATGATTTAAGATTTAGAAATTTGATGAAGTCACAGACTCAAATATAATCAATGCTGCATCAACATATCAAAAACTTTCCACCACAGATTTACAGAAAAGTAGCCTGAATTTTGTTTCAAGCCATTTGATTCAAAGAAAAGTGCAATAAAACTTTACAATCACCTCTTTAAAGATTGAGCCCCATGTTCACCTGGTCACTATTTTGTAACAAACTTTGATAACAAATGAAAGAGAAACATGAATAGACACTGAAAAGAATACTTCTTAATAGTGATAAAAATTACTGAGGGGAGGGTTGCAGCAACCTATTGAAAATGTTGTGATGTATGAAAGCATTGAAAAAATGCCTTGATAATTTCTGTATACATTCAAGGGACAACTGTCAGCCTTGTACCACTGCAAGATTCTACACCATTTTGTTGTTTCTTTGACTTGATCCTTAAGAAAGAAGTGCAGCCCATGGGGGTTCTAACAAAATATTTCTTGAAGAATTCAAGAGTGGCTACCAAAGATCAATTTGACTCCTATGTAACTGAATGCATCTGAACTGGGCTAGGGTACATTCCATTCACTTCTTCCTGAAGATCCGTGGCATGGAACATTTTCTCAGCATAGTGAAATCTGATAAAAACAATGAAAAATTGTCATAACCTTCAATTTCAACATTCAACCAAGGAAAGATTCAACCAAGTAACAAAGGTTTGCGCGCCTGCCTGTTGCAAAGGCAAAATGCGCGCCTGTGGGAACATAAAAATTCAGGCGCGCAAAAAAATGCATGCGGAAGATCTTCTGTGCGAGCAACATAATATGCAGTCTGGCTGGCCGGCTGGAGATCTCGTCAAAAAGTGCCATACTTTGCAGGCTGGCTGAGAACTGGGCATGTTTGGTTCATCATCTACCATACGTTCTAGAATGGTCATTCCTGCAGTCTGCAGACACCTCAAGAGTCTGCGAACAATAAGCTTGAGCAGTATGCAGTATGCCAAATTAAACGTTCATATATGTTTGCTTTTCTTTGTGGTTTATTTTAACATGTGGACAAAAAAAATTGACTGCATGCAGTCACACAGCCTTATGGTGGATGATTATTCTTCGACTATCCACAGGAAGCCCAAATGGCTAAATAACAGATGTCATCTTTGTCCGTAATACAGCAGTATACAATATGAAACTGGCTCTCCTATTCAATGATAAGTTCATTTCAGAACGAAATTAAACATTATCACTTACGTTTTTCAAAGAATAATTGTTGTTTCTTTGTGTATCTAACTCTGGTATTGTAGAACAAAGAAGCATTGTCTTCACACCAACCTCCATCAGGTCTGCCATTTCTTATTCGAATTTGGAAGTCAAGGCAACCAGGCAACCAGTCCTACTCGATCTGAAGTCGAGGCAAATATATTACGTCACATAACGCCGATTAACGGTTCGCAGTTTGTGTGCTGTTCTTATGTTTAAATTTTAACAAGGAATGAATGTTTTCCAAAGGCAAATCCCGAACTATGGTTTTCAATTGCTCTCTAACGCAGCACACAAAGCTCCAAATGAACTTTATCATACATCAAAATGAAGCTCATTTATTCCTTGACAAACTGTAATACAATTAGTTGAAGTCAGTTTTAGAAATAAGAAATTATTAATGCTAAAACAAGGGGAAGTCATCGCCAATTTGCTTTCCAACCATCCTCTGTACAAGCATCTGGGCTTCGAACTCAAAATTCGCTCTCAAAAGTCGAACAGCTTGCAGAAGAACCTAATGAGTAAACACCCGTCTTTCAAGAATTTAAAGAGTAAACACCGTAAGAAAAAACGGGTTTTTTATTACTAGATTCTTCTGCAAGCTGTTTGACTTTCGAGCGTGAATTTCGAGTTCGAAGCCCAGATGCTTGTACAGAGGATGGTTGGAAAGCAAATTGATGATGACTTCCCCTTGTTTTAGCATTAATAATTTCTTATTTCTAAAACTGACTTCAACTAATTGTATTACAGTTTGTCAAGGAATAAATGAGCTTCATTTTGATGTATGATAAAGTTCATTTGGAGCTTTGTGTGCTGCGTTAGAGAGCAATTGAAAACCATAGTTCGGGATTTGCCTTTGGAAAACATTCATTCCTTGTTAAAATTTAAACATAAGAAGAACTGCACACAAACTGCGAACCGTTAACCGGCGTTATGTGACGTAATATATTTGCCTCGACTCCTGATTGAGTAGGACTGGTTGCCTGGTTGCCTTGACTTCCAAATTCGAATAAGAAATGGCAGACCAGATCCAGATAGAGGTTGGTGTGAAGACAATGCTTCTTTGTTCTACAATACCAGAGTTAGATACACGAAGAAACAACAATTATTCTTTGAAAAACCGTACTAAGTGATAATGTTTAACTTCGTTCTGAAATGAACTTATCATTGAATAGGCCAGGAGAGCCAGTTTCATATTGTATACTGTTGTATTACTGACAAAGATGACATCTGTTATTTAGCCATTTGGGCTTCCTGTGGACTATCAAGTAGTGAACGGAACTAGGCCTATTTGGGGGCCGAGGATCTGACGTTTTTTGGCGGGTCCTCCTACTATGCAAACGAACAACTGATCACAACACTAACACAACAGCAACAAGTAGGTCGTTCACTAATTTCTCACACAGCGTTAAATATGGTATCTCAAATACATACTCACAATCTTTGATAGTTTGATCGGCTTCACTGCAACTTTCTGACTTCTTTTCTTCCCGCGATGAAAGGGCCTAACCGAGCCTCCTTTTGAGAACTGTCACTTGACCTCGATTTCAATTGCTGTAAAAAAGACAGCAGCAGCAGCAGACAGCACAGCAAAAGAGCACAAATTTGCCTCGAAGTTTCTTGATTGATGTCTAAGTAAAGGACGATAAAAACTCGAAAATTTTGAGGAATATAACTTTGAAACATTCTATGTCCATACCGTCCTTGTTTCTTGCAAACATATCACAAATCTCTCGTCATTACTTGCACTGTCTTGCTTTGCCAATTTTACTATAGTTATGAAGGTACATACATACAGTTTTACATATACATACATTATTTATCTTGTATCTCAGGTGTAGTCAGGATAGAACTGATGTGGACCTGCTTAAACTAAACGTAGTATAAAAAGTTAAAAGTTACAATTTGTTAAAACAAGAGTTGAATTGTTGAAATATTGTGTTTGAAATTATCCAAATCTTTATTTTTGATTGTTGCAGGGTTATTGATAAGGGCCTCCTTGAAACTATCGTAGTTTTTTTTACATTCTTTACACTCTCAGGCAATAAAAAGTTATCGCATACGAAAAGTGACCTCGAAGTGTTGCGCCCCCCCCCCCCCAAGTTTGAGATGCTTCCTACGTCCCTCATTAGATCACAAAAGCTACAATCAAAAAATAAACTTTGATTATTGGGGGCGGGCTTGAGGCCTACCTGCCTCCCCCCACTTCCTACGGGCGTGGAAGATGTACGAAACCAGGGAGCGCCGTACAAAACTGACGAACTGTTTCTACTCACCACGTCAGAAGTCACAAGCAGTTCTATCTCTCAAAGAATCAGAAGAATTTCAAACTGCAATGTTCACTGGAATTAGTGAGACAAAAAGTATTCAAAGAAATGCAATCCATTTAATTGTTTTGACGTGCAAGAAAGCAAAACAAAACAGTCAGCGACTGGACTTTTTTGTCATAATTTGTGATCATTTGTGGAAGATAGGATATCTCCCACGCTTTGAGGTGAGACGAAACGAAACATTAGCTTAGCTAGTCAATATTCAAGTAATTTGTTTCAAATTATGTTCTCTCGAAAAGTTATAGCTCGTCAGTTGCTGGTTTTTGACAACATCCTCCGTTTGCATAGAAGGAAAGAACTCTGCCAATGCACAGATGTTTGGTGAGCAGTACTTTGTTTGTTTACATTTTAGAATCTGTTGGTGTTTTGATTCAATAAGAAAGACTTCAAAACTTGATTTCGTTGCTTAGGCCAAAAAAGGCCAGCCTCGTCTTTGCTGTCTTGCTGTGTTCGCGATTAATTGTGAATTTTGTTTCATTGAATTTGTTTCATTGAACAGGTAAATACTTGGTTTGACTGCCTCACTCCTCGCCAATGAAATTCTCGTTGCTCCAACACCAAACAGAGACGTACCCCTTTGAGAGCAAGGGGGCCTTGACTTTGAGGCATGTACCCATTCAAGATTTTGCAACTGTGACCAAACAGTACCTCTTTGTTCAGTGACAGAGCCAGGGGAGGGTATGAGGGGGCAAATACACCCCCACTTCAAAAAAATCTAACTAAAATTGTAATTGAAAAATACAATAAAAATGTGTGAGTATACTCTTTTACCCCTTCCCTCCGCAGTCGGAAAAATTTTGAACTTTACCCCCTCACTATTTTTGCTTGGCTCCGCCACTGCCTTTGTTGAAAACAGGGGTGGCGCCAGAAATCTTCCGACAGAGGGGCTGGAGCTTCCGACTGGAGGGCTTTATCACTAAAAAATGCAGTTTTCGTACGCCATTTTGCTAAATTTCCTCCGACAAGAACCCAAAATTTCCTCCGACGGGGGGCTAGATGCTTCCGACAGGGGGGCTGTAGCCCGATGCGTCTCGCGCCTCCTAAGATGCTATCTACAGTCTGATACGGCGCTGATCCAAGTGGTAGTCGTGTTGTGCAAGCGAAGCTGGTTTGTCGAGAAAAAACATTCAGACATTTCGATGGAAAGAAACAGGATACAGCTACACATCTGCCTCTCTGATTTCACTTATTTACTTCAGAGGCATACCGAGGCAGATATCCAGATTCATCCTTCTCCTTTCAATAAGTGCTTGTGACTTCTTTTTTCAAGGAATCTTTACCTGGGTACCAGAGCCTAAACATCTGAAAGGAATAAAAAGAAAAAAAGAAAAAGAGAGAAGATTCTCTCGCTATCTTTTCTTTTTTTTCAATTCAAATTTCTATTAGGCTAAGGTACCCAGGGTAGGGAATCTTTGGTGGCTCTCTTTGTTTTGATTTGTTACTCGAGATTCCTTTCGTCTGTGATCGCTGTTCCAGGCACTACTCCCATTTGAAAAATCACCAAATTGGTGACATGGTCTATCTTCAAATTTCTTTTCTCAAATGTAGCAAAATGGTCACATTTTTTCCCAGACAAAGCAGCTGATCTTGTAATTGCTGTAAAAGTTGGCAAATTGAGTTGAATTGAATTGAATTGAGATCTTTTAAGACTGCCTGGTTTTGAATCATAATGTGAAAAGGACTGATGATTTTCTCCATGAAGTTTCATTCTCCATGATTAGGTTTTAAATGAAACAAAGAAACGCCCTTATAAATGTTAAAATTTGACTTTCAGGCAAGATTGACGATTTTGCTTCAAAAATTATTGCTCAATTTGAGGCAAAATCGTCAATCTTACCTGAAAGTCATGCTCAAATCAATTTGTTCCACACTTTTTACCTGTTGTGGCATCAAAAACAGGCATGTTATCATCTATATACCGGGTGAGCCAGAAAAAAGTTCCCACTTTTGAAAATTCATAACACCAAGACTACTACACGGACTTGAATCATTCAAATTCTAGTTAAAAGTGGAAAGATCAAAGTACTTTCGTGATTTTTCTCGCTGTCCTACCAGCACTAGAAGTATTGGTAAATTCAACTTTATAAACATTTCATGGTTGCAAAATCACGGAAAAAGGGCCTAAAACATTGATCAAATCGTAAGGACTCTATTCAAATCGAACAATAGACCATGGGCGTTCCACCTCCCTCAAGAGTTATAAGACATTGATTTTCAAACAAATACGAAAGATTTTCAATCCCAAGGCAATTAATGCCTAGAAGATATCTCTCACCTACGAGAAGTTGCATTTCCTCCATTATTCTGTGCGAGAGGTCATTTATGAATTGATCGATGTTTTTCGCCATTTTTCAGTAATCAATGAACCATGAAATTTTTGTAAAGTTGAATTTACCTATATTTGTAGTGCTGGTAGGACAGCGGGAAAAATGACAAAATTACTTTGATCTTTCGGCTTTCAACTAGAATTTGAGTGATTCAAATCCGTGAAGTAGCCTTGGTGTTATGAATTTTCAAAAGTGGGAACTTTTTTCTGGCTCACCCGGTATATTTTGGGGTCATTGAGAAATCCGGATAAGAAAATAAAAAAGAAAATTTATCAAAGGCGTGATAATAGGTGTTTTTAGGATTTTCAAAGGATTTTCAAACAAGAGTTCTCTATTTGAAAGACCCTGCAGGTGAGACTGTGTCCCAAAATCTGTCATTGCTCCTCCATCGGCAACTACCGTGAGTCACTAGCGGGTTTCTTTCAACTTTCAGACAGACGATCGAGTGACGAAGTTGATACATGATGGCCAGGAATGAAGAAGATGAAAGACCGAAAAAGACAAAAATCGAGACAACAAAGTTTTCATGTCCAGACAAAAATACTTTCGAGTTTATGTTCAAAAGGACGTATTCTGGATATCTGAGACTTTGTCAGTTTGTAAGTAGCTTGATACGGTACATATGATGCTAGGATGTGTGCAGACTTTGTTGTGTTCGGTGTTAGTTGCCGGCTCTTGCCCAGTATTTTATTCAGTCTGCATACAGACTCTATTGACGCTCTATCTAACCTTAATGATTCTAACTCACGACCAGGTAATGATTTTACCGAAATGCCTAGAAAAGAGTCAATTTCATGGTATAATTTGTGATTTGTTACTGCCTTGTTAATTCAGTCAGATCTGTCATACTGTTCCTAGATTGTGGGGATTCGCTTAGACCCTATTTGTCGTAAGAATTACAACATGCATTCATGAAAGCATTCTGTCAAGTTTCTACTCTACTGACATGACAGCATCATGCACCATGACGAAAAAGATCATTGAACTAAGACCACAGTTACCCCCGCAGAATTTTGAACGGTCACGAAACTGCTACGGGTCAAAAGCATTTATTCCTGACTACTGGTCTAGTGCGAAATTATTCTATATAACACACAGGAAAAGTGTCACAGATTAGAAGGGACAATGTAAACGGGAGGCTGATCATCGGTGACACTTTTGCCAGGGATTCAACGCGTTACCACTACAGTGTAAGCAGGGTCTAAATCTTCAACAGACGATTACGCTAAACGCGCTAAAGATGGCGGCGAGGAACGTTTTACCAAGATACATTTCGTTCGAGCTACAAGTCTTTAACGATTCTATAAGAAGTTGATTGAAGCATGCTATGCATCTTGGTAAAAAAGTTCCTCGCCGCCACCTTTAAGGAACAGTCATTATTAATCCTGGGTACTGGGGTGGACGATTTATAGCACGGGTATGAAACTTTTTTCCATTATTTTCTGGGGTTGCGGAAATTTTAAGAGCAATTTTTATGGGGTACAAAACTATTTTGCTTGAAAAAATTTTCGATGAAGTCATCGATCAAAGAATGCAAGAAAAGTTAAGAGAGATCTGGAAATGATGAATCATTTGACCAGTACATATGAAAATCGCCTGGAACTACTTCGTATCTGTCCATAAATCTATGTTTTATGCACAAAGAGTTAGGTGATGGGGTACGAAAAACTTTTTCTGTGTTCAAAATGGGGTGTGAAATCTTCTCTAATTGTGCAAAATTATCCTCCGCCCTGGTACCCACAATTAGAAATGACCGCTCCCTAATAGCGTAATCGTCTGTTATTGTTGATATCACGTCATTGATCTTCGTCTGCCTTTCAGAAATTCACTTTGATTTCATGGACACTGTGCTTGCATTTCAAGAATAATTTTGAGCTGCATGATTCCAGAATGGTAGCGCTATTCCTATTTGCAACAACTGCATCATGGGTGTATTCCATATTTGGTATCATGATATCATTCGTAGAAATGCAAAAGAGGTTACATGACCTTCTAAGACGGATAATGGTACGTCGTAACTGGCACTAGTTTATAGCTTGTGGACAGGCAGGAGCTGGCAAAAATTGCTTTTAATTTCTTTGCCTGTCCTCAAGCTACTACGTTTACTTTCTGTGAAAATTACAAGATGTATTCAAAGTTTTGAGAAAGTATTTTTTCTTTGGTGCGCAGAGATGGCACCGGGGAAGAAATTCTGGGGGGACAAATAGTGTCAGAGTGCAGACAGTGAGCGAAGCGAAAAAATTTTTATGGACCGCACTACTCAGATTGGCTCAAAATGCGACCACATTCTTTGAAAACTCAACGAACAAGTTAAGGAAGTGCCGAAAGTGCATAGAAATTTTCAAAGATTCAAGTGCCGATGAGGGCTCAATGAAATTTTGGGGGCTCCTGCCCCCCAAGCATCCCCGCTGGCGCCATCCCTGTTGATGCATCGCACGCCAGGTTTCAAGGAAGGCTACTAGGTACTACTATCACCTGATTTTGAATTCTGTATGAAATTTGTATCGCTGAAAAAAGCCATTGTCTAACGCCTAACAGACTTAAATCAAAGAATTTTTGCGAGCGGAGTTTTAACTTCACTAATTGGTCTTTTCGAGTGACCAAAGTGCCTTGTTTCAAATCTTTCGAAGTCAGTTACATATCAAGTTTGTTTGCTTCTTGCGCCAAATCAATAAGAACCTCTTTTCTAAAACAGATAATTTCTACATTGTATCAATTCGGGAGAAATTATAATTCCTGTATATAATGAGTATACAATGACGAGCAAATAGACATTTAAAGGGAATCGACATGGTTAAAGAGGCACTAACGCAAAATTTTTGCATCCGAAAATTGCCGCGAGAATATTCGAGAAACATGATGAAAGCTCGCATTACCTGAAAATATTGTCACCTAGTCTTTACCCCCCATGGAAGGAAAGTTATGAGACTGCGAGAACTGGAAAGATTATTTTTAATATCCTACTTTTTATCTGGTCTGCTGCGCGGAAACAAAGGATTCTACGTCACTTGGCAGTTTTCGGTCAACGAATCTTGCATCGGGCTATTCGACTGATGTGGGCCTTTGTTTATCTATCATCACGTACAATCATCATTTGACACAAATATTTGCGCACAAAAGGTACATAATCTCTACACAACCCGATTAGCATGCCTTCGGCGAATCATTTGTTGATATCATTTTTGATTACAAAGTCCAACTTTGTAATCTAAGGGGGGACTCGATGTCAGTAAGTAAGTAAGTAAGTAAGAAAGAAAGAAAGAAAGTAAGTCACGCTCGTTAATGCGATTGATTAACGTTTTATCTCTGCTAATTGGCACTGAAATAAAGAAAGCGCACATAAAGCGCATACAAGACAGAAGTTTCCCGCGATCCTATAGCAACATTTGACGTCGGCTTATTTCATGTTAGACAGATTTGACACCATAAGATGGATAAATTACTAGGATGTTTACCCTGGCACAGCAACAAATTCACCCAGAATTGGCACGTTCTTGACTTCATTAGCAGCTTAATTATGTCAAAACAATCGTTTTCTAGAACGAACGAATCATTAGGCACTTATTGATAGTACTCATTATGCAAATAACTCAACTTTAGAGGATGATGTAACCGGCGGCCTGCACAGAGGCTAGCATTTGCAGCATAACCAAAGGTAGAAGGACCCCCCTCCTACACAGCAACGGATGCAATCATCGCAGGTGAAGTTGAGACGAAAGGTGCAGAATCCCAGCAAGCAATGGCGCCATGGACTGGGGGAAGGGACGTGATCACACTGAACCAAAACATCTTCATGCATATCATTCTGCACAGAGGAATCTTCGTGACTGCTTGTCTCAAATTAGATGCCCGCGAATAGCAACAACTGAAACGTTCTGTACGGTTCTGCATAAGTAATTTTGCGTTATCGTAAATCTCACATGACATCTCATTTGACACAGATGCACCAATAGTTTTGTGCACGAACTATAAGCAAACTAGGGGTAATGACTTTTGATTTTTGCGTATCATATTCTCGTTTGACATAAAGACCAAAATATTGCCTTTGACCTTGAGGCGATTCTTGTCCTTATACTAGGCGCTCGATTTTCCATTGAAGGCGACTTTAGCAGCAACACTCATCTCTCTGACTGTAGCAAAAAACAGAATCAACGATCATTTGGGGTTATGAAGAAATCAATAATCAGATATTCTCGGATATTCTTATGCTTGTTTAGCTCAGGACGGACTTTGTAATCATCCAAAAGGATCTTATGTTTGATTACAAAGTCCACTTTGTAATCTAAGAAGGGGCTTCGATGTCAGTGAGTCAGTCAGTCAGAAAGAAACCCACTTCCGTCACGCTCGTTAAAGCAATTGATTAACGTTTTATCTCTGCTAATTGGCACTGAAATAAAGAAAGCGCACATAAAGCGCATACAAGACAGAAGTTTCCCGCGATCCTATAGCAACATTTGACGTCGGCTTATTTCATGTTAGACAGATTTGACACCATAAGATGGATAAATTACTAGGATGTTTACCCTGGCACAGCAACAAATTCACCCAGAATTGGCACGTTCTTCACTTCATTAGCAGCTTAATTATGTCAAAACAATCGTTTTCTAGAACGAACGAATCATTAGCCACTTATTGATAGTACTCATTATGCAAATAACTCAACTTTAGAGGATGATGTAACCGGCGGCCTGCACAGAGGCTAGCATTTGCAGCATAACCAAAGGTAGAAGGACCCCCCTCCTACACAGCAACGGATGCATAATCATCGCAGGTGAAGTTGAGACGAAAGGTGCAGAATCCCAGCAAGCAATGGCGCCATGGACTGGGGGAAGGGACGTGATCACACTGAACCAAAACATCTTCATGCATATCATTCTGCACAGAGGAATCTTCGTGACTGCGTGTCTCAAATTAGATGCCCGCGAATAGCAACAACTGAAACGTTCTGTAGGGTTCTGCATGGATAATTTTGCGTTATCGTAAATCTCACATGACATCTCATTTGACACAGATGCACGAATAGTTTTGTGCACGAACTACAATCAAACTAGGGGTAATGACTTTTGATTTTTGCGTATCATTCTCGTTTGACATAAAGACCAAAATATTGCCATTGACCTTGAGGCGATTCTTGTCCTTATACAACACTCATCTCTCTGACTGTAGCAAAAAACAGAATCAACGATCATTTGGGGTTATGAAGAAATCAATAATCAGATATTCTTATGCTTGTTTAGCTCAGGACGGACTTTGTAATCATCCAAAAGGATCTTATGTTTTGCGTTAGTGCCTCTTTAAAAGCTAGCCCGGGCCAGGTTGAAAATATTCCATTGAATTTGATAACTTCGACACGTGGGGCTTCATTGTGGAGCCAAGGAAACAATTAAAACGTAGGCATTTTCTATAGCCCATCCTGCGGAGGAGGGAAAAAAGGGCCTGTAGGAATGGGCTGCATTTTCGAATTCCATATACCCGATTTGAGGTCTACGGCTTTCTTTGCCATTTTTCCTTGAAATTGACATTCTAAAGTCCCACGATGATATGTATGAATAGCAACAGATAATATAGATCAATAACACAACACCAAATTTTTGTACAAATAAGAAAACAACAATCATCTTTTGTACCGCAGATCAAGTATATAGAATTAAAAAATGTAACCTGTTCCTTCAGGCACACAACATTGATTTTGATCAGATCTGAAAAAATTTATCCTCGCCTTTACAGATTGTATGTTGCAGCCTGACATGTGCAGTTTTCTGCTTAGTGGCATCATCTGTACTAGCGGATTATGCTTATCGTCTGAGAAAGGACAGTTACTTGTGTACTAAATATGAAGTTTGTGGTCATTTGATAGTATCAGTGGTAAGTAAATTTTCTTTCATGATGTGCAATCTTTTTAGGATTTACCTTCAAGCTCATTCAATAACTGAACTTGGTTGGTTCATAGGGCTTCCATCCCGGGGGGGGGGGGTGCTTAGTATAGTTGTCCGACGGGGATGTGCCGTTTTTCAGGGTATCGTTTTCGCTTATTTTTTCTAGAACATGGTATCAAAAGAAGGCAAATGTCCAATTTTGGTGTTTATGGATATACTTTTCACCGATCTTTTCAGGGTATCATTTCAAGGCAAAAATTCTGGAGCAGGGTGAAAAAATTTCTTTTCGTGGGTACATCCCCGTACAGATTTAGGCCAAGTACCCCCCCCCCCCCCCCCGGGGCTTCCACTTCTAAGATTACTAAGATTTTAGAAGAATGAAGAAAATTCTTTATTAGAATGAAAACATCTTGCAGATGAATCCCTGTGGCTAGACACGTTTTAGAACAGTCAAAACCTTTGGAGAAATGTACATTGTTTAAAATGGCGTCTGTTATTCTGAAATGCATCCTTCGCCTCTATACACTGTGGAGCTAAATCCTGGAAGCGTGCATTGAATTCAGCAAAGCATGTAATAATTTTGTATGTGTATTTGCATCAAATTAGGGATGATGCAGATTTCTGATCTCTTGCTGCGCTGGTATTTGCTTCATTCGCCTCGCGTTGATATTGACTATGAATAAGGCCTATGGTCAGAGATGCAAGACTTGAAATAACGAAGTACGGTATTATGGAGATACAAAGACACCCGGTCACACTGTGCCCGTTTCGTCTTTTACATGATTACCTTGATAAATCGTGATTGGTTAATTTAGGACGGCACCTTGTTTATCCCGTTGTTTTGGATGCTGAACTTTTTTGAAAACCCTTTCCAAGAAGCGAAACATTGTTACAGCGTTGGTCACATACAGCAGCGTTGTCAGCCCGTTGTTTCGAAAGGAAACAGTGAGATAAAGCACCGCTTGGAATGGTCCTTGGTTTAATATTTTGATCTGATTTAGTTATCGTCGACACCGAAACTTATGCAATGAATCTAATTTCTTTCTAGCTATTTGGCTTCTTAGCAATGGTATGCTTTGTAACAGATGCTGCATATGAGCTGTACACATTGAATAAGATCCGTGAAAATGCAATATTCTCAAGAAACTTACAGAATGACACAAGTACTGTTTCCAGCAACATAAGTAGTTGAGTGAATATTGCTATGATATGATTTGTAATGTAGAGTAACTATGTACCTCGCAAGGACATTGTGTTGGTAAACAATAGAACAGGCTGTGTCAGAATAATTTCAGCATTTCCAATTTTTTGATCGTCAATCATATATCTGTTTCGATTTCCGCAGCCGTGTTGATTCATGACTTGTTAGACACAGCAGTTATGTTTCAGTGTATTCGCTTCTGCAGAGGGAACATTACACGTTTCTGCGGAGGAGGTTTGAAGTAGTTGAAAGGAAGTAACGTTTGTTTCTCTTATGTCTTCTTCGGCGTCTTACTCTGGCTCCTCCGTAGTTGCAAATCATTTCAGGCATCGCAACTGCAGTGTCTAACCATCAATGGTTGATTTATCAGATCAAATCAATTTCAATCGCCGGAAAGCTGACCAGATCATTCAAAAACTATGTATGGCGTAAAGATAGGCGAACACCGAAAAGGAAGGCTGACTCTAAAGAACCGACTAGCAACTACTCGAATTTGTCGCTTTGTTTACGAAAGTTCGTCGCAAGGCGACAACAAAAGAATCAGGCCCCTGACAAGACAAAGACAGTTGCAAATACAGGGTGTCCAAAAAATGATTCTTCCCCATTTGTATGGCAGCTGTGGAGGAGCTGCAGATTCAATCATTACACAGTTGCGTAGGTGAGGCTTCCACTAAGAGTTTGAGATGTTGTTTGAATCAATCTGATATGTGGTTTCTGATTTATTGCAGAGAAAAAGGCAAAATAAGTGGTTGCTTCAGAAACAGAACCTCTATTGTTCTCCAGCAGTGTCAAAATCAAGTAAGTTTCCAAAGAAATGGTTCTGCCGTCGGGTTAAAATTTTTGTTG
Source organism: Aurelia sp. 3 sensu Dawson et al. (2005) (assembly GCA_964020215.1). Lineage (NCBI taxonomy): Eukaryota > Metazoa > Cnidaria > Scyphozoa > Semaeostomeae > Ulmaridae > Aurelia > Aurelia sp. 3 sensu Dawson et al. (2005). The sequence goes on along the minus strand of OZ026574.1, from coordinate 25,941,084 downwards.
AATTTTGTAAGGGATAGCAGTATTGTCTATTCATAAGAGGGCACCTTCCACCTTTTACAAAATGTGGTGAAAAGTTTAATACGATGCGAGAGGCCCTTTTGAAAACTTACCATATTTTGACATTGCTGGAGAACAATAGAAAAGCTGTTTTTATAGATTTAAAACATTTCTACTTCCTTTGTTAACCTTTTGCAACGCTGTTGTAGAGTTTCTCATTCTTATGATCTGCGTCCAGTGAACAAGGGAAAGAAAGCTAGACTTATGGCGTGACTCCTTTTATTTGTTCATTATTTTTAGCCAATTCAATGAACGATGCTGAGACTTATGTAATGAGTATAAAAGAACGCTGGAAATGATAATATCTGTTTGCTCTTATTTTCATATGACACGTAGAATATAGGATAAGTTAGATGATAAGTATATACTTTTGATAAATCATCTGCTACCGGTATATGATACAATCTAAGATTCTGAGTGGCCTACAGTAATTTGGCCGTCTGAAAGAAAACCAAAACTGGAATTCGCAATAAACCTTGCAAGCTTAATTTCGTAGACTTTCATCAATTACATTGTTAAAATAACTAATTCATAATTTCATTTAACATCAGGCCCGTAGGAAACAGGGGACAGGTAGGGTTCAACCCCCCCCCCTCCCCGATGATTTTGAAAACAATGATGCTACGTCATAATGATTAATTAGATGTTTTGTTCTCTATTGTTTTGAGAACAAAATGCCCCCCAATCAGCAGCTGCTTCCTACAGCCCTGTTTAACATGCATTCATCTTTTTTTCGAATTCTAGTTCGAGCAAGTAGAATTTGCATAAAACATCAGTAATATGTAGCATTTCGTAAATTCTCAATAAATACGAAAGCAGTGTAACTTGAAACCCCTGTGTCTTTTCTGTTTTACAACATTTAGGTTCACTGTTCTTCCAAAATCTAATCTTTAACATCTCTCAGAAATCTGACAGCTCTTACTAAAGGGTTGAAAATTGAAACCTTTCACAGTTTCGTTTGTCGCCACTGTTAGCTTTGAATGAACAAGGTAACCTTTTTAGAGAAAGCTGAAAGTCATCGCTGTGAGGTAAACACATCAGGGATTTTTGCTAGTAATTTTAGCACATTTTTTAAGTTTTCTCAAAGGGATTCATTTTAGAAAATTTCCTACAGAATCTGAACGGAGTGACCAATTTTAGCAAGGAAAATTTCTAAAAATGATTGAACATGTTAGCTCTTTAATCAGATATTGCAAAATATCGTCGCTTTTATATTCAGGGAGCAGTAGCCTATCAAACGCCGGGCGTTTTTTTTACTCACCCAATATATATAGAATAATACTAAATACTAAGCTTCCTTCGTTTCCTCAGTACACTAAGTGACTTTCTTCTCCATTTTCGAAGATAATAAAATGATATTGAAATAAGAACGAAAACTACCAGCCACCTTGTGACCAAAAATACTCTATCTAATATATCATCATCTTTTGGTAAATATTGAATATAACCAGCTTTTGCGTTCTTTGCGGTTTCATCACTTACTTGTTGAGAAGATGCCATGTCTTTTAGCATTATATCAGGATGACTTGCGAACCAATACGCGAACATCCCCAGACAACCAGTTGCTACTCCGGTAAAGTGAGCTGAGCAACCATCTGCAAGAAATCGAGACGAAGAAATGTTAAGGAGCATACGACACCGGTCTACTCGATCACATTCAAGTAAAATTTGCTTCACATTTCCTATGCGATCAAAGAATGTGATCATGTAAACGGGGTTCACAAGTTGCCTGGAGTTATTTGAAGTGCTGAAAATTAATCCCCTTTCATTCGCCATCACAGATTTTTCATTTGACCAGCCTGCAAATAAGACCAGCCAGCCCTTACGTAAAATTGGTTTCAAATCTTGCTGATGCAGATTGCTGGAAATTCACTTCATGCTACCTTGTTTAGACGTGTTTCACATATAACATTTGAATAGAGAATTAGGGCAGTGTATACTGCAGGGATATCGTTACAAAAAGAGAATTATACATGCATAAATGGAAATAGGTGTGATTTGACTTAGGCCAAAATATTTGCAGGTCGTATGCCCAAACTGAAACAACGCAAGAGAAACGTAAACAGAAGGCCCAACGGAGACACAAGGGCAGCGGTAGCAAGTAGCGGTAGCGGTAGCGGTAGCAAGGGCCTCCGCAGTAATCCTTTGTTTGGCATTATATATTCCCTCATGAAGCAAGCTACGTGCATGGTTTCATTCTTCAAACATGGATAATGGGGGCCTTTAATTCAAATTACTATCCATTTTCAAGGATGGTGTGCTTGCTAACATCAAAACAGTGTTGTTGTATAAGTATTTTCGTGCCAATGTGGTTCCATGTACATCGATCGCAATTACCAAAGATTAGTGAGAGGGTTACTGGGGGATTACCCTGGGTACAAAAGCCTCCTAACAAAGAAAAAGATGAAAGAAATGCATGTAACGTAACAAGAAGAATAAATCTAAACATCTACCAGGTTTATTTTGTTTAGTTGATTCCGAAGCTAAGTAGTAAATGTTTCATCATGGTTTCATTTAATCCCTAAATATGGAAGAATAGTGATGAAGTTTACTCGGCTTCCGAATTAAATGAAATCTGCCATGCAAATCTTTAGCTCTACCGTTGTTCTTTCGTTATAAACTCCCAACTTTCTTGAAAACTACCTTTTGCGTGCACAAGGCGACACTTTGCCCTACAGGTTTCAGGGCAACTTTTGCGGATTTGTTTGTTTTAATTACTACTTGAGGAAGTTTTTTTGTATGGAGTTGCTAATCACTTTGAATTCCGGTATCAAAAAGCAGCAGCTTCTGCTATGAAATTATAAAATCTGCCCTTGTTGTTTCACGCTTCCTTTCATTGGATTGGACTCCTTAAAACTGGCTCGAACTTAACAAGGTTTATTTGGTATAAATCGGTTGTATTGTTTCCCAGTTATGAGCAATCATAATCAAATTGTTTCATCTCGGAATCCTTCAAAACAGGTGTAAACTCCCTTAATCAAATATGCTAACGATTCAACGTGAATGTAGCCTGCGTGCAGACTTTGAAGAAACGACTGAAAAAGAACTGAATATGAAGGTGAAGTTGTGGTTTTTAGCGCCAAGCGCTGGGATCGCAGAAGTAGAGAAGTCCTAATTGAGTCCGCGACCCCATGTCATGGCACTCAAGTAGTGGGGCCCTAGTACCGAACCAAGCACGCCTGACTGTTGGCTACAAAGTCAGTCAGAGGATAAAACAACTGTGCCACAACAACTTCAAATTCCCATTTCCATGCAAAAAGAATAATAGCTACAGCTAGATCTGTATTTACACAACTGTCCGATTTAGTTTCATCTGCATCACTCTGGAAGTTAGAGTATGGCTATTAAACGTTGGAAAAGTTTGATCCAGAAGTTTAGTCCCGTTTTAAACGACTCTTTGTGTTACAGAATATCATAAGTAGTTACTGTAGCAAACTACAGGCTCGCAAACATACATTTTGATTCAAAGAGTTCATACGATAAGGCGATAGGTTTGCGCAAATTTGAAAACTTGACAAAATTTCTACTTAACGTAGAATGATGTTTCTCAATCCAGAAAATTTGCAGAATAGCTAAGGCTTTAGTACATGGCAGTCTTCAATTTCTGTACCATCAATCTTTTAATTCTACCGTAGCACTTGTATATTTTGATTTTATTCTATCTTGAAGGTCTAAAGCCCAGGGTAAAAGTTTTTACCAACAAGGCACTATGATTGCTATTTACCTTTCAAAACAACCTCTTCTTGCAGTCTTCTTCCATTGAGCCTTGCAGAGAAAATGAAACGATAGAAAATTACAGACAAATAAACACTGGGATAGTTTCAAATTAACAACTTTGCAGCATCAAGTCACACAATTAATTCAATAGCATGCAAAGAAAACTTTTTAAGCAAGAACCATTTCTGTTGGGTCCGAAAATAGTGTACCACCTTCAAAAGCTTCGAGATTTATCCCCTTTCAACATTTCTGTTATCAGTATCTTTGTGCTTCTTAAAAGTTTAGCAGCTGAGATGTGAAGAAATCCAAAGATCCACATTCTTGGCTTATAAGCAGAATTAACTGATGCAGACTTACTTGACAACAACTTGTGAATCCTGCTCATTTTCATGACTAGGGTTTCCTTTTAGTTCATCAGCAGCACCTGGGATTGTCTCAACACCCCTTGCATCTCGTGCTTCCTCTTCTTCATTACTTTTATCTTGGTCCTTCTGCTTCCAACATCCAGAATTGTCTTGTAGCTTCAAAATCACCTCCAGTAATTTGACATCAAAACATTCTACTACTCCTAGCATCTGGCACACAATAATTTGCTCTGCAAACAAGTCTTTTCCAATTTGCTCATCTGAAAACAAGTTCTCATTGAATGTCTTCATCATTTGGAGATAGACATTGGCTCCAAGATAACGAATCTGATGCTGCCACTGTTCATCATCTCCCACCCTTTGCAACATTTGCTTGCGGCAACCTGCATGGGGTATAAATCAGATGATTTATGCACAGTGCAGGCATTGTAAATATTAAAGGCGGTTGTTCCTACTAAAGAATTCTTTACAAACATTATCAGTTTTCTCATAAATTTACAGCCCTTTGAATGGCTCAGTATTCTTATCAAAATGTGAGGAATTCTTGCAAATTCTTAAGTAGCCTTGAGAATTCTTGCAAAGTTAATGTGCACAAGGATTTGATTTTTTGCAAAGTTAATCTGCAAAAAGATTTGATGGGATGGTATCTAGAAAATGAAAAAATTATCTGGTGACAAGATATCATTTAAGAACCGAATTATTCGCAAAAAAAACTTCATTCAATCTTCAGTAGTCCTTAAAGACTCTTAATACTGTCTGACAACTAGATTCGAATGTTGCAAATTCAATTCAACAGTAGAGACAATTTGCCAGGGATCTCTCTCCTTTTTATGAAGAATCTGCAGCATACTGAGTGTCACTTCAAGTCCAACAAGTTTCATTTGCAAAAGGGTACTTAATGACTTTGCATGAGGCTTCTGAAAATGACATTGAATTGCCTATATCATCACAGGAATTTGAATCCAATTTCTTATAAGCTTTTCACCAACATTAAATTGGGCAATAGTGATACAGTAAAACCTACCTCTGTTTTCTGCAAGCAATAAGAAGAGTCCTTGATGCGTCAGAAAATACCCATCAGGTCCCTTTTTTGTCATCAGGTTCCAGCATTTATCTGTGACTATGCATTTTTGTTGAACTCCCTCAAGTTGGCTTCCAAGCAAATCTGTCATACACTGATCACTTGATTGCTCATCAAAACTATCATCATCATGAAGTGTAACTTTATGAAACAATGATTTATCAACAGAATGATAAGGCATCATGGCAAACCATTTTGCATCAATCAAATGTTTAAATTTATGGAAGTAATCAGAGTCTGATGATTTTATCTGGTTGAAGCCTCTTTCAGCTATGTTCACTATTTCGGAATGGAGGTCTGTCAATTTTGTGAAAACAGAATTATCCTTATCTAGTTTTGATTCAGTGATGGCTTTGTTCAGAGCACCTGTAAAAATTGAGAATAATAAACAGAAATCAAAATCATCTTCTAGAGTGGAAAATCTGCCAAAGAATATAATGCATGGAGTATGCTTTTTGTATAGTAAGTGAAAACAATCAGAATAATGATCATGGTTTGGACCCGGGGGGGGGGGGGGGTACATAACATGTTGAGGGTACGGGTATGTGCCGCCCATATGGGTGGGTTTTTGGGCTCCAAATTCTCTAAACAAGGGTCCCTTTTTTGGCAGATTTCCTTAAACAAGGTTGGGTTATCCAGAAATTGGCGAAAAATAGCAAAAATGGGTGGTTTTCCACCAAAATTCATCATAAAAGTGAGTATGACCGCAAGTTTCAGTAATTAGAAGAGGGTACTTTTCTGAAAACCGGGTGGCAGACCCCCGTCCATCCGCAAGTCATGTACCCCCCCCCCCCGGGGATTGGATCTAGACAAATGCAAGATGTCTATGCCCCTGCAAATGTAAGGTTTGCTTAACCATGTAAGGCAAGAAAACAGTACCCAACTGAAGAAAGGTTTTAGCCTGCAAGTTTTGAGCCTTTTGGCTCAATCTTGCAAGTCTTGCTTCTGGGGGGTGCCCTTGACAAAATTTTTGTAGGAGACCTGCCATCGAGGCATCAAAAACATACCCGTTCCTTATACAAAATTTTTCAAAAAAGTATATCTGACCTTACACCTTTATACCAAAAGCTTGAAATCGGTACCGTTCCTCATACAAATAGTTGGAAAATTGATATTTCCCATGGCACGTCCCTGTAAACAAAATATTTGTAGTGAACCCCCCCCCCCCCCGGGGATCTTGCTTTGGAGATTAAATTTTTCAACGGAATACAGCCATCACAAATTCACAATTGTCCCCAGAAAAATGCCATTTGCAACAAACACTTGGAGTCTGCTCGAAACAAAAAAGCATCTTAGCGCCATTCAGACAATTAAACGAAGACTAGCAGCAATTGTCTCTATATCATCAAAAGAAGATTTGACTTCTTATTAACCACTGATAAATCTTTCCAAATTGCACCCTCTCTTCTCTCTACATACCTTGCCCAACGCGAATACCAAATACAGAGTCCAGATTCACCTTTTCAACATTTCTTGAATAAAACTCAAGTACTTTCTGTAACGACTTCAAAACTCCATCAACATGATTTGAAACTGACCCTACGTTCTGTTGACCTTCAAATGGCATGCTTAAAATCAACAAAACGAGGAAAATGTTTTTGGATGCGGAATATGAGCCGAATCCGGATGGGCCTAGCCACTTCTTCGCCATGCTTTTTGTGGCTCTTTGCAAGCAACTTGTGACGTCTTCTTCTCAAGTCAAGGTGTCTTTAACCGAGCAATCCATTGTTGTATCCATGCTATATATGATCATCAACAAAGGAATCAGCGGTCAATTTTATCGAGCAAAACGTGTTCAAATTCTCATTACATTCTTCCGGGAAAACATGGCAACCGAGATTTGCCGAAAAAGATGTTGTTGTTGTCGTTGTTGCGATTGGTGCCTTGGGGACCTGTCATAAAGTATCTGCTACAGGGGGGCGGAGGATATAGGCCGGGGCCACCAAAAATCTGACAAGCTTGATAATGGGCCACAGAAACTTTTTGCAGATTTTTAATGGGCCATGAAATGTTTTGGTGAGTAACCGTACAAAAGCGTTTTGAAATGTTTGAGATACTGTGAACTTAATGCGAGAGAAAATTCGTAAGTCTTCAAAAAAAAGTAAAATCAGATCAGTTATGCAGTCAGAATCCAATCCAGTCACTGGTTCAACTTTCCAGTTTCATTCACTGTTTTCAAAGCATAAACAGATTTTCCCTTTCTGAAGTCTGTTTTGCTGTCTGTCTCTTAATGTACACAACTGAACCATCCTTCTTCAAATCCTTGTATCAGCCCATCAACGCAAAATAGTTGCAAATTCTTCCTTCATTTCATTTATTCTTATTTAGACACAATACCCTATCAGCATAACAAAGTAAATATAAATATTAATAGTATCAAGAAAAAAATAAAGCTGCTCTTCCAAGGGGTTGTGTTTGTGTCGCTCTACCTCAAGAACTCTCTCAATCTTACTTTGAAGGAGCTCAATGAGGCGGAGTCTCGTATTTGCTTAGGATCTCGTTCCAGGCACTTGCTCCCTGGTATCCAAAAGACTTTTTGCAGTACTCAAGACGAAGGCGAGGAATTTCGAAATCATCTTTTCTATGCTGAATGCTGAAAGTGCATTGAGGTTGGTGACAACAAACTCAAAGTTTGGAGGCTAATTCCTTGAAGGCTGTTCTTTTAAATTTTATCTATTCTTTGCTTCATCAACAAAGCTGAGCAACAATCATAAAGATGAAGAGTGGACATGTTGCCTTGCCACTGCCCAAACCACAATTAGCTTTAAGCCCCTTTAAGTTAGTAGGAACAGTTATGCTATGCACAGTAGGTCGGTAGAAAATAGCGTTAGGTCTATGGTACGAGAACAATATTGATATCATAATCAAAGTCTGAAGATGAACTGGAGAGAGAAGATGCTCTTCTCTCTCCATTTGAAGTTTCATCTTGTGGTGGTATGGGCAAATTTCAAAACTTCAAATTAAAATGGGCCACAAAAATTATCCTTCTCTTCACAAGGGGCCACAGAATTTTTTACTCCTTTTCAAAAGGGGCTTTGACAAATATTTTGGCCAAAGTGTAATATCCTCCGCCCCCCTGTAGTAGATACTTTATGACAGGTCCCTTGGTGCTCAAAGATCAGGTCAGGTCAGTCATAAACCCGGCGGGTGCATATAACATAAATTTCTATCTGGCACGCGTGTCCATGGTTTCTCTGAGGCCCTGTTCACACTGCTACGTTTTCATATGAAAACGGAGTAAAACATCTCCGGTTTTGCCTTGCGTTCACATTGCTCCGCTGTGAAAACGGGGCTTTCGAAAACGCTAATGAAAACGCATAAATTTGAAAACGGTGCGTTTTGAAAACGATCCATTTTCAGTGTGAACGTCAAAAACGGAGACATTTGAAAACGCTGCACATTCCTTTGTTAATAGACTTTTGATTACAATGGCATTCAAAGTCGCGATTGGCGCTTTGTTGACAGCTATTAACAAAAGGCTTTGTTTTGAAAAGGGGATTAACAACACCGTTTTGCTGGAGCAATGTGAACGCCTATCGTTTTCATAGCGTATCTATTTGAAAACGGAGCAATGTGAACGGGCAAGCGTTTTCATCAACAAAAACGGATAGAAATGAAAACGGAGCAGTGTGAACGTAGCCTGAGAAAGGGATCAGTTTTCAGGAAATATCTATGACCTAGATTTGAGAAAAAAGGGGTATTTTTAAGCTTGTCAGAGAAAACTATGTCAAAATTATCGAAATAATTCATGATTCACATATGTTGTTTTATTGAAATACCTGCCATAATGATTTTTTGTTAAGAAAATTTTATATACATTTACTAAAATGCATATATGATATATTTGCATATGTGTTTCTTTGGGATTTTCAGAGATTGGGGTCTATTTTGGCTCTTGAAAAGTCAGAGAAAAGGGTCATTCTTAAAATCTCTGGACAAGCGTGCCAGTACTTGTGGTACCAAATTGCACCAGCCGGGGTCATTAAAGCACGCATGCGATATCGCGTTGAAGGTTGAAAGGGTGGGGAAAATCCGATTTTCATCTCTTTTTGTCTCCCTCGGCTTCGTCTTGAGTACATTTCCAACTGCATGCGGTTCTGTTTACACTGTCGCAAAGTTTGTTCTAAAATGTAGAAATTCATCCGCTCTGTTCAGGAACAGTTGTTTACATGTTTAGACACCTCAAATTGATAGGGACAGAGCTGCATTAATTTCGTTATAGCTAGCTGTACATAAAAAAACGACCATTCTTCAGCAAATTGCAGAAAACTTTCTTCGTTCAATATTTTCCTGCACACTCAACTACTTTCCTCTGCTACTCTGCCTTTTGTTTCATAAATTCTCATATGACAGAGCATCTCCTAAAAGTCATGATCTTGAGATGTTTTCGTTATGCTTGAAGCCTACAATTACAAAATACGTTGTTTCTTTCGGATAATTGTGGCCAAACTAGAAGCTTGCAATGCAAATGGGAGTTCCTTTGGTAATCATCACTGTTCTTTGCAATATGCTTCGTCAAAACCAGGCAGCTCATGGTCCCTAGAGAGCTAAATTTGCTTACTTTAAACACAATCAAAAAAGATCAGCAACACTTGGAAAATAATTTGATATTTGGTCTACTAGACAAAAATGAAATCTGGATATTCCATGCATAAAATTATGGAGATTGTTCCAATAGGAGTGCCTTGTACTGATAGACCGCTTTCACAATTACGTCAGTTCTTTTGAAATTCTTCCAGGAACATCACTTGCCGCGATTTAATGTGGATCGAAATCTCAAAAGCGTGCATTGCTCTCAGCAACGCTTGAAATTGTTTTGTATGTGTGGTTGCAACATGATGATACGATGTGGATTTCTCGCTGCACAGGGAATCACATCTTTTGCCTCGAATTAAATGTTATTGTGAAATGGGTCTATTGTACCAATGAAAGGCTACCAAGAAGAAGAGAGGAGAAGAAGAAGAAGAGTAATATTACGAGTAATATCAAGCAATAAAATTGATTCAAGTATTTACAAAAGCGAAAAAAAGAATTAGAATATCAATATACGTCAATGTCTACAACCACCATGATCTAAAGTTCAATGAATCAGCGCAAAATTCTAATGCGCTGAATCAAAACCCTGCATATGGGGAACCAGCACCTTCATGAAAAAAGTTGGCATAAATCTAAACCCAAAATCTACAGACATAAATCTAAACCCAACTCTTCTCTAAATTTTATTAGCCTGTGTACAACTGGAAAGAAAAATGCCACTAAGTACTGAGATTTCTGTATGGTCACTTCGAGCACTTTTTATATTTACTTCAAAAACTGAAACAGTCCTTGTATGCAGAGTTTCACGACACACTTGATCCCCTTAGCATGAGGGGAACATTGGCTTTTCGAGCTTAAATGGTGAAACTTCAAGATGACTACAAAATCTTCGAGAGGGCTTAAATGGACGACATATTGTCAAAGGACCTCAACTATGGTACTTTTTATCATAATTTTTCGATCCAGATAGCTGACAAACAGAACCAGGGACGGGAAGGACTCCATCCTTAGATACGGCCACTCTTAAAGCTTCGTTTCAACTCCTAAGCAAGACAATTTGTAAGCTGAACAATTTCAAGATAGCCTAAAGTGAATAAAATAGAATCCAATTCTGTATGACTAAGGCTGAGGCCATTTAATTCCCTGTTCAACAGTAGAAATTTGAATGAATTCGCGCTGAAATTTAATTGAGACCAGATAAGATTAATTATTGTACTAGATGAAAGATACGTTAACTGTAAAACTGAATGCTGCATATTCATCTCTCGGTGCGTTCCTATCGTAATCAGAGCAATCCTGGTTATTACAGAGATGGGTGTTGTTTTGGCCAACGTATCAAATTCTTCCATTTTACTCCGATTCAAGAGCTCTCAAATCCTTAAAAATGAAAATAAGAAAATTTCCGAAAAATCCATAATTGGGCAAAAAGAAAAATGGGAGTATAAGTCTCGGTGGGGAGGGGGGCATATGCATCGAAGTTAAAAATGTCATAAGACTATAAAATCTTTGAATTCCTTGTATTGGAAAAAAGTCTGGATACTTTGCTTTGCATTCTCTCGTTGAATTTTTTCTCTTGATGATGTCCACAATTAGACAGTTGTTCTTTAAATAAAAAGAATTCTAGCTAACAGAAAATTTTATGGAAGTGTGCTTTTGCTGAAATTGTGCATAACCACCCGAAGCACGTTCTGTTGAAGAAGGCAACCAAGGCTGCTCTGAATACGAACGGAATAGCCTCTCTATGTCACTTTGTGAAAACATAAATAAATTTTACCATAAAACGTCCAATTTCTTGTCTAAAAGTTTCTCCTAAGTATACTAGCTGCAAAGAATACGATATCTCCTAAAACCACACAGGAAATCAGGATTTGGACTGTGCCATTCGTACAACAGTTCTTTTTGGAGTGTGTGTTTCTCTTGATAACGTTGATGTGTCATCTACAGTTGAAAAAATTTAAATTAGTTTGAAACCAAGGGGTGAAACCAAGGGGTCCAGTTAGACTTATGGAGATGATTCCCTTGTATCCCTGCGGTAAACCTTGCTCAAGAGGGACTCATAATGAAACAGTGAAAAACTTGGCCCTATTTTCTTCAATCATCAATGGAGTCATAATGGAATCACGGCTTCGAATCACTTCTATCACATTTACATCGTAACAATAGTAATTCATAAATCTCGCAATGTGATTGGCACTGTAGGAATCGCGAAGTTTGGGCCTAAAAAGGGCCAGTTTTTTCAGAGTAATGCAGTGATATTACGAGTCCCTGTTGACTGAAGTCAAAGAGCACAAGGAAACAAGAGACTCATCGTCATAAGTCTAGGGTCCAGTTAGAGATTCATCTGGTGGGAAAAAGCTAACCAGGAATAAAGTATCCTTCCAAAATACATTCTGCATGTAAAAATCTCATTCATGGTGAACGAATAAACGGGAAATGAAATAGAGTACGGAGAGGCAGGATTTTACAAGTTTTACAAATCTTCAGGTTATTCCTGATTAAGAAATCCGTTTCTGAATGGGCCATATGAAGATACTTACCACCTAGTACAAGCACTAGTGCTACAGGAGTTATTTCAGTTACCAACAAATTCTTGAATCAATTCCTCTCGAAATTGTAGCATCCATTCCTTGCTTTTCCCCGGTTTTTACTAGCTATGCCGTTTCCGTGTAATTGCTGAGCAGAAAAAGGGGGTTGAAGGAGATGAGTCAATTCCAGCATGTATCGACTCAAGAATTCAAAAGTAAACAAAACTCCTCTCACTGGCCTATGATAATGAATATGGCACAAAGTCGGCCCACCAAATATCTTCAAATTTCCCTTTTTTTCCAAGGTCAATGGATATCACTTTGGTAAATGCATACCTTGATAAGGTCCTTCTATGTTAACCCATTCCATCAAATCTACCTCACTGACAGACTGTACTGGCTCTGGCGTGAGCCATTCTTTTGGTATGCAAGCACATAGGAATGGGAATCTTGAACCAATTGAGGCTAATCTGTTGACCCATTTCGGAACGTCTTTTCCACATAAAATCTAAAATGAGAATAACTTTGTATCCAACATACGTAAAAATGCAAAATGCTGTAGGTTGAATTCAACAACTTTGGAAAAAGCTACAAGCACAAATAGTACCTCCATTTGTTGTAGAAATTATCTTTTAAAGATATATTCCAAAGCGATCTAAACTATTTACATTAGGTTTGTTCTTTCCATGATTTTGTCCCAAGTTATCTAAATTTGAAGCATTCAGATACTTTGAAACGCAACTTCAGTTTAAAGTTAGGACTAACTGTGGTCTTTTTGTGTTGAAATGACAGGCTAAACTATATCAATATTTGGCAAAAGCCATATGGCAAAAATCTCATTGGTTCATGTACTTCAAGCTATCCAAAAACGATCACTACATAAAACAAGCACGAATCAATGAAGTTTTCAACTCACCTTCGCTAATTCTGACGTAAAATGATTGCAGTTACTGAAACAACAATACAGAATCAGTCATACTCACATTTTGGGGCCGTGCAGAGACCAGGGGGGGGTGGTTGATATTGTTGTTGCCATTTTTCAAGATACAGTTTTCATCCCTTTTTAGCACTGGGAATTGTAAATAAGCAATCTTTCGGTAGAAAGATGTCAAAAGGGAGTATAGTTCTTTGTTACATCAGGATATCATTTCAAAGTTTCTGAGTTTTATTTGTTCATTTAACATGCACTCTTAACTGATTTTTTCTAGAGTCACAAACTGAGGGGAAATTCTAAACCTGAGGAAACACTACTTTTTGGTACCCATACTAACTACTGAATGAAAGTAAAATGCCTCCCCTCCCCCTTCAACAGGGAAAATGCATTGGAATGGGGCAAAATCAGTCACTTTATTTTTGCTTTTAAAACTGTGGCACAAATTCCTTGCTTGTAATGGGCTGTGATTTATGTCTGTCATCTGGAAATACTTACTTTTTGACTAAATGATATGCAGGCCCTTGGTACTTCTCTCCCAGATTTTCCATTATCTCCTCAACATCACTTTCAGAAAAGTCTGTGAATCCCAACACAATGGTTTCCCTAAGTGGAATATGATTAGAAGCAATTACCAATAGACAGGAGACAATCAAACACAAGTTATCCTCTTGTTTCTAAAAGATTAGGCCAAATCTTGTCAAAGCAACCTTCTCACATACAAACACATTTATCATCAAAACGATGGTATCATGTGAAAGTAACCAACTGTCCAATTGTGCCTGAATAATCATGCTCCTGCCAGGGAAGACCTTAAAGGGTTTGAAAAACACCATTGGGCAGGGAGCAATATCTCAAATATATAGTGTACATCATGTACAGGTACAGTTACAAGAATTCTTGAGATTTCTTCAGAATTTTGAGGGAAATTTTCTAAAACAAGAATTCTTAACAAATTACTGTGACTAGTCTCAAAGAATTCATAGGATGGAAATCATGTTATGTACAAAAAGGGCTGTACTGTAGTGTCAATTACAAATTTTGATTGCATTAATACATACTTAAAATTGAATCCTTCACCAAGCTCTGTCAGATCTCTTGGCATCATATCAAAAATACCAGTGAATGGAAATGGATGGCCACCAAATGCATATTCTAGAATAAGATGCAGAAACATCAAATCAATTCATTTTGTCTTAAAATGCTAAAAGAGCAGATTCATGCTTAAAAAGAAGTGATTCTGGCTTTTAAAAAAACCCTGCTCTCTATGCACTGCTGAAGTACATACTGCATATATATCAGGTTGAAATTTTTCTGGTAAAAAAGTAAAATGGATATTACATACAAAATATAGTATATACAAGAAAAGGGGTCCTTCTCTGAATCTTGTTCAAATGGTAATTGTGCATTTTTGAAAGGTGAAATCACACACACAGATATTAGATCTTTCATCCAAAATGAAGATGGTATTTTGAATGTAAAGTCTGGAACTTCATGTACGAATACACCAACTGTTCACATCTCTTGCCATTGCAAAAAGACATACAGTTATTGGATTATGGCTTTTTTGTTGCTTAGGTGAAGCCACAAAAAAGGTGCAGAAAACAATGGACACATGCTGTACCTACAGCAATTGTGTTTACAGATTTGCTAAAATTTGGCGATGGAGCCCACAGGTCTTTAAAGTTTGGTAGGAGAAACATATATAAGCAAACCTTTATCATAAACTTCAATTCCTGAATGATAAACTCCAAGACCAATTGATGAAGTATATTCATTCAACCAATACTAAATAAAAAGCAAAAGGAGTTAAGCATCACTGAAAGCAAATCTGGAATGGACTACCCCCGACAAGAACTAATTATCTTTAATTTTGTTAAAACAAATAGACTAGACTGGAAAGTTTGTCATGTGCGCGCAAGATATTGACTGTGCAGTAGGAACATACGTGATTTTCAAACTGAGCCACGCAGTTGGCAATAAACAAAGGATCTAATGTATTAATCCACTGCTCTCAACCACAAATTTTCTGTGCAGTTACTTTGGCCATCACAACTTGCACACACAAGATACAAACTTTCCACTCTGGTGGATTTGCAAACAAATTGATGTGGTTAACCAGTCAATCTTCCTCAACTTTTGGTCCGTTTTCTGATTGATGAAAGTTCTTTGAAATGAATCATTACTGAGTAATCTAGATTGTAGAGAACTATCGCCCTTATCAGACCACTTTTCAGAAAACAAAGATTTTCGGAGAGGTCAAAGAAGTTCTGGAAGGGAACTCACCTTTAATAGGCTTCTCAACTCTTGCTACAAACCTCAAAGTGAGATTTGTTCCACCCGTTTCCTTGTTGTCATGCTGGAACCACACAAATATGGACAGGTCTGAAACGCATAAATTAGGCCATATCGCCCTTATCAGACCACCGCAGAAGAATGATGAATTTAGCACATCAAAAACTTTTCAAGGCCGTTGGCAGTTAAACAAAGTATTTTTTACTTCCCCAGAAAGCCAGAAAGTTACATGACCAATTCTAATTTGATTGAAAATGATTTCAAAATATTGTTAATTTCACTCCCGCTTTTAACTCTCTAAGCCTTGACCTCAGTCAACTCTAACCACACGATGCATCAATAGTCTACAAAACTAAAGGGTTTCACGCGGTGGACGCACCTGGGCGGCATAATGTCAGTTGCAGTGCTCTTCCAAAAGGAGCCTTAGGTCTCGCAATTTGTGTGCGATTCTCGAAATTTGTTTTGATATGAAACGAGAAGAGTTGGAGGAAACATTCATGAAGACTATTCCATTTTTAACTGAAAGAGATATCGAGAAACGACACATAATAGACATGGTGTGTGGTTTGTTTGTTTGTTTTCAATTTGTTTTGAGTGAGCTTGTCAGGATTTCTAGCTACTGAAAGCTAATTTAGGCCCACTGTGCATGCCGCATCCAGGCATGGGACCCCTAGTTTAACGTCCCTTCCGAAGGACGACGAGGTGAGTTGCGAGGTCAGTCCTCAGAGGTCACCCATCCGAAATCTGACCTCACTCGACCAAGCTTAACTTCAGTCACCTGACGAAGACTGTACAAGCCACTCGGCCACTCACCCCGAGTGGAAACAGCAAAGGAAATGTGAATTGTACTTACACCTTCGTTGCAGGTAGGTCAACTTCAAAACTTTATTGCAAGTCTTCTGAGCAAAACAAAACAGCAAAAATGAAGAAATATCAAAGAGATGACATCAGCAAACAACTTTCGCGCGCTTTTTGGATTAGCTAGGCCCAAGGTCCCTTTTAATTTTAACATTTTATTCAAGGCCGTTGCACAACACGGAATCGATGGTGGTCTGATAGGGGCGATATTACTCTACTTTCGGCCAATGACTTATTGAAGAAGAGGGCCTAAAAGTTGTACGTTTGGTATGGTCTCTTTGTAATCTATCCAAAAATAAAAATTTCTGTTTCGAGATTACCAAGACGACACTTTGAGTATATCCTGCTATCCTGCCACTTTATGTTCGACTCCTTTGGGAAACAAACAAACCACAGAAAGGCCTCCGTTATCGAATCATCATACGCACCATGTCATAAACATTGAGCAAAACTGCTGTCCGCGTCATTCCGCCAACACCACCAGTAAAATTAAATTTGATATTTCTTCTGTTTGAGCAGTCTGTTTGTTGCGAACATCAACGCCTCTCTCGTTGCTCAAGATGTCACTTGATATCTTTTGGCGGTGCTTCGTGAAGAAATTAAACAGTGTGTCTAATTAGACACAAATGATCTTGTGAGAGCCCTGGCAGCTGACAGCTCAGGCATCCGCCATTTGCAATCATCAAACGTAAACTACTATTTTTCAGAATGGTTGCGGAGGCACACTCCATCGCAGCAGTTATTGTCCATGCTCCTTCCCTCAAAATCAAAGGACCCTCATGGACACTCACGAGACTTTTTAAACGAAGACAGAAAATGCTCTTTTAAAAATACCATCGACTGTCACAAATTTCATTCCTTGCATGAACTTTCTTTCTTGTCAATATTTGATATTTGCTGTGACACTAGCCTACGAGTAGACCCCGTGATAATGGGTCCACACACAGGCTAAAGTGACACCTTATGGGAGGGACTTCTCATCTTTCCCTTAGATCGTTGCTAGCAAATAGCTTTCCCATACATTTTTATCAAATTATGTTTTTGCTGCTTGCAAAAAAATAATACAATTTGGTGAGAGGCTGAAAGCCCAATGGAACAATGAGAAGGATTTCCTTGGGTGAGCTTCTTTGATAAGAAGTATGTGTCCGCATACAGACAAGTAGCAGTCACCTTCCTTGCCCTTGCCACCTGTTGATTTCGGCATTGTTTCTCAGAAATCAGAAACACAAACGTCAGCGTCAGCGTCTTCGTGGCCAATCACTTCCAATCGAGGCAAGCTCCAGCTTGATCCAAATCAGCCATCTCAAATGTCATGGCTTGAGAATTCTGTTGGTTTCAAAACGTCTTTGCAAGAGAAATCTTGTACTGCGGAGGAGCATATACTTTCTGGATATGACTTGTGATTCAGCTGCTTGGAAGCCCGTCTCACCTTTTGGCCCACTGATCAAAATAGATGAGGGACCGATACCATTCATCTCGTGGAAGTACTTGGCAAGGAAGAACGCTTCACTGAAGATGCATGTCGTAAAGATAAGTGACTTGAAGAATCTATTTCCAAGCAAACTGCATGCTGTTATTTTTGTGGCTTACATGGGTCTGTTCATAAACCAAGGTACGTGTTACGACGTGGAATGATGCGATGGGAACCGGCCTAATTTAGGCCACCACATCTGATCTGACTTGCGCTGGCACAGCAAAGTTGGGCGCCTATAAATAATCACATGTGTGCATACATTGATCGCTGAAAACCCTACCGAAGCCTATTGTGGAGGTTTTGTTACAAGAATGAAGAATACATGATGCTATGATGCCGCACACATGCCAGTTTGGGTCTTAGTAGATCAATTCAATCCAGTATGGAATTGGAAGTGGCCTTGGGGGGGGGGGGGGTAACATAACATGTTGAGGATACAGGTATGTGCCACCCATATGGGTGGGGTTTTGGGTCAAAAATTCTCTAAACAAGGATCTCTTTTACAACAGATCTTCCTTTAAGCATAGGTGGGTTTGCCAGATATTAGCAAAGCCAAAAGATTGTCAAAAATGGATATTTTTCCACCAAAATTCATCATAAAAGTGGGTATGACACAGCAACCAGTCAGGACGATATCGATAAAGCGATACCAAAAAAGTATCGGAAAGCTGATGCCTTGCACTTCATGTAGATCATCGCAATTTCAGTAGGAAATGCAGTAAATGCCCATAAAATCATAAATAAAGGCATCAAATAACCGATATAATGAGATATTCGAGTTCTGGGCACTTTTTGCTACAAATCGGTACTTTTTTCTTTTTCATAACGTAATTTTATGCGAAGTGCGGTCACCTGGAGTTGGAGCGACTCGTAGGAAGGCCACACAATGTACTGTGAGGAAAAGACGTTGCTGGAGGTTACACAGAATTTTCTTAGGTAAATGATTAATTTTCTCGTATTGTCAAAGCATTGAGGAATCAAAAAATATGTTTTTTGTTTTGGTGTCGCGTTTTTTTCAAAAGTGACACGTTTTAGTAACAGGAAAAGTTGCTAAAATGTTTACTTTTTCATGAATCGAGAGCGAGTTTTCACAATGAGTATGGAAAACCGATACCATTTATATCGATGTTGAGATCTGAAAAATGTCTTTTGTCTGTATGCCTATTATTTCATTGGGAAAACAATGGGGGTATTGGTTTTTCCATATCGTCCTGACTGGCAACTGTTGGTAATTAGAGTACTGTTAGCTTTCAGAAACCAGGGTGGCAGACCCCATCCATCCGCAGGTCATGTACCCCCTTTGGGGGAAAGGTGCTTTACTTTTGGTCTGAAAATGTTAATGTTCTCACTGATTTTAGGAATATTGGTGACTGCGACAAAGGACAAAAACAATCATTATCCTTACAATCCAACAACAACTGTGCTGCTCTCAGAAGTTCTAAAGCTTTTGGTGTCATCAGTTCTCTTCATTAAAGAGTAAGTGTACTGTACCTATTTGCATTGAGAGGAGGGGCAGGAGTGGCACCAGCTGCCAAAAGTGTGGTGGACAGGCAAAATGAAAAATGCAAGTCTGAGGAACTTGTCCCAGAAAAATTTCAGGACTATACCCTCTAAAACGCTAAAAACTTTCTTTTGCAAGAAGGAACTTTGCCTTCAAATCCAAATATGGCATGATTAATTGGGTGACACTATGATATTCAAAATAGGAGATTAGAAGTATGAGTTTTTTACAAGAAACTTGAATTGGCCCCTTGTACTAATCATATCCAAATTTCAAATTAAATTTCTTCATTTCAGTACCAAAATTTCTCAGAACTTTCCTTACTTTTTGCAGAGCATTGATTATGATGTGGTTTCAGACACTGCCTACAGAAAAAATATTTATGTTTCTAGACACATGAAACCTTAGATGGAAAGAAAAGAATTTGTTATCTTTAAAACTTAAGATTAAGCTTTCAACAGCATATTGAATCTTTAAATTTGGCATTTAAAAGTTTCTTTTAGCTCTTTTCCAACTTGATAGTAAAAGTTCTTAAATTTTTGACCATAGTAGTGCTTCCTTATCAACTAAAATCTTATCAAAACCATACAGTATTTGTCTCACTGACATCAAGAATTGTCTCCTTCTCATATGGATCTTCAGTTTTTGATTCTTTGCCTTTAAATGTGCAAAAGAATTTTTGAGTAGTTATCCTGTTTGTTAGGATCCATAAGGTTTAGTTTTGCTTCTGTTTGATGCCTTGAAAGGCTTTTATTATCAATAACTTTTTACAGTAATACCCATTAATACGATAAAGCATACAGTAGGTTCCCAATCTTTAAATCTACGAAAAAAGGCGAGTGTAAAATTCAATGACCTATTTCTTTAAATTGAATGACTTGAAAGAAACTTTAGCCACTTTTCTATGATTCCACCATTGCACTTTTCAGAAATCTTAAGTATTTGCCGAAATTACTGCCTATTTCATATTTCAGCTCATTTTATGATTTGATGTCATAAAATTTCTACATCACAAACCAGAAGAGTGAAAGAGTTTTGCTTGATACCATATTGTAGGCATCCATAAACTATGGTTTTCTTGAAAATTATTTGATCTTTCGTCAACAGGTTTAGAAATTACAATAGTTTTAAGTTTTTTTCGAAAATTTTTTTGAACTCTTAAAAAAGAAGAGAACAACTGTAATTCTTAAAATATTGAAGATTTCAGAAAAGTCCAATGGCAGATTTACTGTAAAATAGTTAAAGTTTCTTTGAAGCAGTTAAGTTCAAAGAAATAGGTCATAGAATTTTACACCCAACTTTTTAAAGATTTGAAACCTATGCTATATGATAATATAATATGAAAAAATTTTCAGGCAGTCATTTGGTGGCTTTGTGGAAGGTATCCAGAAGCATAGTAAAGGTGAGTCAAAGTACAAATCCACAGTAATCATGATTCATCTTTACCTTCTAGTCAGTAAGATTCCAAATTTGGTCAGCCGCTCAAATTCCTAACTGTTTGAACTAATCTAACACAAGTTAGACCCTAGCATGTCAAAAGGTAGGCACCATGTTTTACCCAGCCAAAATATACCATGGGTGTTGGGAAATGTGGAATGGGTTGTATGAAGTCATGTATTGTTGTAAAGCATCAGAGGCATTAGGCCTACCTTTTTGCATCATCTGTGTATCAATATGATATTTGCTTTCATCTTGATCTTAAATGTTCATATAGCTGCTTTCCCAAATTGGCTTCATTTGCACAGCACCATGTTGAAATAAGTTGTTGTGTTGTTCAAGCTCCTTCAAAGGAGAGAGTGCGGAGTGACCACATTACAGTCAATATGACTGGTATAGATAGTAGTCCAGCATGTACAGTAAAAGAGTGCTCTGGGAATAGATATTATATTTTGATCCAATAAAATGTTACAATACCTACTACGTTCTACACCACTTACAAGAATTACTTTACAGTACTACTGGGACAAATACCCCAGGGAGCAAACGGCTGTGTCTACCCCAAAGGAAGTAAAACACATACAGATGCGGACTATTGAGAAAGAGAGAAAATTGTAGGAGATCCAATTTGATACCTAAGTATACCGCATATTAGACATCAGATCAAAATGATGGCAAGGAAAAAAGTAACTTGTGGAGGAAACTTATCTTGCAATTTCCTTTATGTATGCTATGATAAAACACACCTAAAATACTAGATACAATGTCCTTACTATGGTTTGTAGGATTACTATGACTTGTTGTTATCTGTAACCAAGAAAAAATGATGAGTTTGTGAAATTTGAAACTTCTCTTTCCAGTATTGGTGCTTTACATTGTTCCAGCTTTCCTGTATTGTCTGTACAACAACCTTACATTTGTCAACCTTGAAGCATATGATCCAACATCATATTATCTTCTGCTGCAGTTCAGAGTTGTCGTTACTGGTATTATCTTTCAGGTAAGAATATTTAATGAAATTTCAGATATGGTCAAGAAATATTTGAAATTCAATTAAAATGATCGTTTGAAGAACTTTAAAAAAAAATTTGATAGGCAAAAAATATCATGTTTTGTCATTATGCTTAGTTGTTGATTAAACAATTAATATCAGTCAGCAGATGAGGTATTTGAATCAAAGTTTGGAGTTGAGAAGTTTGTTGGTCTGCAAAAGACATCCACAGACTATGGCATTCTCAAATATTATTTCATTTTTCCTCAACATGTCCAGAAATTATGACTAGGGAGGTAACTTCCAGAGGGGATCTGGTATGTATGTGCCATTGAGAATTCAGAGCTGGGCTTCATAACCAGGCAAAATTTTGAAAAATGAGTCCCCATAACTGGGGAAAATTTTTGAAATATGATCCCATAAACAGGACAAAATTTTCCAAAAGTATGGTGAAAAGACTATGCTTTGTATCACTTGATGAGCTAAATTCCTCTTTACGAAAGTTTTTTGTCATAATTGTTAAAAATAGCCATATATTGCTAACATTTACCCATAATGTAAATCGATGGAAAGCAGACCCATAACTTGGGCAAAATTCACAAAACATGACCCATAACCCAGGCAAAATATCGCAAACTGACCCATCACCTGGGCAGGCAGGTTTACAGGCCCTCAAGTTATCCCTCCCTCGAAATGATGTTTTCAACTTCTTGTCGAAAATTCTCTTGACTTCTCATAGAGAGGAAAAATACTTTGACTGGGCAAATATTGAAGATTTCAGAAAAGTCCAATGGAAAAAATATAGCCAAATAGCTAAAGTTTCGTTGAAGTCATTTGGTTGAACGAAATAGGCCATGTGATTTTACTCCAAAGTTTAAAGTTTTGGAACGTACAGTTTGCTCTGCTTCCGTAAAGATATTTAGGTAACCTGCCTCGTTTATGTTCACTTTCAGCCAACATCACTCGGCTGCATCTCCAAGCAACTGAACTTCATTGATTCTGCAATTTTAGCTCACTTTGTCGCAACTAACGTAAAGATGTTTATGTTCATAAAAATGTTTTGTTCCCCTAAAGTTCACGTTTAACCACTGCTTTAGGTATTATTCAAGAAACAGCTTAGCAGAATTCAATGGTTCTCGCTGTTACTTCTAACACTCGGCTGTATCATCAAGCAACTGAATTTCAACAAGCTCTCATCGGTGTCTTTTACCGTCAACGTCAACCTTGCGCTCATCATGGTTCAGGTATTCTGTTCTTGTTTCGCTGGTGTTTACAACGAATACTTACTCAAAGGTAAGGGTGGTGAAGCGCCTTTTATGTTGCAGAACGTTTTCATGTATACAGATTCTGTGGTGTCAAACATCCTCCTTTTGGGTTTCACTGGTCATCTCAGAGATGCCATGACGTCAGCAAGCATCCATTCAATCCTTCATGTCAAGGTTATATGCATAATAATGAACAACGCAGCAATTGGCATTGTAACTGCCTTGTTCCTCAGATCTTTAAATTCGATTTTAAAGACGTTTGCCAGTGCGTTAGAATTGATGTTCACTGCTGTTCTTGCGTGGATAATATTTGGTATTGCAGTGAATATATTTACAGTAATCGCAATTGCAATTGTTTCATTTGCAACATTGCTGTATGCTCAGAATCCTGTAGATAATACGCCGAAGACTGAACCGACATCAGCGAGGAAGATGCAGCAAACAGTTTGAGAATTGTAAATAAAGTAGTTTCGGGTGACTTGAAAATTGTATAATTTTTTCATTGGATGTGGAATTCCGTATACCGGGTGACCCCAAAAGATGTGAAATTTTGGACTAATAGTTAAAATTTGGCTGCAGTGCTGATTGCATGATTGGAATCTGAAATTTTAATGTCACTCTCCTGAGAAGAATGAAGAAATGTTGATCACAACAGATCAATGCGGCCCATAATACTGCATTGACACTGACATAGCTAAAACAGCTTTGTCTAAATTTGGTAAGATCCCAACCAGTCAAATTCATTCGACTTTTTGGTGTGGCCATTTGGAAAGCCCTATTCGAAACCCTAGTTTGTTAAAGCTGGCTTAAAGTAAATCAACGGGGCTAGGTAGGGGGACTGGGTCCATCTAAATATAACCTATTGTATTTGATGTTTTTAAGCGATGAAAACAATAGGAAGATATAGTGGCGCCTGCCGCTCCTTTGTGCTATATTTACATTGTGTCGCTATATCTCCATTCATTTACTTTAACATGCAAGTGTGAATGAGGTATAACACCACTTTTCTAGAAGGGGGTTCAAAGATCGAGGATAATTCAAAGTTCAGCGATTTTGCAAAAATTTAAACTTCTTTAGATTGACTTAGGGATAAGCGACAACATATCAAAGGTCAGTAAGGCCCGTTTTATAAGTCGTGCCGCGCCGCGCCGAACCATAGAAATTTGAGTTCGACCGAGGTTCGACTTGGAGCGACTCTCCTGTTTTATAAGAACAAAACTTTTGCAGTGCTGTGCTGTGCCGAACCATAATGACGAATGCGCACAATAATGACTTTAGAAAATTTTCTTTTTGATTTCATAAGCTATTGACATTATTGAAATAATTACAGTTCTTTTATGCACGTGTGAGTATGATGTGGCACGGTGCGCCGTGCCGAACCAGGCAAAATCGATCGAAATTCACTTGGTTCGGCGCGGCGCGGCACGACTTATAAAACGGGCCTAACATACCATTTATGTAACAAGTATAAGAATAGACCACGATTATCCTGTTTGGCAACCAGTTAAAACATTTTCTCTGGTCCAGTGGTAAAAGATCTTCATTACATACTGATCACAACATAGGATGACATAAAAGTCGAATGAAACAATAAATCATAAGTATTTGCCATTACTTGAGAAAGAAAGCAGAGAAGATAGTTAATTGTAATACATTTATGGAGTCAATCTGAAAAAAAGATGCACATGTTATTTGTGATACCGCAAAAATCTTCGCAGACATTGCGTTTCGATCCCAGCGAATCATAGCATTTGTTTTCAGGGTTTTCAGTGATGAAACAGGACGAATTCTGATGAAGTGAGATCCCCAATTTTCACATTATTTGACAATCGCAATTATTTGCATCCGATAAATTCCCGATAAATTATGACGACGAAATGTAACACATGAAAACCAGCCTTTACTAATTACCTTAGATCAGACTGTGGGTGTGAGTGGCCGATTGGCTTATACAGTCTCAGTCGAGTGGATGCGGCATGCACAGTGGGCCTAAATTAGTTTCTAGTAGATAGAAATCCTGACTAGCCCACTCAAAATAAATTGAAGACAAAACAAACAAACAAAGACTTTCCAATGCGTTTTCATTCACGGACACTGCTGCATGACATCTAAATTTAGATATACTTTAAGTGTGTGATGTGCAATGTGCCGTTTTGTTTACACAGGAGGTTTAGATATATTAGGTCACCTTCGATTTAGCTATGTTATTATTGGGTATTTTAATTACTGTTAGAAATATTCTTTTCAAAATATCTTTCATCATCTTTAATAGCTCATATCAATCTCTCTCTTCATGCTAATAATTCAGAAATGTATATTCAGAACTAAGATATTGTTTCCGATGAATAGTTTTTTAGAATTTTGGGTCTAGTAATGAATAATCTAAAACGTATACCAAATGTCTCTGAAACTCGTTCGACGTTTAATCAAGTAGTGAAAGATAACGATAACATGAACACGTTCATGTTCATGCAAAGATAACCCTGCTCCAGCGATTTTGAGATTATTTAGTGACTATAAGGTGTCGCAAAAAAATTGTTCGACGTTTGATTAAATGTTAAAAATAACGATATAATGAATAGGCGTTTAGTTAAGTAGACCTTTTCATTGGATTTTAAATTGAGTTACAAGCCTTTGAAGTCTGAGTTTGTGTAAAAGCTGAAATCAGAGGCCCCTAAGTGGCAAAGCATAAGTTCCAAATCTTTAAATCAGTTTGAAAAGGCGGTTGTAAAATTCGGCGACCTATTTCTTTCAATTGAATGACTTGAAAGAAACTTTAAGCCACTTTTTTATGATCCTTTCGTTGGACTTTTCAGAAATCTTGAATATTTGTTGAAATTACAGCCTATCTTATATTTCATCTCATTTTATGATGTGATGTCATCAAATTTCTACATCACAAACCAGAAGAGTGAATGTTTTGCTTGATACCATATTGTAGGCATCCATAAACTATGGTTTTCTTGAAAAATTTTTATCTTTCGTCAACAGGTTTAGAAATTACCATTGATTTGAGTATTTTTTTCGAAAATTTTGTCGAATTCTTAAGAAAGAAGAAAAACACTTTAATTCTGAAAATATGGAAGATTTCATGAAAGTCCAACGATGGATTTACTGTAAAATAGTTCAAGTTTCTTTGAAGCCGTTCAGCTCAAATAAATAGGTCATTGAATTTTACACCCAGCTTTTTAAAGATTTTAAACCTATGCTCATGGGCTATCGTTTCTGTTATTTTGTTATTTGTCATTTGCAGGGCAAATCAAATGGGATTTGAAAAGGTTTTCCATAACCTAACTTTCAACGAACGGATGCTTTGAGGAGAAAGATTCAGTCTCCGGTCAATTATGTTTCAAACCACTGTTTTTGGATACATGCAGTCTTAAGCAAATTTTGACAATGATTATATGGTTTGAATCGCTTTAGAAGTCCTATTTGATTTGCTCTGATATTAGCGAGAGGTGTGATATTATATAACCTACTTTTACCTAAATCTTCGAGTTTTTGTATTACAAATAACCAAGGGGTCTCTGATTTCAGCTGTCGCATTTTTGTGAATCTTTGGAAGCTCGCACCTTAGTGAATTTTCAACCGATTTGCAAGATTCTGGTCTCTTAAATTAATTCAAAATCACAGGGACAGGGTTATCTATTGTTCAATATTTAATCAAAAGCCGAACAATTTTTGAGACACATTTTAGAATCTTGCAAATCGGTTGAAAATTCACTACTGAGTCGGGAGTTTGCAAAGGTATAAAATATGCACCAGATGAAAGCTGAGACACCTAGGATCCTTGCGATGCAATGAACGCTCCAAGATCGAGGCAAAGTGAGGTTGTCCAGTAGGATTTCAGAAGTAATTTGATCCTTATAATCATTGTCAAAATTTGCCTAAGAAGTGAAGTATCCAATAAACAGTATTGTAAAACATAATCGACAAGAAGAGACTTCATCTTTTTCCCAAAGCATCCATACGCTTGAAATTTATGTTATCGAAAATCTTTTCAAATCTCTTTGGTTTGCCCTGTCACAAACAAGAAATCACAGAAATGATAGCCCATACGACTTTATGCCATTTAGAGGCCTCTGTTTACAGCATTCGGATCAACTCGTACTTCAAAGCTTGTACCTCCATGAATTTTCAGCGGATTTGCAAGATGGTGTCTAGTTAATTAAAAATCTCAGGAAACGAGCTATCTCATCATGGAGTCCATTCATTATGAATATATTGTTATTCTTTAGTAATTAATCAAACTTCGGAACATTTCTGCGGGTTATAAATATCTCAGTTGTTTGTACGTGTGGCTATGATGCTTTAAAGATTACACGAAGATTCGATTTAAAGTAGCACAAATTGCCTACCGGGTGAGTAAAAAAGTGTATTCGTTTGGAGGCCTGTGGAATAAAAATTATGCAGCCGATTTAAGAAAATTAACAATTAATCTATCAGTCAGAAGGGTAACTAAAGTGAGAACATTTTGCTTGGTAAAACCTTTCATCTGATAGACTCGGAAATTAGGAAAATGCTGGAAAGGGTTTTGTATGGGAACCAAGATTCCACTTTCTATTCTGGTCCATGATTTAGTTGCTATTGAAATTAAGATTCATTTCTGAACTGGCATTGGCATTGAATTTGAATTTCAGTGCCAAAGAAATCATGGACCAAAGTGGAAAGTGGAATCTTGGTTGCCATACAAAACCCTTTCCAGCATTTTCCTAATTTCTGAGTCTATCAGATGAAAGGTATTACCAAACAAAATTTTCTTATTTAAGTTACCCTTCTGACTGATAGATTAATTGTTTAGTTTTGAATATCGGCACGTGACATTGGCATTGAATTTTAATTTCAATGCCAAATTAATCATGGACCAGAATGGAACGTGGAATTCTAGATTCCCAAAGAAACCCCTTGCTGACATTTTTCTAATTTTTGTGTGTTAAAGATGAGTGATTTTGCCAAACAAAATTTCCTCATCTAAGTTAGCCTTTGACTGATAGATTGACATTTCGTCTTTGAATATCGGCCACATACTGTACATTTCATAGCCCGCCAAACGCGTAACCTTTTTTTTGGAATCACCCGGTTCTGGCATAAC